>OY730177.1:18025007-19421400 GCA_963422495.1 Polyommatus iphigenia
AGTCTGAGCTGATAGTGCTACCAATCTTAGTACACTGTGTACGGTTTGTGAGGTAGTCAGCTATAAGGGACAGTTGATTTCCTCGTAAACCAAGCCTCTCCAGGGTATTCAGAAGTTTAGCAAAGGGGACTGTATCAAATGCCTTCGCCAAATCTAGGAAGATTGTTAGACACTTTTCGCCACTGTCCAATTTACCAGCAACAAATTCGACTAATAAGTTTACAGCTTCCTCGGCAGATTTTTTGCGTCTGAAACCAAATTGGTTATAAGAGAGCAGGTTATTTTTCTCCAAGTAGGCTACCAGTCTAGTGTTAATAATTTTTTCGAAAATCTTTGACAGTGGTGAAAGAATTGATATTGGGCGATAATTGCCAATACAGTCCCTTTTGCCATCCTTGTGAATGGGAACAATTACAGACTTCTTAAAAACCCCAGGAAACACACCATCTTCCAAACATTGGTTAAATAGTCTAGTGAGAGGAGGAACAATACATTCGGTTATGCTTTTTAATGCCTTCACCGAGATACCATCCCATCCCGGTCCTGAGTCATCTTTGAGATTAAGTAAGAGTCGGTTAACTTCATCCTCTGACACACCGTGTATAACAAATGAATCAGAGGGTGGTACCGAGTCATCTAAAACAGTTGAAATAGGGTGTGGAATGTTATTAGGAATTTTTTTAGCAAGTTCAGAACCTATACTCGTAAAATATTGGTTAGCAAGATTAGCAGATGATAGCTCATCGGCAGCAATGGTCAATAACTCAGATGGAGTTGCATGTTTTTTGTCCGAATTTGTCACCGATCTGATTGATTTCCACAGATTTTTTATATTTCGACAGTTGTCACTAATAATATTTTGTTCGTACTTTCGTTTCTCCTTTTTTAATAAGTCATTACAAAAGTTTCTATAATTTTTATATGTTTTGACGATCACATCATTATCTGGATTCATCCTCGCTTTTGAGTGCAGTTTATCTCTATTTCGCATACATTTTAAAATGCCTTTTGTTATCCAAGGTTTATTGATAGTTTTATTCTTAGATATTTTCTTGACACTTACATTCTGATTTATTAGATCCCGTGTGGAGTTAACAAAGAATGTAGCGTAATTATTGGTATTATTTTGCAGATTACACCCATTGAAATCAAAATTTATACAATCCGTTTTAAGTTTATCATAATTGATTTTAGATACAAACTTATTTTTAGAAAAGTGTTTTTTATTTGCACCAACAGATGTAAGAATTGATTTATGATCTGTTAGATTAGTATCAATAATAAAGGTAGACACATGAAGGTGAGATTTAACCAAAACATGATCTAGACAGCTAGAAATTGTTGTCAAATTAGTGTAAGCTGGGAAAAATCCAGAGAATGCCATTTGATCGAGGTATTCACAGTTTGTATCTGAGATATCTATATTATAGTCACCTACAAGGAAAATACTGTGATAAGAGTTGAGAGATGTTATTAGTACCTTTAGTGAGTTAATAAATTTAGAGACATCCCTAAAACTAGGTGGACGATAAATAGCTATGATTGCTATTGAAGATTTAATCTTAATGAGTAAGCAGTTTGACTCAGTTATTTGTGGTTCTTCTACCATACAATCCAAGTTTTCTTTAATATAAACTGCCACTCCATCATTCTGATTGAAGTTGTGAGTTGTACAGTATGATTTATAACCTTCAAGTGCAGGCAGTTGCCTAACATAAGACATCCAACACTCCGATAATACAATAATGTCGCACGGTATACCAAGTCGTGTCAAGAATACCTCAAGATTAGTAAAATTACGGTTAATGCTTCTAATATTTTGTTGAAGAATATTTAGGTAATTACGAGACTGACTCGTCAATTCTGCACAAGACTCAGGCTCGCATAATATAACGGGTTTGCTAATATTGATACTATCTAATGTTAAGTTTAACTCATTAAAATTATCGAATTTTAAAAGTTAATGAAAAAAATTTAAAGTAAATATTATGGGCGTTACAAGAAAAATATCCTATATTAATTTTTATAAGATAGGACTTAAACTGTATATAAATGTTGATAGTTTTCTTTGTCTCTTTTTTATAATGTGTCATTGATGTAAAAACTTTGTGATTAATATAATAATATGTGTTTCGTATGAGTATGTAGTGTATTGTATGTTGTGTATATATGTAGTGTAGAGTAGTAATTAAATAATTGTAAATGTGTATATTTGTATTATGTTGTAAGCATGTACAAAAGTTATATATTTTTGCAAGTAGTGTATAAACCAAAAATAAACTTAGAATAAGGCTAAGGCTAGTATTATAATAATCGTTAGTAAACAGTAATAGCACACTATATAGTTTCACAAACAAAATCTGTTTAAAGGGGCAAAAAGTTATAGTTAAACATAATATTGCATAGCTAATACTAGAATAGTTTTTGAATAAAAATGAGGAAGTATACAGTTTAAAGTACATAGTATGCAGCCTAAATGTTTTGCAGCGATAATAACAATTTCTACTATTTACAGGGTTAGCTGACAATACAGATAATGATATTATGTAGTAAAGAAAGTTCCAAACAAGCCAAATTTTGACTGCTGCTGCTGAATAGAGTTGCGTAAATAGTCACAGTTTTGTTTTTTTAGGTTCTGGAAGGTCATCTTCGGAGTTGATTTTTAAAGCCGGGGAGCCCTCTTTTTCTCTAAGATAAACGATTCCGTGTGCGGTCCAGCAAAAACGATAATTGTTCGCAGCTGCATAATCCCTTGCGATACGAAATATTTTTTTCGTTTTAAATGTCAAAGATTCTGATATGTATATGCGTTGGTTGGGACCCTTTAGTGATAGATCATTGGTACATAATTTGTTATTAGCTTGTTGTCCATTGTAGGTTTTAAAAGCTGTCAATAAGTTGCTCTTACATGACGTGGTAAGGAAGTCCACAACAATGGGTTTGTTAGATTCTCCTTTCGTGTTTATTCTGTAAAGTGTTTTTATCTCTCTATCGTCGATGCTGATGTCTATTTTACTACAGATTTTTTGGAAAATTGTAAGCAGATCTTGATTTGTTTCAGTGCTTGTTACTTTAGGAATGTTGCGGATTTCGACCTCACCAGATTTTTGTTTTCGTTCCAAATATTCAATCTTAGTTTCGAGAGTGGCAACATATTTTTGTGTATCTTTTTGTTTATTTTTACACATCTCTAATTCCTCACGCATTTCTTCATATTTTTGGTTGAGGAAGCTCAGAGACTGCACAATTTCGTCATTTTGTTCTTTAATTGTAGCAACGGTGTTGTGTAGGGATAGCAGTTTGTCATTTTGTGCGTTCGTAAAATCATCGAACATCTGTTTTATGTCCTTCATAAATGACCGCATAGACACCTCTTCATCTGAAACAAACTTTCGCTTGTTGTTATTGCGCACAGTTATCGTATCAAGTGCCGAGTCGGACCCTGCGTGTTGAATGTGTGCCGAAGGGATGGCGAGCGAAGGGGCCGTGTTCGCAGGAGGGATCGCCTTTGGAGAATTATTACGTCTGCTTGACATCTTTAGAAAGTCGCTAATATCGGTCGATAATAATTATAGAGGACTGACGTGTTGAAATAGAATTAGCAAATCATACAAAAAGCTTTACGATTCAAGTTGCGACTAGAGGATTTGAACCCAGGCTTGTAAGGCGATTGCGCCGTACTGCGATGCGTTGTGCCACCAGTTCCGTGACGAATGCTTATTAATTTGTCGTAGTATTATTCAACGTGTGAGCATGACGTCATGCCGGTATAGCGAAATATTTTTTATTTCATTGTTTACGTTTTGCGATCACACTCACTTCACTGTTTCACTTGTGGTTTCACTAATGTTTTTCCTTATTTTTGGTTTAGTTTGTAAGATTGTTTATTGCACATAACACAGATCTGAGTCTTTAAATTGGTTTGGTAAAATAGTTTTATAGATTTAAACTGTTTTCACGTAGAAATTGATTTTTTATACGGAGCACATCGAAACACGTCTGTTCACCACGAAGTCCGGAGGAGGGCTTATTTATTATTATAAGTTCTGTTGGAACAGATTTTTCATCAAAATGAAAAATTTAAATGAAAAAATTTTTGGTCTGTCACTTCATGACCATTGGTATTTTTATGTTCAAATCCTGCTTAGATTTAAAAAAAGACCTTCTAGAATGTGTTCATAATAATTATGACATTAGAAAAACCACAACGTTGTTGGGAAAGCGATCACCACATCATTACTCCACACTATAGACAAATAAAATCACTGCATTGCAACTCTAAAAAGTCGTAACCTTATTTAAACCAGTTAAAATAAATCATACTCTATACAGGGCGGTCTAACGTTGGAAGTGGCGATAACGAAGTACTGGGCGAACGCGGGCGAGGTACAAGTCGACTATACTATCGACTTCAACGGCCTCCATCCCGACTGCGACGCGCTACACCTGAGCGCCACGTCGCTGGGCTGCGTGCACGTCACAGCGCTGCGTACGCAAGACATGCTGCCAAGCATCACGCTGAAGTTCATTGACCCCGTGTACAGGTAAAAACATATCTGTTATACAGTTACAAACTACTATTAGTAACAGAGTGATTCATTCAAAGATATACCAATAACCAGGCTGAGCAAAGTAAACAAATCTTTCAAAGGACATATACGCCTATACAATAAAATCCCAGAAGACGTCCAAAATCTTTCAATTAATAAATTCAAAAAAAGCAAAAGCCTTAGCACACAAAAGTTGTTTAAGAACGTTTGTGTGCTAAGGCTTATTATAAGGTAACTGATTTTCTCAATGATAGCACACCTTGGGAAAAATAAGCTGACAAACCATAGGCCGCTTCTATAATATAATTAATGGTACCACATTTTTACATGCGAGTGTAATTTAGCTTAAACTATTATTGTTGTATTTTCCACCTCTTTGGTAAAAGGTGCCCCGTGCGAGTTTCTTACGCCGGTTCTTCTCGCCGGGTTAGTTCCCGAACCGGTGGTAGGCCTCATGTAGACGCGACGTTCTGAAAGTGTTAACTTTGTTAACCTATTTAGAAATAAATATTTTTCATTTCATTGCAAAGACAGAGGACATCGACATACGCTATTTAGTTGGGTTATGTTCAGTGTACTATCGAGGAAATTGATTCCTAGGCAGTTGACGGACCTACATCATGTTGTCGGCTAATGTCAATTCAATGTTAGCTGTGATCGATTGGATAGGTTTGACTTAACGCTACCAAATTACTTAGGTCCGCCATCTACCTAGGAATCAACTTCTCTGATAGAACAATAACAGAGTGATTGAATAAAAGGCAGATACGGACATACGTTATTAATTGGTTGGGTTATATTTAATATCTATTATACTCGGCGCGGCGAACCTTGGTCCCTATTTAAGGCGTCACCATTAAATTAGGATCATATTGGAGGCGTCTAAAAATGCCATTTATAAATTTTACGTAGCTTTATGCCATTACAATGGCATTTTTAGACGCCTCCAATGATCCTAATTAAATGGTGACGCCACTACAATGTTATTAACTGTCAGGCCCGTATTTTTGGTCAGTACTTAAGATGCGACCCGGTCTCAAGACGCGGTTCGGCTCTGTGATTGGTCCAAATTGTGACAGCCAATCAATCACAGAGCCTGAACTGTGTCTTGAGACCGAGATGCATCTTGAGTACTGACCAAAAATACGGGCCTCAGTGTCATAGGGACCAAGATTCGCCGCGCCGAGTATAGATGTGATTGACAAAATCTGTCTTAAGTACGTAGGTACGCTATCTGCCTATGAATACATTTCTCTGATAGTACTTGTATATTACAGATTGATTGCAGTTTCATTCCTCGTTCATTAGTTTTGACCAGCTCTTGTTATATCTATGTTTCAGACCGACGGAATCTAAACTGAGCCCGCTCACAGCGCGCGACATAATACCACCGAGCCGGCAAATATACCAGCTGATCAACACATACACTTTTACCATAACGAAAGCTACTGAGGTATGTCTTTATTAGGCTGCGTTTCCACTGAAGCGGAGCGGAGCTTAGCGGTGCCCGAATTGACCAATCGTGCTATTCCAGCGGAATGACAGCGAAGATTTCGAGCATGGTGATTGGTCAATTCGGGACCGCTAAGCTCCGCGTCAGTGGAAACGCATCCTTACAGTTTTGCTCGATTGAGAAATAGCGTCAAGAAAAACCCGCGGCACGGACTTTCGTCCACACATTCAGCATTGCTCGATAGTTTTACTCTAAATCGATACATTTAATTCCATCAAGCTGGCTCGATGCGAGCCTTCGAGCTGTCAGTTTTGCGGTCCACAGTAATTATTACTCGATTTGAAGTAAAACTATCGAGCAAAACCGTATGTCAGTACTTAGCATTATGCAGAAAAACCACGCTGAAGGGCGTGATCGCTATATAGTATGATAGTTGAAGCAGAACCCCTATTGTAACATTAAAAAAAATTAATATATAAATAGCAGCTTGTCCACGTTTCAGAAAAAAGTGTCTACCTAAAGGTTACCTTTATGGGCCAGGCCATAACACTGCGTTGCGACGTCGCATCACAAAAAACTGCATTGCTTTTCTAAGGTTGTTTTTGCGATGCGACGCCACAACGCAGTGTGGTGGCCTGGCCCTACGTCCAAACCTCTGAACCGATTTTGATGAAATTTGGTATAGACATACTATGAGTCCCGAGTAAAGAAAGGATACTATTTATCCCGGAGAAATTTACGACGGAAGGTTTCAACGATAAACAAATTTTTGCGCAACGGATTTGCGGACATTAACTAGTGATAATAAAGTTAACAAGGGGTTGTTACACTGACCTCCATTATACAAGTACGCTGGACTAATGATACCCTTTGAAATGACAGCTATTTTTTGTGCCTATTTGAAGCGGAATCAGCTCCCCCGATGTTAGGGATAGGAACTAAATTTGACGTAAAAATGATGTTTGAAAGTAGCCATATTGGCGCTGATAGCAGTAGTGGGAGTACTTAGAACTAATACTAGTTTCTACCATGAAAGTATACTATTATCTGTGGTTTCTACAACCAATAGCGATTGAGCGGCCATTTGCAAGTTACGTCAGATTTAGTTCTCTTCCCGAATAATGGGGGAGCTGATTCCGCTTCAAATAGGCACAAAATACATCTGGGTATCAGTCCAGCGTACTTGTAAATAATGGAGGTCAGTGGGTTGTTATTTCTGTCTTCAGGTGTCGCCGCTGGTGCCAATGTTGTGTGAGATGCTGTATGAGTCAGAGTACGAGTCTCAGATGTGGATGTTGTACAACAGCAGCAAGCATCTACTGGCTGTCGGCGACGCTTACCCGTCAAAGGTATAGAACCCATTAGTCAACTCAACTCAATGATAAGCCGCAGTCCAGATACAACCGCGTGGTTAAAACTCGTTTAACCGCACACAATTTATTACAAAGCTATAAGTGTGGTTTTATAGTAGCGCCTACCAGCGCGGTTGGTAAGTGTCGCGGTCCACGAGCTTTGAATGCCTTAGATCGTTACATAGTCAAATAATCCGCGCGGAGGGCCGCGCGGGCGGTGTTTCGGCCGCGCTTTTCTCATTCATATAAACCGCGTGACACTTAACTCGTTTTAGGCTGGTTTTAGTGTCACGCGGACCGTCGGTACGGATCGCTCCGTAAAAATGCAATATGCATTACGCTCTAAGGAGCGTTTTAGAGTAATGCGGAGGGGTCCGTACGCACCCGTCCGCATTACTCCTTAAAACTTCATACAAATCGATCTACGGAGCGATCCGTACCGACGGCCCGCGTGACACTAAAACCAGCCTTATAGTTTCGAGCGGGTCATCCGCGTGCTTGCGAGCCGCGTTTACCACCCGCGTGGACGGTACGCGTCACCTTAAAACCAGCCTAACACGCGCGCGGCCAGGAGCACGTTGTCACTCGCATGCGGACCAAAATCGCGCGCGGGCGACAGCCGACAACACGCATGACAGGAGAAGTGCTTATTAGCTTTGTCCACACTGGGCCTTTTTTGTTCATCAAGGGCAGTCAACAGCGAACGTGAGGCATGCCCGTGACACAATAGACATAACTACCAGTAATTCGACTACTAAGAGACGGACGAGTATTAATATCTGTCATTTCTGTCGGGTTTCGCCAGGATAAGTTAAAGGCTGGCGCGCTGGCTGGTAAAATTTATTTTAAAAAAGAAGATTTTGAAATTGAATTCTGACAGTTTTCTTTGCATGTGCCCAAATATAAACAACCAAAAATTTGTAGGTAACGACCCTAGCGACGACTTTTGTCATAATACGTCAAACTTAAATTTTTTTACATCAGTTCTAAGTCGGCATACTCTATCATTCTGTATACTCTGACCCTAGCGACGATTTTTGTCATAATACGTCAAACTTAATTTTTTTTACATCAGTTCTAAGTCGGCATACTCTATCATTCTGTCTACTCTGCCCGTGATGCGCGTTGAAATCATAGCGCTCGCTGTGACACTTTTCTTTCAACGCGGGTGGATTTTGACGCATTCAATTATTGAATATGCCAAACGAAAGTTGAATAAAAAGAAGATTACGAAAATTGAAGATGAAATTGCATGTGGACATAGCTATTGGGCGTTTTGTTTGACGTATTATAAAAAGTGAACGATATGTTATAATTTCTTTTTCAGTACTCGATAAAGCTGGAAAAGGGCGAGTACACACTGCGACTGAACGTGCGGCACGACGTGCGCGCGCAGCTGGAGCGCCTCACCGATTTGCCGGTGGTCGTGCAGCAGCGACTGCCGCAGCCGCTCGCGCTCGACGTCTACGCCGAACAGCACCTCGTGAGTACACGCCGCGGCTGAACTGAGCACACACTGCGGCACGACGTTATCATCATTACATGATAGTCAATTTTCGGAATGAGTATTACCACTAATATATAGGAAATGTTCTTTTACCAGCATTTTGAACCGATACAGTGTAGTTGCCATTCTTATATGGGTAGGTAATGAATTCCACAGCCTTATTCCCGTAGCAGCAAAAGAAGAGTTATAGTACTTTGTATGTTGTAAAGGCACGTCTAAAAGGTGATTTGAGGCAGAACGTAACCCTTTGTCTGCTTGCCGAAACGAAAAGTTATCGTTCAAGTAAGATGGCAGATACGGATCATGTATGGTGGAGAATACAAGTGACAAAATGCGAGCATCGCGACGACGACGAATTGGTAGCCACTTGAGTTTCATTCGGTATTCGGATACATGATCGAACTTTCTAAGGCCGAAGATAAATCGTATGGCAAGATTTTGTAGCCGCTCCAATTTGTTGAGCTGATCCTCAGTCAGGTTGACGGAACAAGTATCAGCATAATCGAGAGTGGATAGGAACAGAGACTCTGCTATCTTTATTTTGGTCGGTATGGGAAGAACGTAACGCAGTCGTGAAATGGAGTACCACGTAGCAAATACTTTCCTGCTAAGTTCTTTAATTTGTTGTCCCCACGACAGGGTTTCATCGAGGAAAACCCCAAGGCTCTTAACCGTCCGACTGAATGGTATAATCGTACCATCAACGACCACCGGTGGTAGGCTACCCCAGTCAATCCTAGATACCAGGCCAGGACTACCAATAACTATTAGCTGTGTCTTGGTTGGATTGATATGTAGACCGTGACGCAAGGCCTAATTAGATATAATCTCAATATCCCTATTTAAGGTGTTCAGGGTAACATGGAGGTTATTTAATGTCGATTGAATATATATCTGCAGGTCGTCAGCGTAAAGATGGAAGGACGACAAAATATTTTGAGTGGTGTTATTGATAAAAAGAGCAAATAAAAGGGGGAATAAAACACCACCCTGGGGAACACCAGCAGAGATATCAGTCCAGTCAGAACAAGAGTTGCCCAGCTTTACTCTCTGACGACGTCCTACAAGGTAACTTCGGAACAAATTGATTACAGATGATGATAAATTTAACGTCTTTAGTATTCCAATCAATACATCGTGGTCGACAGTGTTAAATGCGCTGCTGAAGTCAAATAAGGCTAGAACTGTAAGTAACTTGTTATCCGTGCCAAGTCGTATATCGTCAGTTACTTTTATTAGCGCAGTAGTGGTACTGTGTCCACGTCGGAAACCTGACTGGAAAGCGCTTAAAAGATTATTTTGCATTACGTAATTAGTAAGCTGCTGACAGACTAACCGTTCAAACACTTTAGAGAGAAAAGGTAATATGGAAATTGGACGGTAGTCTGAAACCAGCTTAGGTCTAACAGATTTAGGTAATGGAATTACGCTAGCATCCTTCCACGCGCTAGGATAAACTGAGGAATCAACAGCATGGTTAAAAATATCAATGAGTATGGGCAAAATAATATCGAGAATGGGGATGATCATTTTTCGACTAATACCGTCATCGCCAACAGCATTAGAAGAGATGGATGAAACATATTTTCTGACATCATCCTCATTGAACTTATTTAGAACAAATGAAGGAAAGTCGTGAGAGGGTAAATTTTCAAGATTGTCAATAGTTTGAGACTTTAATTGTGAGTTAAGTGAAGTTAAAGGAGAAGCGAAGTGACAATTAAGGGTGTCTGGGTCTAACGTACAGGAATTATGATCCGTGCTTTTGCCGACACCCAAGGATCTCAGAAATCTCCATACTCGACTAGGGTCCCCATTCTCCACGGACGAGTGAATGTAACGCCGCTGAGCGTCTCTACACATTCTGTTACATCGATTTCTTATTTGGACATACTTCTCTCTGTGCTCCTCACTGTTGGAGTTTTTGTATTTTGTTTTCGCAGCATGCTTTTGCTTTATTAGTAATTTGATATCCTCAGAAAGCCACGGCGCTGGAGTATGTTTTAAACATTTATACTTTTAATATTATTTAAACATTTATACTTTTAATATTTCAACATTTACTTTTAATATTTAAAAAGTTATACGTTAAAATTTTGACCATATTATTAGGTTCGTTTTCATCAAAGTTACATATAAAGGAACATAAATAACTCAAAAAATTTTAATGCATGTCTTCCCTTTTGAGCTCCCCACTCACTACTACAAAACTCATCAGTCATTATTAGGCTGTGTTTCCACTAAAGCGGAGCGGAGCTTAGCGGCGCCCGAATTGACCAATCAAATTTTCGCTCCGCTTCGCTGTCATTCCGCTGGAATAGCACGATTGGTCAATTCGGGCACCGCTAAGCTCCGCTCCTCTCCGCTCCGCTTCAGTGGAAACGCAGCCTTAACGCTGTACATTATGTTTTCAGGCCCTAACTGGCGGTAAGAAGTTCTCATCGGTGACGCTACAGAGCGGCGCGGTGCAGCCGTTCTTCGTCGCGCCGCTACCCGCCGACAAGTCAGTAGAGCCGTGGAGTCTTTTTTAAGGTTCCGTAGTTACTATAAGGGACCCTTTGATTCGCTCTAACCTTCTGTCCTACTCTCAGGCCTTCAGGCTTTTATAAATTGTAATGTTTCATTCGTTTGTTACGTCGGAGAGTTTCATACGAAACGGTTAAAATGATTATGTTGTATGTATGTTGGAAACCGTTTTAAGAGCCCGTACTATCTTTTCTACTGCTCTCTTCACACTCACGCCCGTCTTTCAAAATACCTATTGGCGATCGTCCTTTTTCACCTGGCATATGCCAGGTGAAAAAGGACGATCGCCAAGTTAGCGGGCAGTTATAGGTATTTTGTTCTTTCAAGGGTTTTTTATATGAAAGTGGTAAAAAGTAATTCCAACATTGTATAGACGACTTTCTCAACAGTACATTGTATTTTTTCATACCGTTATGACGTCAATACAATCCATAAAAAGGTGATATTCTAAACCTTTTACAGCAAAAATCACAAAACTGTCGCGGGTTTGAGTTGGATTATTTAAAGATACTTTAAAAAAATAAAAAATCTAGCTCCAACATTAGATTATAATTGAAATGATCTTACATGTTGTGCATTAAAACTTATAGAAATACTGTATTTTAACTGTTAAATCACGTCTGTTAAATGAGCGACATCGGCAAAATTTCGTATACGGACTCTTAAGTGTTTAATTTCCTATGTTTTTAGTTTCTTATTGTGGCTGCAAAGAAAAACACATCTGGAAAAATTGTAACTTTTTAAAATTTATAAAGACAGTCAGAAAGAAAGACATCTAAGGCTGCATTTCCACTGAAGCGGAGCGGAGCTTAGCAATGCACGAATTGACCAATCGTGCTCTTCCAGCGGAATGACAGCGAAGCGGAGCGAAGATTTCGAGCATGGTGATTGGTCAATTCGGCACCGCTAAGCTCCGCTCCGCTTCGGTAGAAACGCAGCCTTAGTCTAAGTTATATATATAGGCTCAGTTTTTAATCAACTTTGTACGGAATCCTATGACAAACTTTAGAAACTATTAAAGAAGTCACTTTAATTTCTGAACCGATATAAGTATCATCGAAGACATGATTCATAGGCAGATAGCGGATCTACGTCATTTAGTCGAGTAAGGGTCAATTCAGACGGCAACGCGACGCGTAGACGCATTTCTATTTTTGTATGGATTTGACAGATTTCCACTGCGTGAACGTTGTGAAAATCTGTCAAATCCATACAAATTTAGAAATGCATCTGCGCGTCGCGTTGCTGTCTGAATTGACACTTATGTCAATTCAATAATTAGTCGTAATCTGTCGGCTGTATTTGACATGACGCAACCAAATTACGCAGGTCTGTCATCCGCTTATGAATGTTGGCATTGTCTAATCTAACCTCATATATTTTATTTCCGGTTAGGATTAGCCGGCCCACAGTGGGCGTGACTTTATCCGGGTGGGCGGGTCTATCGCGCGACGAGGCGTTGCGGCGCGTGTGCGGGCGCGCGGTGCGGTACACGCCGTGCGAGGCGCCGCGACGCCGCACCGACCGTGACCGCGACGAGTACGCCGATGCGTACAGAGACCTCGTCGTTAGCTGGCTGCCTAAATTAGGTAAGTTTGACGTTTATTTTCTTTTTAATGACAAGAAACGAAGACTTGCGTATGTCCTACTAGGCACGTGATCTTGGGTCGCGTAATATATTTACCTTTGAAGAGGGAAATCTAGCATATATAAGCAGTACCGAGGCCTCGTCGTTCAGTGCCTGCCGAAACTAAGTAAACTTGTCTTGATTTTTTAAGTTATTGCATAGCTTATAGCTTTTATCGCGGGCTTTGAGCGCGGCGACCGAATCAAAGAACAATGGCCAAATCGTACCAGGTGAACGGTGGCGTCCCGATATGCCATTGGTAGCAAAAAATCCCTAATATTTTAAGGCATCGAAAAACATTAGAAATGTGTCTTTAAATAGCCACATAAAAACATCAATATATTTTAGTTTCGTTGTTGTCTTTCATATGTTCTGACAGCCGGCGATCATTCGCATTCGTTCAATTTTTGGGTAATACTCTAGGAAAAATTGAAATAATTAGAAACGAGATCGCCGAATATACACTTGTAGGCTACACTACAGTCGGGAAAAAGGTAGTTCTTAAGTCTAACCTCAAAATAATTGTAAACGTTAATAATTATTATAAAAAATCGTGGCTATTTAGACATAATTCTCAAACGGAATTATGTTTAGAGCATAAGAACAACCAAATCTAACTATAGTTTATTTTGGGACATCAAAAATAAAAGTCGAGTCTATACAAATTTGGCCATGATTCTTTCGGTAACAAAACCTAACCTAACACCCGGTCGCTGCGGCGTTGCCGTGGGCGTGCTGTGCATCGTCTAACGTCGTTTCAGTTCGGCAGACTTCGGCACGATGTTTGTGTGCGTGCGACTAGTATGCGAATTGTAATTGCGTAATTTATAAAAATGCAATAGCTTTACCGCGACAGTCCCCGGGTGACACACGTATTTAGCTATAACTTCGTCGACATATTTTAAATACTTACATTTTTTTAATCATGACATGACCTGTTTGTATCACAGAAGGAGAGAAGCTAGAGCAACTATACGAAGAGGCGTGCGAACGCTGGACGGAGCCCGTTGCGGCCGCTGCAGTGCACACCGCCTACCTACAGGCGCTAGACTCCCCCACCGACCACAAGAAGTAAGTGAACCTGCATGTCGCGTTCCTTCCACTTGACACCACCAAAACGACACCAACGGTGGTGTGGTAGTGGTGCTTGAACATAATTAGAATTTTCATATCAACAACTAAGGAACTATGTAACATCACTAATACGAGTAGTAGTAGGGGAGGGGAAGGTGCTAATTTTGTAGTCACATACATTAGATATTAGGTAAAACTGATAAAAAAATAATAAGAGCGTTTTTTATTTTAGCGGTGGGTTCAGAAACTGCGGCCATTTTAAAGTTTTGAAAAAGAAAATATATTCAGAAAATTATTTCGGTCAGTTATTATTATATTTTAGACAACAAGGACAAAATCATTTAGTTTAGTGCAAAATAGAATATCTGCGAAGTTTAGTTAGGAAAATATGAAGGTTTATTTTTTATATTTTAAAATGTTCCTACAGGCTTACCTTATCTTTGAATCGTCAGTGCTTTTTATGGAAGCTTCTTTGGGGTATACTAAAGATCCCCTATCTTAATCTGACAGATCCGATGACATTTCAATATTCAAAAAATTTTTTAAGCCTATACAAGCTTAATCTGACACGCTCGAGCTACTCCCAAAATCCCCTCTTCCCCTCCTCTACTATAGTCGGTGGAGTCATAATTCGATGGCCCCAACGAATAAACGTGCAAGAGCTCTTACCCAAAAAATTTTTTTTTGATTTTTCGTTTGAATGGACTATGATACACCTATGTAAATTTTTTTGATTTTTTTTGACTTAAAATAACGATTTTATAGCAATGTAAATTTTTATTGTACGGAAAAAATAATAACATATATCACATTAATAATAAAACATGCGCTTATTGCAGATTATTTGTTTATTTGAGTTCACCAGAATAAACGTGTTAAAACAATCTGACGCTCGTGTCTATATTTTCCTTTGGGTTATAACTCTTGCACGATTATTCGTGTAAAAATGCAAGCGACTTCTACCACTAATGCCTCATTGCAGATGGCGAAACTTTGAATATATTAATCACAGCTATTATATTATCTTTTGCTAACTTCTCTTGTCTTTTCTGCTTTTGTAAAGGTTATTCGAAGAGCTATTGTAAAGTTTAACACAAGAGCTGCTGGTGAGTTGCCGGTCTTTTTAAGTGGGAATACGCTCTCTCCTTGAAGGTTTGCAGATCGTATAGGTCCGGAAATACTGCTGGTGACAGTTCATTCCAAATTTTACAGTGCGCGGCAGAAAGTTACGCAAAAAAAGCACGGTGGAAGACTGCCACTCATCAAGGTTATGAGGATGGTATATTCTTATCGTGGAACGATGGCGAAAAGTTGCAGGAGGTACGAGGGCTGCTATTTATGTATCCGGAATTAAAAAAAGAAACAAACATATATCATTTAATATGGTTTTATTGCTTTTCAAAATATTCGCCGCGATGATCGACACACTTTTGCATACGCTGGAACCAATTTTCATAGCACTTTTTCCATTCTGATTGAGGTATCTCCAAAACGTGCATTTTGAACGCATCAACAGCCTCTTCGCGGCTCGAAAAACGTTGACCACGTAATTTGTTCTTCGCGTATGGAAATAAAAAGAAATCGTTAGGTGCCAAATCAGGGCTGTACGGCGGATGACCAGTCAATTCGATCTTTTGACCCTCCAAAAACTGAGTTGCTTCAGCTGAGGTGTGACAGCTAGCATTGTCGTGATGTAATATGATTCTGCGTTGTCGGTTGTCCTTTCTTATTTCTTCAAAGACTTCTGGTAAACAAATGGTCGTATACCATTCAGAATTAACCGTTTTACGATTCTCTAATGGCACTGTAGCCACATGTCCATTAATTCCAAAAAAACAGGCGACCATTTGCTTCAAAGTACTTTTTGCACGAGTAACTTTTGTTGGTTTCGGCTCATCTTGGAACACCCACACCGTTGACTGTTGTTTAGTTTCGGGGTCATATGCATAGATCTAAGATTCATCACCTGTGTAGATATTATAAACGGCTTTTGACGTACCACGGTTGTATTTTTTTATCATTTTTTGCACCAATCGACACGAGCCCGTTTTTGATCGATTGTCAAGTTGTGCGGAATCCAACGGGAACATATTTTTTTTACAGCCAAATGTTCGTGTAATATCTTATGTATGCTCGTCATACTTATGCCTAAGGACGCCTCTATCTCGCGATATGTAACATGACGATCACGCATTATTAGTTCCCGCACAGCATCTATATTTTGTGGGACAACAGCTGTTTTTGGGCGACCTTCTTTATTTTCATCCGTGAGCATAGACCGCCCACGATTAAACTCACTGTACCAGTGATAAACAGTGGTTTTTGATGGTGCTTCATCTCCAAAAGTTGCGGTGAGTTGAATAAAGCACTGTTGTTGATTTAGCCCACGCCGAAAATCGTAGTAAATCATTGCACGAAAATGTTCACGCGTTAAATCCATGGCAAATGAAGACACGCAATTTTCAAAATGACGCCACAATGGAAAAATAATTGACAGTCACATGAAACAAAATGTATTCTTCAACCAAAGAGTTCTATTTTCAAATGTTGTTATTACTTTTTAAATATTGTTCTTGTAAGTGGCCAGTTCCGGATACATAAATAGCAGCCCTCGTATGATTCCGAACAATTCCTCAGAGCACTCCCCGTGATACAACCGATTGAGGATGCAGAGTGAAGCTATTTACATCTCGGCGTAATTCTAAGGGGTCCAGCCTGTTTTAAACACTATGGCAGTCAACAATTCGAGCGGCCCTTCGTTGGATACGATCCAAAGGGATTTGTTGGTATTTTGGGGTCCCTGCCCAGATATGAGAACAGTATTCCATAATATGAGGCCGAACCTGCACCTTGTAGAGTTGCAGGCATTGGTCCAGACTGAAATACTGTCTCGTCCTGTTAAGAACAGAATCAGAAAAGTATCGTCTACCCCATTCAGAGACTTTCTCCTGTGAATTCTCTATTTTAGACATAGTTCGTTTCGACTCTCGATGACATTTAGCCGAGAAATATGGTGGAAGCCGGTAGATAGGGCATCACTTGTACTATCATCCGTATAGCAATAAATGCCATTGGAATGTAACATGTCATTGATCTGCCAAAAAACTTGTGACCTATTTGCATAAATTCTCGGGAAGCCCATATTATGATGGAAGCTTTGATAATAGCGCTTTGAGCCAAACCCGATCAAAGGCCTTCGCAATGTCCAAACTAACAGCCAATGCATCTCCTCTCCACACGATCACCTGAGCCCAACGATGAGTTTGGTACGCCAAGAGATAACCAGCCAAGCGATCCATACTGTTTGTCGTGTTTGTCGCTTTGTAATGTCTGGCCGCCCAAGTATCGAAAGAGCTGATAATAGATTCCATTATCTTCGAGATGACGGAGGTTTTAGCAATTGGTCTGTAGTTGGAAGGATTTGAGAGGTCACCTTTTTTTGGGGATCGAGTACTCTAAGGCTGTCTTCTAAGAAGCCGGGACAATGCCAGAAGAGTAGGAGAACCAAAAACGACGCGTTAAGACCGGAGCCAACTCTGGAGCACACTTTTTCAACACAATAGGAGGGATTCCGTCAGGCCCACTCGACTTTTGGATATCAGGGCACGCAGGGCTATTCACACTGAGCGCTGATATAACCTAATATCCGACATGATGCCCCTGCATCGTGGTATGGTCGGCGGTTTTTATCCCAAGGTCATCAAGGGTCGAGTTTGACGCAAGGAGCTTACCCAGAAGATCGTCTTTGTATTTTGCGTCGTGGGCCAACGATCCATTTCCTACTTGTAGGGATGGTAGGATGGCTTTCAAAAATACCCTTCAATAGCTTAGGCCAGAGACCAGAATTGACGGGTTCCCAAAGAAAGGCACTCGAGTCTCTCACCGATACTATTGACGTGCTGTTTCTTTGCCCAATTGATCTCTCTCTTGAAGGATCTATAAGCAAGGTTGTGCTCCATTTTATATGTATGTGTCCACGCATAGACGCGAGGTAGGTCAATATTTATCAACAACAACAATAGGTCAACAATATTTTTTACTGAACCATCAACAAGAAAATATTAGCTAACTAGACTTTCCACGCGGCCTCGCCCGCATAAATGAGAAATTTTAGGGAAACCGTACATTTTCCCGCAAAAAATAGCCTATGTTCTTTCACATCATGGTCTACTCTACATCTGTGCCAAATAACTTAAAAATTCATCCATTAGATCGCGAGATAAGCGCCTTCTAATAATTTTCCCTGTTTTTTCTACATTTTCCTGTGTTTCTTCGCTTCTATTCGTCTTAGAGTGATAATTTATAGTTTATAGCCTTCCTCAATAAATGAACCATCTAACGACGAAAGAATTTTTCAAATCGGACCAGTAGTTCCTGAGATTGGCGCGTTCAAACAAACAAACTCTTCTACTTTATAATATTAGTATATATTTACATTTTATACCATACACTAATAAGGTTGTATTACATAAATAATGAATCAACTTCTTAACACTAATATACGGGCTTTTATCTTTACAAACATGTAAAAGCAACAAAATATACAAGAATAAGCGTGTAAATGACTAGAGCATGGCTCAGGAGGAAAAAAATATACGTGGAATAACCATGCAACATTTCACTGCACATGACACGAATAAACGTGCATTGATGCAATAGTGTTAACAAGTCACAAATTATTCACTAGAATAATAATTTAATATGGTTTATCTTAAATAAGTAGTAAACCGTTAATATTAGATTTTTAATAAATATATGAGCTGAAAGATAATTTTTTTACCTTTAATTTGATTATACATTATATTTGTCTATATATTATGTAGTCAAAGTTATGTGGTTCCAAACGTTTTTTTGGCTTCCTGAAAAGTTGTCTTTTTTAGATTGCACGTTTATTCGTTGGGGCCATCGATTATGAACTAGAGATTCCATATGACACCACCGGTGGTGTCGTTTTTGTGGTGTCAAGTGGAATGATCGGCATATCGCGGGCTTCAAGCCAGAAAAATGACGTTTTTTGAAGTGAAACTTCTATAGGCGCGTTGAGAGTAAAATTTCAAGGTCGCGTCATGGCGATACCGTCACGGGGAGCCGGGACACAAAAACACGGCACGACGTCGTACGGCGTCGTACGGCGCCGCGTCGGACGCGCGTCGTAAAAACCCACGGTACGGCGCCGTACGGCGTCGTACGACGTCGTGCCGTAGAAACTCACGTAGAAATTCAAGATGATTTTCTACGACGCGACGTCGTACGACGCCGTACGGTGCCGTGCCGTGGTTTTTTACGACGAGCGTCCGACGCGGCGCCGTACGGCGCCGTACGACGCCGTACGACGTCGTGCCGTGTTTTTGTGTCCCGGCCCTAAGGCGACGATTTTGACTAAGTTTCACTACTGACACGTGTGCTCGGCATACACGCTCTTTTTTTAAGAAGAAAATAGATGTAAGTGCAATATTGGGAGTTTGCGAATAGTTAAATACAAAAGATCATTTCACGATTTAAGGGCCTTCCCTACGGAGAATCCGTAATTTACCGTATTTAGAGCCTTATAAACTCATAATTTGAAAGCTACAGAGTTATAATAAAAATACAGCAATAATCTTCAATATATCAAAAATCCTTTCCACGTTTTAAATTTTCTATAGATCGACAATATCATAAACTACATATTCCCCGTTTTAATTTTTTTAGGTCAATTTTGAACTGAGATAAGTAAAAAAAATTGGGTTTTGGTGCGATCTCGGCAACGCGGCAAATGTGTGGTCAAGGTCGTTTGCTCGAGGGATGAAGATGAAGAGGGAGGGAAACTACTTTCATAGATACATGATGCAAATTTTCAGTTGTAGAGATCTATTTTGTTCCTAAAAAAACGTCATTTTTATACGCTCTTCTGGCTTGAAGCCCGCGATATATTTTCGAAACGTGACACGACATACCGGAGGCTTAAAATAACCAAGATGAAATATTTTATTACAGCATAATATCTACAGCCCACAAAAGAAGCTACGGCAAGGTTCAAAAACTTAATAATTCATACTAATATTATAAATGCAAAAGTGTGTCTGTCTCTCTGTTGAGCTAATTTCAAAAAAATTGCTCCCTTTTCTGTCCATATACTAGTAGTGGAACTTATAAAGCAAAAAAAAGCAAAGTTTTAAAGTAAATAGATATTACTTTAGAAATGGTTTTGAGCATCATCGATAATTTGACGTTTTTACAAAGTATATCTCCTGGAATGTCCTTTAAAACTTATAGATTTTCAAAAATTTATTTTTTCTACGAAAATAATATTTTGTGTTATTCCATTGTGGAACACTTTTTTTCATTAGATATGGTATTAATTTGGGCCTATTAATGTGGCAACACAGTAAAAAGAAGCAAAAGTATAGATGGAGTGACAACTGACACATCGCGGCCATTTTGTTTGTACTCCACAACTCGTCTAGTGTGCGGGTAGTGAAAAAAAACTTTTATACGGACTGATTGTGCATGCTACGCAATAAACCCCGGTAAGTTTTTATCTACTTTGGTTTCACTTTATGACGAAAGAATAAGATCATTGTTTAGATTGTTATATTTATTGCTTGTGTCCGGCACATTTTCATGTAGTTTGAAATTTTTTAAGTTAGAAAAACATATTCTTTATTTCCTGTGTGTCACGTTTGTGTAACAATTTTGTGTAACGTTACACAAAGGAAATCATAAAGGTCTGTTCATGCCGGTGAGCAATTATGCTTTTTTTTTAGGAAAAATAACGCAAAATGGAAGAATATTTAGTATTTTTGTCTGAAGATCATTCTCAACTCCGAAGTACAGATTCTACCCCTGATATATTTACGTGTGTGGCGGTACCCACAATTCGCCTAACATTCCTGCATCGCGCTATCGAAGTTTTCTAAGCGTGTCGGTATATATACGACAGCGGAAGTAATATATCACGTGGGCTTCGGCCTGACCGGGCATACCACCTCGCTCGGTCGGAAGATCTTCCTTTGTGGCCGCCACGCATTATTCCCACACGTGTGTAGGAACACAAACTAATATATTATTATTTAATATTATAATTGACATTGTAGTAGTTTAGTCCAAAAAACTAACTACGGTTCAAAAATGACTTTAATTTTGCGGTATGTATAAGCCCTTATAATTCTTTTGTGTTACAATTGTGTTACGTTACTCAGAAGAAACACAAAGAAAGTGGCAAGTTTTTTGAAATTAGCTCTGTTACCTCTTCACGCCCAAACCGCTTAACCGATTTTGCTGAAATTTGGTATGGAGATACTTGAGTGCCGGGAACGGACATAGAAACTTTTTGTCCCGGAAAAATGTACGGTTCTCGCGCGATAAACGAATTTTGCCCCCCCCCCCCCCCATCTAGTATAGAATATAATTGAATAAAGGTTATTTTTTTATTAATGAAATATTTTGTTCACAGACTACCTCATGCTGACAAGCCGCCGGTCGTGACTGTGGCGTGGTGCGAGCAACTCATCGCCATTGCCGACAAGGTAAACGTATTTAAAAATTGCTTATCAGTCGGGGGCAATAATTAGGCCATGTTTCCACTGACGCGGAGCGGAGCGGATAGGACAGCTATCGAAGTCTCAGTAATAGGGTCTAGTTTTTACCACTGGGTACGGAACCCTATTAGAAAACCGCTAGGGTATTTACGGTTCTCATGTGAGACGTTTCCCAAATTTTTGGCGAAAATCTTTGACTAATAACAATAATAATAATTAATGCCGTGTTTCCACTGAAGCGGAGCGGAGCTTAGCGGTGCCCGAATTGACCAATCGTGCTATTCCAGCGGAATGACAGCGAAGCGGAGCGAAGATTTCGAGCATGGTGATTGGTCAATTCGGCACCGCTAAGCTCCGCTCCGCTTCAGTGGAAACGCGGCATTAATTATTATTATTGTTATTAGTCAAAGATTTTCGCCAAAAATTTGGAAAACGTCTCACATGAGAACCGTAAATACCCTAGCGGTTTTCTAATAGGGTTCCGTACCCAGTGGTAAAAACTCGACCCTATTACTGAGACTTCGATAGCTGTCCGTCCGTCTGTCTGTATCTTGAGAACCATTATAGCTAGACTTCTGAATTTTTTTCAACTCAAGAACACTACCAGATACTATACTCAAGAATTATTATCATTATTTTCAAGATAACGTTGAATTTGTCAGATGTAAAATGAACCTTTTGTCACAGGTAATAAAGGCGATAGACCAGGAGAAACTTCTGGCGTACATCGGCATGAAAAACGACACGCGGCCAGACGCTAACAAAATTAAACAGTAAGTTTTTTTATATAAAATAACGGGCAAACGAGCAAACTGGTCACCTGATGGAAAGCAACTACCGTCGCCCATGGACACTCGCAACATTAGAAGAGCCTGTAGGTGTGTTGCCACTTGCCGGCCTTTTAAGAGGGAATACGCTGTCTTCTTGAAGGTTTTGCAGGTCGTAATATCCGGAAATACTGCTGGTACGTATGCTAAGGGTCAATTCAGACTACAACGTGACGCGTAGATGCATTTCTAAATTTGTATGGATATGACAGATCTGCAAGACGTCTCACGCAATTGAAATCTGTCAATTCAGTACAAATTAAGAAATACGTCTGCGGCATGCGCGTCGCGTTGCCGTGTAATTTGACCCTTACTCGCCTTTATTAAGGCCAGATACACACTTTACGGCTAGTTATTTCGTGCTTGGCGTATAACTTTTGTGATACACCTTTGCATTTGTAATATTGTGACTAGACGTTGCTCACAACTCCGGTGCGCAGCAAATCGATATAACGCGTGGAAACCGTAGATAATATGGGCGAAATACTTTAAATATTATGACAAAGCAACGTTTGCCGGGACAGTTAGTAATATAATAAAAATCTTAAATAATAGGCTACTTGACCTATATTCAATTTCATTGAACAAATGCATATTTCTAGTAGAACTTGGCCTAGGAGACCATATTTCACCCTTATCATCAAATAAAAACTTATGATTGATAAATAAAGTCGATTTGAAAATATGATTTTATGAAAATAGGATTTGTACTGACGAAAACGCTTTTGCGGTACTTCCGATTTGGATGTGACGTCATCCTCATAGTAATTTAATATCTTTTATTTATCGCGCTCGTTATATGTAAGTTTATCTGTACATAAATAATATGAATAAGCCTAGAAAGATTTTTTAAAATACATTTTATTGAATAATTCGCTTAAAACATCAGTTTTATATATTATCTCCATTTATTGTAGACGGGAAATGAAATGGCCAAAACTTTTCTCCAAAAGTTTTCAACATTACAAATGATTTCTAATTTCTTATTTAATTCTTTTATAATTTTTGGGCACTTTTAGACTCGTACATTTAGCACATAAAAAAAATGTTCAATAAAGAGAGTTTAAAATACAAAGCGTATGACGTCACACTATGGCGGACAGTGTTTTCGGCGCCATTTAAGAGGCGTATTTTTCAATAAACATTTTTATGGGTTTCTACTGTGTAAAATATTAAAATATTATTTTTTTTTGTGAAAATGAATGATTAAGAAGCGATTAGCATGAAGAAAAAAAGTAGGTCAAGTAGCCTATTATATGTGCAGTAGTATAAAAGTATTAAATATATTTCCGTTGTCTGGTACCCGTAACACAAGTCCTTCAGGTGCTTACCAGTTACCACGGTGCCAGACTGACGTGGTGTGAATCGTCCATAGACATTTAATTTTAATTAATTTACAGAGAGCAAGAAAAGCAGAAGGGCTACTTGATAGAAGCATTATGTCGGCGCGGCACGGCGCTGTGTCGACTGCGCGCGCTCGCGGGTGGCGGCGGTAACAACACGAAGATCACTGAAAACCTCAACGACTTACTGCAGCTTGTCGATATCACTGACTGCAAGGTATTGTCAGCTTTTACATAGAATAGAATAGAATATTTTTATTGCAAGTACATAAAAGTGTGTGTTACATAAAAAGCCACAGCATAGATCAAGATAGATATTAGATACCGCATGTTTATGTACTTCGCGTGCCATGTCGCGTTCCCAAACGACGAGCGATGCTCGTCTTTCGAAAGTCTGTTCTTTAGTCTGCTATCGAAATCGGACGTCAATCGGAATTTTAAAAATGCCTAAATGCCTAAAAGTGCCGTATTGAAATTCAAATAGCAACGTTGGCCTAGATATGGACACGTTTCTTATCGTTAATACCTTCATTTTTAGAAGAGCTGCCAGAAGACCTACAAAAGTTGTATCGGGACAGGTGTAAATATAAACGGCTACTTAAAAAACATCTGTTGATTACGTAACCGTAACTACTGCGACCACATCTTGTCCAGATAAACTCATTGTAGTTTTTGCGGCAAGATTTATTGTATTTTGTAATATAATTGTATACAGTAAATTAAAAAAAAATGAATCTACAGTAGCTGACTAAATGCTGACAAGTGCGCGTACGATATTTTAAATAAACCGCCAATCCGCCACAGGAGATCTCATTCAAGATGCTATTATTTATATGCCTTCGACTTTTAGATGTCTATTTATTAAAGAAACTAGATGTTCCGTGCGGCTTCGCCTGCGTCATTTAGGAATGTCACGGAAACCGTACATTTTTCCGCAAAAAAAGAAACATATGTCCTTTCACGTGGTCTATTCTTCATGTGTGCCAAATAACACAAAAATTGTTTCAGTAGTTTCTTAGATATTAAGCAATTTTAAATAATTTCCTTCGTTTTTTCCACATTTTCCTCTATTTCTTCGCTCCTATTAGTCTTAGCGTAATAAAATTTAGCTTATAGCTATTCTCGATAAATGAGCTATCTAACACTGAAAGAATTTTCCAAATCGGACCAGCAGTTCCTTAGATTAGCGTATTTAAATAAGCCCATTCAAATAATTTCTCCCGTTTTTTCCTCACTTTCCTCTATTTCTTCGCTCATATTAGTCTTAGCGTAATAAAATATAGCTTATAGCTGTCCTCGATAAATGGACTATCTAACACTGAAAGAATTAAAAATAATAATAACAATTTCCCCCCGTTTTTTCCACACTTTCCTCTATTTCTTCGCTCCTATTAGTATTAGCGTGATAAAATATAGCCTATAAGCCTTCCTCGATAAATGGGCTATCTAACACTGAAAGATTTTTTCAAATCGTACCAGTAGTTCCTGAGATTAGCGCGTTCAAACAAACAAAGAAACTAACAAACTCTTCCGCTTTATAATATTAAGTATAGACAGGCCTGTCCCACTCGCGCGTATAGGCATCGAACTGTAAGTACCACCCGCGGGTGGCAAATCATAAGGGACTCACAAGCGAGCGGTGACGCACGCGCAAGATTTTTCGTCGCGTATCTACTGTATACTGATCATAGAGGAATTTAATACAATATGATACTGATTTAACCGCTGTGACAAAATCGTTATAAATCTTATAAAAATGAACAATTTAAAAAGCCAATGAAATATGTACCTATTATATTTGAATAAGGTATTTACATACAAATAGTAGATAAAAACTACATAGGCTGCACTAAAAATATCGGGAATGGAATACTTCCACTGTTCCTGTCATATTAAAATCTTTTTAATTGAAAACTCCTTGGTTTTAAAAATCGAATACCATTTATTTATTTAAAAAAAGATTCTTGGTCTTGTCACAAGGTCTTGTCCAACTTGTGTAGTCGTTGAGAAATTGGAATTGACTCGAGAAAATTCTAGAGCGATGATTTATTATGACTTTCGAAGTGGTTTAACACAAAAACAGTGTGTTGACCGGATGATTTCTGCATTTGGTGATGAAGCCCCATCCAAAACCACAATTTATCGCTGGTTTGCTGAATTTCAACGTGGACGTGTCGAGCTCAGTGATGATCCCCGTCAAGGTCGTCCAAAAACTGCAGTCACCCAAGAAAACGTTGATGCTGTGCGTAAGCTGGTTGAGGAAGATCGACATGTGACATACCGCGAAATTCAGGCAACTTTAGACATTGGCATGAGTCAAATACAAATAATATTGCATGAACAATTAGGTTCAAAAAAGTTGTTTTCCCGATGGATACCGCATTTGCTCTGTGAAGAGCAAAAAGCGGCTCGCGTTACTTGGTGCGTCAGAACTCTCGAAAAATTCCACGCAGGATCCTCAAATGCTGTATACAACATCATATCAGGTGACGAATCCTAGATATACGCGTATGAACCCGAAACTAAAAACCAGTCACGAGTTTGGATGTTCGAAAATGAGTTAAAGCCAACAAAAATTGTTCGTTCACGAAGTGTTTAAAAAAAATGGTGGCCACGTTTGTCTCCAAAACCGGCTATATTGCGACTATTCCTCTTGAGGGACAAAGAACGGTTAATGCAGAATGGTATGCTAGCATTTGTTTGCCACAGGTCGTTTCTGAACTCCGTAAAGAGAACTGCAACCGCCGTATCATCCTCCATCACGACAATGCCAGTTCTCACACCGCGCACAGAACAAAAGAGTTTTTAGAGCAAGAAAACATAGAATTATTAGACCATCCGCCGTACAGCCCCGACTTAAGCCCTAATGATTTTTATACTTTCCCTAAAATAAAGAATAAATTGCGTGCTCAGAGATTTTCATCACCTGAAGAAGCTGTGGACGCCTACAAAACGGCCATTTAGGAGACCCCAACTTCCGAATGGAATGGTTGCTTCAATGATTGGTTCCATCGTATGGAAAAATGTGTCAAATTTCGCGGAGAATACTTCGAAAAGCAATAAACACATTTTTAAATAGTAATGTTGTGTCACTTCCTTGATTCCCGAAATTTTCAGTGCCGCCCTCGTATACAAACTTAGCAAATAAGCCAATTTCATACAAAGAAACACACAAACTACACAGAAATAAACACAAGTTACTATGTATAAATTGTAAAAGTTTCCTGCAATATTATAACCGAATATAAAACTACTATAAAATATAGGTTGTTTTACTGAAATTTTATATTACTTACTATAAAAAGGTTTGCTATTCATACCAATAGTAATTAAAAAAAAAATTGGTTGTCTGTAAAGTCGGTTTACTGACGATAGTTGAACGTGACAACGTCATAGCCCTAACCCCTCAGTTCCGGGAAAAATCTATGCAAAAAGTTGGCAGGTCAATGTGCAAAAAAAAAAATGGCGCCCGGCCTACCCTCTTTGTAAAATTAATACTATTAACCAGCCATCATAATATAGTATTTAGTCCGATGTGATATTAGTTTCTCAATTATAAACTTTCGAAACTATAATTATTAGTGACTTGTTCAGAAGAAATAAACGAATAAATCACTCATTATAAATAAAATATTTATAATGAGTAAAATAAACTATTCGCAATACAAAACGCTACATACATTCGTGAAATCCAGTAAAATCTTCGAACAAAGCACAAGTCATACCTTGACACGTAGGAAATAGAGCACAATTTTGAATAGCCGAAATAATACTAATAGCTCACAGATTGTTTATTTATTTTTCATTCAGAGTGTGGTCAATGTATCAAAGGTCATAACTAACCAAACTTCTTCATACAAAAGTATTCTCTAAGTCATCGAAATACGTAATATAATCGAAACAAAGAGCGCGGCCCAGGTGGGCCTTACGGTTGTTGAGAGACTTGAAAGTGTAAATGGAACGCCTCAGAGCTGTCAGCGAGGTAACGTCGCATGAACTGTCATGTTTTTCGGGCGCGCAGCCCATATCGAATCATAAGACGTTATCACGTCAATATTTTGTTTTCTAAAAGGCGAAAACCTTGATTTCTTAAGAAAAGGTACGCGTTATGCGATAGAAAGAGAGCGCACTTGTAGGTAAATTTATCCGTAGGCAATTTAGCATTGCGCGTCGGAATTTCAACTTTATAGTATCGTAGCTTGCGTCGTTATTTCTTTAAACGGGTTTCGGGAGTGAGGAATCTGTTGTTAAACTAATATGTATTCTGTGGTATAGATTAATATAAATTTTCAGGTGATACCATACGGCATCTGGCATACGTTCACGGTAGGCCAGTGGGGTCGCGCCGCCAAGCTGCTCACACGATTGCTAGAAGAAAAACCTTCCAAGGAGGCCGAGATTAGATTAGCCGAGGCGTACGACAAGTTAGGTTGGGAAACACTGGCTAAGGTTTTAAGGGCAGCGTTGCCCATCAAATATCCTGCTAGCTATCGCAAGTTCTGAGAGTTTAATACGTAAGAAGACGTGTCCATACTAATATATGCGAGAGTGTGTTAAGTATTCACGCTTTTAATATGGAGTTTTTATAGCGCAAAATGTATGGTACCCGCGTGATAAATGTTGCAGGCAACGTGTAGTTAGCAATAACTTTGCTGTCGCGACACATAGGTGAAAGGATAATTTACAAAGTTGAGCGTTAGCCTATTTTGCTGACGTATTGCTTAAAATGCATGCATTTTTGTTTTATACAATAATTGACGACTTTACCTATAATGCTCAGGATAAGGCCGTGTTTCCACTGAAGCGGAGCGGAGCGGAGCTTAGCGGTGCCGGATTACCAATCTTCGCTCCGCTTCGCTGTCATTCCGCTGGAATAGCACGATTGGTCAATTCGGGCACCGCTAAGCTCCGCTCCGCTTCAGTGCAAACCTCGGCCTAAATATATTTTGTCCCATAAGTTTTTATTTTTTTAAAGACTGCTTCGGCTCTTTGCATGCCGACGTCGCGGCGAACAGATCTACTGTTTCATCTGACACACAGTAATGCGATCTTGCATCTCGCTCTATCGTCCTTTCGCGTCGGTGTGCAAACCGCGTAAGTCAGAAATCTTAAAAAAGGCAAACGCCAAGTGTTCAATTTAAATAAATATCTTAGAATAATTATTGTACTATACATTACATAATATGCCCTAAATGGTGTAAAGATGCGCTAACATTGACAGCAAATATGTATTGAATTAACAATTTTGTCGATTGCTATGTGACAAATGACAATGGAACAACATCAATGGGCAAATGAAATGAAATACAGTATGAAGCAATAAGGAGCAATTCCGAACAACTAGACAATATAGTAGTAAATCAGTTAATAATAAATAAATACTATTGAAAAACCCGATTGCAAAAAAAATATGTTATTTAAAGCAACGGACGACAAAATACTACAACCTAATTTTTCAACTATTTGAAATCAAAAGACTACAGTCTTACACTATTAGTGTCAAATTCAATACGAATTTGCAGTCAGGTTTTTCAATAAGAAAATATTTTTTTTACTTTTTTATTTAGGTCCACAAATTACGTGAGGTGTTTTTTTTTTAATTTTTTTAATTTTTTGACCCGCCCCTCCCCCCTGGTGAGATCTTGTGAGATTTTATTCAACCTCACGAAATCACCCCACCAAATCTCACGTGAGATTTTCAAAATGTGTGTGTCTTACGTAAACGTTTAGCTGGACAGTCAGTAGATTTTCTTTCGAACGAATAATGTGAATGATCTTTACTTTTTTTTACGAATTATGGTTACGATTATATCTTAAGCATACGCACAATCTGGATGTAATGGACCAAAATATATAGTATCATTTTGTTGAGAAAAAATTACGTGAGATTTGCCGAGACCCCCCCTCTCCCTAACGTGAGATTAGATGAAATTTGTCTCGACCCCCCCCCCCCCCCCCCCCCCCCCTAAACACCTCACGTAATTTTTGGACGCCCTCTTATCAGACTTGGTCAAATTGAATTAATGCCAAGATTCGACTATTCGATTGTATTGATTACAAATTTATAAATGGCTTAGTTATTAAAATTATTGTAATTGTTCCTCATTAAATTTAAATACAAATTATGTATATTTTGAAATTTCATTTTGATTCCCTGTATTTATACATTTCAACATCCTATAATATAGGATAGTATATTATACTTGTTTTGTTTTTCTAAAAATAATTTAACCAGTCAATATACTAGCGTGGAAATTGCAAGTTTCATATATATACTACAGGCCCACGTCGAAAATGGATGGGTCATATGAACCACCTGGGGATGTATATAGGATGATATTAGAGCATAAAATAATAAGATTTAGCACTATGCCGTCACTTGTAAGCCGTCCAACTGAGTGCTGGTGAGAATTCATAAGTGCATGTAGGGTGAGTACATTTTGGTCATAATATGATCCTGTACGGCATTTTTCCATCGATAGACACATGAAAAATAATAAGAAAGCCCGCAGTGCCGTACAAAAATGATGCGCCACTAAGTCGGTATTTTTATTTTATTTTCTGACAATTTCCATGGTAAATTTGGTCATTTGATTCCATACGGCATAAGTTTCATATTGTTTAAATACAGCTTCGAATCAATTATTCCACAACGCCGTACAAAAATAATGCGACAATGAAAAAAATCGAGGGTTACAACCCCCTCTTTTCCAGTGGTGGAGGGGGGGGGGGGGGGGGGGGGGGTGATTTGAATCAACATAAAATTAATTAATTTTGAAAGTATCTTATGCATAGATAATATTTTTTTACATGCCGTACATTTTCGTTAGTCCAAAGGTTTGTAGGAGAAAAAAAAAACTCAAGCAAATATCCATAGAACGAAATGTAAGAAAAGTCCATACAACGAAATATATCGATTTTTTTTCTAAAAAAATAGTTGTTTTATTAGGGTTCTTGCAGACGAACGGCACGTGTCGGCGCGGCGGCGGTGGAGGAGGAGGAGGAGGAGGAGGAGGAGGAGGAGGAGGAGAAGAAGAAGAAGAAGAAGGAGAAGAAGAAGAAAGGGCCTAGGAAAGGTGGTAAATCCTATGGACGAGGACAACATCATCCCCCTTTTTAGGCTTAGCAAAGCCTTCTTTTTCTTAATGTGTATAACTTTTTAGCTCTTACTTTATTAAATTTTCTGAAAGTGTAGCACAAACTTTTCACGGATATTTCGAAGAAAATCTGTATTTTATTTCTTTTGGTTAGGTTTTTACAGAATAAAAATGATTTGTTTTTTTCACTACACTGCGCTCATAGTGGTTAAAATAATGTTTCTAGTAAGTTAAACATATATTACGAATAAGAGAAATTTCATACAAAGGTATCTCTTGGTCCAAAGGCACTGAACAGAACTCCTGAACCTTTAAAGATAAAAGTTTGGAAATTGCAGCATCGCTTAGATAACTGCAAGCATTTGCCACAATTTTGCTTACAGTAACATAATGTACTGAATAGTTAACATTCGTATTGGTTATTTACGCATAAAGCCTTATTTTGTAGACAACACTAAAAAGAGTGAAATTATTATTTTTAACAAAAAAATGAAAACCGACTTCCAAGGTAAAAACAATCGTAATATGAACTAAAAAGTATTAAATAACTCTTACTCTTTAATAGTGCCTTTTTCAGAATTTGTCTAAATCTCAACTATTTCTGTACTATATATATTACAGGTCTTCATTACTTCGAAGTCGGTACCAGTCCCAAAAGTTTCAGATATTCTGACATTACTGAACTTACGATTAAATTAGCTGGTACCGACTTCAAAATAATGAAGACTGTAGTATGTACAGAAATAGCTGAGATTTAGACAAATTCTGAAAAAGGCACTATTAAAGAGTAAGAGTTATTTAATACTTTTTAGTTCATATTACGATTGTTTTTACCTTGGAAGTCGGTTTTCATTTTTTGGTTAAAAATAATAATGAGCCACTGTGCACGACTATGATTTATTTTAATCCTTCGATCGGAGGTTCTAGGAATTCCCATTGTATTCTTTTGTTCTCGCGATCACCGGTGCTCGCGCGGGGCCTGAAAGATTAAATATGTTAATGAAGTTTTAGAGGTCTCTCTAAGAGTTCACTAGAGGTCGGAGGAGTAAAGAGTAAAACTCGATTTACTGTGGTGAACTGGAGTGATTTATTTACAAAAATGCGCTGCTTATATATAAAAAAATGAGTTAATTATTATTATTACAAATCTGTACAAAGGTAAAAAGGTTGTTTGTGATTGGTTAACTAGATTAGACAGAGATGTAAAGAAAGAGATAAAAATATTTACAAAACAAGAACGAGAAAAAAATCGAATAGGAAATATTTACAAGATTGGAAAATTATCCGTGCGGAAGATTCGGCTGTACCGCGGTTCGTGGCGCTGGTATCGCGCGAGTATAAATATAGGCTCGCATACCGCGGCCCATTTAGTCCGCGCGCGAATTTCATACCGACGTCGTCTCTCTGCCGCTCGACGCCGCGCCGCCGCGAGTACTTGTGCCGCCATTTTGTGAAGATGTTATGCAGCTCTGCAAACGCCATGAAGACTGTAGCTATGCTGCGAATATCTCTCGCTCGACGTAGCCTCGATGCGTAGTGTTGTGTTGTGAAGAACTCTTATTAGAAAAAGTCCTTTTCAGGGCTGTTTCGTGTCCGGTGCAAATGCACTTAATATACACGGATGGTTTCTCTCGTCATTTCGAACGTACGTTCTTGGCAGAACGATTTTCTTCTGTGTTTCAATCTTCCACGACGAACGTATACAAAGACGGCGGGCGCTTCTTTCGGAGCGTGTTGTTTTCTTCGTTTCAATCGATGAACGAACGTGTAGGTACTTTGTAGGTACTGCTACAGTGCTCCCCCTCAAGTGAAGCGCACCGGCAGTCTGACGGCACGGCCCGTTCTTGTTGTCTTCTGTGCTGGACTTGCTGGTGTCTTCTGCTTGATCGGTGATGCACTCGGTAATGGTTGTGAGGTAATAGGTAAAGGTAATGAGGTAGCGGGTAAAGGTAATGAGGTATTTTGAGGTAAATTATTGGTATGTGAAGGTAAGGTAACAGGTACATTGGTATTAGGTAAGTTGGTAATTACCGGTGACTGTTGTACACTGCTCGTTGACTCGCCGAGGTAATCTTCACTTAGTATGTAGGCGGGTTTTAAACGATCGATGGATACTGTTGCTGTGCGATCGGGTAGTTGTATCACGTAGTATTTTTCTTCTCGTCGAAGAACTTTGTACGGCCCATCATACGGACTTTGAAGTGGTTTTCGAATGGCGTCTATTCGTAGAAATACGTATTTGCACGTAAGTAGATCACGATGTATGAATGTTGCGTTGATTACCGTGGCGATGTACATTGTTTTTCGGCTTGAGAGAATCGATGTTTTTTCTGAGTTGCTCGATGTAGGTATGATCTAGGAATCCTAGATCCTAGACTAGGATCGATGATGATGTTGTTTCGAAGAAGTCGGCCGGTAAACGTAGGTTACGGCCGTAGGTTAATTCGGCGGCGCTGACTCCGATGTCCTCTCGTATGGCGGCGCGTAGTCCGAGTAAAACTGTAGGTAGCTCGTCGATCCACGATGTATTACTATTGATGAGTCTTGTTTTCAGTGAATTCTTGAGACTTCGATGCCAGCGTTCAATCATCCCGTTTGATTGCGGGTGATACGGCGTTGTACGTGTTTTATCGATTCCCATACAACGTGTTAAGTTGACGAACAGCTGACTCTCGAACTGGCGTCCTTGATCGGTTGTTATTGTAGTAGGACACCCGAATCTTGCTATCCATTGTTCGTAGAATGTTCTTGCGACGGTTTCGGCGGTGATCTCGGTGAGCGGTACAGCTTCGGGCCATTTTGTCGAGCGATCGATCATAGTAAGTAGGTATCTATGACCACTCGCTGTTGTACTTAGCGGTCCGATTATGTCGATGTGCGTATGTTGAAATCTATCCACTTGTGGAAATGTCGACACGGCGCTCGATGTATGTCGTTGTATTTTGCTTCGCTGACATTGTATGCAGGTTTTCGTCCACTCACTAATGTCGGAGTTCATTGACGGCCAGAAGAATTTTTGCGCGATGAGTTTTCTTGATGCTGTAGCAGTACCTACAAAGTACCTACACGTTCGTCGTGGAAGATTGAAACATAGAATAAAATCGTTCTGCCAAGAACGTACGTTCGCAATAACGAGAGAAACCGTCCGTGCAATATTAAGTGCATTTGCACCGGACATGAAGTAGCCCTGAAAAGGACTTTTTCTAATAAGAGTTCTTCACAACACAACACTACGCATCGAGGCTGCGTCGAGCGAGGGATATTCGCAGCATAGCTACGATCTTCATGGCTTTTGCAGAGCTTCACAAAATGGCGGCACAGCTACTCGCGACGGCGCGGCAGCGAGCGACCGGGAAACGATGTCGGTATGCCGAGCTCGGGCTCACTGAACTCGCGGACCGCGGGAGCCCATATTTTTACTCGGGCGATTCCAGCGCCACGAACCGCGGTACGGCCGAATCTCCCGCGCGGATAATTTCTCAATCTTGTAAATATTTCCTATTCGATTTTTTTCTCTTTCTTGTTTGTAAATATTTTTATCTCACTCATTATGTCTCTTTCTGTTTTGCAATAGCCAATCAAAATTAATCTTTTCAGTTTATGTACAGTTTGTAATAATAATAATTAACTCATTTTTTTGTTTATAAGCAGCGCATTTTTGTAAATAAAGCACTTCAGTTCACCACAGTAAATCGAGTTTTACTCTTTACTCCTCCGACCTCTAGTGAACTCTTAGAGAGACCAACAGGTCCTCTAAACTGGTGACCCCGTGAACAACAAGCAACCTCTGCAAGAAGAAACTCTGCTGGAAGAAACTCTGCCAAGAGGAAACTCTGCCCGAGGAAATTCTGCTCGACGACGCTGCACCACGAAACGCTGCCCGACGAAACGCTGCTCGGAAGAAACGCTGCACCACGAAACGCTGCTCGACGAAATTCTGCTGCAAATCTCTCCACACAATGGAATCCAGAGGCGAATCCCTGCCCGAAACCTCGGCAGTCACCAACAACCCGGCTACGTCACCGTCATCCCAGGAAATCGCCGGCATCGCACTCTCCATGAGGATTCCACCTTTCTGGAGGGACAAACCCAGGCTCTGGTTTGTCACATTCGAAGCAGCCACCAGCAGCCTGCAGAAAAACCAAAGCCAGCAGTCCCAGATGGTCATCGCTCGCCTGGAGAAAGAAGACATCGAACAGATCGCCGACCTCCTGTACAACCCGCCAGAGACAAATGAGTACCAAGCCCTGAAGGACCGGCTCATCTCCGCATATGAAGAATCTGACAGTCGGCAATTCCAAACGCTGCTGTCAGATATGGAATTGGGAGACCAAAAGCCATCACAATTACTACGACGAATGCGGCGAATCCTGGCTCGCAACAAGGTCCCCGATTCCACCCTACAGCTCATGTGGGCCAACCTCCTCCCGGCAAATATTCGCTCCGTCCTGGCCGTCAGCAAAACGTTCCAGACGAAGACCACACTCGACGAGCAAGCTGCGCTGGCCGACAAAATAATGGAGCAGTCACATGTAAATAATGTACATAGCATCTCATCTTCTCATCGTGTAAATAGCTCCGCATCACCATCATCGAACGTCGAGTGCCTTCTCATCGAAGAAATCCGCAAGCTATCCCTAGAGGTCGCCGAGTTGAAAAAACAACAATACAACAACAATAATTATAGAAGAGAAAATTACTATCAACGGTCAAGGTCAAGACACAGATCATCGGCAAGATTCCGGCAACGTTCAACATCACGGCCACGATCTTCATCAACATCGCCATTCTGTTACTACCACAACAGATTCGGCAAAGAAGCGCGAAAATGTACGCAACCGTGTACATTCAACAACCCGGAAAACTAGACAGAACGTTGGCAGCGGCGGAATCCGGCGTTCACAACAAACAATACCGCATATTCGTCACGGACAAGACTACGAATCTTACTTTTTTGGTAGACACGGGTGCCAATATATCCGTCATACCGAAAAAGAAAGGCATTCATCTCCAGCCGCTACCTTTTCAACTGTACGCCGCCAACAACACCGTCGTACCTACATACGGCGAGAAAACACTAGAACTTAACCTCGGACTTCGCCGACCGTACAAATGGAAGTTCATCGTCGCAGCAGTATCGAAACCAATCATCGGTGCCGACTTCCTGCAACACCACGAACTCATAGTCGACTTGAAGAACAGAAGACTCATCGACGGGAGAACAAGTCTGCACATCAACGCACCTGGACGCTACACGGACGTACCTACAGTCCGTAGTGTCGACAGCACGCAGTCATATCACGACATCCTGGCAGACTTCCCCGGCATCACGAGATTGACAGCGATGAATATCACGCCGAAACACAGCGTCGAACACTTCATCGAGACGTCTGGGCCACCACTACACTGTCGCGCCCGACCACTGCAACCACATCGCTACAATCAAGTCAAGAAAGAATTCGAAAATATGATGCAACAAGGTCTCTGTCGTCCCAGCAAGAGCGCCTGCAGGGCAATCGCGCTAAATTTTTTCAACTGAAACGCAAATGAAACTTGGACGTTGATCGACTTTTGGAACGATTCGGTATCGCGCTAACGTTTTGACAGCTAGTTGAGACGTTACTGAACCTCAGCCCGAGCGCAAACGCTGTCAAAACAAAAAGTTGATACAATGCAACTTTTACTCGCACGTTTCTGAAACGTTTCTTATTTTGGTGTGTTAAATTGACGAAAATCGATGGAAAAATATAACATAAGCTATAATCAAATTATAATATAAGCTTATGTTTTACTTCAAAGCTGTAAAATAACACTACGGACTATTTTAGTTTGTTAAAAAGTGAATTGAATTTTGACATTACTAATTACTTCTTTACGTAAATATTTTCTACTTTTGTCACAAGTCACAACTCACAAGTCACTATTCAACACTTATATGGCGTTTGTAAGATACATATTATAGTAAAACAATATTATGAATTCAACTACGTAAATTAAAAACTCCAAGTACTAATCATTCACATTCATATTAAGTTCTACCAACACAACTTCACCCGTGTCATATTCATCCATATGTAAATAAACAATTTGTCAATTGACCAATTAACACATCGGAAAAAATTTGTTCATATTTAAGCCAATCAAAACTAAATCAGAAGGGCGCTGATTGGTCCGCTGCAATGTCTGTCTAAAGGTCAAACGTTGCGCTTCGTTCGAGTTCCATCTAAGGTTGAGTCACGGTTGAAACGATAGCACGATACTGAAATTTGTTCAGACGTAGCGGAACCAAACCGTAACTGAACCACAACCAAAGCAGATGTGAACCTGAATTGAAACGTTTAAAAATAACGCGATTGCCCTGCTGGTCATCTCCACTTCACGTCGTACCAAAGAAGAACGGCGACATAAGGGTGTGCGGCGACTACCGACGACTCAACGCAGTAACGAAGCCCGACCGCTACCCTATACCACGACTTCGTGATTTCACTTCCCGACTCGCCGGAAAAACTATCTTCTCGACGATCGACTTGAACCGAGCCTTCCAACAATTACCAGTCCATAAAGAAGATATAGAGAAGACAGCAATCATCACACCATTCGGATTATTCGAGTTCCCGAGAATGTGTCCCGGCCTTAGAAACGCAGGCCAGACATTTCAACGTTTCATACACGAAATACTGCAAGGATACGATTTCGTGTTTTCCTTCATCGACGACTTGTTAATTGCATCCAGCAGCGAAGAAGAACATCGCCAACATCTACGGTGTGTCCTTCAACGCCTAGAAGAAAACGGAATCACAATCAACCCAGCTAAATGTGTACTCGGCAAGCAAGAAGTCAAATTCCTCGGCTTCAGCGTAAACAGCGACGGGATCAAGCCACCACACGACAAACTACAAGCAATAGAAGAATTCCCGCTACCAAAGAATATAGAAGAGTTACGTCGTTTCCTCGGCATGCTAAACTTCTACCGAGACAGCATTCCGAACGCCGCTACAATTCAAGCCCCGCTACACGCATACCTACATAATGCGAAAAAGCGAGACAAGACACCGATCGAGTGGAACGAGACATCAAAAGAAGCATTCACGGCTTGCAAAAATAGCATTAAAAACGCTGTTTTGCTCGCCCACTCGAATCACAAAGCACCGATCGCTATATTCTCCGACGCCTCGGACACCGCAGCGGGAGCCGTAATACAACAATATTACAATAACAAATGGCAACCACTCGGCTACTTCTCGAAGAAATTTACTACAGCGCAAACGAAGTACAGCACCTACGATCGCGAACTTCAAGCTATCTACATGTCAGTAAAATACTTCAGAAAAATATTCGAAGGCCGAGAACTCATTATATTCACCGACCACAAACCATTGACATTCGCCCTACAGAAGAAAACATCGACATCGGAAACTCCAAGAAGAATTCGGCAACTACTTTTCATCTCCGAGTTCACGCACGACATTCGTCATATCAGCGGAAAAGATAATATCGTCGCAGACACATTCAGCCGCATAGAAACAATCAACACGCCGTCAGCTGTAAACTACGAAGAGTTAGCTCGCGCGCAAGAGCGAGATAGCACGCTACCTACACTGTACGGTCAAGAAAACTTAAGTTTCAAAACAACAACGCTACCTAACTCCGATATCAAGATTGTATGCGAAACATCAACAAAATACGTTCGCCCGTACATTCCGCAAGACTTTCGACGCGCCATTTTCGACTCTATTCACAACAAGTCATCCTGGAACAAAAGCATCAAGAAAACTCATCGCGCAAAAATTCTTCTGGCCGTCAATGAACTCCGACATTAGTGAATGGACGAAAACCTGCATACAATGTCAGCGAAGCAAAATACAACGACATATATCGAGCGCCGTGTCGACATTTCCACAAGTCGATAGATTTCAACATACGCACATCGACATAATCGGACCGCTAAGTACAACAGCGAGTGGTCATAGATACCTACTTACTATGATCGATCGCTCGACAAAATGGCCCGAAGCTGTACCGCTCACCGAGATCACCGCCGAAACCGTCGCAAGGGTATTCTACGAACAATGGATAGCAAGATTCGGGTGTCCTACTACAATAACAACCGATCAAGGACGCCAGTTCGAGAGTCAGCTGTTCGTCAACTTAACACGTTGTATGGGAATCGATAAAACCCGTACAACGCCGTATCACCCGCAATCAAACGGGATGATTGAACGCTGGCATCGAAGTCTCAAGAATTCACTGAAAACAAGACTCATCAATAGTAATACATCGTGGATCGACGAGCTACCTACAGTTTTACTCGGACTACGCGCCGCAATACGAGAGGACACCGGAGTCAGCGCCGCCGAATTAACCTACGGCCGTAACCTACGCTTACCGGCCGACTTCTTCGAAACAACATCATCATCGAGCCTAGATCATACCTACATCGAGCAACTCAGAAAAAACATCGATTCTCTCAAGCCGAAAAACAATGTACATCGCCACGGTAATCAACGCAACATCTTCATACATCGTGATCTACTTACGTGCAAATACGTATTTCTACGAATAGACGCCGTTCGAAAACAACTTCAAAGTCCGTATGATGGGCCGTACAAAGTTCTTCGACGAGAAGAAAAATACTACGTGATACAACTACCCGATCGCACAGCAACAGTATCAATCGATCGTTTAAAACCCGCCTACATACTAAGTGAAGATTACCTCGGCGAGTCAACGAGCAATGTACAACAGTCACCGGTAATTACCAACTTACCTAATACCAATGTACCTGTTACCTTACCTTCACATACCAATAATTAACCTCAAAATACCTTATTACCTTTACCCGTTACCTCATTACCTTTACCCGTTACCTCATTACCTTTACCTATTACCTCACAACCATTACCAAGAGCATCACCGATCAAGCAGAAGACACCAGCAAGTCCAGCACAGAAGACAACAAGAACGGGCCGTGCCGTCAGACTGCCGGTGCGCTTCGCTTGAGGGGGAGCACTGTAGCAGTACCTACAAAGTACCTACACGTTCGTCGTGGAAGATTGAAACATAGAAGAAAATCGTTCTGCCAAGAACGTACGTTCGCAATAACGAGAAAAACCGTCCGTGCAATATTAAGTGCATTTGCACCGGACATGAAGTAGCCCTGAAAAGGACTTTTTCTAATAAGAGTTCTTCACAACACAGCACTACGCATCGAGGCTGCGTCGAGCGAGGGATATTCGCAGCATAGCTACGATCTTCATGGTTTTTGCAGAGCTTCACAAAATGGCGGCACAGCTACTCGCGACGGCGTGGCAGCGAGCGACCGGGAAACGATGTCGATATGCCGAGCTCGGGCTCACTGAACTCGCGGACCGCGGGAGCCCATATTTATACTCGGGCGATTCCAGCGCCACGAACCGCGGTACGGCCGAATCTCCCGCGCGGATAATTTCTCAATCTTGTAAATATTTCCTATTCGATTTTTTTCTCTTTCTTGTTTGTAAATATTTTTATCTCACTCATTATGTCTCTTTCTGTTTTGCAATAGCCAATCAAAATTAATCTTTTCAGTTTCTGTACAGTTTGTAGTAATAATAATTAACTCATTTTTTTGTATATAAGCAGCGCATTTTTGTAAATAAAGCACTTCAATTCACCACAGTAAAACGAGTTTTACTCTTTACTCCTCCGACCTCTAGTGAACTCTTAGAGAGACCAACAGGTCCTCTAAAATGCTTTTGTTCCAGGATGACTTATGTTGTGAATAGAGTCGAAAATGGCGCGTCGAAAATCTTGCGGAATGTACGGGCGAACGTATTTTGTTGATGTTTCGCATACGATCTTGATATCGGAGTTAGGTAGCGTTGTTGTTTTAAAACTTAAGTTTTCTTGACCGTACAGTGTAGGTATTGGCTATCTCGCTCTTGCGCGCGAGTTAACTCTTCGTAGTTTACAGCTGACGGCGTGTTGATTGTTTCTATGCGGCTGAATGTGTCTGCGACGATATTATCTTTTCCGCTGATATGACGAATGTCGTGCATGAACTCGGAGATGAAAAGTAGTTGCCGAGTTCTTCTTGGAGTTTCCGATGTCGATGTTTTCTTCTGTAGGGCGAATGTCAATGGCTTGTGGTCGGTGAATATAATGAGTTCTCGGCCTTCGAATATTTTTCTGAAGTATTTTACTGACATGTAGATAGCTTGAAGTTCGCGATCGTAGGTGCTGTACTTCGTTTGCGCTGTAGTAAATTTCTTCGAGAAGTAGCCGAGTGGTTGCCATTTGTTATTGTAGTATTGTTGTATTACGGCTCCCGCTGCGGTGTCCGAGGCGTCGGAGAAAAAAGCGATCGGTGCTTTGTGATTCGGGTGGGCAAGCAAAACAGCGTTTTTGATGCTATTTTTGCAAGCCGTGAATGCTTCTTTTGATGTCTCGTTCCATTTGATCGGTGTCTTGTCTCGCTTTTTCGCTAAAAATCGATTGCTTTAGTTTTTTAGCAGTAAAAAAAAGAAAAAGGAGAGCTGAGAAAAGAAAGAAGAAAAAAGAAGAGGCAAAAGAAACATGGAGACTTTCCTATAATCCCGCTATGACCAGGGATCCAAGCACATTAATCCACAAATTAAGTGCTCAACGCCGCTAAAGAAGTTTTCACTTTCAAAACATGAAAAATACAAGGAAAGATAGTTTCAGCATGGAAGAAGAATGAATAGAATCTGGAGACAACGTGGATAATATTTCTGATGCATGTAGTTACTATGATGAAGTAAATGAAATCTTTTGAAAAATGGCAAATAAAGACCTAATAATAGGAAAAATGTAAAATGTAATGTAAAGTTCTATGTCAACTATTAGTTCATATTGGTGTCTACTATTAGTGATGTTCGTTTTTTGTGATGTCATCTATTAGTACTTATGACTAAGTTTACAAAAAGACCAATAATATATTTTTTAATTGATTTGTCAGAGAATAATTATAATAGATTTATTTTGTAAGAGTTACTGAAGACATGGAAGAAGTTATCAATCCTTTATATTCATAAATATATATTTTATAACATTCAAATGTTTCATGTTTCCTTATAGTGTCTGCCATTAGGTCTCTTCCCTTATAATATATATAATTGGAATCTCGGAATCGGCTCCAACGATTTTCATGAAATTTAGTAGATATATAGGGGGTTTCAGGGGCGATAAATCGATTTAACTAGGAATTTTAAGAAAATGTCGTTTTATTCGTGTTTTATCGAATACCGAGCAAAGCTCGGTCAAATAGCTAGTTATTATAAATGGTTGTATTATTAAAAAAGTGACGTAAACAAGAACTTGTGCAAGAACCAGCAAATCTATGTGTAAGTACTCACATACGGTTTTGCTTAATCGAGCAATCACGTAGAGTATAAACCACGGCTCGGGCTTTCGTCCACACATTCAACATTTCTCGATAGTTTTACTCCAGTTCGAAGGAAATTAGGCTAAAACTAGTGTCAAAAACTTTGTCAAACCGGCTCGATTCGAGCGTTCAAACTGGCTTGATGCGAGCCTTCGAGCTGCGAGTTTTGTGGTCCACACTCCACACAGTGGTTTTTGCTCGACGTCGAGTAAAACTATCGAACAAAAACTATATGTGAGTACTTAGCATAGACAACGTTGCGTCTGGAAATTTTGCCCATATTAGATGTTTTAAAACAGTTGGGTGGAAAATTAGAGAAAAAAATCAAGTAAGAATAGTTTATTACCATTTATAATCTTCTAATACTATGTTATAATTAAAAATATAAATATTTAAATTAATTTTATATCAATAGTTAAGAATTATACGGAATCATGGGTGTATACTGTATAGTATATACCTTTTTCACATCGCTGTATTTACATGAATACCGCACTCGAACCATTCTGCAATAGTACTGATTATTTTATGAAAATAACACGCTTTTTCCCAAGCGCCAATACGAATTGTTTACTGTGGTATACACAATATTTTATATAGAGGGCTTACTAAGCACAAAAAATAATACAATAATCATAATGTTATCAAGTGAAAACAAGAAATATAAGTTAATCATTGATGCTTTTCATTCTTAGACCAAGCAGGAACAATTGCCAAAAAAATTTTTAAATGGATATCAAATGAAAATTGTATCATAACTTTTATTATATTTTCATTAGTCAAAACAGCATGAAGTGCTTCGAATACTTTGTCAATTGTTTGTTCTTGGGCTACATAATATATTTTTGTGGAAACTAGAAATCTATGTCTTAATACTGTACAATAATCAATAAACTACAATAATTAAAACATGTGTCTATAATATAAAATAAGTTCTATATTAATGAAATGAAATGAACATGAAATTATAATATTAATCAAATAATAAGCATAATATTACATTGTATTAATAAAGATCAAACAAATTTTAAATGGACGGAAAAACGTAAAATCTACTGAACAACAAACTGATAATACTTAAATATAATTTTAAAATTTTAATAAAAATTGTGTTGCGTATGTTGTTTTAAAATGTTAATGTTAGGGTCATGGACGTATAAAAAAAGGCGGACGGAGTCCCACCATACACAAAACTGTGTCGTTCAGAGTCGGCCAGCTGGCTGTATGTACACGGTCCGCACGCACACATTCTTGCGCTAGTCCATACCATTTGACAGGCGTCAAAATGTGTGCGTGGCCGACTCAGAAGAAAAGTAAAGACACAGTTTTGTATATAACAAGACTCCGTCCGCCTTTTTTTCTACGTTCATGGTTAGGGTCAAATACTGCTATCATAATATAATTATACAGTCTACTGAGTGTAAAGATCATCGCACATTCGTCAGCGCGCATGCGCCGAACGCGCCGCACTTTATATCATTAGAATTCGTTGTATGAAATGATGCGAAACCTCGCACATTCGCCCGCACCGTACGTACGTATAGTACGCATAGTTCGTGTACTATGCAGTGCGTTCGACGCGTACGGTGCTGACAAATGTGACAAATGTGCAACACAACAAATATGACAAACAATGATTATTATTAGATTGCAGTTTAGCGACTTTTTCGATAGCATACAAATTCTAGAAATCTCACACAATACTTAATATTGATCTAGATTTTACAGTAACAATGCAAACTTGAAATTAAAGAACATTTTTTGTCAATTTTATAATGTCAAATAGCCCTCTTATGAATAGGATAATATATTACTGCAATGTTTCGACGCTAGAGGGCAGCACACAGGGACAGCAAACAAAAAGTTTTTTTCGACGTTTAGCAACGTTTCTGTCAATATTCTGATATAACGTGTGCAACGGTTTTTACTGTATGTGCTATTAGTGCCCTCTGCTCGGACCTTTGCGTAATATTCCCTATTGGTGATTTTATGATTTACGTGTATTATAGAGGTCAGTGCCTATTGGTGATTTACATAATATACCCCTTATTCTAGTCTGTAAGATCAATTTCAATTCACAACGAATGTTTAAAGCTTATTTTATACCCATCACTACTGAATTACTGAGATCAAAACACTTACTTTATCGACAATTGTAATACAATCATTGTAATACTAATGTGAACGAACAACTGTACTTTATACTGTCAGGCGCTCTAATTCACAAGCTATCCATACTAATAATTATTATAAATGTCCGTCTGTCACCTCTTCACGCACAAGCCGCTGAACCGATTTTGCTAAAAGGTGTAGATGTTACGCTCAAAGACCGAAATCGCTCAGTGAGCGATAAAATAGCCCACAACGCGTTGTGGTCACAGTGAAATAGCCACGACGCGAAATTCGCGTCGTGGCTCTAATGAAACGGCCACGACGCGTTCTAGCAATCACAAAAAGACCATAACACGAAATTCGTGTCGTGGCTGATATGTTATTCGTTTTTCTTGATTTGTTCTTGATTGATTAATCGTCCATAGGTATGGAAGATCAAAATTGAATTACTACGCGTACTACAAAATATTTTTCTTTGACTAAATCACTGCATAACGTGTTTATCATTATTATTTATAAATATCCATAGTTCCATACTATCCGTACTAATATTATTAGTATTACTGTCTGTCTGTCTGTCAGGCGCAACGTGTTGTTGTTTTTTTTTAATATAAAGTAATCTGACCTCAAGAAATAATAAAAATATAGTTTTATTTTAATTTATATAATTTAAATTTTTTAAACATAATAACTACTACTAGTTGATGCCCGCAACTACGTTGCGCCAGACAGATAAACAGACAGTAATAATATTAGTACGGATAGTAATATGGAACTATGGATATTTTATAAATAATAATGATAATTTACACGTTATGCAGTGATTTAGTAAAAGAAAAAATATTTTGTGTCACAGTGAAACAGCCACGACGCGAATTTCGCGTCGTGGCTGTTTCACTGTGACCACAACGCGTTGTGAGCTATTTTTTCGCTCACTGAGCGATTTCGGTCTTTGAGCGTAACATAGATATACTTTAAGTCTCGAGAAAGGACATAGGACACTTGTCCCGGAAAAATGTACAGTTCCCGCGCGAAAAACGAATGTGAACTAGGTTTGAAATCTGATCAGAATACAGTTTGTTGGCTTTGTTACACCATGATTGCATTGGAACTGTCTTATTGTTAAATTATTTAGCAGTATTGACTAATAAAGCAAAAATTAGTCGACGATTTAATAAATTGTCTCCCGTTTAATATTATTATAAGCATGGACGTATAAAAAATAGCATGTCTGTGTGCACGTGGGAACTGTTCACGGCACAAAAATCTTTACGCACACATGACCCCAGAGCCTGCCGCACGAGATCTGCTTGCCTTGACCTCGAGTCATGCGGTTCGCGCGTGTACCTAACTTAATGTTTAATTTCTCGCAAATTGATTGTTGCTATTTTATAAATGTAGGCGTTTTAAATGCGTTCATTTTTTCTATTATATTTTTTACTATTAATTCATGAAGCCCCAAGCGGCCACACCGGCCGCGATAACAATGAAAAAGCTATTGTGTCTCGTTTTGCCACGACTGATGGGTTAATATTTAATAATTAACGTCATGAGTCATCTAAAACGTACGAAAGTTAAATTAAAATATATGTGTATGGCAAGTCATGCATTAGGTAGGCACTGCATATTTGCCTTCATGGTATGCACGCCCATGCAAAAAACTGTGTCCTTCAGAGTCGGCCAGCTGACTGCATGTACACGGTCCGCACGCACACATTCTTACGCTAGTCCATACCATTTGACATGCGAAAGAATGTGTGCGTGGCCGACTCTGAAGACACAGTTCTGTGTATAATAAGACTCCGTCCGCCTTTTTTTCTACGTTCATGATTATAAAAGTAACTGGTCCACAAGAGCCTTTTTTTCCACAAGAGCCTAATAGAAATTATATCAGCCTATGAATTAGATATCCTGACAGTACAAAACGATACAAACTTCTGAATTCCCATTTTTTGTGCTCGTTGCTAACACACGCTTATGATATTAAGATAAATCAATGAAATATTGATGAAAACAGTTCAATATGTAATTATTATAATTAACGATTGTAAAATTACGCTTTTAATGTGAGTCTCGCTACACTTTTGACGTCCATACAAGTCCCAAATAAAAAGTTATCGTATAAACATAGCTTGATGCTAGTAAAATACCAATAACACTTTATAGAGCGAAAATTCTACACAGAAAATAATAATTATGTAATATAAAATTAATAATTAAAATAATAATGTATCACAACGATTGTAAGTACTATTTACATCCACATCCATAACATTAATATCAGATATTTATAATATAAATTATTAAAATAAACTATTTCATAGTCATATAATTATTATACATTTGTAGTGATTATGTTTCGTTCATTTATCCATAGTTTTAGAAAAGCTTTCGTCTTTATCGTCGTCACAAGCAAAGCGTTATTTTTAAGGAGGCCGAGAAGCTTTTAAGATAAACAAGCTTTACTCATGATGTAATTAACCAAGACAGGCTTTTACGTATATTTTGTTTTCCTTCGCAAATAAATAATAAAGTATCTGCAATAGAAGTTACAACTATTGCTGACAACTTTCAATAAAAATTTTTTTGGAACACATTTAATACAGAATATTATTCTCTTTACATAGACCAATAATTACATAAATATTAAGGATTTATCATGACGAATGATTTTTAAAAACCGCGGTTTTATGAGGACCAGAACCAATACCATGAGCATCAATTGGCGGTTGATGAATTTTTATAAATAAGTATTAAAAATATATAAATGTCAAAATTTTGACGTTTCTACTTTTTTTCGTTTTGAAAAGGTCAAACGTCAAAATGACGACCACCAACGCCAATTTTTCGATAATATAAAACAGTTTTTAACAACTTTCTGCTTATTTACAATTTTTTCATATTCTCGTTTTCATAACGCTTAGCTTATTGTTATGTTATTATAATATTACTTTCTATAGACGAAACTTGTGAAAATTTGCTACTTTAATGACAGTAGAATCACGCATACCGAGACGCTGCCATTTTAATCCAAAATTGAACTTTATTTACTACACGTGAAGATACTGTGCAAGAGTTCAAATTTTAAGTAGCTCTGGTGAGCTACTCAAAATTCGCCGCGCCGTGCCGCTCTTGCAATAAAACTTAACGGTATGTAAATCAAATTAAATTTCAAATTTAAAAAATTTAACCCGCGTTGCATCTAGTTGTGAAATGAACCTTAGAACAATGCTTATGTACTTACGTACATACAAGTAAAATTCTTACCTAAGCACGAAAATTTGAACCATATTCGTATAATATTATGTATGTAGATTAAAAGTAAGTACAATTTTATGTATCATGGCAGTAAACTGTAAGAATAACCTCCGAAAACAGCTGAAGAAACACACACAAAAGTAATAATTGTAGGTACACGTAAGACGTGTATTAAAAAAACAGCCGCTTCTTAAAAATATGTCACGAATCACAATTTGTACAACTACGTTCTGTCAAGAGTCATCACTCGTTATTTTCATTAATAACGTGGTCGCTAAGGGACATTAAAGGCCTTATTTATAAACCAATAAGACAGAACCAACCAACCCATGTTTCTGTCCTTGTCTAGTACTTTGGAAAATCCATTTGATAGACAGAGACAGTCACATAGATCATATAGCCCAGTACTCTTACGGCCGCAACCAGAGACATTTTATTATAACTTAACTTTTAATAACTAAAAAACTTGAGAGGTGTCAAAGGACACCCGAATGGAACGGAGTTATTTCTTATGTTAAAAAAATCTGTACATAATACAATATACTTACTAAAAAAATATATTAAAAAACGCCATGTATTGACGCCCAGGAATACTAACAACGCGTCATTGCTCATTCTCAAAAAAAAACGCCATCTAGTTGACGCACAGGAATACTATCAACGCGCAACGCCCTCTGCCCCTAACATGCAGGTAAGTACTAAAAAAAAAGTGTCGTTACAATTTTTTCGGCCTAGCCGCCTTTCGCAACGCGCGAAAAGGAACTCCGTTCCAAAATTTATGGAATTTTCGTCTTCTTTAATTAAGAGTTAACCACTCGTTAAAAGTGTGGCAGTAAGTTAATCAACGCGGGCCCATGAAATCAGTTGTACCGTATTTGTCGTCAAATTCTTAATCTGAGTTAACTTCCCGTCAAAAGTCACTGAATGCGGCAGTTAGTTTATCATTAGCTTTGTCCACATTGTGCCTTTTTCTGTTCAACAAGGGCATGCCTTATAGCGCTGTCAACGTCAAACGTGAGGCATGCCCGTAACGCGCGTTGAAATCGTAGCGCGCGCTATGACACTTTTCTTTCAACACGGGCGGATTTTGACGCACGTCACGGGCATGCCACACGTTCACTGTTGAGAGCGCTATAAGGCATGCCCTTGTTGAACAGAAAAAGGTACAATGTGGACAAAGCTAATGCGGCCGCATAAAATGAGTTGTACTGTATTTGTAAAGTTTATATGACCATAGTCAAGTGTCCCAAGCAGTGGCGGCCCTAGGCGGTGGCGAACAGGGCAATCGTCCGGGACCTCGCAATGGCCGCCACTGGCCCCAAGGAGTGCCTAGAAATTGTCCTGTATAATGTACGGGGGAAATTAAAAAAAAAAAAGGAGTGCACTAAGCTCAGAGCTTGGTGTGTTTGACGGTGTCGGTCCAGTAGTTCTGTATGGTCATCGCCTCCAGCGAGTTGAGGAACGAGTCGTTGTCCAGACTGTACATCTCCTCCGAATTGTCCTGGAAAAGTTAAACAATTATTATTATTATTTATTATATAATAATACTACCTGTCCCGGCAAACGTTGCTTTGCCATAATATATTTGCCATATTATTTTATTGAAGTGACTAAATAAGTATGTTACCATGGCAACGTCGATCGCTATCTCGTCGCACAAACAATGGTCGCCGTCAGTCTCAGGTTGTAATAATTTACTATTATTTATTCAAAAAATGCACTTATCAATATATAAAGTGCCCAGTAGCCGATTCTCAGACCTACTGAATATGCATATAAAATTTGGTAAAAATCAGTAAAGCCGTTTCGGAGGAGTTCGCTGACTAGCATTGTGACACGATAATTTTATACATAAGATTATGCTAAAGTAAAACTAATATCTACGTAAAAAGAGCATATGTGTTAATTCATGAAGCCCCAAGCGGCCACATCCGGCCGCGATAACAATGAAAAAGCTATTGTGTCTCGTTTTGCCACGACTGATGGGTTAATCCAGGATGTCAGCTAACTCCTTGTCAAATTTTGTCGAAATCGCTCCAGCGGTTTAACCTATCAAGCCCATAAGATCACCGCGGTGATCGCGACAACTATAAAATAACAATAGATTTCCAAGAATCCGCGATCGAAGGATTAAGCGTGAAGAAGCAAGTGTCGCGACACATCTGCAGAACGTTCGACGCCGAACGTACGGCTCAACACGCTTGCAATGAATTTCAAGTTCTCTATGACACGTCAGCGTAAAATACGCCGCGTTCAGTTAGCGCGTAAACTTTCGTCGGCGGAACTTTCGGCGCCGTACGTTCGGCAGAATATGTGCCCTTACGCTAATAAACATAGATGATAGAAGCTCACAAACTTTCGCCTTTATAATCTAATATATAAAAATAAGTCGGGTTTTCCTTCTTGACGCTATAACTCCAGAACGCACGAACCGATTTCCACGGTTTTGCATTCGTTGGAAAGGTCTCGGACTCCGTGAGGTCTATAGAAAAAAAGTCAGAAAAATTTCAAGAGAAAAGCAGGAAAACAGGGAAAATCATTTTTCACATACAGCGCCATCTCTGATATATTATGTATCAGCGTAGCATGTGCCATGTACTACCTCCCTCACGAAAATAAGTACGTTTCAATATTCTCAACTTGGGATCAACTAAACTGTAAACATGGAACAACTTTAACATCCACAGAAAGACAATCTGTGCGGCCTGCGGAAAATGACTGCGTCATCGATGTTTCTGTGAATTGACCTGGGAATCATTTTGCTGACCGTGTCTTTCCTGGGTAGGCTTTTTGCAGCGATAACCGACATCCACACGGGCGGAGCCGCGGGCGACCGCTAGTATTAATATTGTAGGAACTAGGAAGTAGGATAGTAGGATTTCAAGATAAAGATTGTAATCGTACCCGTATAGTACTATCATCGAGGTACCCGCTGCTGTCTGGGTTGGAGCACTTGTCGTTGAGCGTCTGCGGCTTGTTGAGGTATCGCCGGCGGTACAGCACCAGCGCCGAGCTGGCAGCCAGCGCTGCCGCCGCCAGCGTCGCCAGCGAGATGCCCGCGATGGCGCCAGCGTCCAAGCCAGCAGATGCGACAGACCCGGCTTGGACCACCTGGAATTGACAAAAGATAAGCTTAATATTTTCCCTGAGCCTATATTAACAGACCCTCAGGGTGATTACAGATTGCGTCTAGTAAGCAACAGGTTAATAACAGCTATTAAACTACAACCCAAACTGGGTATTAGTCTGTTATGTCATTTTAGTTCATTTAACTTGTTACTTTAGTCTTCACATTACTGTAATTTGTTTCACCCACCTTGTGGCATGCCAAAATGAGATCATTTAATTAATGTTATAGGCAGTAGGCTTGACACACTATCAAGTTACTGTGGACCTTAAAAGTGTCTGTGGATGTTAATGTGTACCCACCCGTCGCGAGGACTCCACATCAGGCACCCTCGTCTGCAGGAACGTCGTCTCCAACGACAGCGGTTTCTCCGTCACGATGCGGCTCTCCGCCGCGACGTCATCTGCCACAAACACTGGCCTTGTGAGATTACGACGTTTCGTGTACGTCGCATTCGTCGGCGCCTCCGTTACGTTGACGGGCGTCCACGTGACGGGCGTAGTGACGTTCTCGGGCGTCGTGGTGGCGTTGACGTCGTCGCGCGGCGTAGTGACGGGCGCGGCGGCCTGGGTTTTAGTGAAGTACATGGCGCGTGCCTGGCGCTCAGAGTCGCCTTCGGCGCGGGGAGCAGCGTGGTTCTCTCGAGTAGTCGCTGAAACATTATTAAATTAAAAATCAGTACAACCACGCATAATACATTGAAGCATGCGATCCTACTTATTTTACTCAATATGGTCCACAACCATCGCTTTGGTAGCGACACAAACGACGTATCGCAGGCCATAGCGACCCTAACGGCCTGATCTGATTACATCTATTCTCGGCCAATACATATTATCTATTATGGATGTACTTGGCCGAGGGCACTGTTTCGCCATTCTTTTAGGTAGGTGTAATACCCTTACTGGAAGTGAAGGAAGTTTATGAAAGCTTCATTTGCTCCATATTTCTATCTTGTAAGTACTAAAGGAATTTCATAGAAATTCAACAACCAGTAGTATCAATGCGACAAGACGTTTGCTGTAGCGCTACAAACTGGACCTAACTTTAGGTGTGTCCAGATTCCAAGATATCCTTTCACAACGCACAATAAGCAGGTACAAAGAAGATAATAACAAGCTAATAACTAAATACGGTCTTATTTGCGAGCTCTACAATTAAGTAAAGCTAATAAGAGTATTAACTCGGCTCAGACTGCAAACACGCGCGAGGTTAAACACTGGGTGCGGGGAGGAAAGGGTCCACACCCAGATTTACTGCGTAGAATTTACAGAAATATTAGATCACGCCCGAAACTCCGTTGCGCCAAAATTAGTTTATCACGCGGGAGCCGTTCATTTTTCCGGAATAAAAAGAATCCTATCCCGGGATTGAAAGTATATCCAATATCCATGATAGCTCAAAGTATATTATCCAAATTTTAGCAAAATCGGTTTAGCGGTTGAGACGTGAAGAGGTGATAGACAGACACACTTTCGCATTTATAATACTAGTGAAACAAGCAAAAGGAGCGCCTAATGATACATTTGTATGGGGCCTGTGGGGTAAATACTAATTAGGAGTAACTAGATATTGCCCCTTGCCCGCATTTTCGTTTTGTCAAAAATGTTTATTGCGCAGTAACCTCTATCTCTGTCTGTAGACTGCGACTGTAACCATCATCGTCACACACCCTGTATGAGGATGACTGATGGGATGGTTGAGCCGCTGATTCAAATGAAATTTGTTATCTAACAGATACTGAGTCTCGTGGAACAATTATAATGTTTGTACAAGTTAGTTAAGTTTGGTTTAGATGTAGGCAAGAAATTGTTAAATTGTAATTTTGTAGCCTTACGAAGACGATATGGTCGCCTAGGTTTGTGAACCAAGTCCTAAATAAAGATTTAAAAAAAAACTATTCCCGAAAATGTTTATTTTCCAGCTTCAGCAAATACTACGACATGAAACGGTCACATCAAGGGCGCCGTATTTTCAACTTTTTCAAGTAACTTTTAGTTTAATTTCCAAACCCCAGGTGGGTTATTATGACCTCTTATTTCCAGCCAGTTTACGCCCGAAAACGGTACATTTTGGGCGTAAACTGGCTGGAAATAAGAGGTCATAATAGCCCACCAGTACCCAGTATTAGACATAATGGATGAGCCATGTCATAGCATCGACGGCACTTACCCTTATCGCATTAGCGTATTACGAGTATCTATAGAAGCCTTTTCGATCGCTTACGCAAGTCAAGGTCATTGGTTGTTTGTGTTAGTGCTCGCATGTGATAATAGCATTTAGCGTCGCTAACTTAATTACTGTAATTTAGTTTAGCTCAGCTAAATGAATAACGCTGGGTTTCCATTGGCCAGTGTCAGGCAAAACGAATAGGCCATGGAAATGTTAGACCAAAGAATCACAAAAACACGAAATCCAGGTTTCTATTCAAAGAGGATGACAATTTTCATTTCTCATGTTAGCCAATGCAAAGGTGGTGTGTCTGCCTGTCTATTAAGCCCAAGCCGCTGAACCGATTTAAATGAAATTTTGCACGGAGATACTTTGAGGCAAAAGACACAGGGTAGTTTTTATCGGCGAAATGTCCAGGTTCCCGCGCGCTGTACGAAGTTGCACACATCAAGTCCTCAAAAACGCGTGAGCCGACTATAGTGTTGTCATAGGATCTCGTATTTCGTTTGCTTAGCGATAATATTGACTTTAGACGACTCGTTACTAATATTACCTTCGCCTACGCAAACACATTAGGCCTGGAGATAGTGACACAAAATTCTTGGTGATTTGTTCCAGTATGGCGGTTTTACAGGGGTATAATTACGTAAAGGCGAAAAGGAAAATGATGGTCATAGCGCTCGCACTGGCAGCCCAAACGCGTGGGCGTTAATCAAACGTGTCGGATAAATAACGAGTGTCGAACGATTTGTTCCACAAAAATGCTTGTATTTTCAGATAGTCGAAAAAAAATAAGTAGGCGAAAGCGTAATGCCATACTTGTCGGGTGCGGCTTACAGCCCGCCATACCGACGCGAATACGTTAATTTTAATAAAAAATTGAACCATTTGTACCAGGCTAATTTTTGCATAGCTAATCATCGTCGAGTAGCCATTCACGAAAATCACCTTGCCATACTTTTCCGACAGCGCCCAATGGCCGCCATACCACTGCAAAGGTGTAAGTTTTTTTTTTTCGCCAAACGATTTGTACCACCCTGAAACTTTTTTTAACAGTTCCCTGTATGATCATAAATAGGAGTCTGATAATGCCATACCTGTGGGAGGCAGCGAATGTGAATAATATTTTTTTCAAAATCCTAAGATTTCATACGTAATTCAAACGGTTTTCAAGTATGGCGCCACTTTTTCCGTCTACTACAAGTATGGCAAATATAATAATGGTCACATTGTATCGTATAATTTCCAAAAATCCAAATGCCATACTGGTACAAATCGTCCAATTTTTATCACTTTTTTGCTCAAGTCCGATAGTCATCCCGCCCCATGGTTACAATATGTAACAATTTTTTTTGGTACAATTGTCAAATGACGAGACTACAATGATGCCATGATGTAAAAAATGATTTTACGTATCTTATAGTCGTATTTTTAAAACGTGTCAAATAAATAAGTATTTCAAGTATGGCAGCACTTTTTCCGCCTACTAGAAGTGTGGGAAAAATAATAACGGTCATATTTTGTCAAATACTTTCCAAAAATTTAAATGCCATACTGGCACAAATCGTTTGGCGAAAAAAAAAATCTTACACCTTTGCAGTGGTATGGCGGATATTGGGCGCTGTCGGAAAAGTATGGCAAGGTGATTTTCGTGAATGGCTACTGAACGATGATTAGCTATGCAAAAATTAGCCTGGTACAAATGGTTCAATTTTTTATTAAAATTAACGTATTCGCGTCGGTATGGCGGGCTGTAAGCCGCACCCGACAAGTATGGCATTACGCTTTCGCCTACTTATTTTTTTTCGACTATCTGAAAATACAAGCATTTTTGTGGAACAAATCGTTCGACACTCGTTATTTATCCGACACGTTTGATTAACGCCCACGCGTTTGGGCTGCCAGTGCGAGCGCTATGACCATCATTTTCCTTTTCACCTTTACATAATTATACCCCTGTAAAACCGCCATACTGGAACAAATCACCAAGAATTTTGTGTCACTATCTCCAGGCCTACATAGGCGACACAGTAAAAACATTACTAGCCCGGACTTTTTAAATGCTCGCGATAAACCAAAAATAGCTAGATTGTTTGAACCCTTTGATGATTCAGTACGTTACCTAATGTCCGAATGGTAGTGTCCGACCGAAGGTCTATTTTTGGCCGAAGCCGAAGCCGAAGCCGATTTATCGGCAATCGCCACAACCTTCGGCCGAAGCCGAAGCCGAAGGTTTATAATCTTCATCGCTCGACTCTCAGTAATTAATTTTTAACCGACTTCAAAAAAAGGAGGCTATCAATTCGACGCGTATGTATGTAATATTTCCAGAACTGCCCAATTTTCGTATATTATGTTAGTCTGTAATCTGTATCAGCGTCTGAACAACATTTGTTCAGCCGCTGATACAGATTACAGACTAATTACAAAATTACAAGCCAAATTACAAGTGTATTGTATGTATGTTTTTATGTTTGTGTTCGCATATATTTGGAACTACCATTCCGATTTCAGTAATTCTTTTTTTGTTGTACTAGGTACTGTTCAACTTAGGAAATAGTGCAAGTTTCAACAAAATCGGTTCAGTTGTTTTGGAGATACGGAGTTTTAATTCTCAATTAAGTATAATTTTGAAGTCGGTTTTATCTTTTTTAAATACAGTTATGTTCAATATTGTCTACAAGCTACAATTAATATTAAAATTAAGTATTTCAAAACTTCAATATTGAAGGTTTACCTATCTATATTGACTGTCTCATAGAGAAGTTGATTTGGAGATGGTAATAAAAGTTTGTGATTTCGTGATTTATTTATTACTTAATAATTTGTAGACTACAAATAATTAATTAAGTTTAAGGAATGACTCAAATGTGTAGTTCGAAAACGGATGAGAATTCGGAAAAAGTATATAGAATCAAAATTATAGAGAATTTAATAAGTTTTTTTTCATCGTAGAATGTTTTTGCTACAACGCATAGTTTTTTAGTTATTAGCAAAAAACCAAAAATTGAGACTTTTGACACTCTCCCCTCACTCCGGCTCACCTCCGAGATGTTTTATCCTTTTAGTATGTTTTATCCCTAAGCACCCTGAATAAGTTTCAGCAGAAATCTCTTAGGTTCCCGCTCACACATTCTATAACTACTTTGTTGACTGAACTATGGTAAAAAAATAATTTCTTTATTATTTCACAAATAACAATAATTAGACCAATCAATCAGTCTTTGTTTTACTCGACTAGACCGAAACTAGACTAATTAATAAAATAAACAAACACTAACTTCTTAATATATAATTAAATTATTTATTAAGAAGTTAGTGTTTGTTTATTGTATTTGACAATTGACAGTGACTCCCAGCGGCCTCTGCATACACGACCGGTCCGTCGCTCTCTCACGACTCACTCAGTCTTTCGTAACAGTTTACAGTTCGTTCAATTCCGACAGTTGCTCGGACCTTCGGCAAAGCTTCGGCTTCGGCCGGGTTTTAGGCCGAAGCCGAAGGTGTTTTTTTTGGCCGAAGGCGGCCGAAGCCGAAGCCGAAGCTTCGGCCGGACTCTACCGAATGGCAAACTCGTTGGGATAACTCCACAAAAGGTCGCCACCTTTATAACTTTTTTCCAGATATACGTCAACGGCTATCCAAACACTGGATGGATATTGATCATTGCGTATCTCAATTCCTGACCGGTAAATTAGTAGAATCACCCATGTGCGAGTGCTCGACCGAAGGCAACATGTTCGAACAAACCGCCCATCATGTTCTCTGGGAGTGTAACCCCCTGCAAAACGAAAGATCTATAATGCTTAACAACATACTTTGTAAATCTGGAGTCCCATATTACGATGATCTCGTAGACAGCGCAAGGAACTTCCGTGCCTTTAAGCGTTTTTGTCATAATTATTACTGGAAACAGTGTAACACAACAAAATTCAACATTAACTTAGATCTAGCTTAGTAGTCATAATTAACATTAATATTATTCCCGTGGTGCTTTCCCTTTAGTTCTTTGATTTTCGGTCATTGCAACTTTGTGCTGTCTCCCGCTTTTTATGGGGAGGGAAACTGTACACTTCCTACTCCTCCTATCTTCTTCTGATTAATTTCGTTACGGGTCCCAAGACAGCTTTAGCATGTCCCTCGGGCTCCCTGAGATCATATCAAAGGGTTTTCGTGGTTGGATACCGCTGTCGATCCTGGCGACACAGGAGATACAGTGGTGGGAATGTGTGGTGGGCCAAAGCCCGTTAAAAAAAAACACAGGCGATGGTTCGAGATAACTCCTTGAAAACAGGCGTTCGAGACGGATTCTATCACGAAGGTTTCAGTAACGTGAAACATTCATATTATTGTAAGCTAGGAGAAATGGAGGTTTCATACTCTTACAAGAACCACTATATTATTAACAGATTTTGCAAAAAGTTTTGTAAACAAATATCATGATTCCCTGTATATACGGGGGCAAATCTAAGTAAGCAGGCAGTTAGCTGACTCAGAAGTCAGCATAGCTAATTGAGCTATTAGATCACGAACCGAGCAGAGGATGTAATATTATCACGACTGATTGCGACAGAAAATGCACCACACGACAGTTGTCACAATCGCAATCGTGTCGTAACACAAACATAGTGTTTAATTCAGTTCTCCGATCAGACGCTTGTTAAAGTAAAGGGTTCCTTAAGTCACAGTCACCGTTCTTAGCTGGATTTCAAGGACAGCAAATAACTTAACTGACATACTTGAAGAACGAAGACTGAACTTTAATATTATGCATTTTTTAATTTATTATTTTTAACGCTAACTTCTTTAAATTGCTTTAAATAATGCATTTAATTAAAGTTTCTAGGATCCGGATAACCTAATCTATAATATATATAAATCTCCTGTCACGATGTTTGTCCGCGATGGATTCCTAAACTACTTAACCGATTTTAATGTTTTTTTTTTAAATGTGTGCTTTTTTTCCAACTTGAGAGATAGGATAGCTTAAATCTTTAATTATAGTCGCAATTTTATTTTATTGCAAATTATTTGTCTATAAAGAGCGACCATTGTTTATGCGACGCGGGTCACGGCCCACGGGATAGCGATGGACGTTGCCATGGTGTCATACTTATTTAGTCACTAATTCAATAAAATAATACGGGCGGTATACTTTGTATAATAATATGGCAAAGAAACGTTTGCCGGGACAGCTAGTTATAAACTAAATTTTTAAAAAGGGGCTTTCATACAAACAAGATTTTATCTGGGCGTTTTGTACGAAACCCTTCATGATTCATGAACTCTTTTGTCAACTCGGATTCAGCCTTTAATTTTTGATGCAATCGAACCTCAGCAATTCACACCGATCCTTGGCTCTGTTTGTTTACTTTAGTACAGTTGTGACGCCTCCGTGTGAACCACACTTGACTGTTTGTCAATCAACACACGTGCATTGAGGACGTGACCGTCCACTTCCATCTATTTTGTTTATCGCTTCCTCCTCCGCTTTTTGTTACGTTTTAGTACCAAAACGCCTTAAAAACTTTCCTTCCTTATTAGGTATAAGCCTTTATTGTCGAAATCATAATCAACTTTCTAGAATTTCTCCTAACAAAGAATTTGATTACGAGAAATTAAGAGCGCGGTGTAGATGTCTATTAGTAGATACGGCGTAGATTTTATTATTATTGGTACTTCCTAGTAAGTTCTTTACTTCCTAAACAAATTCAAGGACGATTAGTTTATTAACACCCTGTATTTAATGAAAAAAAATCTACTAGTCATTATATTTTGGGCGTTACAGCGACGCCTTCACAATTTTGTTGCTGTAAGTAGGTGCCAATCAAGTATTAGCAGTAACTAACTATAAGCAGTAAGTAATGTGGGTGTAATTACCTAGAATGGTGAGCAACATCGTCACCCAGAACCAGTGCATCCACCAGTGCAGCGTCATGACGTCAGGTTGACTGCGGGGGCGACCTGAAACAAGCAACAATTATTATTACACAACTGAGCTTGGTATTAAACCAACACCACAAAGACGTTAACCCATCAATACCCAAGCGGCAGCCGGCTGCCGCATAACAAAATCTATTATGTCTGCGATACCCACGATGGAGGTATTAAAATACTCAGGATATTTTAAGGCTTTGTGTGTTTTAAGGTTGTGTATAACTTTGTATCCAACAAAAATTAGATCACCTAGTGCCCTATTAATATTGGTACAGAAACGCCCCAGTCCTATGCGCTTGGAACGAGCGCCTACTACTGAATACTAAATAATATGTTCCCATTGAGATGATTGTTCACTGGATGATCCAGTGGACGCACAAGGCACACCTTTTGAGCTACGTTGGAAATTGGTATCCAGGCATACCAGTAATACTGGGATATACCCCATCACCTCTCTTTTATTTAGGAGGCTGGCCAAGAATTGACCAACAGGCAATAGCGATGGCACAGATTCAGTTTATGTATCGGATTAATGCAATGTGAAGCCTTCCGCGTTGTGGTAATGGTTTCTTAATTACATAAGAATCTTATGTCGTGACCGTGAGAAACACACTACTAACATAATTACTCGCGGCCACGTTATCGTTTGTGAAAACGATTGCATTGTGTCAATACAATACCTTCTTGATTTGAAAGATGATGATGGATATAACGATATGTACATTGTACATACTTCCATACTCATATTATAAATGCTAAAGTGTGTATGTATGTCTGTCCGTCTGTTTGTCTCGAAAAAATGTGCGACTCCTGCGCGATAAGTGAACTTTGGCGCAATGGAGTTGCGGGCGTCATCTAGAGGTACGTACTTTAAAGGGGTCCAAAGAAAAACTACCTTGGTTGACGTCAATGTATGATTATTGAATCATCATCAATGCTCGACTCACGCAAGAAGTAGGTGTCTCAAAAGTTTTGCCTGATATATTATGACAGCAGAACAGAGAACTGTATATTTATTTTCCAGTATGTGTCCGTGTAATTCAACGGTGCTGTTAAAGGTTTCGTATCGTATGTCTGCTGAAACAGTTGCCATTCAAGCAATAGTAGCAAAGCACAGTCCTAAAAATGGCACAGTCCTATGTTCACTTACAAGGAGACGTAGACCTACCATTATAGGTCTACCGAACCATGACTGGCCTCTTTAGGACATCGTGGGGTCCATTTCACAAAGGTTTACGTACTTTGGATTTGGATTTATTTTAAGGCGAAGACAAATGACGCCATATCCGATGACTGGACAGTAATACCTTTTGGTGTCAATATCTCGTATCCATACACGGAAACCGCAACCTGCTCTTTCAAGGTTTAAGGCATTTATTATCTAAATAACCTCCTTTTAAGGTTCTGTGATTAACGTCTTGAAATTGGCTCTACATGTATTGCGTTGAAAAAGCTTTCTTTTTAGTTTTTACAGAAGACGTGTAAATCAACAAAATTACGATCAGTATTTTTGACTCACTATTCTTCATTAATCCTTTGATCGGGGATTCTAGGAAATGCAATTGTATTCTATTGTTGTCGCGATCACTGGTGCTCGTACGGGGCTTGGTGGGTTAATAGCCGATCTACATTCCAAAAACGTACGTACAAATTGTATGTTTGATTATGTTAAAAATCTTCTAAACGCACACCGTTCGGTCAATGCCCACCAACCTTCAGATCATAAATACGGTCACGACTTGCTATGTCCTAACAGTATCTGGAATCCATTATTTCCATAGTTCAGGTATTTGTTGAGATATATAATAGCAACCTTTAAAGGCTGCCTGCTGACCTTTAGAGGCTGAAGTCTGGCTTCACCCCGGATGCAATAACATTATGTTGTTCTTTCACTATCTTTTCGAGGACGTTCATTTACTGAGACATCCAGGCTACATTCCTGGACCCTGAAATTCCTGACATAAACATTGATTCGCAATTTATGTAATATTTTAGGGGCCAAATTTCATAAGCCCAACAAGGTAAAAGGAACACGTTTGCGAAATTTTAAGTTTCTAGCTTTAAGGGTTAGGTTACATTGGCTGCTTGGTGATCTAAGCGTTCCCTAACATTGGTGGAAGTCCGGTCCCTTCTGAGGTAGACCGGCCTCCTGTCCTGTGTTAAAGATCCAGGACATCCTCCGTATACGGCTGAAGGCGAACCGCAGGTGGTTTTCGTTTGTAAGCCCGGCGCTTGGCGCCGGGAGTGCCACATACCCCCGGGGTGCTTCAGCTTCATAGCAAGGTCTAGAACAAAAATGAGCTACACGAAAAGCTGTTAATCATCCACTTAGCCAAGAAATGTTCCAAAAATTCGTGCTTTAGAAATCAGTGAGCGAACTTGAATAAATCGCAGTCATCTCGGAGGTTGTTCGCTCGTTTGCAAATGGAAATTGCTGCGAGTTCGCGCTCCCTTGACGTTAATTTAGATGCGCACTCCAGCGTTAATGGTCGACGCTGTTCGAGTACACTCTGCTCAATGAATTCTAGTGAAGCGGCGAGTGGCGACATAATTGATAATGCGTCAGCTACAATTTTTCCCGAAATACCGTTGTAGAGAGCCAATAACAGCAAAATTCATCGCGTTATCGAACTGAAATTGTTTACTGAAAGTTGGAGGTTCTAAAAAGAGTTGTGATTACAACACGATTCACGAAGTCTGAAAAGAACACTCTTCGCTCGGTCGGAAGATCATCCTTCCATAAGCTCTCAAGCATATTCCAGCAACGGTAATAGCAAAACAACGTTTGCCAGATTGGCTAGTATTCTCTACATTATATCCCTCTTGTTATCTGTTAGTTTGCCTATCATTCGCCTATCACCCGATTTATGGCGATGCCGCTAAAACCATTATTGTAATAGAGTGCATTGTTCTACAAAAGGAAGGAAGCATCAACTTTGCAGTTTGTACACTTATGACCTATTAGATGCGTAGAAGCTGAGAGGGCTGATTCACTCATTTGGAATATCCATGCCGTCATCACAAGAAAAGGTTGAGTAATCTTCTCACAAGTATCCATTACTAATATTATAAATGCGAAAGTCTGTCTATCTGCCTGTTACCTCTTCATGCCCAAACCGCTGAACTGATTTTGATGAAATTTGGTATGGGGATACTTTGAGCCCCGGGGAAGGACATGAGACAGAATAGAGTAGATTTTTTTTATCCCGAAAAAATGTACGGTTCCTGCGCGACAAACGAATTTTAGCGCACCGGAGTTGCGGGCGTCATCTAGTAGCATTCACAATATTGAGTGACGATCGACTAAAGTAAATTCCGGCCTCGCATAGATCCTACCGGAATTCTGGAACCAACCCTAAATATACACGAGAAATATATGAAGAATGTGAATGAAATATTTGCAGTTTGCACGCTGCCATCTGTACCGGTACCGCCCGGGTGGGTGAAGGATTTATTACGTAAAATTCTTAACGACCACTTACGAGAAACAAGGCAAACGTAACTGATTCTTAGGTCTACGATTTGTTCAACAGATAGTGCATGGTACAATAATGACATTAATAAAACCCAACATACTTGCACATTTAAAGTATATTTGCAAATGAATATTACCTTAGATGTATGTCTATAGTCTCTGATATTACTAAAAAACATCGGTTTTCGGTTCTAATAAAATTCTCGTAAAAAATGTTTAGTCTCAAAGCTCAATGGCGATCAAAATAACAAGAAAGACCCAACAATAATCTTGTCGAATAGTTAACCAGGTGCAGACAAAATCACAATAAATTACCATAGAGAGGTTGAAACGATGTCTAAATTACCATAAAGAATTACATAAAATGTTACAGTTAAGGCCTCTGTGGACTGGTCACTTGTGGGTGTGTATCACAATATTATAGTGATTCATACAGGCTAGCCAGTTTGTACGAGTTCATTGAATCAGACTATTGAATAGCGTTTACCTTTTGTGAGCTCTTTTGATGACAAGATCACTTTGAGGTCCTATATTCCACGTGTCAGAACCAGTTATACTTAATTTTTTTATCATGACCAGAATTATGATTATCTAATAGGGAATATTAATCTATCAAGCACCATAAGATCACCGGTGGTCGCGACAGTAGAATAACAATAGATTTCCAAGAATCCACGATCGAAGGATTAAGGTCGGAGCAGAGGGCGCTACTAGTTATATGTAAGTACAATAAATAATCCGACCAAAATCCAACATGTTGCACAGGTCATATCAGAATATTGACAGATTAAACATTGTGAGACGTCGAACAAAACATTTCGTTGACTGTCTATCCTGGGGCTGTCTCTAGCTAGGCTTTAGCGTGAAAACATTTCAGTAGTATCATATGCTATTTATTTTCAATGACAACCAGTTGTTAGAGAATTTACCATCTTCTGACGGCTGCTGTAAAAGAAAAATGAAACTGGGCACCTTTGATGAATTTATAAGTATGAACGCATTAGAATCAAACGACTCTATTAAACTGTTGATGACATACTACTCAGTAAATAAAAAGCCCCTTTGAATTGTCGGATGTTTATTATTGTGTACATCCCACGAGTGGAGGGCACTGATGAAGTAATCAACCCACCGCAAGGTCATTAGTTCATTACAATTTACAATTTTTTCGGTTTGTTCGGTTACAGGTGCGTTGCCGGCCTTTTAAGGTACGCTCTCTTCTTGAAGGTTTGCAAATTGCAGGTCGTATTAGTCCGGAAATATTGCTGGCGACAGTTCGTTCCAGAGTTTACTTAGCAACAGTTTCTTTTCATGCATTTGGTGACTAATGTTAAAGAAATAGTTTAACTGTTTCTTTTCTTTAAGATATTGCAGGTGCCAAGTGCCACATATTATACGAGAACAATAAATTCTTGACCGTCTGAAATGAGCGATATTATGCAAGAATAGTTTTCTTAATTGTTTTCTTCATACTCATTACCATTAGCTCGAAACGTATTAGCACACTAGAAGCTTATAAACAAAGAGGAGGAAAATTATCATGTTTCGGAAACAATGACACATTCTAGCCGCAAGAGTCGGCCATGTTAAAATCACATCATGGTCAACAGACGAGATAAATTTTGAGGCGAGTCATACAAATCTTGTCACATTTTCATATGAAGTTTTGTGAGTCGTCTTGTGGCTGGACCCACGGGGAAGTGGTATTGGAAAAAAATATTTAAAAATTAAGATGTTTGCTCTTCTCGAGGAGTTGAGTCAAGAATACCATTGCGCGAGTAGTTGCATTGATCCTACACCCTATCTTGAAACATGATCCTACATCCTATCTTGGAAGTCGACGAAGCGAATCCTCCTACACAATTTACCAACGGCCAGTAGTGTCATGGGTGGAAACTGGAGGTTTAAAATATATACACAACCAAGCGTCTATTAGCCAATATCGTATTAGTTATCAGTAGACATCGGATTATATGCATTTGCATACTTGCATATGCAAATGCATATAATTGCACTTTTTAGGCGATAGTGCATATTTTTGCAATTTTTCGTTGATAGTACATATTTCGGTAGTTTTATGCCCTCGTAGTCTCCAAACTAGCTATCATGATTCATGACACACACCGAGACCACAAAACAGAGGTACGATAGATCAAAACACTTCAAATATGTGGCTCCATCCCTTTTTAAAGAATGCAATACACCCAATAGGTACAATATCTTTCTAGAAACAAGATTTTCATTGTAGTTAGCAACATTTGTAAAAAATTTGAATAAAGTAGTTAACGATTTATTAATAAACTTCCATGGACATTAAGATTGCAATCGGAAAATGTTATAGAAAATTATTATTGGTGCTGTATAAGAAATGAAAAATCCTGGATTTTATGAAATTTTAAAAAATGGCGCTTTTATTAACGGTTCAAAAAATTAATAAATTTTAATATTAAGTGACTTTTGATTGTGCATATTTTGTGTATATTTCGGCCATTTTCCGTGCATATTTGCATGCATATTTCAGCACTTTGGTCGTGCATATAATCCGATGTTTAGTTATCAGACTTATATCTTAAACTAAAATATTGCTAGAACAAGTCAGAGTTCATTAGGCTGCATTTCTACCGGAGCTACGCAACTAGAGATGTGTTTTTAGTAACCAATAGAATATGGAATTCGCTCCGTTCAGAAAAAGAGAACGTGTGCGCCAGCCGCCAGTTAATGTATTTTCTACTGATTCCATGCATTGGCCAGCCTAAAAACACATTCCTATCAACTCAGTTCCGATAGAAACGCATCCTTCATATTATTTTGTGTTGTGCTTAAAAATGTTTCAAGAACGCTTACCTGATGCGATGGTTTGAACAGTGATTCACCGTCGACTCATTGGTGTGGCAACAGTGTGCTCCTGAAACAACAAAAATAATTATGAAAATCGAACCAGAAACAAAATAACTTAATATTCAACATAATAATGTTATTTTTGACTTTCAAGTAGCTAATGACATAAAATACATAGTGTCATTGTTCATCCAAAATACATACTGCCAAAAAAAAAACTTCTGCGAATTCTTTCTCTGGCACTTAATAAGGGACCAAACGTCCAATCTTGAATATCTGTCTACGCGTTACGCAACGAGATTTCTTCTCGTAAACGTCACCCTCCATTAGACATCCGGGGCTCAGCCTTGAGAGTGGGAAAGCCAGTTCACACGCAACGACCGCTGCCCGCTCCGCGTGCCCCGCCAACGATCCATTTCTACATTTTTCCACCTAACGGGGAACTTGAACCGTCAATGAACACCGCTTCGAACTGTTCATTCCAAAGTTGCTTTGCCCCCATTACTAAGGGTGAAGCCAAACGAGCGTAATTTGTGAGTTGAGAGTCGCAGAATTTCGGCTGGCAGAAATTCTGCTGCATTCGGTTTCATACAAAAGTCCTGTTTGTATCACACGAACGTAATTCATGATTTGTATGAAAAGATATTTACGCGACCGAAATTCTGCGACTCACAACTCACAAATTACGCTCGTTTGGCTTCGCCCTAGAGACATTTAAGTACTAGATGACACCCGCAACTCCGTTTCGGCGAAATTAGTTTATCGTGCGGGAACCGTACCAAATTTTAGCAAAATCAGCGTGAAGAGGTAACAGACAGATAGAGAGACAGATAGACACAATTTCGCATTTATAATGTTAGTAAGTATGGAAGTATGGATAACGTAGAGCACACCTATTCAAAGTTCAATGTCTTTGTGACTTTTCCAATTAGATATTAATTATCAGACAACGACTAGCATACCTTGTTAAGTTATTCGCTGTGCGTGCGTACACTTTTATTAGTAAGGCGAGATGTGACCTAAAATCTAAATAATTCTCTCATAACGCCAAAGACGCAACAACACTATTGATATTATCCGCTATAATAATCGGATGAGCCAAATATGATCATTGATCACTTTCAATTTGAATTGTAAGAATAATTACATAAAGGAAAGTAATTATATTAAGGAAAGAAATAAAAAGGAATTTCTAAACTGATACAACAATTAAAAAGCCTTTGAAGGAAAATAACAAGGGAGATAGCTTGTATGTCTTTATCATAACCGGCTATTTGATTTTATTTTAAAACACAAACATAGAATTAATAAATATTAAGGTAAGCCTTAAAGCTAAATTGTAATAAATATTAATGTATTTCGCCCAAAATCAATAATAAAATGGCAGACACATTAGGGACCCACGCAATACGAACTTCGACCTTCATAAGCACCGCCTTAGCCAAGCCTACTTTTTACAAATATTTGGTAACAAAACGAACATAGCCGGATTAGATTCAAACGGACGTACGTTCGTCTTTTACCAGGTTCAGACCGGGCATTTGGCAGCACTGTCTATGATGGACCTTAGCTGTAGAAAATGCGATATCCATCTCATCCATACTTCCATACTAATATTATAAATGCGAAAGTCTGTCTGTCTGTCTGTCTGTCCGTCTGTCTGTCTGTCTGTTACCTCTTTACGCTCGAACCGCTGAACCCATTTTGCTGAAATTTGGCATGGAGATTCTTTGAGTCCCGAGAAAGGACATAGGATCGTTTTTATCCCGAAAAAATGTACGGTTCCCGCGCGATAAACGAATTTTGGCGCAACGAAGTTGCGGGCATCATCTAGTATCCTATAAAACGTGCCAAGAAAAGGATGAGACATCATCGTCACGGTAATTTACATAAAACAATACATTGCTTAAGAGCTTTGCAATAAAAAATCTAATTTTCCGCCCGTCTGAGTGACACACAATACTCGACCTTATTCTGTCATGCCCAGCGCTCCCTAATTACTAAGCTAACATCACCGATAACATCCTGTAATTTATACGTGCTCTTAAACGCTTTCGATACGGTACGATTTTCATGGTAAAGGCGACCAAAATAGTTCCGAATTTGGATTTTTTTTTTAAATTGTCATATTCGTAGGAATCGGTTGTAGAACCGATACGGGAACCCAGCCAGAAGAATCGCAATTCCTCGGAGATTCCCAAAATTCCTACAGCAGGCTTAGCCACAATAGAAACCATAGAAACGGTAATTCTTTCTACGGAAGAATAAGTAGACAAAATTACACATTAACTAAGGTGATCCGCGATGATATTGTCACTTTAATCTGTCGGTATGTCTATCCTGTTTCTAATGTTGTTATATGCTGAACCTGCAGAACTATGTCATTTGAAAGAAAAGGCATGCGTTTAGGTTTTAAAAGCTTTGTCCACACTGTGACTTTTTTTGTTCATCAAGGGCATGCGTTATAGCGCAGTCAACAGCGAACGTGAGGCATGCCCGCGACGCATGCCCTCTGACGGTATCCAAAACATTCGCTTTGTTCTTTAATGACAATGTTGGCGTTGCGTTCGTTGACGCATTCAATTTATTTAATACGCCAATAAAGAAGATGACGAAAATTGAAGACGAAAATGCACAGTGTGGATATAGCTATTGTCATGCGTTTGGCATGCAAGAAAAGGCATACGTTTAGGAAACAATTCTGCCTAGACTAGGGCAAGTGGGTTTAACGAGATAAAACATCGCAGTACAATGGTGTCGTCACTGCTGTTGCACCACCCATATCGCTTACAACGAGATTAGATCGCCTATTGGGTTACGTTTGAGTATACCCATTGTGAAGTCTTGTGTTACCGAGGAATTTACAGTATCAGACGACATGACAATACTGCCGTTAGAGGCGATTGTTTGCAAATTTTTAAACAATCGGCTACTAAAACTGTAAGAGAATTTAGGAAACTTTCCAAAATTCTAGCAAAATTCCCATAAATGTTGATAATAATGTCACGACTATAATAATGGCTACAAAATTTGTATGATGGAAAACTATTTCATCGTCAAATGTCGCTGAATCTTTAAGCAATAATTAAGTAAAACATTTGAAGGAAACAGTGGCGCAAAATAATCTCGTGAATTGGTCACGATTGAAGGTACTTAAACGATTAGTTGCTTAAAAATAATAGTGGTGGTGGTCGAGAATGGCTAAAAAGACGAAGAACTTGGAAGTTGGAACTACAATGACAAGCCAATATTGAAAGGATTTACCAGTATTGACAAAAATTGCCGGATAAGAATTAACTTGAAAACTTACAGGCCGGTTTCACCACTTACTGATAAGTTCCGGATAGTCTTTCCGCAACTTATCTGACAGATACTCTATACTATATCTGTCAGATTACGGATAGCTTATCCGGTACTTATCAGTAAGTGGTAAAGCAGGCCATAAAATGTCGAAAAATCCCGGTCACTTAAAAGTTTCTGTTGTTCTGAATAAATTCAAATCCATAAAATTATTTCCCTTTCAAGACACATTTCAACAGCCAAGGTTAACTAGACTACGTGCTTGGACAAAAAAACAGTTTGATGATAACATTAAAATAAACGGTGCCCTCGAAAATGAGATTCTATAAAGCCTAAAAAGAAACGTCATTACAAATCCAATATGGCGGCCTCCCCAAGATGGCGGACACGATATTATTTGGAATGCACCCCCATAATATGGGTATCAAATGCAAGGCTTTGCTGTCAGGAATACGAAAAAAAATAGTCACGTAAATTAAATCCTACATGGCGGACATCCAAGATGGCGGATTGGCTTAGTGCGTGCTAAAAGCGTGTTTTTTAGTTTTTTAAACCATTCATTATTACTAATTATAGAGAGAGAAATATGTGAGGAGAAATACGAGTGTTTTTATACACATAAACATCACGTTAATTTTATTAATCACTAGATGACGGCCGCAACTCCGTTGCGTCAAAATTCGTTTATCGCGCGGGAATCTTACATTTTTTTTGGGTTAAAAAGTATCCTATGTCCTTTCCCGGGACTCACAGTATCTCTTTACCAAATTTCAGCAAAATACCCTCAGCTGTTTGGGCGTGAAGAGGTAAAAGACACCTTTTCGCATTTATAATATTAGTATGGATTGGAATTAATTTAACAGACAGGCAGGAAATAGAAATCGCTTCAGTCTAGGAATTCATACATGTTGCACATGCTTCTCGGACTAGTTGACTTGGTCGAAGCCATGTCGTCCTAAAACTAATAAACGACAATGTAAACAGGACGCATTGCGTACTAACAATTACGTTAATAGACCGTGAGGCCGTAAGTCCACTGCCACCGTCACCGGGATGTAGACAAAAATTCAAATAAAATGCCACTCTATGGCCTAGGACGTAGAGCAAAATGAAACCTAGGACCTAGGCTATACGCCACCCCTGTAGTGGTATAGCAGCGGCGACATGGGTCGCTAAGCTAATGTGGGTAGAAAATGGAACCTATAGCCTTAGGTATGGCGAACAAATGGCACGCGTGCCAGGAGTGGCACGTGACATAAAATTTGAAGCACGCTTCTGGTCACAAAACTACATACATAGTATCAAAATTATTTTACCAACAACCTCTGCATAGCACCAAATAAGGCAAATTTTGAAATACGCACCGCCGCAATCACAAAAAAATTATTGAATGGCACGTTTATGATTTCTTCAGAAAGTTTTTTTCAGAAAAAGGGCACGGTGATGCGAAAAGGTTGGCCAGCCCTAGTCTAGGTCATAAAGCGGCAATTGAATGTTTGTCGGTGATGTCCCGTTGACGGCGGCAGTGGACAGGCCCTGAGGCGAGCGGTGCGTGCGCCCAGTGCCCACCTCACCGGCACCCGTTTATCAGACTTTTGTTTTCCTCTGAATTTACACACTAGTTTTACTGACTGGCGCTATAGTTTCACGCTTCTTTTTCCGTGATTACAGCTCTAATATACGCCTTAAACATCAATCCCCAAGCGGCAGCCGGCTGCAACAACAACAATTGAAAATCTATTGTGTCTGCGATACCCACGATGGAGGTACTACGACTTTAGTAGCTGCATCTGAATTATAAATACGTAATTGTTATTTACCGTCTTTTGACTTAAATTCAGTAAATTCGAAAAACATTACTAGCAACCTATCTTATATCTGGCCACCGTTAAAATATTTCGAACTAGCAGTTCCGAATCAGAATCTGAAAGGGTTCCGTCTTTGCCATTTGGCCACGGAACCCTAAATAGCGGTGTCACGTTTGGCTCGTCTTGGCAGTAGCTCTACCATGCCCCCAGTTTTGCGTCGACCTACATTATATTGAAACAATGCAAGCCATTATACAATGAAATGTGAGCTTTATACATTTTGTTATTAAAATTTGCAGTAATTTTAATAAAAAAATAGTTAAAATTTTTACGATTGCCAAATGGGAGCATGGCTAACGGTTTCGCAACTTGAACCAAAAATGGTTAAACGAATAACATCAGTATTCTACCAATGTTGACACCACTAGTGAGCTGGTAGTTGGTACCGACGAAAAAAAAACTGAACGAATATCATTACATGTTTGAGAAATAAGTTACATATTGATTGCAGACTAATTGCAGACAATTAAAGATGTGAGTGGATTGTGGAAGAACCAAATAACTAACCTTTTATAAGATAAGGACAATTAATCATTTTTTCCTTATAATTTGTTATTTGAACAAATCTTGTAAGTTGTAACTTACCTGCTTCATCATCTGGCTCATATATCTAACTACACATAAAATCCAGATTTTTTTTTATTTCAAATAACTTTTTCGGCCAAAAACCTTTTAGTACGGGAGCCCAGAACAATTTTTTTTTATTACTAACAAGCTAATTTTTTTGTGAGTAGCTTCTTTTTGATAAGACAAACACCTTTTTTATTTGCGAAAAATCTTGAAAATGGTAGCTAACAGAGATAGAAAGGATTAAATACTTTGGTTTGATGGTTCTAAAATATGGATTATTCTATTTGTAGGACTATGTTATTCTTAAATTATATAACTATTAACCTACCAATATACAAAAAATCAGCTGGTTAGGGTTCCGTTTTAGGGTACCGTAGTCAACCAAGTTTTGTTGATTACAGAACCCTAAAACGGAACCCTAACCAGCAGATTTTTTGTATATTTGTAGGTTAATAGTCATATAATTTAAGAGTAACATTGTCCTACAAATAGAACAATCCATATTTTAGGACCACCAAATCAAAGTATGAAATCCTTTCTATCTCTGTAAGCTACCACTTTCAAGATTTTTCGCAGATAAAAAAGTTGTTTGTCTTATCAAAATGAAGCTACTCACAAAAAATTAGCTTGTTAGTAATCACTATTTTATTATGCAAAAAAGCAAATCTTTCTGATGGTAAAGAACCCTTTGCGCGAGAGTCGAATCGCACTTGGCCTTTTTTTATATTTTTACTATCGAGTAACGGGATTTTTAAGGTACTGTAAAAGTTCTTCTTATTATCACTCAGTTATTTGAGAAACAATCATAATAAGACCGAAAGAATAACCCTAAAATAGAATTTCCAAAAAATACGAAGATAATTTGCCTAAGGATATGACTCATGAAGTCATGACTCATGAGGCAAACACATCATTAGTTCTCAAAGGACAAAGATGCGCCAAAGCGATGAAGAAAATAATAAGGTTGCCAGTAGCAAAGTGCCTCTAAGCAGCTTTCCAGGTCCCAATAGATATTATAGTTCATTCAACTCCACGAACAGGATTAGAGGTCGACTCTTGAACCCCCACTATACATAAGACTAGTCTCAGCTCAGACAGGAATAAGTAATTTTTCTTAAAAAATATTGGTATAGGTCTACCAGAATCTGATGGCAAATTTTGACGGCAGATTTTCAAAAAATATCCTTGATCATTGGATAAATTTATATATATTTGCATGTTTCACACACAGAATCAGCCGCTGTAAGGAAAAATAATCGGCCAAGTGCGAGTCGGACTCGCGCACGAAGGGTTCCGTACCGTTATAGAGCAAAAATAGGCCAAAAATTGCGTTTTTTGTATGGGAGCCCCCCTTAAATTATTATTTTATTTAAATATTATTTTTAATTATTAAAGTACACACATAATTAAGGCTTTTGTGAAAATTTCAAGTGCCTACTTGTTGTCATCGTTGATACCGAGCAAAAAATGTTTGAAAAATTACGTTTGTTGTGTGGGAGCCCCCCTTAAATATTTAATTTATTTTGTTTTTAGTATTTGTTGTTATAGCAGCAATAGAAATACATAATCTGTGAAAATTTCAACTCTCTAGCTATTACCGTTCTTGAGTTACAGCCTGGAGACAGACGGACAGACAGATGGACAGACAGACGGACAGACAGACGGACAGACAGACGGACAGACAGACGGACAGACAGACGGACAGACAGACGGACAGACGGACAGACATCGAAGTCTCAGTAATAGGGTCCCGTTTTTACCCTTTGGGTACGGAACCCTAAAAAGGATCAAAATGTTTTATTCCAATTACCCCGGTATTGCTAGAGTCAATTTACTTTCTCACTTTTTGCCATCAGATTCTGGTAGACTATCAATGTTTTCCAACTTTTTGTTTATTACAGTTAATCGTATGCGATCTAACTGCCGCACCGTGACAAATATTAATAACTTAACTGTAATTAAATAACCCCATAGCCCCATACAATAAACGTTATCTCATATCTGTCAAACTCCTCATTAAATTGAAATTTAATCATGATTAAAAATGGCTTTGAGTGCGGCAGTAGGACTAACTCAGGCCGACCCATTATTATTATTATTAACGACAGGAATATGGTTTCTTGGCTCTTACTTCTAGCAACGAATATCTTCCAAGAAAGCCAACACTAAACGAGAAATGCTCGAATCTTCTCAGCTTTAAGCAGCAAGCAATTTCAAAATTCGCGTGACACGCAAATATTCGATTAAAACTGTACCGAAGTGTTATGTTGGAAAACTTTCAATTTGGCATCACCAAATTCTTTATGGAGCTTAAATGGAAATAAAACATATTATGGAGGCTTTAAGATTGGGAAAATGAATTGAAATAAAAAAGTGGATTTCATGTATAGCCAGATAGATGAAGAGAAGCCAGATGATGAAGTAATCTAAGTTACAAGGTTTGTTCAAATTATAAGGAAAAATAAAAATCAGCCAAGTGCGAGTCGGACTCGCGCACGAAGGGTTCCGTACTGTTATAGAGACCAAAAATTGTGTTTTTGTATGGGAGCCCCCCTTAATTTTTTATTTTATTTTTATTTTATCCTTAAATATTGAAGAAGACATATAATTAAGACCTTTGTGAAAATATCAAGTGCCTACCTGTTGCCATTATTGATATCGAGCAAAAAGGCCAAATAAATCACGTTTGTTGTATGAGAGCCCCCTTAAATATTAATTTTATTTTGTTTTTATTTGTTGTTATAGCGGCAACAGATATACACAATCTGTGAAAATATCAGAACTCTAGCTATAGCGGTTCTTGAGATACAGCCTGGAGACAGACAGACGGACAGACAGACATCGAAGTCTCATGAATAGGGTCCCGTTTTCACTCTTTGGGTACGGAACCCTAAAAATTAGCAAAATGTTAGTTATCCACTTCATTTAAACAATATGAGGTTTTAAAAATTACGTGTCCAAATGTTTGTGGTCTCTAACGATACTGAATGGAAAGTTCTTGTCAACAAAATGTAGTTACGGAAAACAAACAGCCCTATCGATTTCAGTTTACGTTCAACCTTGTACTTTTTACATGCAACAGATGGGGATGACGTATAACTGCGCAAAAATCGGAAATCCTTTGCCACGCACTTGCTTAGGTTCGGCATTGGCGAAAAATTTTAAGTAACTACTATCTTAGAGATTCAGAATAAAATATTATAGTCTAATAGTAAGTATTTTGGATGGTTGCCTGGTAGAAACCGCTCACAGCGGTAAGGCCGCCAATTTGCACCTTTTTATAAATTGTAAATTTTATTGTAATATTATATTTTCATTGTTTTGTGTCTCTTGTGTTGTGTTCTTCATTTTGTATGTTTATGTGCAAATAAAGGATTTCTTATTATTATTAATATTATTATTATTATTTTAAAATCGTCTCATAGGGATTCAAACCTAATTCTAATTTAACAGCAAGGAGCAACGTAGCTTAGAATATAAGATCTGTATTACCCTAAAAACCCTTAGTAAAGCCGCGCCGGAACGGCTTTAACCTATCAACCCCCATAAGGACACTGGCGACCGCGACAACAATATAATAACAATAGATTTCCAAGAATCCGCGATCGAAGGATTAAACTACAAATATTTCAAATATTTAAAATCATATCCAAGATTCTTATAAGTAATAACCTTATACTTCAGCTGCAGCTACCAAGTTCCAAGAAACAAAAATAAAACAATAATTTTTCAAGTCGTTAGAGACTTTCTCGACGAGATGATGCAAATTGCCAATAAATGCGATTTTAATATTCTTTCGCGGGCTTGGCGTATTATTTAGATACATTAAACTTTTTATGATACATAATAGGCATTATTATAGTAAGTTTCTAATTATCTAATGCAAAACTAGCAGACAATTTCCAATTAATTAAAACTTTAATGTTTACCATAGTTGGCTTTCTAATGCGCATTACTTTGAGATATCTACCAAGACTTTTTGAAAAGTCATCACAGGAAGTAATAAGTACAATATTATGTAAATCCAAAAACGTCTTTTAGGTCTCATCTCAATTGCGATCTTGGGGATATCACCATGTGTGAATCATTCGTCTTACTCACGGTCACGAAAGGTCAATATTATTACCAGTTTGTTTATCAAAGCGCACGGAGTGCGCGGCCAAGTTCCAGCAGGCCGCGCGTTGCCGTGCACTATTTACACGAACCGTTTCGACGCACTTTTGACCCCCCTGTAGCTCAATGCCTATTGCGAGTACAAAGATAAAATTATACCTACGTAATTATATACTAGTATTTAAGCAGTATATCAAATTTCATAGATATAGCTTCGGTAGATCCTGAGATATCTCCCTGTAAAAATAGCTAATTTTGGCACTGACTCACTCACTCACTCACTGACCGGTAATCAAAACCTCTAGGCCACTTCCAATTGTCCTAGCGTTATGAAATTTGGCACACAGGTCGCGTGTTATATGTAGATTATCAAAAAATTCAGAAATTTTAGAAATTTAAGAAATTGGTCAAGCGTGAGTAGGTTCATCTACGAAATTAAGAAGCCACTTCCAATTGCCCTAGCGTTATGAAATTTGGCACACAGGTCGTGTGCTATGAGTAGATTAACAAAAATTAAGAACTGTAAGAAATCGGTCAAGCGTGAGTCGGCTCATCTACGAACTATAGAGGCCACTTCCAATTGTCCTAGCGTTATGAAATTTGGCACGCAGGTCGAGTGTTATGTGTGGATTAACAAAAAATTCAGAAATTTTAGAAATTTAAGAAATTGGTCAAGCATGAGTCGGTTCATCTACGAAATTAAGAGGCCACTTCCAATTGCCCTAGCGTTATGAAATTTGGCACACAGGTCGTGTGTTATAAGTAGATTAATAAAAATTAAGAAATGTAAGAAATCGGTCAAGCGTGAGTCGGCTCATCTTCGAACTTAAGATGCCACTTCCAATTGTCCTAGCGTTATGAAATTTGGCACACAGGTCGTGTGGTATAAAATATGTAGATTAAAAAACAATAAAAAAATTTAAGAAATCGGCCAAGCGTGAGTCGGCTCATCTACGAACTATAGATAAAAATTCTTGTGTACCAGTGATACAATGAGAATACGATGAGGAGGGCGGGAGGAGGAGAGGGGGGGGGGGTATAACATAATATTGTCATGTATAATGCACTGCACTGTATAGCTTATTAAATAAATACTGTTAACTTAATAATTTAACTTCTATTGATAGTTTAACAAATACCACTAGTGCAATCCATCGAAAGTATTGCTTATTTCGGGTGTGACACAAAAACATATAAGATTTATTGAAAAAAAGTATTGAAATCCCATCAAAAACATACCTGTAAAAATGAGGCCAAGTTCCTATCGGCTAATTTTTGGCCTAAAAAAGAGTTGAAATCCAATCCAATGCCAAGTTCAGATGCACTTCATCGATCGTAATCATCTTCATCAACAGCCTGATCCATAATACTTCTAAATTTGAACTTGGCAGGTTTTCGTGCTATACGTAACACTTGATTAATTTTATAATTAAATAATATAATTATATAATTGAATTATCCTGTATAATTTTCACGCTTGTATAATTTTAAGTCATTATCGATGGTTAGCCCGAATCGATTTGGCAGGTTAATTTAATTAAGTATATAAATTTTATATAGGGACTTAATTAAATTAACAAGTGCTACGTATAGCACGAAAAGCTGCCAAGTTCAAATTTAGAAGTATTATGGATCAGGCTGTTGATGAAGATGATTACGATCGATGAAGTGCATCTGAACTTGGCATTGGATTGGATTTCAACTCTTTTTTAGGCCAAAAATTAGCCGATAGGAACTTGGCCCCATTTTTACAGGTATGTTTTTGATGGGATTAAGTTACATCACAGAATATATATGTAATTAGTACGGAGTACCTTACGGTAGTTACATATCAGAGACCAAAACATCTCATTCCTTCGTATATTTTTTAAAATGAAAATGATTTTTTAAATTCCAAATTGGTTAAAAGTTAAAACACTTTTTGAACGTCTACAGTCTACACTCTACGTAGAGATAATTAATACTTCCATATATAGTGGAGTTCCCAGAGCGTTAAAATCGTGCAAACCTCCGATTTTTGCAATAGTGGATGAAAATTGAAAAGAAAAAAAAGGAATGTGTAGCTGACAACATAAATAATAAAGTTTACCTATAGAAAAGTTGTGCTTTTGATTTTTAAATTATTCTCTTCCACTTTAAGTAAAGTCATAAACTGTAAAATTTTGAAGAAAATTAGCATATTTCTTTCTTTTAAATATATAGTAAAATAATAAAATATATATATTTTTTTGATTTGTATCGTTGCTTATATTCCAAAGAAAGAAAATAAGTTGAAAAAATATATAATTTAGATTTAAATTAATATTTTTGTATGTACCTCCAAATGTGTTTGTTGTGCGCCTCGCCAGGTAAATGGCGTTCCTATTTTTCTTTGGTTTTAAATAGGAAGTTTAAAATTATTTTTTAGGCTTAACAAAACCTTATATTTCTTAATGTGTATAACTTTTTAGCTCTTACTTTATTAAATTTTCTGAAAATGTAGCACAAACTTTTCACGGATATTTCGAAGAAAATCTGTATTTTTTTTCTTTTGGTTAGGTTTTTACAGAATAAAATTGATTTTTTATTTATTTTTTTTTCATTAATTATATTTGCTAAAACACACTTAAAGGAAAAAAAATACAAATTAGGTTAAGAACTGATATTTTTTGTATTCAAGTAAGCATTTTCCAAACATAGGTCGCAGCATGCGTCTTTAGTATTTACGTGAGATTTGTAACTAGCACCCATTTTTTTTCTGGCTTTAAGTAGGAAGTTTAAATATATTTCAAAGACTAGAAAAAGTCTTTCATTTGTCGATGCATTTAATGTTTTAGCTCTCACTTAAATAAATTCTCAACAAATATAGAAAAATATTTTCGGTCTATTTTACACATTTTTGGAGACATTTAAACGTTTTTAAGTACTTAAAAGTTATCATTTCTCTAAAAATTAAATACGCACAACAAGTAAGTTTAACACACTTTTCGTTACAACCCTTAAATCCACCCAAACTCTTTTATCTTGGTTACGACGAGCGTTAATCTCTAAAAACTTTGCAAAAACCTTATAGTTGTATTTAGCTTAGCAAAGCAAACTTTCTTTTTTAAAAATTGTATATTTGGTTAATTTTCAACGTAAACAATCGGATAAGAGTCATTAAATAACAGGAACAAGAAACATTTTTTTTCTTGACCGGTTTTACATGGTGAAATATTAATTTTTAATTAAGCAACTAAAAAATTAAAAGCACAAAAAAATTTTGGTAAACTTTGCAAGTTATAGTGTAAAAAAGAAAATGACACCTCAAAAACAAAAATCTATTCACTATTACAATTTTCGGAGGTTAAAACCTCTGGCGACTGCACTAATACGCACAAAACAATATTACTTTGTCACATTCTTGACAACAATATTCAATTTTTTCAATACGATAGATTTACGAGTTGCGACCTTAAATTATGTTGTATCTAGGCGACGACCTTTTAAAATACGATCCAGGGTTAAATTACGCAGTGCCGGCAATGTATTGAACTAGTGTTAGTTTTCAGGCATAATTCTTTTCTTTTTTTAATAAAATTAGAGGGGCAAACGAGCAAATGGGTCTCCTGATGGAAATCAACTACCGTCGCCCATGGACACTCGCAATATCAGAACAGTTGCAGGTGCGTTGCCGGTCTTTTCAAAGGGACTACGCTCTTTTCTTGAAGGTTACAAGTCGTATTGGTTCGAAAATAATACTAGCGACAGTTTGTTCTAGAGTATTACGGTGCGTGGGAGAAAGTAACGCGAAAAACGCACGGTGGAAGACTGCCACTCATCAAGGTGATGAGTGGCAGTCAGGCAGAGGATATTTTTCTCGTGGAACAATGGCGGAAAGTTGCAGGAGGTACGATTCCGAACGTTCCTCGGAATTTCTCGATTATACTGAATTTACATTCAATATTTATGTCTGAAATTGCAGGACGATGCGGATCTTTTTTTAAAGGAAATATTACAAAAGTCCCAAACACGGATATATTATCTTCTCTCTATGAAATAACTTTAACTTTTAAAAGAGACAATAAGTATTTATTTACTGTTACTCATATAAAATGTAAATTAATCTTCCATGTAAGGACAGACTCTCATTAGGGATTAGCTGGGCGTTTGAATATTCTGCACGAGTTTATCTATTACCATAATATTTACATTCTTGTTGTTCATTAAGAGGTTCTATATAATGACATCAAAAAATCGATCAAGTGCGAGTCTTTGTGAAAGCGAGTCCTATAATATTTAAATTATGTTGTTTTTAGTATTGTTGTCACAGCGGCAACAGAAACACATAATTTGTGAGAATTTCAACCTTCTTGCTATAACCGTTCTTAATATATATGGGTGGTTCTACAAAACTTGGGTAACTTTTAGGGATATTTTGTTTACTGTATTTTTTATGGTAAATTTAGACATGTTTGGGTTTATAAGATGGGTAACAGAATGAATATATTGTTGCAAATCGGGACAGTCATTTTTTAGAGTAGTTTTTAAAATATTTCGATTTTTCTGAATTTGACTGCCAGGGGACTGACGAGGGTGACACAGTACTGATATATAATGCAAACATATGAGAAATATATGACATTTGTGGCATTTATTAAACGCTTATAAACTATAATTATATCACTTTAATTATTTTAATGTATCAAGTTCTTAGTAAGTTAAATATCGAAAAATATTTTGTAATAATGTGGGGAAAACACTATCACAACCTTTATTAGAATTTAGACAATTGTAATAAACATTTTTTTTAAGTACTTTTACTTAACAGTATACATTAATAATTAATATCAATAAACAACAGAATTAAAGTTTTCGTTTTTTGTCCATCTGTCCGTAAGTACGTCCTCTGTCTATCTATTTGTCCGTCACCAGGCTGTATCTCAAGAACAGCGACGGCTACATAGTTTTTATTTTCACAAATGACCTATAATTGTGTTGCAGCTATAACTTAAATACAAAAATAAAAACAAAATAAATATTTAAGAGGGCTCCCATACAAGAAACGTGATTTTTTGTGCCCTTTTTTGCTCAATGTCAATAATGCAACCAGGTAATTTTAAATACTCTAGAAATACTCAATTTTGTTCTTACTTTAATAATAAACAATAAAATTATAAGAAAATAAATATTTAAGGGGTCTCCTATACAACGAATATACTTTTTTGTCCTTTTAACTCAATGTCAATAATGGCACCAGGTGGGCAATTGAAATGTTCACAAAATACTATTTTTTTCTTCTTCTTTAATAGTAGATAATAAAATTAAGATAAAATAAACACTTAAAGGGAGCTCCCATACGAAAATAGCCATTTTATGGCACGAGGGCTTCGTGCTGGAGTCTGACTCGTACTTGACCAATTTTTTCAAGTTAACCGTTAGCTTTAGAGGTTTCTTTAACATTTTTTCTTTGCCCTTTCTCCTTTTCTTAAGTACATTTTGTAATCTATATTTTTCTTTGCTAATTCAGCTTATTTGAAGAGGTAGTTTGATTCTGGGCAAGAAAGTCTTTTCAGCTTCTCTTTTCTTATTTAATATGTTATCCTTCGGTCTAATTTGTCTTTTGTGGTAGGCGCCATTATGTTTTATACTAAAATAAATAAACAAATGGTTAACACACCTTAATTGTTGTGATAAAAGTGATCTTAAAGAAAAAACATCAGTACTCTGGCAACATGTCAGTCCGTTGGCACGATTTCAGGCAAAGGACTGACACCAAAGGACTGATGATTTCGACATAAATTTAAGGTTATAATTAAAGTTAATGTTTCTTTTCGTATTTTCTAATATCAATATATTAATTTTTTACTAATCATAGTAAACAGTATAGAAATCAAAATAAAATTAAGATTTATAAGGAATTAACGACTTACCCACAGTACTGAGTTTTTGACTGGCCCTGCGCAAGATTATGTCATATCCGACGAGCTAGCACTCATACTGTAATAGTGGCAAAGAAATGCTGCAGTTCTTAGCTGACAACATTACCAACTAAACATAATTAATACGTATTTGACCATGTATACGTGTTTTTTGGTGAAAAATTTCGCATTTGAAAGTTACACAAAGGACTGACGAATGACACCTTTGACAAAGTTTCCTCTCTTTTTTAAAGACATTGTAAATATTTTTACATTATGAAATTCCTGACATTCATTATTACGTACATATTTAAAGATTGTAATATTATATCGAGTTTTCTGAAATTAATCGTAAAATCTGATGTACAGTCTCTTGATTGAACGTTTTTGGGTTTGTGACAGGCCAAAGAACTGACGTTTTGAGCATACTCTTTCAATTTTATACAATTTCTAATTAAATTACGTATCTGAAATTGAGTGACCAATTAAATGAGATTACATACTTTTAAAATTAAGTATAAAATCTTTAAAATACAATGTGATTTAATATATATATTGACTGGTGACAGCGAGTTACCCAATTTTTGTAGTATCACCCATATACAGCCTGGAGACAGACAGACGGACAGACATTGAAGTCTTAGTAATAGGTTCGTTTTTACCATACCCTAAAAACTTAAGAAATTTTTTGCCAAACAAAAAAAAAATTGTAAAAACTCAACTTACTGGTATGTAGCTTTGGCGATTCAAGGTATAAGTTTAAAAGCCCTAGAGGCTGCGGAGGAATTCAAAAATAGAACTAGACAAACCTGTTAAACCCGAGGACTCCCTTTTCAAAATTATTACAATACTAGATCCAGTTAAGAGTTTCACTCAATCACAAACAATCCGGGACACCGCAATACTTATTTCGACGATTTGTTTTTTATTCATATTTTTGGGAAACACTACACACGAACGCCGCGTTTGGGCGCCAAACACCGACTGAATGACCGCGAACGGCGAACCGCGAAACTGTCCACAGTCCACACTGTGTGACGACTGACGTCCGCTTCTCTGAGAAATAATGACGTTGTTTTCATTTCGCGGACTAATATTAGTAAAAAAGAATCACTTTCATTCGTTAGCCGTAAGGAATAAATAGTTAAAATAGTTTTTAATATTTTAGCGGCTTGTGCACACGATCACAATTATAGCCTAGGGACTTCTTACAGCAGTGAAACTACCTAAAAACCAGGGTTCTGTAAGGGTTACTCGGCTTTTTTCGACTCGCTTTGAGCACAGCGAAACCTTTCAATAGTGTTTGAAATAAAGCGGTTTAAATTTAAGGGCGCTTGAGAAATTATTATGCTAGTTTACCTACAAGCATAATTTCTTAAAACTTAGCAGCCAGAACTCAGAAGTATATTATGCAAGCTGTAGACGGTAAATACTCAGATATGTGTCCTACAAGGCTTTGTTCTATTACCTACCCTGTTCACGCTGCATATTAATGACATGTTGCAAATTAATGGCATTTATTGTCATGCAGTTAAGATAACACAGACGATGTCCAGAATATACCGGACGCGCGAATAAGCTTGTTTCTGAAATTAAGATTTTTTTTGGAAAGTGTCTTAATGGGTTAGACAAAAATTCGATAAGTACTTCAAATAGTGGACTAAAATTTGTGCGACATGGGACCCAGTCCCAGTATAGTGAGAAAAAATGTTTCATTGCCACTTCACACAATTATTTTATGATGTGATTGATGTTCAAGAAATCAACACTATTTCGATTCCTTTATTTTTTTTGTCTCCGAACTTCGTCTTCAGAATTAGTGATGACAGCTTGACTTCTTTGAGCTTGAAATTGTGTTTGTGAAAAGGTTGTAACTTTCACTGAGCACAAGAACGTCGGTGCATAAAAGAGAAAGACTGTCACATTGATCAAGCATCCAGGGCACGTCGGAATTATCTTACTTCCTGACCGTGGCCTGGGAATTATGTCTGAACTGCCAACTGTCTGTCCATCCGACTTTCCAAAGGAATTCAAAGAGCTTTGATTCTTTGGCCCTTTGACAAGAAAAAGTTAAAGTTACCATATATTCTGACTAGGGAATGCAATACCGGGATACCGGGATCCCGAAATACCGGGATCCCGCATGCATTTTGCGGGACTAATCCGGTCGAAAATTTTGCGGGATCCCGTGGGACTGGCGGGATTACAAAGAAATTTGATTCATTACGTGTAACTTTGCGCGCGGGGGTGCGTGAACTGGCTACAGACAGCCCGCTAAACAATTTACCTTCAATTCACCTATAATTCACTTTAAATGACAATTGAACCAACCAGCGTGGATGCTGAGCGAGCTTTTCCAGCTGCTGACTACCTTGTGTCGAATATCAGGAACCGTTTCGGAATCTTTGGGCACGATTTTTACCTGTACATATTTCGAAAAAAATTTTGATAAAAGATGAAAATAAATAAGCGAGTTTTTTTAGTTACCTTTAATTATTATTATTACGAAGCCATTTCCAAAAAAATGATTAGTTTTTCTTTCATTTTTTATAAAGCCTGAAGTATGGCGGTGTTAATAACCCCTTGAAAAAAGTGTCCGACAAAGTTTGTTCTATTTGAGATTCTAAAAATAAAACGGGGTCTATCAAGTAAAGTAATTGTAACGATTTATTTTAAAAGTTTATGTCCACCCAGCGGGATTCCGCAAATACCGGGATCCAGCGGGATTGTGATGGTTCAATCCCGCAAATACCGGGATTGAAATTCTCTTGCGGGATTGCATTCCCTAATTCTGACGTTTAGAGTGGATTGCTTAGTTTCCAAAGACAACGGTTGTAACACGGTCAGTCTGGCATCAGTTCAGTCCATCGTTTAGTCAGAATGATCGTCTACCCGGTTGATTGACAGACTGAACATTTCTTTATTATGTACTTTTCAGCCATAATTCTGGCGTCAGTGGCAAATTTATGGACTGAGACAGCGTGTAACCACACCATTGTCAAAGAATTGAGTTATGCGTTAGCTTAATGACTTACAACTTACAAATCATCCCCCAAATGCCATTTTTACCCGTATCTGTAACTTTCCTTGAATAGTAAATTCATTGGGTGATTAGTGATTACTGATTACACACAATGTTCACATAACAATATTAAAAACAATATTACAGTTTACATTCTCAACACCACAATATGATTTTAATCGCCCTAGGTGTTGCATGGTTGAGTAATGTCCCCTTTAGCGAATTCGACTCACTTGCACCTTATTTCCTAGTTTATATAACTTCAATAACTGACATAATTTCTCTTAATTGATATTTAAATATGACCAATCGAAAGTCGATCACTGGAACAAGGCAGCGAATGCAGTTTTGAAACTTACAATACGGTTAAAAATAGCCACCTCATAAAGTGTGACTCAATATTGTCTTGCAGTAGCAATAAGACTATCGTATTGCTAAGCTGCAAGACAATATTGAGCCAGTGATATTATTAATTTATTACATTAATTATTAGATGGAAGACCTTGGGGGAGGCCTTTGCCCAGCAGTGGGATAGTATAGGCTCATAAAAAAATTATTCACTTCAGGAACTACACTGTACAATGTAGACTGTAGAATGTAGATGAATTGTAATCGAAAATATATTTTTGAACAAAAAATCCATAAAAAGTATCTTTGGTAAAGCAATTTCTTTAATGCGAATCGATCATGCTGTGAATAAAATAGACTTTCGAACTGTCCAGGAGGATTTATATAATTCTTTTTTGTCCGCACGATCGTGAAAAACCGTATTGTACAAAGTACAAATCATTTTACGTCATTCAGATAAAAAATGATTATTCGAAAAATTGCTCTATAGCAGGGGTTCCCAAACTGTGCGCCGCGGAAAGGCAGGAGGGGCGCCGTGGCCCGTGAGTCGATCCTCCATCATTATCCATAACCACAATAATTATAAAATAAAATTATAATATGAATTATGTAAAGCAGGCAGATGATTAAATATATTTTGTTTATTATTTACTTCCTTTACCTAAATATAATCACAAAAGGTGTTTATTTTAGAACTATGGGAGGAAAGGCTGCAAGAGCCTCAAGTCAGCGTAAATCTGGTGCAGGCCATTCGACCAGTGCTGAAACAGTGGTTGACAAGGAAGACCGGCGCGCTCTCCTTCCGACTCACACAGATGCTGACCGGGCATGGCTGTTTCGGTCGGTACCTGTGCGAGATCGTAAGTTGAGAAGAAACCACGCGATGTCACCACTGTGACTGTGACAGGGACACGGCCGAACATACCATCACGGCGTGTCCCTCTTGGATAGTACAACGTGCGGCACTCAGTGCTGCCATCGGACCGGACCTTTCGCTGCCGGCACTGTTTCGTGCAATGTTGAGCGGCGAACAAGAGTGGAAAGCGGTGGAGGATTTCGCTCACGATGTCATCTCCGCAAAAGAGGAGGCCGAGCGCATAAGAGAGAGGGAGGCGCTCAACCCTCGTCGCAGAAGTAGGCCAAGGCGAAGACGGGTCAACCCAAATAACCACAGCGTCCCACCTTAGCCAGGGAGCTCGGGGCGGTGGTATGGGGATGCCGCCGCCCATTGCACCGAGTCCCCGAGAGGGTCGCGATGCGCTGCGTATTCTTCGCGCATCGCGACACCGAAGTGTCAAGCCCACACAAGCCCTGGAAGGGTCGCTGGTGACAAGCAGGCACACGCACGCAGAGCCGCGGAAAGAAAGCTCGCGCGCTCTCGCAATCCTGCGTGCGACGAGTGGAAGAGTGTAGACGGGTTTAAGTGGGTAGGGCTGCGCTCAATTCACCATCTTTACGGCCGCAGCGAGTCCTACATACCCGGGGAAGTTGTCCCCAAACCCTCCGGCATGCGCAACAGCAATACCCGTCTCAAAAAAAAAAAAGGGCGCCGTGACAAAATATTGACTTGTAAGTGCGCCGCAGGCTGAAAAAGTTTGGGAACCCCTGCTCTATAGTATAATTATTATAGTTCCGGATAAGGAAGTAGTATAGCAAGTTATCTCTAAAATAACTCAATTACATTACACAGATTAAGGATATTTTCTCAACATAAAAATTGGATGTCCTAAACAAAACTGTAAAAAAATATACAAATCTTTTGTCATTTCAAAAGTGATGACGCCACACTGTTAAAGGTCAATTAGTCCCCAAGAACAATGGTTCTCCAGTCTTCACACGAGTTGATAGGATCTTTGCGTCAGCCTTCAGCGCCGCAAGAGACGAACAGCACGAACTAGTAACTACTCAGCTCAAGTTGGGATTGTCGTACAATCTCTGTCCCTAATTAAGTAACACTAGTTAGTTTGGTAGTGCCAAACAGTAAGAATTATTATATCTATTTAACATAAAGACCGAAATCAAAATAAATCAGATTCCCAAGTGTGCCGCCTCAGGTTTTGCACGATGGAGAATGATGGTGTAGCGGAGCAAACAGTTCACAATCCTTATGGGCCTGATTACCTACACGTACCGAATACAGTGGCAAGAGTCGAGACAGTGCTCTCGGTCTATTGTCTCTTTGTACTGTCTCGCCACTCTACTCGGTAGGTGTAATCAAGGCCTTACCGCCGAAATGCCTAGTGTGATTCGGCCTGATCGGGCATACCTAACGTGACCATACGTCCCGCTTTGGGCGGGACAGTCCCGCTTTCAGGCAGTCTGTCCCGCTGTCCCCCGCGAGGCCGAAATTGTCCCGCTTTTGCAAACAGACCAAACGACAATAATTTAAAAGTATTTTTATGTTTGAAATGCCTGTGCAATCCCTGGAAATAACGCATACATACAACAAACGTGATTATTCTGCCATATTGTGCCAAATAACATAAAAATTGCTCCAGTAGTTCGTGAGAAAAGCCCTTTCAAATAATTTTTCCCGTTTTTTCCACATTTTTCTCTGTTTCTTCGCTCCTATTAGTCTTGGTTTGATAAAATATAGCCTAAAGCCTTCCTTGATAAATAAGCTATCTAGAACTTTAAGAATTTTTTAAATCAGACCATTAGTTCCTGAGGATTAACGCGTTCATACAAAGAAACAAACTCTTCCGCTTTCCGCTTCTTTCTTTTTTTTTTAATGTTATAGTAAAGTTAATAATAATAATGTAAGATAGGCACTTTGAAATACATAATAATTATTCATGTATTTCAAAATGGTTGGTGGTATTCTGTAGTTGTCACTTGTCCCGCTCTGACAAAAAAAATAAATGGTCACGTTAGGCATACCACCTCGCTCAGTCGGAAGATCTTCCTTGGAGGCACAGACTAGATACCGCATGTGTATGTACTTCGCGTGTCATATCGCGTTCCCAAACGACGAGCAATGCTCGTCTTTCGAAAGTCTGTTCTTTAGTCTACTATCAGAATCGGACGTCAATCGGAATTTAAAAAATGCCCCAATGCCTAAAAGTGCCGTATTGAGCTGTAGAAATTCAAATAGATACGTTGGCCTTGATAATGGACACGTTTCTTATCATCGGTACGTCGCAGTGGTAGGAAAAAAGTAACACGCTCGTTTTCATACAAATGGAGCGACATGCGGTATCTATCTTGATCTATGTCTGTGCTTGGAGGTCACATCTTATATCTCTTTATTGATGCACGTGATGGCGTGATGAGGGAAAAAGTTTTTTTTTGTTCATAACCAGCGCCAACCACGCCGAAGATTTTTATATTGTAAGAAACTAACAGATAACGTGGTTTCTGCGAAAGAAAATAATTGAGGTATCGTTTTTGTGTAAGTGTCGCAAACCGTGACCAATGGTAGTTAATTGGGAGAGTTGTGAGCCTTGACTGTGAGCGGTCAAGGTCAGAAGATTTATGGATAATCATGTATAGGACACTATTATTTAGACCTATGAAAAGTTCCATTTAGTAATAGCTCATCCCTGTTTAAAAAATTATCGAACCGTAATAATCCGTGATCTTTGGTACATGTAACATGAGGTGGCATTTCGTATCAAGCATGAGTAGCTTAATTTTGAATGCAACATATACACATATTTGAAAGAACTATCGAGGTAAAATATACATTACAAAGCATTGTTTTGAACAAGGTATCGATGTAAAGTTAAGCAGGCGCATGAAACTCTCAACTTCCAAAGCGAACGTTCAAAGCTGAAAGTTCATTGCAAAGTTGAAAATAGCTTACAGTTCTAGTATCAACATCATTGTATGTTTTGTACAAAACGGGAACTCGTTGTATGTTCATCTGTCCGTCTGTGTATGTTTTCTGGCAGGATATAAACATTTCCTCAACAAAAAAATAGTTATTTTGTTTTGCGAAACATTATTTTTGTTTAAAAGATTCCACCAACTTTTGCGATTTAGCACAAGAATGGCATGTCAATCTTATTTTAGTTTACTTAAGGCCGTCCCCCGAGCAAACGACCTTGGCCATACATTTGCCGCGTTGCCGAGATCGCACCAAAACCCTATTTTTTTTTTACTTATCTTAGTTCAAAATTGTCCTGAAAAAAATTTAAAACGGGGAATATTGTCGATCTATTGGCGTGTGTTTCAAATAAAAGTAATTTGTAAATCCTAAGGAGATGCTGAATGTATGCTTGAATTTTAATAAATTGGTTTCACTTTGGAAGCTGATATCATGAGTATAATAAACAAAAATAGAAAATTTAAAACGGGGAAAGGAATGTTGATATACTGAAGATTATTGCCGTATTTTTATTATAACTTTGTGGCTTTCAAATTATGAGTTTATAAGGCTTGAAATATGGTAAATTACGGTATCTCCGTAAGGAACGCCCTTAATGGCAAATCAAATAAATCGCGGCTTACACAGTAGTTTAGATTACACTTTAATTAACAAGTGTGCTTGTGAAACAGTTAACACCTTAACATGCTGTATGCACTGTAATAATTATACTCACTTTGTCATGTAAATTAAAACTAGCTATATGACCGAGCTTCGCTCGGTATTCAAAAAATTCAAAAAACACACATAAAATGACATTTTATGAAAATGATTACTAGCTAGATCGATGTATCGCCCCCGAAACCCCCTATATACAAAATTTCATGAAAATCGTTGGAGCCGATTCCGAGATTCCAATTATATATATACATGTATACAAGAATTGCTCGTTTAAAGATATGAGATATAACAACATCGATATCTTTGCGATTAGCTGCGAGACATATTTTGATGATGATTAAACTTCAATTTAATGAAAAGTTTGACAAATAATGGGGGCTTAGGTCAAAATTTTCATTTAACAACAGTTAAGTAAGTAATTAATATTCGTTTGTGAGTGCGGTTATGCTGTATGCAGTTAGTCTCATAATGTTAAAATCAAGTTCCTTTGATACACCTATTCGTGAGCAATAATAATTGCGGCCTTCATCTGTCATAAATTCATAATACACGCGTCATATTATAAGCCATTGTTTTTGTTGAAACTGGGAAATTCACGACACCAACCTTCGCTCCAATGTCATTTGGATAGAGAATCCTTGGTCATTGCAGATATGTCAAAGTGGGTCACAAAATTACATACCGACATTTAATATCGATGGGCTTCAAGCAAGAAGGGTTGAAACTCATTGATGGCCAAGTAGGCCTCCACAGTCTACAACTCTACACGATATCCCAATGCGCTGGCTCAATGCGTTTGCCCAATGTGTACAGCGAGCTTAAGGCAAGGTTTTGATGATGAGCAAGAACATGCGGAACAGTTTGATGACTAATCTATCGATAACCAGGCACCTATCTGACCGGAAGACAATAACGCAACCAATACCGTATTCTGACCGTAGTCGAAACTAGCGTTTATAATTGGTTCACGTGGTATCGACCAATTTACATTCTAATGTTCGTACTGCAATCTTTATAATCACTAAACAATAAGTAAACTTACGTGGTGAATATATTTTTTTGCAAATCCGCTAAAAAATCCGCGTGAAATCTTAGGGCGAAGCCAAACGAGCGTAATTTGTGAGTTGTGAGTCGCAGAATTTCGGTTCGGCAGAATTCTGCTGCATTCAGTTTCATACAAAAGTCCTGTTTGATTCACACGAGCGTAATTTTGTGAGTCATGATTTGTATGAAAAGATACGCGGCAGAAATTCTGCGACTCACAACTCACAAATTACGCTCGTTTGGTTTCACCCTTTCACCCTTAAGGCTTTGCTACACCTACCGAGTGGAGTGGCGAGACAGTACAGATAGACAATTTGATTGGCCGAAAGCACTGTCTCGGCACTCTACACGATAGGTGTAATCAAGGCCTGGGCGGCCAATCATTTGCGATCGATCGTTTCGATCCATCGCAAACGATTTCGATTGGTACGATGGCATTGTTAAAAGTTAAAAGCAAATCCTATTGCTAGACAAGTGCAGAAGGTTTGTCCTTTCGCCCTTTAAAATTGTCCCGCCACCCGTGGTTGCTTGTGCGAATGTAGTCTGTGGTTGTCATTTATTTATTTATAGCCATTAGGCTGGTTTTAGTGTCACGCGGACCGTCGGTACGGATCGCTCCGTATAAATCGCAATATGCATTACGCTCTAAGGAGCGTTTTAGACTTTAGAGTAATGCGGAGGGGTCCGTACGGACCCGTCCGCATTACTCCTTAAGGCTGGTTTTAGTGTCACGCGGGCCGTCGGTACGGATGGCTCCGCGCGGACAGATCTGTACAAGCTTCAGGGAGCGTTTTAGAGTCATACGGAGGGGTCCGTACGGACGACCGTCCGTACGGACAGCTCCGCAGCCGTCCGCATAGCGCGTCCGTGCCGCGGAGCTAACCGCGCGGACCGCCGCTTGCGCGCCTCTGGCTTCAGTGAGCGTTTTAGTATCGCACGGAGCGCACGCGTCACCTCAGTACAGTCATGGCCACCTGTAGCGTCAAGCTGCAACGAACCAATTTATTTCTTGTCTTTGACAGTAGTTTGTCAAAACTTCTGGTCGACATACGAAAGTAGTTGAAGAACTTTGTTTCGTCAGCCCTCAAACTGCCGTGTAATGTCACGAATTCCCCCGCGACGGCTCTCTGCTCTATGAAAGGGTGAACATGTAGTCTCCTCCTTCGTTTTATTTTTTTTTTTTTAATTAAAATAACCCGCTGCATTTTAAGCATTGCACCCGTCTGTACACCGCAGCGGTCAGGACGATACTAAAACGACATAAGCGGACGATCGGCGCGATCGGTCCGTACGGAGCGATCCGTACTGACGACCCGCGTGACAGTCCGCGTGACACTAAAACCAGCCTAAAACTTCATACCAGGGCTTCAAATAACGTTATTTTTTCATAACGTTACTGCTTCAAGGGCATAGACAACGTTATGAAAATTTACCCGATATTTAAAATAACGTTAAAAATTGATATTAATAACGGTTAATGTTATAACGTTATATAGGATTTATAACGGTAAATATATGTTCTTTGATAACGTTATAGTCCGTCAAGAAAGTCATGACAGGCGGGAAAATTTTCTAAACGTAATCACGCTTTTAAGGTGTATTTTTTTCTTTGAATTTTCACAGAGAACGCTTATTACATTTTAAATAATGTCACCTTGCACATTTTTATCTCGAATTAATAAAGTTCTCATATTTTTTATTTCATTTAAAAATTTTTCCGCCTGTCATGACTTTCTTGATAGACTATACTTTTTGTAAAATAAGTACTTAATTTAATCAGTCAGTTCAGTATGCAGTATGCACAAAATTAAACTAGAGTCTAGACGTGTCTGGTGACCAGTAGGTGTATATTATACACTGATCTCTATTAAACACTTGATATTATAGGAAAAATGACGTCTAATTAGAATGACACGGTCAGTAGTTCAGTACTCAGTATCTTTGTTCAAATATTACTAATTTATGGTTTGTAGTTAATTATTGTATTGCCAGCACGTGCGCCATGCGCTGGCTGCCGGGCGGACTCTGTTGTTTTGCAGACGACGGGGTGGGGCGGGCTTTTTGTCCACGAAGGAATAAAGATCGCGTCTGCCCGTCGATGTCTGCAGCTGTCCTCGCCGCGTAGGTACACAAAGCACACGACGGGTGGAGGCTGTCAGTTCAGGACGTTCGTTCTAGTGGAGATAGAGTGAATAGAGCTAGCTGCCGCCCCGCGCCGCCGCGCCGTCTGCGTTACTGCATATTTTTTTATGAAATAAGGGGGCAAACGAGCAAACGGGTCACCTGATGGAAAGCAACTTCCGTCGCCCATGGACACTCGCAGCATCAGAAGAGCTGCAAGTGCGTTGCCAACCTTTTAAGAGGGAATAGGGTAACAAGGGAGGGTAGGGAAGGGAATGGAATGGCATCCGGTAAACTCACTCACTCGGCGAAACACAGCGCAAGCGCTGTTTCACGCCGGTTTTCTTTGAGAACGTGGTATTTCTCCGGTCGAGCCGGCCCATTTCGTGCCGAAGCATGGCTCTCCCACGTATACTATACGCATGTAAACTGGTTTGTGTATGTGATCAACGGTGGGCAGCCGCGGACCTGTCGCGCCGCCAGAGCCCGCCGGGGACCTGCGGCGCGGTCTTTTTGCCCTTGGTTTGCGTTGGTAATGCGGTCTGCGGCTTACATACAGTCCGCATGGCGCGCGTCATGCAGACTGTATGTAAGCCGCAGACTCGATCACACAAAAAGTGTGACATCTGTGGCACGCCATATTAAAGGATTCCCTTTGTGCTATCGTTTAAAATTGAACCACATACATTAGCGTTTCTGTGTGTTCTGTAGTAGTGTATCGTCATTCGTCACATACGACCTTTCGACAGCGTGCGTAGGCCGTAGCTAACAGTTGATTGTACGAACGTAGTACGAACATGAGATCGTTGACCGCGCGCGGCACGCTTCTTATTGCTTTTTTGGAGTAAAAATTAAAAAAAATATATATTTTAAATTATTTTTCTATGTGGTTTATTATTATGTTTAAAAGGTATTAATTATGAAAAAATTAAAAATTAAAATTAAAAAAAATAAATAAAAAATACATTTTCGTAATCAGAAAATGTAGTTACATAATCATACCCCAAAGTTATCGGAAGTGGTCTTATTACACCCCGTATACAGTGTTTTGCTTTTTACGGCCCATTTTTAGTCCAAAACAATAACTATTATTTTTATTATTTCTCTCTGTATTAAACTCCTAAAAGTAGGTAAGCATAAATCACGCAAAAAAAGTGGGCTGCGAGTGAGATTTAGTGCACCGTACACGATCGCATACCTGATACAAGAAAATAACGTTATATTTACCGTTATTATTATAACGATATTTGTTCGTTTATACATAACGAAAAAATAACGTTATAATAATGGTAAATATAACGTTATTTTACTAGATATCGTTAAAAAAATAACGTTATCTGGCTACCATTATGAAAATAACGGTACGTAACGATATTTTTTATGTTATTCGATAACGTTATGAAGCCCTGCTTCATACAAATCGATCTACGGAGCGATCCGCACCGACGGCCCGCGTGACACTAAAACCAGCCTTACAGAGCATAACACTATAACTACTACATTACTATCACATTATTTTCTATATTATATCTAATCTTACTTCTAAATAATAATTATTGTTTATTACTTATTAGGCATGTTGCTCCGTATGCCATTTGGCAAAATATGTGGTTGTCATTTACACAGCGAATAACTGAAGGAAGTTCTCTTGTTTTTGTTCATTGGAAAAGTCATATTACAGTCAAAGACAGTGGACTTTGTAAAGCGGAGCTAGTTAGTAGAGTAGAGATTCACTAGGTACGGAAATATCTTTATTAGTAAGAGCGGTAATTTCATATGGACTCATTACCCAATTAGGTCTCATAAAACTTCGACATTAACCCATTAACCGCCAAAATGAAACCAATAGTAGTTTTTTAACAAAACTTGAATTTATCTGCAGTTTATATGTTAAATAAATGAAAAATTAAAGAAAAATTTAAAAAAATTAAAATCCTCCCGTTTAGGGGGGTGTACCCAGATAGGTACAACGGCGTGTTATGTGGTACTTAGGTGTGATAAGATTTAGAAGTAACTTTTCTGATACATACTTTTTCATTACATTTTTTGCACTGACAACGAACTCCTGCATGATGTTTTACATTTTGACACTATTTAGAAACATTTTTGGGATAGTGATCGATACTTTTTTGAGGTAAACTAGAGACTGACGAGGAGGATAGCCTCGTTTTTCATTATATTTTCTGACACAAGTAAAATGTTACGATGTTTCGTCGAAAGAGAATATAAACCATGCTATCATCAAGAGTCGTAAGTGGTCAATGCAAACGCTAATCTTTATCAATCACAAAAGAAAAAACATAATTCAAATAAGTAAATAAAATCCATCATCATCTTTACCCAAAGAGGTGATTTCCGTTCCGTCTTTTCTCATAATTAGTAGTGGTATCTTTAGCTGAAGCTAGTAAACTTTCGTTCTTGATATCCACTAATAGGTATAAGAAGTAAAAAGTATACAGGGTGATTTCAGGAGTCATATTTCTTACTTACGAAGGAGTGTCTATATTAGCTTATGTTACCACTATTGCATATAACACTTTGCAAATGACAATTTTGTAGATATTATAATATCTATTCTAGTTGATACTAGCTTCATTTTTACTGACAAGATAGAATCCTCTTACAAGGTTTAGCTATTGTCAAATCTTTTAGCTGCTATTTTACCTGCGTTTTTCTGTCTACAACGTCTGTAATTTCAGGACACAGAAATGTATAAGAGAACGGACATTTTCACTATGTTATGAGTTTTCTGAATGTATATGATAATTTTTATTTACAAAAGGAGCACAAAATAGCTTTTCCTTAGTATTCATAACGATATAAGATGTTAAAATTAATCAAAATCAATATTTAAAAATTCTGAAAAAAGGTAAATTTTGCTAGTGGATTCGGCCATTGTACTCAACTAGGTACAGTAGTGTTTGAATCTTAATTTTTCCGTCTATTTCAATAATCTACCACTAACTTGTTATTTATTATATAGATAACAATGTATTGAATAAAAAAACAAACACATAAAGTGGTTGAATATTATGCGATTAAAATAAAGAGAGAATTTATGATCTTACTCCTGCAGGTCGCAAAACTGTTAGTTTCAAACCTACCTTATGACTAAAATATTGGTTTCCAGTATAAATTTGCTAAAAAAAGTTAAAGCTTTATCTTTAATTAAATACATAAAATAAAAAACTGCGATGTGATACCACAAAATTTTGAACTATCCTTAATTTTGTAGGTGTACCTAATTGAGTACAGCGGCGGTAAATGGGTTAATAGCAGAAATATAGCACAAACTTCTTTCATTGCGATATTAAATTCCGCGTTAATAATAAAACCGGCCAAGAGTCGGACTAGCGCACGTAGAGTTCTGTGTCAAGCGACAAAAATCACGTTATATTAATAAAATAATATTTAACAAGCTTTTTATTTTAGTTGCATATTTCTTACTATCGCGCCATTAGAAGACATACAAATTGTAATTAGGGCATTACAACAAAATGTGAAAATAGAGTTTAAATGTAACGATACAACTTCACAGCGGTTATTAGGGTTCTCAGACATAATCTACGGAACCCAAAAAGCTATGAAATGCAAACACATAAACGGAAATATTTTATGATTTGAAAAATGCTGGATTTATAAACCCCAGCACTCAACAGCTGTTCATATTTGCTGGCGCACAAATCCGTGATGTTGAATAGGTGGAAATTCCTTTGAAGTTTGAGTCTATGTTTGAGGAGGCATATTTGACACAGATTCTAATAGTTAAAGCCTGCATAACCTTATAATATTATTATTAATATAATACAGAATTATTTTCGCAAAAGCTTCAAAATTAATGAGTATGCAGGTTTTCGGGCAAAATTGATTTAGCTAGGATCTAGGGCCAAGCCACAACACTGCGTTGAGGCTAGGGTTACCATCTGACCGGATAAAGCCGGTCTAGACCGGATTTTTACGTGTTAAGGTGAACGCAGATTTGGGCCGCACCGCACGCACCGCAGTCGCCGCATTCGAATTCTTTATATGAAGTTATAGGCAAGCTCGCATACCTACCTACCCGCGTCGCAGTCTTCGCAACTTCATAATAATATGAAGAATTGCGAATGCGGCGACTGCGGTGCGTGCGGTGCGGCCAAATCTGCGTTCACCTTTAGACCGGACTCCGCCCGGATTTTACGTCAGACCGGATTTTTGTCATTCTTGCATGTCCTCCCGCCCGCTCAAGCGATGAGCGCCGCACGCACTGAGCCCGGGAGTCCCGGAACGCAAGCAGTGGACTTCTCAGTGGACCAAAGAGAGAAACAGACTTTCAGTGGAGTCAGTGAGAGCCATATTGCTTACGCAATATAACTATAAACATGTGACGTGTGAACAATTTTATTGCGAAATAGCTGGAAATAACAACTTTTTGTATGTAACGGTTGCTAGCATCCAAAAATATGGGTCTAAATAATATAAGTAAAGAAAAACGTACTTTAATACTATGATTTTTATTTAATACGGGTGTGTGACCGGACTTTTTTTTCAAAATCAGGATTTTTAGACACGTCAGACAGGATTTTGCATTTTTAGGCCTGGTCACCCTAGTTGAGGCATCGTATCGTAAAAACAACCATTGCACAGCTGCACTGGTACATAATATTGTGTGGATTTTTATATTAGGACACCGCGACTATTAAAGATGATATTATGGCGGCACCTTTATCCCTTCGGTAACTGTAATTTTTTTAGTTATATATAAGTATGTATAATGTATATATCTAATATGTTTTATATGTTTTGTATTATTAAAATGGATCATTTTTAAAACAACAAATAAAATAATGCTTTAGAAATTGACACGATATCACGACAAAGAAGCTGTTATTCTTCACATCCATTCGGAGTTCGCTTTCATTTTATAGCAGAGGATTAAAATATTGTAAACGATCTCACTTCTTACCAAATATTGAAATTGACCTACATTGGTGATGTCGACTATTCTTTATCGCCTTAATGGCATAATCAGACAAACAAGAGCTATAAAACAAAATAATTATTATTTCTGATACTTCCTTATTGATTAAAATATAGGACACTACATAAGCGGAAACCGTACATTTTTCCGAGATAAAAAACTATCCTATGTCCTTTCCCGGGACTCAAAGTATCTCCATGCCCAGCAAAATCGGTTTAGCAGTTTGACCGTGAAGAGGTAAAGTATAATTTACACAGAGCCAGTACTGGCTGCCAATAAGACTGGCAGCCAGTATTGGCTTGGCATATGCCGCGTGTGAACAGTTTGGCCTGGCTTGAAAAACTGTTCACACGCGGCATAATATACCAAGCCAATACTGGCTGCCAGTCTTATGCCAGTACTGGCTCTGTGTAAATTATACTTTAAGTATAGTTTTCACAGAGCCAGTACTGGCTGCCAATAAGACTGGCAGCCAGTATTGGCTTGGTATACGCCGCGTGTGAACAGTTTTTCAAGCCAGGCCAAACTGTTCACACGCGGCATATACCAAGCCAATACTGGCTGCCAGTCTTATTGGCAGCCAGTACTGGCTCTGTGAAAACTATACTTAACAGACAGACAGACTTTCGAATTTATAATATTGGCAAGGATAGAATGGAAGCGGATTAAAAAAAAAAAGATTTAAGACTTTTGACAACTTTTCTGTCAATATTCTGAGAAGTGTACATATACTCGTACAACATGTCGGATTTTGGTCGGATTGTTTACTGTTGTGCTTGTAGCGTCCTCTGCTCCGACCTTTGCGTAATACTTATTCCCTATTGTTCATGTTGTTTTTATAGTGGCTTTTTCAACGTATCAGGCAAGGACAGAAACACGGACTGCGGAAATAGCGTAAAAATATTTTAATTAAAATAGTAAAGACTAATGATCGCAGCATCGCAATTAAACTTAGAAAAGCTCCGTAATTATTAAACGAAAAAAATTGTCAAACTTCAAAGAGGTGTCCGAAAATTTTATACAACGCAATTTTAATGAAATTCTCCCAAGCTTTGGAGAGTTTTAACAGGGACACGTAAAAGTTCTACGGGCTCGGAGATAACAAATTTTAGACCAGTGGCAGTTCTGTCTCTCCGGCTAAGATATTCGAGTCGATATTACACGCTCGAATTTTTTCACAGGTTCAGTCTCGAATGTCGGACGCGCAGCATGGATTTCGGCCTACCAGAAGTACCTCTACTAACCTTATGTCCTACATGTCGGATTTAATACCAGCGGTAGATAGTGGGGCCCAAATCGATGCAGTATATTTCGATTATAAAAAAGCCTTCGATTTGGTCGATAATGACATACTATTAACTAAATTTGCAAGGTTCGGTTTTTCAGAGCGCCTTCTTAAATTTTTCGCTAGCTATTTAAAAGATAGTCGACAATTCATGGAATATGGTGGTTATAAGTCTGATTGCTACTATACGTGGTCGGGAGTAAGCCAAGGCAGTAATTTGGGACCTCTTCAGTTTATCATCAAGATAAACGATTTAAGAGATGTCGTAAGGGTAGCGAAACATTTATTATATGCAGATGATTTTAAATTATATTTGTTGATTAGAAGTATTCTGGACTGCATTAGACTCCAAGCAGATATAGACAGAGTGCTAAGTTGGAGCAAACAAAATCATTTGGAATTTAATATTAAAAAGTGTGTAGCTATATCTTTTACCAGGGCGACATCTCCTGTTGTATATAATTACCGGATCGGCCAGGAGGATATACACAGGGTGTCAGACGTAAAAGACCTGGGTGTAAAACTGACCACAACGTTAAATTTTAAGGACCATATTAGTGATATATGTACAAAGGCCTATAGGAATTTGGGCTTTATATTGCGTACGGCGCGTGGTTTTAAAAATGTTTATGCCATAATGGTTCTATATAATGCTCTAGTGAGAAGTCACCTGGAAACTTGTTCTATGGTATGGTCGCCTCACGAGATTAAATATAGTAAGATGGTGGAAAAAATACAGAACAAGTTTGCTAGATTCCTGTATCTACGACTGTACGGTGTATATCCCTTCTATCCCCTGTCTTACCCAACGTTGTTCGTGCTCGGTATGGTAGGGTATACGCAGCTGCGGGTCAGGAGGGAACTGGCGCTGGTCTTGTTTGTGGTTCGGATTATGAGAGGTCTCCTGTACAACCAGGATATACTAGCACGGGTCAACCTTAACGTGCCAGACAAGTACGTGTGGAGGCGAAGACGACCTCCCCTGCTCGCAGAGCCCCGCGCCCGCACCAACCTCTTGCAGCAGGCGCCGCTGACGCGGGCACTGCGCTATATTAATATAGTTGCGTCGGAAACCGACGTTTTCTGCTGTGCTCAGAGTGAACTCACAAGGATTGCTATGTATAAAATAAGTTACTGTTCAGTTTAATTAAGGTACAATCATTTTTTTTTAATATTATTTAAGTGGTAAGTTTTTTATTTGTATATTTCAATCGCATTGGGGTCAACCTGTAATGGTAGAAATAAGTATGGAAATAAATAAATAAATAAAGTTTTTAATAGCGCTTTTTTCGTGACTGTATACAGTTTATTTCAATTTAATATTACAAAGTACTACGTAGTTTAAAAATTTACTTTGGTATGACGCAGTTTAAAATTTTACTTTGTGACGCAAGTTCATAACATGGATACATAACTCGACCTTATGCTATAAGCATAGCATTATTATATATATAAAAATATATAAACCAAAATATATAGACTCTTGATCTGTTGATCCTGACGACACAGGAGTTGCAGTGGTGGGAATGTGTGGTGACTGGTGGGCCATATGCCCGTTAACCCGGCGACTGCCAGGTTGGGTCATAATGACCCGTGATGTTTTCAAATGCGTGTATTTTGAGAAAATAATAGTGGAATGTTGCCACACTTCTCAGTAGCTGCGGTTAAAGCCCTGCCCCCCTTGTTTCTTATGTCAGCTAAGATGGTGTGCGTCTGGATTGGATGATAAACGTGGTCAAACATATAAAAGGGTAAATATGACCCAACTATGCATTCCATGATGCCATTTCGTGCCAGTAACGTTGAGGTAATTATTTGATTATTTCGTTTATTTATTTGTACTGACAGGTGACAAAATATATATTACTCTATATATTACATTATTTTTGCGTTTCATCTTATAAACAACCACTTGAGGGCTCGGACATGGACGTAGTCCATGTAATAAGAGTATGTGCAAAGGAATAAGGTAGTTTATAGGAAAAACACCAGAAGAGATTCCTGTCAAAGTTTTTAGTTTTCGTAAGCGATCCCAGATAATATTTCCCGCTATAAAAGACAAGAATACTACCCATACCTCTCAAGATCCAAAAATTTCATCTGCCCTGAACATGGCATTTCTTTCTGTGGCGTTTGCGTGGATGACAGAGCTCATAGTGACTAAACCTAAGATTCATTATCATTTTTACGTATACTTATTTTAAGGTTTTTTCTAACTCTATTAATTCTAACGTTTATCATTCTAAAAAGTAAAATACAAAGTGTGGATTAGTCACTTTTTGTTTATCTATACTTATAAAATTACATGTCCTGACTGACTGACTGACTGATTCATCATCGCTGAGCAAAAACTGTTAAAGTTACAGCCACGAAATTTGGTGAGTAGGGTTGTTTTATTAAGTAGACACCACACTAAGGAAGGAATTTCGAAAATTTTACCCCGAAGGGGGTGAAATAGGGGTTGAAAGTTTGAATGAAAGTCCGTCATTTCTTGAGTTACAAACATGAAACTTTATTTTTGGGTAACTGATTAAAAATGAATGGATACATATTTAAGCGTTTTTGGAAATTCTACCCCCAAGGGGGTGAAATCGGGGTTGAAAGTTTGAATGAAAGTCCTTCATTTCTTGAGTTGGAAACAAGAAACTTTATTTTTGGGCTACTGATTAAAAATGAATGGATACGTATTTAAGCTTTTTTGGAAATTCTACTCCCAAGGGGGTGAAATTGGGGTTGAAAGTTTGAATGAAATTCCGTTATTTCTTAAGTTAGAAACTTGAAATTGTATGTTTGGGCTACTGATTAAAAATGATTGGATACGTGCTTCAGCGTTTTTGGAAATTCTACCACCAAGGGGGTGAAATAGGGGTTGAAAGTTTAAATGAAAGTCCGTCATTTCTTAACTTAGGAACATGAAAGTTTATTTCTGGACTGCTGATTAAAAATGAATGGATAGATATTTAAGCGTTTTTGGAAATTCTACCCCCAAGGGGGTGAAATCGGGGTTGAAAGTTTGAATGAAAGTCCGTCATTTCTTGAGTAAGAAACATGAAACTTTATTTTTGGGTTACTGATTAAAAATGAATTTATACGTATTTAAGCGTTTTTGGAAATTCTACCCCCAAAGGGGTGAAATTGGGGTTGAAAGTTTGAATGAAATTCCGTTATTTCTTAAGTTAGAATCTTGAAATTTTATGATTGGGCTACTGATTAAAAATGATTGGATACGTGCTTAAGCGTTTTTGGAAATTCTACCCCCAAGGGGGTGAAATAGGGGTTGAAAGTTTAAATGAAAGTCCGTAATTTCTCAAGTTAAGAACATGAAAGTTTTTTTTTTGGACTGCTGATTAAAAATGAATGGATAGGTATTTAAGCGTTTTTGGAAATTCTACCCCCAAGGGGGTGAAATTGGGGTTGAAAGTTTGAATGAAAGTCCGTCATTTCTTGAGTTAGAAACATGAAACTTTATTTTTGTGCTACTGATTAAAAATGAATGGATACGTATTTAAGCGTTTCTGGTAATTCTACCCCCAAGGGGGTGAATTGGGGTAGAAAGATTCAATGAAAGTCCATCATTTCTTGAGTTAGAAACATGAAAGTTTTTTGACGTTTGCGTTTGACGTTTGCTTAAATAGGGTCCCGTTTTTACCCTTTCTATAAGGAACCACAAAAAGGGGAAAGCTATCCATCTTTGTTATTATACTATGTTAACGCGTACGAAGTCGCGGGCAACAGCTAGTTTATTAATAAATTTCGAGATGTTAATGTAAATTTTACACTGTTTTTTTAAATAGGAAAAAACGATCATTATATTACTTTTTTTTTTTGTGTATCTTCATAATATTATAAACTAAGTACTTTTATTTAAGTTAAATATATATTTGCTTTAAATATCGTTGAAATAGTAATAATTAACAACGATTTAAAATCCGGGTAATTATGACCCACCATGCAGTTGTCGTTCCTATTTTCTACCAGGCAGACGCCGGGTTAAAAAAATATGGACTCTATAAATAGAGTCTATAATATGTTGGCTTTGGCATGGCCATTATGTTTATTTCTACGAAAGAATAGACAGATTGACAAAGGAAACTTGTCCCCAAAGTCTGTTCTATTCTTTCGCAGTTCTACGGCGGACAATTATACGTTGCGCTATGCGAACAAGATCGGCGACAATCCATACTCGTACTAATCTTAGATACATATATATAAAACAAAGTCGCTTTTTTTCCCTGATGTCCCTTTGTTCCCTTTAATCTTTAAAACTACGCAACGGATTTTGATGATTCTTTCAGTGTTAGATAGCCCATTTATTGAGGAAGGCTATAGGCTATATTTTATCACGCAGACTAATAGGAGAATGTGGAAAAAACGGGGGAAATTATTTGAAAGGGCTTATCTCGCGAACTACTGGAGCAATTTTTATGTTATTTGGCACAGATAAGAAGTAGACCACGTGAAGGATCATAGGCTATCGATTTTAATCATTTTTTCAGTGGCTATATGTTTTATACCCGTGCGACGCCGGGGCGGGTCGCTAGTATTATTATAAATTCGAGAATGTTTCTATCTGTTACCTTTTCACGCCCAAACCACTGAACCGATCTTGCTGAAATTTGGTATGGCGATACTTTGAGTCCCGGAAAAGGACATAGTAGGTATATTACAAACTTATATTATATCAACGAAAAGTGTACGGTTTCCACTCGATAAACGAATTTTGGCGGAACGGAGTTGCGGATGTCGTCTAGTATATAATATTATCTATACATACAATAAAACTGTAGAAATGACGATTCTGTATTAAAGATATTCAAAAAATAATAAGCGGAGGGTGTCACTACATCGCTATACAAGCCAAAAATGTGGTCAGTTTTTTTGTCTGTCTGTCTGTATGTTTGTTCCACTATCACACGAAAACTACTGATCCGATTTGAATGCGGTTTTCGCAGATATATTTGTCTTCTTCCAACTTAACATCTGGTGTATAAAATTTTTTCCCCCCACCCCTCTAAAGGGACAAAAGAGGGGGTCAGATTTTGTATAAGACTTTTGCTTTAACACGAAAACTACTGATCCGATTTGAATGCGGTTTTCGCAGATATATTTGCCTTCTTCCAACTCAACATCTGGTGTATAAAAATCACCCCCCCCCCTTTGAAGAAAAAAGTTTACTTAATGCAAATACAAAATCTGACCCTCTCTTTGGTGGGGACCAAAGAGAGGGTCAGATTTTGTATTTGTATTAAGTAAACTTTTTTCTTTAATGGACTTACTTTATATTATTAACTGTTTTTCCAACCTAACATCTGGTGTTACATAACATTTTTCCCCCCACCCCTCTTAGGGGACAAAAGAGGGGGTAAGATTTTGTATGCTGATGAAGTAGAAATACTTTAAATGGCAAAACAACGTTTGCCGGGACAGCTAGTTAAATAATAAGCCTGTATTATGATATCCCAGTTTTTTCTATAAAAAAAATCGGGAAATCCCCTGACGTTTTTCGTATTTCCCTGATGACTTTCGTAATGTACTTTTAACCTAGTTTTCATCATGCATCAATGAAAAGCGGTCAGGGACGCTGGCGTGCGAGCTAGTGTTTTCGATAAAGCAACACAGCCTAATGCGTGTAGCTCTTTGTATATTATATTCTATTTAGTAGTACTCTATATAAAACCCTTTATACGATAAAAATATATTTAAAAACGTCTTTTTACGAAAATCGTTAGTTCTTTACAAGCGTGGCGATTGGCAATGAACCTATTTTGAATAGGATCCATAGTGAATCACTGTCATTTATGCCAAAGCCGATAAAGGAGATGGGAATTTTCGCTAGCGCAGGATATCATAACTAAGGTTTGGACCATACACCTGACCGGGACCCTGATTGACACTAACTAGAAACAAGCATCGAAAAAACCAGTGGTAGTAAGGGAGACACAGCGGAAGTTAGAACAATAGCACACATGCAAGCTTAATCTGGCGCTCGAAACTCACACATGCTATGGGGCCTAAGGCTGCGTTCCCACCAGAGCTTAGCGGAGCTGTGTTGCGAGGAATGTGTTTTTGAGAACCAATAGCATCGCCGCGCTGAGCGATGTCATGGCAAAGTCATGTCAATGAAGCACTATTGGTTTTCAAAAACACATTCCTCGCGACACAGCTCCGCTCAGCTCTAGTGGAAAGACAGCCTGATTCTCGTATTCGGAAGTCAGTTCGATTCTCTGGCTATGCCTGGCAGCTTGAGAATGTGCGATTCAAGGTAAAAGAGGCTTAATACCTCACCAAAATTAGTGGTAATGTTTCTAATTACTGAAACAATACCTACATTTTCCCTATATATCTTAGTTTATTAAGATATAATGCAGTGTTGCATATCATAATATCATAATCTAAGGCCCGTATTTTTGGTCAGTACTCAAGATGCATGTCGGTCTCAAGACACGGTTCAGGCTCTGTGATTGGTTGGCTGTCAAAATTTGGACCAATCACAGAGCCGAACCGCGTCTTGAGACTGGGTCGCATCTTAAGTACTGACCAAAAATACGGGCCTTAAAAGTATTTAATCCATAGTTTCTCAACCTTATTTTGCTCACCGCCCACTTTGAGAATGTGTTGTTTTCTAGAGCCATCTTAATTTTACTTACCGTCTTTCGTGAATTTAAAACAGCTATTGCCACGATTATATTTAATCGTTATTACGTATGAAAGAAGAATGTTTCAATGGGAGCAATTAAAACGCATACTTAGTTATATTGAGCATATATTATATAATACGTGCACACGTGATAAAAATGATAACAATACTAACAATCAACCTACAATAAAAAATATTAAAAGATATAAATTATTATTTTACTTTAGTACGTGATTAGCGTGTATTTTTTGCCTTTTTAGACTATATTTTTTAATCTACCCACGCCTAGAGGATTCGGGATTCGGGATTCGGGATCCCGGTCATATTTTAGTCCCGAAAATTTCGGGATTGTAATTCAACAAATCCCGGGATTTTCGGGACTATTAATATTTTAATTAAGTTGATAAAATAATCGTTAAGTTGGCCATCTTGTTAATACACTTAATTTCATTTGTTTTTGCTAACGACCGGTATCGTTTTATGTGTAAAATTGTGTAAGAATCCGACTTTACGTCGTATAAACTTATTGTTTTAATTAGTGAAAGTTAATGAATTTATTTAAAAAAATTAGCCAAGGTCTATAATTTTGTATTAGTTTAATTACAAATTGTTAGAATACAAATATAATTAAGGATTTTGTGAATATTTCGAATTCCTACCTGTTGCCATTATTAATTACGAGCAAAAAAGGTCAAAAAGTCACATTTGTTGAATAAGAACTCCCTCAAATATTCATTTTATGTTGATTTCAGTTAATTTCAGAAGTCTAGCTATAGCAGTTCTTGAGATACAGCCTCTACTGGGAGACAGACATACAGATACCAAAGTCTCATTCTTAGGGTCCTTTTTTTACCGTTTAGGTACAACGGGGCTGAAATGGTCGCTTTGGAGAATCATATTATGAATCATAATAATTATGATTCATTTTTTTAATCGCAAAATGGTCACTCTGCTAGCAATATTCATGTCTAGTAATTGGTATTAATTTTATATTCATCAGTTAGACAGTTTTGACAATTCATTAATTGCTGAATTGATTGAGAGGAATTGCTAAATGTGACCATTTTAGCTCTGCAGAACCCTAAAAATAACAGTGTTTTAATGAGTCTTAGTCAATATAGATCCAAAACGACAAGTATTAGTTGTCATTTTCTATTACCAATATAATACCGGGATTATCCCCGGATCCCGGGATTCAATGTAGAAAATCCCGAAATCCCGGGATTAGAAAAATCGCCCGGGATCGAATCCCCAACCCACGCCCCATCTGCGCCATCTCAATGCCCTCTAATTTTCTCTGGGTCTTCTACTGCCCCCCCGAAAGTCTCAAGCCCACAAGGGGGCGTTATCGCCCACGTTGAGAACCTATGATTTAACCCATCAAGCCCCATAAGCTCACCAGTGAGCGAGACACAATAGAATAACAATAGATTTCCAAGAATCCACGATCAAAGGATTAATATTATGGGGAACAAGTAATGACAACCAAAAAAGTAATTTTGTGTTTTTAACTATAACTAGCCTAACCTTGTGTAATATATTGAAGCTGAACTACATTATTAGTTGTTAGATTTTTCAAAGGTCGTCTACAACTTGATGAACAAAGCTTGACTTAGGGCACAAGTTACACTTAGTTACTTAAGTTGTTTGATTTTTTACTAAATCTTAATAATACATGTTAAAATGAGTTCAAACTCTTAAACCCTAAAACACTTGAATTTCCAACTAATTAATTTAAAGGCTAAAACTTCTAACAACTAAAGTAATTATTTATGTGAAACAAGAGTTCACGCCAGGCAAGCAACTATTTACATGTATATTGCGCAGATTAATGCTTCAACAGTCAACACCCAAGAGGCCACATGTGGCCACGAGAACAATAGATTTCCAAGAATCCGCAATTGAAGGATTAAATAGGCTAGATTACTGCAATGTTTTCAGACTAGAGGCACCAGCATAGGCAGTAAACAAAAAGTTTTGTTCGATGTGTGACAATTTTTCTCTCAATATTCTGATTAGATGTGTGCAACATGTCAGATTTTGGTCAGATTATTAACTGTATGTGCTACCCCCCTTACTTATAAATATATATATTTACACAGCCAACAACTAAATTACAAGGATTGTTGGGTTTGTCATATTGAAAACTTAACTACAATAAAAATTCATGTTCTTTGAGGAATTACCACAGGTTGGTAGGGGCTGTTGGTAGGGGCAGGTAGGGGCAGGTAGGGGCTGGTCATTTAAGTAGTAAGCAGTAAGTACTTACTAAAAACATAAGATTTTATTCTGTCTAGGAACTAATTTTATTTTTATCAAAATATTTGTTATGTTTTCACAGTTTCTGTACCCAAAGAGTAGAAACTAAAAAAAGGACTATACTACTGAAACTACTGTTGTCACTAGGTTTTATGAGTGTCTGTCACTAGGTTTTATTTCCCTAAATGAAACAACAATGATTAGCCTTGGCTGTTACACTACTTGAGAATGTAAAAGCCACTACAAAAAAAGAAGTGTTGTGAATTGTGATACATACTGTGGCCTATTTCGAAGTAGCCCCAGTGATAGCTACCTGCTACACAAACTCAGGAGTAAGTCAAAGAAATGTTCAGATATTATGATGATGATAATGCTATTTTTGTTGCTGTCATAGCCGAAACAGTTATACATGCATTCACTAACTAAAAGAGAGTTTCTGCCTCAAGATTTCCGTTTCATTAATGTAAGAAACTAACAAAAATTTCATAAACAGCATTATAAACAGGTACATACCTACCCACACCGTCTTAGAAGACACACAAAGAAAATTGTTTGTAGATTACAACTTGATAAGTTCAACTTTATTTTCACTTTCACGACACTAAACTATGCTTAATAAAGTGGAACTTTTTTATTTCTACCTACGCGATTTTGTTGGTTTCACGTTTCTTTCTGATTTTTCGTTTGTTGACATTTTTATTTTTTTCTCTTTACTTTTCAGTTTTCACAGATTACAAATTATTACAATTTACAAAATGTCAATCTCAGGCTATGTTCCGAAATGTACTGCGACCACTGCACAGTGCTATCACTGTAGAAAAAATCGTTCCGTAATGGAGTTGCAGTACACTGCCGCAGTACGCTAGTGAAATATATGACGTCGTCAATCGTCGCCATATTGTACTGTGAGCACTGGCGTTTTCGAGGTAAGGCACTCGCAGTACTTTGATCACGTGATCAGTCAACTGTCAAAAGTCAACTGTCAAGTGTCAAAACCACTCGAGTGTCTAACGTTTTAAAACAATACCTACAGTTTAATCCCAAAGTTATAAATTTCTGTAATTAATTTGGATTAATAATAATAAAACACTGGAAGAATTGCAAAAATTAACCTTATTAGACTGTGTTGAAAATGTTCAATGCGGCTGATAGTATACTGGATTGCGTTCCGTTTTCAATAGTAACCAGTATACCAACAGTATACTAACTATAAAGGAGTGGCTTCGCAGTATACTAAAATGACGTCACACTCTGCAGTGGTCGCAGTACATTTCGGAACATAGCCTCAAAATAGTGCACAGACTATAGGGACCATAGATACCGTGGAGGGCGTCGTAATTCGACAGCAGCGACACGATGCGAGTAAAAGAAGTAACTTATGAGTGACTTTGTCTTCGCATTCTCTTTGACCCCAGCTAGTTTATAAGTGATTTTTTTTATGTTTTAGACTATAAAATGATATAATACTTACACTCCCAAGTGGCCACATGCGGCCGTGAGAATAACAACATATTTCCAAGAATCCGCGATCGAAAGATTAAAGTAAAAGACTAGATGACGCCGGCAACTCCGTTGCGCCAAAAATCATTTATCGCGCGAGAACCGTACATTTTCCCGGGATAAAAAGTATCCTATGTCCTTTCCCGGGGCTCAAAGTAAATCCATACCAAATTTTAGCAAAATTGGTTCAGCGGTTTGGGCGTGAAATGGTAACAGACAGACACACTTTCGCATTTATAATATTGAGTATGGATGAGTTTCTAACCGTAAACAAAGGACGAAAGCGTGAATAAAAATGTATAAAGCTTATCTAGTTATCTAAGAAAATATCAGAAAAAGTAATTAGTAGCATCCATCAGCATAGAAAGTAAAAACTTGATAAATATTGCAATAAAATAATGAAGATGCTAAAATACTTATAATAATTACTGAAAATGCTTGTGGATTAATAAAATAAAACAAGTTAAGTTCACTAAAATAAATGCTTTTATTTCATCAACCTTCTGCGATTCGCTCGATACCATCTTCACAACTTTTGTCTGTCACTATTTTTAACTAATTTCAGTCTGGACCTCATCAGTGCAAACACCTTATAAGTATTCTATAAATAACACACAAAGACTGCACTATTAATCTTTTACTTACCTACTTGAAGAATCATCCTTTTGAGAACCAACACTTTGACAAGATGGTTCAAGTTCCATACTATCCTCAGGACTGGCAGGACTTCTCCAAATTAACCTTACGTTTTTGATGCAAATTTATGCCAATTAAATGAGCGGTGCTTTGGATGTTTGTTTACTGAAAGAAGCAACGGTTATAGGTTAGGTTCATATTGTGTTCATCAAAAATGAATTTACGTTTATAATCTACAAAATTCAGTGTTTTTACGAGTCTGCACATAACATTCATGGAACTTTTTAAATGCTTACGTATGTTTTTACCGGCTTTTATCCATTTCTTTCGTTTTTCAATAAGCCAAGGCTACTACTTTTGGCAGAAAAATAGTAAAATTTTACATCGTTCGATTTGCCTTTATTTTTCTTGTATGTATTAGAACATCCGGGAATACAACAATGCATATTTTCAATTCTTGAAAATACTCTTTCTCAAGAAATCAATTTTCCGTAGCTTGATTTGAGCTTGACAATAAAATTTTCGCATAAGTTTCGGCTTTTCGCCACTAGTGGCAATCTCAACGCTGTGCACGGTCCCTCGCTCATAAGTGCGCTGTGGCCTGTGCGATATCGGTTATCAGATTTTAAATGACTTGCTATTGATTATTATTTTATAAACTAGCTTTCTTTATTTCAAGGTAAGAAATTAGTATTATACTTTAAAGAAAACAAAACAACTTTAGTCTCGAGTCTCGAGTCTCGACTCTCGAATTTGGAAGAAGTCTCATCTACTGAGCACGAGATGGCGCTTTAGGTGGGTTATTTAAATGAACTTACATATTGTGGATGATGGAGTTTTAAAACATATAAAAATTCTCAAAAGGACCTGTACAATGTACCTTACACTTAGTAAATTTATTTTAAATGTAGTATACTTATTCCATTCAAGAAGTTACTATGGTAGTCAGCAAGCTATTAAACCCTATTTAGTATTTCAGATACTTTTGTTTTTAAGGCCAACTTGCAGGAATCTCAGAGATAACCCTGAAGACTGGGTAAAAATATAATATCTTATCTTTATAGCCCATTTTTCGTTGTTTGGTGTTATTTTAACATTTGGGGTTTGAAATAAGAGGTAGCCAACTATTGAAAGGCGAGCCATCATATCGCTTTTCAGACACAAGCTCGGTAGCTGCAGCCTGTACTTAATATATTTTATAATAATGTGTGTAAAACCTACGTGTCCTAAGTCCAAACTCCAAATCCCAATATTATGTCTAGTTTCCAGATCATAATAAACATTGCTTTACTTAGGGTGTACCTCGGGGTTTCAGTTTACAAATTACAGGTCAGTCAGTGAACAGGTTATGTAAGTGGAACAGGTACCGAGATAAATGCACATATTTCTGTACCATGATACTCGGTCTAATCTAATTGAAATTTAAGTCGATAGCTTTTAATTCGGTGTCCCTGTTTTTTTTTTTATATATATGTTACGCTCAAAAACCGAAAACGCTCAGTGAGCGAAAAAATGGCTCACAACGCGTTGTGGTAATAGTGAAACGGCCACGACGCAAAATTCGCGTCGTGGCCCTAGTGAAAACGGCCACGACGCGTTCTGGTAATCACAGAAATACCACATAGCGAAATTCGTGTCGTGGCTGACGTGCTATTCGACCACAACGCGTTGTGGTAATAAACACAGTAAAATAATAAAAACAGCCACGACGCGAATTCGTTTTGTGGCCCTAATGAAAACGGCCACGACGCGTTCTGAAACCAGGCCGTGTTACGCAGGAGTAATTTTATAGCGCCCAAGTGTGTGCGCAATACACAAGAGCACTCCGGTTTCAATGAAACTAGGCCAGTTACGCAGGGGTAATTTTATAGTGCCCAAGTGTGTGCGCAATACACAAGAGCACGTTACGCAGGAGTAGTTTTATAGTGCCCAAGTGTGTGCGCAATACACAGGAGCACTCTGGTTTCGTCTTTGAGCGTAACATGTGTAAAATAAGGGGGCAAACGAGCAAACGGGTCACCTGATGGAAAGCAACTACCGTCGCTCATGGACACTCGCAACATCAGAAGAGCTGCAGGTGCGTTGCCGGCCTTTTAAGAGGGAATACGCTCTCTTCTTGAAGGTTTGCAGGTCGCATAGGTCCGGAAAAACTGCTGGTGACAGTTCGTTCCAGAGTTTTACAGTGCGCGGCAGAAAGTTACGCGAGAAACGCACCGTGGAAGACTGCCACTCATCAAGGTGATCGATTGCGAAAAGTTGCAGGTGGTATGATTCCGAACAATTCCTCAGAGCACTCCCCGTGATACAACCGATAGAGGATGCAGAGTGAAGCTACATCTCGGCGTAATTCCAAAGGGTCCAAGCTGTTTGAAACACTATGGCAGTCAACAATTCGAGCGGATACGATCGTCATTGGATACGATCCAGAGGAAGCAGTTGGTATTTTGGCGCTCCTGCCCAGAGATGAGAACAATATTCCATATGAGGCTGAACCTGCGCCTTGTAAAGTTGTAGGCGTTGGTCCGGACTGAAGTACTGTCTCGCTCTGTTAAGAACACCAAGCTTCTTCGAGGCTAACTTGGCCTTAAGTCTAGATGATATCGGAACTGGACTTCGCTCGATATGTTAACGCCAAGTATCTCAATGCTAGAGGAGATGGTTAAAGGTGTGCGCCTGTTGGCAAAGGCCTCCTCCAGCTCTTTCCAGTAGTTTCTTTCCTGTGCTACTCTTGTCCAGTAGGCTCCAGCAGTTAGTTTAATTTCGTCTTCCCATCTCATGGCGGGTCGACTTCTTGTCCTTTTGCCATCTCTTGGATACCACATGATGACTCTCTGACTCCATTTACTTTCTTTGCATTGTACAGTGTGCCCTGCCCATCTCCATTTTAGCTTAATTATCTATTGTCTGAGGATGTCGACTACTTTGGTAAGGTTTTCATCCTGATTGGGCTAAGCTGTCGGTCTTGCAATTTGCACCGCATCATGCTGCGCTCCATGGTTCCGGTTCCGGTTGTCGCAACGAAAGCCTTGTTTACATAACTAGGTCATCAAGTTCAAATTGAAACATCGAATAATTGACCTTGCGGCCAGTGGCGGCGCAAGACCTCCTGACGGATAATGCAAGAAGACGGATTTTTTAAAACATTTTTTGATACTCGTAAATCTTTAAAAAAATGCGCTGACCAAGGGCGCGAGGCCCCTAGGACCGCGAGGCCGTGGGCGGTCGCCCACACCGCCCACGCCTTACGCCGCCTCTACTTGCGGCAAGAATAGGACATACAAAAACGGTAGCTTAGCAACAATCGATCAGCAGTAATGGAATACCATAATACTGTGTGTGTATTTTCGTGTATATCACAATAAATAAGCTGTGCTCATTTGACAGGGGGTAAAAACGCGTGAGTATATAGCACACATAAATCGTACCCGACACGAACGATACCCAACTATCACTTATAAAGAATGTTTATTGTCTTCACGTGTATGCTGGCTTGAAGGGACTATAGAATATTTGGATGCTTTTAAATATTCGTAATAATATTGATAATATGAATAGCACAGAGTAATTTACAATGGAGAGTCCCACATACCCCGGCCGATGTCCCCAACCGCCGGGGATGCGCAAAGCATTTCCCCATGTAAAAAAAAAGATAGGTACATTAATACATATCGACGGTTAAAAGGAAATAGAGCGACATTTTTGTCAAAAATGAGTTTTAAATGCCATCTTACTTAAAATTTCCCGCTCTTTCGAATGCGCTGACTCTCATAGCTCTACGATGAGTTTTTTGGCGTTTATGCCCTAGCAAAAAAAGCAATTTCCTAGTAGTATTTTTTGTAACCGACAAAAATTCAGGTCAGTTTGTCTGTAAAGGTGCTTGTAGCCCTGCAAAAAATATTTGTCTACATCTTTCGGCTGCTTATATCTTTTAAGCAATTCTCTCAAAAATTACAAACGTCGTTTATAGCCTTCTTCCATTTCGTAATAATTGATCATAGCTTTGGCGCTTGTACCCTATATATCCAAAATTTATTTTCATATTACTCTGTCGGTTATACTCTACAACCTTTTTCAACCACATTTCCATAGACTCACGCAATGCCAGTCGCCAGATGTTGATTATTCTTCTTTATTGCGAATATTTCTTAGGTGGTGGCGTGACTAACATCCAGGGTGTAACTGAATAAAGCTAAGTGTCAAGTGATAATACTTTAGGCCCTTAGGATGTTAAGAAGAAGCACGAGCGCTAAAAGAGTTTTATATATAGTATCTATATTTTTAAAAGTGGTAGTTACCACTTTTTACAAGCAAAGTTTTGCTTAGAAAATTACCTATCAAGCCCCATAAGATCACCGGTGATCGCGACAAGAATAGAATAACAATAGATGTCCATAAGAATCCACGATCGAAGTATTAATATAATAAAAGTATTAAATCATTCATAATGCAAATGCTAAGGTATAAGGTATTGTCTAACTTAGGCTGATTACTAAATAGTTAGGTAACAAGTTTTGAGTTTGATCTAACTCTTACTAACTCGGTCGGCAGTCGGTACCAGCCTCCGCCTAAACATTTTCTAATTGCTTTTCTAACTTTTCTAACATTAATTAAGTTAGTTGTTTCTTGGGGTCTCGTGTTCATATTTGAGCAGAACACTTTATAAAGCTCCGTTTAGACCAAACGAGCGAATGCTCATTCTAGTAAAGCTCTTTTGATGTAAACTAACAACGAGCATTCTTTCGTTGTTCTAGTGTGTTCGCCACGTGTTCGGCGGTAAATAGGTAGAATGCTCTAAGAATCTCGCTCGTTTGGTGTAAACGACGCAAGAGCGCTCGAGCAATTGCCTAGAGCAGTGTTTCCCAAACTTGTCGGGACCGCGATCCATCTGCAAGAAAGTTTAAACTTTAAAGTTCGCGGCCCACCTTGTGTCATGAAGACAAATTATTATTTTTAACAAAAAATTAAAACCGACTTCCAAGGTAAAAACAATAAGTAATAATATGAACTAAAAAGTATTAAATAATTCTTATACTCTTTAATAGTGCCTCTTTCAGAATTCGTCTAAATCTCAACTATTTCTGTACATACTATAGTCTTCATTATTTTGAAGTCGGTACCAGCTAATTTAATCGTGAGTTACTCAGTCAATGTCAGAATATAATATGAAACTTTTGGGACTGGTACCGACTTCAAAGTAATAAAGACTATAGTATGTACAGAAATAGTTGAGATTTAGACGAATTCTGAAAGAGGCACTATTAAAGAGTATAAGAATTATTTAATACTTTTTATGTTTTTATGTTTTTAATTTTCATATTATTATTTATTGTTTTTACCTTGGAAGTCGGTTTTAATTTTTTGTTAAAAATAATAATTTCACTCTTTTTAGTTATTTACCGGTAAACATATAAGCTGTCAGTTGTAGATATATAGGATTTAGGTATGAAACTATCACAACTACTATACTCAGGCAGTTGTCAAAAAAGTTCTTCCTACGTACCTCATAGATCCCATGATCAAATTGCCAACTTGGTAACCGCAACACCAAGTTTTAATCATTTACTTTGTAACAACATTAAAATAATTTTCAAAATCACTCGACAAACTCGAGTCTCAATCGAAAAGACTATGAAAAGTACCATAATAGGGTCATAACTCATAACGATGCATCGTGTGATGGTAGTGATAATTATGATGATGATGATGATGAATGTAATTTGCATAGTAGCATGTGCTTTCAGTTCTTAAAATATCGCCGAAAGTCCCAAACTTGTATCTATAAGGAATCCGGAGTTCTCTTAGTATCTTCGGAACCATAGCATGCCTTGGTGTAAAATTTTACTTTTTGGTAGCATATGCCTACCTGTGATCCTTCACATAAAACCAAAATCACTATATGTTTCCATATAAATTTTGAGGAGTTCCCTCGATTACTCATGGATCCCATCATCAAGTCACCACTTTTGTGAACATGGTACCAAATTGGAGTTGAACCCTATACAACAAAAGAAAAAATTTGAAAATCGGTTCACAAACGGCGGAGTAATCGTTGAACATACACAAATAAATAAAAAAAAATCCACAGCCGAACACATAACCTCCTCCTTTTCGGAAGTCGGTTAAAAAGCAGCGGTATGTTGCTGCCGCAGCATTTATCCGTTAATTCTTATCGTAGTTCACCACCATATCATCATCGTCAGCCTACTGACGTTCACTGCTGGACTTGGGCCTTTTCTAAAGCTCGTCACCATACCCATTTCAATTAAGATTTAAGAAACGTACGTAAGTTCGACAATCGTCCTATATAGTTTCAGGGCCCACCCAAAATCTACCCGCGACCCACCTGTGGGTCGCGACCCACACTTTGGGAAATACTGGCCTAGAGCGTTCTTTCGTGTTCGGACGTGCTCGCTCTTCGAGGCGGTCTCTTCAAAGGGATTCTAGTGTTCTTAATATTTTTACTTTTTGGCGGCTGGTTTTAGGTAGTTTATCAAAGGTTATTTCGTAAATATGGATTGGAGTAATGAAAAATGTTTACAAATGATAGAATTATACCATAACTAAAGAATAAAGATGTTTATGGGATCCAACCTTTGATGACTATAAAAATAAATTAACTACTTATCGTTGACGAATGAGCAATGAGCATTCGCTCGTTTGGTCTAAACGGAGCTATATGATTCTCATCTACGAGTATAGAGCAAAAATTCTTATTCTTGATGTTCTTGTTGATTCGATTGGTGTAAACGATCTAAAGTATGTTGTAACGAATTATAGTTTACACTAAACGAATACGAAAGAATGTTCTTGTGCTGTTCTTGCTCTATGTTCTTTTGGTGTAAACCTTTACGTTATGTTAACAATTTGCAAAATAAAGTAAATATTAAAAATGCCATGAGGTTTTGGGAATCGGGGCTAGTGATAATAATAATAATTATTATAATAATTACATTGTCAGTTGGATGGCACAATCCATATTGGAAGTTGGGAAGACAATCATTATATTAAAAAAGTAAAATAAAATTGAGCACACAACAACAATGTAATAAAATAACGAAATTTTATTATTAGATACGGTATGTATCTAGATAATAATTATTAGCAATTTGCTAACGGCTTTAAGCTGTCTGCGATTTTCCTACGACGTTATAACGTCGTAGGAAAATCGCAGACAGCTTAAAGCCATAATAATAGACCATAATAATAGATAATAAGGGTTTCTTGTTGACTACGGAACCGTAAAAACGGTGATTCCCGAGTCTCGAATGCCTAATCCACTGACTTCACATCATGATCTTGCTTAGGCGATGACAGAGAAGAATCTGCCACTAAGTATGGCGGCGAGCGCCATCGCCCTGCGCGGCGTTCGACTGTTCCTGTCAGCTGGGCGGGCAGCGGCTGGGCGGGCGGCAGCTGGGCGGGCGGATCCGCCCAAACGCAAGATCAAGCTCCCCGGTAACAAGATACATCAGGATGCGTTGGAGATCTTGCTCAGGGTGACACGGTTTAATAAGTAAGTACGACCAGACAATAAACGACTGACCTTTAACAGCTTGGCGAAAGTGAAGAAACAGTAGCAAAGTTGTCGCCAATATAAAGAGAGAGGAAATATCCACACACTCCACTCTACCTACGTCTTGCAAAAGTTCTTTTTTATAAAATTTGGGGAAAAACGAGCAAACGGGCCACCTGATGGAAAGCAACTATCGTCGCCCATGGACACTCGCAGTTATAGAAGAGTTGCAGGTGCGTTGCCGGCCTTTTAAGAGAGAATACGCCCTTTTTTGAAGGTTTACAGGTCCTATTGGTCCGGAAATACTCATAATTTTACTCATTCCAAAAAGTGCACAACACTGCTCAAGAAGTTTTCATCACAAAAATTCGGTGGAAATCAATTTTCATGGATCATTTTATGGGGACTAACAAAAAAGCTTATTATTTTTCTCTATCAGATCATTTAAAAAAATCAATTTTTCAATGATCTGATATTCAGATATCAGATCATTGAAAAATTGATTTTTTTACTTTGACAAATTCTCAAAGGTATATCGGAAAAAATAAAAACTAGCCTCAACTGTTTGCTTATAATATAAAAAAACAACAAAAACACGACTCAAGCACTACGCAAACAGGACTGAGACAGAAATCTTTTCTGTCTGTAATTTTAAACCTTGAATCTAGATAGTCTGCGAAAGATAGGCAGACTATTAGATAGGCCGTTCGTATAATGACTACATCGCATGGCCGACGAGAAACCGAAATGGAGTCGAGCCGAGCCGCATTTCAAACGAACAGGCATAAATAATGAGCCCGCAAATGGCCGACTTGATTGCTCTTTCGATAGGGTCTATTTTAGGGTTCCGTACACTAAGGGTTGTTTTATCATCTAGGTGTATTATAGTCAACAAGACTTAGGCCGGCAACGCACTTGAAACTCTTTTCTTGTTGCGAGTGGGTGCAACGGTAGTTGCTTTCCATCAGGTGACCCTTTTGCTCGTTTGCCCCCGTAATTTTATTTAAAAAAACTTTCTAGTTGTCTGTCTATCACCAGAGTTTGTCTTCATAACGGAGGTGAAAAATGTACAGATAACATTTTAAATTAACTTGTAACACTTTTTAATCGTAGCCTTGGAAAATCTTTTCAGCTGGTAACCCAGGTTTTCGTAGGCGCATGAAAATATTTTTCATATCTTGATTTTGATATTAATGCTGGAAAATTAAGCGGATTAGAATTAAACCTTATTTCTGTTATCAGTGTTTGTAAATAAAGTTACATGAAACACCTGGTGTATTGAACGAGCACGTTGATATCACGGGAAATGAAATTCGTAGTTCGAGAATTGGGCTCGCTTACTATAGGGAAGCTAAACTATTAATGAAAATGAAACATGAAAGTCATATTATTACGTTTGAACAATGTTTTGAATACCACACTATTTCCGCATGCTTGTAGTGTAGAGTATAGAAGCGGTGTTGTTATAGACATGGCGAGATAGTTTGGCTCATACCTCTACCTCTAGTACTCCCCGAACGTGAGATCTAACCACTAAAATCCCTGTGCCTCTCCCCGCTTAGGCAAAGTTCCGGTCACAATCAAGCCACTGCAAACCCAGGACTCAGGAGTACCAACAGAAGTAAAAGCAATAGTGCACATAATATGCAAGAAAGCAACGTCCAACCTCATACTTGACTGATCATTGGTGTTACTAGGACAATGTGAAGAAGATCAAATAGGCTGGAGAATAGTTTTTCTCATTAAAAATTTCTCTAACGCACTTAGGGGCTGTTTCACCACTTTCTTATATGTCCCGGATAGGCTATCCACAACTTATCTGACAGATCGAATCTTCACAGACAGATCAGATCTCTATACATCATCTGTCAGATAAGTTGTGGATAGCCTATCCAGCACTTATCTGGAAGTGGTGAAACAGGCCTTTAGACTTTAATAACATTCAGACTTTCAGTCTATTTCTGCTTAATCAGGGGGTATCCTTCCCACAAAAGCCAACCTTCCCATAATCGACCCACAAAAGCCTACCTTCGCGTCTGCGTGTCGTGTCTATAAAGTTTAGGTCTACGTACACTATTCACAATCGGTTTACCCTTGAGCGTAGAATTAGGGGGAGTGTAGAGGCGCGGGCCGGGCGCGGCGGCCGTGCGATGCCTCGCCAACTGAAGGAGAGAACCCTGGAAACTCTGTACAGGGCAACGCACTTCACAAAGTAAGGAATGTGGGTTCTCACTTATAGTATAGGGAGTTTTCGTAGTTCCTGATCAATATTCAAGAACGAGTTTTTTTTAAATATGACCCACATGTGCATGTGGAAATCTGATTAATTCTTAATTTCTTATCTTATATCTTTAAACGAGCAATTCTTGTATATGTCGTAGGATTATTTGAAAAATCGAATTATCGCGAAAATTCTAGGGATTTCGCGAAAACACGGATAATTAGATAATGCCGCTTAAATTTTTCAATTTTTCTAAAAAAAAGTTAGGTTTTTTGGGAAAACGCGAGCTGCCTTAGTAACATTGCACATTCTTAACACTGATTGGCTTGATTTTTGCTTACTGGCCAACTCTTAATCTGATTGGTTACTATCTTTTCCTATGTATCTTTGAGGTATTACACCATTGAATTATAAAGGGTAAGAAATGACAATGACTCTTCATAGGAACTTTACTTTTTTATTTAATCTTTTTCTCATCTCAACCATAACCTCAGAATAAGTTTCTGGTTCTGTTGAACTTACAGCACTAATTTCACTTGTATCAGTCATTTTGTATTTACAGACACACTAGGTAACTTTTCGCACTATTTTTCAAGTCCAACTGCAACTTGAAACACATTAAAGTATATCAAAAACTGCTAGCTCGTTTACAAAAACAAACAAAACAACGCGTGACATTTAAAATATAAAGTCTTCAACCAATCAGAGAAGATGTTGTTGTGGGGCGTTTAATCTTTCAGGCCCCGCGCGAGCACCGGTGATCGCGAGAACAAAAGAATACAATGGGAATTCCTAGAACCTCCGATCGAAGGATTAAACCGACCAATCAGTGATTTTTTTCGATAATATCTAACGATTCGTTTCGCAATCTTACTAAGGCGACTCGCGTTTTCGCGAAAACACTACCTTTTGTCAGTAATGTTGAAAAATGTAATCACCATTGTCTAATTATCCGTGTTTTCGCGAAGTCCCTAGAATTTTCGCGATAATTCGATTTATCAAATCATCCTACGACATATATAATTGGAATCTCGGAATCGGCTCCAACGATTTTCATGTATATAGGGGGTTTCGGGGGCGATAAATCGATCTAGCTAGGAATCATTTTTAGAAAATGTAATTTTATTCGTGTTTAATCGAATACCGAGCAAAGCTCGGTCAAATAGCTAGTTAATATACGGCTACTGGCTAAAAATATAGAGGAAGATTTCGGGTCACGCATCATGTAGCGGAACTCTACATTTTCTTGTAGGCTCGAAAGATGTTTGGCGTAGCCCGTAGGTAATAGGTATAATATATAATCTAGTTCAGTAATTTCAATAAATTAATACGTTTTGCTCACCGTTTGAAATGAATTATTACCGTTTGTCACGTCTTACAAAGTGCCCGGAGATCGACAGGGTTTTATCGGATTTGTTGACAGGATCGCACTAAGACTTGCAACTCCACTCTTTATATTGTAAAGGTCTATGCATTGCGGTAATCTCTACAGATCTGATTAGATGAATCGCTATCAAACAACACAATATTATTTTAAGTTTCCAAAAAAAAAAAAACTAAAAATTTGGAATATCAATATTTTAGTTAGGATTTCATTCTTCGTCATGAATAGGTATAAATTATCATAAACCGATTTTTAGAGTTTGGAGATAAATAACTTGCTGTTGGATGTTATCCCATCAGGATCAAAATTCTTACAGTTTAAACACCTCAATTAGCCTTCAATTCTTTCCAGACAGGAGTTGGAGGCACTTCACTGTATGTACAAGAAGCTGGTCCTCGCTGCCCAGAGCGCAGCGCCCAACACCGGCATATCGCAGCCAGCCAAGCTGGATGTAAGTAGAAACTCCTTGGAACTTTTTTTGAGTAAGGGCTTCCACACAAAACATTCGCATCGCATCGCAATGTCATTTTTAGTATAAGTTTTGTTGCAGATTTTTGCGATGCGATGCAAATTCGCAGTTTTGTGTGGGAGCCCTAAGTTTGAGGGTGCGAAAATTTGACGAGCTATGTGTTCCTTCAAGTAGTTCATGTAACAATTATAATTATCGACGCTCAACAGTACCAGCCAGTATTGGCTATACACCAACACTTAAAATTGGTGCACAAAAAACATAGTTATTCATGCATTTTTTTTTATAATATGTATTATGTCGATGAGATACAGCAGTGTTGTGTAATAGAGAAACGAAGATGGTTGTGCATGATTTAAATAATAGTTTTATTGTTCTTAAATAGTTTTTTTGACACAAAAAGCGACGGTCGTAAAATATAAAGCTCGAGGGGCGCACGCAACTGACATCGCACTGGGGCTGGCAGGAACAATTTACGACTACGTATGAATCGTAACATTGAAAGAAAATTTGTCTGAAGATTATGATAGCGGCCTTGATAACGTAAAGGAGTAAATATTTGGAATTAATTAAGTTGAGTTACCAACAAACTCCTACATGATACAGGACCTAAAGTAATTGTGTGGTTGTCATACATACTTGTTCTCGAGCTGTTAGCTCTAGATGTATCATGTAACAAAATATTGATTGATATTTTGAAAAATTTATTCATAGGCAAATGGCGAACCTATGATATTATTTGATTATGTTTATGTCAAGTAGTTAAATGTTACTTGTAAATTGTGATCACGCCTCTAGACTTTACTACATCGTCAGATATCGTCATGTATCGGCTGGGCTTGACACCCGACAAAATTATGTTGCCTGCGAATGAATATTTTTTTTGTTATTATCTACCTACCCAATATCATTTTTTTACAGGGCATAGACCAGAACACTTTTCGTGACGTCATGCACAACACCTTCGACCTGGTGACCGAGGAGGTGATAGTAGACCGAGTGTGGGTGACTTGGGAGAGGGGTAACGGTGGTGAGGGATCCATCAAGTTTGACGCCTGGGTCCGAGGCTTGAGTGTCATGCTGCGAGGCTCTGATGATGAGAGGATCTCCCACTGTTTCTCCGTGTACGATCTGAACAACGATGGCTTTATTACGCGGGATGAAATGTTCATATTGCTGAAGTAAGTTTGGGTTTGGAGGTACTGGGGTACAAACGAGTAATCATATTTTAAGTAGACCATGCAACGAATAGACGGATTTGTATGGCATGTGCTGACCAAAAATAGTCATAGTTCAATCAGCTAAGTCGCTATAGTCGCTCTTAAATTTTTTGGTTGAAGCGTTACAGCCGAAAGCCTCATTCAATAAGGGTCTCTAAAAGAATATAAACCATCACAGGACTATAAAGTTTTCTTATAAGGGTTGATATTACATTTTATCTAGGAATTCTCTTCTGAAGCAGCCTGGAGACGAGGATCCCGACGAGGGGGTACGGGATTTAGTGGAATTAGTATTGAAGAAGCTGGATATTGATAAAGATGGGAAAATATCTATGGAGGACTACAGGTAGGTAGCTGGTATTTGCATTAGACAAATATAATAGCTTAGTAAATAAAAATTGCATAGGGGTTGTTTCACCACTTCCTGATTAGTGCCGCATAGACTATCCTCAACTTATCTGACAGATAGTCCATACGGTACTCTATCTATCAGATAATTTGTGGACAGCTTATCCGGAAACTATTAGGAAGTGGTGAAACAGGCCCTTAATATTATAATATCCTCTTCTAGGTCAGCATAAAATTACATCTTTTAAGTTACACAAAAAACGCACAGTGGAAGACTGCCACTCATCAAGGTGATGAGGCTGGTATATTTCCTATGTGGAAATTGTCTTTAATCTTGTTAGGATAACTCACGTCAAAATTCCAAGTACTCGACTAGCTCTTTTGCTCTTTCAACTATAAGCATATTTCTAAAAGCTTACATGATTTGTCATTTTAGGGAGGCCGTGCAGCAAGAACCTTTGCTGCTGGAAGCGTTTGGCCAGTGTCTACCGTCGAAGAGACATGCTGCGACATTCCTTAAGACTCTTAGTAATAAGTAGAGTTGACATTGTGTTAAAATGGTTAAGAATTTTATATTATGTTTTAATCGTCGTTGCTTAGTTGTAAGTAAAATTGTATCTACTGTAAGCTATAATTACAACTTCAAATAATTTGTAGATCCATACTAATATTATAAATGCGAAAGTGTGTCTGTCTGTCTGTCTGTCTGTTACCTCTTCACGCCCAAACCGTTGAACCGATTTTGCTGAAATTTGGCATGGAGATACTTTAAGTCCCGGGAAAGGACATAGGATACTTTTTGTCCCGGAAAAATGTACGGTTCCCGCGCGATAAACGAGTTTTGGCGCAACGGAGTTGCGGGCGTCGTCTAGTCGTATATATTTTAAGCATTGCTTGCATTTCATGTACAGTCAGAAGCTTAACCATCTGTTAGACTTTAGAGGTACCTACTGCTGTTCGTTAACAGTGTTTTGGTGCTACCAGTTTTTGACCAGTGCTTTTTTCAGTCGCTGACAAACCTAGACACTTTTAACTATGGAGACAATCAATTTATTCTTTATTAAGGTTAAATAAGATCATAAACATTTTGTATTTGTTTTATTTTAATAAAATAAATTAGTCTTTGGCAGCTCTGGATTTATGTATAGGCTGTATAGGCAATATGTGCTATGGCCTATGGGCGGCAGCGACCTAGGATGGCGGCAGAGTTCGTACATAGGGGCAGCAGAACTAAAGTGGCCTATACTCATAAAACATATAAATCCGGCCTAAGTCTTTGGTGTGTGGCGGTGTTTTGTGTTCAGTCGTCGTGTGCATCCACTCCGGCGTTAACGAAGTCGTAGCCAACGTGTTTGGCCGCTCTCGACAACGGAACGTACAGGAACTGCAATGGTAAATTAATCTATAGCCGGTAAAATGGTCAAGGATCCCATAGTCAAGATTTTAAAATATAGGGAACTAATTTTCGTATCATTAGGAGTACTGAATCACAGAAAACAAGACATGAACTGAAAACTGCAAACAGAGGCTTTATAATTTGACATTTCCTTGCAGCTGCGCGAGAGAGGGAAGTAGAGAGCGAGTCAAAATGTTGTTATTGTGATTGTTTATTATGGTTGACTTTGATTGGTAAAGAACGACGATACACATACAGTGTACTTATAGTCGTTATCTTTTCATTTCGGTTGGTTGTTTTGGTTCATTGGTTCATCATACCAGGCCAAACTTATATTAAAGTCACCAAATCCTAAAAAATAACCTCAAAAAGAGTCTTTTGCGAAGTAATGAAAAGCGTGAACCTTAAAGCAAATTCGGCTAAATTCAGGCGACGTTTCGCGGAATGCGAAGCTAACTTCAGTTTACCTTGTTCATGTAGTACAGCTCGTGGGGTATAGTGATCTCTGTCAGTTCCCTCCTCACGGCATCCACGATGGTGTCAGCAGCCTCATGCACTGGCACCACTCGGTTGCTCTTGAGGCTCTGGAACCGCACGCGCGGCTTCTTGCAGAGACCCGTGTCGACTATGTACGGGCAGATTGTTGTCAGTTTTATCTGAAAACCGATGATATTTTGTTTAAGCGAGATATTTAAAGAAAAAACAATAATATTTATTTTCTGGGCTAGAGCTTGTTTGAACAAATGCCTAAGTGCTTTGTTTGGGCATAAAAATATAAAATTTAACGGATCGCAAAGTGTTAACGCCATAACAACGCCATGAGTTATGTCAAATCCCATCATTGATTCGACTTCGCCAGCGAAACTAGCGAATGTAATTTGAATTAGCTCATCTCTCTCTTTCTCACCATTCACACATCTATCTCATTTTAATAAGGCTTTCGTTTCCAAAGCAACATTATGTTATATGTAGCTACGCGTCTGAGTGAGACAAAAACTGAACAATTTGAGTCTTGAACTGAATGATGAGGTTTTTAACGGTTACTCACTCCGTCGAGTCTCCTTGGGTCCGTGTGGAGTTCCATCGCCAGCGCGTCCATGATACCACGCACGGCGTACTTGGAGCCGCAGTATGGCACCAGGTTGCCCAGGCCCATCAGACCAGCCATTGACGACATCGCGACAATCTGGCCGCGCTCGCGAGATATCATGGCGGGCAGGAACGCTTGGATCATCTGGAATTCGAAGGAAATTGTTTGTTATTTTTTGACAAACATGCTAATAAAACTCTTCGAATTGCGCATTACCAACGATAAGTTATATAAGTTTACAATATAAAATATTATTCCAATGCACAATAATCGTCTTTCTCCGAAGTCACTAAAATATATGAATTAAAGTCATCTTAAGCCGCCTGTTCGCGTAGGCGGACTCATATTATTATGCTGATCACTAGCACCCTTTTTTTACGTTAGCTGTTAGCAGGTGACTTAAAAAAATTAAAAAATTAAAAATTCATTTATTGCAGCAAAAATAAATATACAGGATTTCCAGAAGCTATTAGGTACAGTGTTTTATTTTTTATTTATTTTTTTGCTGTTTAAATAATTACCAACATGATTAGCTGTAGCTCTCAAACTAGGATAACATGTGTCGTGAGAGCTGATTATATTATGAACAGGAAGATTAAACTCGGCACCACCACCATTAAAACATTAAATAAATAAATAAATAATATATATAACTGACTGTGAGTTAAGATATTGCCGCCCTGACTTTTTAACGGTGTAACATGGACCTTAGAACTCGCCACTTACCCAGAGGTTACCATTGACGTTAATGTCGTTCATAAGCCGGATCTCCTGCTCGGTCTGCTGCAGCAGCGGCTTGCAGGGCATGATGCCGGCGTTGTTGACGAGGATGGTCACCTCGCCCACCTCCCGCTTCACCTTCTCCGCCAAATCCATGACGGCCGCGCGGTTGGTGACGTCACAACTGCAAAGGAAGTCCAATAGGTGATCAAACTAATACCGCTATAGATAATTTTTAGCAAACCAAAGGTTGATGCACAATGTAACCATGAATATTTTATAGAAATGTAGCATTGTTTTATTGGATTTTCTCAAATTCTAAAACTTTGTGCGAGATACGTAGGTTTCATAAAGATATGGGCAAGACGGTTCGAGGCAAGATTTCAAGTGTAAGTCTGGTGGTCGCGCGAAACCTCAATCTAAACGACTGCCCAACCTCAGGGCTAACGCCTAACGCTAGGCGAGTTATTGACTCATAAGTCATAGGCAGACAGCAAGTCTACGCAATTGGATCCAGAAAAATATCCAACTTATCCAAAAGACATTGATTAGACGTCTCCGACGTGATTGATTGTCTGCCTATAAACAATTCCTTTAGTAGTGCTTAAAGCTTTTGTGAACTTACCGATATGCATAAACTTTCCCCTTCTCCTGTTTGATCATCTTGGCAGTCTCCTCGTTGTTGGCGGCGTTGATGTCGACGCACACCAGCGTGGCGCCGAGACGCGCCAGTCTCACCGCCACCTCGCGTCCCATGCCGTGCCCCGTGCCTGTGATCTGTGAAAGCAATCCGTTGTCTTGTTTTATTTAAATTATTGAGTTATGTTACGTTATTACTTTTAATCCTTCAATCGTGAAAAAACGAGACACAATAGCCTTTTCAATTGTTATCGCGGCCCACTTGGGCCTTACGGGAGTTGAAGCGTTAATTGGTGTCAGAACGCATTGTTGATTTAAGAAGTAGTATAGTAGATTTAAAAGCATAAAGAAGAAACTGTAAAATATTATTACTTATTATATTTTAGACTATGTAGACTACTACTATAAAACATAGTAATGTAGAGGGCCAAGCCTTCTTTGGCATATGATCGCGTATGATCGTCGTAGATTTTCGACACCATGGCCCTAAGATAGAGAGAAGCCTAAAGCTATTTTGAGAAATAAATACACACCAGTATGATGTCATCCTTCACATTCTTGGGCGATGGTGGTACGATAACCTGAAACACGCTCTTCAGTGTCTCGTACAGAACCCTCAGTAGCATCCACAGCAGCTCGAACGTCACACTCACACATTCCTGGAAGTTCGCCCTGGAATCAAAAAACCGGTGAAAAACACCATAGTAAGCAATAGGCATGGGAGACTTCAACTTTTCTACTAAACTTAGTGATTCTTAACCTGGCCATAGACGTTGCAAGTTGCAGTCGTAAGTTGGTACTGACTGCTATGCTCTAGCTAGCTAGAGAGGTTGCGTTAAAATTTGCACCGACCGCTCAAGAACTGCTCGAGCGTCCGTGTTGCGGATATGAATTACTTAGAATGGAAACTGTAGATCGCCGTGCGGCGACAACATTTTGTAGTCGGTTTCGACTGCAAGATGCGGTCCCTCTATGGCCGGTCTTAGTCATTCTTAATAACTACTAAGGGCTATATATATTTTTTATTTTTTTTTATAAAATAATAGGGCAAAAGAGCAAACGGGTCACCTGATGGTAAGCAACTACCGTCGCCCATGGACACTCGCAACATCAGAAGAGCTGCAGGTGCGTTGCCGGCCTTTTAAGAGGGAATACGCTCTTTTCTTGAAGGTTTGCAGGTCGTATAGGTCCGGAAATACTGCTGGTGACAGTTCGTTCCAGAGTTTTACAGTGCGCGGCAGAAAGTTACGCGAAAAACGCACTGTGGAAGACTGCCACTCATCAAGGTGATGAGGATGGCGAAAAGTTGCCGGTGGTATGATTCCGAACAATTCCTCAGAGCACTCCCCGTGATACAACCGATAGAGGATGCAGAGTGAAGCTACATCTCGGCGTAATTCCAAGGGGTCCAAGCTGTTTGAAACACTATGACAGTCAACAATTCGAGCGGCCCTTCGTTGGATACGATCCAGAGGGAGCAGTTGGTATTTAGGCGCCCCTGCCCAGAGATGAGAACAATATTCCGTATGAGGCCGAACCTGCGCCTTGTAGAGTTGTAAGCGTTGGTCCGGACTGAAGTACTGTCTCGCTCTGTTAAGAACACCAAGTTTCTTCGAGGCTAATTTGGCCTTACCCTCTAGATGATATCGGAACTGGACTTCGCTCGATATGTTGACTCCAAGTATCTCAATGCTAGGGGGAGATGGTTAAAGATGTGCCCTCGAAACGAGGATATACGACCATTGGTGACTTTTTAGTGGTGAACGCGCAGACTTGTGTCTTGGCGGGGTTGAATTGGACCAAATTACGTCTACCCCATTCAGAGACCTTCTCCAATGAATATTTCGCAGGGACACCATGGTGCAGCTCTATGTAGAGTTATTAACCTGTTTTGCCGTATATATGGTTGCGCTCTATGTCTATATATTTCATTGGTAGCAGCGGCTGGTTGCACTGGCGTGGTGTGCCGGTGAGTTAAAGACCAAAGAGAAATCGGCATAATTATTATATTGTACCATCGAAGAAATTGATCCATAGGCAGGTGGTGGACCTTCGTAATTTTGTCGCGGTATGTCAATTCCATGCTAGTCGTGATCTGACGAATGTGTATGAGTTATGACATAACCCCAGTAAATTACGTAGCTTAGGTCCGTCAACCACCTAGGAATAAATTTCCTCGATGGTACATTGCACAGTCTATACGCGTTAAGTTTGCAGCAAGTCTCCAGTGCAATGAACAATCTAAATATTGTATATATAACTCAAAGGTGACTGACTGACTGACATAGTGATCTATCAACGCACATCTCATACCACTGGACAGATCAGGCTGTGCACTGTGCAGGTAGATGTTATGACGTAGGCATCCGCTAAGAAAGAATTTTGAACAATTCTACCTCTAAGGAGATAAAATAGGGGATGAAAGATTGTATACAGTGTGTAACAAAACAAAGTGATAATACTTTAGGGTGTGTATGTGTCCCTTGTAGAGAGTTCACTGTAAAAGTAGCAGCGTTGAAAGACCAACATTTATTTTTACTTTTGTATGGGCGAGCGCCCCAGCGTCACGAGTTTTCCAGTACAATAGCTAGTGATGTATATTTTCCGTGATAAAATCATCTCTTGTACTATCCCGGCACTCAAATACCTACCTAATAGAATCTTTACCAAACATGAATTGGTTTTGGTAGGTAGGGTTGGCGATCTGAGATCGATTAATCGCAAAATCGATCTTTTGTAGCAAAAAAATCGATCTTTTTAATCGATCCAACGCATTGAATCGATCTCGCGAATCGATCTTAGACACCCTCAAATCGAGTTACGATTTTTCTGTTTGAAGGCCCGTATTACAAGAGTGAGCTGTATGTTTAGTATCCTTCGCCTCACTTCTCATCAATAAAAAAAAATACGTTTATAATTTTTGACTTTTTAACCGACTTCCGAAAAGGAGGAAGTTATATGTTCGTCTGTATATCTTTTTTTTATCTGTATTCTGTATATCTGTGCTGAGAAGTGTGATGCCGCGATTCGTCTATCGTCACGAAGCTTCGTGCTCTGAGACGATACCATTGGACGATACACGCAGATCGGCCAATGATCAATGGTATCGTCTCAAGCACGAATTACTACGCATGTGCGGCCGCAACATGATTGACAACGTCTTATAATTCGATATGGGCTGCGCGCACGAAAAAACATGACGCAATATGCGGCGTTACCTCGCTCTGAGGCGTTCCATTTGAGTTGTTTAGCAGAAATGTACAGTCGGGGAAATGAGTTGTTTAGCAGAAATGTACAGTCAGGGAAATGAGTTGTTTAGCAGAAATGTACAGTCGGGGAAAATTGTGCTAAACAGAAATGTACAGTCGGGGAAATGAGTTGTTTAGCAGAAGTGTACAGTCGGGGAAAATTGTGCTAAGCAGAAATGTACAGTCGGGGAAATGAGTTGTTTAGCAGAAATGTACAGTCGGGGAAAATTGTGCTAAGCAGAAATGTACCGTCGGGGAAATGAGTTTTGACGTGACAACTTCTTATAATTCGATGGAGCCGGCTGCACGCACGAAAATACATGACTCATGCGGCGTTACCTCGCTCTGAGGCGTTCCATTTAAGGCTTGAAGTGCAAGCGAGAGCGCGGAACGAGCGACAAAGAGGCACGTTGTCACGTTCAACTATCGTCAGTAAACCGATTTTACAGACAACCGTTTTTTTGAAGAAAATAAATAATCCTCGAGTCTTAAATCTGATTTTAAATTTCGTATTAAATTCCATAGTTTAAGGTAGGGTAGGGTAACCTTTAACCTCCTAACTGGCTTGGCTGACGCACAAATCGTGTATGCCAAAATAAGGAAAAAAATGTCTTGTTTTCACCTTAAGGGGAGCTAGTTCAAGAAACGGACGATTTTCAAGATTTAAACGGGACAGGAGACAAAAATATAGTAATTTAAATTCTGAAAAAAATATATGTGTTAGTTAAGGATATAACACATTGGAATTCATCATATTTCAGTACACAATATCATGAACTTCACTCGATAGAAAAAAATCCCAAAGTTACCTCTTCTTTTAACGAAATTTGCCTGCAATTTTATAGTTTTTTGATCGTCGTCATTTTATACATCAATTAAATCGAGTCAAGTAAACGATAATCGCTAGATATATTGTTTGTCTTTAAATCAGTACAAAAATTATCTAAAAATTCCAAATAATTTGGACATAGTATGGCAATTTCGTTAAAAGAAGAGGTAACTTTGGGATTTTTTTCTATCGAGTGAAGTTCATGATATTGTGTAATGGAATATGAATTCCAATATGTTAGATCCTTAACTAACACATATATTTTTTCAGAATTTAAATTACTATATTTTTGTCTCCTGTCCCGTTTAAATCTTGAAAATCGTCCGTTTCTTGAACTAGCTCCCCTTAACTGATACTTTTAAATGGTAAATAAAATAATTGTTATTATAGAATTCCCTGGTTTTACTGATCCAAAGATCGTTATAGGTGTACCAGAATCTGATGGCAAAAAGTGAGAAAATAAATTGACTCTAATCTCTAACAATACCGGGGTAATTGAAATAAAACATTTTGATCCTTTTCTTTTAGCACCTAATCTGTGTATTAAACATGCAAATATAAAAATTTATCCAATGATTTAGGATATTTTTTGAAAATTTGCTGTCAAAAATTGCCATCAGATTCTGGTAGACCTATAATTATAACATTTGTCTTGTTTTTTATACATTTGATATATACTTACACTGTCAAAACTAATTTGAAAAAAGATCGATTTTTTGGAAATCGATCTTTTAGACCTCGATTTTCTTGTGGGTCGATTCATCAGGTCACGATTCGAATCGATTTAAAAATCGATCTTTTTCGGCAAGAATCCCTATCCCTATTGGTAGGTCTATGAGGTAGACATACACTATCGTAAATAAAATATTAGCATAGATTAGCTACTTTCTAATGTTTAATTCGTGATCATAAAAACGTGAAAAATATTTTATTCTGGTGCATTTAAATACTTGACATAGCCATTATGCATTGTCTTAGTACTTAGTTATTTATTTATTTATTTCGTTACATGTAAAGATCTTCGTAGGTTTTTTGTATATTTTTGTATATTTTCATAAAATACACATTAAGTAATTGCTTAAGTATTCATTTAAGTATTAATTATTCATTTAAATTCAAAACTGCAAATAAAATTATTTAGAATTTTCAAAAGAATCCACCAAAAACTATATTCTTTATACGATATTTCTGAAACTCTATGTTACCTCAATCAATATGACTATTCTGCAATTAAAATACAAATTAACTAATTACATATATCGAACATTGATATTGTAATTCCTAGTTTTTATCTCAACAATCGTACTTTAAAGGCAGATAAACAGATTAATAATAATTTAATGTAGTAAATCATTATACCGTACTAAATTGGTAGAGACCAAAATATTGATAAATGATAACCTTTGATTTGGGTTTCATAATATTATCGTAGACCGTAGTTATTCTACCTACTTACCGCTTGAACAAAGTATAAATATTATTCAAAAGTAACTCAGATGTGTTCTTCATTGAAGTTAACTGTCGCACTCATCTGAGTGATAGATATATCTATATTTAATGACGATTAAACTTCAATTTAATGACGAGTTTGACAGATGTATGGCTTTTGTCAAAATCTTCATTTAATTAATATAAATTAATTAATATGAACGTCTCTAACTGCCGGACTCAGAGTGGCACATTAATAATTACTTAAATGTAATTACATAATTCAAAATTTTGACTTAAGCACCATTATCTGTCATACTCTTCATTAAACTGCAGGTTTAATTTAATTTAATCATAATTAAATGTCTCTGAGTACGGCGGTTAGTGCGGCAGTTAGATTTAAATATAAAAAATACTTATAAAAATACGATTTCAAATAAAAAGCGCCCGATAAATATATATAATATATATTCTACAAGCGTTTGTCTGTGTGCACGTGACTTTCCATAGTTAAAAGAGATAGACTACCTTGTTCTGTTAACCTTGATAGTTGATACCCAGAATAAGGAGAATATTTTTCTATAAAAAGTATCTACGAAATACTAACCTAACAATTCTATGTCAATAGACCAGAAACAATACTTATTAAAAAGGTAAAATATAAAAAGTTCTATACAAACACCACACCCTCACACTAAATAACAAAATTCCATGACAACCATAATAATTAGCCTATGAAACATAATATGTAATTAACCTATACTAACTAATAGCCCCACCTATCTATGGGCCTCGTAAGACGTTTGGGCCGGTGCAAGCGTACAGGTGGAACGGCGGGAGGCGGATCCGTCGCAACGGGACTGTCGGTTAGGGGCGGTGGTCCTACTAGTACAGGGGCGCCACTCTCGCCCGCAGCTGGGTGACTACAGGCACCACTCGAGGACCCCGGTGTATGTGAATCCGGCGGCTCATACGGCACTGCCCACGGCTTGATTTGGTCCACGTGCCTCTTAAGTTGCCCTAGACCCGTATTCACTACGTAGTGCCGCGAACCTACTCCTTCTTCTACTCTCCCACGCACCCATTTTTCGCCTTGCGCGTAATTGCGCACCAAGACATCCTCCCCAACTTGAACAGCTCGCGCTTGACCCCCGGCGGACTCTATTTGTTTTTCTTGAGCTACCCGCACCTTATCCTCAATCGGCCTACCCCACCTCAGATGATCTAACCTAGTAGTAGTAGTCTCCAAATTAAACTCGGCCAACTTACCTACCGACATTTTAACGTTTTTACCTCGTCGCCACTAAGATATCTGCGTATTGTAGTAATTAAACAACTTAGGACATGCTGATGAAAAGATATTTATTTACGGAATGACATCTAACAATTCTATGTCAATAGACCAGAAACAATACTTATTAAAAAGGTAAAATATAAAAAGTTCTATACAAACACCACATAACCGACCATCTATTACAGTGATAACTGATAATACGCAGTGGGTTTTCAAAAATTACCAGGGCAAGCTGCCGGTAGGTCGTGACTCGTTTATATTACTTGGGCACGAGTAAAGTATAAACGAAGTAAAGAGAGAGACTAAGAGTTTGAATATAAATTATATTTTGAACAGCCAGCCAGCGCGCATTTTATGCCTAAGTATAAAAAAAGTTTCTTTATTGAGTTCATTTCTAATTAAAAAGATCCTAAATCAAATCCGAGAACAAGGTAATTGTACTAAAAATTCTAAAAAAATAAAACTTACATTGTGTTTACTGCCACCACACAAGATATTTACTGAACATTGATAACTATAATCAGTATATATACAATTTCTTTGTGACTGCAGTTATCTATAAGCATTATAACGAAGATAATTAAAACAAATACTCGTACTGTTACTATTAATCAGAGTCCGGGTTTGGACTCATAAGTGAACTAGTATTTATTCATCAAAGTCTGAATTACGAGTATAGCGTCCGGTTTTTGAGAAAGGAAGGTATCTGTAGCCATAATATTATTATATATTAGAGCGTTTTTATTCAATGATAATGATGAACAATTTCATTAATATTATATGAATATGCCATGTCCTTTCCCGGGACTTAAATTATCCCCGTATCAAACAAACAGCAGAATAAGTTCAGCGGTTTGGACCCGAAGAGGTAACAGACTGACAAACAGACACACATTCCAATTATGTATAATATTAGTACGGATGAGCCTCTCGCCGGGTTAGTTTTCGAACCGGTGGTAAGCCTCATGTAAACCAGTGTTCCGTAAGCTTTTTGTGTTCAGGCTTTCAGAGTACATCTAGTAAAATAAAAATATTTGAAGATACACCACAAATTAACCAGTGTATATAGGGCTCCCAATACACCAACGACTGTTAAAGTTAATGCTCGAATTAATAGTATCATGTTTTTCATACGAATGAAAGAGAAGACACGACACTTTAACAAGCTGTTAACCAACGAATACTATACTCGCAAGTCACAAGGAGCTGTTAACTGATAAGTGATAACCATATTTGTTTCTTCTGTAGCTGGATTTTTTATTTTATTTCAACCAAAAACTGGGGAAATATTTATTAGCTTTATAAAACAACAAGCCTGCCTTGGTCCGTGATACTTTGAACCTTTACGGCACGCATTGGTCACCTGCTATCTAATAATATCTTGATTGTACAGTGTACACCGATTATAGTGAAATCTTAATAATATACTAACTGAATTTACGCATTGTCATGTTTCGTTTGCGATTTAATTTCAATCAATATAAATCATAATATGATAACAATATGATTATTACAATATTTTTTCATAAAATTAAGGAGTAAACGAGCAAACGGTTCACATGATGAAAAGCAACTATCGTCGCCTATGAACACCCGCAACATTAGAAAAGCTGCAGGTACACTAATACGCTCTCTTCTTGAAGGTTTGCAGGTCGTATTGGTCCGGAAATACTGCTGGTTCTACTATAATATATACCTTAATCTGTGCTGCTGGTGGCAGTTCGTTTCAGAGTTTCATTGCGCGACAGAAAGCTACGCGAAAAACGCAAGGTGGAAGACTGCCGCTTATCAAGGTGATGACTGATGAGGATGGTATATTTTTCTCGTGGAACGATGGCGAAAAGTTGCAAGAGGTATAATTTAGAGTAAACTTTAAGGAGGCGCTTAGGGTAAAAGGTTGGGAACCCCTGTTCTATCATGTTCCTTATTTTAAGGCTTTCAGAGTTCTACTTTACGCTAGTAACAGGCACCGCGACCGAAACTATGCACTATCAGAGAAATTGATTCATAGGCAGTTCGCGGACTTCAGACCTGTGTCATTTGGTTGATTTATGTCAATTCAATATGAATTGTGATTGGCTGGGTTAAACATAACGTGACTAAATTAAACATTTCTGATAGTACTTATTATCAGATAAATTGATGCGCAGCAGCGGAGCAGTAGGTAATTTGGTCGGGTTCATGACACTGTACTAGTCGATAATCGATTTTGTCGAGTTTGGTCAACCAAACAATGTAGACGTCCGCCATCTGTCTAATCGAAGAAATTGATTCCTAGCCAGTTGACAGACGAACGTCATATTTTGGTCGGATCATATCAGTTTTATGTTAATTGTGATCTGTCGGCTGGGTTTGACGCGCGACCAAACTACGTAGGTCCATCCCCCATCTGCTTAGGAATCAACTTCTCCGAATCTAGTACCTAACATTTTATAACAACTCGACTGGCTCACCATTACAAATTCGCCTGATTAACAATAAAAGCAATATTTAAGCAGACGTTGCTCGTAATTTGATTGGGTAAGAACTACAACGATGTATGACGAACGCTATTTTTTAGGGGGCGTCCACAAATTACATGAGGTGTTTTTTTTAATTTTTTGATCCCCCCACCCTGAGATTTCGTGAGATTTTAATCAACCCCCCCCCTCCCCCCCTCCCAAATCTCACGTGAGATTTTACAAAATGTGGGTTTCTACTTTCTTACGTAAACGTTTGGTTTGACAGTAGATTTTCTTTCGAACGAATTTGTGAATGATCATAATCGTGTAACGATTAAATCTTAAGCATACGTACAACCATAGAGGTACAACCTAGATGAAATGGACCAAAAAAGTATTATTTTGTTGAGAAAAAAATTACGTGAGATTTGCCGAGACCCCAACGTGAGATTAGATGAGATTTGTCTCGACCCCCTCCCCCCCCCCTAAACACCTCACATAATTTGTGGACGCCCCCTTATCTGCGACAGAAAAAAAATTGATATTTTTTTCTATCGCCATCAGTGGAAACTACACTACGGCCTCTCAAAACCGGCGTATGCGGTATAACTAATAACGCTATCTGCCCGTGTCTATAGTCTTCTTATCTCTTTCCATGTTATGCGAATCATCATCATAATTATTCATTAAGCGGTTCTTCTGTTGCCACTTATCAGGTTTTACCAAGAATTATACTAAGATAAATAAGATAATCTATAAATAGAGTTCTGTAACATTATGTCTAGATGAGATGGTAATAATATGGCTTTAAAAAGTAATTTCAAGGTAAACTGTTATCAACTTAGAGGGGGCGTTCAAAAATTACTTTTTGGTATAGAATTTTCTATTTTGCTCTAGTGAAGTTATACGGTAAGTTGCTGCAACAATGTTGCGGCAGCGATGTTGCGGCGATAACGCTGGAACTTGGAAGCGGCAATTACAATGAATGACAGTTAATAGATACCTTTCGTAGCACCTCCATCGTAGGTATCGCAGATACAATAGATTTTCAATTTTATGCCATATGCGGCAGCCGGCTGCCGCTTGGAGATTGATGGGTTAATACTTGATTCTGGAAAATCATGAATATTACCTAAGTTGGTTAATTCTTATAACTTTTTTTACGATCCGATTTAGCTAAAGGAAAGAACAAAGAACTGCATAAATACTGTTTTTTTTTTCACCCCATAAAGCCTACGGTCTACTGGTAAAGCTACTGATTTTATGACTTTGGAATAATATAACGCGCACTTATAATATTAAAAATCATTAATGTAATAATACCTATTGTTTAAATATAAATAAACTAGCTGTTGCCCGCGACTTCGTCCGCGTGAACTTCAGTTTATAGCGCGCGATGTCAACAAAATTGGTGTCAAAAGCTTTTATAAAAAAATCCTTACACCCCTTAAATCAAAACACCCAAAAACAGCTGTGCAGTGTGCACATAACTTATTTCATTTTTTAAAATTAAACTTTATTTATGCCAAATTTTAAAGTATATTTAGCCCCCCAATTACACAAATTTTGCCATAAACTATTTATCATTGATAGGTTTAAGGTTACGACACTGCATAAAGTACTGAGTTATTTAATAACGTAAAAGATTACATGTTAACAATCGAAAAAATCGAAACTTGTTAAAAGATGATACCACCTCTTATAGAAAGACGTTTGTGTAAGCAATAGCGCGATGTAGAAGACGCACAGCGCCATCTATTATGAATTTTTGGAACTAACTTAATTTGAACAAATTTACGCATTTTCACCCCCTTACAACTGCTTTGTCCAGTTAAAAAGTAGCCTATGTCCTTTCTCAGACTTTAGACTATCTGTGTACAAAATTTCATTACAATCGGTTCAGTAGTTTTGGCGTGAAAGCGAGACAGACAGACGACAGACAGACAGACAGACAGACAGACAGACAGACAGACAGACAGACAGATATACTTTCGCATTTATAATATTAGTATAGATTCATATTATAATATAACATAGGTAAAGTATAATATATCAAGCACGTGTTAGGTCAAGAATAGAGGTTCCGTAGTCACTCATAAGGGTCAATTCAGACCGCAACGCGACGCGTAGATGCATTAATTCTAAAGGGGTATGAAGATTTTTATATGGAGCCTGGCCGACCTACTGTCCGCCATTGTGTTTTTACGCGTTCACGAATATTTTTCAAAAATGGATAGCTAACATCAATACAAATAAAAATAATCTTGGACAAAACTGCGTAAAGTCATTTTGAAGATTTGAGCTGCCAAAGTTGCAATATCTTAATCCCAATTCCCAACCATGATAGTTCGTTTTTAGGGTTCCGTACCCAAAGGGTAAAAACGGGACCCTATTACTAAGACTTCGTTGTCTGTCCGTCTGTCCGTCCGTCCGTCCGTCTGTCTGTCTCCAGGCTGTACCTCAAGAACCGCTATAGCTATTGGTAAAACTTTAGCAGCTCATATCTTCGAAATGTGACACTTTACGTGGTTTTGTCCAAGATTATTTTTTGTTTGTATTGATGTTAGCTATCCATTTTTGAAAAAAATATTCGTGAACGCGAAAAAACACAATGGCGGACAGTAGGTCGGCCAAAATGTTCGTACCTCTTTGTAGGGTAAGTTAAAAATTAAAGTTTTTCAATGGCCCTCGCTCAATTGATACATTACAGTCTTAAGAGTTAAGCTATTGTTATGCATAATGCAACCAAATAATATTTTGTATTGCACTAGTCTGTCTAAAGCACTAGTTCCCAACCAGCGGTCAGTAGACCCCCTGCAGGAGCCTGAAATTATAAATTCGTTAAAAATATGAATACACTGTCTTTGAGTAGTTCAAAAGTTTATGTCGACAACCATCATAACGATTTTTTGAGCCACGGCCCACGGGCCACCCATTTCCCTTCCTTCTCGACTCCTCTCTTCTGTTGAATGTTCGTCAATCGTCTGTTCACTGTTGGAAATGATAAACTTTATTTTTTGTCTATTTTTAATTCATACATAGTTTCATTTTATTGCTAAACAAATTACTTAAGTACTCATTTTATTTTGATAACAATTAATTTACTTACAATCGAGGTAACTTGATATTTCCTTTGTACTTAGGTACTATATAAATATTATTATTATTAAAAAAATTAAATTACTTTATCAAAAGGACGTGTATGTGATTTTAAAACTAATTATTAAAACCATTTAGAGGACAATTGCTCCAAAGTCCAAAGTTATTGACTTTGTAAAAAATACCACGTTTTTGCATAAAAATATATTTTTCTCACCTCCGGGCGGAAAACGTCAACTTTCTTCCCGCCGCGCTGCGCTTACCGATGTTGCCGTTTTCCGCCTCCGTCGATGAGAAAAATAGTATACGCACTATGGGCAGTAAATAAGAAAGCCTCAGATCTTATTTTCCTGTCCTAGGTGCGTAATGTACTATATTCAACTATACGGTACCTATACCACAGAATATATATTAGTTGTACCAACCTATACCCCATTAATATGGGGCAAAAGAAAAAAATATTTTACTCAAGTGATTTATGCGGAGTTTTGAAAATAAAAATCCCCAACGTATAAAAGTATAAAAAGAGACCTTTGCATTTGTGGTTAATATACTTAATACAATAAATAATAGCCACTGTTTGTTATTTATACTATTTATGTATCCGGAATTAAAAAAAGAAACAAACATATATCATTTAATATGGTTTTATTGCTTTTCAAAATATTCGCCGCGATGATCGACACACTTTTGCATACGCTGGAACCAATTTTCATAGCACTTTTTCCATTCTGATTGAGGTATCTCCAAAACGTGCATTTTGAACGCATCAACAGCCTCTTCGCGGCTCGAAAAATGTTGACCACGTAATTTGTTCTTCGCGTATGGAAATAAAAAGAAATCGTTAGGTGCCAAATCAGGGCTGTACGGCGGATGACCAGTCAATTCGATCTTTTGACCCTCCAAAAACTGAGTTGTTTCAGCTGAGGTGTGACAGCTAGCATTGTCGTGATGTAATATGATTCTGCGTTGTCGGTTGTCCTTTCTTATTTCTTCAAAGACTTCTGGTAAACAAATGGTCGTATACCATTCAGAATTAACCGTTTTACGATTCTCTAATGGCACTGTAGCCACATGTCCATTAATTCAAAAAAAACAGGCGACCATTTGCTTCAAAGTACTTTTTGCACGAGTAACTTTTGTTGGTTTCGGCTCATCTTGGAACACCCACACCGTTGACTGTTGTTTAGTTTCGGGGTCATATGCATAGATCCAAGATTCATCACCTGTGTAGATATTATAAACGGCTTTTGACGTACCACGGTTGTATTTTTTTATCATTTTTTTGCACCAATCGACACGAGCCCGTTTTTGATCGATTGTCAAGTTGTGCGGAATCCAACGCGAACATATTTTTTTTACAGCCAAATGTTCGTGTAATATCTTATGTATGCTCGTCATACTTATGCCTAAGGACGCCTCTATCTCGCGATATGTAACATGACGATCACGCATTATTAGTTCCCGCACAGCATCTATATTTTGTGGGACAACAGCTGTTTTTGGGCGACCTTCTTTATTTTCATCCGTGAGCATAGACCGCCCATGATTAAACTCACTGTACCAGTGATAAACAGTGGTTTTTGATGGTGCTTCATCTCCAAAAGTTGCGGTGAGTTGAATAAAGCACTGTTGTTGATTTAGCCCACGCCGAAAATCGTAGTAAATCATTGCACGAAAATGTTCACGCGTTAAATCCATGGCAAATGAAGACACGCAATTTTCAAAATGACGCCACAATGGAAAAATAATCGACAGTCACGTGAAACAAAATGTATTCTTCAACCAAAGAGTTCTATTTTCAAATGTTGTAATTACTTTTTAAATATTGTTCTTGTAAGTGGCCAGTTCCGGATACATAAATAGCAGCCTATGTATGACGATTACCTTCAAAAACCAATTTTGTGAAAATTTGACTTTTAAATTTTTCCGAACGTACACTTTATTTGAAATTATAATTTGATTTAAATTTAAAACACCTAGGTACAATAATTGTGTACGAGCATAATTATTATACCTAAACTGGCCAAGTGCGAATCTGACTGACTGATAATATTACCCGTGTTATGTTATCCTAAGATCCGACCGTAAAATCCTGCACGTATCGTTTTTTTTCGATCAAATATATTTTAAAATAATCTTTAGAACGTATAGAATGGATTAATTTTGGGTTGCCTTGTTAAAAGTAGCCGCAAGTACCTCTAATTGAGCAAAATGAAAGCCCGTAATACAAACTTGCGTGTATTCAATAGAAAAGTAAGAACTAAGAAGCAATGACATTGAGGAATGACAGGACACTACGCATAAAAATAAAAACGCCTGTTAAATAAAAATAGCAATCTTGCGGGTTCTCGACGTCCTCAAATCCTGCCAGGCATAATAATTGTAGGCCTGAACATTTGTCATATACAAAAGTGATGGCAACCCCGCGGTTTGCGGCTATCGTGCAACTGGCAACCATGGATATTCATGTACAAAATGCATAAAACTTTAATTTTGTATCGAAATTATAAAAAAAAAATCGATGCTTCATTTTTTGATGAACAAAACTATGTCTGTTTACGGGCTGGCAACCCTAGGTTGCGACCGACTTAGAGCTGGCAACCATTTATACCTTATTTTGTCTCGTCATTTTCTTTCAAATGATGTAAAATTTATTGAAAAAAAAGATACATGCAAATTTATGCATTTATCTCATGAACATTAAACTTAATAAGAGGTACTTGCGGCTACTTTTTACAAGGCAACCCAACATAAATCCATTCTATACGTTCTAAAGATTATTTTAAAATACATTTGATCGAAAAAAACGATTCATGCAGGATTTTACGGTCGGATCCAATAGTATGTGATGTCATCGCCGCAAGATTTTTTTATTTATAAGGTGTTTTGTTTTCTTTTCCTCATTCACATGAAACTAGACTGATCTGGTGCGCTCGTGGGACAGTTTCAATAACGAAACTAGTCAAGCGCGAGCCGCATTCGCGTAGAAGGTTCCGTAACAATTTCTTTAATTTTCAAGTTTTTGCGCTGTCCAATTCTTTCCCCTTATTTCTGTTTGAAGATGTTCCCAATTTGGCCCTGCTTATGTCGCCTCCGCCTGTGTTGATGTAAGATATCAGTTGTATTGTTATCATTCCCCTCTTATCAATCCCCAATCCCTTATCAATTGTTATGCGGCACCCGGCTGCCGCACAACAATTTAAAATATATTGTGTTTGCGATTCCCATGATCGAGGTATTACCTATTGACATATTTTTAAACCAACTATGTACTTAGTAACGAACTAACCACAAAACCACACTTGACACTCTACATATTTTGCCCAGTGTATAAAATAATATAATGTCACTTGTTGTTATCTTAAAAGATAAACACCATAACTTAAAATTCCGTTAAACTCCTTTTTTTTCTCGAGTCTGTTTTGTAAAAAAAAAACAACGGAGGAGTTTTCTTTGTTGTCCGCGGTACCCTAATTTGTGGTCACATCAATAATATAGTAATTATTGTATCAACTGTCAGTGGCAGTGCGGTGCTAGCGCGTGCGGAGCGCGTCCTTACGCGAGTGCACGTACAGTTCTTGTAAGTCATTTGAATTAATTGTTTTTCCCGTCAAAGGTACAAAATATAGTATCTACAAACTATAAAACATTTTTTGGTGTAAGCATAATATGCAAACTTACATGAAAACCATCAGAAATATAATCATCAGACATATTATTTTTGAGTCAGTGAAAACCATTTCTTTAGGTATTTTGGCAATACCTACCGATTAAAGGTACAAATTATTCTAGAAATACTCATTAATTCAGAATGTAACTACGAACAAGTAACCACTAGACGTTATTTTATGGTAGGTAACAAAGTATGAGAAGCCAAAAAAGTTACTCTAAGTAGTTGGGTGTAAAAACAAACGTTGTATCATTACAACAGTTCAAAACAATATTGTTCATTGGAATAATTGTGTATCATTATTCATTATAAATTAAAATTAACCTATTTTTATTACGCAAATAATAATGTAATTATATTCAATGTGAAAAAAATAATCATTAAATTTACAAAGGATAATTAAGTACTAATTATGCGTGTAGGTAAATTTTTTTCACTTCAAAATGACAATGAGAAACCTTTTTTATAGTTATTTTATATTACAAACAAGAAGCAGGAAGGTATTTCGTTAAAAATGACAAAGTTCTTGTGTTAAGGTACGTTAATGAATCGTTAACAAGTTGTTCCAGATAAGGTTATTAAAATTCAACACGAGTATAACGCATAAAAAGGTACTCCGATTTATGACCGCAGATTTGCGACGCAATTTTGGGCGTCAGCTGTTATATATTTAGTAGTGGTCACATTATATTCTGAAGGACAACCTGCTAGAGTAACGTGTTAAACGTGTTCGAATTCTGCAGGGTAGGAAGTCTTGAAATTACCTTTAAAATAAAATAACTTTAAGAAAATATTATCATAAAATATTACGGTTAAGCATTTAAAAAGTTTATTTAATTTTTTGGGCTTATTACAATTTATAAGTAAATAAAAACCTCCATGTTTAGTATCCATAATAGCTAGACCGATGAAATCTTTACACAATACACAGTTGATGTCTTTCTGTTATCGATATAAAAACAAAAAAAAAATACAATTTAAAAATGCCCTGCCCGTTTATTAGGGTTCCGTACCCAAAGGGTAAAAACGGGACCCTATTACTGAGACTTCGATGTCTGTCCGTCTGTCTGTCCCCAGGCTATATCTCAAAAACTACTATAGCTAGACTTCTGAAATTTTCACAGATTGTGTAGGTATTTCTGTTGCCGCTATAGTGCAGTCGCCAGAGGTTTTAACCTTCGAAAATTGTAATAGTGAATGGATTTTTGTTTTTGAGATGTCATTTTCTTTTTTACACTATAACTTGCAAAGTTTACCAAAAATTTTTTTGTGCTTTTAATTTTTTAGTTACTTAATTAAAAATTAATATTTCACCATATAAAACCGGTCCAGAAAAAAAAAATTTCTTGTTCCTGTTATTTAATGACTCTTATCCGATTATTTACGTTGAAAATTAACCAAATACACAATTTTAAAAAAAAAAGTTTGCTTTGCTAAGCTAAATACAACTATAAGGTTTTTGCAAAGTTTTTAGAGATTAACGCTCGTCGTAAGTAAGATAAAAGGGTTTGGGTGGATTTAAGGGTTGTAACGAAAAGTGTGTTATTGTTGTTGTGCGTATTTAATTTTTAGAGAAATGATAACTTTTAAGTACTTAAAAACGTTTAAATATCTCCAAAAATGTGTAAAATAGACCGAAAATATTTTTCTATATTTGTTGAGAATTTATTTAAGTGAGAGCTAAAACAACAAATGAAAGACTTTTTCTAGTCTTTGAAATATATTTAAACTTCCTACTTAAAGCCAGAAAAAAATTGGGTGCTACAAATCTCACGTACATACTAAAGACGCATGCTGCGACCTATGTTATAAAAATGCTTACCTGAATACAAAAAATATCAGTTCTTAACCTAATTTGTATTTTTTTCCTTTAAGTATGTTTTAGCAAATATAATTAATGAAAAAAAAATCAATTGTATTCTGTAAAAACCTAACCAAAAGAAATAAAATACAGATTTTCTTCGAAATATCCGTGGAAAGTTTGTGCTACATTTTCAGAAAATTTAATAAAGTAAGAGCTAAAAAGTTGTACACATTAAGAAATAGAAGGCTTTGTGAAGCCTAAAAAATTATTTTAAACTTCCTATTTAAAACCAAAGAAAAATAGGAACGCCATTTACCTGGCGAGGCACACAACAAGCACATTTGGAGGTATGCTCATCTACATACAAAAATATTAATTTTAAATCTAAATTATATATTTTTTCAACTTATTTTCTTACTTTGGAATATAAGCAACGATACAAATCAAAAAAATAATAATATATTTCATTATTTTGCTATATATTTAAAAGAAAGAAATACGCAAATTTTCTTCAAAATTTTACAGTTTATGAGTTTACTTGAAGTGGAAGAGAATAATTTAAAAATCAAAAGCACAACTTTTCAATAGGTAAACTTTATTATTTATGTTATCAGCTACACATTCCTTTTTTTTCTTTTCAATTTTCATCCACTATTGCAAAAATCGGAGGTTGGCACGATTTTTACACTCTGGGAACTCCACTACTATGCTATAACTACAAATAGGTACTAAAAACAAAATAAAATTAGTAATTAAGGGGGCCCTTCAACATGGTCCCATACAACAAACGTTACGTTAAACTATTAGACACTTGAAATTTTCAAAAATCCTTGATTGTATGTGTTCTTTAATAATTAAAAATAATATTAAAATAAAATAAAAATGGAGGGGGCTCCCATACAAAAAACACAATTTTTTGCCTATTTTTGCTCTTTATTGGTACGGAACCTTTCGTGCGCGAGCCCGACTCGCACTTGGCCGATTATTCTACTAGTTAAAACCTCAATATTGCAATCTTCGAGACGTTCGAGCCTCGAGGTACTGAGTCCTAAGACGGCCAATGACCTCGCACTGCAACACAGGTATTGTATCTGTAATTGATTTTATCTAACTTCATTTCATTACTAGGATTATATTGGATAAAGAGTCGTAAAGACGACTGACGAGTATATCGGGTCTTAACTCTTATCATGACATATTTTTTATAAAAACTGCAATAAACTTTGAGGCTACTGCAAAATAATTTGACGTTTGAAAAACCACAATTCAAAACAAGTACAAAAACATAATAAGTATCCTTTATTTTTAGAGGTAAACTGCAGATTCAACGTACAATTAGCACATAACATTTTGCATATAACATCGTTTTATGATTCTGTGGCATTAATGGTACAGAATCATGAAAGGATGCTAATCCTATGGATAATCACAGGACCGTTCAGAATTTCTGCACTTCATCTATGAGGACATCGTAGTGCTTTCCGTCCGGGTCGTATCGATCCCGGAATTCGTGGTACAGCTCCGGGAAGAGGTGGCTCACTCCCTGGATGAACACTTTGACGTTGTGCTTGTGGGTCGGCGTGCATTTCGCGCAGGCTGTGTACACAGCCTCGGTGATGTGGACTAAAAAAAAAAATTTGTAAAAAATATATATATCAATAATAATTATGGTCAGCAGTACATAGGAGAAGTAAAACGTTTATTATAATGCGATGCTCCTATTTTTTTTCCAACGCCCATAAAATGATTCCCTTAAAAAAAATCGGTTGTCTATAAAGTCGGTTTACTGACGATAGTTGAACGTGACAACGTATGACGTTGTCACGTTCAACTATCCTTAACCCCTTAACCCTCGCTTCCGAATCTCTATAAATAGAAACAAACTTTTTCGACTGTAACCTAAAGTTATTTCGATGTATTTCTTTCAAATGATTGTCTAAAAATATTTATAATGAGTAAAATAAACTATTCGCAATACAAAACGCTACATACATTCGAACAAAGACGAAATCCAGTGAAATCTTCGAACAAAGCACAAGTCATACCTTGACACGTAGGAAATAGAGCACAATTTTAAATAGCCGAAATAATACCAATAGCTCACAGATTGTTTATTTATTTTTCATTCAGAGTGTGGTCAATGTATCAAAGGTCATAACTAACCAAACTTCTTCATACAAAAGTATTCTCTAAGTCATCGAAATACGTAATATAATCGAAACAAAGAGCGCGGCCCAGGTGGGTTGAGTACGGTTGCTGAGAGGATAAAATGGAACGCCTCAGAGCAGCTGTCAGCGAGGCAACGCCGCATGAACTGTCATGTTTTTTGGGCGCGCACCCCATATCGAATTATAAGACGTTATCACGTTAATAAAATGTAAGTATAATAATACAGGCTGCAATTAAACCTTCCTGCCAAATTTTTTCCAGGGCTTAGGTATCATTAGGAGAGTCCATTTAACCAATAAAATTTGGGTGTTATTTTTTTTTCAATGAGATTTTTTATCCCATTTAAAATCGTTGCAGAATGGTCGCTCGCGGCGCGGGGGTGACGCGGGATGAGGCGCGCGCGCGGGGGCACGTCACAACTCACAAGCGGCCGACGCATCGTGTCCATTAATCATTGTAGTGTTTATTAGGATAACTTTCGGACGCTATTTCTCAACATTTTAGTACGGAGTGACTATAAAAGAAAAAATACGTGTATTTTTATTTTTAACAAGGATAAATATATCAAAATTTGGCAGGAAGGTTTAATTGCACCCTGTATATTCAGAGCTTTAACACTTAACTCAAATTTAGTAATAATTAGTATAGCTACACTTATTTCTTAAATAATAATAAAAATAAAAGAACGAAGTTTAGAAAAAATTAAGTATAGACGTCTTGGTCGATGACACGTTATGTAATAAAAAAAAATATTAATCTAGATCTTAACTTTTTACCATCATTAACTCCAAAAAAAATTAGTTTTGTTAGAATTAGTAGTTTTAATCTTCTGAATTCAATGCCAAGCAACTATGGAAAATATCAACATTTTAGTATGAAAATTAGCGTAGGTATGTATGCTCTTTAAACCTACGGTATTATATTTTATTATTATTATATCAGCCTATATTCGTCCACTGCTGGACATAGGCCTCTCTCAATGAACGCCAAAATGACCGATCTCCTGCTTCTCGCATCCGACATGGACCCGCAACTAAACGGAGATCGTCGTCCCACCTAGTTGGAGGTCGACCCCTGTTTACCCAGCCTTGGTATACATTCCAGAGTAGACCGTACGTTTACTCCAGCGATCGTCTGTTCTTCGAGCTACGTGGTCAGCCCAGTTCCACTTCATCGTACTAATTCTCTGTACTATGTCGGTGAAATATATCTATCAACCGATAAAATGTAAGTATGTATTTTACCCGACTGCCAGGAGGGTTATGTTTTTAACGCGTATCTTGTAAGTTTGTAATATTCTTTATTACCTCATATCTTCAGAACCGCTAAGCGGATTTTCACGTTTGAGGTATCGTAAGATTTGTCTTAATAGCCCAAGTGTTCTTAGATAGATGACATAAAAAAAAAAAATGGCGGATTTTTTACGACATGATGTGAGGTAAAAAAATAAAAATTCTACCAAGCATATCGACTATCGAGTGTGGTATCAAAATGAAGGATTTTAAACACTAATTCTAAATATGTATATAACTTGCAGTTTTAATATTAAATAGAACGATAAAAAATAATTTAAAAAAACCCCTTAGATTAATTGTCGAAATTATTAGATGACTACAAACTAAAAATTCGCCAATAAAATAAATTAATTCAAAAATCAAAAAACCCGACTGTAAAACAATTTTAACCCTCAATTATTCACTAGGTGAAATTTACTAACGTAATTAACTTCTACGAGTCCCTGGGACTCACATATTTTATATGTATGTTTTTATGAAATGAAACAAATTTCATCAACATTTTGTTTAACAATCTTCTTAAGTGCTTAGTAAATTATAAGAATAAATAACAAAACCAACCAAACTTCTGAGATCCTCTCTGAAAATTAAATTAAAGAAAATGCACTTGTCAGTCTTTTAAAACCACTATATTTTTAAGGTTACTCTAAACTAACAAATATTCTAAAAAATTAAAAGAACTTAACGTTTTTAAATCAATAAAGGTACACAAAATAAAATAAAATAAAAATTAATGTATGCTTCTATACCAAGAAAAAAACGTGCAGTGGGTTACTACCACTATCTAAAAGCTACGTCGGCATATCTTTTTTGAGCAAGTAAAACATATTGGCTTCAGACATTTTGTGCACAGATGAGCAGTTTTTGTTCTCTTTTTGTAGTGGCATAAATTATAGTAATACTTTCCCTCGTAGCTAACTTGTTTCAGGGTGGCTCATATCTTCAGGAATATCATTTTTGCGTCCAAATATTCTTGAAGCCTGGCTTCCAGAATGGAATCTGCTCCGTGTTCTCTTAGATTGATAAAGTCATGCTTTTTTGAGCCATTCTACAATTGTACAACAGAAAAATAAAGCATACATAATTTAATAAAAAAATAACGATGAAAAATCAACATTTCAAAACTTTAATACATAAGAATAATCATAACTTTACTAAAATAAATAAATTATACTTATAAAATATAATATACGTACTTACTATATTATACTATAAACTATAAATACAAACTATAAATTATTTCATCTTGGCATGAAACTCGTAAGCAAGATTCGTATCAATTAAAATATGGATTAAACGCCTCCGGCAGAATTAGGTCTTGTTTCGGTCTTTTTAGTTAAAATTGTTTTGCAGTCGGGTTTTTTGATTTTTAAACTGTTTACGAAGTAGTTTGATACCATCAATTTTTTTACTTAATTAAAAAAACCTGGTGATGCAATCCCAAGTGATCGTGGTTACTGCCAGGGAACTGGCATAAAGCTATACGAAGAGGTGCCTCGTGCGAAGTGCACCTTGTCGCTCACGTCCGCGTACGTCCACGCCAGGGGAATGACGCCCAGTACGCACACAGTACTTACTCTTGTGCTGCGCGGCCACCTCGTCGCAGGGCCCGCGGTCGAGGTAGCAGTACAGCTCTGCGCGCAGTACGTCCGGCTTCTTGATTATGTCCTCGAAGTGCACCTTGTCGCTCACGTCCGCGTACGTCCACGCCAGGGGAATGACGCCCAGTACGCACACAGTACTTACTCTTGTGCTGCGCGGCCTCCTCGTCGCAGGGCCCGCGGTCGAGGTTGCAGTACAGCTCCGCGCGCAGAGCGTCCGGCTTCTTGATTATGTCCTCGAAGTGCACCTTGTCGCTCACGTCCGCGTTCGTCCACGCCAGGGGAATGACGCCCAGTACTCACACAGTACTTACTCTTGTGCTGCGCGGCCACCTCGTCGCAGGGCCCGCGGTCGAGGTAGCAGTACAGCTCCGCGCGCAGCACGTCCGGCTTCTTGATTATGTCCTCGAAGTGCACCTTGTCGCTCACGTCCGCGTACGTCCACGCCAGGGGAATGATGCCCAGTAGGCACAGTACGACAAACTTCATGATGAGAAAATAATTAAAAAAAATCCACGTAAAAAGATAAAAAAATCTTGGGACTAGTGGACAGACCCTCTAGCTAATAATTTTTCGTTAGTTTCTTTTTAAGCTCCAGCTTAAAATATTTATTGATAATGGTTCTAAACTAAACAATCGTAACATAAATACTCAAAGCATGATTCAAATCCCCTCATTTATATACTTCACTGACATTCTTCAATCTTCATATATAATTTATGCACATAACAATTTTTGAAACAGTTTTTACAAGAGTAAATTGATTATAATTATTATTAATGTACTTACCGTGTACACGTACCTTGGTAACGTGGATATTTTTTGTTGCGAAGAACTAAGTAAATTATGATCAATAATTAAAATAATTAAAACAACGTGAGAACTCCGTAACCATCAATATTTTTTTAATTCATAGAATATCGCCCAATTTCGCTTACTTCCTAAAAACCTACCTTGAACTTGTGGTACGTGCATTTTTTTTCTTACGAATAATGAAGAAAATTCATCATTGATAATAAACAAATAAAAAAAATATGTGTAAACTCCGTACCTTTACCGATTCCTAGAATCTCGCTCAATTTCGCATACCTACTTCCTAAATAACTGATCTAAGGCAGTTCAAAAAATTACTAGTTAATTACTTATTTGCAACTTATTCAACAATACCAGAGAAAGACAAACTGTCAAAATAAAACTAATATTTTTTGTTTGGAGCTGTTTACTCGAAAATATAAAAATATTATATAGGTACACATAATCAGCAATACTAGAGAAAGACAAACTGTCAATTTTTTTTTTGTTTGGAGCAGTATTACTCGAAAATATAAATATACCCAAAATATATACATACTTTAAAAAAACATACATTAAATTCAGGAAAATAAGATACTGCCAAGTAGATTTTGCAGAGTCTTTTAAAAAAATTGTATTCAACCTTACCCCATGAAGTGGGGTTCAATTAAATAAAGGGGTCACGACGTGTATTATCCTTTTGTGTAAAATACAAAAAAAAGCTAATACTTTTTATTAGCTTTTTTTTCGTACCGACGACCTGTGTGGCTCAGTGGTTGAGCGCTCAAGGTTGCGGGTTCGAATCCCGCCAAAGGAACAAAAAATGTTTTGAATGTTCCTCTTCCTGGGTCATGGATGTTACATAATTATTAAATACATCTACAGAGTGTAACAAAACTAAGTGATAACACTTAATGGTATGCTTGAGTCCCGTGTATAGAGTTCACTGTAAAAGTAGCAGCGCTGAAAGTCCAACATTTTTTTCACTTTTGTATGGGGAAACTCGTGACCCCGCGCTGGGGCGCTTGCCCATACAAAAGTGAAAAAATAGGTATTTCAGCGCTGTTACTTTCACAGTGAAATCTCTTCAAGGAACACGTACACACCCTAAATTATTATCACTTAGTTTTGTTACGCCCTGTATATGTATCGTATATAGCAATAATTTTACATTCATGAGTGATACTGTGTGACCTATGTAAATAAATGATTTTGATTTGATTTGTATGATAAAAATCTTAAATATTTAATTATTATATGACGTGCAGTACTGCCCTGCTAAGCGCAAAAGTGGTATCTCCAAAAAAACCGAAAATTTGTTTTTTATGGCATCGGATAGCTTAGAAGAATACGCGTCTATTAAGCTAAGCCTTATAGCGGTATGTAATTCAGAAGTTATAAAATAATGGTAAGAAAATTTTCTCTATCTCAGTTTTACCTTAAATTTCTAAGGATATTAGAGGTATATCAATATAACGTAGGCAAATAGCCGTATATTTAAATACCGCTAAATCTCTTAAAAAACAAAAGCGTTTTACGCACGTTGTGTTCTAAGCCAATAAGCGGCATAAAGCGTTGTAGCGGTAAGTCAGTAGTTAAAGCTACTGACTTACCGCTACAACGCTTAGTATTTTTGTGCTTACTTGATTCGCAAATCATGAGATACGGCTGCAGCTGCAAGTCAAATTGATCTTTAAGGCTTATTCTATACGGTCTGATTTCTGATACACCTTGCAATGATTTATCCCTGCCTTGGCTAATATTCGTGTCATTACTTGTTTGTTGTTGTTGTAAACAAATAGCAATGTTATGATTACTGTTTAAATTAGTGAAAATACTGTGAATTAATGTATTCAATGACTTTGGTTTGATTGTGTGCTTCAATAACCAGGTAGGGAACTAGGGAAGTGTTAATATACCTAATTAAGAGTATTATTGCATGTTAAGAGGCCGGGTGCCATCGAAATTCTCATACATACGTAATACCAAAATCATTTTCTCACACGAAAATATTTAACGTGTTTGAGTTATTTTTCAGCTTAAAATAGTAATTACCTAGGTTCCTGCACAAAAAATTACTACAAAATAATTAAACACTAAAACATATTTTTTAGTGTTTAAATATTTTACTACAAAACTACTAAATATTTAAACACTAAAAAATATAGTAAAATACTAAAAATATATATAAATAAACAGTAAATTTACTACAAAATATTTAAACTCTAAAAATATTTTGTAGTAAATTTTTATGCAGGTACCTAGGTAATTACTATTTTAAGCTGAAAAATAACTCAAACATGTTAAATATTTTCGTATGAGAAAATAATTTTGGTGTTACGCATGTATGAGAATTTCGATGGCACCCGGCCTCTTAATTTTGGTAAAAGTAATATCCTCGTAACCTCTTTGCGGTCGGTACTTTGGAGTCTGAATTTGTATACACGATAATATATCGCAGATCAATGGCGTTACTACAAATAACTTAATAATCAAGTAGATATAACAGAGGAAGAACTATTTTTGAGTTGTTATTACTTTTGAATTTCACGGTTAAACAGTCAGTGAGACGATACCTACGTAAACTTTCCTTGTTTGATCTTTCCTTCCTTTTTATGAGTGGGAGGATTACACGACCCAGTATAAACTGTCTCGAATTAGACCGCGTCCATATATTAGTGAAATGGTCGAAGTAGAAGTCAACAGAGGCAGTTTTGAATTGGCATACAAAACAGGATTCAATAATGATCCTATCAATGCTAGTATAATAGGAAATAAAATTAAAAAAAACTGGAGTTTTGCCGCCACTGACGAAGAAAAATGCACCAGACGGTATTTCCACAAACGAAAAAGATAATATTTTGAAATCTTTCGAAAACATTATACCCCGAAATAGGATGTCCTTTTGGAAGGAACTCCCCACTTTTGACTGATTAAAATTCATAGAACACGATTCTTTTTAAAATATGTTTTTTTAAGATTATAAATTTAAATAATAAAAGAATTTACAAGTGCACTTTGATTTGTTTTTTCTTTATAAGAATATGTATTGTATTCGACTGAAAATTCATATCATTTTGTATACAAGCATGTTAGGTGAAAAGCTAACCAAAAGGCGGTAACTCAAATCTCAAGTTTGTAATTACTAAGCGGTATAGCAGTATCTCATGGTTAAGGCATTTCCATGTATATTTTACATATTTAACTAAATGTGATAGAAAACATACCTAATATTATATATAAATTACATTTGCTAACCAAAAATAACAATCTGTAAATTAACGTAATAAATTTAACATAACGTCAATTATCTCTAAACTAGCTTTCACTGACATACCGCTTTTGTGCTTAGCAGGGCAGAGTACTAGGTATTAAATAATATATTTCCGTTGCCTGGTACCTGTAACACAAGTCCTTTAGGTATTTAGCACGGGGCCATAGTATATAATCATTAATTTTAATTTATTTTTTCAGATTTCCCAATATGGCTTCCGTTGACCGTCAGAGGAACGGCTCGGCTCAGCATAATATGCATGCCGTGGAGAAGGCGTTTAGGTATGTTTATTATAAAAAAGTGATTTAAATAATATTATAATCTCTAAGTTAATTACTATGATTAAGGTCGGGGAAAAAATTGGCACAATTTTTTTTAAATTAAATAAGTTTTTAATGAAACAAACATTTTTGCCAGTTTCTTTACTATACAAAATGTACAGAGAATAGACCGTAAAGTAAAGATTCATCAGATCATTTATTTTGTAAATTGAGAATAAGTGCAGGCTAAAAATTTGTTACAGTTTGAAATTCAGGAAGTACTAATATTATTCTAACTCATTTAAGGCATGGAAATTATTATTGTCATAATGGTTACCCAACTTTAATTCAATGACATGATGACAATAACACACAATGATAAAATTTTTGACATTAGCTCCACACAGTGCAATCAATTATTACTATTTTTAGCCGACTTCCAAAAAGGAGGAGATAATAGGTACGTTCGGCTACATGTAATGATGTAACATAAAACGTAGAAAAAAAGGCGGACGGAGTCTTGTTATATACAAAACTGTGTCTTCACTTTTCTTCAGAGTCGGCCACGCTCACATTCTGACTCCTGTCAAATGGTATGGACTAGCGCAAGAATGTGTGCGTGCGGACCGTGTACATACAGCCAGCTGGCCGACTCTGAACGACACAGTTTTGTGTATGGTGGGACTCCGTCCGCCTTTTTTTTATACGTCCATGTGATGTAACGTATGTTTTTTTTGTATATTCAACGGTTACACAGCCGTTTGTGGTCCATTTTCAAAATTCTTTTTTTAGGGTTCCATAGTCAACCAGGAACCCTTATAGTTTCGGTCTGTCCGTCCGTCTGTCCATCTGTCCGTCTGTCTGTCTGTCTGTCTGTCCGCGGTTTTGCTCAGAGACTATAGGACCTACAAAACTTGCAGTATTACGGAACCCTATAAATAGCGGGTGGCCCGACACGCACTTGGCCGGTTTTTGTTGTATAGGTTTTAACTCGAATTTGATACCATATTCACAAAAGTGGTGACGATGGGATCCATGAGTAACCGAGGTAAATCCTCAAAATGTATAATATGGGAACTATGTAAATTCCATTTATCCTCATTCGGTAAAAATATTTTATATTGTCAATAAGTAATAAATGACAAATTATAAATACTAGTAATTTCATCACAGTTGAGTGTTTAGATACTATAATATTTTATATTTGGGCATCTTAAGATAAAATATTATATTATCTTCACCGTGTGTGATGCGCTTATTAGATTCACAGGTCTGTGATGTATATTTAAGGTAGTGTCTAAAATATGGCTTTTGAGAGTTAGTATTTAACATATTTTATGAAAATCGCCTAAGTACAGTTAATACTCGTAGCTGATATATCATATATGTGATAGTTTCATTATTCATACCTATATCCTATCTATCTACTTATGTGACTAAATTTTTGACACACTTACTCTACCTTAGTTTTTATTATTCGTAGATTTTTAACAAAAAAATGAAACCGACTTCCAAGGTAAAAACAATAATTTAATATTAACTAAAAGAAATTAAATAATTCCCACTCTTTAATATATTACCTAATTAATTGTGCCTTTTTCAGAATTCGTCTGAATCCCAACTATTTCTATATCTACATAATATTATAGTTTTCATAACTTTAAAGTCGGTACCAACCAGTCCCAGAAATTTCAGATACTTACCTAATATTCTGATATTGACTGAACTCACGAATAAATAATAGCTGGTAGTTGGTACCGACTTCAAAATAGTGAAGACTATAATAAATTATAATGTATAGAAATAGTTGGGATTTAGACGAATTCTGAAAAGGGCACTTTTAAAGAGTAGGAATTATTTTATTCTTTTTAGTTAATATTATTATTGTTTTTACCTTGGAAGTCGGTTTAAATTTTTTGTTAAAAGTAATTATTTTAATAAACTTTTGCATTTTTTATCTAGTAGCGTTCGTGCGTAATTATTAGGACTAACAAGACAAAGTAATTATTTTGTATTATAATTTGTTGTTGTTGTTGTTGTTGTTGTATGTTAATTTCTTTTGTTTTATCTAAGATAAGTATAATGTTTTTATGTTTGTAACCTAACAGTTCCTTTTTTTGATTATGTAAGTTTAATTTATACAGAATGTACTTACCTAATAAAAGTGATAACACTTTAGGTTACCTATAATAGAGTTCACTGTGAAAATTTTGTCCTTTATATTTCTATGAAAAACGACACAACGTCATGAATTTGCCCAAACAACAATTAAAAAAATCGGTCAAGTGCGAGTCGGACTCGCGCACTTTAGTGAGTATAGTTCCGTACCGTTATAGAGCGAAAGTAGGGCAAAATTGTGTTTTTTGTATGGGCCCTTTACTAAGTATTAATTTTATTTTAATTTTATTATCAAATATTAAAATACACACATCATAGAGAATTTTGTGAAAATTTCAAGTGTCTACATGTTGCCATTATGGATTACGAGATAAAAAAATCACGTTTGTCGCATGGGAGCCCCCCTTAAATATTTTTAGTATTTGTTGTTATAGCGCCACCAGAAATACACAATCTGTGAAAATTTCAGAAATCTAGCTATAGCGGTTCTTGAGATACAGCCTGGAGACAGACAGACAGACGGACAGACATCGAAGTCTTAGTAAGAGGGTCTCGTTTTACCCTTTGGGTACGGAACCCTAAAAAGTAACTCATTTCAGTGCTGCTATTTTCACAGTCAACTCTGTATTATGCTAAGTACTCACATACGGTTTTGCTCAATCGAGCAATAACGTCAAACAAAACCCGCGGTTCGGGCTTTCGTCCACACATTCAGCATTGCTCGATACTTTTATTCTAAATCCGGCTCGATCTGGTTCCATCAATCCTTCGAGCGGCTCGATGCGACTTGCGAGCCTTCGAGCTGTCAGTTTTGCGGTCCACACAGTAATTATTACTCGATTTGGAGTAAAACTATCGAGCAAAACCGTATGTGAGTACTTATTAGGGTCACATACAAACTCTAAAGTATTATCACTTTGTTTTGTTACATACTTGACAGTTGACCCTATATATCTGTCGCAGTCATCTGGTTCAATCTGCGATTCGATTGAATGACTAGCGCTTTCATTGAATGACACCATTCAATTGAATGACTCGGCCGATCGTTGATTGAACAATCGTCACTCAACGTCCAACTTAACATAGCCCTTTGAAGAGATCAGACATGAAATCAGTCAGGTTATTGAATGAAATTAATTCTTTCCCACTGCGGCGCTAGTAGTCACCAATCTTTATTAAGTCAATGACCAATACAAATATGGCGTCAAACAGCTCGCACAGCTGATAGGACTGCCAGCAACTGTGTTAATATATTTTTTTGATTGAATTTACTTTATTAATAATTAATAATTTACTTTATTTTTATTTAGTGTATATTATTTGTAATAAAATAACTCATTAGCGTAGATTTATATTACGCCGCCAACGGCAACTTAAGAAAAAATATTACATCCCATTTAACGACTTCACTATAATATGACTTTTAGTAAAAACGTAAAACGTTACAATCATCGCCTTGACGGGTGTTCGTTTAGTCATTCAATTAAATGGTGTCATTCAATGAACGCGCTAGTCATTTAATCGAATTGCAGATGACTGCGACATATTATTCATTATTCACCAACCCTGCCCAAAATTTTTTATCGTGCAGAAATGTGTTTCTCGCACACCGATCGATAAAAATAATAAACATTGCTATTTATATCTGTATTCGTTGTTGGTATCATCATATTATTATATAACATTTTTATATTATTATTTTGCAACAATATTTTACATAAGTAGCTGAAGTTTTCATTTTTTCTCTACCACTAACGTGGAAAACTACCAAACCACATTATTTAAGATAATATCAAAGGAAAATAATTATTTGTAATTCTTTGCGAAAAAAATACATTTAGAGTATGAGAGGGGCTTGTAAGAATTTTATATTCATTGCTTTTAATAGTATTATTACGTTTAATCTCAGTATATAAATTGCAACATAAAAATGAATTAAGTACATCAATTTTACTTAAGTAATGAAAAATATTGTGTTTGTTGCTCAGCGGGCCTAAAATGGTCGCTTTGGAGAATCATATTATGAATCATAGCATGATTCATTTTGACAGTCACTCTGCTTGCAATTCATATATCTAGTTCCGAGTACTAATTTGACATTCGTCAGTTGACAGTCGCATGTTTTGATAATTCATTTTCTGAATTGATTTGAAAGGAATTGATTCGCCAAGGCCCAGTCTCTCCCACACGAACCCTCCGTAACATTATAGAGAAAAAATAGGCAAATATTAAATAATTTGTTTTTTGTGTGGGAGCCCCCTTAATTATTTAGTTTAATTTTTTATTAATTAAGTATTACAATTTTATCAAAACAATTTTCGCGTAGTTAGTACCACAGACTTTGGTACTTAAATCTAACAGATTGTCTTAAAATATGTATTATAATGTTATGTATCTGTTTATTGCGTATCAAAATTAAAATTTTAAATTGTTATGCGGCAGCCGTGAGCCGGGTGCCGCTTGGGGATTAATTGGTATATTGTTCGTTTTATTTTCTTTAGATAGGTAATATCTTTGTTCTATACAAAATTAATATGTATAATATTGTTACGTGCTAGGGTTCGTAGGATTCGGAGACAAAGACCTGGTGACTCTCTTGAAGACTTTATTCACAAACACTAGCTCACACAAATCACTAAGTCCAAACACTAAGCACTAGATCCAAATCACTGAGCACTATCACTGTCCTAGGTTGTAGCCGAGTCGTAGGTTCACTATCACAATCACTCACTATTGATCACTTGTTTTCACTTCGAAGTCGCCTCGAAGATCGCTCAGATAAAACTGAATTGCCGGCTTGTTTACCTGCGGCTATTTATACGGGTCGAGGCGAGCCGTAGGCTGTACGAGAACATTCCACGATTCGCATAAACACGTAAACAACACTTGTTTACTTAAACATGTATGGAATGTTCGAGCATGCAATCGTACACTTCACGCCATCTAGTATCGATTAGGGGATTCGTCTGCGTTTTCTCGACATGTTGCGCTAGCTTGACGCTAGATGGCACTATGTGTCCTTTTTCGTAACACTACTCCTCTCTTAGAGATGCTCGTCCCGAGCACCGTTGTTACTGCCATGGTAACGCGCCAGACGGTCTATGTGTACCACTTTGAATGTCCCTCTTGGTTGCTTTTGGATCCTGTAAGTCACATCATTCAATCGGGTAACCACTTTGTATGGGCCGTCCCACTTGGTCTGCAATTTTGGAGATTTCCCTTTTCGGCGAGTTGGGTTATGCAGCCACACCAGTGACCCTTCTTCGAAACCGCTCGTGTTCGCTTTCCGGTCGTATCTGGTCTTCATTTTCTCACTTGACTGTAACCCATTTTCCCGAACCGTGGCGTGTATATAGCGCATCTTTTCCCTTAAATCGCAGACATAGTCTTGTACGGTCTTCGGTTCCTCCGGTGACCCTCCTGTCAAGAGGTCTACTGGTACTCGCAGTTCTCTACCGTAATTGACATACGCCGGGGTAGCTTTTATGCTCTCATGCTCGGCGGTACGGTACGACAGAAGGAAGAGCGGTATATACTTGTCCCAATCCTTTTGTTTGTCATCTACCAGTTTCGCCAAATGCCTCTCAAGGGTCTGGTTAAATCTCTCAACCATTCCATCAGACTGTGGATGGTACGCGGTGGTCCTCGTTTTATGCATTCCCAAAATTCTGCACACTTCCTGGAAGACCTGCGATTCGAAATTCCTGCCCTGATCGGAATGGATTTCTAGAGGCACACCAAAGCGAGATATCACTTCCTCGACTAGCTAAGAAGCAACTGTTGTAGCTTCCTGGTTTGGTATGGCGAACACTTCGGGCCATTTGGTGAAGTAATCCATGACAACCATAAAATACTTGTTTCCCGATTCCGTTACAGGAAATGGCCCAGCTACGTCAACTGCAATTCGTTCCCACGGTGCGCCAACGTTATACAAACGCAGGTTCCCACGGCTCCTTGTCTGTGGTCCATTCACTGCAGCGCAAGTAGTACATTTGCGGCACCAATCTTGTACATCATCTCGACAATGCAGCCAGTAGAATCGTTCTCGCACTTTTGTTAACGTCCTCTTGACACCTAGATGACCTCCTGATACGCCATCGTGTATTTCACGGAGAACATCTGGTACTCTCGTCCTTGGGACAACTATCTGAAGATGGAACTCTCTGCCGTTAGGCTTCTCCCATTTCCGGTAAAGTATTCCATTTTGAAGTATCAGACTGTCCCATTGCGCCCAGTACGCCTTAGTGACAGCGCCAGTGGGTGCAACCTCACTCCAGATTGGTTTTACATCACCGCGTTTCTTCCATGTGATGATGTGCCGAAGGTCGTCATCTGTTTATTGAGCCTCCCTCATAGCATCATTCTCCCGTGGACCCAAGGGACTTGTTCTTGTTAACTTTAAGGTTATTTCATTAGATTCCTGCTTAACACAATGTTTGCAGCCCTCTGAACACACGGCGTCGGCATTCCCATGCGCCTTTCCGCTGCGGTGTTCTGTCTTGAAGTCATACTCCTGGAGCTGTTCAATCCATCGAGCTACTTGACCTTCTGGGTTCTTGAATTGCAGTAGCCACTTCAAGGCTGCGTGATCATTTCGCAGTAAAAACTGTCTGCCGATGAGATATTTGCTGAAATATTGTAGCGTCTTTACAACAGCCAAGAGTTCTCTTCTTGTCACAAAGTAGTTTCTCTCTGGCTTAGATAAAGATTTGCTGAAATATGCAATTACAACTTCTCTTTCACCCTGTTTTTGAGATAACACCCCTCCAATGGCCTTGTTGCTTGCGTCCGTGTCGACTATAAACTGGCCTTCAGGTTGTGGATACCCCAGGATTGGTGTTTCACACAGATGTTTCTTCAGTTTCTGAAAATAATCTTCAGAAATCTCGTCCCAAATAAACTGTCGTTTATCTTCTGTCAGCCGATGTAATGGCTTGGCTATCTCTGAGAATCACTTCACAAAACGCCTGTAATAGGAGCATAGGCCGTGAAATGCCCGCACTTCGGTTTTGTTCTTAGGGGTTGGCCAATTTTGCACTGCTTCCAGTTTCTCCGGGTCCGTCTGGATTCCGTCACTGGAGATAACATGGCCGAGATAATTGACCTTACTCCTGAATAAACGACACTTTTTCGGATTCAACTTTAACTTGGCCCCCTCTATTTTGGCGAAAACTCGTTCTAAGTTTCGCAAATGGTCCTCGAAGTCGCGGCCAACAATGATAACGTCGTCCAAGTAGACTAAGCAAGCCTCTCCAACTAAGCCTGCCAGTACACACTCCATGAGTCGCTCAAATGTGGCAGGTGCGTTGCACAATCCAAAGGGCATGACGTTAAACTACCATAAACCAGTGGAGAAAGCTGTCTTCTCCTTGTCTTTTGGATGAATTTCCACCTGCCAGTATCCAGATTTCAGGTCCAGGGTCGAAAACCATTTCATGCCACTCAAGGTATCCAGAGTGTCGTCGATTCGAGGTAATGGATAGCTGTCCTTCTTAGTGACATCATTGAGACGCCTGTAGTCCACACAAAATCTTGTGCTACCATCTTTCTTCTTCACTAACACAACAGGTGAGCACCACGGACTTGCAGACGGTTCAATAATCTTATGCCTTCTCATGTCTTCCAAAAGGCCTTCAACTTCTTTTTCCTTTGCAATGGGTATCCGTCTTGCTCGTTGACGAATTAGGTTCTCGCTTCCAGTATCTATCCTGTGCTGAACCATCGACGTTCTTCCAAGGTCGCCTTCCTGACTGGAGAAGATATTCGCGTGGCGTTGTAAAAACTTCTTAGCTTTCATGCTCTGTGAATAAGTCAGATTACTCTTGCAGTCATCGAGTAGCTCAGTCACTATTCCATAGTTGCTGCTGTTTGCTGAGTCTGAGCCTGTGATCGAACTACACTTTCTCATCCAGACAACTTCCTCGCACTTTCCAATGACGTCACCTTTGTTCAAGCAGATCTCGTGATCACCAAGATTCAAAACCCTGACCACAGCGTTACTGCTTCCACTAACAAGGGTTCTCGCCGTCATCAGTTTTCGCGCTGATGTCTTGGTAGGTGTGTCTTCGATCAAGACGCATCTGTTTGACTTCTTCTTTCCAGCTGGCGGTAGTTTCACCAGCACTCTAGCTTCCGCTCGTCCAGGTATAATGACTTCCTTTACACATGCGACTTTCCCGCAGGTGCCTCCAAGGATGAAAATTTCTTCTTCGCCACACTTGAAAACTCCGTCAGCGACATTAATTCTGCAGTTGTGCTTCTTCATGAAATCCAAACCCAAGATGCAATCATCCATAATCTCAGCCACGATAACGTCATGAGGGTATGAGTAACCCCCTATATTAATCGTAACTGACATTTCTCCCAGGACGGGTATTAGCTGTCCGGAGGCAGTAAGAAGCCGACAGTTAATTCTCCTCTTGTGCCTCTTTGCGGCTTTTACCAAATTTGGGTTCACTATTGTTCTAGAGGCTCCTGTGTCTAGAGTCATTTTGCAATCCGTCCCGTTAATAGTCCCCTGGATCGCAAGACTATTCCCGCTGCTTGCTTGGGAGATAACAGTTATTGGGGCTTCCTCCGCGTCAGCCAGTACTCGCCCCTTAGTCCTAACTCCTAGCTTTTATTCGTTTCCCTAATCCCGGGTAGGGGACGAAGCTCTTTGCTTCTTCAGCTGCTCTATTTGTTCAATGCGTTCCTCGAGTCTTTTCATTCTTGCCATCTGAGTCTCCTTCTGCGGGCAGTTGAGCTGAAGATGGCCCCTCTCGCCGCTGCACTTGTAGCACATGGCTCCAAAACTTTTCTTTATAGGAGCCTTAACCTCCTTGACTTCTTCAGACACCTCGCGGATCTTATAGGTCTGCCGAATGTCACGCCGAACAGCCTCGACCTCTAAGGCATGTGCCAACGCTTCCTTTAGCGAGGTGGGGTGACGTAGCCTCACTGCAGCTCTGACTTCCAGGTCCCTGATTCCGTCGACGAATGCTTGAACAATGTTCGTGTCAACCATCTTGGAATCGGCTCCTGGGTGTGCCTTCTTGACCAGTTTTTCAATTTCCAACGCCCATTGTTGTAGTCCCTCTCCTGAGCCTTGGACTCTGTCACGAAGTTGAGCACGGAACACGTGCTCCAGGTGTCGCTTTCCGTATCTGGATTCAAGCGCCTCCATCAGGTCTTGGAACCCGTTTCCTGTATGTGCTTCCAGGACTGACAAAACTTGCCCTCTAAGCGCAACAGTGAGAGCAGTCAGGCATTGTTCGTCAGTCCATCCGTTGGCAGAAGCAACCGTCTGGAATTGCTGACGATATGCGTTCCAAGAAGTAGTACCGTCGTATGGTGGCACTTTAACTCTTGGTCCTTGTACCACTTCTCCGGTAGTTCCACTAGACGTCGCGACTCCTGTAGTTTCCAGGCGCACTTTCCACTTCTGTAGTTCTGTGAGGCTGGTTTTCACATTTTCCATATCCACTCCTAGCCCGGTAACTCGTTCTTCCATAACATCGACATCTTTCCGAAGCTTAGTCACCGTGTCACTAACATCCTTTATAGCCAATAGCGCTTTTTATTCGTCGCCGCGCTCAAACCCCGCGTTAAAACTATGCAATAGTTTAAAAAATAGAGCTTGAAAAGTCAGGCTTAATTTTTTTATCGACTTAAAAAACGTGGTAATTCTGTGATCAGCTACTGACATAATATTAATATGCTGTTGCATAAGTGTGTGCAAATGTCAATGGACTTTAATGTAGACAATTACTGGGGAAAGACATGAGCCAAATGTGGTCAATGGTTCGCGCGTGCTCTTTGTTACTCGTTACACAATGCACAGTGGTTTTAATATCCTTATTCCTTAGCCACGGCCCACGACCCACTATATAGTGACGAAGTCCTAAATAAAGTTACTAAATATGGTATAGTTTAGACTAGATGACGGCCGCAACTCCGTCGCGCCAAAATTCGTTTATCTCGCGGAAACCGTATTTTTTTCCGGGATAAAAAGTATCCATTTCTTTTCCCGGAACTCAAAGTATCTCTATATCAAATTATATCAAATTTCAGCCAAATCGGTTCAGCGGTTTGAATCTAAGAGTACATTAGGTCATATTTCATACTTATCGTAATACTGACCTAAAAACTTCATCCAACCAACAACGCTTTTTAACCGACTTCCAAAAAGGAGAGAGGTTCTATGTTCGGCTGTATACTGTAACAAAACTAAGTGATAATATTTTTGGGTATGTATGGGTCCCCTGTATAGGGTTCACTGTGAAAATACTCAGCGATGAACGAGTAACATCTTTTTATACTTTTTTTATGGGAAAATACATGACGCTGGGCGTTGGCCCATACAAATAAAAAAAATTGCTCTTTCAGCGCTGCTTCTTTCACAGCGGATTCTATACAGGGGACCCAGCTCACTCTAAACTCTAAAGTATTATTTTGTTACACCTTGTATATTTTGAATTGATGAACCAAATTAATAAAAACATTATGATAATTTGTAGAGTCTATAATTATGTGGACTGTTCTAGTTCCTCTTTACAGAATATATTTTGCTATTTATATTTCATTTTGTGGTGTTATTTTTTACATTACAATAATTATTAAAATTTATGCTCTACTGCAGTAGTTTCTTACTAAGCGTAACAAATGGTTACGCTTAGTAAGAAACTAAGAAAAAATATAAAGGAAACAAAATTAACATGTATTTAATCCATTATTTATACACTTATTTTATCTCGTTGGTGTAATTTATGATTACCTCATGCTTGGATTTAATAAATGTATTAATTTTGTGTCACAAAACTTTATTTTGAAACATGTACCAATACCTGCGTACCTACTTATAAAGGAATAGTACATTACGCACCTAGGGCACTGGGCAGGAAAATAAGAAATGTCTCAGATCACATAACAAACAAACAACAACAAACAACAAACATGTGATCTGAGGATTTCTTATTTACTGCCCATAGTGCGTATACTATTTTTCTCATCGACGGAGGCGGAAAACGGCAACATCGGTAAGCGCAGCGGGAAGAAAGTTGACGCTTTCCGCTCGAAGGTGAGAAAATTATAATATTAACCTATCAACCCCCATAGGGACACCGGCGACCGCGTCAACAATAGAATAACAATAGATTTCCAATAATCCGCGATCAAAGGATTAATATTTATTCGATTCTCAATAGGACGAATGGGTCGGCTCGGCCGAATCGACACCACGGCCTCACAGAAAACCGAGGGAAACAACGCTTTATTATGGGAATTGTGATTTTAACTTTTAGGTAACTCGTACGTCACTACTAGTCCGCAAAATATAGCAAGTACGAATAACAATATTATTATAATCTCACATTTAAATTTCTAGAAACTTTAAGATTTTTAATTTGCCTCTAACCACAAGCGAGTACAGTAAGTATAGTAGTATAGTTGAAGGACGTGATTCTCGTCATTTTCCAATACATTAATTCCATTCAAGTCAGCTTAGCACTAGCGCCTGTTAAAATATGTATGACTTATGTAATGCTATGTAACTATGCTCCTCACTCCTCGGTATACCCGATACTTACACGGCGTTATCCACTAGCTGGTATTAATTATTTAGGCGTTTTAATCCTTCGATCGCGGATTCGTGGAAATCTATTGTTATTCTATTGTTGTCGCGATCAGTACAAATTTAGAAATGCATCTACGCGTCACGTTGCGGTCTGATTTAACCCTAAGGGTCTACACAGACGGACTGCATTTCAACTGCAATCCAACTGCAAATTGCAATTCATTTTTTGCAATTCAATTGCAGTTTGAATGCAGTTGACACGACTGCAATTCGACTGCAATAGAACTGCAAACCAAACGCGCAGTCGGATTGCAGTTCAGTTGCAGTCGGCGTGCAGTCGTGTGAACTGTTTGGTTTGCAGTTCTATTGCAGTCACATTGCAGTCGTGTCAACTGCATTCAAACTGCACTTGAACTGCAATTTGCAGTTGGATTGCAGTTGAAATGCAGTCCGTCTGTGTAGACCCTAACGCTTGATCCTAAAATGTTTACCTACACACAAGTGACGTCACAGCGCCAATGTTAATAGGCCACGCGAGCACGCGCGGCCGCAAGCGGGCGAGAGTTCAGCGATAATCATCGGAAGTCGGGAAGGATGGATTTTTCGCCATTTCCTCTAATTATACAAGCGGGTGCAACGTTAGTGTGCTAGAGAAAGCGAGCCGACGCGGTCGGCGTGCGCGCTCTGATACTTGTACCGACCAGTGGTGACCACGAAAGCCGCCGTGCATTTGTGTGGTGATCACGAAAACCCCCGAGCAATCCAGTGGCGCCCATGAAAACCCCTGTTCTTGGCGTTGGCGCTTACGAATTAACCACTGTGCGACTCAGTGACGCCCATTGAAATCCCTGTGGAAGGGAGTTGCGCCCACGAAAACCCCTGTGTAAGCCAGTGACCCTGTGCAAAAAAAAAAACACTAGAGCGCGCCGTCGTAAATGTGGCTCCACCATGGTGCGGACGAAGAAAAATATGCTCTACTACCGGAGAATCAATAAGTACTGAGTTTATGTAATCTTATGTAATAGAGTTGTAACTTATAATGTTCTGTCCTTGTCTGTTAAGGCCGTCCCCCGAGCAAATGACCTTGGCCATACATTTGCCGCGTTGCCGAGATCGCACCAATACCCTATTTTTTTTACTTATCTTAGTTTAAATTGACCTAAAAAAAAATTAAAACGGGGAATATATTGTGGTTTATGATATTGTCGATCTATTGGCGTGTGTTTCAAATAAAAGTAATTTGTAAATACTAAGGAGATGCTGAATGTATGCTTGAATTTTAATAAATTGGCTTTACTTTGGAAGCTGATATCATGAGTATAATAAACGAGAATAGAAAATTTGAAACGGGGAAAGGAATGTTGATATACTGAAGATTATTGCTGTGTTTTTATTATAACTCTGTAGCTTTCAAATTATGAGTTTATAAGGCTCTAAATACGGTAAATTACGGATTCTCCGTAGGGAAGGCCCTTAAGCAACGTTTCTAACTTATCAGACAAGGGCTAAATATGGTTTCCGATATAGTCTGTATACTGGAACTGGTGACATTTTCTACTATTAGGGGGGAGAGTCCGGTGTATGTGTTATATTTCTCTATGGGGTAGAGGGTTACCATAGAGAAATATAATACATACACCGGAGGGTTACTATTTAGTAATGTACCCTTCAACTCAAATGTCGTCTATAAACTTCTACTTTCTAAACATATTTTATTGTGCAATTATTTTCAAAACGTTTACTAACTATACTAACTGAAGTAACAATTGAAGTAGTCAAGGACTTTGGTAACATATAATTATAATATGAGATAAGCAAACGTTTTTGTGTCATCTGCCGAGACTTAGTAATTTAATTACTTAGTCTCAGTACTTTATAGTTTATGTAATTACATATTATATACTAGACTTAGAATTAACGCATTACATACCCTGGTACTCAGGTACCCTGCAGTTATATATACCTGTGAACTATGATTTACTACATGACAACCAAGTGTGATTAATTTGAATGACGATGCGAAAAATTGACGACCTCTGTGGCTCAATTGATTGAGTGTGCAGCTCAAGCCGGGGGCGCGGGCTCGAATCTCGCCGACGCGACGGAACAAAAAAGTTTTCAATGTTCCCGGGTCTGGATACATATACACATGTGTATTAAATAATAAAAACTTAAATAGAATAATATGTATACCTAGTATAAAAGTATTAAATATATGTATTTCCGCTGTCTGGTACATGTAACACAAGTTCTTTAGGTACTTAGCACTGGGCCAGACTGACGTGGTGTGAAGCGTCCATAATTATTATTATTATTAAAAATTCCAGTTTTGTCACTAAAATAATTAATACCTAATGACCACTTCAAACTTCACAGTTTGCACTAGCACGCTTCAGAATATTTAAACCCGAATAAAAGAAAAAAAACTGCAACGAATGGCTGACGTTGTTGAACCACGTATTTGACGTGATTATGTGTGCATGCGCAGGATAAATGGTGCTGCTAAGCGATTTTCATCGTTTGCCTTGTAAAACAGCAATTATGGTAATGGTACATTTTCTGAAAATCACAGAGGATTGTTAACATTTATGTAAGGTTGATGAAAAATCTTTGATCGTCAAGAACAGCTTCATTTAAGTGTATTGAAAGCGAAACTGTAGGCTTTATTGAGTTGAAAATGGAACCAGACAGCCCCAATTCAAAATATGTCAATATCTAATGATAGTTCCACACTCCAATCACTAGTGTTTGATTTTCAAATTGTATTATCGCAGGTTTAGGTATCCAATTCTCATACCATCAAACCAAATTAAGCTCAAATGGCTCTCAGCTTGCCCAGACAATCTGTCTTCCTGATAAGATTTGTGATCGCGATGAGAATCCTCTCCTTCCTGGATTCCAGATCTTATTGCCAAGTACTAAAGTCCATATTACTCGTTTCAGGGGTGACCAGGGTATTGCGATGCGGATCTACGCGGTTACCAAGTACTAAAGTCCATATTACTCATTTCAGGGATGACCAGGGTATCGCGATGCGGATCTACGCGGGTGTGTCGTTTGCTGTGGAGGTGATAGTGTTCGTGGTGAGGGTGTACGCGAGCTGGTTCTACGGGATGTACCGGTTCTTCGTCCCGCCTGAACCGAAGAGTGTGAGGGGCGAGATCATACTTGTGAGTAGAGATTTTTACGCAAAATATCGAGGAATATCCGAGAATGGACAGGGATAAAGTCTGTTGAAGAACTTTTCAAAGTTTCAGAGCTTGACTGCCAACCTTCAGTGATTGGAGGGGCACTAGAATAAGACGGTTATTTTTAACCCTCGACAAAAAAGATAGGTGTTATAAGTTTGACATGTCTGTCTGCCTAGTCTGCGTATGTGTCTGTCCGTGGCATCGTAGCATCCAAACGGGTGGATCGATGTTCATCTAGTTTTTGTTTCCGAAAGCTGACATTATCGAGCGTGTTCTTAGCTATAGTTCATCATCAGCTCGCTCAGTGCTGAAAAATTTGAGTTTATCCACTTAATTTTTTGAATCGGGAGTTGTTTGTCTTAATTTAACGTTATTAATGTTGTGGATGGATTGGTTGCAAGGGCTAATCAACATTTATTACTACATCTCAATGTTAGATAATGTGAGTGTAAAATAAATGTAGGTACTATGTATCCAATATAAAAAACGGGACATTGCATAGGGAGAATGTAAAAAGAGTTGAAAATATGTTGATGTCCATAACAACACATTTATATAAAATAGCTAGTACAGTTAATTTTAAAAGTTATTATACCCGATAATTTACTAACGATAAAAAAAAATATAAAAAAAGAAAGAACACTGTCAAATAATTCGAAATTTAAATTCCAGGTAACCGGATCCGGTCACGGCATGGGTCGCGAGATGGCGCTGCAGTTCGCGGCGCTGGGCGGCATCGTGGTCTGCGTGGATATCAACGCCAGCACCAACAAGGATACGGTGGCATTGATTAAGGAGAACAAAGGAAAAGCTTATGGATACCAGTAAGTGTGAAGCCAGTGTTTATTCCAGCGCTGGTATGGGCATTGTATCCATGTAAATGTCACCGTCAAATCTTAAAAACAGGGAGATTAAATACTAGTTTTTGCATTTAATTTAGGCATATCTCACGGTTTTTATAATTTGACGGCGAAACCACTTTTTAATATTAATCCCGGATAGGCTATCCACAATTTATCTGACAGATACTCCATACGCTATCTGTCAAGTTAAGTTGTAGATAGCCTACCGGCACTTATCAGGAATTGGTGAAACAGGCTCTTAATCTACCATCTATCATCTAGATTCTATATCAGTGGTTTTTAGAGCTGTTACCCCTATGGCCTGTTAGGGAAACTGATTTACCCCCCCCCCCCTCCAATTAAAAACAACTACAAATTTGTATTGGTACATTCGCAAGTTTTTTAATAATATAATTAGGTTCAGACTTCAGTTACACTTAACGCGCATCTCATATATCATGCTCCATGTTCAGACGGTTTATTGCCTTTTTTTAAATGTTACCAGAGCTGAGAACCCGCTCTCGCATTTACAAGTGGTAACAGTACCAATATTTTTAGATCTCTGCATTGTCGGCAATGATAGGGTATTCTGTAGCTGTTTTTCACCAAAATGTACAGAGTTTATAATTTTTTTCTGCCAATTCATCTATTTTAGGTACCACCTCTGTTACCCCTTTAAAATAGCTATTTTACCCCCGCGGGGGTAATGGGCACTGTCCAAAAAAAATCACATGTACTTTTTATATATTTTTTTCGTTAAAATAGGGTATTTTAAGAATATAAATTAAATAATTTTGAAATTCATTGGCTAGTTTTTTCTCAATAAATTTTTAAAGTTTTGCTCTGACGTCATCATCGGCGGCCAAATGACCTCTGCAGTATGTTTTTTTTTTCCTTTCAATCTTATTTATAATGGCTGGTTCGTCAAATGCAAGTTATCATTTTGTGAAAGCTAATACGAGAAGCTAACCAAAAGTTCGAAATGTAATGTTGGTCGAATTTATTGCTAATTTAACGTCATTGAAGGTCAAACTAAGGTTAAACATATTTGTTCAAAAATGTAAGTAACTAATGGGTATTTTTTTCGTTTATATACAGAAAAACGATCACTGACCTTATTCCTCGAAATGTTTTTGTAATGAGCAAAATTTAAAAAAAATGGACAATCCCCATTACCCCCAGGTTGGGAACCGCTGTTCTAGATCATAGCATCATCTGCTACTGCTGTATCAATGTAAATTTCGCCTCCGTGGTCTAGTGGTATAGAGCGCGGCTCTTGACTCGGAGGTCGTGGGTTCGATTCCTGACAAGTAAGATGAACCATGCGTCGGATGGGCATGTAAAAAGTCGGTCCTGCGCCTGATCTCTCGCCTGTCGTGTCGGTCTTCCGTTCCACTGGGTTATGAGAGTAAAGGAATAGAGAGTACTCTTGTGTACTGCGCACACACTTGGGCACTATAAAATTACTCCTGCGTAGCTGGCCTGGTTTCAATGAAACCGGCCACCGTCACCGAAACCGGTGTGGGAGTTATTATTTAATGTAAATTGCTTATTGTTATTACTTACGTTAATTATTAATTATTATGTACCATTTACCGGTATAAAAGACTTCAACGGGGTTGCCAAAAAGCTGCGTTCTATGCAAAATATCCTGTGTAGCACCCAGTAAGTAGCAGGCCGCGCAAGCTTGTTAATAAGCACTGGTACCAGTGGGTAGGTCACAATTCCTAGTCCACATTTCGACCTAATAAACGAGTGGCGACACAGAGAAGTCTCAAGTCTACATAACATAGTAAATAAGTCTGTTTAACTGCCTTCAACAAAGAAGAGTTTAAGTAGACGACTGACTGACTTCAAATAAATCTTAAGATCTACAAACTTGTAGCAAGCTAGCGTGGCTCATAAGACGCATAATATCAGATAATTTCCTTCATATCTTCAACTGAATGAAGCTAGAATTTCTAAGTGTCCGGATTTCCCGCGCATGCACGAAGCAAATTATAAATGTTGTGTGCGAACAATTACGCGTTGGTAATTTAATGATTTAACACTTATTATCTAATACTTTTGACAGGTTTCTTTTGTTGAATGATTACTTTTTGCTGGTCTCATAATTTACGTACAATTTAGATAGACCATAGAATAAAAAAATATGTTTGTTATGTTGTTCAACTTACTTCGATCATCGACTCTGTGTAAATAATATTTTCTAAGAAAACCTAATTTTACCGCAATTGAAATCAATACTAATATTATAAATGCGAAAGTGTGTCTGTCTGTCACTTACATTTTCACGCCCAAACCGCTGAACCTATTTTGCTGACATTTGGTACGGAGATACTTTCGAGTCCCGGGAAATACATTTGAATTTTGAAATTATCTTTTAAAAATTCGGGCTAGCCTCTTATCTGATTTCTTTATTAGATACACTAATTATACTTATATTTTGATACCCGCAGATTATTAAAATAAAAACTTTGTAAGCAAGTAAGCAACGAAAAGATAATTATCATTATTATTGTTATGAAATGCGGATATACGTAACGATTAAAAGAAAGGCACAAGAGAAAAAGTTGAAATATTAACAAGGTCTCGAATTGGCCTTGGTATTTTCCACTCACTAACAAAATTGTTTTGCACTGAAACAACTAAGAGTAAATGTTTACTTTGTTAGATCATTACTGTACATCCGTGGTCCAGTGGTCCGCGGTAGAGCGTCGCTCTTGACTCGGAGGTTGTGGGTTCGATTCCTGCGTTGGAAACATGTTATTTCCAAGTTCGGTTAGGACAATGCAGGCTGATCACCTGATTCTCTGACATTGATCTGACAAGTAAGATGATCCATGCGTCGGATGGGCATGTAAAAAGTCGGTCCTGCGCCTGATCTCTCGCCAGTCGTGTCGGTCTTCCGTCCGTCGGGTTATGAGAGTAAAGGAATAGAGAGTGCTCTTGTGTACTGCGCACACACCTGGGCACTATAAAATTACTCCTGCGTAGCTGGCCTGGTTTCAATGAAACCGGCCACCGTCATCGAAACCGGTGTGGGGAGTATTATTATTAGGGATGCCACGAATAGTGAATTGGCCGAATACCGAATACCGAATATTCGGCAACGCTGTCGGCCGAAGCGCCGAATATTCGGCCGCCGAATATTCGGTACGAAATACCATATACTTTTCGGGGGCGCGGTAGCTGGATTAAAACAATTCGCAACCTGTTTTCCTCGTTGCCTTTTCAAACGAGTAATTTGCGTCAAACGAGTTGGATTTTTATTTGAAAACAGTTCGTCTAGATCGGAAAACCGATCCTTACAAGTGGTGGTTAGCAAACGAAAAACAATACCCAAACCTGCCAAAATTTATCTCCTGGAAGTAGCGTGTATAGCGAGAAGTAATTTTCTGAGGCTGGTAACATTTACGATGAAAAGCGTACCTAATCGTTTGCTACCAAAAATGCTGAAAAGCTTGTATTTAACCATCACAACTTATCAACTGATCAATTTTAATTACCAAAGTGTTGTATTTTGGAAATAAATACATCGTTTTGAGGAATACGAGTATAACGTGTTTTTAACATAGTTTGGTATTCGGTATTCGGCCGAATAGTACGTATTATTCGGCCGAATACCGAATAGCAAAAAAAGAAGCCGAATAGGCCGAATACCAAATAGTTGCCGAATATTCGTGACATCTCTAATTATTATTACTGTACATCAGTATCATCAGTACTCTACTTTGTATTTTACATCAATACTATAGGATCTATTCCGAATGATTTTACGGTGTAGCCGTAAAATCATTCGGAATAGATCCTCGAGATTACAAGCAAAATATCATGTATGCAAATGACAGCGCAACCGCGCCGCTATTTAACTATTTAACTATGATTTAACTAAATCGTTACGTAAGTATACATTACCATCGTTAGATATTGTAGCCGTGAGCGGTGAGACGACTAGTTTTTGGAGTTTTTTTGAAATGAAGCAATTGAACTTTGAAGCAATTTTAATTTTGGAAACCAGAATCGTTTCACTGTGTTTATTAAAGCAGCCATACTCAGTCATAACATAATAAGGGAAAAGACCTAATGGCAGACACTTTAAGGAAACATGAAACATATTTTGAATGTTATAAAATATATATTTATGAAAATAAAGGATTGATAACTTCTTCCATGTCTTCAGTAACTCTTACAAAATAAAACTATTATTCTGTAAGAGTTACTGAAGATCTCTGACAAATCAATTAAAAAATATATTATTGGTCTTTTTGTAAACTTAGTCATAAGTACTAATAGATGACATCACAAAAAACGAACATCACTAATAGTAGACACCAATATGAACTAATAGTTGACATAGAACATTACATTACATTTTACATTTTTCCTATTATTAGGTCTTTATTTGCCATTTTTCAAAAGATTTCATTTACTTACTTCATCATAGTAACTACATGCATCAGAAATATTATCCACGTTGTCTCCAGATTCTATTCACTCTTCTTCCATGCTGAAACTATCTTTCCTTTTATTTTTATTTTTCATATTTTTTTCCTAGCAAATTTATTTTCAGTCCATGTTTCTTTTGCTTCTTCTTTTTTCTTCTTTCTTTTCTCAGCTCTCCTCTTTCTTCTTTTTACTGCTAAAAAACTAAAGCAATCGATTTTTAGATCAGTACAAGGTCTAATATTAGACACCATGTCCATTTTTAGGTGCAGTAGTTCTAAGTTCTTAGATTGTTAATTGAATTATATTTTCAGAGAATAGTGATAATTTTTGCAGTAGAATAAAGTACAAAATAACTTTAGTATGTATTGCAAAACTCAAAGATGAGATCCATGTCATCTATTAGGTTTTTTACATTTTCAAGAACTAATAGTAGACACCCTTTATATTGTTAGGGAAAATGGATAAAAAATCTTAAATAAACATTAATAAGTGTATACAACATGACCATTAATCCAATGAAATCAATAGAAATTACAAAAAATCAAATAAATGTTTTCAAAACTTCAGCGGTGTGCACAAGATTTTGACACTGGTAATGCAGCGATATCGGTTCAGTAGTTTTGGTTAAAAACTATGTTTTCTAAACTATAATATTAGTATAATTACGTTCTGTTATGAAGAAATAAAAAAGACGCCATCTGTTGTCACACGTTGGAACTACAATGAGAGTTTATTTCATAGATGTTTCCATGGAATTATACCATTACAACATATTGTGCGCTAAGCTAAAGTAAATAAAAACGCCATCTATTGTTACGTATTAGAAATACAATGTGAATTTATTTTCATCGATATTTCCATGGAAATTAGATAATATATTTTTGGCTCATCAAAATGTAGCCTATGGCTCTCTCAGGCTCTAGAGTTCTAGACTAAGTGTGTACAAAATTTTATTACAATCGGTTCATTAGTTTTGGCGTGAAAGCGAGACAGACAGACAGAGATACTTTCGCATTTAATTTTATGTATATGTTATAAAATACTTAATAAAATAATTAATTAGTATGAATATGGATAACTTTTAACATGAAACTTATGGCCTCCCAAAACAAAACATTTCTGCTATGTAAACAATTATAATTTATAAACCTTACAAAACAAAAAATGCATTTTTGTTTTGTATTTTTGTTTTGTATATGTGCCTACGTGAATAATTACATTTCCGTCTATTATTTTTACTCGGATTATAGGAAACGAACATATTATTATCGATTATTCCCGAACGCCGCGCCGCCGCGCCGGTGCTCGCCTCAGCTACAGCGGCAGTAGTTCGCCTATAATATAGCATATCTGTGTGCGTGTGCGAACTGTTCATGGACACAAAAATCTTTACGCACACATGATCCCAGAGCATGCCGCACGAGAAATGCTTGCCTTGACCTTGAGCCATGCCGTTCGCGCGTGTACCTAACTTAATGTTTAATTTCTCGCAAATTGATTGTTGCTATTTTATAAATGTAGGCGTTTTAAATGCGTTAATTTTTTCTATTACCTATATTTTTTACTATTAATATTTAATAATTAGCGTCATGAGTCATCTAAAACGTACGAAAGTTAAATTAAAATATATGTGTATGGCAAGTCATGCATTAGGTATGCACTGCCTTTCTGCCTTCATGGTGTGCACGCCCATGCAAAACTTACGTGCAAAATTTCGCCTTCCTTAACCTACTTGCTAAGAAATAGCCGAGCGCGTGTTGACGCGGTCATATTATTTACGAAAACTGATCCCATTTTAAAATTTTGTTCCCGAAGGCGTCTCTAATATATTTTTTCAATTCAACAGATAGCTTGAGAAGCTTATAAAATTTACAGTGGTGAGAAATAATGAGAGTAATTCTTATTTTTATGGTATTTTTGTCATAAGTGTCATCTATTAGTTCAGTGTCTAGCATTAGGTCTTTTCCCTTAATAAAGATGTTGATGATAATATGATGATGGAAAACTTTGAGCAATACTGCGGTCAAGCAGGTATTTTAATTATGTTGTTTACATATTATCGAGTAAATAACTATGTATTTAATACAAATAATACGCCGACACGCATGCGTAGAGTTCCGTATATAGATTTAAAAATAGCAAAATATCTATAATGCCCGGTTTCTAAGGTTTTTAACAGGAGTTTATTTATTCAACAGAGTTATGTATTGGTTATTGTTTTGACGTTAAGAAATCAAAATCGCTAGTGAATAAATAAACTTCAGGTAAAACACCATAGAAGCTGGACATTCTTGTGTCTAAACACACCGTGCCGAATTTCCACGGCGGAAGTTCGGCTTGATTCGGCCTGCAATGTATTTTAAATTACCGATGACACACCATGCCGAAATTCCGTCGCGTTATATTGTATGCGTTTGACATTGCTGACGTAATCATGCGGAATTTCCGCCGCGGAACTTCGGCATGGTGTGTTTAGACACTAACGATAGAGTTTACGCGCTCTCTATGCTATTGGCCATACTCTGAAGTTAGCGGTTCCTTACACATCACGATATTAATAATTTCAGAATATGTTATGTGACGTGATGGATAATATGCGAAAAATCGGAATCACAATAGCGTTTACGAGGGCTGCTATTTATGTATCCGGAATTAAAAAAAGAAACAAACATATATCATTGAGGTATCTCCAAAACGTGCATTTTGAACGCATCAACAGCCTCTTCGCGGCTCGAAAAACGTTGACCACGTAATTTGTTCTTCGCGTATGGAAATAAAAAGAAATCGTAAGGTGCCAAATCAGGGCTGTACGGCGGATGACCAGTCAATTCGATCTTTTGACCCTCCAAAAACTGAGTTGTTTCAGCTGAGGTGTGACAGCTAGCATTGTCGTGATGTAATATGATTCTTCGTTGTCGGTTGTCCTTTCTTATTTCTTCAAAGACTTCTGGTAAACAAATGGTCGTATACCATTCAGAATTAACCGTTTTACGATTCTCTAATGGCACTGTAGCCACATGTCCATTAATTTCAAAAAAAACAGGCGACCATTTGCTTCAAAGTACTTTTTGCACGAGTAATTTTTGTTGGTTTCGGCTCATCTTGGAACACCCACACCGTTGACTGTTGTTTAGTTTCGGGGTCATATGCATAGATCCAAGATTCATCACCTGTGTAGATATTATAAACGGCTTTTGACGTACCACGGTTGTATTTTTTTATCATTTTTTTGCACCAATCGACACGAGCCCGTTTTTGATCGATTGTCAAGTTGTGCGGAATCCAACGCGAACATATTTTTTTTACAGCCAAATGTTCGTGTAATATCTTATGTATGCTCGTCATACTTATGCCTAAGGACGCCTCTATCTCGCGATATGTAACATGACGATCACGCATTATTAGTTCCCGCACAGCATCTATATTTTGTGGGACAACAGCTGTTTTTGGGCGACCTTCTTTATTTTCATCCGTGAGCATAGACCGCCCACGATTAAACTCACTGTACCAGTGATAAACAGTGGTTTTTGATGGTGCTTCATCTCCAAAAGTTGCGGTGAGTTGAATAAAGCACTGTTGTTGATTTAGCCCACGCCGAAAATCGTAGTAAATCATTGCACGAAAATGTTCACGCGTTAAATCCATGGCAAATGAAGACACGCAATTTTCAAAATGACGCCACAATGGAAAAATAATTGACAGTCACATGAAACAAAATGTATTCTTCAACCAAAGAGTTCTATTTTCAAATGTTGTAATTACTTTTTAAATATTGTTCTTGTAAGTGGCCAGTTCCGGATACATAAATAGCAGCCCTCGTACGTGCTCTCTTTAATGTCTCTACTATAGTCCCCACTCTGAGGCAGTTCTTTACACGACATTGGTAATTTCAGATGCGACGTGACGGACCGGTCGGCGATATCGGAGCTGGGTGACAGGATCAGGAAGGAGGTGGGTGACGTGGACATCCTAATCAACAACGCCGGCATCATGCCCTGCAAGCCCTTCCTGGAACACGACGAGAGGGAGATCCGAGCTGCTTTTGAGATCAACGTGTTGTCGCATCTTTGGGTATGAATATTGTGTTTTAGGATATTTGGTTTTTTATTTGTGTGCGAATATACTGTATGAAAAGGTGTGTGAATGAAGCCACATTTCTGTGTTGCGTTGGGTCGTAGCAGCGTTAATTTTGTCGTTTTACAAAAAAAAAAAACACGTTTATATGTGAGGCAAAGTAAGAGAGTGAATGACGTGGTTGTGCTGTCACAATCATAGCAATAGGTCATTGCATGATGACCTTGGAACGATGCGATGCAACGCGGCAATATGTCCTCGCTCTAATACTAACTGTACAATATACTGGACATATACAATAACTGTACAATATATTATCATTATTATTATTATTAAAGTTGGCCTTAAGGCGATCCCGTTGAAATCTTTTACAAGGATCTCGACTTGATTACATTGTCATACGTTTTTAAATTATACTATAAGTGTCTTAAGTAAACTTATAATAGCCTGGCCTTTGAATTCGTTGTGGATGATTTATTCAGTATCTTCTGAGCGAAGTAACCAATCTTCAAATACTGTAGTGCCCAGATGGACATGAATTAAAATGTCTGTATGGTAGCCTAAGCACATACGGCATTCTCATAACATGATCGGCATAGTCCAGAGTAATGAGCAGGTCAATATTATGTCTGGGACTAACAATGTGCGGGTATCTTCACGTTGTTTCCTTCATCATACGAGCGTCCGTATTATTTACTTGAAATCAGATTATTATTTTTTAACAAAAAATTAAAACCGACTTCCAAGGTAAAAACAAAAGTAATACTTATTCTTAATCTAAAAAGAATTAAATAATTCTTATTCCTTCTTATAGTGGCGTCTCCAGACTTCGCCTAAACCTCAACTATTTCTGTACTCAATCTTCATGCTTTTGAAGTTGGTACCAGCCCGGAAAAGTTCTGACATCCTTGACATAGCAATTACGCTAAGGTAAGCTGGTAACGACTTCAAAAGCATGAAGATTGAGTACAGAAATAGTTGAGGTTTAGGCGAAGTCTGAAGACGCCACTATAATAAGGAAAAAGAATTATTTAATTCTTTTTAGATTAAGAATAAGTATTACATTTGTTTTTACCTTGGAAGTCGGTTTTAATTTTTTGTTAACAAATAATAATTTTACCCTTTTTAGTTACATAATATGAGACGACAAGGCTATAATATTATAGCTTGTTGTCTTAGAGTTGTACATAATATTACTAGCGGTCGCCTGCGGCTCTGCCCGCGTGGATGTCGGTTACGGCTGCAAAAAGCCTACCCAGGAAAGACTCGGTCAGCAAAATGATTCCTAGGTCAATTCAGACTCCGACACTGACATCGACGACGCGGACGCAGTTATTATCCGAAGGGTGTACACTGTACACTGTACAGTGCACACTGCACAGATTGCCTTCCTCCCGCAAGCGCATCCCGCTTGGTGACGCCCACTATCGTATTATTTTAATTTCGCCATAATTTCAAAACCAAACGTCCAATTTTAATCATTCAAAGACCAAATGTTATCTACATAAACTGTACTTAGTAATAAAATAATTTATTTTGATAAGGATTAATGGCATGAGTAAAATAAATGCGTTTAAATGTTGTCCTAAAAATTCAAGATTTTTAAATAAAAAAATGGTTATTGTGCCTCACTCGACATAGATAAGTATAGTGTGTCGCGGACTTTTTTGTAGATATTTATAGGCTCTACAATACTTAGAACATTTTATGGTTCTATCTTTTATAGTTTCGGCAGCGTACGCAAAATAAGTAACTTTTCTGGTTGATTTTTTCACCTGGCGTCCGAAAAACTCAAATATCTTACGAAACCCTGTTTTTCAAAAATAAAATTTAGCCTATGTTCAGCACAAATAATGTAGGATTTGCTTGAAGTAGTTTAAATAAAGCCAAAATCCACAAACTTGTATATGGGTACCTTCAGAACCAGGGTATATCCTGGTGCAAAATCTTACTTTTTGGTAGTATATGCCTGAAATACTTCAGAAAAAATCAAAATCACCATATGTTCCCATATAAATTTCAAGGAGTCCCCTCGATTCCTCATGGATCCCATCATCAGATCACCACTTTTGTGAACATGGTACCAACCTCGGATTCAACCCTGTACAACAACAGAAGAATCATGAAAATCGGTCGATAAACGGCGAAGTTATGGTTGAACATACAAAAAAAAATATATAAACAGACGAACGTATAACCTCCTCCTTTTTGGAAGTCGGTTAAAAATATGTCTCATTGGTACACGCCTCCAACCGGGATCGAACCTGCACCCTTTTGCGAGTAGGTATACGAACCAAAGGTCTACCTACTAAGCCACGGACGCTCATAACTAAATTACACCGATATGGTAGGAACTTAGGTAAACTTAGGTACATTAAAGCTGGTTATGCTTCATAGTATTATGTTCTGTCTTTCTGTCTGTCACATAGGTAATATTATAATTCCATTCCAGCTCCTTCAAATGTTCCTGCCGTCGATGATGAAGCGCAACCACGGTCACATAGTGGCGCTGTCGTCGATGGCGGGGCTGGTGGGGCTGCGCAACCTGGTGCCCTACTGCGGCACCAAGTTTGCCGTCAAGGGCATGATGGAGGCGCTGCACGAGGAGCTGAGAGAGGACAAGACCACGGATTACAGCGGGGTGAGGAAATTTAAATTTGAAATAAAAGTGAAGTCGGTCGTTGACAGGATTTTTACACCATGCGATACGATATCGTACCGATAAAATAGAATTTTGAATCAAAGTTATTTCGGATATGAGTGGCCTTTTCATTCATGCGATACGATATCGTACCGATACGATAAAATAATAGTGGGGACAGGGATGAGTATTTGAATAAATGCTCTGATAAATATATTATAACGTATCTGCTTTATCATTTTCTACTATCAATATCAGACAACGTATTTAAAAAACGCTATGATGTTCAAGGTATTAAGGTGTAAGTATGACTGCTTGTGTATCTAACCTTTATTTCCATTCCGTCCGGTTCTCAAATTATGCCTGCAATTTAGCAATGTAAGTGGCGGCCGAAAAAGAAGGTCTTCCGATCGAGCGAGATAGCATGCTCGGTCAGGCCTAACTCCTAAGCCCACTTCATACAGACATCATTTCAGACGTTGTATATCTTTCCGTCCTCCGAAACTTCGATAGCGGGACGCCGGATTGTGACACTAGTGTGTTTGATACCGCAACAAGCTCATTGGTTGCTATGTATTACAGATAAAATTCACGACGATATACCCGTACATCGTGGACACGGGGCTATGCAAGAACCCCAAGATCAAGTTCCCGTCGTTCATGAAGATCGTGAGTCCGCGCGACGCGGCCGAGTCCATCATCGACGCCGTCCGCCGCGAGTACACTGACGCTTCCATACCACGATTCCTATTATATACCAACAACGTAAGTTACCAGCCTATGTAACCTTAAAGATGTGTGTTAGGAGAAGCCAAACTACCAATTTTGTGAGTTGTAAGTCGCAGAATTTCGGTCGCGCGGTAATGTCCAGATAGTGTAGCTAGCAGAGCACTTAGAGCCAACCCACACGTACCACAACCACACGACAACCACAACCACACCACAACCACACCACAACCACACCACGTGGTCGGGCGTATATTTCGTATTGTAAATGAACTGGACCATTCACACGTACCACATTTTGCAGTCGTTGTCGACCACTTGTCAGATAACTTGTCAGACGCAACCACGGCCGACCACATCGCAACCACATCGCAACCACGTCGCAACCACATCGCAACCACATCGCAACCACAACGTTGCGTCGATGCAAGACAGTGCGCTCTCCCCCCCCCCTCCGTTTCATTGACTTTCGTACGTAACCACATCGCAACCACATCGTAACCACTGGCGACAACGCAACCACGTCGGCATTTTGTCGGTAGCATAACGCAACTACAAAAAGCTGCAACGACACCATTCACACGTAACCACTGCTCGACGACATTTTGTCGTTGCGATATCGTGTGGTTGTGGTACGTGTGGGTTGGCCCTTAGTGATGTCGCATATTTCACAGCGAAGTTAGAAATCTAACATGTAATTAATATGAAATTTGACATAAGCGTCGCAGGCGCCATATAGCGAAGCGATACTTCAAAACATTCTTGATTTCTAACTTCGCTGTCATTGAACCAGAATTTCTAAATTTTAGCGCGATAATAAGTTTCAGTTGTTTTACCTACAACATAAATGTGGCGTTAAATAAATCCACACTAAGCAAATCGACACGACCTTTTGGCTTTGCTTGAACGTAGTGGTTCGTACTTCGTACTTCGTAGCAGTTCTTATATTCTATTTCATATTTTTTGTATATGTTTCTAATTTCAGCACTGCCGGATATACCCCCGCGAAGTGGCGACGCACATCAAGGACTTTCTGGACTCCGGCCTCGAAGCGCAATAAATTATTACAGCTATCCACAGCCTTATAGCCTTGTAAATAGTTATTTAAGTCGAACGAACCATTTACATAAATTATATAAGTACCTATATACGAGCTATCAGCTGAGTAATATTAATACAGAGGTATTTTTGGATCAAAACAATGCTAGTGCTAATGCTGTCTCATTCAAAAAAATATATCATTTAAAAGCTCGTGGAAAAGTCTATATACTTAAATTATAAATTACTTAAAAAAAATGATATGTTTTCCTATACTTTTATAGGAAAACATATCATTTTTAGCAAGCAAAGTACATACTCGTACTACTTAGTAGGCGCTAGCTCGTGGAAAAAGTATACGAAAAGATTTAAATTTAAATGTAAGTAACTATATTACTTGCCTTCAATAGTGTAAGAGTGTTTTCACATTACCGACCCGATATCCGATATCGGACCGATAATGGGAGAAACAAGTCCGAGACCAACGTGTGGTCGGTGCCTTAGTAACATCTAAAGATAGTTTGTACAGTGTATACCCAAGTACAAGTAGAGCTTGTGAGTTAAGAAAAATATTTCAAAAAAAATAGGTAAAGTGCGACAAGGCTATGAACGGGGCGGGGGCGCTGTTGGTAAAGAAGAACTGTCAAAAATTAAGTTTTTTTTTGTCAAGCTTTTGTATGATGGCAGCGTTAGTTCCTTTTTTTGCTACGTTCATTAAAACTTAAAAGCCTTGTCGAGCTCTATTTAAATATTTTAAATCGCGAACACATTAGTTTTTTTAGTAAAATCCGGTCTCAAGGCAGAAAAAGGATAAGGTCCAAATTGGGCTAATTTTAAAAGTGCTGGCCAACGCAAATAAACCCATTATTTAATAGAACATAATCTAAGGAATAATTTTTATTATTACACCAAAGTTCTAAGTCAAGTCTCCGAGTTGTTATTCAAGGTCAAACTTTTTTTATAACATATTATGTAATAAAAATTATTTTATTAATTAAAAGCAATAAGTAATTGATCCCAACGTCCCTATCCGAGTCATAGAACAGATTAGAAGCCAAATACCTACTACTCTACGTGCTTGGGGTACACAAGGCATTTGCCTAGTTATTCCAAGTAAGCAATAAGTTGTGCCCTGCAAGCCCCAAGCACGTAGAGGTTCCCTCTTCCTTTAAATTTTTCCAAATCATTTGTAGGTATTTGGCTTCTAATCTGTTCTATGACTCGGATAGAGACGTTGGGATCGATTACTTATTGCTTTTAATTAATAAAATAAGTTTTATTACATATGTTATAAAAAAAGTTTGACCTTGAATAACATCTCGGAGACTCGACTTAGAGAACTTTGGTGTTATAATAAAAAATATTCCTTAGATTATGTTCTATTTAAATAATGGGTTTATTTGCGTTGGTCGGCACTTTTAAAATTAGCCCAAAATTGTATGGACGTTGGATCTTGTCCTTTGGCTTATTCAGTCAATAGACAAGTCGCGAAATCGATATTTCTCTAATTTGTGAACGGAATTTTTAAGTCTAAAGTATTTTAAGGATTGACCAAACATACCAGTCGATAATATTATTGTATATTTAATATTAATTTTGTAAAATGAAATTGAGAAAAATAAACCTGGTATTTACGGAGTTTAAAAAAATTAAGTGATTTTTATACCTAGTTAAGCCGATATCACACTACACTTATTGTAAAAAGTGTTTTGATTTTCGTTATGTTGTAAATTTTAATAGAAATATTGTGATATTTTCATGTCTTATACCTGTATATATTATTTATACTGGCTGTAATAAGATATGTATTTTGTGCCATTTGTTTTTAAATATTTATAAGTATTTTTAACATATTTGTAATATTTTTATCGGCGCAAACTGTAAAAGTTAAAACATTAAAATTGTATATGTTTTGAAATTATGACTAAGCAAAACAACGCTATATTACTTCAAATAACTTTTGTAATTATTATTATATTATTGTTGAGTTTTTTTACTATAATTTTATATTTATAATATAAAATAATAAATTTCACAGTGTAGACATTGCTTTGAATTTTATGTTGCATTATGAATTCTACTTATTTTTATTATATTTGTCTTGGACAACTGTTTTTGGCCATTGAATAGTTTATTATAAATAAATTGAATTATCATGTGAAAATAGAATGTGATTTAAATGTTGAAATATATTTTTAATATTATAAATAATGATTTTTTTATTTTAAGGAGACTTTGCACTTAGCGCCTGCAGTGAAACACAGTCATGTTCTTACAAACTATTTTATTGATATACGAGAACGTAATATTCTTATTTCTTATAATAATTAAGTATGTTATAGTTATAATTTGCTACAATTCTTATTTTATAGTTTCTATTTTATTTGAGGTTAATAAACTGAGATCATTATTAATTTATTTCAGCTAAGCTCACTAAATACAATAACACTGAGCTATTATAATAAAATAATGTAACTACATTAATATCTTTGGGTTCATAAGGCTGCCTTCACATTACGTCGCCAGTGGTGCGGCACACGGTGGTCCGAAATCGCTAAATAGTGGACATTCGCAAAAAAGTTCGATTTTGGTGTGGAAAAAAATACCATTCGATAGATTTTAAGAGGAGTAACAATAAATCCTTCTTAAGTTTTTTATAAAAATGTATATTTAAGGTGAAAAAAAAGAATTACAAAAATGTTGTATGGGAAAGAATCTATAAATAGATTTTTTGCAAAAACTACTAAGTCATTCTGGTTCATCTTTGAAACAAGTAAAGTTCTAGGGGTATTTAAGGTTTAGAAAAAAATTTACGAAAATTTACGTGCAGCCTTTTGCAGTAGAGGGGTTCAAAATTTTGAAATAATTTTACTAACTTTTTAGGTGTGGAAAAAATACTATTCGAAAGATTTCCTAAAGAGTAACAATAAATCCTTACTAAGTTATTTATAAAAATGTATTTTTTAGGTGAAAAAAAATAATTACTGAAATGTTGTATGGGAAAGAATCTATAAATAGATTTTTTGCAAAAACTACTAAGTCATTCTGGTTCATCTTTGAAACAAGTAAAGTTCTAGGGGTATTTAAGGTTCAGAAGAAAAAATACGAAAATTTACGTGCAGCCTTTTGCAGTCGAGGGGTTCAAAATTTTGAAATAATTTTACTTACTTTTTAGGTGTGGAAAAAAATACTATTCGATAGATTTCCTAAAGAGTAACAATAATAAATCCTTTATAAGTTTTGTACAAAAATTAATTTTAAGGCGAAAAAAAAATAATTACGGAAATTGTGTGGGTATAATATATTATATAAAACGAGTCCTTAAAAAGCAACAATACTTATATGTATTTACAAACATGGATAGCAAAAACAAAATTAAACTAAAATTAACTACTTACTGACTATACTATTGTAATTATAATAAAATAAAAATTGTTACACACACTAATAACTCAAACAATTTCAAATGAAACTTATAAATAAACAATAATAAATAATAATCAATTAAACCAACGCGCTTTACAAACATAGTGGATCTCCAACGCTATCATCGCCTTGTAATACACAACTTCACTTTCTTCGTAATCTTCTGATAAAAGAGATCTTTCAAGCAACAGGTCGACTGTGTCTGGATGAAATTCTTGGTGTTTATTTTTAGACAACTTTGGACGAATGTGTAGCGAAGAGCTGTGTGTGTTAAGAGCTGTATGTAAAGCTTTATCCATGGTACTACATGTCTGCCAGTGTTCACAAACTCCTTATACATGCTGCTGATATTTGTAAGCATTTTGGCTTTATTCCAATTGGCTATTTGAGTGAAGAAGCTTCAGAGGCAAGGAATAAAGAATTTAGAAATACTAGAGAGATGCATACTAGAAAGACGAGTCGAGCAGAAACTAATGAAGATTTGTTGCACAACTTCTTAATAAGCTCTGATGCATATGTGTCTCACATTCGTCCAAAGTTGTCGAAAAATAAACATCAAGAATTTCATCCAGACACAGTCGACCTGCTGCTTGAAAGACCTCTTTTATCAAAAGATTACGAAGAAAGTGAAGTTGTGTCATCACAAGGCGATGATAGCATTGGAGATCCACTATGTTTGTAAAGCGCGTTGGTTTAATTGATTATTATTTATTATTGTTTATTTATAAGTTTCATTTGAAATTGTTTGAGTTATTAGTGTGTGTAACAATTTTTATTTTATTATAATTACAATAGTTTAGTCAGTACGTAGTTAATTTTAGTTAAATTTTGTTTTTGCTATCCATGTTTGTAAATATAAGTATTGTTGCTTTTTAAGGACTCGCTTTATATAATATATTATACCCATACAATTTTCCTTATTATTTTTTTCGACTTAAAAATTAATTTTTGTACAAAAATTATTAAGGATTTATTATTACTCTTTAGGAAATCTATCGAATAGTATTTTTTCCACACCTAAAAAGTAAGTAATTTTTTTTTTAAATTTTGAACCCCTCTACTGCAAAAGGCTGCACGTAAATTTTCGTATTTTTTCTTCTGAACCTTATATACTACTAGAACTTTACTTGTTTCAAAAATGAACCAGAATGACATAGTAGTTTTTGCAAAAAATCTATTTATAGGTTCTTTCCCATACAACATTTTAGTAATTATTTTTTTTCACCTAAAAAATACATTTTTATAAAAAACTTAGGAAGGATTTATTGTTACTCTTTAGGAAATCTTTCGAATAGTATTTTTTCCACACCTAAAAAGTTAGTAAAATTATTTCAAAATTTTGAACCCCTCTACTGCCAAAGGCTGTACGTAAATTTTCGTAAATTTTTTTTCTAAACCTAAAATACCCCTAGAACTTTACTTGTTTCAAAGATGAACCAGAATGACTTAGTAGTTTTTGCAAAAAATCTATTTATAGATTCTTTCCCATACAACATTTTCGTATTTTTTTTTTTTTCACCTTAATTATACATTTTTACAAAAAACTTAATAAGGAGTTATTGTTACTCCTATTAAAATCTATCGGATGGTATTTTTTTCCACACCAAAATCGAACTTTTTTGCGAATGTCCACTATTTAGCGATTTCGGACCACTGTGCGGCAGCCGCGCGACTTCCATACTAAAACGAGCCGCGCGGCAGCCGCGCGACTCTCTTTTGTATGAAGTCGCGCGGCTGCAGCGCTGCTGCCGCACTGCTTGCGACGTAATGTGAAGGCGCTCTAATTCCCCTTTACACATTATGTTATGACTACAACTTCAAAAAAATGCATATATATCACGTAATTCACGTAAAAAAATATTTGCTATACACTAATACATACAATATCAATTTCACGCTAAGATAAAATCTGTTTTTTATAGTTTTGGCTACTTTTATACATAAATGTTACTAGCACAAGTAACAATTTCAAGAAATCCGAACATTACGGCCTATAATAAACTTTATTATAATGTTATACTTAATATATTTATTTTTTTACTTACCGACTAAACAGCTTTCTTAATTTTGAAAATATATTAAAAATTAAAAACAAATAGTAGGTAATTACATTTTTTATAACTAAAACACAAAATATATGTAGTGTGTAATAGGCTTTACTGGCTTACTGCTAGCAAAACTGCAAAACTAAATACCAAAATTCCTGTCCTTAATTATTATTAATAATGACATAATATTTGTAGCAAGTAGTCAAAATATAGTCAACATTAAAGATTCTTCCAAATTCTTTAGTAGGTACATGTTGAAAGATAGAGAAATAATTGACTCTATATTTTACTCTACCAGAATGGCGTATACCGGTATTTATCCGGTTTAGAATTACTTAGAGGAGCTAAAGATGATAAATTATTTTGAATATTTTTAATTTGGGGCCATTATCACAACTTTAATTAAGGAGGGAAAAAGTTAAACCTTAAATTAACGTTAAATATTACAAAAAGTGTCTAAAATTATGAATAGGAATATCATTTCGAGTGTAGTCATGTAAATATGAAAAACAAAGATAGTAAAATTATATTCTACTCTATTATAGAGAATTTAATATTGATCACAGAAAGCAAAACTATTCTCAGATTTGGACAGTATAATGTTACAATTATTTAATCCTTATAATAACTCTACAATATAATACCATGTTCTTTTTTTATTTTGTACGCAGAAGTTTGTGTCAAAAGTAAACTAGGTCAGTAAGTCCTTGAAACAGATTTTTTTATTATATTTAGAAGTCAGTTTCTAGAGTAGGTATTACATATTTTTATATGCTTATTGTATGTTTAATAAATCAGCGCGCTGAAATATTATATCCGATATGAATAACATAAAATTAAAGTAAAGTGTCATAGTTTTAATTTTACAACGCGTGGTTTTTGTTTTAGTTTGACAAAATAAACGTGCACAAATCTCAAGCACGCACGCAAGAACTTTACTTGGAAGTTACATAACTGCCGCACTCAGAGGCAAAAATAAGTTATATTTTAACTGTAATTAAATAAAAAATTGGACATGAGACCCATAATATATGATCGGTCAAACTCTTCATTAAATTACAATTATTAAGTAATCAATAAGTACCTATTCGTCTCTGAGTGCGAAAGTAAGGGCCTGTTTCACCACTTTCTGATAAAGTGATGAATAGGCTATTCACAACTTTTGTGACAGATTCTCCATACTCTATCTGTTAAGTTAAGTGGTTAGGCTATCCTATCCAGCACTTATCGGGAAGTGGTGAAACAGGCTCTTTTAGTTCAACTAGATAGATAATTGGTAGCTAACATTCTTATGTAGCATTTAGCTTTCTTTTTTTCTTCTTATATTCGTTAACGAGCGAAAATTATGAGCAACATGGATCGTCATAAGCAATATAGTCCAGTATCTACACTTCACATTATTTATACACACCGGAATATCCAAAAAACTACAAAGATACTGCCTGCCGGTCGGAAAAAGCTCAAAAAAGCGCAATATTATGACGTCACTATTCAGGATCGTGTAAGAGTGGCTTGATAAACGCGCTTATTAAAGCTATTTGACAGGTAACATCTACATTAACTTTAAGTCAACTCCTTGATCCGTCCACAGAATCCACAACCTAAAATAAGTAAGTACCCCGACTATTTTAGTAGAACAACAACAGAACAAAAACAACAATTAATGAAGCTATATTTATAGCTTCATTAATTGTTCTTTGATACAGTCCATATCCTATTAAACTACAAAATGGTATTCTAAAAATTTCTATAACAATCTGCCATGGACGTATAAAAAAGGTGGACGGAGTCCCACCATACACAAAACTGTGTCGTTCAGAGTCGGCCAGCTGGCTGTATGTACACGGTCCGCACGCACACATTATAGTCCATACCATTTGACAGGCGTCAAAATGTGTGCGTGGCCGACTCAGAAGAAAAGTGAAGACACAGTTTTGTATATGACAAGACTCCGTCCGCCTTTTTTTCTACGTTCATGCAATCTGCCACCACGCCACGTCACGATCTGATTTGACTAATATTATAATACTTTTCTACTGCTTCATAGAAGACAGACTGGATCAAAAACCTAACAAATCTGCATTGATTTCATTTAAATACTACAATCTGGGAAAACGAGTTGCGAAAAAGCACGTTCAGAATTATTTTGCCTCTCAATTTCCATAACCCACCCTTATGACCTTGGCCTAAGAGTCAAAATAACTCCAAACGGCGTGTACTTACGTATAGTGAAAAGCTCGCTAGAACAGTGTTTCCCAACATGTGGTCCGCGGTCCCCTGGGTGTTCGCTAGTATATGTATGGGGGTCCGCGGTGTTATCCCTGAACCATGCATAATCCGATTTTTTGCTGTTTATTTTAGGGGCTCCGTGAAAACTGGGCTTGATTTCCTAGGGGTCCGTGGCTGAAAAGGGTTGGGATACACTTCTCTAGAATATGTCGATGTCCTTCAGGTGCTGGTAGTTGCGGTCCCAGTAGCCGCCGTTGTACAGCCAGTCCTCTTGTTTGGTGTACGGGTTGGTGCCTTGGCTGAACCATCTGGAATCAACAATCATTTTTTACCCAGTGCCCAAATCAATCATGGAAATTAAGTATCAAAAGTGTTCAAGTAACAATGTGATCATCAGCTTGTTAATTTTTGACTGGACTATTCCAGGGTTTGCTAAAACTTTTTCATTAAGCAGCAATTCATTTAATCATATTTACTTACTACACTTCTGAATTCTGATTATACGTTTTACCTACGCCAGAACCAAAATTTCAAGCTGCTTCGAAATTCGCAACGCGTACCGCTGCGCCACTTCACGTTACCAAATAACATTCTAGTACAGTATTTTCCAAAGTGGGCGATAACGCCCCCCTGTGGGCGCTGAAGGTCTTAAGGGGGCCGGTGTGGGACCCAGAAAAAAATGGGGGCGTTATGTAGAGGCTTGGGGGGTGATTTATTTCATCTGGACGCATTTTAAATTGAAACAAAGGGGGCGCTAAAATATAATTTTCTCCCAAAGTGGGCAGTAGACAAAATAAGTTTGGGAACCCCTGTTCTAGTGTAAGTACTAAAATATAATGTTATTAATTATTATAGTTAAGTTTTGATTGAATTCCCTGAACACATACGCATGTAGTCGAAACATAAGTGTTTCGACTACAAAGTCAGACTGGTCACTGATCAGCCTTCATATTATCATTCTAAATTTGAAATTCGAATTGCTACTTAACTTTTTATTTTATTTTGTATAACTGACCTCGGCTGCCATCCATCCGAGCTCTTCTTCAGCACCTTCCTAGCGGTCCTCTGCTTCTCCTCCAACCTGGTCTTCTCTGCGGCGGCACCATCGATATCACCCTGCTCCAGCAGCCGGATATCCGGCCGGAGCCGGCTGTCCGTCGGACACAGCTGACCCTTCATGTCCTTCTCCATCTCGTTGAGGGACATCGCGAACTCCGTGAATTGGTAATACTGGAATAATATTATTTGTATTAAACACTGTAGGTATAAAGATGATACTATTTATATCTCAGCAGCAAATGTTTCGTTTTCAGCAATGCAAAGTAAAATAAGCCATGAGTTGAAGAAAGAAAAATGTAGAATCAAGACAAAATATGTTTAATGTAGAATTAAGACATAATTTTCGCGACGCGATGTGACCGCGTCGCGAAAATTTACATTGCTGGACAAAGGTTGTATATTATAATATGTACCTAATATAATACGACGTGCATAAAACTGATGCATCGTCAGATTGAAATGCTCGAGATGATTAGAATTTCAGTAAGAAAAATTTACTAGTATTCTGCGCATTTTTAATTTGTTACTTTCACGGCCTTCAAGAATTTAATTTGGCATTTCTGTTGTGTGTCATGAATAGTATTTATGTTAATAATTGTATGTTTCATTATAACTTCCCCAATCATGGACGTATTTCACAACTTCTTTCGCTATATGTACATATAAGAAGTACATAATATCTTATTGGTCCCATAGAAATATTTACAGTTTTAAGAACCCCCAGCTCCTCTCAAATAAATAGTCTCAGTAAGCCACCGTACCTGCGCGCTGTTAGCGGGTCGGGGCCGCGCCTCCCACAGCGTGACGGAGTTGGGTATGTCGATGTTGTACGAGTCGTCCGGCTTCGGAACCTCCTCTGACCCCTCCGCCTCATCCGTCTGGAAAATATTTTAGAAATGTTATAGAAAAGAGGGAAAGAGATTTTATTCATCCATTAAAAATGACTCGCGAAAGCCAGGGTGAACCGAGAACATAAAAAAATTAAGTCTATGACGCAAAATATATACTTATTAAAATTAAATTTTTTCCACTCTAGAGTCTAAATGATTTGTCAACCGAAATGTAAGCGATAAAATAATAAAATACGCTAAAAAAAGAAAATAGACCATAGTGATTTGAGATTTCAGCCGCCCAATAGACACCCACGAAACTAAATAACAAGATGTGCCTTTGAAGCTTGTGAGGGACTAAGGCATAGAAGAACCCTTCTTATTTATTTATTTATTTCATCATCACACACTTAAAGAAACGTCGCCGTGTTCAGATAAAAAAAGGAATTTGGAGGTTCCTCGTGCAGGTTTACTTACATCTTGTATGGACATGGAGCGCAGAGCTCCCACTTTGAAGCTATTCAGCTTGGCCAGCACCTTCTTGGGGGTGTGAGAGGGGGAGGGCCCGTCCTGTTCGCGCGCCCACGCCTCGTGCGCACTCGCGCTGCAACACTTGATGTACTCCGTCCACTTGCCGTACACGAACTTTAGCTTCTTCTTGCTGTAAAGTTGGTTTAGACCTTATTCAACTCAATACACATTTTTTTGCCTAAAGTAGGCCTTAACAAGTATAATTTGGGCAGCTTGTAGTTGTATTTTATTCTCATTAAACACTTTATTGCATAGTAAGTTCCTTAACAATTCAAATTTGGGTAGCCCTGACCAATTTAGGTTTGATCGCTCTGCAGAGTGAATGAGATGATGATAATAGTATCAACAGATATTTCCCAGGATATGCAAAGGTAATTCCTTAATCCTTATCGACAATATTTTATGATACGAGTATGCCGCATTGATCGTCGACGTCGTCAGAAAATTTAGTTTGTTATTATTTTTAGCAATATTCCGCGAAATACGACGTCGTCAGACTCGAGGGCTTGACAGAACGACAGCGATGAGAGTTGAGAGAGGTTATTAAAACACTTTGCTGTCACCGTCTTGTATTGTGTTGAGATGCGTCACACTTAAAATGTAGCATACAATGCGTTATTTCATTCTGACGACCCATCTCAATGACCTACCACCACCACCTACTGAAGCAATAGTGTCCTCGGTTCAAAAAATACAATCTTCATCAAACATAATACGCGCTCAGGCTTACCTGAGCAGTTGACCTGTTCAGGCAAACCTATCAGGTATACCCTTGCGTGTATGGCCTGCTTAAAGTAATACTAACTTGGCATCCACAATAAACCCATCAACCCGGTGCAGATCCCGGTTGTTGAATCCTGCGGGCTTGAAGCTGAGGCTGGCCTTGAGGCCGGCGCCGCCGTGGCAGGTGACCTCCATGTTGCCGTACTGCTCGATCCACAGCTTGCCCACTATCACGTTGTGCACGCAGCAGTTCACGTTCGTCCACGTGTACGCCTCGCCCCAGCTGGAATATTATGTTTGTTGATATGGTCAGTGGTTCGCTTAGATTGAAGGTTAGGTATTAATTGTCTACTTGTATCTAAGGTAGAAAGAATTAAAGTTTATCGGCTAGATATAACGCTTACGCAGTCAGCTCGTCGATAGTGCCAACTGCGAAAACCAGACGACAAATCGAACGTGAACATAACGCATTATCGTTTGATGTAAGAGACAGTAAATCTGTAAGCCGCTTTTTCGCAGTTGGCGTCTGCGCCAATCAGTGATACCCGCCCGCAGTAGAAGTTGGCTAAAGGATAAGGTCCAAATTGGGCTAATTTTAAAAGTGCCGGCCAACGCAAATAAACCCATTATTTAAATAGAACATAATCTAAGGAATATTTTTTATTATTCCACCAAAGTTCTAAGTCAAGTCTCCGAGTTTTTTTATAACATAATAATATGTAATAAAACTTATTTTATTAATTAAAAGCAATAAGTAATTGATACCAACGTCCCTATCCGAGTCATAGAACAGAATAGAGGCCAAATACCTACAAATGATTTGGAATAATTCAAAGGAGCACACAAAGGAGCATTGCAGAGCACAACTCATTGCGTACTTGGAATACTTGGCAAATGGCGTGCGTACCCCAAGCACGTAGAGTATCCCCCTTCCTTTGAGTTTTTGGAGTTTATTGGAGTTTACTCCTTAAGAATCGATTTTCATATATAAGGCGCCCGGTATGAGAAAAATCCGAGGGGTAAAACCTACTAACAAGTAACGAAAAATCGTGTCACGTTTTTGGTGCGCACCTTTAGTGCATATATATATATATATGCACTAAAGGTATATATATATATATATATATATATATATATATATATATATATATATATATATATACCTTTAGTGATATATATATATATATATATATATATATATATATATATATATATCACTATATATATCACTAGATATAATATAGGTAAAACCTACTAACAAGTACCCATTAAGGCCCATAGGCCTTAATGGGTTAAAACTTTAATCCTAACTCATGTACAAAACTGTTAGTAACTTTCTGAGCATGAGTAACAACTTATTTATCGATTAGTTAAAAAGTTATTCGTAAGGAACAAAACCGATTTTGTGTGATATGCGGATGCACCGTCTTCCGCAATCTCAGGAGTCAGGCTTTCTATCGAAATTACAGACGATGCATGAAAACTTCCGTACGTAAAACTATGGTAATAAACTTACGTGTAAAATGTTAAGTTCTTAAAGTGTTCTTATTTCTCTAGACTCTATGCATTTTGTAAGTATTCTTTAGCACTAAGCAATAATACCACCAACAACAACACGTTTCTTACACGAAATCTAACACAACACAAAGTTTAAACAAAAAAATAATAACACATTTTCCGTGTTATGCAGAACGATGATTGTGGATGGACAGTACATCTGCAATTATCGCTTTTTATCTACTACAGACGATACAGTATGAAAAAACTAGCAATTAATTACTTACGTGAAAAATGTTGAATTCTGATTTTTGAATGTGCTCTCTATGCATTTTGAAAATAGTCCATATCACCAATCAATAACACCACCAATAACAACACATCTCTTTTTACACGATATATTACACGACACGTCTTATTTTTTTAACGCAAACAAATAAGAAATAATAGTTAATTAATTTACATTTTACACATTTAGTTATCACAATAATACGTTTTAAAAAGATCGTAATACGCTTATTAATTAAACATAACTCAACGGACAACCTTCAACCTCAAGATGCAAATTAGAACTAAAGTCTAATAATGCGAAAATCGTCTTTAAAAACATGTATCGACGTTCGGTAAATTCAAAGATACCGACGGGACGACCAGACCGCTTGGCGGCAACGTCAAAGGCGCCGTGCGCCGCCGGCCGCTCTGTAGGTGTACGACGCACGTGTCGCTAATCCATTTCAAGGACAATCTAAGTGTTGTACCCTATTAATTCAAAACGATGTAGTCGATATTTAAATCACCATTAAATAATAAAAATTATAACTATTATTTAGTAGGTCTACTATTCTCATTTTTAAAATTAACTCTATTAAGAGGTTATAAATTCAGAAAGTTTTTATCGGGATACATAGTCAAGTTGCATTCGATAATTTCGATACCGACATTACCGTGATAAAGTGATTGATAAGCCATGGCACGCGTTATGCGCGTCTACGTACGCAATGAAAATACTTTAATAATACCTAATTAATTAAATAACTTTTAATTATTGTCGCTATTCTTAACATTGAGTAGGTATTTGCTTATTTTTAGTTTGACTACAAATCAAAACGTACTCGTATGTAAAACAATACGATTTATCGATAAAAATTAGCGATAACTCAAAATATGCACAGGGATACATCCCTATTATTTTACAAAGTTTTTTATTCAATTTTGTTCAGTCGGCTGTAAACACGCGCCGCGCTGTGTACTGTGACGTTTTTGTTTAAATGTTTGTAATTAATAACGGGCCGTGACATGATACGTGTCCGATGAATGTGCGATGAAATGTGAATGAACTTTTAATACTCGTAAACCTTTATGGAACGGGGGTGAACATCGCGTCGTCGTCGATAGACGATAGTGCGGTTTAAACAGTGCAGTAAAAAGTGTTTAAAGAATTGGAATGTCTCCTGTTTACTTTTGTTTCGTGTTGAAAAACTCTGCAATCTACATTGAGTTAGATGGAGCACAGCTCGAACTGCATTTCATAAAAGCAGACAGCTGAACATTATGTTATCTAATAATTATTATAATATTGGTGGTTTATTCACTACCTACGGGCTAGGGCACACCACGATCAGCTGTTTTGTCTAGCGCAGGGCCGCGCGCGCGGGACTCGGTGCGGGCCGGGCGGCGCGTGGGGGCTGACTCGGCCCGGGGCTCCACTGGCGTGCGATACTATCGCGCATTTACATCAGCGTTATACATTGCGTGTTGAAAATTTTGACTATTTTAAAAACTGGCGATTTAAAGAAAATTACTTGCACCAATGGATATATCTCATGCCCTATAATAACCCCACGAAGTTATCGGAAGCGGTCTTTTGACACCCTGTATATATTTATTATTATTATATAATATTATATTCCGATAGGTATATTAACTTTATGATTAAGACGTACATATGGTATGCTGTATAGGCGACTATACCTATATACTATATGTTATTGGGCTTGTTTGTTTCTATCAGTGTCGATGTATTTATATTGCTATACTCGTACTTAAGGAGTAAACTCCGGTCGTGCGTCGGAGCTGACACACTTTTTTTTCAAACCATTTGTAGGTATTTGGCCTCTAATATGTTCTATGACTCGGATAGGGATGTTGGGATCGATTACTTATTGCTTTTAATTAATAAAATAAGTTTTATTACTTACATATTATGTTATAAAAAAAGTTTGACCTTGAATAACAACTCGGAGACTTGACTTAGAACTTTGGTGTAATAATAAAAATTATTCCTTAGATTATGTTTTATTTAAATAATGCCGGGTTTATTTGCGTTGGCCGGCACTTTTAAAATTAGCCCAAAATTGTATGGACGTTGGATCTTGTCCTTTATTTCTGAAACAATCCATGACTGGATTGAATCTTGTTTGCAGCTTTTTATGTATGTAGATTCTGATAGCTCACTGATTCAGCGCCAAATTCTAGCTACTCTAGTGCCCTCTACTGTGTCAAAGCAAACTAGCGGTTATTTAAATTCAAATCATAGAAATAGAGTAAAAAGTACCGTGGCAGCTCCACAGTGACGTGGCCCTTGGGCTGTATCTCGACGCTCTTGCCGCAGAACTTGAGCTTGGGGTGCACGGAGCCGTGGAACACGAAGTGCGGGCTGTCCGCGTGGAACGCCGATACTGGCGGGTGGTGCGACACCTGCAACAATTGATGGCATATATCAAGTGAGTCATTAGCGGGGATACAACGACGTCATCAGAAACGGGAGTTCAAAGTAGCGTCAGCACCGGAAGCACATCGTGACGTCATCAGCACAGAAAGTGAAATGTGCGGTCATCAGCTCAGGAGGTAAAATCTGACTTCATCAGCACAGGAGGTAAAATCTGACATCATTACCTTTTAAATTGTGAGAGGGTTCAATTTGACGATTGCTTTTAATTTTATATTCTACTAGCTGTCCCGGCAAACGTTGCTTTGCCATAATATAAAGTATTTCGCCCATATTTAAATTTTATTGAAGTGACTAAATAAGTATGTCGCCAAGGCAACGTCGATCGCTATCCCGTCGCATAAACAATGGTCGCCGTCAGTCTCAGGTTGTAATAATTTACTATTATTTATTCAAAAAATGCACTTATCAATATATAAAGTACCCAGTAGCCGATTCTCAGACCTACTGAATATGCATATAACATTTGGTAAAAATCAGTAAAGCCGTTTCGGAGGAGTTCGCGGACTAACATTGTGACACGAGAATTTTATATATAAGATAAACTCTACGCTTGTTAACTGTATAGAGCCGCTATCCCCAACCCGCGGCCCGCGGGCCGCATGCGGGCCGTTGGGACTTTATTTGAGATGTTAAACAATTTTGAAATTCACGCCCACCGGCAAAATAACGTAAAGTCTACGTGATAGTCGTTAAATTTTTTCAATTTTAAATCTTTAATTTTGAAGAAAGTTGTTTTTAACCCTAAAATTTTTTTGTTGCGGCCCGCGAGTCGCGACACCAAGACCAAAACATGTTTGTGGCCCGCATGAAAAAAAGGTTGGGGACCATTGGTATAGAGCAAATGAATTAAAATATAATATGCAGCATATGCTCGACGATCTAATAAAAGCCGGTAGGTATTATAGCTAGACTAATATTAGTCTAGCTTTAGTACAGGTTTTATTAGATGCTTCCCTATACATTTTACAAGCAAAAAAACCCAGACGATACGTTTATTCTTTATTTCGCATATTTTAACAAAGTAAAGAAAGTTCTAACCTTAATAGCCTAAGATAAGGTCTAGCTGAAAAAATTAACCTTTGATTGCTCTTTAATACCTTAAAAGGTAATAAATAATTCGTGAGACACTAATGTTTCGTCTCAAGAAATTTATGAAGAAACTTCTAAAAACTTTACAAACAGGAGTTTAAATACGTTAAGTATTGAATATTTCCCTGGTTGCCTCTCTGCGAGATATTTTGAAAAATTAGTAGGCATCTAACGGTGCGTCCACATTTGTATCATTTGTGCGATCAGATCTCCGATCAGATCTCCGTCGCGATCATCGCGCCGTATCAAAATGATACGCGTATCATGATACTTTGTATCATGATACGCGTATCATTTTGCGTCCACACTAGCGATCATGATACGGCGCGATGATCGCGACGGAGATCTGATCGGAGATCTGATCGCGCAAATGATACAAATGTGGACGCACCGTTAGAAGTCTTGAAAAGGTTTTTCATTGATCTGAAAAATCCTTTTTTTTTAGTTTTTTTCCTGTAATATCCCAGCTTTTATCATTGGACTGTGAAATACCATAAATATTCTAGAGTTCTCTATGGAGACACTTGAAGTACCGTATAAGAATATATTATTATAATATTATGCTATTAAATATGAGCTCAAACTGGATAGGGTGGAATTTTTTATGAGTATTTGAAGTGACATTTCAGCCTCAGTTTCAGAAGATAATAGAATCTGAAAGAAACCGCTTGTAGCGATAAGGCCGCCTTTTGTACTTTTTATTCTTAGTTAGAGATAAACTACGATAACATGGCGCGCCCCTCCAAATTACTGTTTCAATGTCTGTAATCATATCTTTATGAAAGAGTTTGTCTGTAGTAAGTATTCAACCAATCATAATATTTCACTTAATGTCACTTATTGCCAAGATTTGTTGGTCAACTAATCATAACTAGCCGAGCGCGCAAGACAACGCACTTCAAACGTTTTGACAACGCTCTTCAAACATTTTGAATTTTGGAGGGGCGCGCCATGTTTCGTAGTTTATCTCTACTAAGTTTTGTATGTCATGTTTGTTTTGGTGCAATCATGAACGTAGAAAAAAAGGCGGACGGATTCTTGTTATATACAAAAGTGTGTCTTCTCTTTTCTTCAGAGTCGGCCACGCACACATTCTGACGCCTGTCAAATGGTATGGACTAGCGCAAGAATGTGTGCGTGCGGACCGTGTACATACAGCCAGCTGGCCGACTCTGAACGACACAGTTTTGTGTATGGTGGGGCTCCGTCCGCCTTTTTTTATACGTCCATGGGTGCAATAAAGTGTTTTCATTCATTTCATTCGTTCAAGATATGCATATTAATTCAAGTATTTTTTTAATACCTTGTCCTCTTCAATGATTAGATATATCTATCGAAAGAAAGCGAAGTGGGCGGTATAAGTACCTACCTGTTCGCAGACGGCTCGGAACTCCGGTCGCTCGAGCTCATAGGTCTCGCCCAGCAGCGGGTTGAAGGGCTTGCCCAGCCGCTCCCAGTTCGACGCCAGCGCGCTCACCGCGAACGCTGGAATGGAATCATAATAATTGATGAAGCTGGCTACTTCGCACTTGGTATTTAGAGTTATTTGTGAATTGGAATTTCTGTAAAATTGATGGCATTATTAGCATGAGTTCCTAACAAAAATATATGTACTGTCATCGCACATAATGCAATCAGGTAACTGTAAAAATAAAATTAACAATACTCCCGTTTCGGTGACGGTGGCCAGTTTAATTGAAACCAGGCCTCTTACGCAGGAGTAATTTAATAGTGCCCAAGTGTGTGCGCAGTACACAAAAGCACCTTCTATTCATTTCACTCTCATAACCCAGTTGGACGGACGACTGGCGAGAGGCGGATAAGGTGCAGGACCGACTTTTTACATGCCCATCCAATGCATGGATCATCTTACTTGTCAGACAATCAGATAATTAATCAGCCTGCATTGTACTAACCAAACTTGGAATGTTTCCAACGCGGGAACCGAACCCACGACCTCCCAGTGAAGTCTCGAGCCACGCCCTAAGCCACAAGACCACGGAGGCGTATAACTATGTGTGTATGTATTCACCATAGTTACAGGTACTTTAACTAAGTTACAGGTAACTGTAACTATGGTGAAACTCCCCGCACTGAGCTGAGTTACTGCGGCGCGACTCGAGAATTTGTTGCATTGACCTTCATACACAGAAGTCGAATATTACATATTATAATAATTGTTATATGTATACGTGCGTATACCTTTATTCAAAACGAGCAATGTTCTGGCAGTTACAAACAAAAGTGGCCTCAAATTTTTATTTCTTAATGCACAATAATTTAAAAGCTGATTGTAGAGCATTGTATAGGCTTATTTCGTAACAATAGCGGCCAGCAGAATTGTTCTGCTTCAACATTTCATTTCGTACATTGTTCTGTTGTGAACGATTAAATTGGAAGGCTTAAGAGTTAAATGTAAATAATTAAGGGCGTTATTAATTTAAGAGCCAATTTACCAACGCTTATTAAAGATCAGTCGTTGAAATATTTGACTGCGTTTCCACCAGATCTGAGAAAAGCTGCTAGTTGCAAGGAATGAGTTTTTAGGAAGCACTAAATAGGCTTCATTTATTTTACATCAACGTAGCGAATCCATTTGATCATTTCTGCAACCCAGCCGGAGCCCAGTAACTTATAACGGAAACTCAGCCTAACAGGCGTTGATTGAAAGTGGCTTTAGAGTGTAGTGTTACAATCAGGCCATTTATTGCCAACATATGTACCTATAGCAGCATCAAGCTGCGAAGTACTAACTAACCAGCATTGTACTCCATGCGCCTGTTCCCATACCTACACCAGCAGGACTCACCAGCTATTTGCTTTAGGTTCATCGTACCAGCAACTATGCATTAAGCGAGGAGTGGAGCACCATGGGGTTTTAGTGGGTAGACTAGCAGGGAGTCCCACATAACCCGGCCGATATCCCCAATTCGCCGGGGATGCGTAAAGCATTTTCCCATGTAAAAAAGAACTTACCAGCTATATACTCCATGCGCGCCACAGGGTTAGTCTGCTCCGCCGCCAGCCGCAGCAGATGAGCATACTCCAGGTACCGGCATCGAGATCTTGGACAGCTCCTTGCCCACGCAGTTCCCTAGGACGCTATAGGACGCTGCCCCCCATAGACCATGGCTTATACTGCCTATACATAAATCCAGAGCTGTTCCTACCCAGTTCCATGAACAAGACTCACCAGCTATATACTCCATACGCGCCACAGGGTCGGTCTGCTCCGCTGCCAGCCGCAGCAGGTGAGCATACTCCAGGTACTCCAGCATCCGCTGCAGGAAGGACAGCGGCTCATTGAACACCACCGGCATCGTGATCTTCGACAGCTCCTTGCCTACGCAGTTCTTCAGCACCGACCACAGAGAGAAGTCGCCGCGACTGAACTGGGCCACTGGTAGAGAGCTCCTGGAACAAGAAATCGGGTGTTATGGTAAGAATTACACGACGACAATAAACACTCGGTGTGTATACCCGAGGAAATTTATTCCTAGGCAGTTGACAGACCTACGTCGTTTAGTCGGCTTATGTCAATTCAATGTTAGTTGTGATCGGTCGGATGCGTTTGACTTAACGCGACCAAATTACTTAGGTCCGCCGTCTGCCTAGGAACAAACTTCTCTGATAGTACGAGTACATGGAATGTCTGTGTGTGTACATTGCCGCGAAAGTGTTGCAGATGTAGTTTTAACTAACGCAATCGACACTAGTGTCGAAATTTATATCGAGTGTCAGTGCAATGTCTTCGTATATATTTAGCATTAGAAACTTACGATTATGGAAACTTTATTGTGTAAGGACCATTATTATGAAACTTTACATACTTGTAAAGTGTGTATGTCTGTCTGTTACCACTTCACGCCCAAACCGCTGAAGCGATTTTATTGAAATTTGGTAGAGGTACTTTGAGTCCCGAGAAAGAACATAGGACACTTTTTATCCCGGGAAAATGTACGGTTTCTCTACGATACCAATTTCCTGAAATAAACGATTCTGATTCTGATTGTGATTCTGATTCTGATAAACGACTTTTAGCGCAACGGAGCTACAAACGTGATTTTAAATTTAGTTAAAAATAAATTATCAAAATCTGCCCTGTCCTTTCCTTTGTTTTGGCGCAGTTGGGTAAAAGGCACGGTCTATGAGCAAGATGACTAAAATTTGTGCACTATCTCTCTAAAAATACCAGACGTTACCCGCGACTTCGTTACATAATCTTAACACAGAAACTTTACAGAATCAAACAAAGAATAAATCTTTCATCTTTGTAAAGTTGTAAGTACCTTTTACAATTTAATATCAGCAGCCAATATTTGCTTGAACCTTACTATTCTAGTCGCGTCGATATTGGAAAATTTTGTCCCGAAAAAGATTCTCCATATTCCAATTTCTTACGCAAAGTAAAATATGGATATTTGGTCTCCTGATAATCCGCTGAACAGAATCCGTTCCCAATTAAACTGAAGTAACATAAACATTGAGGTGAGGGTTGGTACGGTCTACAGAAAAATGTAAAAACTAGATGACGCCCGCAACTCCGTTGCGCCAAAATTCGTTTATCGCGCGGGAACCGTACATTTTTCCGGAATAAAAAGTATCATTTGTCCTCATATATCTAATCGTAGATATCAGTTCAGGGTAAGTACAAAAGGTCTGAAAAATTTAAACGTCGCGTTGCAGAGAAAATAATTAACCAAAGTAAATATTATACTCGTATTTATTGATGTGTTGCGGCAAAAATATTATAATGATTACGCAGTACATGTAAACAAAGGTACCCGCGTCTACCAAGTTATGTATAAAATTGCACTTGTCTTATGAATTTGCAGATTTTGATGAGGAAAATTTTGCATAATTAATTGCCACTACTAAAAATATTGTAGTACTTTTATATCAGTAGCGATCCCTAGAATGGCCGAAATATTCCAATTACTACAATATAAAGAGTGTCCGTTGCCTAATGAGTAATGGGTAGACCTTTGGTTCGCACTCGTAGAAGGTGCAGGTTCGATCCCGGGTGGAGGCGTGTACCAATGAGACATTTTCTGATCTCAAGTACATAATACGGACGCTCATACGGTGAAGGAAAACATCGTGAGGAAACCCGCATATCGTTGGTCCCAGACATATCGACTAGTTCTTTCCTCAGGACTAGGCCGACTAATCATGTTGCGAGAATGTCGTATGTGCTTGGACAACCAATAACCATACGGACATTTAAATCTTGTTCCAAGACTTATAGAACTTCGTTCCGAAAATAATGTGTAAATCATCCACAAAGGATGCAAAGGTCCAGTTTTATAGTATAAAATTCATACATAGAAAGCCATATTATCATTATAAACCGTAATGTATGTTTTCTGACGGTGCCTCTCGCCCAAGGTCGGCGCGATCGATCGGAGTCTGCGGACATTCATCACCCGCGTATACACTATACATCTACTAGGGCAAATCCACCTACCACCTAATGAGTTACCCGTTTTGGGGAAAAAACTCCCCACTTTTAGGGAAATTCTGCCTATATTATATTTTCTGGAGGCAAAAACTTTTGCACGTAGGATTTGATTTTATTATGTCCATGAGATTGAACAAAAGACAATCGTGCTTAGAAACAAAATAAATTCTAATGACAAGTTTCATATTCATAGCCATGCTGATCCTTTATTATATTGCGATTAGCGGTAGCATAAGGTCTTGTATAAAACAAAATTAGTATATGGCCAGCGGTCTATTAAAATCAATACATTATGTAAATCGAACGCTTGATTAAGCTCTTTTAAAGTAATCCATAACACGGGCATCTGAACAAAAGGTACATATTTTTAACCCTTCGCAGGTAAACGAAAAAGTATTCGCAAACTTTGGCCCTTTTTCCAGGGAATTGGAAACACAAAGAGCAAAGGTTGTTCATCTTACCCCAGGCCCCGGATTGGGGTATCGATCGACCCCCGGGGGCGGCGACCTTGAATGAGTACCATCTGAGCACGGGGGACTGAAATACCCCAACCACTTGAAATTATGTCCTTAATGTCGAGATATCTTAATATTTAAGTAGAGATTAACGGACTAAAAGTTGAATTAGATGCTTACTACATCACAGGCTCTCTTTAATAGTCTTCGGCAGAGAAATATAAAGGTAGTATTCTAAGTCAAAATGCCACATAAATTTAGTTTTTACTTGTAATCAGGATATTAAATTTCACACAAATATATTATATTCTTTTATTGTGTTTACTGTTTTTTAATCTGACCTTCACTCTAACTAAGCTTTAACTTAATACAAAAACAAGTAAACTTTTTTGTTAATTCACATTTTTTGCTAGCGTTCTCTCCTTGTAATTTTAACTCTTGCCTGTATAATTAACAGCGAATTTACGTCAATAATAATTGGTTGCCCCAAATTGTTAAAGGTCCATTTACCTTTTTATTTCATACAATTTTTAATTGTGTATATTGTATAAGGTTTCGTGCTTTGCCTTTTGCACTTTAGGAAGAACTTCACTGAGTTATTAAGGTTTTTCTAAATCTAAATCTTATCTGTATCGCATAATATGAGCTATCTTGGAAATTGAACCAAATAATATTAAATAACACGAGTTTATGATAAAGATGGGGCATATTTTTATCAATTCGTTTCGGTACGGCTACGCGCTACGGTGCGGCTATGCGCTACAAAACGCTACGCTGCGGCGCTCTACGGGCTACGTGCTACGATGGGTCTACGCGCTACGTTGAGGTTACGTGCTACGGAGCGCTACAAGATTGGATCTCAGTGTCCTGCTAAGTACTTCGAAAAGCTGTAGATCATTAGTTTTAAGTTAGAGACTTTACTTATAATAACTCAAAATAGACTTGTTTTGTTTTGGGCTATTAAAATATACCTAAAAAAGTATACTTGCAACTTAACTACGACGCGCAACAACATGTTTATCCTATGAATAAGCGCCATTCTTAAAACGAGAGTTTTACGAAATGGCGTTCTTATAATTTTTATTGGGCACTAACAATAATTATAACGTCATATTATTTTATAATAATATGACTGTATAATTTTTTTGCTTACAACAATAAACCTTTTTATAATAATATGACTTAATATCTTTTTAATTTTCCACGAGACCTTCGTAGGCTTTCCACGACCTTTGAGTGTCGTGTGGAGCCGGAACACGCCACGGATTACAACTATCCGCTTAGTATATTAATCCCATAATCGATACAACTAATAACTAAGCCTTGAGTCGAATTGTTCAATTCGACAGTTAATAGTTACCAAAAGTATTGGATATTGCACATCACCAAGTGACAGCTGTGATGCTTTATCCCGTTTATGATTGGTATAAAAAATTAACGAAAGCCAATTTGACTCAAGGCCCAGAGCCATTATGACATCAACAAATCAGATATTACATGCAAATAATATAAATGAAATTTTGTATTAGTATGTGCGAGCTATGGAACGCAGCATCTTAGGTGTAAAAAGGATCGACCGCGTCCGAAATACCACTCTGCGTTCCCAAACGAAGCTCATTGATGTAGGCAGAAAGGCAGCTAGCCTAAAGTGGAGCTGGGCAGGGCACGTCTCCCGTATGCACCCGGACAGGTGGGCGCATCTAATTTCGGAGTGGCTACCGACTGGTCAGCGTAATAGAGGCTGACCGAAAAAAAGGTGGCGCGACGAATTGGATGCGTTCGACAAAGAGTGGCCAGTAACATCACAAGATCGCGAATTATGGAATAAAAGAGGGGAGGCCTTTGCCCAGCAGTGGGACACAGTGGGTCAATAATAATAATAATAATGTATTAAAATTTTACTTAAAAACTTTTATACTATTTTAGAAATAAAAAGCAAATTTTAAATATAATTCTTGGTTACACGAACTATAAACATTAAACATCTTGCTTATATTTCAAAATTAATTTGTTAGCTACGAGGTAACAAAGCTTTGTAAAATTTTCAAACATAAATTACTAATTTAATAGTTATACCTAAAATATTATAAATTAAATTTTAGATGGTTTCGGAGTAAAATAATATTAAGCGTCTAAATATCCATTTCAGCGTCTGTACAAAAGTGCTCCAGATCCACAGAAAAAATATTCGCGGAGATATCTGTACGAAGTTCAGATGAGAGCTTTCAAAAGCAAATGTTTAAACTTAAAGCTTTCAAAGCCCACGCAGGCGAAGCGGCTTGAAGTCTCTTCATAATCTCTCTGAATATAAAAGTATTTGGACTACATCTGTTTACTCGTAGTCATCAAGTGCACCAAGATTTTGTATTTTTTCCATTTCCTATTTTTGGCACTTCTATATGATCTTAGAGTATTAATAACATACTACTGTTATTAATACTCTAAGTATATGATCAACAATAATCATCTTCCAAATATAAAAAGTAAAAATATGGCTTTATGTAGGGCTTTTTACACGCATATTATGTTCTAAAAGAGATTCAAGCGACCAACATAATTTATTTCGCAGCACTAATGCTCATACGACGAAGTAAAAAAAAAGTAACCTATTTCGAACATAGAGCAAGCTGATAGTAGAGAATTACATTTACTAACTTCACGATGTTGGCTATCAAACACAGACACATACAAACGCATACACTTTTATCTTAAGAGGGCGATAAACCCAAAAAATCAAACATCATCCTTCTCTCTTTACACTCACGCCCGTCTTTCATATATGCCAGGTGAAAAAGGACGACGCGGATTCATCGCTAAATTAGTTTTTTCTCAATAACTCGATAAATATACAACATTTTAAAAATCCGCTAGGTCGGTTTTTCAATGATATAATTTTATACAATGTGTTAAAATATTAACTTAGTTCAATGCAAGGTTATCGCAATAAATGAAAAACACGTGAAAATTAGATGAATCTTTGTGATTTTTTTCTATCGAGTAAATTTTAAGATATCGTGTTTTTGCTCAGATTGAATTCTTGGAAATATAATGTAGTATCTAATTTTAGAAAATGAAACAATTCGGGGCTTATTTTCAAGTATAAAAATGAATTATAAAATCGAAAATTTTGGGTTAGTCGCTCCCTTAAAGAAATAAGTCGACTAAAAATAACCTGTCGGTCGTCGAGTCTCGATTTAATCCGCCAACATTTTCGTTTCGCACGAAACTTTACCAACACATCCCACACGTCGAGTTAATATCCGACCCAGGGGCGTAGCTACCGCCGTATCAATACGAGACCCCGGGGGCACGGGGGCACCTTAATTGCAATGCAAAAATTAATAAAAACTTTACTAATATTATTTTTTTCAATTCCCAAATGACAAAGTTAAAAGAAGCTATTCCTTTGTTGCCTTCGTAAAGCATGAGATCAACAGTGAGTATGCGATTTTTTTGTGAGAAGTTTTAACTTTCCTAAGGGCCTCCAAAATTTTTTTATACGGGGCCCCGTCAAGGCACGCTACGCTTCTGACCGATCGTTATTGAGCTGTTTGCTCGCTGTCGGCAGTGGGATGTAGGCTAATGTAATATTATGACACGTTAATACCTATACTACATTAATTGGGTTTGTATGATGAGACATTTATGAATCAAGTCCATGGATCATTAGCTAGTTGATTATTTATTTTTATTGATTAGAGTCATTTATTTTGCGGCTTTAGCAAATTGGCTTACATTAGCCTAATATGACATATTTTAATACCTGCTTAATAAGGGGTTTGTATATTATAAGGTTTGTATAATTAATTAATCGAGTAATAAAAAAATGTATGTTACTATTTTTAGAAAATAAACCTCAACCTGTAAGTATTAACTATTTAGTAAATCGAGAACCCATCATTTAACCACTTAACCTATCCAGCCCCATAAGAGCACCGGTGATCGCGACAACAATAGATTTCCAAGAATCCGCGATCGAAAGATTAACGCTTCAACTCCCAAGCGGCCACTAGATTTCCAAGAATCCGCGATCGAAGGATTAATATTCCCACTAGGTCCGCTTGATAGCCTAATTCGTTAATTCTTCACGGTTTAGTGAATAAAGCTGCCTGTCAAGAAGAAGTCACTTAAACTTGATAGCAATTTCTTACACCCGGATTAAGCTACGCCGACTGAATTCTTAATTAAGTTTCAAGACTGAAATGTTAATTTCTGAGCTTATTATGATATTAGCAATTAGCTACTTATTATGATATTAGCAATTATCTACTCATTTTCACTTTTGAATGGTTGCCATCAAAACATTGATATATACACGCTATTAAAAGTTTAAATCCTTTATCCACTTGTAACGAGTTAACCCAATTACAATAATAAACTACAACTAAGTTCTATCTTCAATAAATATTTACTTACACAGAAACTGTCAGGCATATCACACATTACCATTTTATTAACAAACATTCCATTTTTATAGCAAAGCGAAATTCCTTAAAATCTCCGTGTCAATTATGTCCCAAATACTCCCAAGGGGCCATTTTGTAAATCCCTCGCAACCTTCAGCCGCCCTTGGCCTAATTTTGGAAGTAATACACCCCGTATATCCCCTACATTAAACACGCCTTTGTCACAGGCTCGAGTTGACGAGAACGCCGGAGACACATCCTGTATAGCGCTGTAATCTCAGGAATATATTGTACATCGTATAGTTATGAAATGTTCGTACTTTGTACGACAATTCATAGCTGTTATGAATGTGTTTGGAAGATATTAGTGCAGTACTAAGGTATTTGCTAAGCTATCTTGAGATTCTAAATATGTCTAGATTTCAAGGATTAAGGAGTTATTTTTATTATAACACGAGACTTGAATATATATAAGAATAGCCCAAAATTACAAATTTTCATGTAAGCCTGCGGAATATTGTTGGCATTATCCGTACGCGGCCTCTACACGTTGCCCAATATAATTATTAATTAGTAATTACAAACGTAAGGAATAGACTTTCAAATCACCCCCCGGCCCCCGGACCACGGAAAAAGAGAGGGTTGTAACCCTCCTTCTTTTTCCATTGTCTCATTATTTTTGTACGGCGTTGCGGAATAATTGATTCGAAGCTGTATTGAAACAGTATGAAACTTATGCCGTATAGAATCAAATGACCAAATTTACCATGAAAATTGTCAGAAAATTAAATAAAAGTACAACCGATTTAGTGGCGCATCATTTTTGTACGGCACTGCGGGCTTTCTTATTATTTTTCATGTGTCTGTTCGATGCTAAAAATGCCGTACAGGAACATATTATGACCAAAATGTACTCACCCTACATGCACTTTTGAATTCTCACCAGCACTCAGTTGGACAGCTTACAAGTGACGGCATAGTGCTAAATCTTATTATTTTATGCTCTTGTGGGGATAAGGCGTGGAGGCCAAAGGAAGATCTTCCGACCGAGCGAGGTGGTATGCCCGGTCAGGCCGAAGCCCACGTGATACATTTCAGCTGTCGTATATATACCGCCGCGCTCAGAAAACTTCGATAGCGCGATGCAGGAATGTTAGGCGAATTGTGGGTACCGCCACATCACTCCCCCCCGATATTATACACTCTAATATCGTCCTATATACGTCACCAGGTGGTTCATATGACCCATCCATTTTCGACATGGGCCTGTAGTCTAGAACGTCTAGTATATTATTATTTATCCATGATTGCACAAGATCGCGGACAAGTTCGGAAAAAATTGTGCATGCTATGCATGTTATCGACCTTTATTGCCCGACGCGCAAAATGTAAGCATCGCAAGCCTTTTACATAATATTATGTGTAATGTACCAGATTATTACGTATATTGTATCGTATCATGTACGTAAACCTGAGTTCGTTGGTAAACCGAGTCTTCGTGAAAGTTGATACCCATATAACTTACCCCAGGCCAGCTAAGTGTGTGAGAATTTGAGTATCTCTTAAGATAAGTGCTGTGATACTCACCTATATTGGTGGCCGTTCGCATGAGCTTCCATTTTACGCCTGCTCCAGTGTTCCACGTCCTCTCGCCTGCCACTGAGTCCAACTCACAGATACTCACAACTCTACACTTTCAACAATACGTCCATTCTATACACACTTTACTGTAAATGTTATTATTTTGTAGGTTATTGGCGACACAATATTTTAATGAGTTCTTAAAGTAAGGGCTTTTGAATCACAGATTTGCTATTTAGGTATATTACAGCAAAATAAATAGCATGTAATTTAAAAGCCAGTTAGCTTCAAGAAAGGATTGAGCATTTAAGGGCCTTCCCGTAATTTACCGTATTTAGAGCCTTATAAACTCATAATTTGAAAGCTACAGAGTTATAATAAAAATACAGCAATAATCTTCAGTATCTCAACATTCCTTTCCACGTTTTAAATTTTCTATTTTTGTTTATTATACTCATGATATCAGCTTCCAAAGTAAAGCCAATTTATTAAAATTCAAGCATACATTCAGCATCTCCTTAGTATTTACAAACTACTTTTATTTGAAACACACGTCAATTTTGAACTAAATTAAGTAAAAAAAATAGGGTTTTGGTGCGATCTCGGCAACGCGGCAAATGTATGGTCAAGGTTGTTTGCTCGGGGGATGGCCTTAATATTCTTAAAATTGATATCCAGTACGGCAATCCTACTATTTTAGTGCAACATTAAATCCGACTTTGTAATATTTTGCTTGATGAAAAACGGTTCAGATCGAAAAAACGAAGCTGGATAATTAATGATGCATCAAAGTTGATTAATCGAAGCGCAGTATTTTGATCAAAGTAATCTTAAATCAACTAGTTTATTGTTTCATAGAAGCCATAAAACGCTTCTCTAGAAGACACGATGTACTAACAGAGAAATGATTCAGTCATCGGACCTATTTTATGCTTTGTTCAAACCTACGCGACCAAGCGACAGCGAAGCGGGAGCGTCAAGTTGTCAAATGGTTTTAAAAAAGAAATCTAGTTCAAAACACACATTTGACAACTTGACGCAACTTGAAGCGACTGCGAAGCTCCCGCTTGGTCGCGTAGGTTTGAACAAAGCAGTATACGGGAAATGTCGTCAATATTAAACGTGGTCTGTTGACTGGACTCGACATAAACCGACCAAATTGCTTCTGCTTACTAACTTTAATTCAATTTTTCAATAGTATTTATCATTAGAAATTTTAAAAGTACCTAAATAAGAACCACTTTTGGAAGACTAACAGAATATTCTGGAAACTTCGGCCAGGTGACGTCGCGTTGTCACTACATCATACAAGTGAGGGATAAGTTTGTGAGTCATACCTGGCGCCAAGCCAAAACACGACGTTTTCAATTTCTACTGTATTACTGTTGGTACTAGGTAGTAATCGATTGGTCTGCAGTATACGTTAGATACAAGTTGAAAAGTTAAAATGTTGTTGAATAGTAATCAGCCAAATTCATAAAACATGCCGGCAATCCTCTTTATAGCTTCAGCAGAGAAAACCTAGTCTAGAAATCAATATTATTAGCTTACATTTCTTTATAAATAAAAGGTTCAGAAACTTTATAAATTATCTACGAATAATAAAACCAGGAAACGTAACTCCCATACTAATACAGTTTTAAATTTGGTTCCAATCGAACTGTCATGTAACGTCAGCCTTTGTACCGCTCAAGGTCACCTAAATATTGCAAATGTATGAAAAGTGAACCTAAGGTACACTTTTTTGACAAGTATTTTGGAGCATGTTTTTTGACGGAGTTATTCTTCCTTAGTTTTTTATTATTCGTAGTAAATTATAATGAAAAAACTGCTGAGTACCCTTTTGTATCTTTGATTAAAAATTAAAATGGACAAAAGAAGATACTATTATAATGTCAGGTATAAAATTTGCGTATGTACATTTTAATAAATATTAAATATTAATTTCATTTTATGAAAAAATGTTTTCTGTTGTATTTTTGGTGTGCAATAAAGTGTTTTGTTTTGTATTGTAATTTCAAATTTGTATTGTATTACAATCTTGAAGCTATCAGTGTCTCAGTAATACTTAATTCATTAATCACGTTAAATACATCAAAATAATATTTACGTATTTCTAACTACAAATTGAAAGTAATTATACCATAACAATTTTACTAACAGTAGCAACGTAAGCGATGTTTTGCTTCGGTGGTGTAAATTAATATGTTTAGTCACGAAATTTAAAAGCCTCGATGGAAAATGGAAGTCTGAAACGTTCCCTGAATACATAATACTGCAAATAATTAATTTATGTCCCGATTCTGAGGTTTTTCGACAAGGGTTTATCTATATTTAGTCAAAAAATAAACGTTAGTTTGTATTTCTGCAATACGACTTGCTAACCTTCGAGAAGAGAGCGTATTCCTTCTTAAAAAGCCGGCAACGCACCTGCAGCTCTACCAGCTAAAGTTGCGAGTGTCTATGTGCAACGGTAGTTGCTTTCCACCAGGTGACCCGTTTGCTCGTTTGCCCCATCTTCTTCTTCTATATATATAGAACTCAAAGGTGACTGACTGACATGGTGATCTATCAACGCACAGCCCAAACCACTGGACCGATCGGGCTGAAATTTGGCATGCAGGTAGATGTTATGACGTAGGCATCCGCTAAGAAAGGATTTCAATTCTACCTCCAAGGGGTTAAAATAGGGGATCAAAAGTTTGTATATAATAATACTTCTTAACGCGAGCGAAGCCGCGGGCAAAAGCTCGTTTTATTTATGTATGAAAAACCTAAGCCCGAGCAGTACCTACGTACCTACTAGCTTTTCAGAGCTTATCCAATGCAAAGAAATAGATCTTTCCTTTTTAGGGTTCCGTACCCAAAGGGTGAAAACGGGACCCTATTCATGAGACTTCGATGTCTGTCTGTCCGTCTGTCTGTCCGACTCTGTCCGTCTTCACGCTGTAGCTCAAGAACCGCTATAGTTAGAGTTCTGAAATTTTCACAGATTGTGTACATCTGTTGCCGCTATAACAACAAATACTATATTAATATTTAAAGGGGGCTCTCATACAACAAACGTGATTTGTTTGGCCTTTTTTGCTCGATATCAATAATGGCAACAGGTAGGCACTTGATATTTTCACAAAGACCTTAATTATATGTCTACTTCAATATTAAATATTGAATTATATTAAAATAAAATAAAAAAAATAAGGGTAAGACTGTGTTTTTGTATGTGATTTACCATAAATTAAAAATTATGTAATGTAATGTAAATCCCATACAAAAACACAATTTTTGGTCTATGTTTGCTCTATAACGGTACGGAACCCTTCGTGCGCGAGTTCGACTCTCACTTGACCGATTTTTATAATATTTATAAGTGTAGTTAGATTTGCGACCTGTAAGCAAATGCAAATCGAACAAATCTAGGTGAAGTATCCACACTCGTCAGTCATAATATCTAATATCTATATTTTCCGTTGTTAACCAAGTTTTGTTGATTATTACAGAACCCTAAAACGGAACACTAACGAGCTGATTTTTAGTATATTGATAGCTTAATATGTAGGTTAATAGTTATTTATTTTAAGAGTAACATTGTCTTACAAATGGAACAATCCATATAATATAAGGATCATCAAATCGAAATATTTAATCCTTTCTATCTCTGTTAGCTACCACTTTCGAGAATTTTCGCAACGGAAATTGTTGTTCGTCTTATCAAAATGAAGCTACTCACGAAAAATTTGCTTGATAGTAATCAAAAAAGAAATTGTTCTAGGGAACCCGGACTACTACTGGTAAGATCTTTACAAGTTTAGAGGGTCACGGTGCATTCATTATTCATAGTGAAAGCTGAAACAGGTTAACTGCATTAACCCACTTGCAGCATGCAATGTCGAAAAGATACCACTGCTTTACAAAAAAATCGGATCGAAAAAACAAAACAAACTTTTTTTTTGTTACTGGCAAAGAGTCAGGATATTTTAGACCCCTCAAAATGTACCATCGAGGAAATTGATTCTTAGGCAGTTGACGGACCTACGTCATGTACTGGTAGATCGTAACAACCACGGCTTATCAATCGGCTTCCACCGTCGGCTTATGTCAATTCAATGTAAGCTGTGATCGGTCGGATGGCCAAATTACTTAGGTCCGCCATCTGCCTAGAAATCAACTTTTCTGAAAGTACTTCAAAAACCTTCTTGTTGTGGAGTCTGTTAAGCACTGTTATGTAGACTTTATCCCTTTATAATGTAGGCTTTTGTAATGTAGACCAATAATGTGTTAGATCATTATCCAGAACACTCATGGCACTAAAACATTATTTCACATTTTATCATAACCTTTACCAAAAAACTTGCTATTTTTCTTAACAATTTCCCTGCTTTGTAATAAACCATTAGGAATAAGGTTAATAGAATGTTAACGATTATCGCTTAGTAAACATGGGGTAAGGTGGGACGTTAAACAAGGGAATAATAAAATAATTGCCTCCTTCTGTACAATTCATAAAATCTTCAAGAGCTTAAGTGCCTGTTGTCCTATTTTAGCGAGAAGCTACAGTTACGTTACGGAATATTGAGTTTTCAAAAGTTAGAAAGGAAGTTGTGGATAAAATTAGTGTTTAAAAGGAAAACTGATTAAAATGGCGTTTGCCGTTTTATCTACGGTTAATTGAAAAAAAAAAAAATATGTTTTATTTCCATATTGGTTGAAAACTGAGGCTTTTAGAATTATGTAGGTACATTATGCCTACCATGCATCTTAGCTTCTTTCAGCATTCTTAGCCTTAGGACTTTGTTAAAAACATAAAAATGTCAATTCCACCTACTAAGATTGTGGGACTCATACGAAACGCGTAATTGAAATGCTGCAATTTTAACGATTCCCATTTTTGCTAGATTAAAAAAAACAGATCCACTCAAACAAATTAGAAAAAAAAAACAGATCAGAATAAGTAATTATTACTAAAATATATTCAAATGAGTTTGGTTCAAACACTTCAAAATTTTTGATAAGCAAGTTGTATCTGGAATTATAACGTATCAGGCACCAAACATGGAACCTAAATGCGGCGAGCATATTTTCATAACGTCTTTTAAAACATAAAATATATATAAACTGTATCTAAGTAGATAAACAGATATATAATTCTAATAAGCAAACAGCTTATTCGAAACAGTGACATAATAACTAATCCCATATTTGGTAACCGGCGCCGCGACATTTCGAATACCGATCGATATCAACTCGAAAACATTTGATCATCATAATCACGTCACAAAAAATAAACTGTAAGTAGCCATTATAGAACTACTTAAACAGATTAAGAGCCATTATAGAACTAATAACTGAATCTGAGTCAATGGTTCAATAAAATCAACAAGTTACTTGATGGCTGTAGGCACTTTTCTCATACAGTTTAGAAGTACACCGGCAATTTTATAGAAGTGTTCCATTTATTCCAACCAAGAAGAACAACGACGTAATTTGAGAACATTTACTAATGTGCGTATTTGGTCTTATTATACATAAGTCATAACTCATAACCATCCAATATCCATACATACATGTATGAGCGTCCCGGTAGATAGAGATATACGTGTGACCTTGACAAAGAATGATCAGCTGACTCATAAGTTAGGAATTATGAGGTATGAAATCAACGAAAATGATGATAATGATGAGTGACATTAATAAAATTACATAGTTTAAATTCCGGGTATAGTTAAAAAGCTAACATAAATTTAACTACAGATTTACAATACTCTGGATATTTTTGTCGCCAAATATTCAGAAACAGTCAATAAAATGTTCAATTACATAACAACACATACAGTCAAGTCTCGTAAGACATAACGTTATCGCGAGCGCGCACGTGTTGTCTGACCGAGCGCTGCGGCGCAACTGAGCTTAGGCTCTTAGCGGCCGAGACGGGTAGGCACCACCTACCCTCACACCACCTTGGCGCCCAACGTGGGGCAGCCTCCCATACAGTGGCGTAACTGAAGGCTACGTGGAGCGGTGCCTCCAAGTTAGGGAGGCCCTCAATCTCTGATTTATAATACAATTGGAGATATTTTGTAGCTGTTAAGCTTTTTCTTAGGTATCTCTCAGCAAGTAAGATAATTTTTTAACTTTCAAGTTTCAATTGGGAATGAACGTTTCTTAACATGGCCCTGCTGCCATAAAACTTCTTGCGAGTTGTGTCGCCACAAGTCACCCTACTTTTTTACTCCGGGGTTACGTAGCTACGCCACTGCTCCCGCACTCGCCACAATAAAATCATAAATTCATCCACGTATATGAACACACTAGTTTGTGTACAGATTTGAGATTTTTATGTCTCCCTTGATATTGCGTTATACGAAATTATTATCTGTTGGGTCGTAACATTTTTTTGTGTTCCAGACACAATTTGATGTTCATATTTTAACGAGCGTTTCTTCTGAGGTATTCATATATACCTGCGTCTTGAAAAGGCAATTATGCTTGGTTGTTTGAAACGAGCATTCTTTGAGCAGTATAACCTTGTGCCATACCTTTTTTAAACTTAAGTGTATGTAATGACTTAATGAGTATGTCTAATACAGGGTGTAACAAATCAAAATGATAATACTTTAGGGTTTGTATGCGTTCTTTATTAAGAGTTCACTGTTAAAACAGCAGCGCTGAATGTTTTACCCTTACAAAAGTAAAAAAGTAACAGTTTCGGCGCTGCTACTTTCACAGTGTATTCTATACGGGGAACTCATACACACCCTGAAGCATTGTTACTTTGTTTTGTTACATTGTATAAGGCTTAAACTAATGACTCATATAAGAGGTAAAATAACAAAAATTAATACAAATATTAAAAATATATTAACTTTAAACTTGTCAGAATATTTAAATATATAAAGAAACATGTTAACAATATCACATAAAAATCACAATTTAGTTTTTTCGACTTGTTCAATTATTCAGAATGAACCTTGGACTAACCTTACCATTATAGGATATTTAAAAAGTAAAATGGTATAACTAAAAAAATAATCATCTTAGAAAAAAAGGTTTGTAGTATACGTAAAACTGATTAGAGGCAGATGGCCAAGCTCGACTGTTTATGGGTTAGAGAAAGCCATTTTTTATCCTGATGACATTCTTTGACTTTTGGAAAAAAATATCTTTTCTACACGATATCACATTCTCCCAGTCTTTCTATTCTTTTATTAGTTAAGTAAAAACTTAAGCGTCTTCTCAAGATCCAATCACTATTCACTAACATAATTCAACGGACCATGATCTTTACTAATAAGCTGTATTCATTCTTCTTTTTTTTCATTTTATGTCATAAACACTATACTTTAAACAAGAAGCATGTCTGATGTCTCTCAGGTATTCTTAAAATACACTTGTCGAATCATAACATTATATTGAAGAATGATAACTTTCAATTCGACTAAACGTTAAAAAAATCCTTGTACACATACATACATTTCCAAATCAATATCTGCCTTTTATATTGTAAAAGCTATCATATTTATCTTACCATTATTTATATTTTTACAACTACATTAATAAAAATGTGTTTGGTTTCGTTTTAAATCCAATATGGCACAGCCAAATTTTCGCTGATTTTATAACAGCATTCACTTTATAATCATCTAAATTTTAACAACAAATTTTAACATTTGTATACAGTTATAAAAATATTATATCTACAGTCTTCTGTTACTTTTGTGCTTATGACATTAATTGTATTTTGTACTAACCCGTCTAGAGCGACCAATGAGAACTGAAACAAAATTAAAACAAATTATAACAATGCGGCATGCGGGAATAAAATAAACTAAATATTGTGGTACCAAAACATCCAATGAAACATTAAATAGGCACAATGAAGCACACAAAATGATATTAAATAAATTGAAAATAAGTTCTAAAATGTCCATATTTTATTCAAGGTAATAGTCGAACCAAAACTGTGTACTCCAAATATTAAAATTCAATTGCTTCAAGTATTTCATGATAACAACGGCACGATCATTAAAACGAATAAAAAGAAAAAACATTAACTCCTTGATTTAAAAAAAGCAGACGTCGCAAGATAAAGCGTGTTGTTTAGTTTAGTCCTCGTTTGACACATTGGGAAAATGCGTTGCGTCGTCGGACGCGGGTCGCGGAGCCATTAGGGTGAAGCCAAACGAGCGTAATTTGTGAGTTGTGAGTCGCAGAAATTCGGCTGGCAGAAATTCTGCTGCATTCAGTTTCATACAAAAGTCCTGTTTGATTCACACGAGCGTAATTTTGTGAGTAATGATTTGTATGAAAAAATATATACGCGACCGAAATTCTGCAACTCACGACTCAGAAAATTACGCTCGTTCGGCCTCATTCCTAGTGTATACTCTGTTTTCCGTTATTACTCAGCCCACCTTAACAACAATATGGCCTTTACCAGAGTTTTAGAGTATACCAGATGACGCCCGCAACTCCGCTGCGCCAAAATTCGTCTATTATAGCGCAGGAATAGTGCATTTTTCCGGGATAAAAACTAGCCTATGTCCTCTCCCATGACTTTAATTATCTCCATGCCTTTCAGCAAAATCAGTTCGGCGGTTCAAGTGTGAAGAGGTAACAAACAGACAGATATACTTTCGCATTTATAATATTAGTATGGAAGTATCCATATTGATGTTTCATGTACACAGTACAGCGTACAAGATATAGATCACACCAATGGCTGCCCGACTATAACCTGTCAAAAGCTACATAGACGCTTTGCCTTTTTCCTTTGTAACGACGCAACCCACCGTACGTGCATACAAAAATTTGCCCTCTAAGGAGGTAACAATATAACAACGCATAACATACCTGAGTTTAGTCTTGCGGTAGGGCCTGGCGTTTCTGTATACGTGTCCGCCGGCGGACACCAGTGTCCCGCGCGAGCTGGTCCGTGATAACGCCGTGTGGAGCGACGTCGGCGACCCGGTAGAACCGGGTGAACCGACCGGCGATCCGACCGGCGAGAGCGCGCGGTCGTTTGTGGGTGTCAGCTCGCCTGCGGACAGGTTGGATTGGTAAACACTTGTCTGACTTGGGGTCAACGAGGGTGTTTGGAATTCTATTTGCCACCAGGTGCCGCTATGTAGCCTTAGGGTCTATCGTGTCAAATACGCATTTTATCGTGACACATGACAACTATATAGTGACACATGACAGCTTTATCGTGACACATGACAACAGCTATATCGTGACACATGACAGTTATATCGTGAGACATGACAGAATATATATCGTGACATATTATGACAACAGTTTGACACGATAGACCGTAATGCTAAGTACTCACATACGGTAACTGTGTGGACCGCTAAACTGACAGCTCCAAGGCTCGCATCGAGCCGCTCGAAGGATTGATGGAACCGGATCGAGCCGGATTGATGGAATGAAATATATCGATTTAGAATAAAACTATCGAGCAATCCTGAATGTGTGGACAAAAGCCCGAGCCGCGGGTTTTGCTTGAAGTTATTGCTCGATTGAGCAAAACCGTATGTAAGTACTTAGCATAAGGCTACATAGCGGCACCTAAAGGCAAACAGAATGTCAAACACCTTCATACAGAACACAACGCGACGGGTAGATACCGCATTGCATTTCAAAAAAATATAATATGGATTTGACAAATTTCAATGAAAATTGCATGACGTTTCACGCAATTGAAGTCTGTTAATTCCATAAAAATTTAGAAATGCATCTACGAGTCGCGTTGCCATCTGAATTGACGCTAAAGGTGGCTTTCCTATCCTCGACGCACGCGAACGCGTCCGACAAAAATATTTCTTTTGTACTGAATTGACAGATTTCGTGAGCAAGTCTGTCAAATCCATACAAATTTAGAAATGCATCTACGCGTCGCGTTGCGGTCCGAATTGACCCTAATGCTAAGTACTCACATACCGTTTTGCTCGATAGTTTTACTCCAAATCGAGTAATAATTACTGTGTGGACCGCAAAACTCACAGCTCGAAGGCTCGCATCGAGCCGGCTAGGTAATTAAATATGATTTAGAGTAAAACTATCGAACAATGCTGAATGTGTGGACGAAAGTCCAAGCCGCGGGTTTTGCTCAACGTTATTGCTCGATCAAAGAAAACCGTTTGTGAGTACTTAGCATAAGACTGGCGCGGGCGGCAGTTACCGTCGCTGGCGAGCGGCGAGCGGCGCGCGAGGTCGAGGCCGGAGCCCCACGGCGACAGCGCGCCCAGCGGCGACGACAGCCCCGCCGTCACTAGCGTGTCGTCCTCGTCGCCCGAGTCTATGCAAACATTTTTTTAAATAAAAACTCCTTTAGAGCGTTGGGTCTCACAAGGACAATATATTAGGCCGCATGCTCGCTTGAGACATAATCGTCTTCAGACAGCCTTAAAACAAACAATACACATAAATATGCACAAGCAAACATAATATTTTACATTGAATTACAATAGTCAGTATTAAGATATCTCAATTGTGCGTGTGCCCCAATAGACACTACGGCCGTTATCACAGTAGCTGCGGTTGGCGAACGGTTTCGGAGCGGAGCGGACGCACAGCGAATACGTCGCGAATACGCCGCGGTTGCGCACCGAGGACGTCGCGGACACGTAGCGGATACGCAAAGTTTTCAACGCGTGTTTACAGCGAGTTTAAGAATAAGAATAATAATTTATTTGCCGAAAGTACTGTTACAACTTACAATAGGTGTTACAATTTGTCATACAAAGGTGCAGTCTTTCTACCTAATACTAGGTATGCAAATTTGATAGCGATCACTGATCATAATCATTGTGTACAAAATAGTTCAAATAAAATAAAATATAAGAAAGTTTGGATGAAATTTTAACACAATTGAATGGATATAAAAATTATAAAAGGTAAATTAGGTAAAAAATAATAATAATAAGACAAAATATAATTTAAACAATTGAAACATAAAACATAATAATAATAAATTTCATTCAAACATTTACATTCCATTAAAATAGTCAAGTAGTACATACATAATTTAATTCAATTACCGTAGTCAATATTTAAAACAAGATTATCATAGCATTTGGAAAAGTCATTGATTAAAATTAATTGCATTGTAGATATTATTACATTTCATGTCATAAATTAATAGCATAATAATTAATGTACTCTACAACTACCCATGATCAATTTACATCATATTTTATTTCTTATTGTAATAATTATTGACATTGACATTCATATAGGCTATTACATTATAACATTTTTCTATAAGTAATCTTTTTAATTGTTTCTTAAATATTTTAATATTCATTGCTTTTAGTTCCTTTGGTAAATTATTATAAATTGCAGGAGCCATATGAAAGATACTTCTATGCATTAGCGTGGTATTTGTCATACGATTACATAGGCGGTATGTGTCACGTTGACGCCTGTTGCTCGCTATCGAGGCTAGCTCAAAAAGATTTGGATTTTGTTTGACAAAAGTTGCTACCTCATAAATATACAGACACGTGAGAGTTAGAATTTTATATTTCACAAAAAATGGTTTACAGGTATCGGTCGATGACAGTCCAAAGATAGCTCTTAAACATCGCTTTTGTGCCTTAAAAATTATGTCAACTTCTGGTAAGTTTCCCCAGAATATTACGCCATACCTTAGTATTGAAACTACTAGTCCGTTATATGCAGTTACTGTTGTACTGTCACTTGAGATTTTACAAAGCACATAACGCTGCTATCTTGTTGCGTGTCTGCAGTCTGCGACGTATTCACGACGCGTGCGCGGCTGGTTCGTTGCACGTCCGCGACGTATTCGCGACGCGCGCGCGGCTGGTTCGTTGCACGTCCGCGACATATTCGCGACGCGCGCGCGGCTGGTTCGTTGCACGTCCGCGACGTATTCGCGACGCGCGCGCGGCTGGTTCGTTGCACGTCCGCGACGTATTCGCTGCGCGCCCGCTTCGCCCCGAAAACGCCAACCACTTATAGTATGATAATGTTCCTACATATTGTGGAGACGATAAGGTGGAGACAAAAGTGAACGTTAATTTTATTAATGTTTACTTGAAAAATTAAAAACAATGCTCACCGTCAAAGACGTCGTAGAAGTTCTCTTTCGATTCGTTTCGCGATTGACTTATGGCTTTCTTTTTTCTTTTACTCTGAAACATTTGAAACACCATCATTTGCAACCATTTATTTTTATGTAATTGAAGGTGAGACCGCATTAAGCGACACTACGCTGCAGCTGAGCGACACGAAACGTCACGGCCAAATATTCTATGTATAAATCGTAATATGTGCAAAGCCGCATTAGGCGCAGCGCAGACGACAGACTATCCGTGACGCACTTTTTGTCTGTGGAAATAGAACCTATGCCATTATATGCGGACTTTTTGCGCGTCGTGTGCGTTACTGCATATAATTGCATAGGTTCTATTTCCCACAGACTAAAAAGTGCGTCACGGATAGTCTGTCGTCTGCGCTGCGCCTTACGCAGCAGCAAAGCTACGCGACACAAAACATCAGTTCTTGTCCCTAGTGCGGTTTCGCTTTTAGGCATTACTTGGATTATTTCATTATACATATTGTATAGTAATAGTATGAACATTAACATACCTTAGTCAATTCCTCAGCCACAGACATCTCTAGCGCGTGGTGCGTCCGCGCCAGTGCCGCTAGTGCCTCCTCTAATACTCTGTTACGCTCTATCTGCAAAAGTACATATCTATGTATACTGTATACGTTAAGTATAGTAATTTTTAAGTCACTTTGTATTTTCAACATTGTCTAGCTCAAGGCCGGCCATAGACGGACCGCATCTTGCAGTCGAAACCGACTGCAAAATGCGGTCGCCGCACGGCGATCTGCAGTTTTCATACTAAATTCATATCCGCAATACACGGACCGCTAGAGCAGTTCTTGAGCGGTCGGTACAAATTTTAACGCGACCGCTCTAGAGCAGTCGGTTCTAACTGCAACTTGCGGTCCGTATATGGCCAGTCTTAGTCATATTATAGTGGCGTTTTATTTGAATTTTTATTCGCATATCGCAAGGATCGGTAAGCGACCTTAAGCGTCGCAAGGGAAGCGTCACCAGGGAAGCGACGTACCTGCGTTGCGAGCGCGGCTGCGTCGCGGTCCCGCTGTTGCGCAACTAACGCGGCGCAGTGCCGCAGAGCCGCCAGCGCCGCCGCGCCCGAACCGCACGCGTGCTGGAACCGCTGCGAACATACTATGAATTAGAACGAAACCATAATACGTTTTTAATTTATGAATTTTAACACGGATTGCCTGCCTTATTTGCGGCGTTTAAGGTTAGACCGCACTGGGAGTAACTACACTGCAGCGGAGCGATACGACACGTTACGGCAAAATTTTATAGTATAGTATAGTATACTATAGTTTGTGCGTTTTAAGATGATATGGGTGACAGTTCTCATATTCCTTGCTACGGAATTTTTTTACAAGAAAACAAAAAAAAAATCAAAATGTAATAAATTATATTCCATCTACAAAAACAAATGTTTCCTATGATTGTAAATGAATAAAAATGAAAAGTTGCTAAATGCTAACTTATTAATATAAAATTGTAAATATTAATGTGAAATAGGAGTATAAAATTATTGTTACGAAAACATTTGAAAAATGTCAGATGCATGAAACGGAACTTATGTCAATAGAGATTGAAACTGTTGAATCGAAATCAAATCGATAAAAAGGGCGGCCATCTTAAAACGTCAGTACGAAATCGATAATTTCGATTGCAATTCCTTTACGAAGTAATTCGATATTTTTAAATTATCGATTAATTTTTTTAGGTAACTTCACTACTATTGTCAATTATTATGTGTCACGCATATCATATCAAAACGCACAAAGTATATATAGTACGACACGTCACGGATTATAATAGCTACTCGCACTCATCTATACATATTATAAAACAAAGTCGCTTTTTTCCCTTATGTCCTTTTGTTCCCTTTAATCTTTAAAATTACGCAACGGATTTTGATGATTCTTTCAGTGTTAGATAGCCCATTCGAGGAAGGCTATAGGCTAAATTTTATCACATTAAGACTAATAGGAGCGAAGAAGAAAAAAAACGGGGAAAATTATTTGAAAGGGCTAACTTGAACGCGCTAATCTCAGGAACTATGGTCCAATTTGAACAATTATTTCAGTGTTAGATAGCCCATTTATTGAGTAAGGCTATAGGCTATATTTTATCACGCTAAGACAAATAGGAGAATGTGGAAAAAACGGGGGAAATTATTTGAAAGGACTTATCTCGCGAACTACTGGAGCAGTTTTTATGTTTTTTGGCACAGATAAGAAGCAGACCACGTGAAGGATCATAGGCTACCGATTTTAATCATTTTTTCAGTGGCTATATATTTTATACCCGTGCGACGCCGGGGCGGGTCGCTAGTATGATATTAAAATATCCACGTATGAAATCGTATGAGATAAGCCGCACTACTCGACACAAAACATCAGTTCTATGAAACATGAAATGTCGCGACATTCCGTCCCAGTGAAATGTCTAACTATTTGAGCGCTGCAGCTAACTTAACAGTAAACTCTATATAAGTTTTGTGACACCCTATAGTTACACCCTGCGTGTCCAGCAGCGCCAGGTTGTTCGTCGCCGTCGTTAGCGCGTCCTGCATGTGTTCTGTATGCTCCGCGAGTATAGCTAATAGTTACCATGTAGGCGGAGTGGTGGAGCGAGTTGCCGACGTTGGCGGTCTTGTCGAGCGCGGTGAGTATGGCGTTGCACTCGCGCAGCTGCGTGTCCAGCAGCGCCAGGTTGTTCGTCGCCGTCGTTAGCGCGTCCTGCATGTGTTCTGCATGCTCCGCGAGTATAGCTAATAGTTACCATGTAGGCGGAGTGGTGGAGCGAGTTGCCGACGTTGGCGGTCTTGTCGAGCGCGGTGAGTATGGCGTTGCACTCGCGCAGCTGCGTGTCCAGCAGCGCCAGGTTGTTCGTCGCCGTCGTTAGCGCGTCCTGCATGTGTTCTGCATGCTCCGCGAGTATAGCTAATAGTTACCATGTAGGCGGAGTGGTGGAGCGAGTTGCCGACGTTGGCGGTCTTGTCGAGCGCGGTGAGTATGGCGTTGCACTCGCGCAGCTGCGTGTCCAGCAGCGCCAGGTTGTTCGTCGCCGTCGTTAGCGCGTCCTGCATGTGTTCTGCATGCTCCGCGAGTATAGCTAATAGTTACCATGTAGGCGGAGTGGTGGAGCGAGTTGCCGACGTTGGCGGTCTTGTCGAGCGCGGTGAGTATGGCGTTGCACTCGCGCAGCTGCGTGTCCAGCAGCGCCAGGTTGTTCGTCGCCGTCGTTAGCGCGTCCTGCATGTGTTCTGCATGCTCCGCGAGTATAGCTAATAGTTACCATGTAGGCGGAGTGGTGGAGCGAGTTGCCGACGTTGGCGGTCTTGTCGAGCGCGGTGAGTATGGCGTTGCACTCGCGCAGCTGCGTGTCCAGCAGCGCCAGGTTGTTCGTCGCCGTCGTTAGCGCGTCCTGCATAGAACCTGAAAGCAATAATTGCATTATGGTAAATACTTTTTTTAAAGGTTTATGTATTTTTTTAAGTGTAATGGCGCTTGCGATGTCAAATCCCATACATTCCGAATCTAACTTCGCTATCGAAACTGACAAATTTTGTGTAAGCACTCCGTAGATTACGACACAGTATTAATTATTGTTTCTCGTACCTAGCGGTTTGCAGTCGTCATCGAGGTCTTCTGTGGCCTCTCGCGCGACGTCCGCGGCGCCGGCCCACAGGTAGTGACCCGAGTACGCGATGTGCTCTTTCAGCGCCGTCAACCATGACTGAAACATGATATTTTATATGGTAGAGTAATGTGTTGATTAAATCAATCTATGTGAGGTTATCAGCAACCTATGCTGCACGGTTTTTCAGTCGATCACGATAAGACCTTAACCGTGAAGTTAACGTATCATATCATATATTACATATTTTAATGTTTGCAACGTTGTTGTCGTGCTGTAATTGGTAGCTTACGATCAGACGGCAATCGGAACAAGTAATAGTATTCGTAGCTATTTTACGTCATTGCTAGATATTGTACACAAACGCCGATTGAGCAATCTTAAAATTATTATAAGCTTATACTTGTCTGTGTCCACGCCTCATCGCCTTTCTGCGCAGGCCAGCAGAGTACACTCACACACACATGCGGCCCACTCTCTCTCTTTCTCTCTCTGTCTCTCTTTCTCACACACATACACACCTGCCTGTGCGCGGCCACGTCGTCCTTCTGCGCCACGGCCAGGCGGTGCGTGTCGCCGTCGCTGAAGCTGACGACGAGCAGCGCAGGCTCGGCGTCGGGCGCGTGCACCCGCGCGCCGTCCAGGTACTTGCGGTCGCGCCACCGCCCCCCCTCCCGCGCCGCCTCCGCCCGCGACGAGTAGTAGAGCAGTACGCCGCGTTGTACCACTGCCTGCAATATACCACATTTTAGTACTACCCTCTCGTAATGTACCTAACTTTAATTAATATGAACTTCATTGCTTATGGTCACGAAGACATTGGAACTTTTTAAAAGTCAATTTATAAAATATTGTTTTTCCGTAGATCCGTCTTCTGCCTATAAATTCCTCTGATACACTTTATCTTTTACGTACCCAGACGGGCCTCCAACCCAGGAACCGTGACCGCTTGAGGACGGGTCCCTCGAAGCGCGCCGCCGTCCGCTGCAGCCGCTGCACGGGCCGCACGCTCAGAACTTCACGCATCTCCGCGTCTTTAGCCAAGTCGATGGCTAGCTGACCTGAAGTTGTTGAGATAGTTTATAGCTCATTTATTGCTAATTTTAATTCATCATCAATTGGAGCGTCATTGGATCATTCCACAGTATTAATATGATTACAGTATTAATATATTTTTTTTCATGAATATAATGTTTGTATAGGCGTTGGTAGGTTGAATCTATGAGAATTTCAACTGGCTATTTCTTGTTTCTCTTGCAGATAGACAGACAGGCAGCTAAGTCTTTAGCTCCTACCTGAATAAAATAAATACTGATGACTTCCGTGTAATAACAAAATATGCTAGAGATAAACTACGATAACATGGCGCGCCCCTCCAAATGACTGTTTCAATGTGTGTAATCACATCCTTATGAAAGAGTTTGTATGTAGTAAGTATTCAACCAATCACAGTACACGTAATATTTCACTTAATGTCACTTATTACAAGATTTGTTGGTCAACTAATCATAACTAGGGAATGCAATCTTGGACCAAGATTGACTATTCAAGATCTTGGCGTCTTTTTTCTGAATCAAGATTGGTCAGTTCGAGATCTTGTTGAGATTCGGGTCGAGATCTTGGTCTTTTTCGGGATTTTCGAGATTGAGCAGAATAATTATTGAAAAAAATGCGTTTTTTTGCTGCAAATTGATAGTAACCAGTATTTTAATATGATGTAATATATTATGTAATGTTTCAAAGAATTTGTTTTTGTGAAAATTGGGTATCTAGTCTAATATATATATATATATAAATCTCCTGTCACGATATTTGTCCGCGATGGATTCCTAAACTACTTAACCGATTTTAATGTTTTTTTTAATGTGTGCTTTTTTCCAACTTGAGAGATAGGATAGCTTAGATCTTTAAATATAGTCGCAATTTTATTTTATTGCAAATTATTTGTCTATAAAGAGCGACCATTGTTTATGCGACGCGGGTCACGGGATAGCGATGGACGTTGCCATGGTGACATACTTATTTAGTCACTAATTCAATAAAATAATACGGGCGATATACTTTATATAATATGGCAAAGAAACGTTTGCCGGGACAGCTAGTTGTTATATATAAATTAAACATAGCAAACTCAGTTTTTACAAATTCAAGTTTTTTGAAAAATCTTACAAGTTAAGGCGCAGCGCAGACGACAGATTATCTGTGACGCACTTTTTAGTCCGTGGAAATAGAACCTATGCAATTATATGCAGTAACGCACACGACGCGCAGCGCAGACGTGTGCGTTACTGTATATAATTTGGCAATTGCATAGGTTCTATTTCCACGGACTAAAAAGTGCGTCACGGTTAGTCTGTCGTCTGCGCTGCGCCTTATCCTATCATATACATTATACACGCAATATACACACATACAAACGCTAACACACACACATACGCACCTGTGAAGTTTACTTGTTTTAACTACAGATGGCGCTAGATCAAACCACAGGATATAGATCAAATGTTCGATTCGTGAGCCGTCAAACTCTTCTAAGACGCTTATCTGTTTACTATATAATATACCCTAATCTGTGGTTCGCGCTTTACCGCGCAGGCATGAACAATCTGAAAATCTCGAAATCTTGTTACAATCTTGGACTATTTTGTTAAGATCGCGAACAGGATTTTGAAATTCAGGATTGATGGCTTTCAAGATTGAATCTTGGAAAATCACTCAAGATCTTGGTGGAATCTTGATCTTGCAAGATCAAGATTGCATTCCCTAATCATAACTAGCCGACCGCGCAAGACAACGCACTTCAAACGTTTTGACAACGCACTTCAAACGTTTTGAATTTTGGAAGCGCGCGCCATGTTATCGTAGTTGATCTCTAGTTTCAGTTTAGACGTCATATTAGTAGCATATTGTGTTTTGCGACTTGCACTTAGCCTGTTTTGACTTGCTAGACTTGCATTAGTACTTCTCATCCCTTCATTCACATTGCTGGCAAATAAAGTAATGATTATGATTTAAAGTGTACAGTACGGCCTCGGTACCTCTGTTGTTTCTCAGCGATGTATCAACGCCATTCTGCAGCAACAGAACAGCGACGCGCGCGTGGCCGCGGTACGCCGCACAGTGCAGGCACGTGTTGCCCTGAGCGTCCACGCAGTTAATGTTCGGAGAGTTAGATCCGCTTAGCTGAAACAGGACTTCATCTTGTTATTACATGTAACATGATATAGGCTATATGACTGGTAACATAATAATATTATAGTTTACTAGACATTCCGCGCGGCTTCGCCCGCGTAAATTAGATATTTCACAGACAAATTAGTCCACAAAAAATGGCCTATGATCCTTCACATGGTCTACTTCTTATCTGACCCACATAACAGAAAAATTGCTCTAGTAGTTCGTGAGATAAGCCCTTTCAAATAGTTTCCACCGTTTTTTCCACATTTTCCTCTATTTATTCGCTTCTATTAGACTTAGCGTGATAAAATATAGGCTATAGCCTTCCTCAATAAATGGGCTATCTAACACTGAAATAATTTTTCAAATCGGACCAGTAGTTCCTGAGATTAGTGCGTTCAAGTTAGCCCTTTCAAATACTTTTCCCCGTTTTTTCCACATTTTCCTCTATTTCTTCGCTCCTATTAGTCTTAGCGTGATAAAATATAGCCTTCCTCGATAAATGGGCTATCTAACACTGAAAGAATCATCAAAATCCGTTGCGTAGTTTTAAATATTAAAGGGAACAAAGGGACATGAGGGAAAAAAAGCGAATTTGTTTTATAATATGTATAGATAGACTAGTATTCAGTCCGGTCTTAAAGTGTATCCGTATTACGTTTAAATTTGTTTATGACAACAGCTAACCAAACTTTCGCATTTATATTGGTGTTGAAAAAGTTATAATTGCAGAAAATCTTTAATTCAAACATCAACATTGTAACAAATAAATTCATTTGCATTTTGAAACCAAAGAAATTATTTGTCATATTTTTTATTTACTTTGTTACAGAATACATACCAGATCCTGTACAATATCTATCTGTCCCTCTTTTGCAGCATTCAGCAGTTTTCTCTCTCTGTCCCGTCGTTCAGCAAGCTCAGCTGCCTCCAACAGCCTCTGCACATCATGGGTCTTACACATGTCCAAAGCAGTCCGTCCCTCACCATTCATAACATTGACATCAGCCTTGTGGCTCAGGAGGAGTATAAGTATTTCCTGTAAAACATAATTAAAATTCCAATAATTCCTTAATCTTCCTTAATTTGTAGATCAATGAATGGATCATTGATCTACAAATTAAGTAATTCAGTCAAGATCATAAAGTTAATATACCTATCGGAATAGAGAAACAAAGGCCTGAGCAAGCGAGATGTCACTATCAGTAACACTGCGTGGTAGAAAGAGAAGCGTGATTTGAGGTTGCATAGCTTTTTTTCATCTGTTTGACAGTCTGTCTGACCCTGTGCCGATCATTGTCAATTTGGGATCTCAGAAAAATTGTGATTTTAAGTTAAATAATGAATAATTTTTAGAAATACTGCTCTAGAAACATGGTTAAATGTTTGTGGAATGATTGTGGATCCACACATTGAAAAAACCCGGACAAGTATTCATTTTACAGGTGAATTACGAGGGCTGCTATTTATGTATCCGGAATTAAAAAAAGAAACAAACATATATAATTTAATATGGTTTTATTGCTTTTCAAAATATTCGCCGCGATGATCGACACACTTTTGCATACGCTGGAACCAATTTTCATGGCACTTTTTCCATTCTGATTGAGGTATCTCCAAAACGTGCATTTTGAACGCATCAACAGCCTCTTCGCGGCTCGAAAAACGTTGACCACGTAATTTGTTCTTCGCGTATGGAAATAAAAAGAAATCGTTAGGTGCCAAATCAGGGCTGTACGGCGGATGACCAGTCAATTCGATCTTTTGACCCTCCAAAAACTGAGTTGTTTCAGCTGAAGTGTGACAGCTAGCATTGTCGTGATGTAATATGATTCTGCGTTGTCGGTTGTCCTTTCTTATTTCTTCAAAGACTTCTGGTAAACAAATGGTCGTATACCATTCAGAATTAACCGTTTTACGATTCTCTAATGGCACTGTAGCCACATGTCCATTAATTCCAAAAAAACAGGCGACCATTTGCTTCAAAGTACTTTTTGCACGAGTAACTTTTGTTGGTTTCGGCTCATCTTGGAACACCCACACCGTTGACTGTTGTTTAGTTTCGGGGTCATATGCATAGATCCAAGATTCATCACCTGTGTAGATATTATAAACGGCTTTTGACGTACCACGGTTGTATTTTTTTTATCATTTTTTTGCACCAATCGACACGAGCCCATTTTTGATCGATTGTCAAGTTGTGCGGAATCCAACGCGAACATATTTTTTTTACAGCCAAATTCGTCATACTTATGCCTAAGGACGCCTCTATCTCGCGATATGTAACATGACGATCACGCATTATTAGTTCCCGCACAGCATCTATATTTTGTGGGACAACAGCTGTTTTTGGGCGACCTTCTTTATTTTCATCCGTGAGCATAGACCGCCCACGATTAAACTCACTGTACCAGTGATAAACAGTGGTTTTTGATGGTGCTTCATCTCCAAAAGTTGCGGTGAGTTGAATAAAGCACCGTTGTTAATTTAGCCCACGCCGAAAATCGTAGTAAATCATTGCACGAAAATGTTCACGCGTTAAATCCATGGCAAATGAAGACACGCAATTTTCAAAATGACGCCACAATGGAAAAATAATTGACAGTCACATGAAACAAAATGTATTCTTCAACCAAAGAGTTCTATTTTCAAATGTTGTAGTTACTTTTTAAATATTGTTCTTGTAAGTGGCCAGTTCCGGATACATAAATAGCAGCCTATGTATTCTACATCGACAGGACCTAGTTTAAAGTTTATTTTTGCCAATTCCCTACAAGTTATTGGTATTGATTTTGATAATTCACTTCTATTTAAGTTTATTTATATGGAAAACATAACTTGACTAGCCATGGTGCACAATTTAAGGATATTTTGTGTAAACAATTTTCATATATTTTACACTAGGGCTGCATCAAGTTATCGATAAGTTGTATCGATATGAAAATATTTTTTAATTAAATATACTAATATACTAATTATCTAGGAATGTTGAAATGATAACATACTCATCCGTAGTTTATAATTAGTTTAAGTAAGTATATTAATATACTATCATACATAATTTATCGTTTTTTAAGGTTCCGCACCCAAAGGGTAAAAAGTCCTAGTAGTGGGGTCCCGCAGCCCGTTCTACTACTAAGACTTCGTTGCCTGTCCGTCTGTCCATCCGTCCGTCCGTCTGTCTGTCTCCAGGCTGTATAACAAGAACCGCTATAGTAATAGACTTCTGGAATTTCCATAGATGTAATGTCATTCTACATCCAAGGCTGCTCATCCAAGATAGGGGAATAGTTGAAAGCACTTCTGCAAGATGGGCATCAAATAAAAGGGCTCATTGAGAGTGAATTGAAAATTAATAGGGTCTAGTGAAGTCGTCTCGTGTCGTGTACTGATGTGACGTGACGTAACCTGTCGTGTCGAATCGTGTCATGACATGTCGTGTCGTATCGTGCCGGGTTTTAGAAAATGCCCGGTTGAAACCGGTCACCCTTCATGCGCGAGTCCTACTCACACTTGGCCAATTTTTCAGATTTCCTGCTGACCTGGATACCAGAAATTCATGGCTTACAATAATTAACCGTCCAAACTGGACTCCGAAGAAAAATTCATGCATACTTAACTATGCAGCAAGCATTTTGAAGAAAAGTCACATTTTACATAAAAATTACAATTTTATTATATATCTATGCAGTTTTATTTTATCCCATTTTATTATTTTTACAATCTTACAATTATTATTCCATGATCGATATTTTGTCAAATTACAACATGTTTGTACATCACTGACACGCACAAATTATATTTTTAGCAGCCCGGACTCCCAAAAAAAACCAAAAATTATCTTAAAATTTATTTAACTAACTTAAAACTATTTTACAAAAATGTCTGCGATCGATGCGAGATCGGAATAGAGAATGAATATTTTATTACAATATTAATACGAAAACGAGGTAATGCTGAAACTGCTGATGTGTTTCCTCGAAGGCGATGGCGTTGACCGGACTCGTGTGGCTGCATCAGCATTCTCCTTTAGGGGTCCGTGCGTAATTCCTCCACCCCCAGAGCAGCAACTATTTGAGCACGTTGAGGGAAAATGTTGCTGGAATTCCATGACTTCCAGATTTTTCAGGAACAGCATATATGGGGTTGCTTTTTGGTTCTTCTTCTGGTGTAGTTGGGATTTTCTGCAGGTGTCGACGAAGATGGAGTACAAGGAGAATTATAGCTATACCAGATACAAGCGCATAGAGAGGCAACGTTGTATGGTAGAGTGATGAATCGGAGTTGGCGAGATGAACAGGATTCTTCAGTAGGATTCTATTTTCCAGATGATGTAGACTATCGAGATTCAAAGAGTTGAGAGTGATATGTGGAATCTCATAATTTTCAGCTTCAGTGCGATTGTTTCTTATTTCAGTGATCTTCAGCGGCTGTCCCTTGACTTCATCTTCAGTATTGGTGATCTTGAAGGTATCTGTTCGGAGAGAGCATTCATGGGGAATTGTTGCTAAGTAGCTGCCGGATAAGGATACAAATTCCTGTCGTTCATATTGAAGTTCGACTTTCGTAGGCTTCGGGAAGACAATAGTGTAATGTCTGTCGTCTAATTATTCCATAGCTTGTCTGGAGATTGAAACTTCAGTAGGGCTGCACGATTTGTCTAAGGATTGATGAATGATGATGCTCTGGATGCAATCTGCTTGATCTCGTGGCTGATAATAGTTAGTGCCTTCCTCACAGAGAAGGTAATCGCCAATCTTTGGGCATTCGGTTTGCAAGTACATGAAAAATTTCCCATTGGTTGCTATGAAAGGATGTATAGGTATAAAGGTCTGTTGGAACTTATTAGGAACAATGGAAAGCTTAAATAAATCGTAGCTATCTTTAGATATAATAGGAACCTTAAAAATTATAACTATTCTCTTACCTATGAAATAACTACCTGGTTGAATGAGATTATAATATTCTCTTAAATCAATGTCTAAGATCTCATTACTACTATAAATTTTCCTAAGTCTACTTATCATATATCCTAAGTTTTCTATGCTTATCATACTATGGTGCGTGCTCGCTGCACGAATAAATCCTAACATATTTTTTATTCTAATTAATTCTAAATACAAATCATCTATATTTTCCGTAATAACAGCTAACAATTGAGCGAATTTAGCAAATTTAGCTTCAATAAGATAATACTTGTCTATTACTCATTTTAATGTTTCATTAATTTTAATTTGATTTTCAACTAAATTATTGATAATTTGCGAATATTGCTTCGTCCAATCTTTATTAACACTTATATGCTCATTAAATTCTGAAATTAACTTATTTTCATTTCTAAATTCTTGTCTTGAGTGTATCGTGGTGCAAGCTTCTGCCTACTAGCCAAAGGATTTTTAATGAAAACCTGTTGGTCTGGTACATATTCAGTTTCTGGCTCACGGTTCTTATTTCTATTAGTCATTAAGTTTGTACGGTCAACAGTTGTAGCATCTTTAATCATTTCATATACAGTCTTCATCTGATCTCTATGAGTTATAATATATTGTTGCATGAGGTGCTCAGCTAAATTAAAATCTAAAGGATCTCTAGGGTCAAAGTGACCTCTAATTATATCATGTGGTCTACATTTCGTAAAACTATGGACTGAACTATTATAAGCTAGGATTGCATAAGGCATTTGATTAACTATAGGTTCATCTTTATTTTTCAGGCGAAGGATACGAAGGTGTTCTAATAATGTGGAATGAAATCTCTCAATCATACCGTTATCGTTAGGTGAATGGGCTAGTGTTCTATGATGGTTAATTTTATGTAGTCTAACAAATTCTGAAAATAGTTGATTAGTAAATTCTGTCCCGTTATCTGTCACAATAGTCAACGGTAGTCCATGGTGAGTGCTGAAATTTAATAGTCCTTGAATAATGCTAATAGCTGTACCATCTCGTAAATGATATGCTTGTCCGTACTTGGAAAAGGAATCTACAAGGTAAGGTATTTTTCAGCTTGTGCTGTGAATAGGTCCATGTGAACTATTTCAAAATGCTTAGTTGCAGGTGGTACTATATTGAACTGTGGTTTAATTGGATTTCTGTCATATTTAGTCTGTCCACAGATTGTACATTCATTTATGTATTTGGTTATTTCTTCTCTCATTTTAGGCCAGTAATAACGACGTGACAAGGCTAAGTAGCATTCGTTGATGCCCCTATGGTTAGTTTTACCTTCATGATAATGTTTAATGATCTCTTGCTGTCTTAAATATTCTTTAACGTCTTCTAGCTCAGTTTTTGCTAAAACTAGATGCATAGAATTACTTTTAAATTTATTTTGCAAAATGGGAATAATGGAGTACATACCTAATGGTGGAGTTATTTTAACGGCAGTCTTTATTTTAGGGTTAACGTATTCTTTGATTGCATTTATGACATCTTGTTCTAGGGAGGATTCTGAAACTTGTACGTGTGTTCGTGTATGTGTGTCAAAAGGTTTAGTCACTGTCGGTCTTCTTTTAATGTCACCTACTATAGTCAAACAAATCTGTCTATGGAATTTATTTAATGGTACATTACAGACTAATGGGAATTTCAAGAATGGGATTTTCAGCGGATGTATGTGCTGTTACAGTAGTAGATCCTGATGGTTCAGGTCTTATTGATGTGTCTATACCACATTCTTGAAGAAGTGATTCTATTTCTTCATTATTAATTTGTACACGGGATAAAGCGTCAGCGTTAGTATTAAACTTTCTTTTCTTGTAAATTACTGTATAATCAATTTTACTCAGTTTCAGTCGCCATCGTGTCAGTCTAGAGTTGGGTTCTTTCAGGTTCATAATCCACTGGAGTAGCTTATGTTCAGTTATAATTTTGAATTTTCTACCAAATAAATAAGGTCTAAAATATTTAGTTGCCCACACTATTGCCAAAAGTTCTTTTTCGATTGTACTATAATTTAATTCACTGTCACTTAGAGTTCTTGAAGCATAGCAAACCGGTTTATCCGAGCCTACTGTACCTTGCGAAAGTACTGCTCCTAAAGCTACATTTGATGCGTCTGTTGTCAGAATGAAGTCTTTATCAAAGTCAGGATATTGTAAAATAGGATCATTGGTCAGTAAAATTTTGCATTTTTCAAAACATTTAATATATTCGGAATCTAAAGTTATTTTGTTAGTCTTTTTCAGGCATTTAGTCATCGGTTTTGTCAGTCTAGCAAAGTCAGGTATGAATTTCCTGTAATAACCTAAAAGTCCTAAAAATTGTTTCATTTCTTTTGTCGTTTTGGGCAAAGGGTAATTTTCTATAGCTCTAATTTTGTCTGGGTTCGGTTTTATACCTTCATTACTAATGATATGGCCTAAATAAGCTGTTTCAAGTTTTAAAAATTCAGATTTGTCCATTTGGATCTTGAAATTTGATTCTCTTAATCTATTAAAAACCTTTTCTAAATTAATCATGTGTTCTTGCAAGGATGTACTAAAAACGATGATGTCATCAAGATATACTAGACATATTACATTTTGTAGGCCTATAAGGATGTTATCCATTACTCATTGAAATGTCGATGGTGAATTTTTAAGTCCCATTGGCATACGTAGAAATTCAAAATGCCCATTTTCTACGTTAAATGCGGTCTTTGGAATGTCATCAGGATTCATCTCAACTTGGTAAAAGCCAGATGCAAGGTCAAGGGTCGTGAAATACTGACACCTATATATCTAAAACGTCGGTAATATTCGGAATTGGGTATTTCTCGTCAATAGTCTTTTCATTCAATTTTCTAAAGTCTATTACAAGTCGCCATTTTTGTCTACCAGATGCGTCAGCTTTCTTTGGGACTACCCAAATGGGTGAGGTCCAAGCAGAGTCAGAAGGTCGTATGATTCCTTGTTCGAGCATTTTAGTAATTTGTTCTCTAACTTCCTGTCGGTGTACAAAAGGATATCTATAACTTTTAGTGTATACGGGGTTTTCGTCATGAGTCCTGATACTATGTTTAATTTTATTAGTGAAAGTTAATGGTTCGCCGTCTATATAAAATATATCAGCATAGCTTTTACAAAGAGTCTCTAAATTAGCTCGTTCTTCACTATTTAAATGGTCAGTTCTAAGCTTCTCTAAAACCTGTTAAACTCTATCAGGGTCGGGTTCAGTATATGAACTTTCAAAGTTACATAAGTCTAATTGTATAGGTCTGTCAAATGAAATTACAGTGTCTTGGTCTGTCATGTTCTCTATTTCTACTACACCAGTCTGATCAGTAACAGTTGTTATACATTCATGAATAATGCAGTTAGATATTAATTGTTCTGGTATAAATACGTCACCATCTCCGTGCTGAATCGGTATATTAATTAAACGAGATGATTTTGCTCGTATTATTTCGTCTGTATTACGTCTTCTACATTGATAACGTAATAATGGTATTTTTGCATAATCGGTAACTAAAATATTGTCTTTTAAATCAATCTTACAATTTTCTAACAAATCTAAACCTATTAAACCATCGAAATGATTATGAAATTTATAAATGAAAAATTTAATTTTCTTATTAACATTAAATTCAGGAAAACTTGGAATTAAAATAGAATGTTCATGAATACTTGTTACTCTCGAATTAGTTACTTCAAAAGGGTCATAATTTTTTGGAAAATTACTAAAATATCTGTCAACTGTTTCTGGGCTTATGAATGATTGATTTGCTCCTGTATCAATAAGTAATTTTAATGGGGGATTATTTATTTTAATATAGGGTAATTCCCTTTTTGACTGCAAATTAAGTTCTATTCTGGTGCGGATTTTTCTTGACTCCGGTGAAAATTCTGATTCTGTCTACTATGAGATTGTCTCGGTTGACTGGCTCTACTAGTACTAGGCATATTATTTTCATAGCACGGGCTATATTTAATGGGTGGTAAGTCATGCTGTTCATATTGCTGATTGTCATAGTCATAGTTCACATTTTGTCCGTAATAGTCATTATTATAGTCATAGTCTGTATTGTAGTAATAGTCTGCGTAGTCAGTATCATCACTACCATATTCAAAATAATTATAATCGCAAAACTCGTTATAATTAAGTTCTCTGCTCTTAAAATAATTAGAAGGAGGAGGGTTGCCAAATTTCTGCCAATCATGACCAGGAATTCTAGGTTGGAAGGGTTTTGTTACAAAATGGCTTACGCCACTCATAGGCTTAGGGCCAGAATTATTGTTCTATTGGGGTTGCCTGTTAGGTAACCTAAAACCACTATTATAATTAGGCAATGGTGCTCGGAACATTTGCTGAGTACGCGTTGGTTGCATAGGCATGCGCTGATGATTATTAAATTGGGGATTAAAATTAGGTTTTTGCCAACTTGGTCCGGGTGTAAATTTAGGAAAATTAAAGTTATTATTCATAGGAGGAAATTTAGGCATCGGCTGTGTAAATTGTTGGTGTGAGTTGTATGGTGCTGATGATGATGATGGTTTTCGATCTGTTGCTAAATTATTTCGCTGCTGCAAATACATGACATTTAATTCATCTTGGACAAATTCCAAAGCCTTCTCAATATTTTCGGGTCTCATACACCGAATACGGGACCCGAGAGGATCTTTTAAACCTCTTACAAATGCTTGCAAAGTTAACTTGCGGTATAAAATTCTTTTAGCTTCCACGGTAGTCTCTATTGTCTCATGCAACGATACATAGGACATTATAATGCTAAAAAGGTTTTGGCATTTGTCATAGAATTCTTGCGGTGTCTCATTACCCTGCGTCGCTAATGCTAAGTCATTATAAAGTGCGGTCTCGTCCCTTTGGTCGGAAAAATTATTAATCAAATTATTTCGAATCCCTATCCAATTTTCAGGAATGCCATTAGAATTAATAGTACGAGCTGCTGGACCAGTAATTTTATTTAAGATGCCGTTAATTACACATAAATTAGATAATTCGTAGCCTGGCTCGCTACTTACACATTTAATGACAATTTGATCGCAAATCCAGTCAAATTCTGGGACTGGGCGAAGCGCCTTATAAACTGTATCGGGATCCATTATACTATCTAACTCACTAATACTTAAATTTAATTGACTTAAAATACTATCTGAATTTATTAATTCTTGTTCGCAAAAATTTCCTTGAGGGCAATTCGAGCTCTCAGAGGAATTACTAATATCTAAAATAAGAGAATCTGAAATATTTAAACCTATTTGAGGGCAATTCGAGCCTTCACTTAATTGACGATTCGAGTCAACTACACTATCCCTACGATTTTTAAGCCTGGAGGAGGGAGGACTATTTTTCGTGGGACGGAAAATTGTGACTGAAAATTGTGAAACGTGAATAAATCAATGTACTCACATAGCCCGTCGACTTCTCTGGTTTTCCTTGAGTTGTACTGAAGTTTGAGTACGCCCCGGCCGCTCGATGATGAGGTTCTTCTCTCGGTGAACGCTTGAAAGCGAGAGCTAACCGACCGCGCGCGGAGTCGATTTTAGAGCTCCGGAAATCTTGTTAGAACGCGATCTCGTAGCCCCAAAAATATCCTACCGACTGCGCCAATTATATTTTTAGCAGCCCGGACTCCAAAAAAAAACAAAAATTATCTTAAAATTTATTTAACTAACTTAAAACTATTTTACAAAAGTGTCTGCGATCAATGCGAGATCGGAATAGAGAATGAATATTTTATTACAATATTAATAATTACGAAAACGCGGTAATGCTGAAACTGCTGATGTGTTTCCTCGAAGGCGATGGCGTTGACCGGACTCGTGTGGCTGCATCAGCATTCTCCTTTAGGGGTCCGTGCGTAATTCACACGTAAACATAATTGTATACACAGATGTAAATCAAATTTTGGTTAAGCTTGAGAGCTCGGGATTGTTTCTCTATTCCGATAGGTATATTACCTTTATGGTCAAGATAGAGTCATTTTATAAATTGACGACCTCTGTGGCTCAGTTGGTGGGCTGTTGGTAGCTCAAGCCGGAGGTCGCGGGTTCAAATCCCGCCAACGGAACAAAAAATTTTTCAAAGTTCCTGGGTCATGGATGTGTATTAAATTTGTGTATCATATAATAAAAATCTTAAATATATGTATAGCATAAAAGTATTAAATATATTTCCATTGTCTGGTACCCGTAACACAAGTCCTTCAGGTACTTAGCACGGGGCCAGACTGACGTGGTGTGAAGCATCCATAGATATTATTATTATTATTATTATTATTATTATAATTACAAATAAATCTTTGCAATTTATAAAGTGTTATCGCACATGTCAAAGATCACACATCTACATATTATCTGAACATTAAAAATTGTTGTTAATATTTTTGCACAAAACATGATAATTTTTACACAACACATAACACATTACAACTCGCAATATAAATATGTAAAGTGCTTTTGCAACTTTTGACATTTGGATTTTTGGACTTGTTATAATTACCATTCTAATAAATTGAAACTAAACCTTCTAACAAAGGTTAGAAGGTTACATTTCTCTTTGTGTTTGCATATTCTTTTTTTGCTGTTTCTTATTCTAACTTTAAACTATACAATTTTCTGAAATACAGTACATTACAGATTATGCAGGATAAGATCTGCCAGACATAATGCTGCACTCAGAGATGATTATATAATAATTACTTGATTGTAAGAGAAGATTTTGACCTATAACGCATGGGGTTCATATAAAAATCTTCATTTAACCAGCCCCATACGAGCACCAGTGCTTGCGATAACAATAGAAAGGCTATTGTTTCTCGTTTTTCTACGATCGAAGGATTAATTATTACAGTTAAGTTATTAATATTCGTCTCTGAGTGCCGCGGATAGAGCATCAAAGGTGCATTTACCTCATTACCAATAAACGAAGCCTTATGTAAGGCTGTGTCTCCAGACTCATTTACTTCGTCCACATTGGCTCCAGCGTCCAACAGAACCTCAACAACATCCTTGTGGCCAAAATATGTTGCTAAGTGTAATGGAGTCCATCCTAGATTACTTTTGTTTTTACCTGGAATGCCAGTGAACAGAAGTATGTGCTTTAAAGATTTTACTCTAGCGTGAAACATAGATTTCTTATAAACCTGAATAAGAAACAACAACTAAATTATTACTAAGTAAGTACATGATAGAAAATGATTTAGGCAAAATTCTAGCTACTTTTCACTAGCTGTGCTGTACCCTTTTTTATGAAAATCCGTAAATACTCAAAGCTGCATTAAAGGTTTCGAGCAGTATGCTTACCTTTACAGTTTATATCTAGCGTTAGCTCTCCTTTAAGTCTAGCTTCCAACAAGGCCTTAACTACAGACAGCTCACCGTGTCTAGCTGAATAAAGCAAGGATTCCTCGCTCTCGATCACCGACTTTTCCTCTTGTTTGGACATATTTGGTCTTTCACAGTACCTCACTTGCTTTGAACTACAGGATACATCATATATTTTATAAATTATAAACAAGATACGCTAGCGAGAACCTTGATTCTACCACAACATGACCTCGCCCATGAATTATGTGGCACGCAGCAACACCGTCGCAAGTAGAAACACTCCGTGCTTATTTTATAGTGATCCTATTTTTACGGCACTCTTCTTATACCCACAATTTATATTATTTTATTTTTGAAATTTGCAATTGAAGATATTTTGTCCCAAACCACCAAACAAATCAATGTTATTTGACATTGACAGCTTGACAAAACGCTGATAAGACTGTTTTGGACTGTTTGTAGACGTGATAAGAGGGTTTGTCAACTTGCAAGTTTTCAAAAGCTCCATCTAGTGCTGAGAAGAACTAGATGAGACTTTCAACATTGAACTTTGAAGTTGTTTTTACTCACGTTTTTACTAGTCGGGCAATAACATAAAAGCCGAGCTTTGTGACGGCTCGCGTCATCAGTCATCACCAAAGAGAATATAATCACTACGTGGTCATCACTCGTCACACCTTCACTGACTGATGATAACACATGTTTTATACATAATATTGTAAATAAAAAGTACTATGTTATAGCACAAATCAAAAATCGTGCAAAAAAATGTAATGGGTGCGGTGCAGTGTGAAATGGGAATTAAAAAACATAAACTACAAGGTCTCAACTCTCAGTTGTGTGCAGTAAAGATGCGTGGTGGCTTCTCGGTTATTAAAATTTTGCGCGGGTTTTTGTATAGCCTGATGGCTGTTTTTGGTGAGATATTTAAAGGCTCGCGTAGCGTATGATTATATTCTTCCTATTTTTGCTATTGCCGCGGACGAAGTCGCGGGCAACAGCTAGTATGGAATAATCGTTGTCGCAAATATGCTATACTAGCTGTTGCCCGCGACTTCGTCCGCGTTATCATAGTAGATCACATCCCAAGTATTATTTATTGTACAAAAATATTAAATGTACAGAGTTGACTTTCCAACGATTTTATTATATAAAGATGTTCCGCGCGGCTTCGCTTGCGTAATTTAGGAATTTCACGCAACCGTACATTTTTCCGCAAAAATAGCCTATACTTCATGCTTGCCAATATGAAATAACATAAAAATTGCTCCAGTAGTTCCTAAGATAATAAGCAATTTCATATAATTTCCCCCGTTTTTTCCACATTTTCCTTCATTTCTTCGCTCCTATTAGTCTTAGCGCGATAAAATATAGCTTATAGCCTTTCTCGATAAATGGGTTATCTAATACTGAAAGAATTTTTCAAATCCGACCAGTAGTTCCTGAGATTAGCGCGTTCAAACAAACAAACAAACTCTGCAGAATTATAATATTAGTATAGACTAGACGTTCCGCGCGGCTTCGCCCACGTAAATTAGATATTTCACAGACAAATTAGTCCAAAAAAATAGCATATATTCCTTCACGCGGTCTACTTCTTATCTGACCCAAATAACAGAAAAACTGCTCTAGAGTCTAGTAGTTCGTGAGATAGGCCCTTTCAAATAATTTCCCCAGTTTTTTCCACATTTTCCTCTATTTCTTCGGTGTTATTAGTCCTAGCGTGATAAAATATAGCCTTATATATCCTTCCTCGATAAATGAACTATCTAACACTGAAAGAATTTTTCAATTCGAACCAGTAGTTCATGAGATTATCGCATTCAAATAAGCCCTTTCAAATAATTTCCCCCGTTTTTTCCACATTTTCCTCTATTTCGTCGCTCCTTTTTCGATAGCTAATTTAAGCGATTAGATAGCTAATTTATCCTTTCTCGATAAATTAGCTATCTAACACAAAAATATTTTTTCCAATCGGACCAGTAGTTCCTGAGATTAGCGCGCTTCCCTCCTATTAGTCTAAGCGTAATAAAATATAGCCAATGCCTTCCCCGATAAATGAGCTATCTAACACTGAAATAATTTTTCAAATCGAACCAGTAGTTCCTGAGATTAGCGCGTACAAACAAACAAACAAACAAACTAACAAACTCTTCCGCTTTATAATATTAGTATAGATAAGTACCTATACACATACTATACTTATACATATATATTTTTAAGTTATATAGAAGACTAAATGAAGGGGAATTGTGGAGACCGTACATTTTCTCGCAACAAAAACTATTGTATAATATCCTTTCCTCGGAAGTATCTTAGTACCAAATTTCATCTCAAACGATTCAGCCATTCTAGCGTGAAAAGATAACAGACATACAAACTTTCGCATTTATAATATTAGTACATCTATAGGTATAAAATTCTCGTGTCACAATGTTAGTTACCGACTACCGTACTCCTCCGAAACGGCTTTACTGATTTAATTTTATATGCACTCAGTAGGTCTGAGAATCGGCTACTGCTACTGGGTACTTTTTATATTGATAAGTGCATTTGTTGAATAAATAATTTTAGTAAATAACTAACAACTCGAGACTGACGGCGACCATTGTAACTTTGTGCGACGGGATCGGGGATAGCGATGGACGTTGCCATGGTAAAATAGGTACTTATTTAGTCACAGCCAAATCTATACTAATAGGTATAGAATTGGGAAGAGTTTGTTTGTTTGTTTGAACGCGCTAATCTCAGGAACTATTAGTCCGATTTGAAAAACCGCTGAACCGATTTTGCTGAAATTTGGCACGGAGATTCTTTGAGTCCCGGGAAAGGACATAGGCTACTTTTTATCCCGGAAAAATGTACGGTTCCCGCGCGATAAAAGAGTTTTGGCGCAACGGAGTTGTGGGCGTCATCTAGTAAATTATAATAATAGCTCCCACACCGGTTTCGGTGACGGTGGCCGGTTAAATAGAAACCAGGCCAGCTACGCAGGAGTAATTTTATAGTGCCCAAGTGTGTGCGCAGTACTCAAGAGCACTCTCTATTCCTTTACTCTCATAACCCAGTGGGACGGAAGACCGACACGACTGGCGAGAGATCAGGCGCAGGACCGACTTTTTACATGCCCATCCGACGCATGGATCATCTAATACTTGTCAGACAATCAGGTGATCAGCCTGCATTGTCCTAACCAAACTTGGAAATAACATGTTTCCAACGCGGGAATCGAACCCACGACCTCCGAGTCAAGAGCCGCGCTCTATACCACTAGACCACGGAGGCGTAAGTAGTAAATTATAATGTACACTAGCCATATGACCGAGCTTCGCTCGGTACTCAAAAAATTCAAAAAACACACATAAAATGACATTTTATGAAAATGATTCCTAGCTAGATCGATTTATCGCCCCCGAAACCCCCTATTACTCATCAAAATCGTTGGAGCCGATTCCGAGATTCCAATTATATATCCATACTAATATTATATATGTATATATACAAGAATTGCTCGTTTATAGATATAACATATAATAGAAAGTATGAATTATTATTGACCTTTATTTATTAGTAAACATCTTACACATTTAAAAAATACTTGTTAGGATTTAGGAAAAGTCTCATAATATTATGTCGGCCTTCTAAATAGTAGAAAAATACCCTATCGCTATTCCTAAACGTTATTTACAAAATACTAAGTATAAGAAAATAATATTAAGATATACATAATTATTTTATTTATAGCTGTTGTATTTTCTTATATGTAGTTGTATTTTCAATTGATTAATAAATAAGTACATAATTATTACCTATATTAAGCTTAGCGCAAACCTACGCGACCAAAGCGACTGCGAAGCGGTAGCGTCTACCGCGCGGCGGACGCTGCCCATGTAATCTTATGGCGCTGTGCACACCTGCACGACCGCGACGCGAAATGTTCGCGTCGGCAAGCGGAACGTGCGCGTCAAGTTGTCAGACGCGTGTTTTGAAGTTTACATAACTAGACTTCTTTTTTAAAACCTTTTTTATATTATTTTGTACTACTCTTTAGTTTATGATTTCTTGATTTGTTTACGTTTTGATAGATTGTGTCATGAATCAAATTGCCCGATGTATTATTTTTCTCTGTGATCATGATATTAGTAGTCGCGCAGGTGTGCACGCCAAGTTTCGCGTTGCAGACGCTCCCGATTCGCGTACCGCGTCCCCTGTCACTGACGTGTAGGTTTGTTTTAAGCTTTATACTTCCTGTGTGATACATCATACATCCCAGCTTTCGGTACTTATCCATTATTACCAAAAGTTCAAGCACCACAAATCAAAATAATTATATTTTGTTCAAGCAATTTTCTTCAAGTATCACAAAAAACTATCAAAATCAACAACAATAACATTCTCTCGATCGCGGATTCTTGGAAATCTACTGTTATCGCGCGCGCGGTCGCATGCGACCGCTTGGAGCTTGAGGGAACATTGTACTTGAATGCCTTGAATGAATTATTGTCACGTGTACCGGTTACCCCACTCCGCCGCCCGCGCCCCCCATTGCCGCGCTCTGTTGTGCGAGCGGATCGGCACGATACCAGGTTGGAAATTATAGAGAAATTGCGCCGCGTTCACGAATACCAAAGATGATGAATGAAAATTTATCATATTGCAATTCTTTTGAAGACATTCTGTAACTACACAATATAAGCTGAGGTCCCAGGAAAAATACATAACGATTCGATGAGTTTTTAATATAAAACAAGTGTGCGAAAAGTATATTGTCGTCAATGGCGTAAAAATGCATGAAATGTAATCGTTTATATTTTTTAGTGTGTAGATATTTTGTAGTAAATTTTTGTGCAGGAACCTAGGTAATTACTATTTTAAGCTTATTATTTAACTCAAACATGTTAAATATTTTCGTATGAGAAAATGATTTTGGTATTACGTTTGTATGAGAATTTCGAGGGTACCCGGCCCCTTAAGAATCGATTTTCATATATAAGGCGCCCGGTATGAGAAAAATCCGAGGGGTAAAACCTACTAACAAGTAACGAAAAATCGTGTCACGTTTTTGGTGCGCACCTTTAGTGCGCAACTTTCTAATTTGGCTGTGAGTGTATCAAGACCATAAAGGTAATATACCTATCGGAATATTATATTATATAATTATATATAATATAATATATTGTATATAATATTATATATATATATATATATATATATATATATATATATATATATATATATATATATATATATATATATATATATATATATATATATATATATATATATATATATATATATATATATATATATATATACTACTATACCTATATACTATACGTTATTGGGCTTGTTTGTTTCTATCAGTGTCGATGTATTTATATTGCTATTTTTGTTATAAATATCAATAATTAATATTGTTATTGTGAAGTTATAATTTGTATCATTATACTGGCTAAAGTGAACTAAAAGTATTTTGAAATAACTATGGCAGAAAGGGGTGTAGATAATATTGCCGGAACATCTGATTTCATATTATGATATTAATCTTTTTTCAGTTGAATAAACTTTTTGCGTATGGTTAGATACTCGTACTTAAGGAGTAAACTCCAGTCGTGCGTCGGAGCTGAAACACTTTTTTTTTTTGAGTTTTATTTTTATTTTTTTATTATTTTTTTATTTTTTTATATTATTATATAATATTATATTCCGATAGGTATATTAACTTTATGATTAAGACGTACATATGGTATGCTGTATAGGGGTCTATACCTATATACTATATATTATTGGGCTTGTTTGTTTCTATCAGTGTCGATGTATTTATATTGCTATACTCGTACTTAAGGAGTAAACTCCAGTCGTGCGTCGGAGCTGACACACTTTTTTTTTATTTAAACATAGTTCGCACTGAATTAAAATTGAATAAGCTCAGTGCGAATACCAGGCCTTGATTTGTAGGCCTGGTAGTGGTAGCCGCACTGAACGGGCGAGGGGCGTGCGCGCCGCGGCTAGTGCTGTCGAATGCTTTGTTTGTTGTCGATAGTGCGCAAGTGTTTGCAGTTGTGATAAGTATTTACGTTTTAATCGCGTGGTAAATATTAAAATGATGTGAAATGGCGCCAAGTAATATTGTTTCGAGTAGTGACAAAGTCTTTGATATATTATTTCCCGTTAGACCTGTTATTAAGCAAAAAAAAAAAAAAAAAAACAAAAAGAAGAATGCAGCTCGAGAAAAGCATCAGCACAGCATTGAATCAGTTTTTTCTTATCATTATCCATCCTTAATATTATAAATGCGAAAGTGTCTGTCTGTCTGTCTGTTACCCCTTTACGCCCAAACTGATGAACCGATTTTGCTGAAATTTGTTATGGAGATGCTTTGACTCCCAGGAAAGGACATAGGATACTTTTCATCCTGGAAAAATGTACGGTTCCCGCGCGATAAACTAATTTTAACACAACGGAGATGCGTGCGTCATCTAGTTTTAAAAAAAATTGTCGATATGATGCATGTCCCATCCCAATTATTATATCTTTGTAGCGCTTGAACAGGTTTGGTAAACCTGGCATCTCTTTTTTTTTTAAAAGGCATCAAGTTTCTGTCCAATTCCCGGGCGAAGACAGTTTCAAATATGTCCACTAATGAACTTTATACACGTGAAATTTAATTTATTCAATCCTAGCATTGTTGATCTTGGGTTCACATTTCTATGAACAGCTTTCACCAGGCCATTAAAACCTCGTTCGCATACGATGAAACCTTATTACCAGATCGAAAAAACCTGGTATCGCATGGTATGCTACAAAAATCAGTCTCGCAGCTAACGTGTTAAAAATAAAACCTAAAACCATAAAACGTTTATGTTTTATTTTTTCCAAAAATATTCTAAACTAGCTTTATAAGCTAATACTCTTAGTTATATAATTTTCGGAATCAATTAAAAATGGGAATAGAGTAATTCATGAATTATGTTACATCTAGTAATGATGGGTGCTGAGAAAGGGGCGGCACATGGCCTGGGGCCTACAGCGGCCAGGACTGCAAATCCGCCACTGATCATCAAATAGTGCCTTTGCCATCATGTTGGCATTCTCTGTTAATAACGTAAACACCTACAGACACGCTCTGCGAGTATTCATAAGTTTTATGTGTTTAAGGGTAATTAAAGTGATGCTGGTAACCCTATTTGACTAACATTGACTAACATCTTAATGGAATTATTGGGGCCTCGTTACGTTTTTCACGTTCACAAAACTCTTTCACTCTTAACACCATCATTCTTTCACCACTCTTTAATGTTTTCGTCATGAATTTCTCACGATATCACAGTAAAACTTATGAAAACTCGCAGAGCATGTCTACCGTGTTTACATTTTTTTTTTTCATTTATTTTTAATTATAATATTATTAACTTAAACTACATGTTTTTACAGACAGGAATGTCAATATGACGGCAAAGGAACTATTCGATGAAACCATGATGAAACGCACTATATAAATAAGGATGACCTTATTTTTATTAAAGAGCAAAGTCCTTCTGCCAAATTCTGCCACTTGATTGACTGTGACAGTTGACACTTGACAGTTCAATAACAAAAACAAGGCCCAAGGTTCCAAAATCCGTTTAAAATGATGATAATTTAATTTAAATTCATTCAAAAATTGTATGATAATCGTGAGAACAATACTTTACTTATAATCAAATAGTAGGTAAGAAATAGTTTTTAATTTAAAAATTCAATATTTTTCAAGTAAAAATTAAAATGGAAGATATCCAAGACTGTTGCAGAATTTGTTTAGATGTTGAGACAAAACACGTATCAATATTCGAGGACTCTCAATTGCCACTGCAAATTAAATCGTGCCTCCCCATAAATGTCGAAGAAAGCGATAAATTACCAAAAACAATTTGCGAATCATGCGTCTCGCAGTTGAACGATTTTTATAACTTCCAACTGAACGCGCGGTGTTCAGATGATTGGCTCCAGTCGTCTATACAGAAATCGGCTAAGAACACACCTGAGAAGCCCGTCATACAGCCCCTGCCAGACTCGGAGTACAACTCCGACTCTCTACTGGAGTTTCTAAACAACACTGCCAATATTGAGGAATACCTCAACAATCTAGGAAAAGAAGACATTCCTTGTATCGTAAACATGTTGGACAAAACCGAATCCAGTGATCCGAGTAGATTAAACGTTAAAACTAAGCTACCCAGTCCCAAGAAGAAAACAATGAGCACAATGGCCATGGATATTGACGTTTTGGATTCCGACAAACATATAGTCAAGGAGCTTTTAATGAAAGAACCAAAGAAGTTAAAATCAGAGAAATTATGCTATGGGTGCAAAACAAAGTTTGATAATGTTGCAAAACTGTCTAAACACATAGGGACTTGTGATGTCGCTGTGAGAACTTGTATACAGTGTAATAAGGTTTTTGATTCTAAGATTAAGTTACAGCAACATTCAATGATACATTCTAAATCACCAGAAAAACCTTTAACTCTTTTGAGCTGCATTTTCTTGTGTAAGCAGTGTGGGGAGACTTTTGGTAGCCATTTTGAGCTACTCAAGCATGCTAAACAACATGTGGTGAAGTCTAATGAGAAGATTTGTGACATTTGCACCCACACATTTATGGGTGATGAGGCACTGGCTAAGCATAGGAAAGAAGACCACGATAAACCTGCTAAAATACTTTACAGGTAAATTGTAACACTATTTTGTTTCTTTTTTCTAAACTCTGCTCTGTAGACCTTACTCAAATTAATATAAACAGTAAAGAATACTTAAATTTTTTAAGTTTTAAGGTAATTTAGGTGTTTTTCGTAGGGTAGGTTAGGTGTTATTGTGTAAATTGATTACTATTATACCAGTCCAAGACTGAAACAGCTTTAAAAACAAAACTTCCGATTGATAAATTTTTTGCTTTTTTCATTGTATTAAACTTGAATGTATAACAAATTTCAGATGCAAGGTATGCTGTTATACGACTGTGGATCGTAGACACATGTACTTACATGTGTCCAGGCATGCGCAGGTGAGGGAGCCCAATCGTCATCTTTGTGAGACATGTGGCCAGAGTTTTGCCACCCAAGCAACATTGCTGCGCCACTCTCAGCAACACAGCTACAAGGGACATCAGTGCAAAGTTTGCAACAAATTATTCTCAAACAAACAACTTCATGATTATCATTTATTAGAACATACTGAGATGGTCATGTGTGAAAAATGTGGTGAGAGCGTCCCAAGCTCTGAGTTATCTAAGCATAATTGTGCCTAAATGTTTATATTGTTAAAATATTTTTTGGCAGCACTTTCACCTATAACTCTGCCCAGTAAATTGTAATGTTATGTTTACTGGATTATTAGACAATATAGTTAAAAAATATAATAGCTGCTGGATCGGATAGTTAAATATACACAAATATACTCATGAAATTTTTAAAAATTGTTATTATATTACAACTCTTTGACCTCGGTATCAAAAATATTACAACACTGTAACTTGACTTGTGTATCAGCATGAAAACATCCAGTCTTTATTTGAAAGAGTTTGAAAATTAAAACATGAAAATTAATCTTATACATCATTTAATCTAAAACTCTTTCGTTAAAACAACTCTGTTCTAAAATACACATAAAATAGTTTTAACAATAACAGAACCAGGCTCGATGTCTGAAGTTGAAGAAATCTGTAAATATGATCCTTATTCTATGAGGCAAAAGGTTGTTTAGGTCATTAAGAACTTTCAGAAACTTTGGCACGCAGATGCATTTGTGATTCTTTCGAACACCTGCAAATGATAATCAAGATTATACATAGTAAAGTGTCCAAAACTTGCCATTAGTAAATGGCTTATAATTAACTGATCACCAGAAATAGTAACATTTCACAGACAAGAATAGTAAACGATCACCAAAATACAGACCACCATTTTAATGTAAAACGATAACCAAAGATTTAACATTTCGCTATCCTATTTATGTAAAATGACTCCAAATAAATCATTGTAACACCAAAAATAGTAAAAATGAACCAAAAAAATTATTGCTAACCGGAAAATAATGAATAATAAAAACCAAATTTGAACTTCATTTTAATGAGAAACAAAAGAATTACATCTCGTTATTTGACTATTGTAAATAAATAATATAATAATGATAACGGGACTCAGTATAACTAGGGTAGGCTAGGTGTCCGTCTGTTATCTCTTCAGGTCCAAACTGCTGAATATAACTTACTTACTACTTTTTTTGTTAATATGCTTATATTTTTTGTCAACCGTAGTGATTTATTTGGACAGAAATATCACATTGATTTGCTCGCTTTGGTGATCATTTACTATATTTGGTGATCATATACTATATTTGGTGATCATTTACTATATTTGGTGATCATTTACTATATTTGGTGATCATTTACTATATTTGGTGATCATTTACTATATTTGGTGATCATTTACTATATTTGGTGATCATTTACTATATTTGGTGATCATTTACTATATTTGGTGATCATTTACTATATTTGGTGTTCGATTACAATTTGAAGTGTAGCCGTGACTAAAATAGCTGGCAGTATTGCAATTTTAGACTTTCTTTTTTTGGTGGTAAATATCTTTTTTTGGTAAATAAGTTTAGGGTATCAGTGCATTTTTTGGTGGTCATTATATTTGTTCCCTTAGTAAATGGCAAGTTTTGGGCACTTATAACATCCTTTTTTAGATAAAAAAAAACTCTCATGAGAGAAATTGAGGCTAGAAGGCATAATGTTTTGATATGTGACAGTCGTAGGTTTTATCACTCTAAAGGTACAACTTACAAGTTGGAAGCCGGCTACATGAAGCGGCAGCGGACGACGAGTCGTCGCGACAGTCGACACTACTGGTGTTTTATGTATTTCTATAAAAAACCCTGCGCAGCTAGCGACACGAAGCTAGCGACACTTTCATAGAAATACATAGAAACAGTAGTGTCGCGACGACGCTTCACACCACGTCAGTCTAGCCCCGTGGTAAGTACCTGAAGGACTTGTGTTACGGCCTTACGGGTACCAGACAACGGAAATATATTTAATACTATAATACTATACATATATTGAAGATTTTTATTATATTATGATACACATAATATTGAATACACATCCATGACCCAGGAACTTTGAAAACTTTTTGTTCCGTCGGCGGGATTCGAACCCGCGACCCCCGGCTTGAGCTATCAACAGCCCACCAACTGAGCCACAGAGGTCAGTTTATTCTTATAGAATTATCGAGACAACTTTTTAATGACGTTTCAAATTTTATACTAAGTATACCTTCTATGATGATCCTGGCAGCCTCCTTGGGCGTGATCTCCGAGTAGAGCGAGGTGAAGCGATGTGCTGGTGGTGGGTAGAGGCCGGTGGAGACAGACGCTAGGTACACCGAAGTGGTGGTAATGTCCTTCGTCCAGGTGTTAAGGCGTAGCTCCTCGCTTATCGAATCCATTAGACCTGGGAAATCGTCGTGATTGGTAAATGTAAGAATGTAGGAAAAAAAAGAAATAAAGTGCCGGGTAGGCTATCCACAACTTTTTTGACAGATTCTCCATATCCGTAAAGTCCTTATCTGTAAAGTTAAGTGGTGGATAAGCTATCCAGCACTTATCAGGTAGTGATGCAACAGGCCCTAAGTATCCTTATGTGTAGGTAAGGTTTGGTTGGAAAGATCAGAATTTAATGCTAAGTCGGGTAACGTAATTTAACGGTGTGAATGGCGGCCGAAAAGAAAGATGTCCCTACCGAGCGAGATATTAGATAGCATGCAGCTCATTGCTCGGTTAGGCCGAATCCCACTGACGTCATTTAAGACGTTGTACTATAATATAATATTACTAGCTGTCCCGGCAAACGTTGCTTTGCCAAAATAATATAAAGTATTTCGAGCATATTATTATTTTATTGAAGTGACTAAATATTGTATGTTACCATGGTAACGTCCCGTCCCGTCCCGTCGCACAATCAATGGTGGGCTTGGTGGCCGTCGTCTCGAGTTGTAATATTTTACTATTATTTATTCAACAAATGCACTTATCAATATATAAAGTACCCAGTAGCCGATTCTCAGACCTACTGAATATGCATATAAAATTTGGTAAAAATCAGTAAAGCCGTTTCGGAGGAGTTCGTGGACTAACATTGTGACACGAGAATTTTATATATAAGATTATCTAGCCGTTCTCCGAAACTTCGATAGCACGATGCAGGATTGTTAGGCGAATTGTGGGTACCGCCACAACGCCATAGAAATCTCTAGAAAACATGGATCGCACGTAGAGTTTTTTAGATGTTAATTCGGTTAATATTCGGTTACTGTACATTGACTTGGCGTCATATATAGGCTGGAAGAATTAGCATTTACCTCTTAGGCCATGCTTGGCGGCGCTGTAGGTGACGCAGTCGGGTCGAGGTCCCAGGCCGGCGCTGGAGTTGACAGCCACGATGTGCCCGCACCGCCGCTCGATCATGCTCGGCAGGAACGCTTGTATTACCTTTAACATGAGTGTAGCTTGCAAAAATTTTTATGGGAAATAACCATTAAATAAAGGTAACAAGCTCTTTTGCCTGGTTTCTGAGGATTTTTTGAACAGAAGTCTCTATAATAGCGTTGTTGATTTTATTAGTTTATTATATCCTTACGAAATATTTTAAAGACATGATCCGGCAAGGTAGGTTAAATATATCGATGGACTATCGAATTAACGAAGTCAGTAGTGTCTGGATAGAAGTTTTGAGAGGAAAATTTACCCAAAAATGCGCCATTAAGTTAATTTCGATGAGCTTAGCGACGGTCTCCGGCTTGAGATGGAGTAGCGGTCCGTACGCGAGCGCACCGGCGTTGCTCACCACCATCGACACGTCCACCAGCTGACGACGCATCCTCGTCGCCAGCGCAAGCACTTGGTCCCGTGCTGTGATGTCCACGGTGAAAGCGTAACACTGGAAAATTTACAGGGTAAAGACATCCTAATGAGGCATCCGCATTGTACCAATTGTAAGGGAACTATACAATATTCAGACTTACAACGCCATTTTACAGGAATTTATGACTCTCAGGATGTGATATCCACGGTGAAAGCGTAACACTGGAAATTTTACAGGGTAAAGACATCCTAATGAGGCATCCGCATTGTACCAAATGTAAGGGAACTATACAGTATTCAGACTTACAAAGCCATTTTACAGCTGGAATTTATGACTCTACTTTAAACATCCTGTTAGAGGTAAGTATTTGAAAAATTTTAAAAGCTATTTAACGCTATTAAACGAAGTCACAAACTATTATATCAACAATATCGTTGATTGACTAGGAGTAAATGTCACAGTTTACAATGCTTCCATTCCGTCGATACCTATTCTTTTGGACCAATTTACTCACATCACCATCTTTATTCCTGATTTCTTCCACCACGGCGTTGTTCCGTCTGCCGTCACTATCCCAGCAGACTACAGTGGCGCCCAGCTCCGCGAACTGCAACGCCAGCTCTCGACCTATACCACCTCCGGCACCTGTTATCTGTAGAATATTTAGGTATTGGTATCAGAATGGCATAAAAGGGGAACGACCAGTTGTTTAGCTACAGCACGGCTATTGCTCCCTCCTCACTTCCTGCCAGAAGCTCCGTAAAAAAACTGCGACGGACCATGCAACGCATCGATGTGGCAAACCATAAAATATGTCAACCGTCATCGCAACGCAACGAAAACGGGATGTTGGGATTTGGGAAGTCCGAATGGTAAGCACCATTAGAAAGCGAATTAACAATTATTATTATTGTCTAAAGTTGTTGCTATTTGAAACACAAAGCTAAAGAAGTTACCAAGACAGTTTCCCCGTGCAAGCTCCTCATTGCAGGTGGTATGAGGACTTTGAAGACAGCCGACAGCCCCGCAGACCACAGCTTGACCACTAGCACCGCCGTGTCCAGGGCCCAGAGTGGAACGCTGGCTATTCTCCCATCTCCCCACAACGGTATCAGCCATACCTCCTGGAAGATTCTAAATTTCCTCGCAACGAAACCTAAAGATCGCCGAAATATATTTCTCTTGCTCATAAGCATAAAAATAATATCGAAAATATACAAACACGTTTTGACATCTCAAAGTCAAAGTGAAAATTTTCAATGAAATTTTTATACTTAGTGTCAGAGAAAAAAAGGTATTTTTTCTTGGCCTAGTTTGGCCTAGGGCAATTGAGTAGGTTGATTCACTGCAGTCTATTGGCTATATTGTCTATCTTTTGATGATCATCTGTTAGCTCTAGGCGTCATGGTTGACGTAGGTTATCGTCGATAAATGAGACTTCATTCATCATTGATAATTATTTTGCTTTAAAATCTACAAAAAAACAAACATTAAAACAATGAGTAAGTCGAACAGATCAAATAAATCACGAGAGTCAAACAAGGAGCTATCGAAGAAAGAGTTGGATTTCACCGCGTACGACATCACAGCTGAAACCGCCGAAACCGCCATTCTGCTGCTGGAGTCACAAGAGTCAGAAATATTATGCCGGGTACAAAATAATAACAGCTCTACTTAACTACACGCCTAGTAATGAACCACAGTATCCAATGGGCTAGCTTAATAACAGTCTAATCTTTCTCTTATTTAAGGGGACTAAATATGTACCTAAACTCTAGTGACCAAGACTAGTGAGCTTAGACCAGTGGTCCCCAACCCTTTTCTCATGCGGGCCACAAACATGTTTTGGTTTTGGTGTCGCGGGCCGCAACAAAAATTTTTTAGGGTTAAAAAATAACATTCTTCAAAATTAACGATTTAAAGGTGGAAAAATTTAATGACTATCACGTAGACTTTACGTTATTTTGCCGGTGGGCGTGAATTTCAAAATTCTTAACATCACGCGGGCCACAATTAAAGTCCCGGTGGGCCGCATGCGGCCCGCGAGAGGCGGGTTGGGGATAGCGGGCTTAGACGTTCGCTTAGTCCTAAGCTTAGACATAACTCCTTATCAAACTGTTGGTATTAGATTATGAAAATTCCAGACTCTTCGAGCAATAACCAAGTTTACGGAACACGAAGTACAGAATCGCCAAGCGGTCTTTGATTTGAAGGTCCTGAAATACCTTCTGCCTCATATTGATCACGCCGAGCTGAACGTCCGAAGGTATGCCCTCAAAGCTGTGGCGCAAATCTGCCAGTTGCCTCAGAGTCCGTGTGAGGTGCTAAAGGACTCAAATAATCTTAACAAGATTGCGAGTATGCTTGTGCAGGTAAGAATGCAGAAAGTTCGTTTCGTATAGTTGCCAACTTTCTTTTCCCGAACCAAATAGACCTAAAAATCAAACACTACACATTTTTTCAGGACGAGGACTTATTTGTTTTGGAATTCGTATCAAAGATTCTCGCGGAGTTGACGAGGGAGCCCTTAGGCTGCGACCAGATGATTGCTGCTAACATTTTAGACACCATCTTTTACAGGATGAGGACTTGTGTTGATCCTGATGTACAACATAACTGCACTCAGGTGTATCATCAGTATAACTATATCTAAGCGTTACCTGTTTTATGGAGAACTAGATGTTTACCGTTATTTCTTTGCACTAAAATTTTGTCTATCACGTGTGTTTAAAATATTTTTTTAGGACAAAAACTTTTGCTTATGACGAAAAAATAGCGCATTCACCACCTAAAACTTTTAAGTCTTGTGATTTCAGATCTTGAGCAACCTCATCTCAGACCCGGGTACTGCGACAGCTGTGACGAGCAGCCAGCACTTCAGCTGGCCGCCACTACTGGCGCTGCTGAGGAGTCAGTACATCCAGATACAGCAGCTAGCGTTGACTACCGTCGACCAGCTGGTGTGCAGACACAAGGATCAGCTCGTCCAGGAAAGCTTTAGAGCTTCCACTGGCATTCAGGATCTATGCGATTTGATTGAGGTACTGAAATGTAATTGTTTGCGTAACATGCTTTTTTTATTTATTTATACTTACTAGTTTTTGCCCGCTGATTTCGAACCTGAAGCTTTATACAAATTTGCATCCTTTCCCTTAACCCATCAAGCAACGTACGAGCACCGGTGATCGTGACAACAATAGAATACAATAGCATTTCCGAGAATCCCCGATCGAAGGATTAAGGAAGGAATTTTGATTAATCTTTATTTATGCCTAACAACGTAAATTAAAGTTCCAAAAGTAAATTTCATTTATTGTCTGCTGCTTATTACGCTTCCGCCCGCTTCCGTTTCCGCTTTCGTCTTCGCTTTGCCATTGAAAAAGCCTAAATTGCCATTAGCCGCGTACTGACCAAGCGAGCCGCCTCGCCGCGGCAGCCTTGCGCGCAGTTGCTCGGTCGGTCAGTACGTGTTAGTGCGCGGCAAACGTACCGAGGCGCCTTTGAGCATCGACAAAAACCGACAACTTTTGACTTGGCCGCGGCACGCTCGGGCGAGGCAGCGAGGCTGCTCGCTTGGTCAGTACGCGGCTATTAAAAAGACTTTGATATGGAGGAAGCGATTGATCATTGAGTACTCGGTAACTTATTAAGGTTTTGCTTCAGCACTTGCCTTACTTACAATTCACACCCTAGTCATACGAGTTCCGCGACATCCACATCCCCGTGCTCCAAGTGTTGCGCGACTACGCGACTGGTGAGGGCAGCGCTGGTCACGTGTACCAGAGCGGCTGTCTGCAGCGGCTGCTGAAATACCTGGACGAAGCGCTGCCGGCCGCCAAGCCACCCTGCCTGGCTGTGCTGACGAGACTGTCGTACACGGCTAAGGGGAGAGAGGTAAGTTGTTTTACTAGTGTAGGTGAATATGTCGGTTTACTATCTAATATATGTTTTTAAATAATTATTGTAGTTTTCACTATTGATCTGGTTTGAATTGCTGGAGTTTTATTTGATTTGTAATAATATTGTTTTTTTGTAAAAATTGGGCGATATAATTTATGTTGTCACTTGTTGGATTATAGTTTCAGTTAATTCAAGTAATTAGAAGTTACCTGCCCTTGTTATTGTTCTTTGCCGTTGAGATAAAGTAAATTATCACTTAATCATTTTAGAGATTATTATTAAGGCTTTCCCTCAAGCAGTGGCCAGATTGCTAACAATAATAACTTAAACTGCTTGGCTTCTCACAGCATTATTCTGGCAGAAAATCCAGTACAAAAGCTACAACGATTTTCACGTACCTATTCCTTTTATATGCGATTTCTTTGCTTATTTACCCACAACACGGTCAAATTAACTTGACGCATCGAAATGTCAAATTAACATGCGAGCTCCATAATGACGTCATCAAACCGCGCGTCTAGTTAATTTGACCGTGTTGTACATACTCAGGCTCTACACGAGACGGGTACGGACGTGGTGTTCTGCGAGCAGCTGCGGCGCGACGACGCGGCGCTGCTGGCGGACGCCGCTCTTGGTGTTGCCAACATGGCGCAGCTGCTGCCCGCCGCTAATGCCATGATGGACACCAACGTCATTGAGACGCTGTTCGGTAAACATGTCTAAGGTCTAACTGAGAGTTAATGTAACAATGCGAATAGATGTACTAACTCTGCCACTTTATATTTTGGTCACTCTTGTGGTTCGAGAGTCATATTGAACTTCAAATCTGAAAAGAAATGTGCTATTTATGAATTTTGTCGCAAAGTAATGATTCACGTACAAGAAACTGCTATCAACTCACAAAAAGTGACATTAATGCTAAGTACTCAGTACTCACATACGGTTTTGCTCGATAGTTTTACTCCGAATCGAAGGAAATGACATATTTAACATATTTAATTCCATCGAGCCGGCTCGAAGCGAGCCTTCGAGCTGTCAGTTTTGCGGTCCACACGGTGATTATTGCTCGATTTGGAGTAAAACTATCGAGTAAAACCGTATGTCAGTACTTGTAGCAGGAACAACTTAACACATTCCTCAAGCGGCGAATATTTTAAACAAAGGAAACGTTTATCATTTTTTACAAGAGTAACATAAAAGTACTTATTTATTGGAGTCTTATTTAGTGTATTGTGTGTTTTATTCCCAGGGATTATTTACGACGAAGCGATGGAGTGGTTCGATATCCGTATAAACTGTCTCCTGGCTGTGAGCGAGATGTGCCGCGTGCTGCCCGCGGCCACCGAGTGCGCAACCGAACCCACCCTGTTCACTATATTGAAAAATATTAACAGAAACTGTAAGTTAGAAAAATAGATTAATAATATTATGTGATTTTGGCAGTTGTTAAGATGTTGCTTGCTTACTTAGTTGCGTCGTACGATTTTTTAGGGATAAAAAGTTCGCTAATTATTTTTTCCCGGCTGACTCAAACGTATATTATTGAATTTCTTCTAAATCAGTTTAGTGTTTCAATCGTGAAGTGATAAGACAGATTTTTTAATTTACAATATTAGTTTGGATTTGTATGTAAGTATTTATGGAGTCGCAGTATTTATTATGATGCCAAATTCGATACTATTATATTATAATCAGTATATTTAGTTAATTAATCACACATTATAGTCGAATATAACCCTGTGGAAGCGCAGTGTCTCGCGGTGCAGTGTTTCGACAACATGCAGGCGTACGAGAGCGGACGCCGCGCTATGTTGAACGCTGACTTTATTAAAGAACTGCTAAGTATTTTAGAAGTAAGTTGTATACAATCACACCAATTAATAAAATATATAGAGTCATGCGGGTCAAGTGTGCGCATTTAAACTTTGATGCTTTAAAAAACTCAAATATTATTAGTACAATGAAACAAAACTGTGTTCATTTGTAAGACTGTTTATTTGTCACCAACTTAAACACAACAATAGTATTTTTCAATAGCTTATATTTTAAGAAACTTTAGAAAACCATAACCCTTCCATTTGCACACTTTTACCCCCAGTATTGGGGTATTGTACGCAGCACGTTGGGTAAGTGTTCGCAACAACAAAATATATACATTTTAGAACATAAAGAATATTCTTTTATAATTTTAATTTGTAACTACTTATAGTTACTTAAAGTAATCAACAAAATCGTCTTAAATCAAAATATGAGAACAATAATTTTCACTTAGAAATATTTAGTTACTTCGTCATACATGTACATTGTAAAACAAAAAAAAGTGCCGTGTGCACTGTTTTTGCCACCAGACTCCACAAAGGCTTCATTCAAGCCAATCATCAGTCGGTGGTTCAGAATACTGTTCGCCACATAAGGGAAAAGGCTTCTGCGCACACTTAACCCAAAGCATAGGAACAGGGTTATACGAATATCCTTAATTCCTGCATAATCAGAATATCATAAACATTGGCAAATAACAAACTTGATATTATGTTGCACTCGATAGCAAAAAACTTATTTAGAAGCTTATTTATAACTTCAAAAGATTACGCATCAAAATTTACAAAATATCGTAAATATTTGAGCAAAAATCTTCATTCATCTGTCATTCCAAAATGGCGCGCGCGAAGTTGCTGGGACACGAGCGCTTCGCAGGGCGTCCTGTGGGTTATTGAAGAGGGGGGTTGCCGTTCCTTAGCGTCATATATTTTTCGAGATATTTACAATGCGCACACTTAGACGCTGCGCACACTTGACCCACATGACCATACTCTGTTACTATACACCCAACATACACTTGTTATCATCTTTGTCTGATACGTTTAGGGTATGTTATTCGAATATTCGAATACTCGTTTTATTCGAATATTTGACCATTTTATTATTCGAATATTCGCCAAATTATTTTTCGAATAATTCGAATAGTAAAAATATTTTTTATTTTTGTTTAAAATGCTATCAAACATAAAATTAACATGGAATAAGAACATAATTAAGTTTATTTCAGAAAAATAACATGATATACAGTGTGTAACAAAAATAAGTGATAATACTTTAGGGTGTGTACGTGTTCCTTGTAGAGAGTTCACTGTGAAAGTAGCAGCTCTGAAAAACGATTTTTTTTTCACTTTTGTATGGGCAAGGGCCCGAGCGTCACGAGATTTCCCTGGATACAAAAGTGAAAAAAAAATTTGGTGACTAGGTGAACGTGGATCGAAAATATCAAAAAGACGGGTGAGCTGGCTTAGTATTAATATAACGTCGAATATAATTTTATTATTTAATCTCAACTGCTGCCTAGCAAGACTAAGCATAATCACATGAGAATAGTAAAAGGTGCTACGATCAAAAACGGTTTACACTTTACAACCTTTCTTTTATTGCCCAGCTGTTACCTTAAAATATACATTTTAAAGTGTTTAACAATAAAAATTAACTATGTCATTTACAAAGATTTATGTTGATAAAAGTAAAAATAAGAAATGCTTACTTCATAGTATTAACAAAATAGGTTGTCCATAGTTGTACGAAGCTTTTTGTAACTTTTATTCAGTCTTCAGCATTTTTCAAAATTTTTGAATTATTCGAATAATATTCGAATTATTCGAAAACTTTTGTAAAATATTCGAATTATTCGAATAGTAAATTTGTCGAATAATAACATTCCCTAGATACGTTGTAAAAAAAAAGTTAACAAAAATAATTTCGTGTGCCCCGTGAAAGTTAGGGTCAATTTACATTACGACGTCGCGACGCGTTGCTTTTGTTTGTCCAGATTTGGAACAGGTAGCCCGACACTGTGGCTGAAAGGTCTGTGAATCCAATTTGTATCTTCCTGCGTACCTAGTAAATAAATTTCAGTTTGAATGGCCTACTTAAAAATGAATAAAACGCAACGTGAACCGTGAAGAAGAAGAAGACTAACAAACCAGATACGTGTATATTTTAGCGTCCCGACGTCCGTCTGAAGATGTTAACATGTTCTGTGCTGAGCGGTCTGCTGAGAGACGACGTTGCCCGGCGGATGTTCACACGCTGTCACGGAGAGAAGGTGAACGAGAAATTTAGATTACGCATGTTGTTCAGTACGTCTTCTATACTTTAGTCCTCTTTCCGGAAAATTTCTATACTTTTGGTAGTTTCTTATTCTAGAGGTTCTGACACCTCTGCATCTTAACTCAACCTCATAACTACCAATTATTTTGTAGTAGAAGGGATCTCCAGAATAACCGCCAATGTCTGCGCATGCGAATTGACAGAATAAGACAGCTGTGGTGACAATGACTGTGTTTGTGACCACAATATACTTGGTTTTGCTACACCTGTGTATTATGTAATAATATTATGCCCTGAACCTAATGCTCATCATAGGTAGTATCGGACAACCTGCATATAGAGCACATCGGTCTGCGCGTGGCGCTGTGCGCGGTGGTGTGCGCCGGCGTCACGCACACTAGCGCTGATGACTACCTGGCCCTGGGAACTGTACACTAGTTAGTGTTTATTTATGACAGTTTAATTATATACCACGCAGAAGCGCAGACTAGGTTAGGACCGGCAGGGTGGTTACGTATTTAGCGACAGCAATGCAAATGGCGTTTAACAGCACATCTGTTATCATCTGCGTCCGGAAGTAAGAATTCTGGAAATTAATAGTTAGGTACTTGCTTTCCTTCCCCAGCAATATCTTAAGCAAATCCCTGGAGCTTATTTGTAGCACCTTCCTTTGCTCGCAGCCCTAGCCACCTTAACAAAAAGAAATTATACATATTGTATTGTATCGGAATAAAAATTTTGAAGGTTAATACTACATCTCAATAGTTAAAACATAGAATGTTAAAACATATTTATATTTTTAATTTTAAGTTTATTAATAGACCTTACGGCCTTAAAGCCAGTCCACAGGGCGCGTTGCGTCAGTGTTGCGTCGACGCAGCGCTGCCGTTGCGTTGTTTTACATACAAATAACCAATGTGTTCACACGGCAGCGCTGCGTCGACGCAATGCACCGTGTGGACTGGCTCTAAGTTACAACGTGCTATTTTGAAGATTATATAACTTCTGTTTCAGTATGTTCAGCAACAAGAAGGCTCGATACGCCATACCAGCGTGGGAGAGCGCACTAGCTGCAATATTGGACCACCATCCGTCCGCCAAGTTCGCCTACATGAATAAACTGGATATTCATGAAAATACCAGGGTATATATTAAAACATTTCTAGCCATTCCTCTCTTTTTAAAATACCTACTGTGTGCATAAGACGTTAGAGTAATAAAATGTTTTCGACAGCGAATTTAAAATTTTGGTCGAATTATCAGTTATAACGCCAGATTTTTAGTGAAGTGTGTGTCGTGTGACTCAATGCCTTTTTTGTTGTGTGTGTGCCGTGTGGTATTATACACAACAAAGATACGGGTCACAATGATTACCCCGAACTGTATCAATATGGCTTCCTATAGAAAGCATTGTCAGCTCACACCTTTTGTTTTGACTGACTACTACGAAGCCAGAGGTTATGATTTTGGCATACAACTACGAATAAATGTAGTCATACAGTATGTTTGTTCCGCTGTTGCAACTCGTACGTAAATTACTACTGATCGGATTTCGCAAATCAATACATTTCACTCATTAGCTTAAGCTGGACCTTAAATTACGTTACTTTTGTTAATTTCCTCACCATCCAAAATTAAAATCGGCCTAAGCGATGCTTTATGCAAAATTCCATTATATTTTTTGATGTCTAAGTTCTAATTTTGTCATCAAAAATATCGAATTGTCCATGACTGAGGGTTCCCACACAAAACTGCGAATTCGCATCGCATCGCAATTTCATTTTTAGTATGGATTTTGTCGCAGATATTTGCGATGCAATGCGAATTCGCAGTTATGTATGAGAGCTGTAAAATAATTATTATACTGAAATGAGCTGAAAAATATCAATTAAGCTTCTACCGCCAGGACGGTTTCTACGTACTGAAGCGTCCGACGAAGCCATTTCCAACGTTGTCGAGTTTGATGAGCAGCTCGTCTCGAGTTCACCCCGTCTTTGTCGCGAGATTTGGTGGTCAAGTGGACACGGATGGTAAGATTTTAACCCCCAACTAAAAAAGTAGGTAGCTAAAGTTGCTCCCAAACAAACAATAAACTGACTCTGATCTTTCTTCTTTGAAAGCAGATGTGGCTGAGAGTGTAAAACACAATGTGTAGGTATCATCGGTGTTGCAATTTAAGAGTAGCAGAAATGAAATGGATAAACGATATGGTTGAGAGTGAGCCATCATTTATCATCAGCTAGTTCACTTCTTGATAAATCGGATTAATGAAGATTTAAGGTGAACGCAGATTTGGGCCGCACCGCACGCACCGCAGTCGCCGCATTCGAATTCTTTATATGAAGTTGCGAAGACTGCGGCGCGGGTAGGTATGCGAGCTTGCCTATAACTTCATATAAAGAATTCGAATGCGGCGACTGCGGTGCGTGCGGTGCGGCCCAAATCTGCGTTCACCTTTAATCCTTCGATCGCGGATTCTTGGAAATCTATTGTTATTCTATTGTTGTCGCGGTCACCGGTGTCCTCATGGGGCTTGATGGGTTAAAAAGTTTGATGTTAAACCGACCTACCTAAAATAAATAATGGCTCATCTGTAAAAATGACTTTTTATGTCTTATACACAGAAACACACAAAGATGAAGACGAGGTCCCTGCTCCCGGGAGTGTGCCGCGCGACGACCACCTCAATAACTACGTGGGCAGGCTGCGTTCGATGTTCCCAATGTACCGAGAGCCGTATGTGTCTATCTAAATATCCTCTTTTTCTAAATCAACTATTCGTCCCTTTCATAACATAAAATGCCTGAAAAAGCAATGGTGGCTTCTGAATTCTGGTTGCAAATCCCTTAAACATTTTTATACTTAGACCTATTGTAAATTTTACTTGCGTAAAATCGCGACCACAATATCTTTGGCAACATAAAATCCAACTCATTTAAATCCAAGCAACATTATACCTTGAAAAATAAACTAAAAACTCGATACTAGCAACAAGGTGCGCGGGCAGTTCGGCGCGTGCGACATCGTATCGTCATCACTGCTGCTGCGCGCGCGCGTGCTGGGCGTGTTCGTGGCGGCGGCGACGTGCGGCGTGACGCAGGACATGGATTGCTCCGTGCCCAGCGTCGACCTGCATCTGGCTGAGCTGATGGTATCTGACAGCAATATGACAGTTTACAACTAGCGACATTGTGTTCGGCGCGTGCGATATCGTATCGTCATCGCTGCTGCTGCGCGCGCGCGTGCTGGGCGTGTTCGTGGCGGCGGCGACGTGCGGTGTGACGCAGGACATGGACTGCTCCGTGCCCAGCGTCGACCTGCATCTGGCTGAGCTGATGGTATCTGACAGCAATATGACAGTTTACAACTAGCGACATTGTGTTCGGCGCGTGCGATATCGTATCGTCATCGCTGCTGCTGCGCGCGCGCGTGCTGGGCGTGTTCGTGGCGGCGGTGACGTGCGGCGTGACGCAGGACATGGACTGCTCAGTGCCCAGCGTCGACCTGCATCTGGCTGAGCTGATGGTATCTGACAGCAATATGACAGTTTACAACTAGCGACATTGTGTTCGGCGCGTGCGATATCGTATCGTCATCGCTGCTGCTGCGCGCGCGCGTGCTGGGCGTGTTCGTGGCGGCGGTGACGTGCGGCGTGACGCAGGACATGGACTGCTCCGTGCCCAGCGTCGACCTGCATCTGGCTGAGCTGATGGTATCAAAACTTTGTCTTCGAGTGATTAAATGATTAACTCTATCTATAATTTAATGTATATATTTTTACATACCTAACCTCAATTTTCTGTCAAACTCTTCATCAATTCATAGTTCACTAAGCAGATGTTTCTGAACGCGACCGTTATCTTCTTAAATTCACCAGTTCAGAATAGAAGACAACACAAGCGCAATGCCGTTAATCGTAATATAGCGTTGCGTCAACCGTTTTTCCAATTAATCCTTCGATCGGGGAGTCCAAGAATTGCTATTGTATTCTATTGTTGTCGCGATCACTCGTACGAGGGCTTGATGGGTTAATATAACTTCTGAAGGAGTTTTAAAGGTTTTTCTATGGTTCTTATTTCTACAGATGGCGTTAAACTCGTGCGTTGTCGGTCTCGGTTACGTCAAGTGTGGCGGTGTGTTGGAGCGCGCGGTGCTGTACAAAGTATTAGCGGACCGCATCGCGCTGCCTTGCGCGCTGTGTCGCTTCGCTGAGCGCGCCTGGTGCGAGGTCGCCGTGCCTGATGTGGATCCGGTACGTATACTTTTGTGTAGTTTCTTATATCTATAGATGGCGCTGGACTCGAACGTAGTTAGTCTCGGTTACGTCAAATGTGGTGGTGCGTTAGAGCGCGCGGTGCTGTACAAAGCGTTGGCGGACCGCATCGCGCTGCCGTGCGCGCTGTGTCGCGTCGCCGAGCGCGCCTGGTGCGAGGTCGCCGTGCCTGATGTGGATCCGGTATGTTTGCTTATATATAGTTTCTTATATCTATAGATGGTGTTGGACTCCTGCTGCCTGCGTAGTCGGTCTCCATAACGTCAAAGAAGAAACGCAATTTCGAATCGTATTTCGTTTCAATCTCGATAAAACTACGAATTGCTGTCATGAATTGGTTTCGATCAAAATTTGTTAAGCACCAACTTCTATTTTGCTTTTATCTGTGTGTATGGCTGTGGCATTTAGTTTTTGTTTATAGGCCAAAGTAGTTGTGTTCTTAGCTATATTATATTTTGACCGTCAGCTCACTAACTAATTTTTCCAGGCGGAGTCAATGCAAGATCACCTGTACCCGGGCGGTCTGCTCCGCGCCAACTACGTGGTAGACCTGATGGACGAACCAGGCTCCCTCCATCCCCCGCACTCCGAACACGCCCGAATAATACGAGGGTATTAGTACAGTATTGTAGAGTTACTACCCGATTATGCTATCTAATATAATATTAATACAGCTTCAGCTTATCTTATTGGATCTAGCCCATCGTAAAAAGCAACAAAGTTATCATACTAAACGTTAAAATAGAAAGGTCAAACTATTCTACAATCAGAAAATCTGTAGTTTATTATGAGAATTCAATTTTGAACTTTATATTACGATGATACCTAATCAAACCTGTATTAGTGATTAATAACGCATTTGATTACGCACTTTACCACCCTGAGAAAAAAAGGAAGGATGTATTGAAAAACAATATTCAACAACTTAACTAGCAGTGTGCACCGTCAATGCTTTTATTTGAAGTTGTTGTGAAATACTAAAAATGTTCCTTCTAATAAATTCTGATACTTCAAAATTTTGGGTTTCTTTTACAACAAAATTTCCTTGCGATATTCTTCTTTCCTTTTAACCTTAAAAAGGAAAGAAAATACTGCCAAAATAACGCGGACCATCACGGACCAGCTCAAATGGATCCTAATATTCTCTCATCAGCAAAGTAAAGAGATACATAAAAACGATATTTTACGTGGATGATTGCGTCATAACGTCTAATGCGGTGCTATTGTTGTTCCCGGGGGCACTCCGGACTTCCCTCTCAATTAAATCAGATACTCTATCTACACTACATAATATCTGTACAAAGAAGAAATGTTTGACTAAATATTATGTTTTATAATTTTGATAAAATTACAATATTATGGAATATAAATGATGAATTAGGCACAGAGATAGGAGAAAAAGCTAAAGGCTCTATTTTATGACAATAGAATGTACGGTTTTAAATGCACGAAATGTGTTTATGTAAATTACGTTAAAAATACTTTTCATGCACTTATTCCACTTTATTAATATATTTTGTTGCTATTTTAATGTTTTACACGAACGGTTTCGATAAAATCATCCTCAGGATGATTGATACTATGATAGATATACAGTCATTTTTGTTTCTTTTTGTCACGTGAATTTTAAAAAGTGGCAGAGAGAGACAGGATTTTTTTGCCCTTAAAGTCGTCTCCTTCAATGTTCAAAACTAGCACAAGGTTTAAAAAAGTTACAAGGTAAAGGATTATGATTAACACATATATATTACATTTCCATTTTGTATAATATATACCTTGTATTTTGTATATTTTCGGCGGCAGTAGCCACCTTATAACAATACGCCGAACATCGTAAATAACATTGACAAAGATTAAGCACAAACATCAAAGGCAGGGCATGATGAACTTTACGTACATGTTACCGCATTATAAATTATTGTATATTCTATATTATGTATGCTTTAGATATGTTTGGCATACGAAAATATTCAAAATGATTGCCTAAAAACGTATCTTGAATGTATAAAGACGCATAAAATATTAATAATAATATTATGTTATGTAAACTTTAATGAAATTAAGCACAGCTTTAGAGTAGATCACGAGCAACAAAATAAACTATCTTATGGTGGAAAATGCACGAGCTACCCCGGGATTATAATGTTGCCCGTAAAAAGGAGAGATAATAAACTAGTAATGAAGTGTTATTAATTATTATTATACACTCCGAAATGTTGTTTATATTAGATTTTTACAATTTTTATTTTGGAAATTTTGCATATTACCGAGTATCAAATTCTCCTGCCGCGTCGCTCTGAATGGTATTAAAACCTGCTTATTAAATATCCCTACAGGAACATAATTTTTTGCCCAAAAAAGGAGCATGTGTTAATTCTGAGCATAAATTATTACTACCATTCTTAATTTTATCAAAATGATTCCAGCGTGTTTTATAGGTTTTCCTTTTAACAATATACTGGCAAACCACCTCCTTAAGGGTGGGTTGCACCAACTTACTTTAACTATAACTGTAACTTTAACTATAACTTTAACTATAACTTTAACTATAACTACAGTGCAAAATGTCAAATCTTTGGTTACCGTTAAATATGGCGTCCGACGCCATATTTAACCATAACCGCCCATACATCTACATTTTTTAGTGAAAATTTACTATGTTTCACAGTGTTATATTTTTCCTGTCGATTTTTACGGATAATTAAATTTTTTACACTCTCAATCCCATTACCTGTCTGTAGCTTTAATAAAAAAATAAACGCAACAGACATCTGTCAATTTCTGTATTCAAAGTTAAGGCTAGGGCCAACCCACACGTACCACAACCACACGACATCGCAACGACAAAATGTCGTCGAGCAGTGGTTACGTGTGAATGGTGTCGCTGCAGCTTTTTTGTAGTTGCGTTGTGGTACCGACAAAATGCCGACGTGGTTGCGTTGTCGCCAGTGGTTGCGATGTGGTTGCGATGTGGTTACGTACAAAAGTCAATGAAACGGAGGGCGGGAAGAGCGCGGGCGATGTGCGCGCACTGTCGTTGCATCGACGCAACGTTGTGGTTGCGATGTGGTTGCGATGTGGTTGCTTCTGACAAGTTATCTGACAAGTGGTCGACAACGACTGCAAAATGTGGTACGTGTGAATGGTCCAGTTCATTTACAATACGAAATATACGCCCGACCACGTCGTGTGGTTGCGGTTGTCGTGTGGTTGTGGTACGTGTGGGTTGGCCCTTAAAGTTAAGGTTAAAGCTAAGTCAGCCTAACTTTAACTTTAACCACGCCTCTGGTGCAACCCACCCTTAAGATATGAGTGTGATAAAATATTTTTTTCCGTCTTCCTAACGGTGTCAGGGCTTGTTATTTTCTTTTATAATATTTCTTATAATTTTACATCAGCTTATGTGATAAAATATAACATGCGATTTGTCGTGTTCGAATAAGGGATTTGGGTTTATGCGACAACACGGAGGCGATATCTCTGGGAATATTGGCAGATTATTCAGCTCCCAGTGACGTAAGACGTATTGTTCACACTCTACTGTCTATTCGGTAAGCTGTAACAGTATTTCTACAGCTTACATTCACATAACAGAGATAGTAGAATACCAGAGGAAATGTTAAATTGAAACGAAGAAGATTTAATGTAAAAAAATATATATTTTAACCAGGTGCAAATTGTATTTTTCAACCTTTGTTAAAAATAATTACAGTTTATGAAGTATTAACGAAAAACTAAGTTACGTCATAAAAAAATTGCAATCAAATTAAATAATAAATGAGTAAGCTTCTTTATCAATGATACAAGATAATTCAGAAAATTTCACAATAAACCATTCACTGTAGCAACAATTTGCCTTAAAAGATTGACTTTTATAAAATTCGAGTTATTTTTAGTCAGTTTAATATACTAACAGTGAGCTTAAGCTTTCACCACGCTTACCTCCAATGGTGGGTAGGCTTTTCTTAGTAACAAGGTTTTCTGTGTCCCTAAGGGTTTCCTTAAGACCAGAAAATAGCCGTCCTGCTGATCTGCAACCTCTGCTCCGTTATAACACCCCTAATGGGAAACATCTAGGTAGTATGATATCGCTTGTATCGTCATTGTGTATTGGATTAACGACGGATACAATCGGGATCGATCTGTAGGGGGAGAAAGGGGGGAGATAAACAAGCAATCAAGACGCACAATTAAGTCCAATTACCGAGAGCTGGAGTAATGTTAGACGATCATATCGGATTGTCGCTCCGGGATGGATCATTTGATTGCATAAATTAAAAATTTGATCTGATTGAGTGTAGTAGGTAAAGAGGTATTAAATGTCTTTGAATTAATAATTGATGTTGTTGGCAACACCGTTTATAGTACGGCAACCTTATTTATACCTCTTCACTTACATTTATCTCTTCACTTTTAATCATTTTGCATATTAGTAAAATATGCAAAATGATTAAGAGTGAAGAGGTAACAGATATACAGGTCACTACGTCATATACCGTATCAATCCTTTGTGTCCAACTGTCTTATATTGTCTCCTGCAGTAGTGCAATAGTGTGAATCCCAAACCACTAGGCTACAGACTTTCGTACCAAATTGGTTACTAAAAAAAATAAGAACCCCTCATAATGTTATGATCAGAATGTATTCCTCCTAACATTTATCTATTCCAAGGTCACTAAGTCACCGATTTTCGGACGAAATAAAAAACTAAAATAATCCATATTAGTATTATAACGCGAAAGTGTATGTCTGTGTGTTACCTCTTCATGCCCAAACCGCTGAACTAATTTTGCTGAAATTTATAATATATATGTCCCGGGAAAGGACATATGATACTTTTCATCCCGGAAGAAAGTACGGTTCCCGCGCGATAAACTAATTTTGGCGTAACGAAGTTACGGGCGTTATCTAGTCAGATATTATAATTTCAGCTACCAAAGCTTTTTGTTTTTAATTTAAATCTGTATATTCTTATATATAGTTTTCATAAACTCCTTTCAGGAATATGTCTCCCTCGATAACTCTGTTAGCCGAAATTGAAACATGGTACGTAACTAGTAGACCGATACACGTACATCTAAGTTTAGAGTTGAGACTAGTAGTCACCGCAAACCGTAAACATTGGTTACAAATGTGTACATACCAGTTTGGGAAGTGTAGGTATAGGCATGATCAGATAAATAATTACTTGGTTACGAGTGTGTTATGTTCGTAATAGGGAATATAGTGAAATTGTATTCGATAAATTCAAAAGTTTAATAGTATTTAGTAGTAAATAAAGTTTAGTATTGATTATAACGCTTGCTAGGCTATTATGTAGCGCATGGCTACGGATATGGCATTTTTAATAGGTCATTTGTGTTGGAACAATAATAATTGAGTTTTATATGTTTCACGTACTCAGTACAGGCAAGGAAAATACTGAGCTTTTGGATTGTTTTTATAATTTACTAGATCTACCTCGACGTGCGCCAAAATTCGTTCATCGCGTGTGTAAATTATCCTATGTCCTTTCCCGGGACTCAAAGTATCGCCATACAAAATTTCAGCAAAATCGGTTCAGCGGTTTGGGCGTGAAGAAGTAATAGACAGATAGATATATAGATAGATGGATGGCTTGTGTTATGATATGATGATAGAAGATACACTTTTAAAAATCTCTGTAATGTAGCGACGAGTGGACTCATTGCAATATTAAAATTCACAATACTGTCACAGCCGGAGTTTCCATTAATTCGTGGACGGAGGAGTTTGTCATTAGCCCATCGGCCTGTCAATTAGGCAAACCCCCGACCCCCTGGGGGGTCACCGGTGGCCGATCGGCTTTTATGACCTTCACCGGGAGCCCTTTCGCTTCAATTATGCACAAAAATTAAATAAAAGTCCGCCCGATGGGGCCCCCTTTCCGGACCTTAAAGTCCCCCTGTCAGTGTGCTAATTTGAGTTTCACGGAATTTTCACGTTAAAAGCCTCCCCTGATTCTATTTGTACGGTGTGTGTTTTGTGTATGATACCGGGAACCCATAAATAAAAAACGCTCTGGACACTCCTTTTGTTATTGGAATAGATAATAATAATAATAATAACAATAATAATATGGACGCTTCACACCACGTCAGTCTGGCCCCGTGCTAAGTACCTAAATGACTTGTGTTACAGGTACCAGACAACGAAAATATATGTAATACTTTGATACTATACATATATTTAAGATTTTTATTATATCATACACATATTTAATGTATGTGTATCCAGACCCGGGAACATTGAAAACTTTTTGTTCCGTCGGCGGGATTTGAACCCGCAACCTCCGGTTTGAGCTACCAACGCGCTTATCACTGAGCCACAGAGGTCGTCAAACGCCACACGCCCACAACTCCTTTGCGCCAAACCAACGCCTCCATGGTGTAGTGGTATAGAGCGCGGCTCTTGACTCGGAGGTCGTGGGTTCGATTCCCGCGTTGGAAACATGATATTTCCAAGTTTGGTCAGGACAATGCAGGCTGATCACCTGATTGTCTGACAAGTAAGATGATCCATGCGTCGGATGGGCATGTAAAAAGTCGGTCCTGCGCCTGATCTCTCGCCAGTCGTGTCGGTCGTCCGTCCCACTGGGTTATGAGAGTAAAGGAATAGAGAGTGCTCTTGTGTACTGCGCACACCCTTGGGCACTATAAAATCACTCCTGCGTAGCTGGCCTGGTTTCAATGAAACCGGCCACCGTCACCGAAACCGGTGTGGGAGCTATTATTATTATTTGCGCCAAAATTCGGTTATCGCGCAGGAACCGAACATTTTTCGGGGATAAAAAGTATCCTATGTTCTTTTATACCCAAATTTTAATATAATCAGTTCAGAGGTTTGGGCGTGAAGAGGTAACAGACAGACACACTTTTCACATTAGTGCAAAACGCGTTAATATTAGTATGGATACACGTTTTTACTCTTTGTCTAAAAAATGTCATGAAAACTGAATTTCAGTTGCAGCTGACGAGGCGTCGAGACGTTGTTTTCAAGTTATTGAAAGTATTAAGGGTAATTCCCAACAAGTATGGGTTAAGAAATGCATACCGATGAATCTCTGCTCTTTATGATGATGTGCCAATTGCCAAATAAACCTTGAGTTAACATTCAATGTATTATTAATTCCAAGCTCTAAGACAGAAAGCTTACACTTAACAAATTAATATTAACGTTAAGAAGCATTAGTTGCCTACCTAATGAGTATGCTGTATGTATTATGCTCTAAATTCGCAAATTTTTCGCAAGTTTGCGCATATATTTCAATAGAAAAATGTTTATGTAACAAGAAAAAGTTTCGACTTATTCATTCATTTCATACTTTAAATTTTAGAATGACCTCAAATAAAGCAAATTTTTATTTGATCAAGCTTTGTTTATTATGCTATTTGACTTTGAAACGATTTAGTTAACTAGCTACATACCTTCTCAGTTCTCATATTAAAATTAGCGTTAAAGTAAAATATAATAGTCCAACGCGTTATCACCTTAAAGAAATCCAGTTGAAGTTCAATCCAATGTGACATTCTCTCCGACGACACGTCACAAACTTAACGCGTTATAATCTCACATAGATCATAATTCATACCTGATGTAATACCGTGCATTACGGGGAACAAATTGTGGGCATCCGTCATGCGTCGCCTCCCGTGTACCATTACGACGGTAATTAATTCGCCCAAGACCGGGCGTTAGCTGCCTCATTAATCAGTCACTGGATCGACTACACTTTTAGTCTGCTAATATTTTTCAGCAGGGATTTTATCAGGGTTGAAATATATTTTTTAAAAAGCTGTAATCTTGCTTATTTGTGAAACTACAATGTGTGTTACTGTGTGCTGAAATTCTGCGGGTTATCTGTCAAATGTTTTCTCAGCTTACTTAGCTACAAGCGACGTAGTGAGCTATGAGATGTAGCACGCTACGCGACCTAGTGAGCTACGGGATGTAGCATGCTACGCGACGTAGTGAGCTACGCGATGTAGCACGCTACGCGGCGTAGTGAGCTACGAGATGTAGCACGCTACGCGACGTAGTGAGCTACGGGATGTAGCATGCTATGCGACGTAATGAGCTACGCGATGTAGCACACTACGCGGCGTAGTGAGCTACGCGATGTAGCACGCTACGTGGCGTAGTGAGCTACGAGATGTAGCACGCTACGCGGCGTAGTGACCTACGCGATGTAGCACGCTACGCGGCTTAGTGCGACCGCACACCGGAGACACGACTGTAGTTAGACAGTCTTGTTTCACATAGACAAGTCAGTCTTACGACACAATTAAAACAGTTGTGTCTATCATGTGGCGCACACCAAGTCAAAACTGTCTTGACTACGATGACGCAACGCACACAATTGTATTTAAATAATATAACAGTAGAGAACGCCCGGACAGAGTAGACAGAATTATAGAGTATGCCGACTTATAAGTTAGAAATTTTTAAATTTGACGTATCCCAACTAGCAAAATTTGGTTCTGATTAAGTCAGATTTGCGTTTTCGTGAAGACTTATGGTGCATACTGCTTAGAACAGTCACATAAACTACTTTAATACCGCGTTTGAGCACAAATTCAGGATCTTTGGTTTTGAATTTGTTTTGTACAGATCAGGAAAAATGCTAATTACTCTTAATTTGATCTTTAAAACGCACTATGTCGTGCTACATATTATCTTCAGTACTGCTAAACTAGAATCGTTATGAGACTAATAGATTTGCACAAAACTCCGTGTGTGCGTCACGCGTGTTTGTCAATTTTTAACAAATTATATTATAAGCAATATATAACGCCATTAAAATTATAGTGATTTGGCCTGACTGCGACCTCATGCGCCCAGCTTTAAGTGAGAAGGTAAGTTTTTCATTGATATATACTTAAGGTTTATTAATATAATATTAATGAAATATTTATTGTATATTATTTTTATAGTTTTATTTATTATATGGCAACAACAATAATTTTAAGCATAAGTAGTGTTCGCAAGGTCTTCATTGTCTATCTGAAACAAATAATCCATTAAAATTATGAACTTATGAAAAAGTCAGACTAGTAACCTAAGCTAATATTTATTTTAATCTTAAACGGTTTTTTGATAACATTTGCAAGGAACCCCAATTTAACATGGTTTCAAACTGTCACACTCTAAATCGGAGCATAAGTCCTACAATAGCATAATGTCGGACTTTACATCTTATAATAGTTTTGTATCAGTTTGTATAAAAAAAAATATTTAATTAAAATTAAAAGCAAAAATAACAAGGGGGCATTGAAAATACACCATCTAAACATGTGTTTATATGGTGTATTTTCAATGCCCCCTTGTTATTTTTGTTTATAAATATTAGCTTAGGTTACTAGTCTGACTTTGTCATAAGTTCATAATTTTAATGGATTATTTGTTTCAGATAGACAATGAAGACCTTGCGAACACTACTTATGCTTAAAATTATTGTTGTTGCCATATAATAAATAAAACTATAAAAATAATATACAATAAATATTTTATTAATATTTTATTAATAAACCTTAAGTAACATTGCAGCATTACTTCTATCTACAGTAAATTTAAAAATAATCATTAACAGTATGAGAGACATACCTACTGTTCTAGAAAATGTACGGAACCACTAGATTGTTCACTGCACTTTTTTTGGTTTATAATGTTTGTACTTGTTATTTTGTGCAAATTTTTATATTTAGCCGTAACTTTTTTTCTGAATCCACCACATCGCTTTAGTTGTGTTTTCGCATTTTTTTAAATCCATAATGCGTTTATTCAAGATTTTAAAAACGCAACATACAAGACTTTATCAGGATTAATTATTATCATTTATGAGAGCATGGGACCAATTCAATGTTTTTAATGCTGTAACAGCCACGATACTTGCTACTTCAGTAATTCTAGCATCGCTTGTACAATAAGTAACGCACCCAAGACTACAAGGCTTGTACGCATCCTCACAACGCATTTTTGTAGAGATGTGTTAGTCTTGGTTATGATTTTATTTATACTTATGTACTTGACATAGAGCTAGAGTCTCATATCGTGCTACTTTAGGACTATGCTTAGATTATCATTTCAAAGTGCAATGATAAGCCAACATACATCAATCAAAACTATTCTGTGGCTTTTGGCGGACTTCTTGCATTATAAGCTGCTATTCCTAAGACCATTTTCCTAGTTGGGATATGACGAAAATCGCAAGGATTGTTAATTTGTCACTACGAACTTAAAACTATGACATATTACTGGCATTAGGGTTTCCTATTACTGTATTTATCTGGGATGTTAAACATGTTAAACACGTTAAAAACGGATTGTGAAACACGTCAATTTGAAATAATTTATATTTACAACTTAGGTATTTTAAATAACAAATTGTATATTAATAAAATTAAAACCGAGTGCATTTTGCGTCAATTGTGAGCAGTTCTGAAAAATTTTATACATATAGATAGAAAAGTTCTCATTCGGATAAAAATAACTTCAAAAATAAACGGGAAAGACTCAACGGGAAAGATAGTACTTGGATCGCTGGACGTGTTTCTCTTTTTGGTCGTATTATTATTTATGTTTTGGCACATGTGATTAAAATTTTCAGAATCTAATTTTGAAATCTATAAGTATTTAAAAATAAATTATATCAGCCAGCGCGAGGCACATTCCATTCATAATCTTAAGTAGCCCGCAAACGATCAAACATCAAACACGTCAAACATGTCAAATACTACGTGTTTGACGTGTTTGAAGAAAATTTGGATTTTACTACGTGTTTGACGTGTTTGACGTATTTGATGTTTGATCGTTTGCGGGAGACTTTAGTGAAACCCGAAGAATTTGACATAATATATTGAAATTTGAAACCTGTCCGTCTCTTTGCAGTCGAAGTCCAGAGCTCGGAACCGGTACTTTTTTAACCAGGTTAAAACGCTTTATAACCAGGTTTTTGGATAAGTGCTCGTTCAGAGCGAAATAGAGATGCGAGCGGTATTGCTTCTGAAATTAACCTGGTTAATTTCTCGCCGAAAGTAACTCTAGGAACCGGTATTTTTTAAACAGGTTAAAACGCTCTATAACCAGGTTTTTGGATAAGTGTTCGTTCGGAGCGAAATAGAGATGCGAGCGGTATTACTTCTGAAATTAATCTGGTTAATTTCTCGCGGAAAGTAACTCTCGGAACCGGTATTATTTTAACCAGGTTAAAACGCTCTATAACCAGGTTTTTGGATAAGTGTTCATTCGGAGCGGAATAGAGATGCGAGCGGTATTGCTTCTGAAATTACCTGGCTAATTTCTTGCAGAAAGTAACTAGTGGAGTGATATATTCTATCCCTTCCTAGTGCACCATCTAATAGCCAATAGGCCACAACTTGTTTATGTGTGGACAATGGGTGATGGTTGTGGTGTGTGTGAGTGAGCGGGGCGAACATAACTGCGAACGGTTCTAACCGGTATTTTGAGCAGTAAGCAATTTAATTTTGCTCTTAGAACAAAACCAGAAATAATTTCGGACCGTTCAGAGCGGAATCGAAATGAAAACGCTCTTTTGGAAATGTATGGCGTTTCTAACGAACAGGATCGCGAAGATAAACCAGGTTTCCGAGCCTTGAGTCGAACTACTGGTAGTTATGTCTATTGTGGCTAGACAGTTTTGTCGTAGATGTGCGCGCTCGCATACACTTTAAAGGGAAGCCGACAGTCGTTAGTCAGACTTGTCGCAGGGCGCATTAGACAACTTTGTCTATTAGATGTTTTGTCTCAAATGTGCGCACCTAGTGCATTTTATTATGCGATAGTCTGTCTTAAGACAGTCGTGTCTCAGGTGTGCGGTAGCTCTTAAGGTACAATTCCGTGCATCGCGATCGATCGCGGTCGTGCACGACCTACGACTGTCGTCGGACGCTCGCGACCATAGTCAACGTATGAAAATGTATGGCACCGCTTCCGAGGCCCGCGACTGACGCGCGCGGCCTACGACTGTCGTAAGCCGCGCGCGATCGTGCCATATAACTTTGATACGGTCGCGCGGGGCCTACGACTGTCGTCGGTCGTGCGCGACTGTCATAACTTCAAGACACGATCGCGCGCGGCTTACGACAGTCGTAGGCCGCGCGCGTCAGTCGCGGGCCTCGGAAGCGGTGCCATACATTTTCATACGTTGACTATGGTCGCGAGCGTCCGACGACAGTCGTAGGTCGTGCACGACCGCGATCGATCGCGATGCACGGAATAGTACCTTTAGTGAGATACGAGATGTAGCACGCTACGCGGCGTAGTGAGCTACGAGATGTAGCACGCTACGCGACGTAGTGAGCTACGAGATGTAGCACGCTACTACGCAGTATCCAAATCCTATTATGTAAAATACTTATCCCACCAAAAACATAAAATATGTAAAAATGAAAAGCCAAGTTCCATACAAACATTATTCTTCTCTATGGACTTCGCCGTAAAAAGGATGGAGATCTAAATGAGTGCCAAGTTCCATGTAAAATCGAAATATGTACGTATAGGAACCAAATAACATTATGAACAAATAATAGAGTCTATTTCTTTGCTTTATTGAATATCTATAACAAATAATGTTATTTAAATAATGTGAGATCTTAAACTAGATTAGATCTAACTTGGCCAGTTTTCATTACATCAGTCATTTCATAAAGTTATTGAACATTTTAATTCTGATGAAAACTAGCCAAGTAGAATTTAATCTAGTTTAAGATCACAAATTATTTAAATAACATTATTTGTTATAGATATTCAATAAAGCAAAGAAATAGACTCTATTATTTGTTCATAATGTTATTTGGTTCCTATACGTACATATTTCGATTTTCCATGGAACTTGGCACTCATTTAGATCTCCATCCTTTTTACGGCGAAGTCCATAGACAAGAATAATGTTTGTATGGAACTTGGCTTTCCATTTTTAACATATTTTATGTTTTTGGTGGGATATCATTACTTTTTGTAAAGAAAACTTTGCGAGCAAGGGTAGACTATAGATATCTTAATCTTCCCAGTTCAAACATACATAATATTCGACTATATTCAATCGCAACCTTAAGGTGTTGTTTCACCACTTTCCGACGAGTACCGGATATGCTATCCGCAACTTATCTGGCAGATACTTCATCTATCAGATAAATTGTGGATAGCCTATCTGAAACTTAACTGACAGATCCTTCATCTGTCAGATAAGTTGTGGATAGCCTATCTGAAACTAATCAGGAAGTAGGGAAATAGCCCCTAAGCCTTGTTGAGTATCAGACGAATAAAACAAAGAAAATTCAAGCGAATGGAAAAAGCAGCTACCATCAGGAGGCATTGGAATAATACGGTATAACACAAGTGTATTTCCAACCATTAACTATAGGGTACAGCTTACTATTATTATAGTTGTCTAACAAACAGACAGAAAGACGGACGGACAGACGGACAGACAGATGGACAGACGTATTAAAAGAATTCTGTCTATTCCCGGGACTCAAACTATATCTCCATACCAAATTTAAGAACAATCGGTACAAGCAATTTGGGCGTGAAGAGGTAACAGACAGACAGACATACTTCATAAAGTCACCTTTTATTAATTTCCTAAAGTTTTTTCACTTCTCAAATAAATATATTTTACGGGGAGCTGCCATACAATAAATGTGATTTTTTGGCCTTTTTTGGTCAAAATCAATAATGGCAGCCGGTAGATACTTGAAAATTTCACAAAATCTTTAATAATATTCTTATTTTCATAATCTATAATAAGAGTAAAATAAAATAAATATTTAAGGGGGTCTCCATACAAAAAACACAATTTTTACCTAGTTTCGCTCTGTCCGACTCGCACTTGACCGTTTTTTTTTGTTTTCTGATTTTTCCCTACGCTTTCACACAATTACCGAGCTGGATTCCAAATTTCAGCCTTCTAGGTCATCTGGAAGTGGGTTAGAATTTTGATCTATAGGTCAGTCAGTCAGTCAGTCAGTGATAAAAATGTAGATTTTCGGACGTTAATATCTTAATAACCGTTTGAGCTGTGCTTATGAAATTTAGAGAATGTAGTTATCTTGCAAGTCTCATTATATGAGCCAAATTTGAAACGTTAATGTGAAATAGTTTCTGAATTATGAGAGGGTCAAAAGTACCTGCAAATGGTTCGTGTAATATTACACACGGTGCTGCTCGCCATTCTGTTATGCTGGAACTTGGCTTGACACGCTACCGCGTGTCTAGATATATTTTAACCAAATATAACCATTGTGACAACATTTCAAGTTTTAACACAGCCTACGAGTGTATTCTTTACCATTCGTGTCTGGGGATGTATGAAAAGGCTTACTTTCTCATTTTCCAAGAAACAAGCAAACGTAAACATGGAGGTAGCAAACAAAGGAAGCTTTAGAAAACATTATATGTTTATTAAACATTCAGTCACTGAGAAAACTTGACGTAATAAAGAACAAATATATTTACAAGAGATTTGAGCGCAGCTCCTCCCGCGGTAGCGAGCGACGTGGCGAGTACCTGCGGGTTAGATGACGATGATGAAACTGTTAGTTCAAAGCTACGCTAAGCTACTAGTCTAGTCACGTTAAGAAGAGAGTGACGGCCTTAGCAGGGTATCGAAACTAGCCCATGACGCCATTTAAAGATCGCACTTACATGATTATAATTTCCTTTCTTCATAACGCGAATATACTGTTGTAAAAATGCTTGCTTTAAACTATCTCTATGTATGTATGTAATGAAGCATTGTTTCGCTTTTAGTTTCCTAAGGAATCTTCGCTATGATGCAGGGAAATCATTAATATCACTGGATTTCTAGGGGGTAAGCTATGAAGCATCTATTTTATGCTTTCCGTCTGTATTTGTGATGTCGGTGACTACAATATACATGCTAGAGTTAAGCCAACTACAGACTATGGGCTGGTCTATTAGCTATAAAGCATAATATTCTTAAAATGAAGATTTTTCCCATTGAATATAGTTATTATTGTATTTTCATCAATATCTGAGACGTGCTCAAGTTTCAACTTGAACCTTCATTATTTCAACCGACTTTCAAAAAGTAAGCATTTGGATAGTGAGATTTTTCTCTGTATTTCTATACAATCTCGTCAATTTGATGTCTCATGCTTATTGCATGTCGCCAGCATGAGAAATCAATTTAGAGCTAAGCTGAAGCCATGCTGGATGGGGAAAAATCTAATTTATCGAGACCGAACCTTGCATCGCGTTTCCGTTCTTAGAAGCGGTGGCTTCAAAGGAAATAAACATATTAATAAACTTCTCGATATCATTCTGTTTATTAGGTAAGAAATCTAATATTTCTGTGTATTTTATCTTGACAAGAAAATGTTATTTGAGCGAGTAACTATTTTATTTACTGTAGTGTAACTTTCTTTCAGTCGACCTTGAAAATTAAGAAGTAGTTTTTAATTTTTATCATTTATGTGTGAAAGTTTTGTCACACTCCACGATGAAGTTACCTCTCAACATAAAAAAGGCGCGAATATAATACAGTAATTAATATTGTAATTTTTTTTGAAAACTCATTTTTGTTTGACCGTAACACTTAGGGTCTACACAGACGGACTGCATTTCAAAGTGCAGTTTGAATGCAGTTGACACGACTGCAATGCGACTGCAATAGAACTGCAAACCAAACGCGCAGTCGAATTGCAGTTCAGTTGCAGTCGGCGTGCAGTCGTGTGAACTGTTTGGTTTGCAGTTCTATTGCAGTCGTATTGCAGTCGTGTCAACTGCATTCAAACAGCACTTGAACTGCAATTTGCAGTTGGATTGCAGTTGAAATGCAGTCCGTCTGTGTAGACCCTTACATAGAAACTATTTAGTAATACCCTGAACTAATTTAAAGTTATTAGCATCATTATGCTGTACTTAACACGTAACATAGATTATTGGTGTTTAATCGCGGGGCTGTGCGGGCTGTCGATCAGCAGTAAGCCCGTCGATCACACCCTTAATAAATTAGTTAATTATATCAAGGCTAATCCTAAAAATGTTCAATCAGTACAGTTATAGACATAGTATATTGTAGGCCCGTATTACTACGTTATTTTAGTTGCAGTATTCTTGCTCTTGCTAAAATGCTTCGTTAGTACGATCGTTAAAGTCACTCATCTTCAAAACAGCCGAAAATTCTTCTCCCGGAAAAACAATTCACTGTTTTTATCATCGACAATACATCAAGCAAGATGTCACGATCAAACGTAGCTTTTTTGCGATGAAACATTAATCAGAATTTTCAACGACAGCACATCATCCGTTTCTTCGTCGACGATTATACTTGGGCTAAATAAGACATGTTTTTTGTCTATTTTTACATTATAATCTTTATCTTGACTATGATGGTTCTTACTTCCGAAAATGATACGTCGATTTTGATTTAACTTCGATCGTTCGATCTCAGACAAAACACGAATCAAAATCGATATCGCCACGACTAAATGTCTTTTTCGATCCTAGTTACAAATCAATCAGCCACTACACGATCGTGCGTGTAGGTACACGGTAGTAAGGGTGTTTGAAATTCTATTTGCCACCGCCGGTGCCGCTTTGTAATCGTAACCATAGGGTCTATCGTGTCAAATAGGCATATTATCGTGACACATGACAGCTATATCGTGACACATGACAGCTATATCGTGACATGTGACAGAAGTTTGACATGATAATAGACCCTAAAGCTACATAGCGGCATCTGGTGGCAAATAGAATTTCAAACAAGCTCGTTGTCGGGAGTATCAAAAAGTACTTAGATCGAGTTGATTTGATCCTCTATTGAGTTGGGAGTAAGGGGTTACCTGACAGTAGGCGAAGGCCTTGTGTGGTCGCGCCGGCGCGCGCGCGGTCTAGCCTGCGCCTCTCTCCGCCGCGCCGCGCCCGCGCACGCACCTGCCGCGTATGACCCATCCTCCGTGCTAGACTCCGCCGCACCCACTGGTAACGTTTCTGGCAACCAAATTTTAACGATATTGTGTACTGCCACAAGGCAAAAATCCGCAACCATTTCGGTGGAATCTTTGATGAATCGATCGCAGTTTTGCACCTACCGATACAAAGAGCATGCCCTGTGATGTAGTAAATAGCCGCTGCCAATATTCAGGAAAATAATTGAAATGTAAAAAAGGCATATTTTGCTAACTGTTCCCGAACTTAATAGACGCGATCGGATAAATATACCTATTATTATAACTTTTGATATTGTCGTCTCGTGTCGGTAAAACTCTCTAGAGTCAAAATTCTATCGACGTGTAAGGGCTTCTATGATAGTAGCGTCTCAAGCATATAATTACATGTGATATATCTCGGTAATAAGTCTAAAGTTCAAATCAAACTGTAGTGTTGTAACTTGTACCTGACATGTGCGCGGCGGGCAGGCGGTACAGCTCGGCTGCGCACGCGGCGCACGGCGAACCGCTCGACTCCGAGTCGCTGTCGCGCGCACAACCGTAATCTAGAAAATCAATCAATCGACTAATAAATCAATCATTTATTTGCTTGAAAAGTACAATAATAAGAAGAAAATACACAAAACTTATTAATTATGTCATTTTTGGTGAAGTCAATCATAGCTAAACATATTTTATTGCAAGTAAAATATTTATATTCGATAACAGAAATTTTGTGCACACGATTAGTATTATGATTATGTAGAATAGCAGAATAGTTAAGAAAAAAAAATCAAACAGGGCACTGGAGAAGATAATGTACTTATTGCTATTTGCTACGTAGCTGATATTTTTACCAAATTGTTAAAGTCTGTAATCAGGTGTCGTGTTTAATTAAATTTCATAATTTCCTCACTTTAAAGTTCCATTCATACTAGTGATTGCAACAAACAAACTTGTCGCTTATCCGATAGGCCCATTGCGACAGTAAGCTGATAAAACAACAACAAAGAACACACGCCATATCTCGTTATCTGTTGTAAGAGGCTCTCAGTTCGTCGTAAAACGCCGGTACTTATAGTCCTTTATTTACCTCGCAGAAACGATCTTATGTCGTTGGAATAAGGGCTCTGTGCGAGGTAAAATATTTGCGAACATCCCTTTGTATTAGCCGCAATAAGTGTTAAGATTTACGACTGTAGGCTCTAGATTTCAAGGCCTTCAATTTGTGTTAAAGTTTTTATAGGTATACAAGAACTAATTTTTAAAGTAGAATTTTATCTTATGCACAACTATGTGTGCAAATGTGATCGCTCAAACTTTTAATTGAACTATTTTCATTTTTAGACAAGTTCCTGTAATTAGACTCAATGCTATTGAAAAATGCTTATTTAATATTTATATCAAACACGATGCCTTCTCTTTAGAATTTATATAAAGTACTAGAGAAAACATGATATTAAATTTTATATATAAAATTCTCGTGTCACAATGTTAGTCACCGTACTCCTCCGAAACGGCTTTACTGATTTTTAGCAAATTTTTATATGCATATTCAGTAGGTCTGAGAATCGGCTACTGGGTATACTTTATTTATTGATATTTGATAAGTGCATTTGTTAAATAAATAATAGTAAATTATTACAACCTGACACTGACGGCGACCATTGTTTATGCGACGGGATAGCGATTGACGTTGCCATGGTGACATACTTATTTAGTCACTTCAATAAAATAATATGGCAAATATTTTAAGTTACAGCATTGTAAACTTTATTTTAAAAGATTAATTTTTTTCTCACTTTTTTTGGTAAATAAAGTGGGCCCCCTGCGAGTTTCTTACGCCGGTTCTTCTCGCCGGGTTAGTTCCCGAACCGGTGGTAGGCATCATGTAGACTTTCAGAAAATATTTGCAAAAATTTATTCTGAATAAAAAATTTTGAGTTTGAGTTTGAGTTTTTTATTATGGCAAAGCAACGTTTGCCGGGACAGCTAGTTAACGATAAAGGTGAATGCCCAAAAAAACCCATAGTCGATTAAAATAATTTATATACAGCAAAGTAGACCATTAATAGTAGATTGTAAATATGTAACTAATTTTATTCAAAACCATAACCGAAACGGATAATTTGAAAAAATAAATCTGAGATTTTGAGACAGCGCTTTGAATCAACTATGTCGTTTCTTCCTTTGTTTTTGTGTTTTCCTCGTAAAAACGATGGTGACACGTATAAGAATATACAATTTAGAGAAAATAAAGTCAAAACCGGCCAAGTGCGTGTCGGGCCACGCGCAATATAAGGTTCCGTAGTACCGCTAGTTTTTGATATTTTTTGAATAGTCAATTAATGTACATATTTTATAACGTGTTTAAATACATTACTAACAACATCATCTCAGTTACGTTTTTAAAGGAATTTAAATTATAAGTTCCTTTAATACTTCTCCGAATAGTTACATTTTTTTTAGTTGATCGACTATTACTCAATAACTTATGAAGTCTTCTTAGCCGTGATAGTTTTTCTTTTAAATTCAGCATATTTCTTACTCCCGTGAATATTTTACCAGAAGCAATCGTTTAGCTGGTAGAAGGGGGGACACTGCAGGACTCTAAAATTTTTTTTTCCACTTTAAAACTTCATACTTCACATCTCTAAATCTGAAAATGATATAATATACCCATAATATTTTTACCGACACCTCACACGGTGGGGTGGACGCGAAAAAAATCATCAATTTATCCCCGCTAAAATATGTGCAGGGGAGGTACTTACCTTAAACATTTTTTTAAAGATCTTAATATATACCATTTTGTCGGCATCATTAGGTAATAATATGTGAATTCATGCCGAATTACAGCTTTGTAGGTCCTATAGTCTGAGCAAAACCACGGACAGACAGACGGACAGACACGAACAGACAGACGGACAGACCGAAACTATAAGAGTTCCTTGTTGACTACGGAACCCTAAAAAGAGATGTCACCGTATGTTTTTCGGAAGAAATCGTATTCCCTCTTAAACGCACCTGTAGCTCTACTAATGTTGCGAGTGTCCATGAGTGACGGTAATTGCTTTCTATCAGGTGACCCGTTTGCTCGTTTGCCCTTTTATTTTCGAAAAGACGTAGATAGTTAACTGATATCATGTAATAATCGTTAAAAATACATGTACAGATTATACCATTTCTATACCAAACTGACATTCTATACTTTCAGAAAATTCAGATATAAAAGTGATAAATATTTTAATATTAAATATAAGAATCAGTAGACAAATATAAATGTGTTTTTACTACGTACTAATCCTCACAATATCGTCTATAGCATCATGTCGTCCTAAATATCATAGATTCCTATAAGAAAAGTCCGATCGTTTTTAAAGTACTTGGTGATTGTTTAATCCAAAAAGGACATTGTATTTGGGATACCGTAGATGTAGTCTACTATGCCCCATATAAATGGTTTGAATCGATTACGGGTTTTTGGTCCATACATTTTTGGGCATTCACCTTAATATAACGCAATAATAAAAACTCTTTGTTCAAACCAATAATGAAACACGGGTTACAAAGAAAGAGGAAAAAAAAAAACAGTTTGAATTGGCGGCCTAAAGTATAATTTACACAGAGCCAGTGCTGGCTGCCAATAAGACTGGCAGCCAGTATTGGCTTGGTATATGCCGCGTGTGAACAGTTTTTCAAGCCAGGCCAAACTGTTCACACGCGGCATATGCCAAGCCAATACTGGCTGCCAGTATTATTGGCAGCCAGTACTGGCTCTGTGTAAATTATACTTTACTGCTGGAAGCAGTCTCTTCCAGGCAACCGTAAACTTAATTACATAACAAAACAAATAACTGAAAAATATCAATTAAAAACATTGATAAAAAATAACAAATTGTCAAAATTAGATACAGTAAGTATAATATAATAAGATATAATAAGATAAATAAATATAATACACATAAATATAATAGATACAATTTCTAATAATAAACATTGTTAATAAACAAATATAATAATTTATTATTATGTAACGAAGAATGAAATAAAAGAAATCAAAGTTTTAAGAGTTTGCAGATAGATATAAGAAATGTTGTTTAAGTCTTTTCATGAAAGTATTAATAGATTTGGAATTTTGTATGCTTTCGGGTAGAGCATTCCACAGACGGATAGCAGAGACGGTGAAGGAAGAGTCATAAAAGTTAGTGTTGTGAGAAGGGAAGGCAAGAGTCAGTTTATTCGCTGAGCGAAGTGTAGGATGTTTGTGTCCAAGAAAGGTAAAGTTTTGTTTGAGGTAAGCAGGAGATTTGGGATTGAATAAAATATTGTGAAGAAGATGAAGAATGTGTGTATTCCGACGCAGCTTCACAGGCAGCCACTTTAGCTCTGTCCGGTAGTTAGATATATGATCATATTTTCGTAGGCCGAAAATAAATCGGATGCAAAGATTTTGCAAGCGTTCCAGGGAAGAAAGAAGTTGATCGTTAAGATCACCGTAGCTGACATCTGCGTAGTCTAAGATGGGAAACAGAAGAGCGTGAACTAGTGAGATTTTAGTTGATACAGGAAGGAAGTAACTGAGACGTCTGAGAGAGGCAGTGGCAGCGAACAGCTTCTTGCGGAGTTCTTGAGTTTGGGTGTTCCATGATAGAGTGCGGTCAATGTGTATACCGAGGTTGCGAACGGAGGAGCTATAGGGAATGATAGACCCGTCAAGATTTATTTCAGGTAAGTTAGCCCAGTCGATTTTAGCAATCAGCTGCCTGCTGTCAATGATGATGCATTGGGTTATAGGTCTTATCTTAGCAATATATTATCTACTAACAGCAAATTCTTTTTAACTAATGTCTATATATTTTGATCAAACCGAGTAATATAATCTGTGATGAGGAGCAGAATAAGGTTTTCTGAGAAACAGTCTATAAGAGGAAATAATATTTCCCAGTAAATAATTGAATACATCAACTATGGCTCCTGTGAGTACCTATAATAAAGTTACGGCGTGGCCACGAACGTAAGAGGAAGCGGTGAGCGAGTCGGAACATACGTTGGCAAGTTATAAAATCAAACAGCTGAGTACCTGAGCCATATACTCAAAATAAAACGACATAAAACTCGCTCAAAACATAAATAATATAAGTTTTAATGCTTGCAAAGTAATATTGAATACTTTTGATTCTTTAAGCTATATCCACTTTTGGCGGTCCCGTATGAAAACGGTCTATAATACTTCAGTTTATACCGTGGCTACTGGCTAGGTTTTCAACAGTCACCTATAATAATAAATCAGATTTTCAGACCGACATAACTCTAAAACGCTTTTGCATTACGCGATAAAAATATAATTTATTCAAAGTTAGAAACTACAAATTGAAACGCATAACACTATCAGTAATATTTAAAACTTCTATTAAGTACTCCTTTATTGCGAAAATATTGACTGCTCATTTATTACAATCGGATAACTAGTATTTCCGATGGAAGAAACATACATAAATACGTAGAGTATCAAAGTAAATACCCTTTCAATTAACTAAGTAGATAAAACAGTATTTAATTAATCCGCTCTCGCTTCCGCTCCCGCTGTGCACACAGCCCAACGGACGTCCAAATGGGCTTCGCAGGTAATGTTTCCCGAAAGGAGGCGGGCGGAAATTGCGCGCCCGTCTCGCGGCGCTCCAGCCAACTATTATTTAACGGCTCTTTAATATCCTGCTCACTACGCCCTTTGTTTTGTTCGACTTGAAAAATACTATTTATTAGGCCGTGCTGAAACGATCTCAGAATGAGCTTCTCATTATAACTGCCATTTTGAAGTGCCCTATTTGAATGCAACGCTAATGTGGCTTCGGTTCTATTCGATCCAGCTCCTTTTCTATTATACTAGCTGTCCCGGCAAACGTTGTTTTGCTAAATAAAGTATTTCGCCCACATTATTTTTTTGAAGTGACTAAATAAGTACGTCACCATGGCATCGTCCATCGCTATCCCGTCGCACAAACAATGGTCGCCGTCAGTCTCGAGTTGTAATAATTTACTATAATTTATTCAACAAATGCACTTATCAATATAAAAAGTACCCTGTAGCCGGTTCTCAGACCTACTGAATATGCATATAAAATTTGGTAAAAATCAGTAAAGCCGTTTCGGAGGAGTACGGTAACTAACATTGTGACACGAGAATTTTATATAATATACTAGCTGTCCCAGCAAACGTTGCTTTGCCATAATAAGTATAAAGTATTTCGCCAATATTATTTTATTGAAGTGATTAAGTAAGTATAGTATAAAAAACAGATTACAATCGTAATAACTTGAATCGAAATCACACAACGGAAATTACCTTTCGAACAATTCAGACTGCAATAGATTATTCCAACGTAAGTTCGGAAACAAGATACTCTAACCGAGTCGAGATTGTCTGACTGTATAATGAGCTCCCCCCCCCCCCTGCGGTCCGACCTCAACAATATCCGGCTTATCTCATTGTTCCGGAACTCCAGCTGATGAAACTTTGATCGGAGATTGATTTTGCGGTCAGCGAATTTGCGAAGATTCGCTGCTACGAAAAGATCTGCTAAGAAATATTGCTGCTTAAATATGTAGTACCATAAAGGTAATATTCTAGGTATATTAACTTAATGTGTAGTACCAGTAATTTAGAATTGAAGTCTTATAACAAAAGCAGATAACGAAAATAATACATTAAAAATTCATCATCTTCTTGAATTTCTAGCGCATAAATTTCATAATATAGTTGGCAATTTCAAAAGTGAGTTTCGTTAGATCTTATGCTTATAAGTTATAACCTGATGAGTGACGACCAATGTATATAAACGCATTACTGTTGTGACGTGTTAATTTTTCGTTGCCAGGTGTAATATTTCCAAGTGTGAAGAGGCCCTTAGTGAGTTTCCAGTTTCCACATTATCAAGTGTCATCATCGCAGTATATAGTAAGATATCGGTGCTCCAAAATACATAAATGTAAGAAGGATAGAGATATTGTGTTTTAGTGTGTGCGCTCTTGAGTACAAAGCATAAGCGCGTTTCTGGTTTAAGTATCATAAAAAATGTGTAAACGTTCTTACCATTAGGATGTGCGAGCAGACGCGGGCGCGGCGGCGGAGCGGCGAGCGGCAACTCCCGCGCCGCTCGTACGTGCAGTCCGCACGCGCGCTCGCCTTCCGCTTCTGACATGCTGAATGTCGCGTACGGGCTTATCTCGTTTAGGGAACCTGGAATGTGAGGCTTGTTAAGTCTTTCGCAAAATACATGGCTTCTATACCTTGAGTGATAAGTTGATAACGGACAATCACAGAATGCACCATGATTGTCGCTACGAATTTGTTGCTGACGTGTCAGATATTCTAGAATTAATTGACTTAGATAGGGAGACGATTGCCTGTTAGGGTCTATAAGAAAAACGGATAAATTGTATTATTTAATACAAGTCAAAGGCTGGAAGAAAACCAACGAACGGATGGTACTCAGGCAATGAGCCAATATGCGTATGCGCGTTCCATCATCACGTTACTATAATATCTTGACTAATTATAGACAACTTTAAGGTTATTACCAATTAAAACAGTAACTCACCATCCGGAGGGCTAACAGTTTTTCCGTTATGGTGCGTCGGTTGCGCGACGTACAGAGGATGCGCACATGTCTGTGGCGCAGTTCGCCGGCGCGCCGCTAACGTCGCTACCGCTGCGCCGAGCGCCAGCGCCAGCCCCGCCAACGCAGCTGCGCCACCGCGCCACCACACCGCGTAGCTCTCGCCCGGTTCGTCTGCTGCACTCAGCCGCGCCTCCAGCGGGAGATCGATGGGCTCGCCGATCCGTTCTGTTGTAGATTGTTCAGTGTAGTAGAGATAAACTACGATAACATGGCGCACCCCTCCAAAATTCAAAACGTTTGAAGTGCATTGTCAAAACGTTTGAAGTGCGTTATATTGCGCGGTAGGCTAGTTATGATTAGTTGACCAACAAATCTTGGTAAGAAGTGACATTAAGTGAAATATTACGAGTAGGTACTGGTTGATTGGTTGAATACTTACTACATACAAACTCTTTCATAAGGATGTGACTACACACATTGAAACAGTAATTTGGAGGGGCGCGCCATGTTATCGTAGTTTATCTCTACCATCGAAGCAAAGATCTCTTAAACAGTATCGAAGAAATTGATACATAGGCAGATGATCTACGTCATTTGGCCTGGTTCTGTCAATACAATGTAAAGGCTATCACAGACAGAGCAGGTAATGTAAAGATGTATATTATAGCACGATACATCTTTCTATAGAAATCGTACACAACAGCTATAATGTAAAAATATACATTATAGATGTTGTGTGTGGTCTCCTGACGATTTCTATAGAAAGATGTATCGAGATGTATCGAGATGTATCGTGCTATAATATACATCTTTACATTACCTGCTCTGTCTGTGATAGACTTTAGTCACGAGTCACGATCTGTCGGTTGAGTTTGACATATCACGACCAAATTACGTAGGTCTGCCATCTGCCTATGAGTCAACTCCTCTGATGGTACTCATGTCTTCTAAATTAACTTAAGGAGTGTAATTAATGTACTTTTGTTTCTTGGTGGAAATTCATGAATTTTAACAACACAAAACTATCTTACAAGATGGTTCCTTTTATTTAGATTTTAGCAATAGTTTACCGAATTAAATGAGGAGTATCTACATCATTTTGATGGTTTGATAATACTTGGTTAAAATAAAATCTTGACATAAACAAGGAAATTACAATCGACAAAATCAACGGGTACATTGAAATAAAGCAATATATTTTGATTTGTTTCATTATTCATATCCCAATTCCCATCATTCTCGTTGTTGTTACTCAGATTTTATCTTTAAATCTCTTTGATGTAAATAGGGCGTTTCTAAGGAAGTATCGGTTTTCATTCATTGAAGGTGTGTCATCTTCATCGTCACTTCATTTTATCTTTAATTTCATCTGTTCGATGGAAATGGGAGCTTCCTCATAGTGCAGGATCCCACTGCAAGATCGTGTAGTATTAGAATTATTGGGAACGCCCGAATTACAGGTAATTGCTGCAAATTACAAGGCAACCCATTTTTAAATTTATGCCACACAATCTCAAAAAATCCTGCAGATCGCACATTTGTCAGAACCGTGCGCGCCGTTCCCGTCGAACGCACCCGGCACCACATAGTACACGAAATGCGGCGCGTGCGGCGCGGACGCATGTGCGAGGTTTCACATCATTAATTCATACAATGAATTCTAAAATGCAGCGCGTTCGGCACGTACGTGCTGATAAATGTGCGATCACCTTTAAAATTAATTTCATAAAAAAACTGATACCTGTGCCTGTATCCGAGACGTTTTCTTTATCGTTTCTTTATAGAATCGCGAATCAAAACATATGGAATTGACATAAGATGATAAGACGAATCGAACGTCAACGTCATAATATTAACCAACGCTTATATCAATTTCATACACTTTGATCGGCGATTCTATAAAGAAGCGATGAATAAAAAGTCTGCTAAAGGCTAAAGGCAATGTAGAATCTTGCGGTGGGATCTTAGGCTATAAGGAAGTGTTTTACCTCCGTTGAGCGTGTGTGTGGCGGCCTTGTAGAGCGCGGGCGAGTCGCCGGCGGGCGAGTGCGCCTCCACGCGGATCTCGTACCACGTGCCCGGCTCCAGGTTGTTTACCTGCGACAAACACTTTACTTTTCTTTTCCGGATCTTCATATGTAAAGGTCAATATTACTTGCGAAGCCCAGGAAAAGAGGCTTTATCTAGTTTTTATTACTTTTGTGTATATACAATTATACACGTTATAAACTTTAAAAATAAATTTGTACATTGACCTGTCTTTACATTTATTATTTTCAATCTCGTAGGAACATTGTTATTCTGCTGTTGCACTCACCTGTAGGAACGCTAGAGACATTTTTAGTCTTAAATGCATAATAATAGTTAGAAAAACAAGTGGCGATAAGTCAATGTAAGAATTTCAACGTTCCGCGAAAGTACTATACTTACAATGTTAACTTAGTTGTTACATGCAAAGAAAATTAATGTTAGGTATACTTACAGCTTTATAAGTCTTTATATAAACGTTGCAAAGGACGGTGTAGTAAATAAGTTTTTTTGTTGATTGATAACACTGGTCAACAGTAGTTTTGCGGCCTGAAAACTAAAAGCTGTTTCTGTAAGTAATTTGTGCCCTGACATATGTTTCTAAGAAATTTTTTTTCTATCGGCTCAGGTTTTTAAGAAAATTCCAAAGTTTCATTCCAAAGTTTAAAAAATCTCGAATTTTAGTCTATTTCGGAATCACTTTACAACTATTGATAATTTATTTTCATGAGTTTTGATATAATATGTTTAGTAAATATATACACATCTATTATTAAGATCTCAATTTAAATTGCATAATATTATATTTTTTTATTAAAATATGAGAGTTGAAAACTAAACTTTCTTTTTTCATACAAAAATTGTTAGTCCACGTAGTATGAGCACGGTTTTTAAAGCATTTTAAAAACCGTCATAACATTGGGGAAATTAGTTATAACTCATTGAAACAAGTTACATTCTCAATAAGAAGTGTCTCCCTCCGACATACATTTATCAAAACTAATAAAAATGAATACTTTCAACTGCAATGTGATTCTGAAATAGACTAAAATGCGAGATTTTTGTAACTTTGGAATGAAATATCTTAAAAATCTGAGCCGATAGAAAGAAAACTTCTTGGAAACATATATCGTGCACACAAAACTCTTATAGAAACTGCTATTAGTTTGCAGGGCGCAAATTTTTTTTTCGATTTCGTTGACCTGTGTAATATATCAAAACCGACCCGTCAACATCAGCAAATAATATTTTGGATACGATAGAGTGAAGTAATAAATTGAACGCCGTACGTCAATACGTACGATATTCTTTTGTTTTCATTTGAAAGCGCAGGTGTGTCAAAAATCATAAAACAGCTGACGCGCGCCGTAAAAATATTATACAGAACCACTTCGTTTAAGTTGAAATGTTTAAGTGACTGTAAAGTTTATCGAGGCGAGTCAGAGAGAGACTATATTGTTACAAAAAGTCATCGTCATGTGTGACTTGTACTACTTACTACTTACTCGTTTCTAAAAGGGTTATAATTATTAACCTACTTATTAACGCACTTACTTGCTACACTAAAATGAAATAACTTTCTTCTCTATCATCTGTCTGTTCATTGTCCCGTCCCGCATTTCAAAATCACGACGCTCCCTTACAACTTGACTTACAATACGATTGCCGTAATTCGCCCTCGAAATTTTAACTCCTAAACAAACTAAAGTAGTATCAACTTAACTCAGGTTGCCGTCACGTGACCATATAATTTCACACTCCACATGTCTAAAAAAGTTTCAAGTTCCACTCACCTCAGCCACATCGCCGTCAGCGTGAAGATGCGTCGTAGCGCGACGCTCCAACGCGCCATCAAACCCAGCAGCGTCACGATTGTCTGAGAGGGCTTTCACTTCTAGAGGATAGAAGAGGTTTTTACTCACTTCAGCGACGTCACCGTCAGCGTGCAAGTGCGTCCATGGCGCGGCGCCGGCGGGCCGCAGCGCGACGCTCCACCGCGCGACCGGGCAACGCCCACCCCATGCTAGCAGTGACACGCGTAGTGCAGTTGCGTTTGCCCATATACACTCCTTGCCTGAGGGGGCTTTCGCTTCTGTTGGGAAAAAGAGGGAAACTAACGTTGTTGTATTTACTATAATATTTGCTACTATTAATTTAATTGTAGTTGTAGTAATTTTAAATGCTATGAGATTTGTTATAAAATTTTTGACAGAGTAGTACTTAAGTATGTGTTTTTTTTTTTAAATTAATTTATAATTATAGCAAAAGACTGCGCATAGTCTAAGTCACTTCTCGTTTGCGTTGCCCTTCCATTTTGGTACAGCAATCAAGTTTTGGGTGGCCTACACTTAATTATAAGATCGAAACGATGCCATGTTAGGCCACGTCCCTATCATTCACTGCGCGGTGCCGTCACTGTGCAACGTCACGGGCCACGGCGCAGCACCGTGGATTATGGGGACGTGGCTTTAGCCGTGATACAGTTATTTGCTGACGAAAATATATGAATATACTGACTATCTCCACGTGTGCGCAGCGTGAGTGCGGGCGACAGCGGCGACGCTCCGAGCGCGTTGTGCGCCCGCACCGCAACTCGGTACGGCGCGCCGCACGCGAGCCCACGCAGCGCCGCCCCTCGCGCCGCCCCCGCCACGCGCCGCTGTCGCCCCGCCGCGTCTTCATCGCTGAGTATCTCTTTACTTTTCGATGGTAGCTCCCATGCACGCCACCACCAGACCGTGTAACCTAAGTGGAGAGTGAGTGTAGAAACATAGAAACATGTGCTGTATTCATCATTGAACTACATATAATTTCTGTAAAAATTTACTTAAAATAAAATCTAGTAGGAACACTTTCGCGACTAAAGTCAAGAAAATATTATACAGGGTGTAACAAAACTAAGTGATAATACTTTAGGGTGTGTATGTGTTCCTTGTAAAGAGTTTACTGTGAAAGTAGCAGCACTGAAAGACCAATTTTTTTTTTCAATTTTGTATAGGCAACTCTTTACAAGGAACACGTACACACCATAAAGTATTATCACTTAGTTTTGTTAAACCCTGTATACATCATCTTGGACTAATCAACGTCTCTGTAAATTTTAAACTTACCCAACAGCGGTGCGCCGCCATCGTGCGGCGGGTCCCAGGCTAGATGTAGCGCGGTGGAGTCAGCGCGCGCGAGGCGGGGGCTGGGCGCGGCGGGCGTGCGCAACGCGCGCACCGCCCACTGCGTCACGTCCGCGCCCGCGCCGTTACGCACCGCGCACGTGTAGTTCATCGCCCATTGTGCGTCTAGCTCTATAGGAATTGTTTATTTTATAAATTGCACATAATAGGCTACTTGACCTATTTTTTTTCTTCATGCTAATCGCTTCTTAATCATTCATTTTCACAAAAAAAAAACTAATATTTTAATCTTTTACACAGTAGAATACCCATAAAAATGTTTATTGAAAAATACGCCTCTTAAATGGCGCCGAAAACACTGTCCGCCATAGTGTGACGTCATACGCTTTGTATTTTAAACTCTCTTTATTGAACATTTTTTATGTGCTAAATGTACGAGTCTAAAAGTGCCCAAAAATTATAAAAGAATTAAATAAGAAATTAGAAATCATTTGTAATGTTGAAAACTTTTGGAGAAAAGTTTTGGCCATTTCATTTCCCGTCTACAATAAATGGAGATAATATATAAAACTGATGTTTTAAGCGAATTATTCAATAAAATATATTTTACAAATCTTTCTAGGCTTATTCTTATTATTTATGTACAGATAAACTTACATATAACGAGCGCGATAAATAAAAGATGTTAAATTACTATGAGGATGACGTCACATCCAAATCGGAAGTACCGCAAAAGCGTTTTCGTCAGTACAAATCCTATTTTCATAAAATCATATTTTCAAATCGACTTTATTTATCAATCATAAGCTTTTATTTGATGATAAGGGTGAAATATGGTTTCCTAGGCCAAGTTCTACTAGAAATATGCATTTGTTCAATGAAATTGAATATAGGTCAAGTAGCCTATTGATTGAGAAGAGTTAATAATAATTTCATAACCCAAATGGAATTTATCTTACTGCAGATTAAGATATCTGAACTTAGAAGGAAATTTTATACATAGTTAGGGCCAGTTCACTTTGCAACGTGACTTGCGACATGACAGCTGATTTGCCGCTCACGATGCTATACTCCACTCGGGCTAGCTTGTCGCTAGCGGTCATTGACTCCCTGTCAAAAACTTGTCATTTTCCACATAAACCGCGATTGACAATGAAGTGTCAGATATTGTCAATCGCGGTTTTATATGGATAATGACAAGTTTTTGACAGGAAGTCAATGACCGCTAGCGACAAGCTAGCCCGTGTGGAGTATAGACTAATCCAATTTTGAAAGGCACGTTACAATGATGAATGAACCCTTACATCTTTTTAGCAAGTATAATGTATATAATACATATTTTTAACAAGTTAATCACTTACTATGTATGACAAGATCACCAGCATCAGTAACTGTATGTGCCTGTGGCAGCGGCGACCAGACGCGGGCTAGGGGTGGCATTCCAAGCGCTGAGCAGCGCAAGCGCACGCGCGCTCCTAACGCCGCTGTGACTAACCGACCGATGGATGATATTCGGGCGGCAACTAGGAAAATAACTCTTTTATAGCTGTTTATCTATTCACTAGCGCTCTTGATTAACTAACGTTAAAATATGAACCAATCCTCCAAAATATGAAACCTTAGAAACAGGGCATGCGTTAAGGGCCTTCCTTACGGAGATTCCGTAATTTACCATATTTAGGGGCTTATAAACTCATAATTTGAAAGCTACAGAGTTATAATAAAAATACAGCAATAATCTTTAGCATATCAACATTCCTTTTCACGTTTTAAATTTTCTATTTTTGTTTATTATACTAATGATGTCAGCTTCCAAAGTAAAACCGATTTATTAAAATTCAAGCATACATTCAGCATCTCCTTAGTATTTACAAATTACTGTTATTTGAAACACACGCCAATAGATCGACAATATCATAAACTACATATTCCACGTTTTAAATTTTTTAAGGTCAATTTTGACTTAAGATAAGTAAAAAAAATAGGGTTTTGGTGCGATCTCGGCGATGCGGCAAATGTATGGTCAAGGTCGTTTGCTCGGGGGATGGCCTTAAGGCTTAAGCAATAGCCTGAGTTACAAATATGAATAAGCAGGAAGAACTCAAAGAAGTTTTTAGAAATTTTTACAAAATTTTCTTTTCTTTGCGAAAATCCAGAGGGCTTTTAAATGTTTTTCGCACACTTCTGATGTCACAATTAATCAAAAGATTTTCTTGGTCGGATACCGTTGTCGATCCCGGTGACACAGGAAATGCAGTGGTGGGAATTTGTGATTGGACAATGCCTGTCTAATTCAAACATTCAGGCTTTCATGTGTCTCGTAATTTAATTCATAATAACTTTATAAAAATTTACTAGGTGCAGCAGGGGCGGCGCTAACAGCGCGACTGGGGGGCCCCTCGCCGGCGGCACTAGCAGCGCGCACCCATAGCTCGTACGCAGCGTGTTCCCTCAGTCCTCGCACGTCGCGCCACATCTCCTCCGCAGTCTCCCCGCCCGCATCCACCCGCTGCGTCCATTCGCCACCCACCCTGTGTAAATGCTGTATTTTCATTTGAGCACTCAATTATGAGTAGCTTGACCAGGAAAATAAAAAAAACTTTGCCTCAAAGTATGTATTTTCATTTGATCACATAATTATAAGTAGCTTGGCCAGGAAAAAATTTTGGCTTAAAGTAGCTTGCGGCGTGCAGCACGCGGCCCGAGACCGAAGCATATCTTATGACTTTATTTTGTGGGAGTGGGGCACTTAACTATTTCAGTGACGCCTGCGCATGGAAGATACAACTAGTCGAATGCGCAACGCGTACTGCGTACGCGCCGGAAGGCTAATTTTATTGCAACAATTTTGCTCTACTGAATCCAAAAGTCATTGCAATGACTTCCAAACTGACTTTTTAATATGGCTGCAGTAAAAATTAAAGTTCCTTATATGATTCCTGGTCATGCTCTACTAAGGTTTTTTATTACATAAATTTGGGGCCGTCTATGGGCTGTTCGCCCATATCCTTTTTTTGTTACTCTATTATGGTTATAAATGATGATCTCGTACTTGCCAAGCTCCCTGGTGTACACGGTGTAGTGGGTTAACTGCCCCCCTGTGTCGGCTGGTGGTAACCAAGTTACCCTCACGGAGTCCACCCCAGCAGGTAAGGCACGGATTGCCTCTGGGGCTCCGGGAACTGCAAGAAATGTTATGAACTCAAATCTTCTGAAGAAGAACTACATTTGACAAGAGAAGTACATAAGCTTGGATGGCGATACGTTTTCCGTATTCAATTTCCTGAAGTGGATTTACGATTTGGAAATCTGTGAGACTAGCGCAAATGTACATTTTTTTTACGTAAGTTTGGTACTGATTGCATGCATTCGGATTTCCGAATAGGGAAAACGGATTCGGAAATAGCGGAAATAGAATACGGAAAACGTGATAATGCGGCCAGTCTTAGTCTGTTTACCGAACTTAATCCTTCGATCGGGGATCCTCGGAAATGCTATTGTGTTCTATTGTTGTCGCGATCACCAGTGCTCGTTTGATGGGTTAAATTTTTCGTGGGTTGTCTGTTTGAATATTGACAATCGAATGAGCTGTATCTAGTGGCTTATTCTGATACTTCGAATATCGCTTCAGTCGCAGGATGCGCGCTTCGCGCTTTCCCGCACCTAGCCTAGTTTTTGCATATACTATATTACTTTTCTTGTTACTTTACTTTTCGTGTTGTATTGTTCGTGCATAACGTCACTAAGCCGTTCGCAGATATTACCGAGGAGCAGTTAATATGCTTATAACAATTATACAACAATATCTCCGTGGTCTAGTAGTAGAGAGTCGTGGGTTCGATACCCGCGTTGGAAACATGTTATTTCCAAGTTTTGTTGGGACAATGCAGGCTGATCACCTGATTGTCTGACAAGTAAGATGATCCATGCGTCGGTTGGGCATGCAAAAAGTCAGTCCTGCGCCTGATCCTCTCGCTGGTCATGTCGGTCTTCCGTCCCACTGGGTTATGAGAGTAAAGGAATAGAGAGTGCTCGTGTACTATGTACTGCGCACACACTTGGGCACTATAAAATTACTCCTGCGTAGCTGGCCTGGTTTCAATGAAACCGGCCACCGTCACCGAAACGAGTGTGGAAGCTACTATTATTATTACAACAATACCATCATGCGGCGTAGTGCAGTAAGTAGGCGGGGAGGGCGGGCCGGCGCCGGCGGCGGATCGCGCGCGTACTCGCACGCTGTAGTTAGCGGCGGCATGCAGACCCTGCAGCAGCGCCTCGCCCGTCGCCCCGCCTGTCACCCGCGCCGCCGCACCACCACCCTCGCCGCTCCATGCTGATGATGATAGTTATATAAGAAATAAGAATACTGAAATGCTGATAAGACGTGGTTATTGCTGTACAGAAGTGAGAGGCCAGAGAGGTGTGTGGATTCTTGACTTCAATAGCTATAATACAATCATTCAGATTTGCCGCAATCTAAGGCAATTTTTCTATACCTAGGTATTTTTGGGTGAAATACTGTGCTTATGACAGCCGTCCAATATCACGTCCACGTCAATGTTAGCCAATCATTAATTTTCAAGTGCTCCCTAAAATATTTCCGCCATGAAAATACTATGATTTCACATTTTAATCGTTTCCTATCCAAGTAACTGTAAGCTACATGAATATTAAAATAATATCTATGGACGCTTCACACCACGTCAGTCTGGCCCCGTGCTAAGTACCTGAAGGACTTGTGTACAGGTACCAGACAGCGGAAACATATTTAATACTCTTAGGCCGTGTTCACACCAAACTGACTATACGCCGCTGAATGTGAGCGAGCGTTAAGCAGTTTATTGTATTTCCATACATATTCACTTTTTCGTTTACACCTTACCGACAATACGCCATTACGCTAGGCGTAGGCGCGGACATTCGATACCGTATATTTTGGATGATTTTCACGTTCACACTGGGGCTCACAGTGAGCCTGCTCACATTCAGCGACGTATAGTCAGTTTGGTTTGAACACGGCCTTATACTATACATATATTTAAGATTTTTATTATATTAGTATTATAATACACATATTTAATACACATCCAGACCCGGGAACATTGAAAACTTTTTTGTTCCGTCGGCGGGATTCGAACCCGCGATCCACGGCTTGAGCTGCACTGCACTCAACCAATTGAGCCACAGAGGTCGTCGAAATTTCATTTTAATCTACTCACCAAAGAGAATACAATTACTATGCTACTCACAAGGCGCCTCATGCACTGGAGCGTAATGCACGTCATAACCGCGTAACTGCGGCAGCGCCGGCGCCCGCCACCGCACACGCAGCGAGCGTGCCGACGCCGCCACGCATGAAACGCCACTAGGCGCCTCCGATGGTACTGGTGGGGTGGTTACAATATTTTACAATATGTATTTTAAAATTTAATGTATTGTAAACCTTATGACTATAATAATAAGACCAGCAAGTGACTAGGTCAGTTAGCTATCGTAAAAATGACTCACACGGTGCATAATTTTTAAAACTAGCTGTTAGAAGTAATACATACATAATAATATAAATACGAAAGTGTGTCTGTTACTCGTTTATACTTAAACCGATCAACCGGTTTTGATAAAATCTGGTACCTATATAGATATTTTGAGTCTAGGGAAACAACATTATAGGTATTATTTTTATTACCTAAATGTAAACAGTACAGTTTCAGCGCTATAAGAACATTTTGGTGCAAAATAGTTGCGAATAACTCCTAGATCTCCACCCATAATACTCATACTCACCTCCATCTGCCGTAGTAGCATACGCCGTAGGTGAAGGCGGGCCCGGGCCGGCTCTGTTAAACGCCCTCACCGCCAGCGCATACCGGGCCCAGGGTCTGAGCCCAGCCACCGTCATCTCAGCACTACTCCAACCCCGAGCCACAGTGGTCCCCACTCGGGGCTCCCCACTCCCCTCCTCCTCTATATCCTCAGGCGGCGGACCCATCTCCCGCCACGATACCGCGTAGCCTAGCAGCTCGCCGTTCCAGGTATCACGTGCAGGTGCCTAAGGAAATTGATCTATTGATATAGTCCGTTGCAGTTTTGCCTGATTAAAATGCAAAAAAATGACATCCATATTCTACCTTTATTGCGTAGCATTTTTGTAGCCGTCCAATTAAGTTAGCTGACTTTCTTTTTAGTTAGATTGACAGATAAATACAGTTAGATGAACGAATCGAAACTTAATTTATACGAACATTTTGGTTTAGAAAGAATTTTACGTGTTAGTCCGGAATTTCACAGAGCCGTGGCCAGACGATTCTTCAACTTTTAGGCTAATAAATAATTTATCTAAATTCTAAAATATTGTGTATGTCACACACGGCAAATAGATTTCTAACGTAAAACCAACTTATGTTGGTTTTACGTACGTACGTACGTACGTATAATGTTTGTGTAAACACCGTTGTCCATGAAACCATCAAATGAGCCCGTCAAAATGAACAACTTTTTCTATGAGAACAATGCTGGGAATTAAAAAAATTCTGTCTTCATACCCATACAAATTGCCGATCCGGGCATCCGTATGGGTATGAAGACGGCATTTTTTTTGAGTTCTCAGCATTGTTCTCATAGAAAAAGTTGTTCATTTTGACGGGCTCATTTGATGGTTTCAAGGATAACAGCGTTTACACAAACACACTGTATAACATCAAGGTGATGATGCTAAACGTAATTTGCTAGACCGAAATTTTACAGCATACATTCTGTACATTCCGTGCTCTCGAGCAAATTGCTACTTACCGACCACGAAATGTGCAGCTCCTCGGAATTGATGGGCCGCACTCGAACGCTCTGAGGCGACGCGGACGGCGCTACAATAAATAACGACGGTCAAGCTTCCACTTCGAATAAAACAGAAACTACTAGTAATTCGAGCGTATTCTTAACGGTTGAGTTTCTTAAGTGGTTTTTGAAACTCTGTAGTATGTACTGGCATCGATTAAATTGATTTCTAGGCAGTTGACGGACCTACGTCGTTTGGTCAGCTTATGTCAATAGCCGCGTACTGAACAAGCGAGCCGCCTCGCCGCGGCAGCCTCGCGCGCAGTTGCTCGGTCGGTCAGTACGTGTTAGTGCGCGGCAAACGTCCGAGGCGCCTTTGAGCAACGACCAAAAACCGACAACTTTTGGTTAGTACGCGGCTAATTCAATGTTAGTTGTGATTGGTCTGATGGGTTTGATTTAACGCGACCACATTACTTAGATCCGAGAACGTGGATCTGCCATCTGTCTCGGAATCAACTTCTCTGATAGTACTTATTACTCGTACTATTAGAGAATTTGATTCATAAGCAGATGGCAGATCCACGTTATATGGTAACATTTAGTCAAACGCAGCCAACAAGATGAAGACTAATATTCAATTGACATAGCCCGACCAAACGACTGCCACCCGACAATGAATCAATATCTTGGATGGGTCATACAAAACGAAAACTTATGGATATTATGTACTTAAGCTCACATTTTACCAAAAATTTACTTTCAGTTAATGAGGTGGTATACTAAACAAGTAACCAACATACAATAGTTTAGAGATATCAGTGAGGTTACTAAAGCCACTTTCCTACGTGCATTGTGCAAAGCGTCTTCAGTTATTATTTCACTGTATGACTCAAGACAATACACAATCAAACCACAGCGCCGGTTAACTATCTTGAGCAACTTGAATATTATCTTAAAGCATTAGTATTCTTCCTTGATATGATTAATTGAAATAACTTATCTGGGTCATAGTTTATTCTGTTTTGAGACTTCTATACCTAATGAATCCAATCCAGAAATTAAGCACTTTTTCACCCCGTGGAAAAAATATTATGCTGAATCATACAATTAATATACCAAGGCACTAAGAGTCTTAACTCTTAGTGCCTTGGTATATTAATTGTATGAACCCTTCTATGCCTTATTACCTGTATGTAAAATATTCGAAAATATTCTCGTAAAAATAACATGACGTTATATTCATACCTTCTTCTAGAGTCGTGAAGAGCAGCGCTTCTGAGTGCGGCGATTCGCCGACATGGTTGGTAGCCACTATCCTCAGGGTATACGCCGAAGCCGGTTTCAAGCCGTCCAGACGAGCACTCAACAGCTCCAGTTCTTCTGAGTCGGATCTAACAAAGTGATGTTGTGAGAAATGGTTTTGGTTAATGCTGAAAACTAACTTTACATACTTAAGCGTTTAACAGTCTTTAAAGTGCCAAGCGATTAATTGAAATTGAACACAAAAATTTGCAACTAATTTTTTTTTTATATTATGCTGTCCCTGGGTAATGGCCTCCCCAAGGTTTTTCACTTGATCCAATGCAACCGTATGCGGGTCAATTCAGACCGCAAATGAATCTGTCAATTCAATGCAGAAATGCATCTACACGCCGCGTTGCAGTCTGAATTGACCCTAGCATGGTTCGAATAAACAAAGTTGGATACAGGCTGTTCTAAAACATCACCTTCTCCCAGGTGCTGTATCCAGCGTCATATTGTACGTGTGTAGCGCCGCCGGTGCGGGTGTATCAGCGGGCGCGCAGAGTGCCGCGTACCGCGTCTGCGGGGACGTGCGCGCGCGCCAGGATACGCGTACCCAGCGGGAACCCGCGCCGCCGAGACGTGGACGTTGGGGTGCTTCGGGCGGTTCTATACATAAGTTATATAAGATTGAATAATCGGCCAAGTGCGAGTCGGTCTCGCGCACGAAGGGTTCCGTACCGTTATAGAGCAAAAATTGGCCAAAAATTGTGTATTTGTATGGGAGCCCCCCTTAAATTTTTATTTTATTTAGATATTATTATGAAATATTAAATAACACATACATTTAAGGCCTTTGTGAAAATTTTAAGTGCCTACCTGTTGCCTTTATTGATATCGAGCAAAAAAGGCTAAAAAAATCATGTTTGTCGTATGGGAGCCCCCCTTAAATATAAATATTATTTTGTTTTTAGTATTTGTTGTTACAGCGGCAACATATATACATCATCTGTGAAAATTTCAGAAGTCTAGCTATAGCGGTTCTTGAGATACAGCCTGGCGACAGACAGACAGACAGACAGACAGACAGACAGACAGACGGACAGACGGACAAACAACGAAGTCTTAGTAATAGGGTTCCGTTTTTACCCTTTGGGTACGGAACCCTAAAAATGAAGGAGTTCGGCCTCTCAGGCACCAGATTATTTTACAATACACGAGGGAGAAGATATAAACTGTTAACATAGGACCATAAGTAATTAACTTATTCGACTTTACAATGTCTTTTAAACATCTCCTAATTATTTCATTAACTTCACAAACAAGTGAAAGTATGTTACGTGAATAGCCGCGTACTGACCAAGCGAGCCGCCTCGCGAGGCATCCCGCGCAGCAGTTGCTCGGTCGGTCAGTACGTGTTAGTGTGCGGCAAACGTACCGAGGCGCCTTTTGAGCATCGACAAAAACCGACAACTCTCGGCTCGGGCCGCGGCACGCTCGGGCGAGGCAGCGAGGCTGCTCGCTTGGACAGTACGCGGCTAATACCGAATGTGTCTTCACCTTATTTTGCGCTATCCTCTCTTGGTACTTCAACTACTTTTTTAGTTTCTTAAATTCTGCTTATCTATCAACCATTGTTTTGATGCTTAAATAAGTATTTTATAAGAGGACTAACATATTATTTTATATGTAATCTAACATAATATTGACGGTACCTTCAACATGCAACAGTATAAGCTGGTCCGCGCGGCCGTAGTGGTTGCGGGCGTGACAGCGGTATTCCCCCGCGTCACCGCGCTCCGCAGCCGCTAGCCGCAACGACGACCGCGTACCGCCACCCGCACGCAGCTCCGATACCGACCATCTATTGTACAAGTGAGTTAAGACCCTAAAGTACAGTCGAAGACATTCCTTGTTACTTTCATTTTACTGTCAAGGAATTGTTTTCTGTCTTCGACTGTGCAAAGTAGTAAGACTTACTCGTCTTACTACTTTGCACAGTAAAGCAAAATTTTATGGCTCTTCTTCACAATCGGCGATGATCGGCACTCGTTGATCGCCTGTGATCGGCAAGGTAATCGCCACGATCATCGTGCTAGCATCCACAGGATCGTCCGCGTTCATTCATTGAGCGGCAAGCCATCAAGCTGGACGTGGAGGTCATAGAGTGCAGCTACAATTAGTTTAATTTCAATTTACAATCATTTTAGCAATAAAGTTCAACGAACAGGGATTCCATATTACTGGCTGGTTTTGATAAAGTTCTATGAACTTAAATGTCTCTTCATTTGACCTCCCAGTAGCCATGGTTTTGCACTTGCACTAACTTTTATTTTATAAACAAAAACGTACGCACGGCTCCGCTGTCCTCCGGTGAATGAATGATCGGCGATCGTGTGGGCACGCGCTGCCGACTACACGCGATTCCCTTTGATGCGTGTCCAAAAAACCGACAAGTCACAGATCGCGGCGATCACGACGGCGACTATGGACGATCATGGCCGACTACAGGCGAGTAGCCCCTCTACACAATCGTGCTCGCGCGTAATCGCCCATGTTCGCCGATTGTGAAGAGGCGCCATTACAGTTTTTCGATAAGTACTTAAATTTTTAACTATAAAATAGATTATAATTTTGTCGTGGATATCTTATTCTCACTGCTTTCTTATACTAATCACATTCAAACAACATTCTTAGGATCTGTTTCACCACTTGCTGATAAGTGCCGGATAGGCTATCCGCAACTTATCTGACAGATAGAGTATGTAGTATCTGTCAGATAAGTTGTGGATAACTTATCCGACACTTATCAGTAGGTGGAACAGGCTAGGTGAAACAGACCCTTAGTCTCATACTACACCTGAAAGAATCCAGGTCAAGTTTGTTCCCTCTATGTGTCCAGTGTACCGTAAGGGGAGGGTCACCCATCGCCAGACACGACAGCACCACGCTGCGCCCGCGCACGCTCGACACGTTGCGTACCGCCTCGCTGAGCGGCTCGAAGTGGGCGGGTTCTATTGGTTAATACAGTATCATTAAGGGGTATTGAGTCAATATTCCTATATTCTGCCATAGAAATTCCACATTGCTGCATAAATCTTCCGAAAACAAAAACTTTTCACACGCTCGACATGTTGCGTACTGCGTCGCTGAGCGGCTCAAAGTGCGCGTGTTCTCTTTGTAAAAAGTATTGGATTTCATATAATATAAGCATAAATGTGTGCAAAGGCTGAAGTTAAAAGCTTCGGCACAAATGGGTTAGGTTAGGTTATTATTGCACAAAACCTGTCACTTGGTCAAATACTCACTGCCCGATTCTAATTCTTAAATACGCACGACTACCAAGGAAACTTTACGTTGTGTTTACTCAATGATGAGATTGGGGATATCTCAAGGATAAGTTTGTTAGTTGTTGCTGTTTGTTATCAACGGACTTGCTTTTATGGTTCATCATTATTCTATACCTACTTAATATTATAAACGAAGAGTTTGTTTCTTTGTTAATGTTTGAACGCGCTAATCTCAGGATCAGATCCGACTTGAAAAATTCTTTCAGTGTTAGATAACTCATTTATCGAGGAAAGCTATATGCTATACATTATCACGCTAAGACTAATAGGAGCGAAGAAATAGGAAAAAGTGAAAAAACGGGGAAAATAATTTGAAAGGACCTATCTCCCGAACTATTTTTATGTTATTTGGCACAGATATAGAAAGGACCACGTGAGGTGACAAAGGCTATTTTTTTCGGGAAAATGTACGGTTTCCGATAAATGCCTAATTTACGCGGGCGAAGCCGCGCGGAACGTCTAGTGTTATATAAGACGTGTCTTACCATGCACTGACACATTGACGTGCTTCACAAGGGCCGCTCCTACGCCGTTGTCAGCGGAACATCTATACCGGCCCGCCAACGCACGTGTCGCCGCTGGGGCGCTCAGCACACTGCTACCTGCTCCACTGGATGACGTCACTCCTTCGCCATTGCTTCCCCACTCGGTGGAAAAGGTTGCCACTTCCCATTTCTCTGAGTTGTCCATGCCTTCTAGACCATCACCTTCTAGATAATATCGGTGTGTTTTATCAAATAATTATTCAATAGTTTTAAATACTCAAGAGTAGTATGATTTCTAAGTTTTTAAATGCAACTGAATTTATAGTCTTGTTACTTTCTCTGTATAAATTAATCACAAAACAATACTCAAATACTTCTCAAGCTACGCTTTAATTGATTAAATTTTAAAGAACTTACCAGTTTTCCGATACCACGTGACGGTGGGAGATGGATGTCCACGCGCGGCACATGTCAGTCGTAATGATGCGCCCACCAGCACTGCGGCGTCTAACGGCTCCGTCACCCATGATGGTGCAACTAGATGATGAAATGAGCAATTATAATAGTAGAGAAAAATGAAAAATGGAGTATTTTGCAAGACAGAAAATTTTACTAAAGAATTATTTAATTAGATACAATATCTTCTCACTTTCAATCAAAAGTTTATTACTTGACGTTGCTGGGATGCGGAATGGGAAGATTATTTTTCCACATCTCATAATACATTTTAAGTTAAGGAAGCGTTTAATTCAATTATTATGGTCAAAATCTGGAAAAGTTTGTGGTGAATCGATAATTTAGCAGCAAAAGTCTAACCTTTAACACTAAGCGTTGCAGTGTAGTCAACAGCAGCGGCATGGTTGGCGACGCGGCAAGTGTAGGCACCGCTGTGTCTCGCAGACAACTCCGGAAACATTAGCAGAGAGAACTCGTTCAGGCTTTTCTCTTCTATCTGTTTAAAGTAAAGAAGCAATAATGGGATGGGAAGTAACACCGTAAAGGAGCTTAAGCCAATAAGCTTAACTTAAGTCAATAAGGCCGACGTTATTGTCATAGGTCAGGCAATCGTTTTAGTTTCCATATTTTCCCAGCGTCCACTTGTCAAGCTCGGCTTCCTAGATTTTACTTTCAAATGATCCTTTTATTTGAGTAAGGTCAGCTTTTGCATTGCAAATGTAGCGTAATGTCTACTAAGTATCCACTATTTAGTAAAACCACTACTTTGGGACAAAATTGCACTTAATACAAAGTAAATCAGAAGTAATTGGTGATGGATCATGACTGGTAAGAGTTGACACTATGTACGCGTGGTATAATAATCAAAATAAGTCACATCCCAATCAACACAGATTAGCTGAATAAGTTTTGCGTAAAAGCAATTCTTTTGACTTTGAGCTGGATAAAGTATTTGAATAACTTCTGCGTAAGCGCTTATGCAGATGATACTCAAGCAATTTGGGCACAAAATATCTTGCTTCAATTTGGATAGCATTTGATTAATAGTCACATAGCAGCTGAATAAATGTACAACACCCTGAATATCTTCTGCATAAATTCTGATTTTTCTTTAGTCCAGAAATTATACATCTTTTATGCAGTTGATAATTTGTGAGTTCAGATATTCAAATGATATTCAAAAATCCGATATCAAGAGAAGTTTTATAAAGAAATTATGCAAGTAAAAAAAATAAACATGTCATTTTTCATCGTAACGAGATTATTTTGTGATATACTTAGTTAAAAAAATTGTAATGGTGGTAATTTTCGTCACGTCTTAAGTAAATTGTTTCATACATTTTAAATAAGTTTAAGGTGAATTATATAAACGCATGGCACTTTACTGTGAATTATCAATATGATAATTATACAGTTTTTGAGCGCCTTAAGATAAAGCTACAATTTAAAAGGTAAACAAATGTAAAAAAATATTTAAATTAAATTATCTAATACTTTTTCTCAAATTTCAGTCCCGGCAAATAATGAGAATAAAATTTTGTATAACCGCTAATGTTTGCTACTCACTAAACAAGTGTTTCATAAAATAAATGTTGAGGATTTTTATAAAAAGAGGTTATGTCGAACGTTAGTTAATAGCCGCGTACTGACCAAGCGAGCCGCCTCGCCGCGGCAGCCTCGCGCGCATTTGCTCGGTCGGTCACATAGATATCAGAAACAACAGGAGATAGGCCGCCGAGCGCACTTTGTTTGAGTCCTGATGTAAGCTACATTGACACCTAAATAAATAATTACACAAATTACACCCACACATTGACAAATCCCTGTCGCTCACACATTCAAGGCGGTGCTCTCATTGCTGCGCAGACATTGCCATCTACTCTGTAAGTACGCGCCTCAGTCCAGTAAACACATTCAACAAATTTCACACCTACGCTAGTTATTGACTGTCGATAAATTTGTTATCGAGCAGTTACTTTGTAGCATATCGCGAACAATTTTAGCTTTAGGCCCCAATACAATAATTTTGAACAAGTTCTGTTCAATGACGACCTCTGTGGCTCAGTTGTTGGGGTGTTGGTAGCTCAAGCCGGGGGCGCGGGTTCGAATCCCGCGACCCTTTATTTCAATTATTCTTGAAGGGTTAAGAAATTTTAAAAAAACCCCCGCCAAACAACTTTAAAAAGTAATGAAATAATAATTTACTGACTTAAAGTTTTAATAATTCCTAAGTGTAAAGTAATATTCTAGTCCATAATTATTATTGTCACGGTGTGTTGGGGGACTAGGCCAAGTAAACTACGACAACAGCGACTTTTGCATTTTGTATCGCCAAGTCGCTGGTTGTCTCGATTCGGTTCGCTGTGAACTGACCCTTAAACTATAATGTTATGTGAAATCATTTATCTACATTAGCGGTCCCCCGGCACACCTTGACAATAATTATGGACTACAATATTACTTTACACTCAGGAATTATTTAAACTTAAAGTTAGTAAACTATTATTTCATTACTTTTTAACCCATCAGTCGTGGCAAAACGAGACACAATAGCTTTTTCATTGTTATCGCGGCCGGATGTGGCCGCTTGGGGCTTCATGAAAGTTGTTTTATGTTTGGCGGTTTTTTTTTTAATTTCGTAATTTAATTTTATTTCATGCTTTTTAAACTTGTGTAGGTTATAGTGCGGATATATGCCATCTATAAATGTAATTTTTGATGTGGCCGTTAATATAAGCCCAAACACGAAACCTCTGTTTATCCACGTCTTACTGGTTATCGCAATTAAAATGATGATTTTTCGTTAATAGGAAAAACAAAAATCACGAAAGGCGAATTTACACACAGACACATCCATTCGCACATCTACCTACATTCATTTGGGTACTTTATTATACTAATTTAATAATAAAAAATAAAAAAGAAGATAATAAAGTAATTCAATAGATTGTCTTACATAATTATTAATGTTTATTAAACTATCAAAATCATCTACAGTTTAATATTAGTTATAACTCGTACTTAAGTACTAATCGCGGCAACGTAATGTATCGACAACAAGAAACGACAGGTACATCACTATCTCACGGCTCTTATCAGCGACGGGGGCGGCCATGCACGTTAGCGACCGATTCAATAAGCGCAATTTTCATTACTCGGTCAGACTGTTTTCAACACCAGGCACGCTATACTTAGCGAGCAATGTATTGGGTTCAATCGTTAGGTTACATATTTCTCTCAGTACTCGACTAGTGCAATTATTTTAACGAAAAAAATGAGATTTTGGTAGAAAATACTGGAAATACTAAATTGTTTTGTACTTACCTATGAAAAGTGACCCCTTTAAGTTTATGGTCACTTCGATTCTTGCATACAACTGAATAGGTAGGCATTTAAAAAAAACACTCCCGTAGTGCGCGCTTAGACGATCACGTCCCGACTAATTGTGTTTTCACAACTTTCGCCTGTTTTGTTCATGTTTCACTTACACCGGCCACGCCCCCACTGCCGCTCTACTGGTTTAATATCTCTGTGGTCGGTCAGTACATGTTAGTGCGCGGCAAACGTCCGAGGCGCCTTTGAGCATCGACAAAAACCGACAACTTTTGGCTTGGCCGCGGCACGCTCGGGCGAGGCAGCGAGGCTGCTCGCAGTACGCGGCTAATGGAGGACGGCCAATTTGAATAAAAGTGTCAGTTTCAGTGATTATTTTGCATTTTTCTGCATAACGGTTCATATACGACTACATATCCAGAAATTATTTGGTTTAAAGTACAATAATTATACATTTCTCAGAACTATACTTCTTTACGCTTTTGTTATTATTTTTCTGAGGAGGCATGCACAGTTGTTGATGCAGCACTTATCAAGTTTTGATACAAAATGGTGAAATATCTGGATATAAACATAGATATCTTGGACTAATCAGTTATTTGCTGCTTAAGATACTCACATTTGTAACTGATATTGTTTTAAGCTGAACATAAAGACAATTGTTCGCTTATAGCGCTATAAGTTAGGTAAAACAAGCAGTTTTTTTTCAATTATGCAGAAGTTTGCTGTGTAAAGAAGAAAAAATCTAAAGTATTCAGCTTCTGAATAAATTAGTACCATTTCGTACACTATGCAGCGTAAAGAAAATATTTCGTCTAATATTCAGCGTTTTGCTGTTTAACCGCTTTGTTTAAATATGTTATACAGGACAATGCAAAAACTTCAGCTACTGTGCAGCTAATAGCTGTTTCAATTACTTTTATTTGAATATCGCTTGTTTAGCAGATTCTACTCTTGATTAATATTCAGCTTGAAGAAATACCGCGAACTTTATACAGAATTTAGTAAGCTTACAACATTATTTTAATTTAAGAACTCTCCTATTCAAAATAAAGCTATAACGTCAGCTGTAATACAAAAGTAATAAAGCTTGACACTGCTTATTGTCGTATATTTTCGCTACTATCTGGCTTATGTGTTGGCTGGGCAGGATGTAAGCGTCACATGATGATTTGAGTTTCAAGTTGACCTTGAAATTCCTACAATAAATATATTGTAGGAATTTCAAGGTCAAGGCTTCTTTAGTAGGTTTCAAATGACTTGCCTGCAAGTTAGGTGGAAGCGGTGCACCGTCTTTCAGCCAGGAAAAGTACATTGGCTTGTCACCCGAAGAAACCCCGCACAGCACTTGCACAGAACTGCCCTCCGTCAACTCCGACGAGAACATGAACGGTGATATCTTTGGCGGATCTAGAGACGTTACTTGGGGTTATAATGACGTCACGACAGAATAATATTGTAGTACTGGAAGACGCCTATAACTCCGTTGCGACCTTCGGCTTCGGACGAAATTAATTCAACGCGCGAGAGCCGTACATTTTTACACAACAACAAATAGTTGTTGTTGTGTAAAAATGTACGGCTCTCGCGCGTTGAATTAATTGAGAGACGGGAATGGGCATAGGCCCATTCCCGTCTCTCAAAGTATGTCTTTTTTTTATTTCATCTTTATCGGTTTAGCCGTTTATCTTTTAAGGGGTAACAGACAGACTGACATACTTTAGCGTTTATAATATTAGTATGGATGAAGAAGGATGTTCGGCAAAATGAGCGAGCTCAGAGAATCAAATAGACATTCGACGTAATATGAGAATTTAGAGTGAAGAACAAAGGTAGTCAGTACTCACTTCGAACTTGTATCTCGACATCCCGATGCGCTGTAGGATGTGACGGTGCTGTGGCGCTGCACGTATAATGACCGGCGTCGTGCGCACGCGCAGGCCAGAGTCGCAGGGCAGCGCCGCGTGCGCCCGCTCGTGCGTCCTCCCCGCCCAGCGCCGCGCCGCCGCGACGACGCCACGTCACTGAACTGATATTACTCGTTGCTTTCATGAGGGTATGACTTGTAAAAAACTTTTAAAAAATATCAGCAACACAAAGAACTTTGGAATCTATATCTGCGGGCTGATTCACAATTTCCGTTCGACTCGGATTCGGAAACTTTACGTGCGGTTATTGGTCAGCTTAGCGCGGCGAGCGTTTATTGGATGTTGCTCGATAAAGTTTCCGAATCCGAGTCGAATTGGACATCGTTAATCAGGGCCCTGGAGTTGATGTCCTTTTTAGTAGAAGACTAGCGTTGTTGGATTTAGTAACACAGTAAAATGCAAATAAGGAATTTCTAGTTACAAAATTTCTGCCTCACTCAAAATATATTTTTATAGCAACTGAAAAGAACAAGGAGTATTATAAATCTCTCTTACGACAGCAGCAGTTAATCGTCATTATGAGTTTTTACGAGTTAGATTTGTTGGATTAAGTTACTCAGATATTGAAGTTAGTCATGCAAAGCTACACTCCACAAAGCCATCATAAAACTTGTGAATAACCTAAGTTTTATGTTAGTATAGGAATTATACTATCAAATGCACCTCTATGGACCTGATCGGATATCCAGCGTAGGGGCAGTGCAGGGTGAAGTTGTCTCCGGCAACCGCGCGCACGATGCCCATTGGTCGGATAGAGGGTGGACCTGGGTAAAACAGTTATGACTGTTATAGAAGGTGGACCTGGGTAAAACAGTAATGAATTACAGAATTATATAATATTACTAGCTGTCCCGGCAAATGTTGCTTTGCCATAATATAAAGTATTTCACCCATATTATTTTATTGAAGTAACTAAATAAGTATGTCGCCATGGCAACGTCGATCGCTATCTCGTCGCACAAACAACGGTCGCCGTCAGTCTCAGGTTGTAATAATTTACTATTATTTATTCAACAAATACACTTATCAATATATAAAGTACCCAGTAGCCGATTCTCAGACCTACTGAATATGCATATAAAATTTGGTAAAAATCAGTACAGCCGTTTCGGAGGAGTTCGTGGACTAACATTGTGACACGAGAATTTTATATATAAGATATTGTGTAATTAGGTAAAACCACGGTAAAACAGTAATGAGTTATAGAAGGTGGACCTGGGTAAAACAGTAATCTTTGAACTCGAACTTGGTTACCCATAACCCAGCTCCTGTGTGTAGATAAATTAATGGTACCCAACGTCCCATTAATTTATTTTTCGGGAATTCCGGGTCAAACCCATAATGGATTTCCATCCAATTTAATTGAAACGTAATATTACATTCGGGTGTATCTCCGTATTTTTAAATTTCACGCTTAATTGGCGAGTTCTTTTGTATACGCAATTACGCTTGTTCTGATATCAGATAGTTCACTCGTATGATTGATGGTTGTTGGTTCGAATGAACGACCAATTTTTCTTTGAAATCAATCGACTCTTATGTTTCATTCTTTTCAGACTCGTCACTTGGAGAAGATGCTGAAAGAAATAAAGATGCTGAATGAAAGAAAGTATAAAAAAAGAAAGTAGTTTATCAAAACCTAACCTCGAAACTTTGAGTTATATAAAAATAAAGTGCCGTTTTACCTCATACGATTTCTGACAATGAATATTTGGTCGTGGGTCGTGACGTGTCACGCCACTTCACTGCAGCGTAGAGTCGCATAGTGCAGTCCTACTTATAAAGTTGCATCAAACTATGTTAAAAACACCATCTTCTAGTTCTGTCTCACCGTAGATATTGAGCCTGGCGGAGTGTTCGATGGCACCGAGGGGGTTGGAGGCGCGGCAGGTGTACAGTCCACCATCACCCGCCGTCGCCGCTGTAATGTTCAGCACCGACACCACCTCACCCTGGGGAGACGATTCCTCGCTGATGCTGAACCTGATAAGGATAACACGAGCACTACAGTTTAACCAGCTTAAACGCGACCCTCCTACCATACTTTTAGTATGCTACGAGGGTCGCCCTTAAACTGGTAAGACCATAAATGTTGCCACTTGCCAGTAATATTTTGAGGGAACGACAGATAAGATGTGAAGTGGGAGAGTGAATGACGCACTGCGTTGTCAACGTATTGTATTGTGTATTGTCACACGACGCTGCATCTTCTATTCTATAACTATACATATTCTTAAAACAAAGTCGCTTTTTCTTCCCTCATGACCCTTTGTTCCCTTTAATCTTTAAAACTACGCAACGGATTTTGATGATTCTTTCAGTGTTAGATAGCCCATTTATCGAGGAAGGCTATAGGCTATATTTTAGCACGTTAAGACTAATAGGAGGAAAACGTGGAAAAAACGGGGAAAATTATTTGAAAGGGATAACTTGAACGCGCTAATCTCAGGAACTACTCGTCCGATTTGAAAAATTCTTTCAGTGTTAGATAGCCCATTTATTGAGGAAGGCTACAGACTATATTTTATCACGCTAAGACTAATAGAAGAATGTGGAAAAAAAGGGGAAATTATTTGAAAGGTCTCGCGAACTACAGGAGCATTTTTTATGTTATTTGGCACAGATAAGAAGTAGACCACGTGAAGGATCATAGGTTATCATCGATTTTAATCATTTTTTAGTGGCTATATATTTTATACCCGTGCGACGCCGGGGCGGGTCGCTAGTAGTAAGTGGCATTACCGCATACATACTTCATTCATTCCTAGTCACTATTTACTTTTACTTAATTTCATACTATGTGTTTCAATTATATTTTTGTGACTAAAATTGCTAATATTATATACTGTAGTTGATGATCGATAGCATAACATTAACTAGAAAGCACCCAAGATTTATTTAACACTTCAATTTTTCTGCGCTCAACGATGTGTTAAGAGTTTTCATCGCCTGTTCAAGAGCTATCCATTAAATGTACCTACCAGTCCACTAATGCATTGCTTCACTAAAAGTGGAAGATATAAGGACCTATAAGTATTTGAACAGTGTTTAACGATCGGAAAAAGGTTATCTTCTTTGCGATTTTGATCTTATTATTGGACTTTGGTGAAAATATTCTTATAATACTGGCATTTATACACTATCGTCCATCAGGTTTAATTTTATATATAAAAATGGATTTTTAAATGTGCTAGTCGCGTTAAAATTTGAAAACGGCTGAACGGATTGGGCTGATTTTGGTCTTAAAATATTCGTAGAAGTCCAGGGAAGGTTTTAAAGTGATACGAAGTTCACCGGGACAGCTAGTCTTATACATAAAAATGGATTTTCAAATTTGTTAGTCGCGCTAAAACTCGAAAACGGCTGAACGGATTGGGCTGATTTTAGTCTTAAAATATTCGTAGAAGTCCTGGAAAGGTTTTAAAGTGACACGAAGTTCACCGGGACAGCTATATAACATAAAAATTACGATGTAATGTAAGCTATTACTGTCCATATTCCAGAAACACATCCGCTTTCGTGCTATTTTCATCCATTGCCTAGAAAATAGGTACCTTAGAAATGAATTATGTAGAAAATCGTCAATTTCATTTTATTCTTCCACTTAAAAACCGGTCATAAAAATAACGTTTTTATGACCGGGTCATAATAATAAAAAAGTTTTTAAACGAACGTGTGTTGTATCGACCAGCTACCAGGAAACACATCCGCTTTTAAGAACTTATAAATGCAAGTTGTCTAGAGTGTGGTACCAATAGCTGCGCGTCCACAGCACTATCAAGATTGACCAAATAAAATACACCGTTTTACATTCGCACTCATATACTCATTCTTAACTCGGATACTCTTAACCGATACTCAATCTTTTTCGGTGACGGAACCTTTTAAGAAGTGACATTTTTGTCAGACCCCAAAGTAAAAGAATCATAAACTTATAATATACTCTCGTAAAGAATACTATGTGTTGAATTGTCTCCATACTGGTGTCTGATGACATTTCTAAAAAAAATTATATCGCTCGCGGGCAAGGCCTTTGCCCCAGGAATCCGCGGTGCATTCTTTGAGAATAGCTGGTCTTAACCTTACCTGTGACAGGGTCGGATTTATACAACGTAAATTTTTGTTGTTTTCCAGCAGCAGAACGATTTACCTATCGTGCATGTTATTTTTTGAAAATAAAAAATATTTTGTATGACGTACCTACTATGGCAACTTTATGCCGATAGGCGCGAGTGGCTACGACCCGGCCGAATTTTATTTATGATTTGAATTAAAAAAAACTTCACAAATCTATAAGATATAATCATTTTACTGCAGGAAAACAACCATTAAAATTTCACGCAGTATTTTTTATAAGTATATGCCACTTTAATTCTGCCGCCCCTATGTACGAGCACTGCCGGCATCCTAGGACGCTGCCGTCCCATTAGGACGCCATAGGACGCTGCCGCCCATAGGCCATGGCCACTGAATATACATAAATCTGAAGCTGACCTGTGATGTGCCAAATAGTGGTCCACCGGTTGTCCGTCCAGCAGCCACTTGATGTGTGGTGGCGGCTGTGCGAGCGCCGCGCACCGCAGCGCCACGGAAGCCCCCGCTCGCAGCGCTTGCTCGATGAACGTGTATTGTAGCTCTGGAGGTGAGTCTGTACAAAAGGAGTATTTTTTTTTAAATAACGGGGCAAACGAGCAAACGGGTCACCTAATGGTAAGCAACTACCGTCGCCCATGGCCACTCGCAATATTTGATGAGCTGCAGATGCGTTGTAGGCCTTTAAATAAAAGCTTTATTGTAGACAAAAATGAGCAGATGGATTGTCTAATAGGAAGACATTATATGTATAGTGTATGTCTATGAAGTCAAGCCACCACTACTTCAGGTGACAAAGAAGATTGCCATAATTATTATCATTAGTCGGTTTGGCACAAAATTGAAATTTTATACTTATCACCACAAATTTTTAATGTTTTTATACGTATGAGTTTTACAAACTATAATATTGGTTTAGGCTTTAGCCACCCGCTTAAGTTAGTCATGATAGTTGTAAATAGTGAGAGCCCAACATACAATAGTTAAATAGCGTTAGAAAATGTAATTAATACAAAATAAAAAACAAACAATGTTTTTTATAGCAGCGCGGCGCCACAATTATTACAACACAACGGAAAGGATTAGCTAATGAACTTGCATCGTAATTCTAATAATCTAATTGAGTATGCGGGATTAACTCTAGAAAATGTTTCCACAAAATGTGTTTTCAAATGAAATGCCGAAAATCCCCGGAGCCGAATTGTGTTTGTGCATTAAAATATTAAAATTTCATACGGCCGATAGTACTTCTTTCGGAGTTCCACGACCTCAGGCCTTTACAGAGTCATCAGTCGGACGAATTAATGTTATTTTTAATTGGCAAATAGCTCCCAGCCAGCGTGACGTACAGTCACATAGCACAGCTCTTCAGCCAGGTACAGTCGTGTTGAAATATCACTCACATACCATATTTCGTACTAGATGTGTGACACGTAAAGTAAATCTCGTAGAAAATGTACATTTTTAGATTTTATAGCAGATGTGCCAATGTGTAAATCAAAAGCCTGATTCACCACATACTTGTGTGAAGGAGTAATATCTCACAAACTTTTAAATCTACGATAGTAAGATGTCTGTTTCACGATTTCCTGATAAATGCCGGATAGGCTATCCATCACTTAACTTGCCAGATAAAGTATGGAGAAAAACTCTGAAATAAGTTGTGGATAGCCTATCCGGCACTTTATCAGGAAGCGGTGAAACAGGCCCTTAAAGTTGTAGATAATACTACCTATATGAGATAATATATAGTCTATTCAAAGGCATACGGCAGATGTACGTAATTTAGTCGGGTTATGTCAATCTCAGTCACCAGATTGCGAGTAACATTGGCTCGACATTCGCCGACCAAATAATGTAGGCTCACCATCTGATTTTGAATATTTTTCTCTGAAAGTACAGTCGCGCAGAAAAACCATTCGATTAAATCAATTAATCAATTTACAATCGCACGGAATCGCACGGAGCGGCTAGTAAAATATGACGTATGAGTATAATCGCAGAGAACAATCCCTCGCGATAAGCGTTTTTCGCTGATTGATTTTCCGGCGACAGTCCATGGAGATTGATGTCCCGATCCCATGGTACAGTCAATAACGAATTGTAACAATAAATATTATTACACAAGCTGTCGCCATCGTAGCTACGAATACACTTCTCTCAAGAAATGTTATTTAGAGAAATGAATTGTAGATACGAAACTAGAACGGGTGATCGGAGAGGTATTAAAGATTGATTTTCTTTAATTTACTAAATATTTTGACATAGGCGTCAATGCATCATACATTTTCTGTCAAATCTAAGTTACAATAATAATGAATTATAAATTTCACTGAGTTTGCATTAATCCGTGCCTAACAAGGTTTACAGAAATAAATTACAATAATCTTGCAATATTTTTACTAAGTTTATTCTGAGATATTTCATTAACGACATGACTGAATTCGATAAGAAATTTCATCAGGTGTTATCACTTTAAAAAAAGACGGGTTGCACTCCGGGAGTGCCGGCAGAAGTGAAAACTTGATTGTTCATGTTGTGCATTTTTTCAACCCATTTTTTATGAAAATCGATTATTAAAAAACCGATTTTTTTAATTAATCGAAACCCTCACAATCGATTAAATTTTTAACCCATTTTTTATGAAATTCGATTTTTAAAAAAACGTTTTTTTTAATTAATTGAAACCCTTACAATTTTTTTTTAACACATTTTTTATGAAAATCGATTTTTAAAAAATCAATTTTTTTAATTACTTAATCGAAACCCTTACAATCGATTAAATTTTTAACGCATTTTTTATGAAAATCGATTTTTAAAAAATAATTAATTAATCGCAAAGAAAAAAATTATTATTAATAAAAAAAAAAACGACATTCAAAAAAAAAAAAAAACAATCGATTATTCGATTAATCAATTTCGATGTTACAACACTACTCTCCCAACCATCTTATGGTTTTTCCAAGGTTTTTCGATCAGCACGAGAATCTGACGCGAGTTTCACAGTTTTTACCTATCCCACAAAAGTGCTCAACACCGCTAAAGAAGTTTTCACTTCAAAAATATCAGCATAAGAAAACATGGCTCTCATTTTGTCGTTTTGCTACTACAGTTAATATTTGTTCCACGCTAAATATAACGCTATTCACTTCAATGCACCTAAAGCTTTCAAGCAATTAATAAACGTTGTTAATTTATTCAAACGCAATACGCGCGCGAGTGTACTCCGGTCCCCGGGCGGATATCGTTTGTGTCGCCCATTTCATTTAATAAATTATTAAAAATTCATGAAATTTATATTTCCAATGACGTCCATTTAAATTCATCGAACAGCCCAGATACTGTTTCATCCGTTTATGTCGAGCTATTAAGCATCAACATCATCTCAGACGTATTTTTTATTTTGATTTCATATTGGACCATAATAGAACAATGATTGTCATCATGATTGCGCTATAGCTGTATGCGCAATCGATATAGGCAATTGCAGACGTATAGGGCGTTTTCACACTGCGACGGTAACGACACGACACGATACCACAGAATAGATAAGGGCCACCGCACATATTATACAATTTCAAGTTGGCCGACTATCGTACAAACTAAATTGCGTAGTGTCACAATTTAATTAAACAAAATTATTATCCAGATAAATTTTAATGAAAAAATCCAGATAAAAAGGTGATAATAATCCATATTTCCATACTAATATTTTTTTTACTATTGTGTGATTCGGGGCCGTCACGATGAAGTTGTCCAATTAAATTGTGACACTACGCAATTTAGTTTGTACGATAGTCGGCCAACTTGAAATTGTATTATATGTGCGGTGGCCCTCTATTCTGTGGTATCGTGTCGTGTCGTTATCGTGCAGTGTGCAAACGCCCATAAGCCCGGTTCGTAATCACCTATTTTCATCCATCGTGGGTCAACGCGATGTAAGGGTGAAGCCAAACGAGCGTAATTTGTGAGTTGTGAGTCGCAGAATTTCTGCCGCGTAAATATCTTTTCATACAAAACATGACTCACAAAATTACGCTCGTGTGAATCAAACAGGACAGATATGAAACTGAATGCAGCAGAAAACCGAAGCCGAAATTCTGCGACTCACAAGTCACAACTCACAAATTACGCTCGTTTGGCTTCGCCCTAAAGATGCAGCTATGTAAAACTTCGCTCATCGTGAACTATTGTACCACGCTAAAAATAATATCTGAAACGTTGCTCTCAACAAGTTACAACTTACACTACAAAGTTTACAACATTATTATTTTATGTGAGTACAAGAGGAGGTTCTAAATTATATTACTTTTAAGGAAAATCTAGCACCATTACCTTTTCATCAGACTAAAATTATTAAGGTCAATGAGAAGAATCACACGGCATTCAATTAGGACAACACAGATTGAGTACGAAGCACCGCGAGGTAGGGGCCGGCGATAAATCTGGGGGGGTCTTACGTCCGAGACCCCCCGAGACCCCCCGGGGGTCCACAGTGGGGGTCATTTGTAACGGGCCCCGGGACATTACTTACATCGTTACTAATGCCTGCCCCGACGACGTGTGACCGGGAAAAATGCCCGGCGATACTGCGGTGTTTGTTGGCTATACCTTAGAAGCTTGGCCTATAAAAATCTGATGCGGAGATATGAGGAGAACCCTGATTCTACTTATATTTTAATGCAATATTGATGCAGACTGGTTGACATATTCAGATTGGTTAAAGGCCAAAAAAGGATTAAGCTACAACCTAATTTAACTGTATCCATTTTGTGAGGAAAAAGTAAAATGTACTTCTGTAATAAGCACGTTAAGGTCAAAGATAAAAGAAGTATATTCTCATCGTCAATAGATACAAAATTCCATGTTTAAAAAAAGTTATTTGTACAGTGAAAGATTTGAAGATCAACCTTTAGGAATCAGGCACAATAGACATAACTACTTCTGTCTACTCTGAATCAGGTCAGGTAGCGTGTTGTCAGCGGCGAAGTGCTTCACGTGTCCCCACGTCTCCCGCGTGTCCCCATACGACCCAACGTGTCCCCACGTGTGACGGGATGAAGTGAGCTCAATCAATCGTGATTGGCATTCGCCTAATGAGCTCCATTATACACCAAAAGCCTGATTCCAATGTAAACAACGGTTGTTTTGATACGCGGTTTAGGCACGTGGAATATAAATTAGTGTTGAATTAATACTGGAGGATTAAGTACCACTATTTCTCTCGTATATCTTATAAGTGGAAATCTTCAGTAGATTTCAACTTTTAAGCATCCACCAAAATAAGTGTACGTCATGTGCAAGTGATAAAATTATTGCTATGTAAGTACTTACATTGATTTTCGCTATGTTTTAGTCACTCATGCAAATCCTATGTATTTAATAATATATTAAGCAACTGTTAGCCATAAATCAAAATTTATAGTTCAAACGATAGAGCACAACGCTACGTCACAGTATAGCAATATCCCTACAGTAACGAAACGCCTTTGATGTCGCACGATGCCGCCACCGGTGTAGGTACCGAGCAGATATGCCAGGGTTGCCACGAAACGGGAAATAAAATAAAAATTAAATATTGTGCTTGTAATGTTATCATTTAATCTGTTTAATCGATATTTACGTGAAACTTTATTTTAAGATGATTTCAATTCTCTACTAGATGATGCCCGCAACTTCGTTGTGCCAAAACTAGTTTATCGTGCGAGAACCGTACATTTTTCCAGGACAAAAAGTGTCCTATGTCCTTTCCCGGGACTCAAAGTATCTCCATGCCAAATTTCAGCAAAATCGGTCCAGCTTTTTGGGCGTGAAGAGGCAACAGACAGATAGACACACTTTCGCATTTATAATATTACTAGATGACGCCCGCAACTTCGTTGCGCCAAAACTCATTTATCGCGGCGGAACCGTACATTTTTCCGGGATAAAAAGTATCCTATGTCCTTTCCCGGGACTCAAAGTATCTCCATGCCAAATTACAGCAAAATCGGTTCAGCGGTTTGGGCGTGAAGAGGTAGCAGACAGACAGACACACTTTCGCATAATTTATAATATTAGTATGGATTAAGTATGGATTTAAAAATTTCATTAACCCATCAAGCCCCATAAGCTCACCGGTGAGCAAGACACAATAGAATAACAATAGATTTCCAAGAATCCACGGTTAAATGATTAAAATAATGAAGACGCATTCGAATATGAATATATAAAGTATCCAACAATTAATCATATAACAATTTGTAGGTACGGTAGGCCACACGTCAGGTGTAACAGAAGCACTTCAAAACTCGCTCTTATTACGTGCGCGGTAAGGGCGGTCCAAAGGTCAAAATGTTACACTAAGTGTAACATTTTTTGATGTATGGCCCTGTGTACCTAGCTAGGTAGGTACTAATTAGTATGTAACAGGGTATTTGACAGATTTTTCATTTATTCTATATTGTTTCTCTCCTTGTTACACTTCTTACAACGTAAACAATAAAACAGAGATGCAAAGAAATGCCGCCAAGGCCAACACAATATTAGTGTGAACTGTGAGCCGATATTTATGAAAATTTAAATCCTTTTTGTTTTTTTAATCAGATTTACATCCGGACACTGAACACATATTATGTCCCATTGTTTGTAAGATAAGTTATCGTTTTACAACACAAAACCCGTAGACAACGCGCCAACGTCACCCCTGCGCGGGCAGGTACACAAACTCCGCGAGTTTGTGTACGCGGGTCCGCGCCGCCCGCTTCCCGACGGGTACCCCTCCGTTGCTCTGCGCAAGTACATTCGTTTCACTACTGTAGGGATATTGCTATACTGTGGCTACGTTTAGTAGCCTAGAAGCTATATAAGTATTGTTACGGATACGAACACGTGGTGCCATCTAGCGTCGGACCAGTGAATTGACCAAGGGAACACAGGCAACATAAATCCCCTACTCGATACTAGATGGCGCTAGGAGTAAGTACCTACGAGTAATTTCTAGAGATATCTCATACTTGTTTACGCATATCGGGTTTACTCTGGGATGTTCCGGAATTTTCTGAGATTCGATCCGGCCCGTATAAATAGTCGCAGACTGCAGCCGGCAGTTCAGTTTCGTCTGAGCGATCTTCGAGGCGACTTCGAAGCGAAAACAAGTGATCAATAGTGAGCGATTGTGATTGTGATAGTGACTCGGCTACGACCTAGGACAGTGATAGTGCTCAGTGATTTGGATCTAGTGCTTAGTGTTTGGACTTAGTGATTTGTGTGAGTTAGTGTTTGTGAATAAAGTCTTCAAGAGAGTCACCAGGTCTTTCTCTCCGAATCATCGAACCCTAGCACGTAACAGTATGAATAAATCAACAACACAACGTTTTGGAACGAAGTTCTTTATCGCGCGTTGCGAAAGGGGGCTAGACGAAAAAAATGAAGACCAAGAGTTGTAACGAAACTTTTTGCTATAGTATAGTAATTTCTTTGTCTGTCTGTTTCTCTCTCTCTATCATAGAAAGCAAGCCAGTTATTTTCGTTTCGTCTTTGTATAAAAACATATTATAACTTAAAATAATAATATTACAATTCCTTTACTAATTAATAGAAAATGTCCCTTGACACCTTAATTTTTTTAAAAGAAACGAGCTAAAATTAATACTTTCGTATTAAAAGAAACGACTTACATTTGAAAAATATTCTTATCTTTGCATAAAATATCCAATCAAACAGTTTGCTAAAAATCAAGTTAGGTACGTATTTAAACTTGTTTGTTAAAGCATAAAAATACGGGAATAAACCGGCAGTATTTTACAAGCAGTTTAAATGCTGATGCGACCGTTACTTTTACTGGGGAATGCACCATTGGTTTGATAAAACGTGGTTCCGTAGGAAGCTTTATGTTACTGCCTAATGTGTAGTAAAACTAGTAAAATATAACGCTTGGTCTTCTAAAGCGCTTCTCTTATTACGTTCGTGCTAAACGATATCGCTTTAAATAGCGCTAAAATTGTAATAAAATAATAATAATTATTGTAACTAATATTTTTTTAAAGATTTGTCAAATCATTGGTCATACATATAATATTTTATTTATTGTAACATAGCGTTAAGAAGAGTCCTAAGTCAACAATGAAAAGTCTTCAGTCAACGTTTTAGTGAACAAAGTCTCTACTTTGTTTACTAAAACGTTGAATATATCAAATCCATACTAATATTATTTAAAATGCGAAAGTGTGTCTGTCTGTCTATCTGTCCATCTGTTTGTCTGTCTGTCCGTCTGTTATCTCTTCGCACCAAAACAGATGAACCGATTTTGCTGAAATTCGGGAAAGGATACTTTTTTAGGAAAAATGTACGGTTCCCGCGCGATAAATTAATTTTGGCGCAACGGAGTTTCGGGCATCATCTAGTTTATAATATTTTGCAACTCAATTCACAGGCTATACGAAATTTAATCACCGCTTAGTTAATTTTGGCGCTAATCAGACTTTCGGAAACTGGGGTTAGAGTCACGTTTCCATTATATTGATTAGTTTCGATATCCGATACATAGGCTGCTATTTATGTATCCGGAACTGGCCACTTACAAGAACAATATTTAAAAAGTAATTACAACATTTGAAAATAGAACTCTTTGGTTGAAGAATACATTTTGTTTCATGTGACTGTCAATTATTTTTCCATTGTGGCGTCATTTTGAAAATTGCGTGTCTTCATTTGCCACGGATTTAACGCGTGAACATTTTCGTGCAATGATTTACTACGATTTTCGGCGTGGGCTAAATCAACAACAGTGCTTTATTCAACTCACCGCAACTTTTGGAGATGAAGCACCATCAAAAACCACTGTTTATCACTGGTACAGTGAGTTTAATCGTGGGCGGTCTATGCTCACGGATGAAAATAAAGAAGGTCGCCCAAAAACAGCTGTTGTCCCACAAAATATAGATGCTGTGCGGGATCTAATAATGCGTGATCGTCATGTTACATATCGCGAGATAGAGGCGTCCTTAGGCATAAGTATGACGAGCATACATAAGATATTACACGAACATTTGGCTGTAAAAAAAATATGTTCGCGTTGGATTCCGCACAACTTGACAATCGATCGAAAACGGGCTCGTGTCGATTGGTGCAAAAAAATGATAAAAAAATACAACCGTGGTACGTCAAAAGCCGTTTATAATATCTACACAGGTGATGAATCTTGGATCTATGCATATGACCCCGAAACTAAACAACAGTCAACGGTGTGGGTGTTCCAAGATGAGCCGAAACCAACAAAAGTTACTCGTGCAAAAAGTACTTTGAAGCAAATGGTCGCCTGTTTTTTTGGAATTAATGGACATGTGGCTACAGTGCCATTAGAGAATCGTAAAACGGTTAATTCTGAATGGTATACGACCATTTGCTTACCAGAAGTCTTTGAAGAAATAAGAAAGGACAACCGACAACGCAGAATCACATTACATCACGACAATGCTTGCTGTCACACCTCAGCTGAAACAACTCAGTTTTTGGAGGGTCAAAAGATCGAATTGACTGGTCATCCGCCGTACAGCCCTGATTTGGCACCTAACGATTTCTTTTTATTTCCATACGCGAAGAACAAATTACGTGGTCAACGTTTTTCGAGCCGCGAAGAGGCTGTTGATGCGTTCAAAATGCACGTTTTGGAGATACCTCAATCAGAATGGAAAAAGTGCTATGAAAATTGGTTCCAGCGTATGCAAAAGTGTGTCGATCATCGCGGCAAATATTTTAAAAAGCAATAAAACCATATTAAATGATATATGTTTGTTTCTTTTTTTAATTCCGGATACATAAATAGCAGCCCTCGTATATAACGTCGATGCCCGATATTAATTGTAGTGATAAGGATAGGTGATACAAGTATGTTTCAAATTTCAATAGAATTGAAACATAATATTATCATCGTCCTAGATGTGATAGTTCGTAAGTAACAATTTTTGGTAAAATTAGATTTTGATGCAAAGAGTATCAAATACTATTTGTAGTTATAACCCGTAAACGTCTTGGGCATTAGCCTTTTTTTGGAAAAAAAAACTACTTTTAGTGTCATCTTGTAACAAGCACTGCTACTATAATTTAAAAGAAGTTTTGTCTCTCCTGTAAAGTTTGATAGTTTGCACATACGAGCTATCACATCTAGACCGACGATATATTATAAACAGGGTGTAACAAACTAAGTAATATTACTTTAGGGTGTGAATGGGTCCATTGTATAGAGTTCACTGCGAAAGTAGCAGCGCTGAAAGAACAACTTTTCCCCCTTTGTATAGAAAAACAAAGGGAGAAAAAGTTGAATTCATGACGCGGGGGCGCTTGCCCATACAAAATACAAAAAAATTTTTGCTCCTTCAGCGCTGCTACTTTCACACTTTCACAGCCAACTCTATAAAGGGGAATGCATACATACCCTAAAGTATCATCACTTAGTTTTGTTACACTCTGTATAATGTTTAATACAGTTATTAATAAGTTACGTCCTCAGTGAGTTGCCAATTTCAGAGTGCTTATTTTGTGTAGACTCTCCTCTATTGTTACTGCTGATTGAAACTTTATGTCAGTAGAGTACGCGCTGATTACAAACTTTTGGTCGGCTGATAGTTTGACCAAATTGGGCCTATAATTAAAGGTGATCGCACATTAATTACTTTTATCAGCACGCATGCGCCAAACGCGCCGCATTTTAGAATTCGTTGTATGAAATGATGTAAAACCTCGCGCATCGTACGGTGCGGACGAATGTACGAGGTTCAATTTTTTAAGTGCGCACCGCGTACCGTTATCAATTAATAGTTTATTGTGCGCATCCTCATACATCTTTATATGCAAACGTTGGACTCTGCAGTCCGGCTCTTACTAACCTCTTAAACTTAAACTAACCTCCAAGTCTTAGTTCCGCAGACGCCTGTTCCTGCCATCGTCCGCGTCGCGCGACGCACTGGTACGCACCGGCGTGCGCGCGCGACACGCGCCGTAGCTCCAAAGTGTCGCCCGCGGATAGCGGAGTGCCGTCGTGCAGCCAGCGGAGTGCTGCTGCGGTGCTGCTGCTGCAGTTGAACTGGACGGTGCTGCCCGCTTCCGCGACCTGTGACGAGTATAGTCAATATAATATACTGAATACTCTAGGACTTGTGTCACGGGTAAGATTATAAGAGAGGCCGTTGTAAGTACCTCAAGGACTTGTGTCACGTCCTTGAGGTGCTACCACTGCCGTGCACGGTACTTAAAAATTTAGAAAGCAAAATAAAAGGGAAAAAGAACATTTTTTGTAGTTTGCAAGAGGGTAGATAAACCTTCGTACTCTGAGAAATTTGTTCTCTGGTAAAAAGGACAGAAGATGTTATTAGTCGTTTATCATAAAGGGATAATTCTACTTGATTATTTACTGATTTTAGATCTTACACTTACTGACATAAAACTCAAATTACCACAACACTTGGGCTGACGGTCACAGAGAACGTATCCTCCACATCAATCCGCAGCTGAGCTGTGGCGTCACCGAACACGTTGTACGCCTTACACAACCAGGCGCCGGTGATGTCACCGCTGCTGCGGGCGAAGCAGAGTGCCGCGCCGCCCGACCACAGCCATGCACCGGCTGATGGTTCTACCGGTTGTAGCCGCCCGTCCTTCTCGCGATACCAACTACAAATGAGTGCCTTATGAGTGAAGTGTAGAGAACAATATGGTTTTTGTTGTGTTTTCTATATTACCAAAATCACCGGTCATTGGAAAAGATTTAAGGTCGGTTTTTGTATAACGTTCTCTATCACATAGAGGTTCCTTTTCACTTTGGACTATGATGAATATTGATTAGCCATGATTGCGAATCTGTCTGCACCTTATAGCATACACAATCGATTTCATTCATGGATAATTAAACCAAGGCGAAGAGTCGAAACAGTCTAAACAGTCTAACGCTAATCGAATGTCTCTCCTATAGGTACAGCAACCACAGAACTTAAATCAAACATATCAAGCAAACACAGAATAGTACTCTATTCTGAGGGTTCCCTGTTATAAAACTTACGTGTACTGCGGCGCAGGGTAGTCTGGCGCGACGCATGGAACACAGAACTGCGTACCTGCAGCTACCGCCACCTCGCCTACAGTTGCCACCAGCTGCGGCGCTGAACTCATCGAACTCGCTGTGTGACCAACGAAGGAAAATACACTTTAAAAGGGGGAAAACGAGCAGACAGGTCATCTGATTTAAAGCAACTTCCGTCGCCCATGGCACACTCGCAATATTAGAAGAGCTGCAGGTGCGTTGCCGGCCTTTATATGTCAAAGTTTTCTGAGTTTGATAAGTTGATTATATTTTGATTGATAAGTGAAATGATTGATCAATGTGACTAATGAGTAATGACACTAATAAATTAATTAATGATTGATTAAGCAATTGCTTGTATTTTTCTGTACATATTTCGGCTAGATTTAAATGAGTTACTCATAGAAACTGTTGATCTCAACCGATATATAATCTCGCCAACGTGTGGTTGCGTCGTAGCCAATAAACTATTTTATTGATAAACCTTCAGCACTATTATAGCGAGCAGCATGTTATTTTATATTGATTGACAGATCAGCACTTACGTAACACAGTGAGGTGCGTCGGCGAGGAGCGCTTGATGTCGTGCAAGGCAGATGTACCCTACAGAGTCCGTCTTCAACACGTCACGAAACGTATAGCTCGATTTTCATTCATTGATTTACCAGCACTTACGCTCCGGCGTCGGTCGTTGACACGTCACGGATCAGTAGCATGTTACTCGGCATTGATTGACAGATTAGCACTTACGTAACACAGTGAGGTGCGTCGGCGAGGAGCGCTTGATGTCGTGCAAGGCAGATGTACCCTACAGAGTCCGTCGTCAACACGTCACGAAACGTATAGCTCGATATTGATTCATTGATTTACCAGCATTTACGCTCCGGCGTCGGTCGTTGACACGTCACGGATCAGCAGCATGTTACTCGGCATTGATTGACAGATCAGCACTTACGTAACACAGTGAGGTGCGTCGGCGAGGAGCGCTTGATGTCGTGCAAGGCAGATGTACCCTACAGAGTCCGTCGTCAACACGTCACGAAACGTATAGCTCGATTTTCATTCATTGATTTACCAGCACTTACGCTCCGGCGTCGGTCGTTGACACGTCACGGATCAGTAGCATGTTACTCGGCATTGATTGACAGATTAGCACTTACGTAACACAGTGAGGTGCGTCGGCGAGGAGCGCTTGATGTCGTGCAAGGCAGATGTACCCTACAGAGTCCGTCGTCAACACGTCACGAAACGTATAGCTCGATATTGATTCATTGATTTACCAGCATTTACGCTCCGGCGTCGGTCGTTGACACGTCACGGATCAGCAGCATGTTACTCGGCATTGATTGACAGATCAGCACTTACGTAACACAGTGAGGTGCGTCGGCGAGGAGCGCTTGATGTCGTGCAAGGCAGATGTACCCTACAGAGTCCGTCGTCAACACGTCACGAAACGTATAGCTCGATATTGATTCATTGATTTACCAGCATTTACGCTCCGGCGTCGGTCGTTGACACGTCACGGATCAGCAGCATGTTACTCGGCATTGATTGACAGATCAGCACTTACGTAACACAGTGAGGTGCACAGGCGAGGAGCGTTTTGTAAGTGCGGTGAGGTGATGTCGAGCGAGGCAGCTGTATGGTCCAGCGTCGGTGGTTGACACATCACGGATGAGAAGCGTGTTGCCAGCTACCAGGTAGCGGGATTCTAAGGAAAAAAACATAATGGTGAAACTTTTAGAAAAACTTTTTAATTTAACGCCATTTTTTGTTTCTTTTTAACCTCTGACGAGAAACACCCCTCGCCGTGAACCCTTGCACCAAAATCCAAACTACAGAAAACTCAGTCTAGTAATTCGTTAGATTAGCACGTTTAAACCAACATGTCAGATTAATAATACCAGTATAGATTTCTATACTTGAATGGTCGTTAGTATTTATATAATACCCATTAAGTAGACATAATAGCATTAACTATTAAGATGATTTGGTCGGATGTTGGATGATATTGTGTATTATGGTGAGGTATTAGTGGGATTAGTTCGCTCACGGCTCGGTGGATCTAATGTAGTACTTGTGACCTCAGATTTACCCTGCCTGTATATTAGTTTGTTGTTGTTACTCCAAGATCTCCAACCCGTAGAGGAGTTTGTCTACCTGGGGTCGTTGATTAGCAACAATGGTAACTGCGAGAGGGAGGTTGTCCGACGGGCTCAGATGGCTAAATCTGCGGTTGGGCGCCTAGAAAAGATATGGAGGAATAAGAACATCTATCGCAGCACAAAAATATCACTAATGCGTTCCTTAATCTTTTCAATATTTTTATATGTCTCCGAGACATAGACACTAAAAGCTCGCACTCGAGCCAAGATCGACGCCTTTGAAATGTGGTGCTGGCGCAAAATGCTCGGCATCCCTTGGACCGCACACCGGACAAACACGTCTATACTTCAGCAACTCAAAATTAATTGTCTACAACGATCACTCGCCTTTTTTGGCCACATTGCCCGCCGGGAGCCTAATAATCTTGAGAGTCTCATACTAGCTGGGCAATTAGAGGGGAAAAGAGGCAGAGGCAGAGTGAAGACACGATGGACAGACGCGATTGTCAAGGCCGCTGACTGCACGTTCCAAGAGGCATTTCATCAGGCCAAAAACAGAGACAAATGGAGAGCCCTATCCCAGAAAGCTAATTTTGGTGGTCACGTCCCTCAGCCATGAGGATACGACTAGGAAGAAGAATATTAGTTTGTAATGGTATTTTGTTGTCAGTACCTTTAGACACTATACAAATTGTGGTTTTTAAATATAAATATTTTAGTAGGTACTATGGCTCCGATAGAAAATGTTTTAAATTTAATTGAATTCAGTACTAATACGTAAAACCCTTAGTGTTTGTGTGTCTTTTTGTTACTACACGAATAAACTTACGGAAAATATAAACACGTACTTGTAGGGTAGGGTTGGGTCGGTACAGAACAGACGAAAGCTGCACACAGCTACAATTTCGCCCTCTATCTTTATTGGTCGCCCGTAAAGGCCATAGTTTATCCCAAGACGAAAAAAGCAGAGTTTTATAAGTTTGACGTGTCTGTCTGTCTGTCTGTTTATCCGTAGAGCATCGTTACATCCACACGGGTGGGCTGATTTTAATATTTTTTGCTTGAAAGTTGACACGATCGAGAATATTCTAATTCATAATTCATGGTGATGAATTTAAATTCTTAATTTCATATCATGACAAAAAGTTCATGAATTTTTCAAAGAGCAAGTCCTAATGAGCGAAAAAAGTTGATTCAAGGCAAGACGAGGAGCAATTCATCAGGGCGCGTCGTCAATGAAGGATCACTTTAATTAATACTGCCTCCGTGGGATAATAAGGGCTCTTCACACAACTTGAAAATCCCGTTTCAGCCGTACAATGCATTCCTTTTGAACGGTCATTCTCGCTGGCTTTAAATTGTGTTTTTAATCCTAGCTTTTTTATTTCACGGAAACAGTGTGTTTAAGCATAATGTTGAAAGTGTGTCTGTCTGTCTGTCTGTTACCTCTTCACGCCCAAACCGCTGAACCGATTTTGCTGAAATTTGGCATTGATGAGTCCCGGGAAAGGAAATAGGATACTTTTCATCCCGGAAAAATGTACAGTTCCCGCGCGATAAACGAGTTTTGGCGCAACGGAGTTGCGGGCGTCATTGGCGTCATCTAGTCCATCCATAAGAGAAAACATTTCAAGATTGTTGAATGTATTGTTACGGTACGAAACCTTTCGCGTGCGATTACGACTCGTACTTGGCCGATTTTATTTGTAACATATTAGATGGTACCGCGGACAAAACACATTAATACGTACATATTATATGCAATAAAATCCCTCTTATAACGAGCCGTATTAACTCTAACACCCTACTCCGGAATTTGCGGGCTAACTTTATCGGCGAACTTACGTTATATTGGAATATACGTAAATTAAATTTCAGCATTGTTACAAATGAGCCAACGTCTGAATTTGATTAAAGTCTGGCCCTTTTACTCTTTGAACCTTCGTAATTGATTTATACAAGTTCCTGTTCGATATGTTTCGACGTACTGACGGGTGAGATGGTTTAACCCGAGTATACATAATATGAAATTGTAGAGAAAGCGCCAAGTTACGCGAATAACGCGTAGCGGTCTGTGCTGAAATTACATTAACTTGATGGCCATTGGCCAGTAAGCCATCAGCGTGAATGAATTAAAAATGGCAAGCATCTGAAGTTGATGAATCATAACGGGTCATGATGACTTTGTTAAGGATAAAATATTATTATAATAATAAGTTTAGGTTTACCAACTCCGCGTGTTTCGAAAATCAAGAGAGGAGCCTTTAGTAAGGTCAAGAAACTAATATTAGGAACCTAAAACTACTATAAAGACATGAAAATAGAATTCCATAGAAATGTCTTATTATTTCCAAAGTTTTGCACAAAAAGATTTAAGAGGGAAGTGCCGCCATTTTCAAAGCCTCTCTCCAGCCTTTGAACACAAACTTTGCACAAAGTTTTTTGTCTAACTTCGGCTGTGCGGTGCCCCAGAGTTTGTTTACTTTAGTTCTTCGTACAATAATACTTTAAAATATTTTACACGCTTGTATTGTCCATAATATAATTAAAGTAATAAACAAACGTATCTGTTTAAACATCTGTAGCTTGCTTAGATATTTCATCGTAGTAAAGAATATAAAACAAAAGCATTAGAATAAATTTTCATTCGTGTGAATTACACCCGTAAAATAAATAATACTCATCAGCTTTATCTCGGCAACATAAAATCTTCGCACGGGAAAGAAATAAATCGCCTCAGAGGGAGAACGGACATTTTCATCAACAAATAAAAGATGGTGGACTCTGGAGCGGAGCGCAAGATGTTTGGTGCAATCAATTAGAAGCCGCACGACGGAGGCGACATTTATTCACCTCGGGAGATTTATACTTGGAGCTCCAGCTCAGGGTCCCAATTCTCGTACCTCGATTTAAGGCTCTGGGCCCGATTCTCGAGCGTCGAATCTCGTTTCGATCGTACGCCATCTCTGTCGTGCGCGACAAAACATGAGTAACAGCCTACGATTGAAATTACATTCGATGCTTGAGAATCGGGTCCCAGGGCTTTAAATCTCGTACCTCGAATATCGCATCTATCGCATGCTATATCAAATGCAAGCATACTATTACGCGCGAGGGAAAAAGCCTTAGATCGAAGCTAGGTTTTATCACAGAACCCACTGGATTCTATTAACCTTTTGGAATTGTTCGGATCTGCTTGGAGCCTCGGCTTTGCTCGGAGACGCTCGGATCTGTTTGTCCTCGCTCAGCTCAGCTTGGAGCATCTCCGAGCCGGCGATTTATGGGCAGCGATAACTCAGCGGACCTTTATTAAAGAAATTCCGTCTTCGCTTATCGCCCGCCCGCCCTGCCGGTCTTATATAATTATACTTGCAACAAATGGCGCTCGTGATTGCTATAATTTGGATTTCGCAAACGATAACAAATGCCATCTGTATTCTGGGATATTCGGAGGAGAATTCATTGAATGTAATTATCTTAAACGGAAAGAAGAATTGGGAAAATATTTAACGTTAGAGAAAATATAAGCATTAAGGCTGCAATCTGCATTAATACCTAACTGATCGTAAGCCGCTGAACTTGAGCACTGAGCAAGTTACATAGTTCCCAACTGACAATAGGCTATAACTTATAAGTTAAAACGCTATTCTACTGAGTTGATGAGATGATTACAGTCAGTGGCTGACAGGCAGTTTGGTGAGACTCGGCCTGGTAATGGCAAACTTCAGCCAACATTGAGCGTAGTAAATACCCAAGAATTGTCGCCTGCCTTACATTTTTCTACCTGTCTATCTTGCATATCATGACGATAATAGTATCAAATGCGGCAGCAGTCAAACAGTGAAACATCAAGATATTATAAGTTTAAACACTTACGGATTTTGTCGCGGAGCACTTTTATTAATCCCGACGTTTCGGCTACTTTACAGCGGCCGTGGTCACGGGCGGACTGAGGTGACAGGTGTCCAATTTCTTGAAGTTATCCAACTACCCGACGACTCATCAATATTTGTTTGCGTTCCGATCTACGCAGAACGAACTCACAGTGTCTTGAAGCCGAGGTATCATAGATTTGTGCTTTAGTTTGTTTATCACTGGATCCCAACTAGATGGCAGCACCCAACCATCTTCGCGGTTGAAATTAGGGTGTTTTTTAATTTCTATGGCCTCGCGTATCATTCGTGGGCGGTATCGTGCTTCTTTTGCCAGTACTTGTGGCTTATCAAATCTTATGTAATGGCGAGGTTGATCCAGTGTGTGTTCACAAATTGCGGACTTGTTGTTCCTACGGTGTTTGACATCTGCAATGTGTTCCTTGATACGGGTTTTGATGGCCCTTTTGGTTTGCCCTATATAAGAGAGGCCACAATCACAGTCGAGTTTGTAGATTCCTGCATCTTGAAGGGGTAAGTTGCATTTCACTGATGGTAAACATTGGCTGATCTTTTTGGGCGGCTTAAAGTATGTTTTTATTGAAGCTTTCCTTAGAATGTAGCTCACTTTATCAGTGACTCCCTTTATAAATGGTAACACTTCAGGTAATCTTTCCACTGTTGCCGGCTTCACTCGGTTGCTGCTCTGTTTGCGTGGTACCCGAAGCTTATTGTCGCGTAAAATTTGTGCAACATGATGAAGTTCGGTGTCCACATGCTGTTCATCGCAGATTCCTCGTGCTCTTTGAAATAACGATTTTCCAACAGTACTTAACTGTGCTGGGTGATGATGGGAATCACCATTTAAATATCTGTTTGTGTGTGTAGGTTTGCGATACACCGTATGACCTAATGTGCCATCAGGACTCCTTATTACTAATACGTCCAAGAAAACTAAGGAATTATCTCTCTCCAACTCCATTGTGAACTGTATTTTGGAGTTGAGGCTGTTCAGGTGCTCAAGGAATATGGATACTTTGTCTGATGGTAATATTGTGAAAGTATCATCTACATATGAGCCCATCGCAACACCATCTACTTGCCTGTAAAAGTCATAATTCCACAACATATAGCCAGATGTAAGGCAGTGTTCTAACAAGTCCGCATATTCAACCGGTAAGTCATTCTCTCTCAGCCTTCTTGTAACAATTTCGATACATTACCGGTTGAATATGCGGACTTGTTAGAACACTGCCTTACATCTGGCTATATGTTGTGGAATTATGACTTTTACAGGCAAGTAGATGGTGTTGCGATGGGCTCACCTGTTTCACCTGTTGTGGCTGATATTTTTATGGAAGACTTCGAGAAGTTAGCCCTTGAGTCCTCACCTGTACAACCCACCTTCTACAAGCGGTATGTAGATGATACTTTCACAATATTACCATCAGACAAAGTATCCATATTCCTTGAGCACCTGAACAGCCTCAACTCCAAAATACAGTTCACAATGGAGTTGGAGAGAGATAATTCCTTAGTTTTCTTGGACGTATTAGTAATAAGGAGTCCTGATGGCACATTAGGTCATACGGTGTATCGCAAACCTACACACACAAACAGATATTTAAATGGTGATTCCCATCATCACCCAGCACAGTTAAGTACTGTTGGAAAATCGTTATTTCAAAGAGCACGAGGAATCTGCGATGAACAGCATGTGGACACCGAACTTCATCATGTTGCACAAATTTTACGCGACAATAAGCTTCGGGTACCACGCAAACAGAGCAGCAACCGAGTGAAGCCGGCAACAGTGGAAAGATTACCTGCAGTGTTACCATTTATAAAGGGAGTCACTGATAAAGTGAGCTACATTCTAAGGAAAGCTTCAATAAAAACATACTTTAAGCCGCCCAAAAAGATCAGCCAATGTTTACCATCAGTGAAATGCAACTTACCCCTTCAAGATGCAGGAATCTACAAACTCGACTGTGATTGTGGCCTCTCTTATATAGGGCAAACCAAAAGGGCCATCAAAACCCGTATCAAGGAACACATTGCAGATGTCAAACACCGTAGGAACAACAAGTCCGCAATTTGTGAACACACACTGGATCAACCTCGCCATTACATAAGATTTGATAAGCCACAAGTACTGGCAAAAGAAGCACGATACCGCCCACGAATGATACGCGAGGCCATAGAAATTAAAAAACACCCTAATTTCAACCGCGAAGATGGTTGGGTGCTGCCATCTAGTTGGGATCCAGTGATAAACAAACTAAAGCACAAATCTATGATACCTCGGCTTCAAGACACTGTGAGTTCGTTCTGCGTAGATCGGAACGCAAACAAATATTGATGAGTCGTCGGGTAGTTGGATAACTTCAAGAAATTGGACACCTGTCACCTCAGTCCGCCCGTGACCACGGCCGCTGTAAAGTAGCCGAAACGTCGGGATTAATAAAAGTGCTCCGCGACAAAATCCGTAAGTGTTTAAACTTATAATATCATGAGTGATACTCGCGAAAACTTAAGAAATCATTAAGTGAAACATCAAACTAACTTATTTAACTATCTACATTAGACACCTTATGTTACATATTAGTAGGTTGTTGACCGTGTAGAATAATTTTTCTCTATCAATAACATACCATGGATGAAGATGACAGAGACAGCTTCCACTTTACATAGTACAAACTGTACTGTATAGGCACAAACTTAATGTTACCTCAATTACTGTCTGTCATAATTCCACTTTACTATAATAGAGTTATACAACCCACCTGGTGTAGGAGGATCAACGTGCAGCACTCTGTCTCCTCTGTACCACAGCGCGGGCGTCGCGGGCGCGACACCAGCGCGACACTGCAGCGCCGCGACGCCACCAGCCACTGCTGCCTCCGCCGTTAGAGTCACTTCCCAGTTTACGTCCGCCACTGGATAGAATAAATGTGTAAGTAAGACTGGGCTTAGACGGGTCGCAAGTTGCAGTCGGGAGCGACTGCTTTAGAGCGTTCGCGTTGAAATTTACACCGACCGCTCAAGAACTGCTCAAACGGTCCGTGTATTGCGGATATGAATTTAGTATGAAAACTGCAGATCGCCGTGCGGTGACCGCATTTTGCAATCGGTTTCGACTGCAAGATGCGGTCCGTCTATGGCTAGCCTAAGATGTAACAAGTAGTAGTCAGTAAGGTTCACTTCATATACCCTGAAGAGGCGATTTCATGCGCATGCATGCACCTTCAAATTTGCATTTTCAAATCAGACATTCAAAATTAACTTTATTTATTATACTTTCTTACAGACTTGTTGCCCATGATATTGGGCTGCCTATTTCAATTTTAAATAGGTAATTTAAAATGCATCGCCTTGTCACATTGCAAAATAAACTGACGTCGTTCCTAAACTATTTGCAGACAACTTTTAGTAATCTGCTTGGTGTAAGATAATTTTTGAACTACATTACTTGTGCTTACTACGTGCTTACTATTCACACATTCGCGTACACAAGCCAAGAATGTATGAAGAATTTTATTAATAAAGTTTCGGAGAATAATAAAGTGTCAACGTAAATTCTATTGCCAATGGATCAACATCGCTCTTTGTTCATTTTGTTTGTCTCTAGATTTGATATATTTTATCTGCGTAATATACTTTGTCGGTGACAAATATTAAATACTTCAAAATCAGTAAATTCGTTTATCACGCGGGAATCGTAAATTTTTCCGTGATAATGTCCTTTAAATCCTTTGTCCTTTCCCGAGACTCCAAGTATCTCCATACCCAGCAGAATCGGTTCAGCGGTTTGGACGTGAAGAGGTAACAGACAGACAGACACACTTTCGCATTTAAAATATTAGTATGGACTATCAAGATTACCTGGTTGCAGTAGCACGTCCCTAGAGACTATAGTCCCGTGCGCGTTGGTGGCTCGGCAGCGGATCAAGGTGGTCTCGTCGCGGTATGCTGACGACGGGAACACCTCCAAGGTGCCGTTACTGTATATTCTCCTGAAAAAATACCTTTGTTAATTGCAGAGGTCTGAATATTATCGTGCAGCTATAAATATTTATTTGATGTCTTACCCTACCAGTCGCGTGTTAAACTGTACCATGCGAAAAGAGCATGGGACATTTTAGTATGAAGCCTGGTATACCTACAAATTCGCGATTAAAAAAAGTCATTTTGGCGGCAAGAGATGAAACATAATATTATGCCGATCGATAGTACATCAAAATATTATATAGTTAAATAGGAAAATATACTCTTTGGTAAAATGTCGTAACTGATACGGTTTCGGAATAAATAAGAGTTAAAAAAAATGTTTTTTTATGCAGATTTTTTTTAACTCTTATAATTTTTTCGAAACCGTATTCAGTTACGACATTTTACCAAAGAGTATTTCCTTTAATTTGTATTTCGATGTAAGTACTATCGATTGGCACATGTTTCGGTCTCTTGCCGTCAAAATGAGGTTTTTTCCAAAATTACCAACTTTAGGTATACCAGTTAGCTTTGCTCTTTGCTCTTTGCTCTTTAGGAATAAGGATGTTGCTCGTATCTCTTTGCCTTACGGCACAGAATATATATTAGTTGTACCAACAGAATTCCCACTAACGAAACCCGTTTAAAGAATTAACGACTCATGCTACGATACTATAAAGTTCAAATTCCGATCGCGCAGTGCTAGGTGCCTACAATTATATTTGCCTACATCTCCGCTCTCTTTCTATCGCATAACTCGTACCTTTTCTGAAGAAATCAGGGTTGTCTCTTTTTAAAAGTAATATTATAATCTTTATGTTTAATTAACTACATTTTATTTAACTCGAAATAATCTAAGATATTATGTCTTAGTCTTAGTACTATGTAGATTTAATTATCATAAATTCGCGTGTAACTAGTTACGCGTACTAAGATTCGATAGGTACCGTATCTTAATTATTGAAACCGGTCTTATATTACCTACTTAAAGTGTTTGTATAACTTAGTTATTTTTGTAAACAAATGAGGTTTCGAATAGTACGCATCGCGCAATATTTCTTTGCCCTTTTCTTTTTATTGTCCATTGTGAGATTAATATCAATTCTGTGATAGCGATCGAATAAGTTACGCAATACGCAGGTATGCAACGAACGATTCGTGCGCGTGCGTCACCGCTCGCTTGTGAGTCCCTACTGATTTGCCACCCGCGGGTGGTACTTACAGTTCGATGCCTATTCGCGCGAGTGGGACAGGCCTGCTTACGGTGAGGGCTATGGCCCTGTACTGCAGTTATCGGGTGTCATTTTTAATCTAGACTAAATAATTTATTTAAACTACTATACACTATGATAATAAATTACAGCAAACGTGTTCGTATCTCGCTAGCCACTGTACCCAGTAGCATATAGTGTCGTCAGCTTTCAATATTACGTGAATTTCATTGGTGCATCGATATCCAACATAACAAGTCGATTAATTTTTGACGACAGATAGCTGGGACAAGAATTATTGTAATGAATAATGAGTAAATACGTATTTTGTACAGTTAGTACATTAGAGGCAGTATTAAATTACTTAATTAACACTTTTTTCTAGTCCAGTGATTAATCACCAATTGAACTTCAACACAAACAAAAATATTTTAAGGTCAAAAAGTAGGAAACCGATTTCTTAGCTAAGTGAGTCCGTCTGAATGGACTTTCCTCTTTGATAAATGGCCCTTCTTTAAAAGCTTTTGAAGATAAGAAAAAGAAAAAGTGAGGGCGAAAAAACTCATTATGTCAAGCACAGTTCAAACCTGAGCGCTCCTTGGTAATTAAATATCGCCTAATTATTATTACTGCCATTTGATACGCGACTTTCAGAGTATTTTAATCTATTCGCATAATTTCCTCATAATGAATTTTCTTAGGGAAGAAAGTAACAGATGGCGCGCTATTAATTCTCATATTCTAATATTTTAAGATACCGGTATCGGCTTTCTCTTTCGACAACTTATTTCACAAACACCGAAACTTTAGCATGTGATTTAGATTTTCATATGTTTGCTTACTCGCATTGATATAACTTTACAGACCACCTATTAAAATTAGGACACTTTAATAAATGCAAATAAAATCTAGTCATTCTTTCTATTAAAGTGATAAGCGATTATAATATCGTACTGTACGGATACAGAAATTGAGAGAAAGACAATAAGCGTTATCTAGGTGTAACAAAATATGTAAAACGATGGACAAAAGATGCTGTGGCTAAGCTAAGATCGAAAATTTCTGCTAACAATACAACTCCAACTATACAAACTATTTTTAAATTCGAATTTCCCATTAAGTATGTTAAACTTGGTAAGCCGGTCATTATCAAGCTTGTAACTTGTAAATTTTCTTAATAACGTAGTAAATTAATAATATTACCTTGATATAGAAATATGATTCAATCAACGTCCATTGCTGGTAGGACTACGGTACGAAATTTTGCACAGAAATTCTTGTTACTGCGCGACGATGTAAAGCATGCTTTGTTTCCAGCGTGTTCGAAATTCAATTCAAAATTGTTACAATAACTAACGAGTACAGCATGTATTTTCAATATAACATCGTTGTAAAATAACTTTTAATAACTTATTATAGTGAATATTAGTAGAAGTTTTTGTAAACATATTATTAGATTTTTAGTAGACATTTATCAAACTTGTACCTGTTCTTTTTAAAAATGGCTCCTTTTTTTAAACTTTGAGGTCCGATCCACTGTCCAATCAGAACGCTGGTAGCTGATGACAGTTAGTTTTTTTTTCGCGTGCATCGAATGACGTAGGATTAAATCTTAAAATCCTAATTAATACATTACAAGAGAAAATTATTACATAATGCTTAAACTATGTTCATTTTAAGCAACCAAGTAATATTTTGAAATTGTCTCTGATAATTCTTTGCAAACTTAAGGCAACTTAGTTTACACTGTAGTGCAAACAGTGTCCCACTTCCATAGACTTCCGAGATAAGTTTTTTGATATTTTAAAATATTGGTTCACGCTCAGTAAACTTACACAATACGGTTACTTTGTACTTTAAGCGGGCCAGCAATTTTCTGCTCCTCCTGTGGCCCATTTAAATGAATATTTTATAGACAAACTTGTTCCGTGGACAATTTGGAACGAGCGATGTTTTATGACGCTAATACCGTAAAACTGCATTAGTGTTTCATACACGAACATCATGAGAATTATTAAACAGTTCAATAATGACTTGAATGCCGTATTTTAACATAAAATATATTTTATACGTTGTGCTGATGATGACTAATGACAGGATGAAAGTCTACGAATTAAATTCTTTTATAAACAGACTCCCAAAATTCCAAGGACGTTCCATGTTCGGCTGTGGATAATATTATATAAATTTCAAAAAACAAAATGTTCTAGATTTAATGTTTTCCACCATTAAGTGGTCCATTATTTATGCAATAATATTATACACCTATTATGTAAAATGCTACACAAAAACGTTAAAAATCTACTGTGTGCGGCTTGATTGGACTTCGTTCATAATCTTCATACGTTTTTTTTTCTAAGTTAGCTTCACAGTGGAGATATACAATTACTGTCTTCATAAGCTTACCTGATCCCAGGCACATCGACAATGGGTGATCCATCGTCGGCGAACCACGCGACGCGCGGTGGTGGCTGCCCCCGCGCCGCGCAATGTACGCTTCCACCGGACGACGCCGCGAAACGCACCGCCGCTGGGGGCTCCTCCACGAAGACGGGACCCAGCCGCGTTGGTACATCTGATATCACTCCTAGACAAATAAGAAGTAAGGGTTAGTTAAATTGTCAATAGGGTGTAGCAATACAAAGTGGTAGTATTTTGCAATATGAAAAGATTCATGACGTTGCTAGACGTTAATTTTATTTTTTATTAATTCATGAAGCCCCAAGCGGCCACATCCGGCCGCGATAACAATGAAAAAGCTATTGTGTCTCGTTTTGCCACGACTGATGGGTTAAATAAGGGGGCAAACGAGCAAACGGGTCACCTGATGGTAAGCAACTACCGTCGCCCATGGACACTCGCAACATCAGAAGAGCTGCAGGTGCGTTGCCGGCCTTTTAAGAAGGAATACGCTCTTTTCTTGAAGGTTTGCAGGTCGTATAGGTCCGGAAATACTGCTGGTGACAGTTCGTTCCAGAGTTTTACAGTGCGCGGCAGAAAGTTACGCGAAAAACGCACTGTGGAAGACTGCCACTCATCAAGGTGATGAGGATGGTATGTTTTTCGCGTGGGACGATGGCGACAAGTTGCAGGTGGTATGATTCCGAACAATTTCCAGAGCACTCCCCGTAATACAACCTATAGAGGATGCAGAGTGGAGCTATATCTCGGCGTAATTCCAAGGGGTCCAAGCTGTTTGAAACACTATGGCAGTCAATAATTCGAGCGGCCCTTCGTTGGATACGATCCAGAGGGAGCAGTTGGTATTTTGGCGCCCCTGCCCAGAGATGAGAACAATATTCCATATGAGGCCGAACCTTCGCCTTGTAGAGTTGTAGGCGTTGGTCCGGACTGAAGTACTGTCTCGCTCTGTTAAGAACGGCAAGCTTCTTCGAGGCTAATTTGGCCCTACCCTCTAGATGATATCGGAACTGGACTTCGCTCGATATATTGACGCCAAGAATCTCAATGAGCTGAAAGAGTTACTTACGACCTCTTGTTTCTAGAATTCTCTTCTAGAGACAAGAGGTCGTAAGTAACTCTTTCAGCGCAACACTGCAAGGGACACGTCATACACACCGTAAGCCTTAGGGTGTCCCAAGAAACCTTATTAACACTTTGTATTGTACATTATGTATAAAGAGAGATATTTATTTTATCTTCCACTGTAAATAGGGTCTAACTTAGAAACATAAAATGGATCGATTTACATAAAGTCACACCTCTAGCAACATTCTCCACAATACAAGTTATATATTACGAGCATATATAACCAAAGACCTAACTTTGTAATAACACCTATCGTGTACCTCCGTTACAATGTAACATTATTTCCCTCAGAAACAAAGTTGAATATAACCTGTAGATCGTTACAGAATCTATTCTCAGTACTCCGTAAAATACAAACAAAAATCGAGCAGAAAAATCGTAAAAAAGTTATCAACTTAAATGTTTGATGATCCCAAAGGCGAACGTTCGCAATGGGCCATTTTTGTTTGGGCAAAGTGGCACTGATACTGCCCAACTTTGCCAACAACTTTGTGCCAGTTAACGCAAAGTGTTGTTTGCCAGTTTGTCCCGGAATTGCTGGGATGTCCTTAATTTCTAAATTTTGACAAGCCTAGTTGTTTTTTTTTTCTGGCTTTGATGCATAAAATAATATTCCTTTTATGGAATACCGAATACACAATTAAAGAGAAGAAACTCTGCATTTTCTACATGAAATTCAGCCCGAAAATAGAGCAATTTTAAGGCCTCATAGAAATACGAGTATGACGACCTGTGTGGCTCAGTTGGTGGGCTGTTGGTAGCTTAAGCCGGGGGTTGCGGGTTCGAATCCCGCCGACGGAACAAAAAGTTTTCAAAGTTCCCGGGTCATGGATGTGTAATAAAAATGTGTATTATAATATAATAAAAAAAATCCCTTGTCTGGTACCCGTAATACAAGTCCTTTAGGTACTTAGCACGGGGCCAGGCTGACTTGGTGTGAAGTGTCCATAGATTTATTTAAAAAAAAGCTAGCGTATTCGGAAAAAAAACTGAGATTTTAACTAGTGTTATTAATGAAACTACATAGCAACTTTTCATACTTAGTTACCAACGGGCTGCTGATGATGAAACAAGCTACACCGTGTGCTATATTACAATATAATATAGCAACCGTGTGTTATATTATGTAATACACACAACAGTTGCTCTGAAAATGAACGTACTAATTACGGAGCGCTCCAAACGCTTATTATTAAGTTAAATTCCAGTTGATCATAAACTCTGAGCACTGCTTACATAAATTACGCCCCTTAAGGCTGTCTTTCCACCAGAGCTGACCGGAGCTGTGTTGCGAGGAATGTGTTTTTGAAAATCAATAGAATCGCTTCATTGACATGACTTTGCCATGACATCGCTCAGCGTGGGGATGCTATTGGTTCTCAAAAATACATTTCTCGCAACACAGCTCCGCTCAGCTCTGGTTGAAACACAGTCTAAGGGACGGTTATATACAACATGGAAATTCACTGTCCGGTTGTCTAAATTTTTACATGTAACGGCTTATTATCTTTAAATACAAAATTACGTGTCACGTTGTTTGTCTGCGACGGACTCTTAAACTACTGAACCGATTTAAAATTTGATTTGTACACCGTGTACAATTTAATTTAACTGGAAAGGATAGCTTACATCTGAATTCGTAGTAGGTAGGGCTTTGAGCGCGGCGTCCGAATCAAGAAATTCTGTAACAATAATAAACCTTACACCCCCCCCCACTCCGTTGGTGCGGCGTTGCCGTGTATCGTCTAACGTTGTTTCAGTTTGACAGACTTTGGCACGGTGTTTGTGTACGTGCGACTAGACGTATCACGAATTATAATAGTATTAGTAGCAATAATTTACAAGTATGAAGGGGCTTTAAACTCGTGTTTTACACCTTTACGTTCTATACAAATGGATCCGTTTGCCACTTTATACGTTATTAAATATTAACCAGCTGGATTGGGGAATAATTTTCGTTAATTTAGGCAAATAATTTGAAATTCACTATGTGAAACATCAAGGATTTGTGTTATGAATTTTCATACGCTTACGTAACGTATGTTATACCTACATGCAAATATATGCATGTAGTCATTACACTTGTATGCAATTAGGTTAGACAAGGTTATTACGAGTATAGATGACACCAAGTTTTAAACTGCTTTTAATAAAATTATTTAAAAATTTTATACTAAGCATACATTTCAGATTTTTATGATACGATACAAATATGTAAAAGAATACAATTAATATGTAAAGGAAAATATGTAGTCCGCGACTACAGCTTGAGCTAACACGCGCTCAATCACTGAGCTATTGAGTTCGTCATTGGGATACATGGTATGCTCAACAAGACGACCAATGGGTCATTTCACTGATTTATTGTAAACTTAACACAAACTTAACAATAAACAAAGGGAAGTTACTTACTTGTTAGTAAAATGCTCATAGAAAACAAAATGAGGCCAAACATCGTCCGAGCGGGAGCGCCTGTGGACAAAAAAAATAAAATAAATTATTTACTTGCTTATATTTCCAATACTTGTTGTAAAAATAAAGGCTATGGCTGAGTAAATCTATTTTTTTTATTAGCCTATGCTGTCCCACTGCTGGGCAAAGGCCTCCCCCAGGGTCTTCCATTTTTCTCGCTCCTGCGCCACCGTGGGCCAGGCTGGTATGCCTCCAGCTATCGCGCCATCTCTTCCTTGGCCGTCCACGGTTGCGTCGTCCGTCTTCGGGTACCCATTCAGTTGTTAACTTTGCCCGGCGGTCGGGATGCATGCGAACGTCTATACTAATATTTAAATAAGTAATATAAAGAGTTATTGCTTGTTTGTTTATTTGTTACAAACAAAGCCTGTAGCCAAGACACATTCTTTATCGCTTCTTTATAGAATCGCCGATCAAAATGTATGGAATTGACATATTTAGACGAGTCGAACGTCAACGTCATAATAACGAACGCATAAGGGGTTTCACACACAGAGCAGTTAATGTATATTAATATACATTATATCCCGGGATGTAAAGCTTTAAATTATCTTAATGTATCACACACAACAGGTAATGTAATGTATATTTCCCAAAATTTCAATGGTATACGCCCCGCTTGACGCACTTTTCAGCTGCTAAGGTGTTATACAGGCTGTTCTTATTTTTAATATCGTAATACTATGGACCCTTCGAGTAACTTGCTATTAGATTTACTAAATAGTTCATCAGAAGATTATTCGGATTGTGATTTTGATGCGCGCATTGTTACATATTGTGCCAAAAACAGAACGATGTGGATTGAAGATATTTGATTGAAAATATAGGCTCTGGGGAACAGACTGCCTGCAGTGCCTGCTGTGAAGTGCTGCGCTGAGGTGGTAACACTGCGTGTCTCTGTCTATCATACATACTATAATCACAGAAATTTTTGAATATCCTATGAAGAGAAGAGATGTATATTTTACACGGAAAAGTATTGAGATGTATTTAAATGTATCAAAATATAAATGTATATTTTCATATAGCTCGGTATCTTCAGTTACGAAGATGTAAAAATATACATTATAGCTGTTGTGTGTGGTCTCCTGACGATTTCTATAGAAAGATATTGTATCGAGATGTATCGTGCTATAATATACATCTTTACATTACCTGCTCTGTGTGTGACACCCTTAAGTCAACTCCATACATATTGATTAGATTATATGACGAGTCTATAACGAAGCGATAAAAAAAAGTTGTTGGATAAAGGGTCAGACTCCTTATGATGGAATTTGCCACGTTGTAACGTAAAAGAGGTTACATTATATGGCGGAAAAATGTACGGTCTAGCGAAATTTTTATGAGTGTTATAATGCCCTTAATACCGTTTTTTTTTGCTGAAAGTGACGGGTTTTATTGAAATATATGTAGAGTTTTGCAGATGGGAGCAGAAAATAAAATAGTATGGAATTTTAACGTGACGTTTTATTCACCTATTTCAAAAGGAACACAGCGGAAAAAAAAACTTCATACAACCATAGACACATACCAAAAAACATAGACAACTACACAGATAATTTAAAAACTGTGTTTACTTTTACACCCCCTTAAACCAGTTTTTAACTTACAAATTACAATTATAAAACAAATGTAACAAAAAAGGACAATTTTTAATACAGTGCTAATCTGTGCAAAAATTTAGCAAGTCTTATACTATTCATAGGTTTCGTTAGCAAGTCTGCAACCATTTCTTCAGTTGACAAATAAGATAACATTATACTCTTATTAAACACAGCTTCTCTAACAAAGTGAAATTTTACATCTATATGTTTAGTTCTATTATTATTTACTTTGTTAGAAGCAATTCTATGACATGGCTGATTATCATTATAGGTAATAATGGTAAATTAATTAACTTACTATCTATCTCCAAAATAAACCTTTGAAGAAAGATTGCTTCTTTGGCACCTTGAGCAAGAGCAACATATTCTGCCTCTGTAGATGACAAACAAACACAAGTCTGTTTCTTAGATTCATACGACACTACATTATTTCCAAGTTTAAAAACTTGACCAGAATATGATCTCCTGTCATCAGAGTTAGCCCAATCCGAATCAACATATCCATATAAATTAAAAACATTAGACTTACTATATACCATGCATATGTCAATTGTACCCTTGAGATATCTCAGAACTCTCTTTGTACATACAAAATGTTCATACGAATAACAATTATTAAATTGTGACAGGAAACAAACTGCATACAATATATCAGGTCTAGTACTAATAGCAATATACATCAGACTGCCAATGAGATTTTGATATGGAATCTTTGGATCAACAAAACCATTATTTTTATTTAACTTTAAGCCTTGTACCATAGGTGATCCAGCTGGTTTGCAATCTGACATACAATATTTTTCTAAAACCTTTTCTATATAACTTCTTTGATTTACAAACATTTTATCTTTTTCCCTTCTAAATTTCAAACTTAACGCATGTTCAATGGGACCCAAATCCTTATTCCTATTCCATACTAAAGAGTAAATTTAAATTTACTCTTTAGTATGGAAAATACTTAAAGTTTCATATCTAAATTATTATAAAACAAAAAAATGTCATCGACATAAATAGCTAATATCAAATACAAATTATTCTCTTTCAAAATGTACACACATGTTTCAAAGTCAGACTGTTTAAAACCAATATTTATTAATTCTTTGTGAATCTCTTGATTCCAACTAGATGCAGCCTGTTTGAGCCCATACAACGCTTTATTCAATTTAACTACCTTTTTTAAGTCATTAGTTTTATCTGTATTTTCTAAATTCAAGCCCTTGGGTAAGTACATATATACATCTTCATAAAGTGTACCATGGAGAAAGGCAGTGGACAACATCCCAGTGGCTTATGGACCAATCAAACTGTACAGCAATAGAAAACAAAATTCTCATAACACTTGTACGGACTACAGGAGAATATGTATCAAAATAATCAATTCCAAATTTTTGATTATATCCCCTAGCCACTAAACGAGACTTATATTTAACAATGTTGCCGTCACTATCTCTCTTTATTTTAAATACCCATTTACTATCTATAGGTGAAACGTTTTTAGGCAAATCAACAACAGTCCAAGTATTATTGTCTTTTAAGGAAGTAAGTTCCTCATAGACTGCGGACTTCCAATAATCTGGCAAACTATTAATGTCAGTAAAATTTGAATATGACTCAGATTCATCAATACAAGCATACACATAATAGTCTTTAAAGTCTTTCTTTTTCCTATCACGTGAGGGATATTTGTGAGCACTTATATTGTCACCACTAATACCACTAAATTGACTTTCATTTTTAACGGCACACACTACACTTTGATCACAAATGTCTTTATCAACATCAGTAGCAGGATAAAATTGTTCAGAATTACCTGTATTGTCAGCATCCTCACACTCTGCAGGCAGGTGCTCCTCTGGTACATGCTCCTCAGATGCACTAGCATGAGACACATCAGGACAAACTTCTAGACCAATTTCAGGTTTAGGTATGGTAAGCTCTGCCTGTTCAACATCCTTAAAATTGTCAAACAAATGTTCATTAGCAAAGATATCAGTGCATGTTATTTCAGGGAAAAATTTTACATCTCTTGACAAAATGATTCTCTTGTCTTCTGTCCAAATTCTATAACCATCTTTATCATGAACATAACCCACTAAATAGCCCTTAATTGCTTTCTTATCTAATTTTCTTCTTTCCTGATCTGGCACATGCACATAACATAATAATAACATTTAGTACCAAAAATCTTAAGATGACTGATATCTGGTCCTCTTCCAAACCACAAACTAAAAGGAGTAGATTCATTATTTATTCCAGTGGGGCCAGTTCTATTCAAAACATATGCTGCAGTATTCACCGCTTCAGCCCAAAGATATTTTTCAAAACTGTTTGCAAATAACATACTTCTGGCAGCTTCAATAAGTATGCGATTCTCTCTCTCAGCAACACCATTTTGCTGCGGGCTGTAAGGAACTGTAATTCTATGATTAACCCCAAAAAATCTTAATATTTTATCCATTTCTTGATTAACAAACTCCTTCCCACCATCAGTAAGTAGTTCCTTCACTAAATGACCAGTATTTTTAGCTTCCTGTAAATATTGTCTTGTGGTATTAGACACTTCAGATTTTTCTTTTAGAAAATAGACTTTTCTGTGCTTTGTGTAATCATCTTTATAACAAACAAAGTACCTGGATCCATTAATAGATTTCACAGGTAACGGACCACAAACATCCGCATACATAATTTCTCTTGTATGAAAAGGTAATCGTGTCATTTTTCCATACATACAACCACTACAAGTTTTGTGTGAAAGTGTGACATTAATGCCTCTTTTCTGTAACACACTTTGAACATGACGAATATTTTGATGACAAAATCATCTCTCATGCCATATTTGTATATCAATTTCCTTTGCTAGCATGCATGAGTTTACTGGCATGACAATTCTCAATAATAAATTATATAACATACCTTTTCCTTTAATTCCAACTGCCTGAATATCACCATATTTATTCTTAAAAACTCGCTTGTTCGAATCAGCAATTTCAATTAAACCATTTTCTAATGCATATCCTGAGGAAAATAAATTTTGCTTGCATTCAGGCACATACCATGTATCTTTTAAGTAAGCATTTTCCCAGTTGCCATTGATTAACATTTGAACTTTAATTTTTCCAACTCCAAAAGCATGCATTTGCCTACCATCACCGAGATTCAGGGGTACAGGTTTTTCAAAACCTACAAATTCAGTAAACCACTCTCGGTGTCTTGTCAAATGGTGAGACGCTCCTGAGTCTATAATCCAATGTTCATATTTTATGCTGTTATTACTATTTACAACAAATGCTTGCCCTTCACCAGCGTTATCAACACCTTTACTTCTGTTTTTCAATTTATAGCAATATTTCTTTACATGACCTTTCTTTTTACAGTAGTGGCATGTAGGCAAAGTCTTCTTGTCAAACTTTTTCTCAGCATTATTAGCCACAACCAAAGCCACATCAGACACTTCCTGCGAATGAGTCTCCAGGAGTCTTTGCTCATGCAAGCGAAGCCGCTCCATCAAAACTGTAACATTTCTGTCAATATTCGGCACTGACTCCCAGGCATTCCTGAATTCTAAATGATTGCTAGGAAGAGTATTTAAAATGCGGTTAAATAGTAAAGAAGTTGGTAAAGTGCAATTTTCCTCTTTTAATTCATTATTTAGTTGGCTAAATAATCTTTGAAGCTTTGATACATGCGTAGCAATATTATCAGATGCATCTTTTTTATATGTGAACAATTCGCAATAGAGAAGATCCAAACGCCTATAATTTTTCTGTTCATGGACAGAATGTAACACATCCCACATTTCCTTTGCAGTTTTACAGTTTAGTAGATGTTGTTTTGGATCATGATTTACAGTGGACCCAATTAAGTACCTGGCTATTGCCTCCTTCTCATTGTATTCCTTTAATAACTTAGCGTCTTTAGGTATCTCAATATTACCAGTGACATGGTCGGAAACTTTGTGCAGAGTTAGCTGCAGGTCTATATCAAATTTCCACGAAATCCAATTGGAATCCCCTTCCAACTTTTCCACTGTTACTTTGTCCAATTTGAGCGACATTGCTATAATATATTCTCAAACTCAAAGCAATAATTAATGCCCAATTCCAGTCACCAAAGAGGTATTTGCCGGTAACCTCACAACGCACGCGACGCGAATTTCTGCTCCCGGAAACGAAAATACTGTAATATTCGGCAAAAAGTATTTTTAGACGAAACTCTGGGCCCAAAACCTATTGAAATATATGTAGAATTTTGCAGATGGGAGCAGAAAATAAAATAGTATGGAATTTTAACGTGACGTTTTATTCACCTTTTTCAAAAGGAACACAGCGGAAAAAAAAACTTCATACAACCATAGACACATACCAAAAAACAAAGACAACTACACAGATAATATAAAAACTGTGTTTACTTTTAAATAATATAAAAGTTACAACAGGTTTCATAGTTAATCCTTCGATCGCGGATTCTTGGAAATCTATTGTTATTCAGTATTCTATTATTGTCGCGGTTGCCGGTGTCCTTATGGGGGTTGATTGGTTAATAGCCTAGATACAAACTTTGTTTTCATTTTTTCTTCGAATAAACAATGAATCAGTCGGAGAAGATTGAACTAAAATTATTTGAACACTAGTAGCAGAGTAGTTATAAAATCTTTACCCTACATAATAGCTTTCAACGCCTGAAACACAATACATAATTTTGTTTCGCGGTAGCGCCAAAACTCTACATTCTCTACCACAACGTAGACATCAAATGAGGTCGCGTGCGATTCGGTTAAAGCGTTTCAAAAGTTTTAACCTTACCCGTATCTATATTTAATAAGGGGAGAGGTCTATTTGTTTGCGCTAAGTAGGCTCGCAAATAGGTTTTGATGAAATTTGGTACGGATTTTGGGAAGATCACGGAAAATCACAGTGTATTTTTTATTGCGGGAAAAAGTACGGTTCCTGGGAGATTTTATTATAAAATATTTATTTTTTTAATTATTGTTTGTAGGCTGTAATGTGTGTTTGCTAGAAGGTAACGCCCATAAAGTTCATCATAACTGCATGCGGAAATGTTAAGTGCTCAAAAAAAACTTTTATTACCATACAATACACTATCGAAGATAAAATTAGATAAGATAAAATAAGATAAATATTCTTTACTGTGCACACATATTTACAATAAAAAAATTAAAAATATTTCTAAAACACAATTATTGTACACAATGGCGGCCTTATTATTAGTAATTTCTTCCAGGCAACAACCGGTAGAGGAAACAAATTTATAAGACATAAAATTACAGTAAAAAGATTATAAAAGAAAACTAAATTCCCGAATTCATAGTAGGTAACTATTTAAATAAAAAAAAATAAAAAACATTTCCAAATACAAATACTACAGCAAAAATGTAACAGATATTATCCGTCGCAAACCAACTCTGCCAGGTGAAAATTACGAAAATTTCTCCGTTAAAATGGCCAAGTATATCAGAGTATCAGACACGAGAGCACTCGAGGTGCAGGTGCGATCCGGCTGTGAGGACCAAGCTCACCCCACCGTAAACTAGAGTACATTTTTTAAATTAGTAGAGTTAAAAACTGGCATGTTAATGTGGAGCGAAACGTGGGCTACATAGACCGTATGTTTTTTAATTAATACTGGTTACATGTCGAAAGTATCCTAGATTATGTAGATTTATTTCAATCATGTAGATTTTTCTCAGCCCTAAATTACGTTGTGTATTGGCTTACATAAAAATGGTAATTAATAATTATTGTAAGTTTTTGAGAATGAATTTGGTTAATTATGGTAACCAATAAGAAAAACCACTCCGCTTTGGCTTGCAAAACGAAGGGTTAGTAAATGATTCGCTTATAAAGTAAAGTAGTATTCAATTATTATGTATTAATAAATAGTATCGGTTCTCATAGTAAATGTTTAATAAATAATAAATTATTATAGAAGAAACGTCTTTGCAAGATACTAAAGCATATTGTTATGACGTCACCTTATTAAAAACTTCAACGCGTATGAAGCGCGTACGTTTGTAGGGTAATATCAAGTTTTCTCATAACACTTTGACTTTACCTGTTTTAGCTGGAAAAAAACTTTTAAAAAGGATTTTGAAATTGTGTATTTCTAGTTTAAAATAATTGTTATGTATCAATTATTTATTTTTACAAAAGACATTACTGGAGTCCAAATTGAAGTAGGTAAGTACATTTGAAGTAAGTAATCTGACCAAAAACTCCTGAATTTTTGGAAGTCGGTTAAAATACTAGTTTAAAACAGATTCTATAAAATTATTTTGTTTTTGTTGATTTAAGATTCAATTGTGCTTTTAGTTTATAAATTCATATGAGTGATGCGCTAAGCGCAGTCAAGCGCCTAGGGGATTCATGTGTTTACACACTCAAGCGATGCAAAAAAAATTGTTTCTGGAAGAAAATAATCATTATAATACTATCAACAATTTAAGTTTGTGACTATGCATGTTTGAGATTTTCATGTGTAAAATTTTTTGTCTTTCTTCACTCCGAACTTGATTTTGTTGAAAAACATGAGATCCTAATTAGTCCGGTCTATTTAGACGCAAAAAAATCGTAACCTCGGAATAATTCGCATAGAGCTGAAAATTGGTAGAGACGTTGAATACACCATTATAAATAAAACCTCAAAAGTCCCCGGTGATCCTCCTTGTGCAAAAAAATTTATTCAAGGTCAAAGGTATGAAAATTATGTTTTTCCCGTTTTTTTTTTCAAACTGTACATTTTATCATAGAAATATGTATGGCAAGAGTGTAGATCATAGAATTCTCTACAAAAATATACAGACACTTTTTTCATACGACTAACCATTCCTCATAATTTGCGGGTGTAAAGTTTGGGAAATCATACTTATACGTCTTATATTATAAAGTTAAAAAAATTGTGGAACTGCTGGTTTGAATTGAAAAATTCGTTTTGAGTTGGATAGTCTTATTTATCGAGGAAGACTTGACCTACATAACATCACGTTGCCACCAATAGGAGCAAAGAAACAGAGGAAAATGTGGGAAAACGGGGAAAATTATTTGAAAGAGCTTTTCTCACAAACTGCTGAAGCATTTTTTATGTTATTTGGCACATATGTAAAGCAGACCACGTGGAGGGACATAAGCTATTTTGATTTTCGGGAAAGTGTAAGGTTTCTGTGAAATACATAATTAACAGGGTGGAGCGGAACTTCTTGTACTACAGCATACAAGGGCTGTTCACAGCCAAACATACTTCTGCGTGACTTATTACTGTTACCAAATCTTATCTTTTCGAGTCGCGAAGAGCAACAGTACGCTTGCAAGGCACTCAGAAGTATGTCAGGCCGGGAACATGTCAAACAACCCTAGTATGTAGTACTAGACGTTAAGCGTGGTTCTGCCCGCGTTTATTATAAATTTCACGGAAACCGTACATTTTCCTCAAAAACAGAATAGCCTACGACCCTCCACGTAGTCTATTCTATAACTGTGTCAAATAATATAAAAATTGCTTTAGCTGTTCGTGAGATAAGCCCTTTCAAATTGTTTTCTCCGTATTTTTCACATCTTCACCTATTTCTTCTCTCCTATTGGTCGCAGGGTGATGTCATATAGCCTAAAGCCTTCTTCGATATCTAAGACTATCCAACACAAAAATAATTTTTCAATTCGAACCAGTAGTTCTACAAATTCTTCAGCTTTATAATATAAGTACATATATATGATTTTTCCAACTATAGGCCCGCTATTCATAACGATTGGTAAGTCGTACGAAAAAAAGTGTAAAGATATTTTTGTAGAGATTTCTATGACTTTTATCATACACTAGCTGTCCCGACAAACTTTGCTTTGCCATAATATAAAGTACCTATTTCGCACATATTATTTTACTAGCTGTCCCGGCAAACGCTGTTTTGCCATTTAAAGTATTTCTACTTCATCAGCATACAAAATCTTACCCCCTCTTTTGTCCCCTAAGAGGAGTGGGGGGAAAAATGTTATACACCAGATGTTAAGTTGGAAAAACAGTTAATAATATAAAGTAAGTCCATTAAAGAAAAAAGTTTAATACAAAATCTGACCCTCTCTTTGGTCCCCTTAGAGGGGTGGCGGGGGGGGTGATTTTTATACACCAGATGTTGAGTTGGAAGAAGGCAAATATATCTGCGAAAACCGTATGCAGATCGGATCAGTAGTTTTCGTGTTAAAGCAAAAGTCTTATACAAAATCTGACCCCCTCTTTCGTCTTAGAGGAGTGGGGTGAAATTTTTTTATACACCAGATGTTAAGTTGGAAGAAGACAAATATATCTGTGAAAACCGCATTCAAATCGGATAAGTAGTTTTCGTGTTAAAGCAAAAGTCTTATACAAAATCTGACCCCCTCTTTCGTACCCTTAGAGGGGTGGGGGGAAAATTTTTTATACAGCAGATGTTAAGTTGGAAGAAGACAAATATATCTGCGAAAACCGCATTCAAATCGGATCAGTAGTTTTCGTGTGATAGTGGAACAAACATACAGATAGACAGACAGACAGACAAAAAAACTGACCACATTTTTGGCTTGTATAGCGATGTAGTGACACCCTCCGCTTATTATTTTTTGAATATCTTTAATGTACAGAATCGTCATTTCTACAGTTTTATTATATGTATAGATATTTTGTCATACATATTTTTATGATAAAATGTACCGTTTGAAAAATAAATAGGAAAAACACCATTTTCTTACATTTGACCTTGAATAAAAAAATTTGCACAAGGAGGATCACCGGGGACTTTTGAGGTTTTATTTATAATGGTATACTTAACGTCTCTTCCAATTTTCAGCTCTATGCGAATTATTCCGAGGTCGAATGTTTAATTTTCCTGGGGTAAATAAAATATGATGGGCTCTGTCAAACCTCAGACAGAGCGCATCTTTACTTGTAGCAAACTACACTGGTAGCAAACTATTATAACACGCAGTTTATACACAGTGTAATTTATAATGTACATTACACAGTATAAGTTATGGCTTATCTACGAGATTACCTGATACCATTTTATAGTTTAGTGATAAATGTATGAAAATAAGTATACTTTATCTTAGCAGGCGTTAGCAAAAAGTTTATATTTTAAGTCAATAAAAAATTTAATTCACTGGAGCCGTGCATGCTAATGCATTCATTCCAACTTCATTACCATTTATATTCACAAGAAACTAGCAAACCACAAATGATCTCATACGTATTATTAGGATTGAAAATAGAGCAATTTTACTGGCAGTAATTCAGCGGAGTGCTGACTCTAAGTTTGTATCGGGAGTCACGTCGCCCCAGACTCGATTTGGTTACCCAGTTGAGACTTAGCCACTGAGTTTATAGTCCGAGAGACGAAGACACGATTAACGGTCAAAACATTTTGATTATTGTCAATTGTATTTTTAAAATTTACCTTATCCATAAGTTAGTGTGTTACATTTTTTAAAATAAATATATCACAATCTCTGGATATAGGTACTGATATAAATACGGCAGGAAATACGGATATAATTAATTAATTATTATTATCCGTCAATATTGTTATTATTTTATTGTTTTAAACTTTATAATATTGTAGTTTAGGACGCTTGTTAAAGAGCGTCATAATAATTAATATGATTAATATTTTATTGCTGTACTAACTTTGCGGCTTTTAAATTAAGAAAATATGGTAAGCGAACATTGACTCTCTGTAACATACCACTAATGACCAGTTTCTTGGCATTGACCAGTTATTTGGCAAGAATTTCTATCCAGCAGCATAATTGGTTAATCAACGTAGCAAATATAAACTCCTGTCAAAAAACCCCAGAAATGAGGCATATCTGCAAACTCAAAATTCAATGGAAGCTTAAAATTCTGGGAAATGAAGGGGGATCCTTTGAAATTTCACGATACTGAGCTCATTGGAGAAACAATGCAGCTCGAGTGCTATCGAATGCTGAATAATAACGAGCTTCTGCATCCTGATGAAAGGAGTTAATTTGGAAGGGTCGGTAACTATTTCATTTGCGAGCGCATCTCAATATTTTCGATACAATTTCTCATCGCTTAATATACAGCTTGATAAATCATAAATTGGCATTGATTTCTATGTTATTCTAAAAATAAGACGAAAATTAAAAAATACGTTATCTTCCACCCGTTTTGATCACAAGCTACTCGAGTTACGTAACTGCTGACACAGTTTAAAATATTTATAAAGTTTTATACAGTTTAAAGTATAAAAATATTTTTAGAGTTTTTTTTTTCGATAACGTTATATACGGTATACCTAAGAAGGAGGAAAATATACAAGAATGGAAATTCGTAGCAGAAAAGCCCCGTGGCTCCTAGGCTATACCGCAGCGTCAGCACTTACAATCAGTTGTGTCGTTGGAAGTTGGTGGCAACGGCCGGAATAATTTAATTCGTCCCACGGCGCGGTGTCGTGACACTTGACTATCATCAGCCCGCTGCTCGTCTCTTAGCATTTATTTTAGTTAAGAAAAATATTTTTGTTTTTTTTTCCTCATTGTAAGGTTTAAGGAATGGAGAGCAAATCTTATCTTAGATATTAAGGAAGGGTGGACTGACATCCATACTAATATTACAAATGCAAAAGTGTGTCTATCTGTCTGTCCGTCTGTCTGTCTGTTACGTCTTCACGCTCAAACAGCTGAACCGATTTTTCTGAAATTTGGCATGGAGATACTTTGAGTCCCGGGAAAGGACATAGGATACTTTTTATCCCAAAAAATTTACGGTTCCCGCGCGATAAACGAATTTTGGCGCAACAGAGTTGCGGGCATCATCTAGCTAGCCTATAACTCTGATATTCGTTTATCTGTCTTTCTGTCCGTTCGTCAGTCAGACAGTCCATCCATTAGTTTGACTGTCTATTTGTCCGTCTGTCTGTCTATGACTGCGAGCTGTATCATATACGCTATATCACAATGATAGACAATACAATAAAGGGGATAGTTACATAATGGGTTTTTGAACGAAATGTGCACTTGCGGTGTGTGGTGTGCCAATGCGAAAACACGGCCTTATTATTATTTAAAGTCAATTAACCTACTGAATGTTGCGATTTATTTGTGACGTTTTTAGTCGCGTGTATACTGTACTCGGTGAAACATGGCGTAGCGGTCATTGACACTCTGTCAAAATCTTGTCATTTTCTATATATAGTGCCACCAACTTATCTGTTCAGTAGACAAAATTGGAACTACAACTGCCATTTTGTGAAATGTCATTCGCTGTCTGTTTTTGAAGTGCGAGTGCTCTGTGTGTTTTAAGTCTTGTTTTATTGTTAAAAGTATCATTATCATGCCGAAACCACTAAAAAGTGATGCGCGACAAATTATTTTAAAAGTGTTAGCTTTTATGAAATAAGAGAAACGCCTCCAGTCTCCGAAAATACCATTTAAAAACGTGACCGAGCGCGTTGCAGCAGCTACAGGTTCGTGTTGCTAGTTAATGAAAAAAAAGTCCCACAGGTTCTTTAAAAAATGTGCTTTGTTCTCAGTATGTTCCAAAAATATTTTGGTTCATAGTTTACTTATTTTTTCATAGTTTTAATAGAACTCCTTTTTGTTATAGGTGTTAGTGAGCGATTTGCGATAGCGAAAGCGACTCGAGTGATGATGATTATGATGGCGGAGAGTTGTGGGAATCGTCAGGCCCGTTTTTTTCTGGAATTTCTGGAGTACAGCTGTTTGAAGATCGACATCATGACCATAATTATTGTTATAAAATATAATAAAATAATATAAAAAAAAAAAAACACTTAGTACAAACTTTACATACGAACAAGCCAAGTCAAATAAAAGCTTGTAAAAAGATATAAACCAGTGTTGTTATTTTTATTTTATTGTAAGTACTTATTATAATTTATACTGTTACGTACGACGTACGTGTTTAAAAAATGCTTTTAATAAATTATTACTATTTTATTTAAAAAGAAGCAGCTCTATATGGGCCAGTTTTTAAGTAAGACGAACACAACTATGAAAACCGCATAACGCATTTTACATTGACTAGATTTCCTGATGCGCGTACAAATACACAGACAGGTATTAAAAAGAAAAACATTTTGGCTTCTATCGGCCGTGAAAGGACATCTCATGTGTACAGAATACAGATACAGCCCAGTTACAGTGGATTCCCTACAGTTTTGGTAAACATTCTTAAATAGCAACACTAAACGCGACACTACTGACCCCGGCTACTGAACAGATAAGTTGGTGGCACTGTAAACCGCGATTGACAATGAAGTGTCAAGTGTTGTCAATCGCGGCTTTGTATAGAAAATGACAAGTTGTTGACAGGGAGTCAATGACCGCTACCGCCATGTTTCGCCGAGTACAGTATGGTCTTAAAGACCCAAAAATATTTTTGTAAATTTCGGTAGGTATATGCACATTGCACACATGTATGTCATACATGCTATTGCTTGTCTTCTGTTCATTATCTTTTCACACTCAAGACGTTGAACCGATTTGAATGTAATTTGGCATTGAAATACAAAAGAAGATCCTGGGACTATGTTATATCTTTATCTGGGACCCAAACATCCCAAGTAAAGATATAAAATAAGTCCTAGGAAAGGATATAAAACTATAAGTTTTGCAACCGAAAAATTAAGTCCGAAGCGAACAAAGTCACAGGAAATATCTAATATAGAATTCTTAATCTCTCAAAATATTAAAATAAAGAAATCAACTTTAACAAAGACCCTATTAGATTTAACAGCTCCAGTGAGAGATAAGTTCCGAGTGGGCAACTTACGAGTAAACTTCGTCATTATCGTGCGAGTAACTCGACAATGTGACAGTTGTAAGAGAGTTGAGTATAATTTAAATCTGGAAATTATGTTTTACAGATAGTGAATATAAGGTTGATTTTAGCTTTTTCCAATAATTATAGCTGTTTTAAAAAACTTTTTAAAATGTTCAGTTTTTAAGCTCATAGTTTCTTAAATTTTGTGATTAATCAATGAGTGTTATATTTTCACTTCTAGATAAATATTTAAATATAAATTGAAACGATTACCCTATTTTTGTTTCCTATAATAAGAAACTTAGTGTTACAGTAAAATCATTCAAAAGTTTAACATTATAACTATGACCCGACTGAGAAAATTATATTAAGACCTTAGATGTTCCTGGGGTACCTAGTATTATTTTTAGTTATTAAAATTATAGAACAAAGTAGTTCTTTCGTATGGTCCTACGAGGCTACAGCTTTGCTACGAAAAATGATGACACGTGCCTCTACGCGTACAGTCCAACGAACTTGCTACGAAATACAACGACACGACTGCTACGCTTATGGACTACGTATTTGCTACAAAATGCTACAACTCGCCAGCTACGAAATTTCGTGCGGAATTTCCTCCGAAAGTTTGTATGGTCCTACGAGTTGTAACGGAACACTTCGATTTCGCCAAACTGACGAACACACTAAACCAATTAACCCATCAAGCCCCATATGCTCACCGGTGAGCGAGACACAATAGAATAACAATAGATTTCCAAGAATCCACGATCGAAGGATTAATTTACATCATTTTTATAATCTAATACCTCGAGAAGACTTAAGAACGTAAAAAGTTATGCCTAAAATTTTGAATGAACCGTTAGAGAGTGATGGATGTTCTTTGCAAATAAAATTAGCCGAAGTTTTCCGCTACGGGAGTTTTATCGTTGCTTTTATAGGCTTAGGAAATTTTTGTCTCAATTTAGTCATTTTTTTTCTTATCTTTTGTATTTTATTAAAGATATTGAACAATTTATTTTTATTATACCTAAATATACGACTTTTCTTACATTTTACAATTTGGTCGTTAATACAGAGTCATAAAATTTTACTTTAACATTCGATGTTAACAATAAAGGTCCTTATAAAATTTAAGGTACTTAAACATTACTTTTAATTAAAATACAGACTGCTTTGATGTATTCTGCAATATCACTCCTACGTCTGAGACGAATCTAATGATACCTCTGAACTCTGATAGCTAGTATAAGTACGTCAGAACAGTATAGGATTGACACCGCAAACCTAAAATCCTTACTCAAGGTGACGCCACGTTAAAGTAAAAAACCGTGTTTTAGATTGCTTGTCCGGCCCAGCCTCTCATAGAAAACAAGCAATGTAACAGCAAAAAACGAAAAGGGCGTAAGCGACGCGTAATTTAAACACCATAAATACATTTCATCTATGCTATGGGCAAATTAAAGTGTATGCTTGAACCAGTCTATGTACAAATTTTGGAAGCTTAAATCACTCTCCTCTGTTGGCAAAATAGGAATCCCTTTTTTACAGAGGTATTTTTGATTGATTATTCTGTGTTATAAAAGTTGACCAATCGTGTTATGTTATGGATAATTCAAAGACAAAGACATGATGAATACTGACAGTGAACTTTAATTTCTTAGCTTTAGTCATTGCTGAGAAAAATCGATATCGCTACAGCCAAATTATCAAGGGGTCGCCTTAACATTATAAATACAAAAGCGTCTGTCTTTCTTTGTGCCTGTCACCTCTTCACGCTTAAACAGGACAGATTTTCATTAAATTCGGTATGGAAGTAAGAAATATGCTGAATTTAAAAGGAGTCCCGAGAAAGGACATAGCGTAGCATACTTTTTATCCCGGAAATATAAACGGTTCCCGCGCGACAATCGGATTTCTGCCCAACGTAGTTGTGGACATCAATTCTTATATTATACTCCAAAAACATAACGCTCATTTTAGCAGTCGGGTAATAAATAGCAGCTGGTTCATGATGAGTAATTAACGTAGGTAATAACAGAGCACGGGAGGCGCCATCACACGTTTACGAGCCAGCTTATTAATAACTAACTGTTCCCTCCGGCTTTGCCTATGTGACTAACTTGCGGTATAATGAATCTTTGTACTTCTTCTTTCTTCTTCTTCTACAACAGTCTGCCAGTGTAATGTGGCTGGATTAAAAATACTTTTTTATTAATCGATGAAAAATATGGTATCTTTATGTCAATGGAAAAAAAGAAATGACTAAGGCTTCTTACAGACGAACGACACTTGTCGACGGCAGGCGTCGACGGCCGTCGCTGGATATTTTTATTGGTTTTTTAATATATGATTAGTATAAAAAAAAAAACAATAGATTTTTTAAATACTTATGTATTAAAAAAATCAACGACAGCCCGCAGCAAAATAGCAAAAAAAGGCGATGGCAGTCGACAGCTCTGCCGTCGACAGTCGTTCGTCTGAAGCGCTCTTAGTAATAATTGTGTTTTTAAAGCTATATAATTTATATTCTTTATTCTTGTTTTATGAAACTAATGTTTAAAATAACTCAATTAAAATTGTAATTTTCTTTTTAATATATTATTTTTTAAACAGCGGGAGGACTAAATAAAGTCTTTTGTTATTCTAAATAACTAAAGGACCGACAGTGTGTGAACTGTGTAGCTCGGTGTTCTTTGCTTTGTGTTTTCAGGTCGCGGATCAAAGATCGTAATATTACGTAGTAATTGAGATTAGCTTTGAAACTTAATAGCCTTATAATATTATAATATATCTTATTTTGGTATATAATATTATGAAACATTAATGAACATTATGTAATACTAGATGACGCCGCAACTCCGTTGCACCTAAATTTGCTTCTAGCGCGATAACCGGACATTTCTCAGCAGAAAACAAAAACCGGCCAAGTGCGTATCGGGCCACGCGCAATATAGGGTTCCGTAATACCGTTCGTTTTTTTTTTAATTTTTGTATGGTCAATGAATGTATATTTATAACGTGTTTTACACTACTAACATCATCTCAGTTACATTCAAAGGAATTTGAATGAAAAAATTACTTTATACTTCGCCGAATACATTTTTTTTAGTTGATCGACTATTACTCAATAACTTATGAAGTCTTCTTAGCCGTGATAGTTTTCCTTTTAAATTCAGCATATTTCTTACTCCCGTGAGTTTTTTCACATTTCCAGAAGCAACCGTTTAGCAGAGTTTAGCTGGTAGAAGGGGGGGACACTGGACTCTAACGATTTTTTCCACTTTAAAACTTAATATTTCACAAACGGATCCCTAAATCGGAAAATGATCTATGAATACTCATGATATTTTTAAAAAACCTGTCCAACGACACCCCACACGATGGGGTGGACGCGAAAAAAAATTTTCATCCCCGCTTGATATGTATAATGGAAGGTACCATAAAAATATATTTTTTTTAAGATTTCCATCCACCATTTTGTTGCCATCATTAATATGTGCATTCATGCCAAATTACAGCTTTGTAGGTCATAGGACCTATACCTATACCCGTCAGTATATATAGGTCTGTCTGTCTGTCCGCGGTTTTGTTTTGTTCTGAGCAAAACCGCGGACAGACAGACAGACGGACAGACAGACGGACAGATAGACGGACAGACGGACAGACAGACGGACAGACGGACAGACAGACGGACAGACCGAAACTATAAGGGTTCCTTGTTGACTACGGAACCCTAAAAACTGTCCTATGATTTTTCACAGACAGCCAGTCAGACACACTTTCTCATATATAATATTTGTATGGATAAAACTAGTAAAACTAACTTGTTGTAGGCTCTTTTTTTTCTAGCAAATTAAGTTATAAATAGTTATTAATATGTAGAGCTGTAAGTTTTTCAAAGACAATAAAATAAAACAATATGAATAAAACAAAATATTTTAAAGACCTAGTAGCGCCGCTTTTCCATGGTCCTGAGTCCTGAGTCCTGACTCGACTCGAAGGCTATAGCGTAGTTTTACAAATACGTTTTTTCTAATTATCAATTTGCAAAAATTAAGACTTCAATTAATTATGAGGTTATGTAATCATAACCTCATAATTAATTGAAGTCTTAATTTCAATGTTATTTTAATACAGATTTCAATACTAATGTATTGAAATCTGTATTAAAATAACATTTATTTAAAATAAATTTGTAGTTTACGAAGCATATTATTCCGGTATTAACTTTGAAAACAAAATATGACAAAAATTGCAGCTAAATTATAATTTTGTAAATAATTTCAAAACTTGTACCTACATAAGATTCAGTGAAAAAGACTTAAGTATAAATACTTTTTAGTTTCTAAATTGTATTACATACGTCATGCATAATACTTCTATGAAATGTATGCGAAAAAACTTTACAATCGTCCGCATTGTTAATTGAACAAGATAAAAAAAAAGAAACCGTCATATTTTAACAATAATAATAGTAACGACCAACTTTTTAACCGACTTCTTTATTTTCTATCTTTTTACCGTAGTTTAGCTAAAAAAATTACTTACCAACTATCACCACAAAAGTCCCATTTTCGAAAACACACGCCACAAACACTAGCACCAAAAGTTCACGACAAACTTCGCTCCACAAAGTACGTGAGGTGGAACGTACGGTGGACTTGTGCCGCGACCGCCGCGCGCGAGATCCGACGGCGGAATGAGCTACGATTGGCCCGCGCAGCGCACTCTTCGAAATTCGAATTTTAAATTTCGAAAAATATTTTTTTTATTTTGTAAATAATAATATGATAAAGAAATTTTCAAAGAACAGAATGTTCGAGATCTTTCCACCAAGGATGTCGTTACTCCTACGTGATATGATTTTTATTTTTATGAAGTTGAGGTCGTTCTTCACGCAAAAATACTTTGGTCAGAAATGGACCCAGAAATGTTTGCGAATGTGTTGCTAATACAAATTACACAAAATCATTGATACCACTAAATGGAAAATATAATATTAATAAAAAAATACAAAATAATAATATGTGACGTAAAAATCAAGTACGCCCGAGAACAATTTCAATCACGATAAAAAAATGAAAAGAAAAAAAAAGCTAGATCAAACTCCGATTAATGAGCTCGCTCCACGTTAGACCATGACAATAATATTAATATGATTATGATTTATGATGCAAAGCGATGATAACGCCTCTGTATATACTATATAAGTATATAGTAATGACGTACTATCAGAGAAGTTGATTCATAGGTAGATGGGAGACGTACACACAATTTGGTCGCATTAATATGTCAAACCTAGCTAACAGATCACGACCAACATTGAACTGACGTAATTCAACCAAATGACGTAGGTATGCCTTCTGCTTAAACTTCTCTGATAGTACATTGTAAAGTCGACGTCAGTGAGTCAAATACGCGAAATTATGAATGATAATATGCGTATTGCGTTCGTAATACTTTTATGTATCCGTTATGCATTCAACGTCTGTTTGTATGTCTGTCTGTTATCTCTTCACGCCCAAACCACTGAACCGATTTTGATGAAATTTGGTATGAAGATACTGTGAGTCCTGGGAAAGGATATAGGATACTTTTTATCCCGGAAAAATGCACGGTTTCCGCGCGATAAACGAATTTTGGCGCAGCGGAGTTGCGGGCGTCATATAGTAAATCTATACATTGGAACGTGTCGCTTCCGCCCCGCTGCCCTCTAATTTCGAGACTGAAGCCTTAGATAACAATTACCATTTTTAATAAAAAAAATTTGTCGACCATGATGTAATAGTGTAGTGGCTTTATTCAAAGACTTAACAATTTTATTAATCCCAGCGCGATGGAGTTCGGAATGAAATTCCTGCGGAGTATCGAGGAATGGCAAAGTTTGTAATATAACCGGGTGGCGTGCGAGTTCCAGCGAGCTTGTAGCGCCGGGAATTGTATACAAATACTATACACCATCAACAGCTAAGAAAAGTCATCAGCAGCCCAAAAAAATCTCGTACAATTCATAAAGATTTTTACGTCACTGCATGGGTTGATGTCATCCTGATTATCAACTAAGAATAAAGCCATCATTAGCTTGAAAATTTTGACATCATCATTAAGGATTTTTCAACACCATATTTTTTATATTGATAATCGGAAAAAACTTTGCAAAAACAAGCTTAGAATAATTCATCATCTGTTGTTTTTTTTTGTCATTGTTTGCAAGTAGGTCTAAATAATACCTTAGGTTTCAACATTTATTTTATAATATACTAGCTGTCCCGGTGAACTTCGTGTCACTTAAAAACCTTCCCTGGACTTCAAGGATTATTTTAAGACTAAAATTAGCAGAATCGGTTCAGCCGTTATCGAGTTTTAGCGCGACTTTTGAAATCCATTTTTATATATATAGATAGGTCAACTTGGGGAAGTCCGTCTGAGGGGTAAGTCCATCTAGCGGCAATAACTTCCATGTTTTAACGACTAGTTTCAAATGGCTCAGTGGGTAAAACAGTATTGCAGAGTTAGTTTGATCAAAGAAACAGGCATGTCGCTACTAAGTACTAACTACCTGTTACAAAACATAGTAAAAGGGTGTGTACGTGTTTCTCGTAGAGAGTTCACTTGTGAAAGTAGCAGCGCTGAAAGACCAACATTTTTTTTCTCTTTTGTATGGGGAAACTCATGACGCTCGGGCCCTTGCTCATACAAAAGTGAAAAAAAAAATTTGGTCTTTCAGCGCTGCTACTTTCACAGTGAAGTCTCTACAAGAAACACGTACACGCCCTCAAGTATTATCACTTAGTTTTGTTACACACTGTATAATACTATGATTTTCGTGACTCTTGAATTTCACAACGCACCAAAAGAATTTTCACTTAAAAAATTAGTCTCAAAAGTCAGTCACGAAACAGGCCGTGTAATGAGAAAGCTAAATAAAATGAGATCGTTTGGCCTGGGCCTTCTCATAATTAGACGTGATCCCCGGCGTGGGATACCGTTCAGGCCTCGTTGATCAAAGTCGTTACTGTGAACGACAGAGGTAATGATCTATCTCATTCTAGCGTACATGCTCTTTGACGGTAGTACATGCTACATGAAACTTCGATCTAGTCTGGATTACATGAAACAGTAAACGCTCGGGGACTGCCGCGGTAAAGCTAATGCATATCATTTTTATCAACTGTAATTCGCATACTTCAGGTGTCGCACGCCACACACACACCGTGCCGAACTGGCAACGCTGCAACGACAGTGTGGCGTTGCCGGAGTCGGTCGGATCGGGGCGTGTTAGGTTTTTTTCGTTACAGAATTTCTTGATTCGGTCGCTGCGTTCTATGCATTGGCATAATATAACGTATTGACTTATGGAAAGATTTCAGCTTATAGCTGTTTTCTGGTTTATCTATGTTTGAAGAAAAATTAAAAACTAGACGTATTTTAGACAAAAACAAAATAGATATGTAAGAAACAGGTAAATCCCAAAGTATTGAAGGCTATATTTTGTATAACAAGCTCCTGGTTCCATTTACTATAATCTTGCTATTAGCATTATGCATAGTTCAGAAACTTCAGTATAATCAGTAACAGTATTAAAACGAAAGTTCAAAATAAGCTGGCAACTAGTTATTAACATATTGAAGACGACTAATAGCTCCCCTTCGTATTGAGCAGAATTCATTACGCTTTGTGAGTAGCGCAAGACGGTAGTGATGTGCTGAATAAGAGTAATGTACCGAGGTGAATTATCGAATGTTTTGTGTTTCATCACGTAAATCATGAGGTGCTTTTAGTACGGTATTTTATTTTTATGAAACCAAGAATTAATTGTTATTTCATAGTGTTTAAATATTATTTGCCTACGTTATTCTGTTGAAAACATGAAAAACTCGATGCTAGTGAGGGTACCACTACACCCAGAGAAACATCAACGCTGGACCAATCTCTTATATGCCTATGACTTATCAGGTGGAACTCAAACTTGTAAACAGCTTTTTTGTTATCAAAAACCAAGCTTTAAGCAATGTTAAAAGACAATGATTATATTTATTTCTAGTTTCAACACGAAAGTTGTTACTAATATGTATTCTGTGACGAAAGTCGAATCTCTGTAGCCCAGTCAAGATTTAGTTACTGAACCAAGGCGTCCTCATAAATAAAGAACCATTTTAGTAACCACAGTCCACAATATGCATAGCCAATATTCGATTTATTTCAGTCTTCAAGGCGCCTCACTACGGTATATTTTTTATGCAAAAATTCTTCTTATAGATCTACAAGCAATTGTATCGTTTGTAATTTGTAATGCTATATTTAGATGCAAAAAAGAGTTTTCTCTTTGAATGTTCCAATATAAATTGTACGAACTGAAATATTCAATTTCGTGTTAATACACTCTCGTGTGATAACTCTATTAGAAGCACCAGCGTACCCCGAGCCCTGGAGTTCTACGTCTCACTGCTTTAGACCTTTGAATATTGTTTACTTTGCATCTAAATATAGCATTACAAATTACAAACGATAAAATTGCTTGTAGATCTATAAGAAGAATTTTTGCATTTCACACACAACATTAACAAAAAATAAGTAATTAAGAAAAACTTTAATAAGTGTCGGGAATAAGAATACAAAATATTCAACTGACCAAGTCACTGGAAGTGCTCTCAACTTTTAATGAACAGATAATCGAAATTTTTCAGCACTCAGCGGGTTAGTGAATTATTGGCTATTATGAACACTTTCAATAATGTCAGATTTCAAACAAAACAAATTAAATCAAAATTGGTGTAGCCCTCAGAACAGGAAAGTGGTGTAGCCGTTTAGAAGACGGTACGATGTGTGACACACACAGAGACATACAATTCTGTCTACTCTGGAGATACGTTAAAATGACACCCCTTTTTCCGTCAGGGGTAAAAAATGTACACTCTCAAAACTTACAACTTTGAATACATTCCAAAATTCGGTTCGTAGCTCATGATTATAATATACTTCGTGCTTTCGTCTCGTGCCTGGCAGGCTTTATGCTGTTTTCATTTTGCGTGAAAATCCACCGACCAGTGAGGCTTTCTTTAAAACGGAGACAGCGAAAAATTAAAACATTTTAAAATTGTGAGGGCGGGGGTGGGAGGGTTAGAGCCATAGACCTGTATTTCCGTAGACCTCGCAAATCATCTGTACGCATTCGTATTTTAATTAATTTTATTAAAATATTTAATGGCTGCAAACACAAAATCAAATTTATTTGGGTTAGCAACAGCTAAATTTGGAATATAAACGTAGGCGCTCAGAAAGATCTATTTTGATCTTAGCTTCAATTCAAAAAAATATGATTTTGGTATAAACCCAACTCTTTTAAGTAAACTATTATAGTTAAGTAATCATTTAATGTTTCTGCGTGCGGCCGGTTATTTAAACCTGTTACTGAAAGGCTGCTAAAATCGGCATAAACTAACCATTCGACGCATTAAAACTTCTTCAAATTCTTACTGCTAGACGAGTCATACTCGTACTCTTGAAACTAGTCCACTAGTTTTGATAGGATGAGGTATCTAGCTTTCACAAGTCTGTGGTGTCCTCCCAGCGAGGAGGTCGCGGAGACGTCGTCCGTCGAGCGTGAAGATACCTTGATGAAAAGAAAATGAAACCTGCAGCGGGCTGTAACACCACCGGCACAGAGCAATTTTGATTTTGCGTTCCAAATTTAAATTTGACAGATTTTTTTTATCGAATGAAAATCACAGTGAAATACGGGTGTTGACTAGGTCAGATAAAGGCAGTTAAAAATATGTGTAACGTTAAAAAATAGATAGTGCCCTTTAATTGCCGACAAAAAAAGATACAAGCTTTTTGTGTGCTCGCATATTGTTTGCAATTTTTTAAAGGTTGTATTATCTCATCGTAGTATTGCAGCTTAGTTAAAACACATTAGTCCTTTGATCGCGGATTCTTGGAAATGCTATTGTTATTCTATTGTTGTCGCGGTCACCGGTGTCCTTACTAGTCTGATTAACAAGTGCCATTTTCCTCAAAACCTGATCTAATGCACCGAAAATTATGATTTTGGTTTCATTCGATTCGGAATACTATCTAGAACATTCTATCAAAATTCCAAGAGGGGCTGAAAAAAAATGCAAAAGTTATAAACAATTAAGTAAACATAAAAAGAAGGGTTTAGTTTTTTTTTTATATTTCGAAAACTATTTGAGATAATCAAAATTTGAAAATAGATCCTTAAAAAGCAGGAAATTTCCTAAAAAAAAGTCCTGGATCCTGAAACCTTATCAACAATCCTTATAACTTTAATTGAACGGCGAAAGTAACGGTAAAAACGCGTAGTTCGGGTTTCGCATGAATTGCCGCAATCTGCCACGTGAACTAAAAAATATATTTTAACTGATTAAATATTAATATAAAGAAATAAAAAAAGTTAGGTACTAAGTAAACATATCAATAAACAATAATCCGTCAACAAAAATAAATTGTCACAATTTCTTTAATTGTTATGCTTTTGTTCATTTGTTAATAGTCACCATTTAAATGTTAACATAAAAACGCCGATTATTTCTAGACAAGAAATCTAGATTTTTTTATTATTCTTTTGGGCTAATCTTAAAAGGGTTTAGAAGAGATATCCGTTGGAAAAATTCAACAATTTTGATTTTTCACTTTTTTATGAACAATCAAAGGCATTCATGAAATTTTCATGTAAATAAAGCAATTAGGGTTTTTTCATCAATAAAAATGATTATTTAAATTTTATTAGTTATAAATAAAAAAATATATATTGTTATCTGGCTTCTAAAAATAACAAAACAAAATAGTAACAATAATTGGATATAAAAGTACCGTAATTGCTTTATTTACATGAATAATTTTGGAATGCTTTTGAATGTTAATAAAAAAGTGAAAAATAAAAAAAATGAATTTTTTTCAACAGGAATCTCTTAAAAGGCCTTTTAAGATTAGCTCAAAAGAATAATAAAAAAATCTGGATTTCTTGTTTTGCAATAATCAGCGTTTTATGTTAACATTAAAATGGTGACTATTAACAAATTAAGAAAAGAATAATAATTAAACAAATTGTGATAATTCATTTTTGTTAACGGATTATTGTTTATTGATATGTCTTCTTAGTATTAAAAATTTTTCTTCCTTAATATTAATATTTAGTCACTTAAAATATTTTTTTAGTTCACGTAGCAGATTGCCGCAAATCACGCGAAACCCGAACCACGCGCTTTTAGCGTTACTTTCGCTGCTCAATTAAAGCTATAAGGATTATTGGTTAGGTTCCAAGATCCAAGATTTTTTTTAGGAAATTTCCTGTTCTTTAAGGATCTTTTTTAAATTTTGATTATCTCAAATAGTTTTCGAAATATTAAAAGAAAAACTAAACCCTTCTTTTTATGTTTACTTAATTGTTTATAACTTTTGCATCTTTTTTCAGCCCCTCTTGGAATTTTGATAGAATGTTTTAGATGGTATTCCGAATCAAATGAGACCAAAATCATAATTTTCGGTGCATGAGATCAGGTTTTGACGAAAATGGCACTTGTTAACCAGAGTATACGGGGCTTGATCGGTTAAAACTTAATGACAAAGAAGAAATAAAAACCATTTTTCTTAAAGGTGTTAAATTAAGAACAAAATTTATAAAAAAAGCTATTAACATTATTTTAAGCATGTCACCTATCGACTAGTTTCTACCTAAAAGCTATCAATTTTGAAGCTCCCAAACTCACAATGCTTGCTGCTTGTTAGCTTGATTGTGATATTGTACAGCAAATCAAAACTTATTTAAACCACAACTAGTTTAAAAGCATGGATATCTTAAAAAATTATAATATGTTTTTTATCAATTTTTGCATAGTCCTTTAAAAAGTGAAAAGGTGTGCAAGTGATCGGAATTGCGTTTTGAGAACGCGATTGGATTTGCATATCTTACGCAGTGAAGTTCATTCATTATTCATACGAAAAATGAACGAAAAGTGCTGCGTCTGTGTCGAGCTGGTCTGTGCGTCTGGGCCGAGATTGCTGAGACGAATTAGGATGGGGCTCAAACAAAATATTCGCAACTTAATTGCACGATTATTACTGCACAGTGAATAAATTAAAGCACACAAAATGTTCAAGAAGGTTTGGTTCTTAGAATACTAATCACACTAACATTATAAAGGAGAAAGGTTGTGTATGAAAAAATATTGTATACATGTATTCAACAATAATTATTACTGACTTATAGTAAGAAGATCAATTAATATAATATTATACATAAACTTTCAATTTGCAACAAAACAGTGGTTAATATGCGATAGTTTCGTAGTACTCTTTAGTATCCTCTGACTCATAAACATTACTTATTCGAGGTTAATGTCTTTATCTATTAAAACATGAATATGGAGGCATATACACAAAACAGCCATGTATCTATACTAATATTATAAAATATGCAAAAATGTGTCTATCATATCTGTCTGTCTGATACCTCTTCCAGCCCAAATCAGATTTTGGCACAATCGCTTAACCGATTTTGCTGGGTATGAAGATATTTTGATTCTCGACATAGGATACTTTTATCCCAACAAAATGTACGGTTCCATCGCGATAGACGAATTTTGGCGCAACGGAGTTGCGGGCGTCATCTAGTAACACAATAATTTTAGTAAAGGGTGAAATGTAACGGAAAAATCGCAGACAGTTTTTTCGGTTCATTATCCGAGTTAAGTTTATGAGTACATTAAATACGGCGCAGGTTCCAAATCGAATAAAACCTGTTTGTTTGGGCGACCTACTTGGTAACTTGCAATAGTTTGGTCAGAACTTCAGCGAGGTAAGTTTGTTTCGATTTAAATAGAGGACGTAGTAGAGGAAATTATATTAAAAGTAAATGGAAGTTGTAGAATCTTAAGTTTTTAAAACGTACAATTAATATTTCCCCTGAAAAATATTGTCATGAAATGCGTCTTGAAAACGCATCAAAGTACTTGGAGTGTTTGTGTTATGAATCGGTCGCATTAAAAAAAATAATATATATATATATATATATATATATATATATATATATATATATATATATATATATATATATATATATATATATATATATATATATATATATATATATATATATATATATATATATATATATATATATATAATTCATAAGGATGAATTATAAATATAAACCTAGAAGTTGCCTTCTTTAAATATCCCACTACAAGTCGACGGCTTTCATAAAATTAATTATCCTTTCACGTAATGAAATATCTTTTGCAGGTCGCTGGGGGGTTAAAAAAATTATGAATTCTTAAAAATTCATTATGAAACCCGCCGCGAGTACATATTTAAGTTAGAACTCTTTATGTCTAGTCCTTTTGTGAGTCGGTTCATTCACCGTCCATCTCTTCCGTGTTTATTTGCGCCTTATTCAGTTAGACCCCATAGAATCTGCTGAAAAGTGTTTCGGCTTTACGTGTCTTTTTATACAGGCTTCTTTGTCTGTTAATGGATGAGGTGTCGTGAATGGCACGTGCCGTACGTAATGATGTACGAGTGAAAATGTAACGGAAAATTACGAGTGGATCAGCTGTGACATTATGTAGTTGTTCGTTGTAAAAATATGAGTATACACTATACAGTATACTTTTATCAATATAATATTATTATGTATGAGGAATGAAAGTTTTCGCGGGGAAAATCAGCTGTGACGAATAATATTATGTAGTGGTCCTTTGTTGTAAAACATTGAGTTTATATAATTTTGTCTGTGTACGTACTTACAGTAGGGATTTAAATTTTGTTTGTTTATTTGCTAAGTTTCATAATTATTTAATACATACAAGGAAGAAACATTAGCTACTTCTGACCGTGACTTATATTTTTAATACCTACACGATTACTGTCTTTGTCTAACGTATTATAAAAGAGGAATAGAAAAATAATTACCTACATATTACGAGCGCACTCATAGACATTAAATGAGGATTAAACTTCAATTTAATGAAAAGTTTGGTATAGATAAACTACGATAACATGGCACGCCCCTCCAAATTACTGTTTCAATGTGTGTAGTCACATCCTTATGAAAGAGTTTGTATGTAGTAAGTATACAACCAATCAACCAGTACTCGTAATATTTCACTTAATGTCACTTATTACCAAGATTTGTTGGTCAAATAATCATAACTAGCCGACCGCGCAAGACAACGCACATCAAACGTTTTGACAACGCACTTCAAACGTTTTGAATTTTGGAGGGGCGCGCCATGTTATCGTAGTTTACCTCTAGATAATGTTTGAGGCTGTCAAAATCTTCATTTAATTACGGTTAATTCGTCTCTGAGTACGACAGTCAGTAAAAGGGTTTGCTATGACTAAGTATAACGTCAACTCCACAATTCACAATTCTCAACATTAGAAATATGGAGATAGGCTACATTAAACTGATGTAATTTTCAGTGAAGCGGCGCGTGATAACAGTTCCGCGTTATTGTTAACCCTGTAGACTGTGTACTGTAGACCGTGTTTTGTAGACTGGAGTTTCTCCACACCGATACAAAATAAACTCCGCCCGGCCGAGCTATGTTTTATCGCTCGGAAAGTTTTAAATGAAAATATTGTGCACGAGGTTGTAAAGCTTTTAGGTGTTACAAGATTGTTTTGTGATAAGCTACGGTTAAAGTCAAAATTCGCATGGCTTTTTGTATAATACCACCAATGACATTCTACTTATACAGATCTGTTACGTTCATACTATTTTCCGGTTTAAATCTCATCCGAACGACATTGACAAATTTGACAGATAAGTGAAACAAAAGATACGAAATGCCATTTACATAAACGAGACAGACTAAATAAAAGACGACCCAATTGGGTCGTATTTGAAGCTTCAAAACGCGCGCGGTAGTAACATATCTGCTTTGAGTTTTTTATATAATACCTATATCATTGAATACCACGCATGAAAATAACTAGCTAAAAACCAAACTTTGTGAGGGCTCGCGTCGTTTTCTGCGTAATAATAAACTTTAAGGCAGTTTTTTAAATATTTTTATAGTAACCAAACCTTGATTGACTGATGCTTATACATTTATTTACATATAAATGAAAATTACTATGCTAAAGCACAAATCAATAGGCGTGATAGTTTTTCCGTAAAGTGTACCACAAAAGTGCTCAGGTTGTGGGATATGATTATATGGTTCATAAAAATATATCCATACTAATATTATAAATGCGAAAGTGTGTCTGTCTGTCTGTCTGTCTGTTACCTCTTCACGCCCAAACTGTTGAACCGAGTGGGCTGAAATTTGGTATGGATATACTTTGAGTATAAAAATTAAAGGACATAAGATACTTTTTATCGCGAAAAAATTTACGGTTCTCGCGCGATAAACGAATTTTGTCGCAATGGAGTTGCGGGCATCATCTAGTATTATATGATCGGTTCCTGAGGATTTTTGACAGGATACTATTCTGTTCACTAGCGCTTTCGAATGCCTAAATTATATTAAAAATGTTAGAAAATTGAATGTGTTAGCAAGTATTTTTTTTAAACGGGCTTTGGCTCACCACACATTACCACCGCTGTATCTCCTGTGTCGGCTGTCGCCAGGATAACCCTTTGATATGATCTCAGGGAGCCCGAGGGATATGCTAAGGCTGTCTTGGGACCCGCAACGAAATTAATCAGAAGAAGAAAGGAGTAGGAAGTATTCAGTTTTTGCTAGCAAGTAGCTGTCGGCCGTATTAGAAAAGTACAGCAAACCTTATTATGTAATTTAACAATTATGTAATTTTTCTACTGCCACTTACTTACTGATATGATAATAATATAAAGGCTATAAAAACATAAATCGTCCACAGGTAAAAAACAGACAATTCAGAAAATAGAGTACACAATATAACTTCGCAAAAGTAGTTAACTAATCCAATAGAGTTACAATAGTGTTATTAAATACAGGAGTATCGGGGTACTTTGATTGTGTTCGCTAGACATTAATCCTCGAAACTATTTCAAGTAATATCCGACTAAACTTACTCGACTGCGAACTTCAGTGATTCAGTGTTGATAGCTTTGTGTGTAGTGGATTATTTTGTTCATCACCTTGATTTAAAGACTACAGTAGAAATTTATAAAATTTTGCATACAATTTTAGCTAGGTTTCTCTACCGTATAATCATTATTCCTTTTTTAATTACAAGTTTATCCTATATACTTAAAAAAATAAATCGGATAAATTAAAAAAATGAAACTAAGCTATGTACTTGAAATCAAACTTGCTCAAAAAGAGACTGATTAGTTTCGCTATTTTCATGTATCTAAAAGGATATTGCACCAGAATCGAACATTCAATCATGAAGGTATTCTATTAAGGCATTGACTACTTACAGCTTACAACAGTTACTTAAAAATTAAAAAAAAAACGCAATCAAAGTATCAAATTAATTTTATACTACAAAATACTTTTCATGTACGTAACAGAATAATATTGGATCATTTGAAGGTATGTAACGGCAATAGCATCGTTAGGACCTTATATTACGTAAAACCCCGTATTAGTCATTAATACCCCGTTTCCACTAAATTTTAATATTTGATTCAAGCTTGTTTCTTATGCAATATTCTCATTATATAACAAACCAGTCATTAAAACTTTAGTAGAATATTGTTTTGTAGTTTGATGAATTAATGTACTGGAAAACTGAGTAAAATATATTAAATGTTGCGAGAGATCTTTGCATTTGAATCAAATGTATTACAGAATTATTGTGAAAGTTTAAAATAGAGTTTTCAATTGACTAGTTCGCCGATGTCGGTGTATTTTCTTTCAATTGGCTCTAGATTGATATCAACGTAATTTGTAGCGAGCGACTCGCTCTCGATACACTCTGTAAGGTATCTACTATCTACTCTTAATCGAAGTTCAATAGTTAATTTTAAAAGCGACTCCGATATAATATGCTTTGAAAATTTATTATAGTTCTCTGAAACATAGCTCTCACAATGCTGGACATTTAATAATTTTTTATTAAAATGATATTGTTTTATTTTAAGTATTGTATACGAAACGGCTTATATTATATTCAAGATCCAGAGAAAGCGGTAATTCAGTTACAATATATCATAATAAATGTAATATAAAATTGAATTTTGTAAATAGCCTTGTTTGGACCATACTTTTATGGTCCAAACAAGGTTTTGGGGTTATTTCCAAACAATCCTATAAGAACCGTATTACCATAAGATAACGTCAAAGAATGCTGTAGTTCCAGCGTAACTTAATATTATTACAATGTGTCGTAGTTCTTACGTAGCATATACGCTTCGTAGCACTGGCGTAGAACGCGTCGTAGCATTTGCGTAATAAAGTTACAAACTTGCAGTATTGCAACAAGCAATAGTTTCTACGTCGTGGCAATAAATGTGTCACAGTAATTAACAGATGTATACTGTACAGCATTATTGTGCTGTGGAATTTGCTAACATTCTCTGGCAGTGTCGTCCCTAAGAAGGTGAATCGCGCTTATATATGCCAAAAGACTTGTGGTATTATGATCATAGCTCCAGTTTAATTTGTTTTAATTTAATATTAAAGTATGGGTATCAAGTGTTAATTTCAATTAATTTAAACTTGAAATACACATCAAGGGTCAGTTCATATTACCGAAACTAGATAAACGGTACAAAATTAAAACGTCCAGCGGCATGCCACGAAACACCACGGCGCGATGGCCTCATACTATTAGTGATTTAAATTTTGCATTGCTTAATTTGTGCATCGTTGTACCCTGCCGTTTCCGCTCGTTTCAGTGTGACCGAACCCTAAGTGGCGCACTATATTTAAGGCGACGCATCAGGAAACAGCATTTCGAATTTCATTCTCAGTTAATATTATTCAAACTCAGAATTCTCACAGAGCTCACTAATAGTGCCGTAGTAAAACGGACATTAAGTGAACACCGTAAATATTTCACAATATTAAGTTTACAATTCCCCGGGGTCCGGAGGAGCGCAATCACCTTACGTAATAAAAGTGGGAAGTTTTTTACGATTCCAGTATCGGCTGGCAGAGCGCCAGAGCGACGCGATTTAGGACTATAACAGAATCGATATTAGCCTTTCCAAATTCAAATTCCTTTAATAAAAACATCTAGATCTAACGTCGAATGGAATGGCTTATAAATTTGCGATTTTCGCGCGCACGACTGCGTTTGCTGTCGGAATGTATGCGATTCGAATACTGATAGTATTATGCAACTGCAATCCTTAGTATTTTGTTAATATGGACCTCTGCCCCCGTAGACAAGTGGCAAAACGCTAACGCTGACGCTAACGCTAGCGCTACCAAATGTATGGATTTGACATTAGTATTCGCTAGCGAAGCGATGACTTATGTCAAATCGCAACGCAACGTTAGCGTTAGCGTTAGCGCTTTGCCACTTGTCTACAGGCCCTGATATATACCCCGAAGTTTTACGACCGCACTCAGGGATTGATTACTTAACTGTAGTTTAATGTAGGTGACAGTAATTTTTAAATATTTATTAACCTCTTATTTAAATTGCAGGTCAGTTATCATTAAATATATATGCGTGCGGCTGCGGCAGTACGTACTTTAGTTTGGGTTGAAGTAAGCTGAATTTCCCTAGACCTACCAAAAGGACCAATTAAGATGATTTTGGTCGAAAATTGTGCGAGTCCGTGGGTGAGTGCAAGAAGTAGGCATTAAAAAATTGTATTTTTTCCGCAAATTCACATATTATGTGATAAAACTTCATATTTACTATAACTTTCATAAAACATAATAGGCTTCTTAATTCCACAATTCACATTGAATCGAAAATATGATCACAATAGTCATATTCATCGGTAGTAGTAAAATTTGGGTCACTATAACAACCCCCTCATCTGTGTTACGGGTGCTGAAGCGAATAGATGAAAGGGTGACCAAACTATACAATATATTATCCAAACTAAAATTATAAACGTAAAAGCGTGTAAAGATAGACACACTTTTATTCTGCCTGACAGATCTCTCAGCCTTTACAACTGGTGAACCGATTAATATAAACTTTAGTTTGTAATATACTTTACTAGCAACCCGCCCCGGCGTCGCACGGGTATAAAATATATAGCCACTGAAAAAATGATTAAAATCGATAGTCTATGATCCTTCACGTGGTCTACTTCTTATCTATGCCAAATAACATAAAAATTGCTCCAGTAGTTAACCTAACACCTTTCAAATAATTTCCCCCGTTTTTCCACATTCTCCCATTAGTCTTACGTAAATGAAATATAGCCTATAGCCTTCCTCAATAAATGGACTATCTAACACTGAAATATTTTTTTTAAATCGGAGCAGTAGTTCCTGAGATAAGCGCGTTCAAGTTAGCCCTTTCAAATAATTTTCCCCGTTTTTTCCACATTTTCCTCTATTTCTTCGCTCCTATTAGTCTTAGAGTGATAAAATATATAGCCTTCCTCGATAAAAAGAATCATCAAAATCCGTTGCGTAGTTTAATTTAAAGATTAAAGGGAACAAAGGGACATGAGGAAAAAAAAGCGACTTTGTTTTATAATATGTAGGTAAAGATTGTATTATCCCTTCATGGGACTTAAATTCTTCTGACCTTGAGTCCCAGGAAGAGACATGTTAGTTGTTGTTGATTTAAAATACACGGTTCCTGGGCGATATACATGTTTTGTTTTGGTGCAACAACAAGAAATCACATTTTGGCCCGTGATAAAGTTACATTTTGATCTGTAGAAAAATATTGTAATAATAATAATGTCTGTGGACGCTTCACACCACGTCAGTCTGGCCCCGAGGTAAGTACCTGAAGGACTTGTGTTACAGGTACCAGACAACGGAAATATATTTAATACTTTTATAATATAGGTACATATATTTAAGATTTTATATGATACACATATTTAATACATGTGTATTAAATATGTGTGTCCATGACCCAGGAACTTTGAAAACTTTTTGTTCCATCGGCGGGATTCGAATTCCCCCGGCTTAAGCTACCAACGCGCTCACCACTGAGCCACAGAGGTCATCAATACATTATTTTATCAAAGCCCAAACTCATGGCCACTGCTAACAAAATCGGGAATTCACATTACAGGTGTCAAGCTTTTCGTGTCTATGTGAGACCCACGCAAATCCTCCGAAACAGTCCTCCCGTCAGGTAGCGCGGAATTTGGAGGCATATGCACTGGAAAAACGCCCTTATTGTTATAATAATATCTTATAGTTTAGGAAGAACGGATAATTTATTATCTTTTGGGGATTTTGCCTTTGTAAAATAGATGGTGGGGTGTATAGTACGAGTATTATTATTAAAACATGTAATGGGTGTTATTCGAGTAGAAGCGATGAGTAAGACGTGAGAAATTTTCACCAGAGTATTAACCACTACTTCCGTTGTTACAAATAATTGAAGACGTAAGTGGTTGAAGTGGGTAATTAACAATTTGATAATTTTCGTTTCTTTGCAAAAATGGAGGCTTTAACCGGGAAAATAATTTGAAATAAAGAAAATAGATGTGGTACTAGGGGACTGCCGCGGCAAACCTATTGTAAAGCATTTTTAATCAACTAATTCGCATACTTCTAGTAGCACACTTGAAACACCGTGCCGAAGTCTGCCGAACTGAAATGACATTAGAAAATGCACGGCAACACCGCATCAGAGTGCTAGTGCCAGGTTTATTTTCGTTACGGAATTTGTTGATTCAGTCGCCGCGCTCGCTATGCAATAGCTTAAAAACTATTTATGTGCATCCAGATATACCTACCTCTATATGCTAGAAGATGAAGTAGTTAAATTAGAGGTTTGTTCAAATTATTAGCAATTGTTTTTAAATAAAATTTTAGTTATCCACTTTGCATCAAATTACGTCTTCAACAATTTACATCTATACATATAATAAATCTGTAGAAATGTCAATTCTGTACATTAAAGATATTCAAAAAATAATAAGCGGAGGGTGTCACAATATTGCTATAGAAGCCGAAAAGTTAGTTAGTTTTTTTGTCTGTCTGTCTGTCTGTCTGTCTGTCTGTATGTTTGTTCCAGCATCACACGAAAACTACTGATCCGATTTGAATGCGGTTTTCACAGATATATTTGTCTTCTTCCAACTTAACATCTGGTGTATAAAAAAATTCTCCCCACCCCTCTAAAAGGACGAAAGAGGGGGTCAGATTTTGTATAAGACTTTTGCTTTAACACGAAAACTACTGATCCGATTTGAATGCGGTTTTCACAGATATATTTGTCTTCTTCCAACTTAATATCTGGTGTATAAAATTTTTCCCTCCACCCCTCTAAAGGGACGAAAGAGGGGGTCAGATTTTGTATAAGACTTTTGCTTTAACACGAAAACTACTGATCCGATTTGCATACGGTTTTCGCAGATATATTTGCCTCCTTCCAACTCAACATCTGGTGTATAAAAATTACCCCCCCCCCCCCCCCCCCACCCCTCTAAGCGGACCAAAGAGGGGGTCAGATTTTGTATCAAACTTTTTTCTTTAATGGACTTACTTCATATTATTAACTGTTTTTCCAACTTAACATCTGGTGTATAACATTTTTCCCCCCATCCCTCTTAGGGGACAAAAGAGGGGGTAAGATTTTGTGTCAACTGATGAGTAGAAATACTTTAAATGGCAAAACAACGTTTGCCGGGACAGCTAGTTGTAAATAAAATAGCTTTACTATAAGCCTTTGCAAGAAAAGTGCTAAAAGAAAAACTCTTTTCATTTAATATTTTGAACAACGCATATAACTCAAGCAACCTTCTTTGCTTCCCTTCGTTTATTTACATCATTAACAACATAATATTGATCAAATCATCGGTGAGCGTATTTCGTAGGTACCAGGCAAGCAACGACAGTGTTGACACAGCAACTGGGGCGGAACGGGACGCTGGCAAATTGAAAGGAAACACTACGCGCTTGTAATATCATTAATGTTCTATTACATTATGTTCCCCTGGTATGTAAGATTTTAACTAGTAGTAAGGAAAAGAAAGATAAATACGCTAAAATAAGCGCAGCTGTACATTGTGTATCTTTTTTTGTAGTGAATAAAGTAAAAAAAATGGTTAATTTAAAAATTCATCTCACGGCATCTACGCGTCACGTTGCAGTAGAATAATAGTTAAGTATGCTCATAAACTTTTCTTTTCAATTAGGTACTCTGTCTGCTAAGAAAACGCAATCAAATCCATTGCGCGGTTTAAGAGATCTAAGCATATTATAATTTATACAGGGAAATATAGCAGGACATGACTTTATACTTTATGTGGTTAAAACTAAATAATAAATATACGACCATAATAACTGCTTTTTTAATGCTTTCGTGCCTTCGATATCAACAATAATTCATCAAATTTTCATTCATGCAAAATCAGGCAGAAGGATTTTCCCCGATCGTATTACGATTAAAGCAAATATTATGATAACTTCAGAGTTCACACTGTACATAATGTTTAAGGTTGTGGCGCGAAGACACACAGAACTAAACTCAACAGTGGAGCGCGGGAAATGAGAAAAGTTGGGAACAAGGTGCGCAATTATTTATCGCATGACCTTTAACGCTATTTAGATTTAACCCTGCTTAGACGTAGAGCAGATACTTAAGTAAGACTGTAAAGTAAATAAGCCAATTTGTTGTCTAGCCCAAATAAGATAATAGACATAAATTGTGCATATGTACAATACAGTACATATTTTATATGTAACCTTATTCAGTTTTCTTTTTATTTTTATAAAATATAATATCTACCATAAAATCCCTCCACCTTTTGATAGCGTTTTACAAATTAAGGGTCTAACAATATTGTATTATTATGATGTGGAAAAAATAAAAATATAACAAAGTGCGAATTCTGCGAAACGATGATTTCGTAAGCCCCTAGGTTTTCGTCGAAACTAAGAGCTTTTTCGGTTCAGTAATAACATTGCTTAGATGATATTTAAGCTTACATATTATTATTTTTTGTATTTAAACCAAATAATGTTATAAACTTTGAAACGTGTACTCAGGAGAACTGTTACTATTTCTCTTCTATTGTAGTAAGCCTGCGCAACTGAGGAAATTTGAAAAACGATATTCAAGATATAAGTATTAAGCTCCTGGGGTATAATGGGGTGGGGATATAAGTAATAATTCCAGGTTTATACCTTTGTTAAAAAGGCCAATTCGCTGACTTTTGCGTAGGATGACAAGAATTTTAAGCTGTGTATTATGATAGACTTGGTAGAAAAACTAATATGGTTATTGGTTATGCAAAATTGTAAGAATAACATAAATATTATAAAGGCTGTGTCATACTGACTCGTCTCATCTACGCCCTCGGCCCGTGCCCCGAGGATGCGCCGCAAACTTTTTCAATATTCGTATACACAGGCGGAATTGCTTGTTTCCACTAGTTTTGTGTCGAATTTACTGAACTTGTATTGAAAAATATGAACGAGCCAGCCCCGGGGGAAAGTTTTAGCTTACATTTGTTTGTGTGGTTCGTTTGACTTGAGAACACTTTTACCTTTTATTACAGAGACTGTTGTGTATTTCGTAAATGACAGGAGAATGAGGTGAAAACTCCGGAATGTTTCCGGAATTTTGGAAGTTTTCGGGTAAGTTTCAGGAAGTTTACTCGAAAACTTCCTGAAAACTTCCAAATTTTGACAGTTGTGACAGTTTTCCAAAAGACAGTTGTGACGTTTAGTTTTGAACGCAAATTACACTAAAATTAGCTACTTTTTATAGTTTTGATAAAATTTTACATACTTAAGGCAAATTATAGGTATGAATATGAAAGCAGATTTGTCCAAGTTATTATTCAGTTGCATGATTCAGATAGTAATTGTTATAAATTATACATTTTATCATAGATAACATTATTTTTAAACATAATATTATATTGCTCAGGATTGACTTTGCTTTACACTTTTCAATTTTTTATATTATTTTTCTTTGAACGGTTTCAAAGAAAAATAATATAAAAATAATACAAAAAATTAAAATAATATTAATTATAAAATAGTATTTTTTTTATAAAAATTTGAATAGTTTTCTTATAGTAATACAGAAACCTGATTAAAATGTGGAATAATTTACGAGCTATTTAAAGTAAGTTGACCTACGTACCTATAGCCTGCCATTTAGGGGCGAATTAACGGTTAAACTTCTTTCTAAAGTCAATCAGCTGATTCAATCTAATCTAATAGTAATAAAAATAAAAAAAATATTTTTATTATTACTACTCGTGACGAGTCGAGGGTCGTTGTATAGACCAAATGTTGGTAACACTTCGAAGGAGTGACAAGTAGGGGGTAAATCTTGTATGAAAAAAAAACATTTTTAGTTTTTTTCCTGCGGTAAATAAAAATTGTTTAGATTTAAGATAGGTACGATCATGCCTAGTAAGTTTTTATTCACAAATTTTGATTTATTTTATTCGTTATCAATTATCATCATAATTATATTTTATACGCTTCAAAGAAAAATAATATAAAAAATCGAAAAGTGTAAAGCAAAGTCAATCCTGAGCAATATAATATTATGTTTGAAAATACATAATGTTATCCATACTAATATTATAAATGCAAAAGTGTGTCTGTCTGTCTGTTACCTCTTTACGCTCAAACCGCTGAACCGATTTTGCTGTTGGCGTGGAGATACTTTGAGTCCCGAGAAAGTACACAGAATACTTTTTGTCCCAGAAAATGTACGGTTCCCACGCGATAAACGAGTTTTTGCGCAACGGAGTTGCGGGTGTCATCAGTTTATTCTAGTTTAAGATAAATATTTATCACAACTATCTGAATAATGTGACTGAACAATAATTTGGACAAATCTGCTTCTACATCATTAATCATACCTATAATTATAGCTAAAGTATGTGCAATTCAATAAAAACTATAAAAAGTACCTAATTTTAGTATTATTTGCATTTAAAAATAAACGTCACAACGGTCTTTATAAGATAAATGTCAGTTTTCAAAACTTCCAAATTTGGAAGTTTTCAGGAAGTTTTCAGGAAGTATTCCTTAGAAAAGGAAAATTTCCGGGGAATTTTCAACTCTACAGGAGATGTATTTTTAAAGCTGATCGCACATTTGTCAGCACCGTATGCGCCGTGCGCGTCGAATGCACCGCATAATAGACGAAATGCGGCGCGTACGTCTAATGTGCGAGGTTTCATTTCATTTTATGCAACGAATTTTATAATGCGGGGCATTCGACGCGTGCGTGCTAATTAATGTGCGATCACTAAGGCGTAGTTGTATATTATGTGTGAATGACGCTCTAGTTACAACTTACAGGCGAAGCCTAATCTTACCTTTAATTGACACTTTTACTTTTTATTACAGCGATTGTTGGATATTTTGTAAAGAGAGTAGGTAGATGTGTTTATTTTCAGAAATCATTTTGAAGGCGTAGTTAAGCTGCATGTGTGTGCGATGTGACTGACTAAGCATCGCCTGTAAAATGTAAATATGGTGTGATTTCACCATGTTGTTCACCATGTAATACCAGAGTTTTTTTTTAATTTTGTATAGGCGGATAATATTTGAGGTCTTAAATCTAAATAATAGATAGATACATCTAAACCTTTACTTTGTTACAAATTTCTTTTCATTCACCGCTTACTTGTTGGCATATTATGTTTAAGTCTACTAGTCTACTTGTGATTGACCTTTGCGATCTTTGTAGCACGAAGTACATACTATACATTATTTATATTTCAACCCTTTTAAGCCGTTCGTAAGCGATTGTTTCAGAACAAGATGGCGGGATTACCGTGTTCCATTACACGCATAATTGCTGATCCTAAAAGCCGAAATACAATTTATTATTTCATGTCGCTGCTATTTTTTGCGGCTCAGTTCATTTCGATGATTCAGTACGCTCGGTGATTTAATTAAATACGATACGAATTTAAAGCTCTGTGCCTTAATATGAGATTTGAACACGTTTGAAGCAATATAAATAAAACACGGCAGGATTTATTAGCGTCCGCGTGATCGAGCGGTTTGGCGCTACACCGCGAGATCTCAAGCAATTGCATGTAACTTTATTTAATAGCGGCGCGATTGCTCTGTCATTTACATAAAATTGCTAGCGGTGTAGCCGCTAAACCGCGCGTACGGGGGGAAATATATAAATCGAGCCTTAGAACCAGTCCACATGGTGCATTGCGTCAGCGTTGCGTCGACGTAGCGCTGTCGTTGCGTTGTTTTACATACAAATAACCAAGTTGTTCACACGGCGCGCTGCGTCGTCGCAATGCACATATGAAGGACAGCTGCAGCCCCCGAGACGAAGCGAGAGAAGGTGTTGACGTTAAGACTGCTTCGTTATAACGCTGCGATGGCGCAGCCCCCGTGTGGCCGGCTATTCGACAAAATATTTGCGTTGCGACGACGCAACGCAACGCGCCGTATGGACTGGTTCTTACTGAGTTGAGTCAGATAAAGGCAGCAGATATTTGCTTTGTATTAAATGTGTTTATTAGTGAAGAGTTTGTAAACATCCGTTTAGCGTCGTCACAATATGAAGTCTAGAACATAATCCTCATAAACTCCGGCTGTGGGAACAAAAGTTGAAAAGGCATTCAGTCCGCTCACAGCGTAATCCATTTACGCATCTATTTCTGTACTATTTTGTTGAGCCCAATGAATAGAATCATCCATTATGTTTTTGACGAAAAGGTTTTTAATTTTTCATAAAATTCGTATATTTAAAGCTTTTAAATAATAAGGTGAATTTCAATGAGAATTTCACATCTTTAGTGCATTTTCATCACTCTAAATATTTATTTATTCTGGCTTCAGTACTAATAACTAGGTATTTTGTCACAAAGGTCATACGTGTAAATACTCCGCTACCTACAAGTAAACAAAAAACTCACACTTCGCGCAACACAATTATTTACAGTAGCGTCTTTCAGTGAAATTCTTTAAATACACTTTGTGCAACATGTCTTTGACATGTCACGCACGTGATTGTATTTTGTGTTTAGTTTCAAAGTTGTCTGAGGTCACACTTGTGTGTGTACAACTGTACACTCGATTCGAATCGGCTTTAATTGTGAAGGTAGTTTCAATAAACATAATATAAGTATAGAATTTTAGTTCTCCCACAATTAAAATAATGGTGTCACACATTCATATAGCGTTAACTTAACTACCTACGTTTACTATATATATCAAAATAAACAATAAAACTATAGTCCATTTTACTATTCAAATTTTGGCGTAGGTCTATTAGGAAGCGATGCACTTTACCACTTACCGCGATTGTATCATAAATAAATCAAAATACTTCTAGGAATACATCATAAAATGTGTAATATCATACTGCGCGGGGCCGGAAGGCCGCCTCTTCACAATTTCCGGTTCAGCGAGTGCCTCTTGGCCTCCTAACACGACACGACATTAGCAGCGAACTGCTAGTTTTATACATCAGACATGATTTATTAGTTGTAGCAATTGTTTTAAGAGGTCTTGTTTCTACTGACTTAAATGAAGATTGAAGAATTTATGGCCAGTTTTTGAGGTGTTCTTTTTGTCGGAAGTTTGTCTTTTTCACACGCTGTTGATTGGTTAACTATTCGATGAAAGCTGAGTGCTAGTAAATAGTTCGTAAACTAGACTTTAAGGGCGACTGCACATTAGAGACACGACAGTTTTTAGACAATCTTGTTTCACATAGACGAGTCAGCTTTACGACTCGTACATTAGAGACACGACAGTTTTTAGACAATCTTGTTTCACATAGACGAGTCACCTTTACGACTAAAGAGAAACAGTTGTGTCTACAACGTGGCGCATACCAAGACGAAACTGTTTTGTCTACGCCGACGCAACGCATACATCAGGCTAGGTACACCGCTAGACAGTTTTGTCGTTGATGTGCCCGCTCGCATACACTTCAAAGGGAAGCCGACAGTCGTTAGTCAGACTTGTCGCCGTGCAGTTCTTGTACCCATTAGACAACTTTGTCTAAGAGACGTTTTGTTTCAAATGTGTGCATCTAGTACTTTTTATTATGCGATAGTCTGTCTAGTGTCTAAAAACTGTCGTGTCTCTAATGAGCGGTGGCCCTAATACCGGAAGTCTAGTCTTATCCATGTAATAGAGAAGCAATAAACTTTTTACGACATAAAATGTTAGGAACTCAGAGCACACGCTTTTTGTACTAAAATATACCACAGATTTTTAGTACAAAGTTGCACTTACTAAAATACTTATCATAAAATACAGTGAAGTGACTCGCGCAACAAGTATTATAGCTCTTACCTTCCTGTCTCAAAGGAAGCCATCTTGAAGCAGCCTGTAAAAGGCGGCGCGGAGAAAGGCATAATGTGATTACACAAAGCGATCGGCGGCACTATGACACTTCATACAGGTCAAGAACCCGACACTTGAGTCGACTATAGATACTGCAGACACGTCCACATACCTGTGCGTACTTGAGAATTTTTTGATGTGAAAACTTTTTTAACGGCGTGGTATACTTTTCCTGGAATGGGTAAAAAATGTTAAATGTTAGTCAGGAGTGAAGACAGAGGGAGATTAGATGAGGAGATGAGGTTATATCCACTTTCTACCGCGTGGAGTACATGTGTATTCAGTATTGTGCGAATACTTTGCAATTTTGACTTTACAATATAAAACCATGAGTTGTTACGTTAAACTATGAATATTTAATTCTGGTCGCGCTAAATCTATACGGATATTAATGATGCAAAAGTCTGTCTGTTTTACATCCTACTTCTAAACCACTGAAATAATTTTTATGAGTATGAAGGTACGTGAAGCCCGAAATATGGAGTGAATTTCTGTTGGCTAGTAACTATTCAGTTTATAAGTAAAACCAAACGAAGTAAGCCATTTTGAAATTTGCAATGATGGCTGACTGACTTGAATATAGAATATTTAGTTCTATGCTCAGACCAGTGCTAATAAAAATTACAGTCTTGGGGATGCTGGGATCCATTTGAGCTAAGTGCTTTGTCACTTAACTGTACCTCGAGGGAGTACTGTCAGGATCATTAAGTAATTATGTCGTTTATTCCAGAGGAGTGTTGGTTGTTCCTAATTCGAAAAGTTAAATGTTAGTTGATTGTGGAATTACGAGTTAATACCCTATTATGAAGGAATGTTGGCGTAAACCCCTATACATAAAAGAATATTGGATAAATAGTACATTACGCACCTAGGGCAGGAAAATAAGAAATGGCTTTTTTATTTACTGCCCATGGCGCGTATACTATTTTTCTCATCGACGGAAAACGGCAACATCGGTAAGAAGCGGGAAGAAAGTTGACGCTTTCAGCCCGGAGGTGAGAAAATACCCCATTTAAAAAATACGTGTGACACTCGGTTACTGGCGTGGTAAAGCATGCACATTTTATCAACTTATGCAATTATAATACGCATACGACTAGTCACACGTACGCAAACACCGTGATGTTAGACGATGCGCGGCAACGTCGCACCGTTGAAGTGTGGGTGTGTTAGGTTTATTTTCGTTACGGAATTTGTTGATTCGGTCGCCGTGTAATTTAGATCAAAGCGCACGGAGTGCGCGGCCAAGTTCCAGCAGGCCGCGCCTTGCCGTGCACTATTTACACGAACCGTTTCGACGCACTTTTGACCCCCCTGTAGCTCAGTGCCTATAGCGAGTTCAAAGATAAAATTTTACCTACGTAATTATATACTAGTACTTAAGCAATATACCAAATTTCATAGATATAGCTTTCTGTAGATCCTGAAATATGTCCCTGTAAAAATAGCTAATTTTGGCACTGACTCACTTACTCACTCACTGACCGGTAATCAAAACCTCTAGGCCACTTCCAATTGCCGTAGTGTAATGAAATTTGGCACACAGGTCGTTTGTTATATGGGGGATTCTATGAGAAAGTAAACCTTGAAGTTTTGGAACGAATTTTTTTCAAGTTGTTTTTCGATACAAAACACTTCGAATATCACGGTAACATAATAATTATTAGCATATTTTGATTTTTTAAATTTTTTATATACTCGCAAACATAGACTTAGATCGAACTTTGCGTAAATATGCGAAAAATTGTTTCAATTTTATTATTAATTATCAAAGTATAAATATGACTAAGTATTTTGTCAACATTTCAAGTGCCTACCTATTGCCATTATTGATATTGAGCAAAAATAGCAAAAAAAATATGTTTGTTGTATGGGAGCCCCCCTTTAATATTTAATTTATTTTGTTTTTAGTATTTGTTGTTATAGCTGCAACAGATATACATAATCTGTGAAAATTTCAGAAGTTTAGCTATAGCCGTTCTTAAGATACAGCCTGGTGACAGACAGACGGGCAGACAGACAAACGGACAGACAACGGGACAGACAGACATCGAAGTCTTAGTAATAGGGTCCCGTTTTTACCCTTTGGGCACGGAACCCTAAAAAAACTTATAAGGCGCGTATTTTGCCTAATAAGTCGTACGTGTCCCACCGGTGACATTGTTAGTCCCACCCGTGACACCCTTTATTTAATTTTTGTAAAACATGTTTTAATAATAGGGCATTGTTTTTTATTGAAATGTTACGTTCAGTTTATTGTTTCAAACAAATATTGTAGTTTGCATTAAAAAGTTTAATAAGAAAGCAGAGTTTTGTTGAATATGATTCACGTGTAACAAGTATGTCCATTTTTTGTCCCACCCGTGGCAAACATTTTCTGTCATTTTGATTTCATTTTACACGGTGTTATCCCCGATTCCAATATAATTATAAAAGTATATAAAATATTCTGTTATTCTTTATATAAACCAATTTGATATCATTGATACAATTCGCATAAATTAGTCACACTGACGCATGCTGAAATTAAAGTACAAGTGTCCCACCCGTGGCGATAGAATCCCCCATAATATGTAGATTAACAATAAATTAAGAAATTTAAAAAATCGATCAAGCGTGAGTCGGTTCATCTACGAATTTCAAAGGGCAACTTCCAATTGTCCTAGCGTTATGAAATTTGGCACACAGGTCGTGTGTTAATATATTATGTAGATTAACAAAACTGACTTCCAAGGTAAAAACAATAGTAATATGAACTAAAAAGTATTAAATAACTTACTCTTGAATAGTGACTTTTTCAGAATTCGTCTAAGTCTCAACTATTTCTGTACATACTACAGTCTTCATTATTAATTTGAAGTCGGTACCAGCTAATTTAATCGTGAGTTGAGTAAAGTCAAAATATCTGAAACTTTTGGGACTGGTGCCGACATCAAAGTAATGAAGACTGTAGTATGTACAGAAACAGTTGAGATTTAGACGAATTCTGTAAAAGGCACTATTCAAGAGTAAGTTATTTAATACTTTTTAGTTCATATTACTATTGTTTTTACCTTGGAAGTCGGTTTTAATTTTTTTCTTAAAAATAATAATTTCACTCTTTTTAGTTATCTACAAAATAAGGTTTAATGCGTAATTATAACCAATACGAATGTTAACTATTCACATTTTGTTACAGTTAGCACAATAATTGTGGTAAATGCTTGCAGTTATCTAAGCGATGCTGCAATTTCCAAACTTTTATCTTTAAAGGTTTAGGAGTTCTGTTCAGTGCCTTTGGACCAAGAGACACTCTCGTATAAAATTTCTCTTATTCGTAACATATGTTTACTTTACTAGAAACATCATTTTAACCACTATGAGTGTTTTGATAAATTTCAAGGATTTCCCTCGATTGCTCATAGATCCCATCATCAGCTGACCACTTTTGTTATTGTTATACAAAATTAAAATTATATTCTATACAACAACACGAGAATTTTGAAAATCGGTCCATAAACAGCGAAATCATCATCAAAAACATCTGCTTCGATGCAAAATATCACGAAAAGTACAAATAATTGGGTCATAATGTGATGACCCAAGGTATAATTATGGTTGTGATAATGATAATCAATCAAATTGATGTGTTGGCTTATGCTTTCAGTTGTCAACGTCGAAATCCCCAAACCTCTACCTATAAGCATTCAAAAGTTATGTTCGGTACCTTCGGATCCAGGGGATAACCTGGTGCGAAATCTTACTTTTTGGTAGCATTTACCTCGAATGCTACAGAAAAAATCAAAATCACTATGTTTCGATAGAAATTTCAAGGAGTCCCCTCGATTGATCATCAGATCACCACTTTTGTGAACATGGTACCAAATTCGAGCTAAACCCTATACAACACAAAAAAATTTTGAAAATCGTACCACAAACAGCTGAGTAATCGTTGAACATACAAAAAAAAAGATTCATACAGCCGAACATATTACGTCCTCCTTTTTGGAAGTCTTTAAAAAAAAGTGAGAAATTCAAGAAATCGGTCAAGCGTGAGTCGATTTATCTACGAACTTCAGAGGCCACTTCCAATAATTGTCCTAGCGTTATGAAATTTGGCATACAGGTCGTATGTAATATGTAGATTAATAAAAAATTAAGAAATTTAAGAAATCGGCCAAGCGTGAGTCGGCTCCTCTACGAACTATAGGTAAAAATTCTTAAACGCCAGTGATACAGTGGTTTAAAATATTGTCATCATATATAATGCATACTGTATAGCTTATAAATCCTTCGATCGCGGATTCTTGGAAATCTATTGTTTATGCGGTCGAATACGACCGCTTGGGAGTTGATATACTTAGGTTAAATAATTAATACTGTTTACTTGAAAATTTCGCTTCTATTGATAGTTTAACAAATACAACTAGCGCCATATATCGAAGGTATTGTTTAAGTCGGGTGTGGCACAAAAAGAAAAAAATAGGTATAATTTCTTGAAAAAAAGTATTGAAATCCCACCAAAAACATACCTGTTAAAATGGGGCCAAGTTCCTATCGGCAAATTTTTGGTCTAAAAAAAGAGTTGAAATCCAATCCAATGCCAAGTTTAGATGCACTTCATCGATCGTTATCATTTTCACCAACAGCCCGATCCATAATACTTCTAAATTTGAGCTTGGCAGGTTTTCGTGCTTTACGTAACTCTTGATTAATTGTATAATTACATAATAATATAGTTATGCCACGTTCAAATTAGAAGTATTATGGATCAGGCTGTTGATGAAAATGATAACGATCTATGAAGTGCATCTAAACTTGGCATTGGATTGGATTTCAACTCTTTTTTAGACCAAAAATTTGCCGATAGGAACTTGGCCCCATTTTAACAGGTATGTTTTTGGTGGGATATACATCTACGCGTCTAGTTGCAGTCTGAATTGACCCCTAGATCACCCCCAATCCCGTTCGGGAATTTAAAGTAGACTTCCACATTGTAAATACCTTGAACTTCATATTTTACGCTTTGATAGATCTGTAATAAGACCAATTTTGTTCAATCTCTAGCTTAAATGATTTCGAAAATAACAATTAGAGATCAACTACGATAACATGGCGCCATGGCGCTCCAAATGACTGTTTCAATGTCATCAATCATCAATCATCAATAGTCACATCCCTATGAAAGAGTTTGTATGTAGTAAGTATTCAACCAATCACAGTACACGTAAAATTTTACTTAATGTCACTTATTACCAAGATTTGTTGGTCAACTAATCATAACTAGCCGACCGCGCAAGACAACGCACTTCAAACGTTTTGACAACGCACTTCAAACGTTTTGAATTTTGGAGGGGCGCGAGGGAGGTTTGTTGTCGTAGTTGATCTCTAATTACAATACAGTTTGCTTAACAAAAACGATTAAGCAAAATATTAATGAACTATTTAGTAGAAGAGTAAAAATGCCGACAAAGCACCTGCAGCTCGTCTAATGTTGCGAGTATTAGTTGCGAAGCGACGGTAGAACTTGCTTTCCATCAGGTGACCCGTTTGCTCGTTGACCCCTTAATTTATAAAAAAAATTGTCAGAAATCAATAATGCATTACTGTTTCATAAAAATTATTATCTCTTAAAATACTGGCGGAACCGCGCTATATACTAGTCTTACAGAGCTGTACATTTTCCGAGTAATTTCACACATAAACCGAACGCGTCTAGGGAGATGGATCCACGGTCAAAGGCACAGACAAACACAAAGACCGGCTTAGCGAATTACGTAATGGGGAAAATAGATTTGTACGGCTCATACGTGTTATAATCTCGTAAAACATTTCTAGCCGACGGCAAATTGAATAGGAGTCATCATTTTGCCAGACTATGTGAGTGGTATCTCATCCATACTAAGATAATAAATGCGAAAGTATGTCTGTCTGTTAACTCTTCTAACCGCTGACCCGATTTTTCTTAAATTTGGTATGGAGATGCGTTGTGTGATGTGTCCCGGGAAGGGAGATACACATAGGGTACTTTTTATGAAAAGGAGGATTTAGGAAAAATGTACGGTTCCCACCGACAACAGACGTTTAGCGTGATGGCTGGTTTACACGTATTAAGTTGATAAGTAGTAAACTAAATTTTAATTTAATTTTAAGTTGTTAATTGAATCTAAACACAAAATTTAGTAGCAAGTTAAAATTTAGTAAGTACTAAACTAGATGACAATTAGAATTTACTTACTATTTATCTACTTAATACGTGTAATGCCTCCGTGGTCTAGTGGTATAGAGCGCGGCTCTTGACTCGGAGGTCGTGGGTTAGATTCCCGCGTTGGAAACATGATATTTCCAAGTTTGGTTAGGACAATGCAGGCTGATCACCTGATTGTCTGACAAGTAAAATGCGTCGGATGGGCATGTAAAAAGTCGGTCCTGCGCCTGATCTCTCGCCGGTCGTGTCGGTCTGCCGTCCCACTGGGTTATGAGAGTAAAGGAATAGAGAGTGCTCTTGTGTACTGCGCACACATTTGGGCACTATAAAATTACTCCTGCGTAGCTGGCCTGGTTTCAATGAAACCGGCCACCGTCACTGAAACCGGTGTGGGAGCTATATAATACGTGTAAACCAGCCATAACAGAGTTGCAGGCGTCATCTTGTACGTGACATTATAATTTTGCAAAACATTTAGACGACCTCCGTGGCGCAATGGAGAGCGCGTTGGTAGCTCAAGCTGGAGGTCGCGGGTTCGAGTCCCGCCGACGGAACAAAAAGTTTATAAAGTTCCTGGGTCATGGATGTGTATTAAATATGTGTATCATATAATAAAAATCTGAAATATATGTATAGTATAAAAGTATTAAATATATTTCCGTTGTCTGGTACCTGTAACACAAGTCCTTCAGGTACTTACCACGGGGCCAGACTGACGTGGTGTGAAGCGTCCATAGATATTATTATTATTATTATTTATTATTACTCTCTTTAATTTTATTGGGTTGCACTAGATAATAATATTATGTAATTATTATCCACGACTCACATAAACCTACATTTTTAACGAGGCGGTTATATTATCATTTATCAGTTAATATTTTCTATTTATAAAACACTTTTAAGCAGTCTAAACTTTTCCGCTACGAATGGCCAGAAATTTCTAAAATTGCGTATTAACTCTTACGTATCTTCATACATTGTGTACAAAAACCTATCTCCTCGACTTTATTCTGAAACGATCTTTATTTCCTACGAAATAAAGGTTGGAATACTTCGGTCCTTCGGACTATTTCACGAGCGAGTGACGCGTCCAGTGTGCGGCCAAGCGTGAAAGCGGATAGAGCCGGGGCGTGCAATACCACGAATGTGCTTTAGCCGGTGGTTTAGTTCTAAGTGTCTATAAAAATACCCTCACAATTTTGCCAGCGAATTTCTCGAACATGATCATCATGACTACAAAAACCGAAATTTATACACTAAAGTTACGATCTAATAATTTATTACGCTAGGTGAGAAATGTTACTCATCACTCCAGGTGAAATGAATTTTGTACAATAGACCATGACATAGCTACAACCCATTTTCCGTGCAACCATGGCAGTATATCTTAGGTAACATATTATTTTATTATGATTATATTCTAATCATGTTTTAAGACAGACTACGATAAGAAGAACGTAGAGTAGAACGCCTGACAATTGTAAGAAGATGGCGCGGGTGGCCAGCAGATGGATGAGGGCTGCCCAAGATCGAGATGGGCAGACAGGCTGATGATGGTGAAAATGATATGAAACTGTGGATGGCGATAAGACGATGATGTTAAATTAACACTTAACCCTTTAAAACTTAGCGCAATAAGCGCTACGCAAAAGACTCTACAATGGTATCAGAAATCTGATGCTGAATCTTAAGTAGTTATTTTCTAAATAACATTCAGGCTTTTTTCAATATTCCAAAACACCTGTATTCTGATTTTTCTTACAGTTTTTAATTACCGCTTTACTATCAATTGGCATTAAGGAGTCTTTTAAGAGTTAAGAGTTCTTTTAATTAGTGGGTCTCAATCAGTGGAAGCTATTAAAGGCGATAGGGTGTAATTCTCATGCCCCGGGTCACGTTTCGATTCTCACGTGAATGATATTATGCGCTGCAAGCAAAACATTTCGAAGATCGAACCTAAATCGATGAATGAGAATAAGACTCTAGGGTACCGATTCTCGATCGATGTCGATGTCGATCGACATTCGACGCTTGAGAATCCGGCCCCAGGGCAGTAAAAAGACCATTACCACGGAGTCGCCGTGTTTGATGACGACATAAAACCGGAATAATAGCCAGTGGGATTCCTAAACTGCAGTAGCTAAGCAAAATAAATTAAAACTTATAGTTCAGCATTGAGCTAGCCAGTACTAAATAATTGCTTAGGCCATAGCATACGAGGAGGAAGATTGACCCGATCGGACTGATCGCAGGCCTAGTGCCTACTTGACCGGACTATTCAAAACGAGTCCGAACAGTTTTAGATTTTTTGTTAAGTCCAAGTAGGTGTTAATACCAAGCCTTGCCAAATCCTTACAAAAATTATAATATGATCAACATCAAATGCTACAGAAATTTTCATAATCATGGTGCCAATCATCATTGCCAATGTGGAGAGAGCCGTTGCTCAGATATTACTCGATATAGAACTGGCCTTTGTCCCCTATTATAGATGATATCGCTAAGCCCCTTAATTAGAACTCATGGTACTAGGGTTTCATGAAATCCAAGATTATTCGCCTGAGCGAGCGCCGGCCGCTCCGGGAACTATCGATTTGACTTCTGATGGTGGTAATTAACATTCTGAATATAAACGATATATTAATTTTTATTTTTCCCGACTAATAAAAATCTACTTGTATAAATTGACCTTGAGATAGATCTAAGGTTTGATCTTGCGATGTGGATTCAATATTAATCTTGTGAAGATTGTGTTGAGTCTTAAAAACATTTTTTTTTTGTAAAACATCAACCATAAAGAAGACATGAATAATTTAATTGAATAAAGCAATAATTTAACCCATCAACTATCAAGCGGCACCCGGGTGTCGCATAACAATAATTGAATATCTATTGTGTCTGCGATTCCCACGATCGAGTGATGAAAAGAACATATCTATAACATAATATCACTGACCATACCATGCCATACGAGTACTTTGTCTTATGACCATTGTATGGCAGTAGTATATAGTCGCGAATAGTTTGCCAAGAGAGATCTATTTATTTACATAGTCAACATATGTAACTATATTTTATTGGGTTTTATATATATCTGTATATTTATTTAAATACTTTCCTAATAAAGCTTTACTTTGATACAATTAAAGTCACAATTATCAGAAGTAATTTATAGTTCAATGTCAACCTAATAAAACCGAATCTTGACTCTTTCCCGCTATTAACTTTTAAACACACTTCAAAGAGCCGTGACGAAATCGATTTTATTAGTTTGTTAACGGTATTTTGTCGTAAATTGGAGAGCGAGGGAAAATACAAATTATTTTTGGGTAAGTGTGTATTCCACAACGAACATGTAAAGTACTAGCTATAAGCCGAGCTTTGTGAGGACTCGCTTCGTTTTTCTGCGTGGTAATAATCTTTAAGGCAGTTTTTTATATTTTAATAGTAACCAAACCTTGACTGACCGATGATAACACATCTACATAATGTTAAAAATAAAAATTACTATGTTCAAGCACAAATCAATAGGCGTGACAGTTTTTCCGTAAAGTGTACCACAAAATGTTCAGGTTGTGGGATATACTAGGGCTCGCTTCGCTCGTCCTGATAATAATTTGTATCATTTTGGGTGTGTTATCTGTCTGTGTGTGTAACTAAATAATTGTCTGTGTGTCCTTTGACTTCGCCGATATAAGTTAAATACGTGTCCATGAAAACTATACTACTATTAATAAATATTCCAGACCCTAGGGCCCAGGATATCATAATCATAGGCAAAACAATGAGTTTAATAAAAATTCTACATCAAGCTAGCAAAGTACGATTTGTCATGTGTACCAGGGGAGCAGAGTGCTGCAGTAATAAGTAGGGAAACAAATCAACGGCCGAGAGCGCCCAACAATGTACTCGTGCTATTAGATCCGTAAGCAATATCTATTGTCTAGTATAGGGAGTTTCCTCTATAGTCTATACAGGCTGTAGACTAAGCAAGGGAGAGAAATAAACCGTGATTCTAATGATTGTGTTCTGTGCTCCTGGTTATTACAGGGATAACGATTGTATAATGTTGGATGAGTACGATAAAGTTACGAATATAAGAACTACTATTTTACTATTGTGTCCATGTTTTGACGGCATGAAGCGTCTAACTACACGGTAGAGATAATATTATGAGGTAGCCTATAGCGTGGTCACATTTCGTCTTTGCGTCATGCCGTTGCAACAAATTAACTTTGCGTTGACGCAGCGACGTTAAATCTATACTTATAAAATTACATGTCCTGACTGACTGACTGACTGATTCATCATCGCTGAGCAAAAACTGTTAAAGTTACAGCCACAAAATTTGGTGAGTAGGGTTGTTTTCTTAAGTAGACACCCACTAAGGAAGGAATTTTGAAAATTTTACCCCGAAGGGGGTGAAATAGGGTTTGAAAGTTTGAATGAAAGTCCGTCATTTCTTAAGTTTGGAACACGCTAGGAACATGAAACTTTGCTTTTGGATTACTGTTTAAAAATAAATAAATACGTATTTAAGCGTTTTTGGAAATTGTACCCCCAAGGGGGTGAAATTGGGGTTGAAAGTATGATTTAAAGTCCATTATTTCTTGAGTTAGAAACATGAAACTTTCTTTTTGGGCTAATAATTAAAAATTATTATTGGATACGTGTTTAAGCGTTTCTGGAAATTCTACCCCCAAGAGGGTAAAATAGGGGTTGACAGTTATTATACTATGCTAACGCGAACGAAGTCGCGGGCAACAGCTAGCCTTATATATAAAATTCTCGTGTCACAATGTTAGTCCGCGAACTCCTCCGAAACGGCTTTACTGATTTTTACCAAATTTTATATGCGTATTCAGTAGGTCTGAGAATCGGCTACTGGGTACTATATATATTGATAAGTGCATTTGTTGAATAAATAATAGTAAATTATTACAGCCTGAGACTGACGGCGACCATTGTTTATGCGACGGGATAGCGATCGACGTTGCCATGGCGACATACTTATTTAGTCACTTCAATATAATTATATGGGCGAAATACTTTATATTATGGCAAAGCAACGTTTGCCGGGACAGCTAGGGACAGCTAGTATTATATAAAAATTTGAAAATCGGTTTACAAACGGAGAAATCGTTGAACATACAAAAATAAAAAAAAGACGGGTTGCACTCCGGGAGTGCCGGCAGAAGTGAAAACTTGATTATTAACGTTGTGCATTATTTTTTAACCCATTTTTTATGAAAAACGATTTAAAAAAATAATAAAAAAAACGATCGTTTTAATTAGTTAATCGAAACCCTTACAATCGATTAAAAAATATCGACAATCGAAAAAAAAAAGCTGCTGTCTTGAAGGTGGAAACACGGCCTTAATCAGCGCGTCTGCTAAAGAACTCATTTCCCCGACTGTACATTTCTGCTAAACAACTCATTTCCCCAACTGTACATTTCTGCTTAGCGCAATTTTCCCCGACTGTACATTTCTGCTTAGCACAATTTTCACCGACTGTACATTTCTGCTAAGCAACTCATTTCCCCGACTGTACATTTCTGCTTAGCACAATTTTCCCCGACTGTACATTTCTGCTAAACAACTCATTTCCCCGACTGTACATTTCTGCTTAGCACAATTTTCCCCGACTGTACATTTCTGCTAAAGAACTCATTTCCCCGACTGTACATTTCGTTCGAGTTCGAGTTCGACACAAAACACTACTCTCCAACCGTCTTACGCTTTTTCTATGGTTTTTCGATCAACACGAAAATCTGACGCGAGTTTCACAGTTTTTACCCATCCCACAAAAGTGCTCAACGCCGCTAAAGAAGTTTCTTAAAGCACTTCAAAAATATCCACAGCCGAACATATTATAACCTCCTCCTTTTTGGAAGACGGTTAAAAAATCATGCTCATGCCGAAACATTATCGCACCAATGACTGCGTCTCATCAAATTATACGTTCTTATGAGCGCATAACATTACCCTCCCCTTTCCATTTGTTCTTTTTTAACCAACTTCCAAAAAGGAGGAGGTTATGTCAATCCGTTGAAACATCGCAATAGCTTTGTCCACACTGTGCCTTTTTCTGATCGTCAAGGGCATGCGTTATAGCGCAGTCAACAGCGAAAGTGAGGCATGCCCGCGACGCATGTCCGCGACGCATGCCCTCTGACCGTATCCAAAACTTTCGCTTTGTTATTAAAAATGACAATGTTGGCGTTGCGTTCGTTGAGGCATTCAATTATTCAAAAACGAAAGTTAAATGAAAGAAGATGGCGAAAATTGAAGTCGAAAGCGCCTAGTGTGGACATATGTGTCAGTCTGGCGGTAGACAGCCAATCGGTCGCACGTCTGCATTCGTACTCGTTCGATTACGGTTCTCAAACTTTAGTTAATTTTATTCAATATGCAGTTTATTTGCAAACGTTGTTCAAATGAGTGCATGGATGGCGTCAAATGCTCCGAATGTCAAGGTCAATTTGATTTCCCCTGTGCCGGCATTACCGAAGGTGGTTGGAGAAAACTGGGAGATCGCAAAAATACATGGAGGTGTGGTGGCTGCAAGGCTATGGCAGCTTCCAGTCCTCGCCTTTCGCCTGCCTGCGCCGCTGCTAACCCTCTGGACATGGACATCATTATGATGGAGCTCAAGGCCCTAGCGGCACGTATAGACAACAGCCTACCTGCATTACGTGAAAACGTCAAGGCGATTCAAGTGGAACTTGCTGACCTAAAAACCCTCAAAGCTGAGTGTACTACCCTTAAATCTAGTGTGGAATTCCTCAGCCACTCAGTGGATTCTCTCAGTAGCAAGTTGTCCGACGTGGAAAGCGAAATGGACTCGCTTAAAAAAACAAAAACCGACATATCTGCTCTCCAAGAACGCTGCTCCAAGCTCGAGGATCTTCGCAACGAATCAGAACAAAAATTGAGACAGAACAACATCGAAATTAAGGGTGTACCGATGACCAACTCTGAAAATCTTTTTACAATCATCCAGAAGATCGGTAACACAATTAGATGCAATATACCAAAGGAGCAAATAAACTATATCGCGCGCGTGCCAATGCGCAACAACGATAAGAACAAGAACATCATTTGCTCAGTACACAATCGCTACATAAAAAACAATTACGTGGCCGCAGCAAAAAAATTGAAAGCAGCCATAAATGCGACTATCTTAGGATTTCAATCGGACACCCATATTTATGTAAACGACCACCTAACTATTGAGAATAAAATTCTTCTAAATAAAACGAAGTCACTAGCTAAGCAGAAAGATTTTTTATATGTCTGGGTGTCGGGGTGCAAAATCCTCATAAAAAAGAATCCAACATCACCGACATTCCACATCAAAACGGAAAAGGATCTGCAAAAGTTTATTCGTTAATTTCAATAACCTTTCACTCCTATTTTATTTTATATCGATGGTCATTGTCGCTTATCAAGATTATAATATTTTGTAAAAATGTATACACTTTGAGAACCATTGGACATTGTTTAAACGATTTTCGGTTACGTACTTATTTAGAACTGATTTTGTATCTACTGAGTATTAATTTAAGGCTCCAATCTGCTTGGCCACGCTTTCTCGCTTTGTCTTCAATAGCTACTCAACGTAATAGTTACTATAATAGATCGTATTGCTATTGCTTTAGTGTTCACTCTCGCGCAGCTTTGCTGGATCGGTACAGAAATATTTTTTACTACCTACTTTATCTGAATTGCACGTATAATGTTAAAATCATAACTTGTCCTAACTCATTCTTACGCAATATGTTACACATCTATCTAATTAACTTTTTATTTAACAATGTCACCGATTAGTGCATATTATCAAAACGTTAGGGGGCTGCGCACGAAAACCTCTTTGTTTTATCGTAATGTTTGTATTAACTCATATGACATAATTTGTTTGACGGAGACTTGGCTTATTGAAGATATTAAGGACTGTGAACTGTTTGATGATAGGTACATAGTATTTAGACGTGACAGAGACTACGCTCGTACCAATCAAAGTATGGGAGGTGGTGTTCTTATCGCAGTGCGTCGCGAACTAGCTTGTGATATCCGTTGTGAGTGGTTTTCTGGTGCCGAAGATTTGTGGATCTCGCTATATTTTAATAACAAAAACGTGAATCTTTCGTTTAAAGTTCATGTCTGTGTTGTGTATATTTGCAACCAAAACTATGGTAATTCGCAATCAGTCCAGCTTTATAACTTTTCGAAAAATCTTTTCGACATTGTTAGTGAGTGTTCTTTAGACAGGTTTCTAGTGCTCGGTGACTTTAATTTACCGAATATTGAGTGGAAGGCTTCGGACGACGGGATTTCTCTTTCACCAGATAATATACAAGGTAATGTACAAAATTATTTATTTGATAACATGGCGATATGCAATTTTTTACAATACAACTCTTTCCTGAATTCGTCTTATAGACTTTTGGACCTAGTTTTCTGCAATAATGTAGTGCAAGTAAACGAATGCACAGACCCCTTGGTACTTGAAGACCCACACCACAGGGCTATTACGTTACAAGTAGACATTGCTGAAGTTCCAATTTTGCCTACTAAATCTTACGTTAAATATGTGTATTACTCCGCCGACTTTTATTCGATAAACGATAGAATTGGCCAAATTGATTGGCGACACGAATTTAATTCTAGGTCATTCGAAGGTGCCGTCTCCTTTTTCTACGACACCATTTATAACTTGCGGGACTCTTATGTACCTACTAAAATTGTAACCCCTGGCCAAAGATATCCTCCTTGGTACAGGAAACCGTTAGTTAAAATACTAAAGGAAAAGTTAAAATTTCATAAAAAATTTAAAAAGTACGGAAACATTTTTGACTATAATTCATTTATTTTACTGCGACAGCGCGCTAAAGGAATCGAACGTGATATGTATAACAATTACATCACAAGTATTGAAGACAACATATTAAAAACTCCAAATTCCTTTTGGTCGTTTGTAAAATCTAAAAAAATAAACAATGCATATCCAGCATTATTTAAATTAGGAGACATAAGTTCCAGTGACGGCGAGGATATCTCAAACATGTTTAGCAATTATTTTCATTCAAATTTTCTTTCTCGGCCCAGCACTAGTAATGACCCTTGTCTAAATCACCCACGCTCTTCCATATCGAGTAACACTTCGATGTGTGTGTCTGACATCCATACAATTGATGTACGTGAATTGGAAGTACGCAAACTACTAGAAGGGATTGATTTAAACAAATCTGCGGGACCAGATCACATTCCACCGATCCTAATTCGCAAATGCGCTGAACCCTTGACCCCTCCGCTCACGTTACTCTATAGAAGATCACTCACCGAGGGAGTCGTGCCGTCTATCTGGAAATCGGCTTTCATAACGCCGATTCACAAAAAAGGGCCGAAGGACGTAGTTAGTAATTATAGGCCAGTATCTAAACTGTGTCTTTTTGCAAAACTACTTGAAAGGATAATTTATAATCAGCTGTATCCTATCCTAAGTCCAATTATCACTACGTGTCAGCACGGATTTATGCGTGGGCGGTCCACTACTACCAATCTCATACTTTGTAGCGACTATTTGTCAGAGTGTATGTCAGAGCGCACGCAGGTCGATATAATCTACACTGATTTTACAAAATGTTTTGACCGTCTGGATCATCACACACTGCTGCGCAAGTTGTCTGCAATAGGAATTAGGGGTAACCTCTTCAGATGGTTCTCCTCTTACGTCGACAATAGATGTCAATCTGTTGTTCTTAATGGTTACACGTCTAGGCCTATGTTCATACCATCAGGTGTGCCCCAGGGCTCGTTATTGGGACCCCTGTTATTTAATATTTTTATCAACGATATTATCAATTGTTTCAAATATTCAAAGGTACTGCTATTTGCCGATGACTTGAAAATTTTAAGCCAAATCAAAACCATTGACGATGCTATTCGCCTCCAGGAGGATCTTAATAGACTCCTTGACTACTGCCGTCGTAACCAACTAGATTTAAATATCACCAAATGTTACGTATGTAGCTTTACTCGTAAGACCACCCTAATTCACTACGACTACAAAATTACAGATGTATCCATAACTAGAGTCAACATGATAAAAGACCTGGGCGTTACGTTTGATTCTAAACTTTTATTCGATTGTCACATAGACGACATTATTAAAAAAGCCTCTCAAGCCTTGGGATTCATAATACGCGTCTCAGCTAATTTCAGACACATTAAAACTCTTAAAATCCTTTACTGTAGTTTTGTGCGCAGCCATCTTGAGTACTGCTCGTCTGTCTGGAACCCAGTTTACGATATATATATTAACCGTATTGAAAACATACAGAAAAAATTTCTTAGATACGTGCAATTCAGATCTGGACCGTACTTGAACAATTATTTCGATCGCTGCAAAAAATTCAATTTACTGCCTTTATCTGCTAGACGAAAAGTATCAGACCTGGCTCTTCTTATTAAGTTAGCCAACAGCTCAGTGGATTGCGCTGATCTCACCAGCAAAATCCAACTTCGCGTTCCAGCAGCCTCGAGAAGAATGCGTGACCTACTGCATATTCAACAATGTAGTACTAATTATCGCCAGAATTCTTATATTATCAGGGCTAGTAGAATGTTCAATGAAATATCTCGAATGATTGATGTGGACCTATTCTTTACTAATGTAACAACTTTTAAGAAGGAATTTAATAATTTCTATTTTGATTTTAGCCTGCACAATTCTACTACTTAATTAGTTATCAATTCTTGTTCTGTTTTTCTAAATTGTTTCTAAAATTCTAAATTGTGACCATTGTCTATCGCTGCCTTGTTTTTACTAGCATTCTTCTATCTGTGGAAACTTTTAATTGGCCTTCTTGTACTGTATATTTAGATTATATGTGTATGTTAGCTGTAAGTTTTCCAAAAATTAATAAAATAAAAAATAAAAAAATATAATAGCTAAGAGCTACCGCACACCTGAGACACGACTGTCTTAAGAGGTAAGGCAGACTATCGCATAATAAAATGCACTAGATGCGCACATTTGAGACAAAACGTCTAATAGACAAAGTTGTCTAATGCGCCCCGCGACAAGTCTGACTAACGACTGTCGGCTTCCCTTTAAAGTGTATGCGAGCGCGCACATCTACGACAAAACTGTCTAGCCACAATAGACATAACTACGTTCGACTCAAGGCTCGGAAACCTGGTTTATCTTCGCGATCCTGTTCGTTAGAAACGCCATACATTTCCAAAAGAGCGTTTTCATTTCGATTCCGCTCTGAACGGTCCGAAATTATTTCTGGTTTTGTTCTAGGAGCAAAATGAAATTGCTCACTGCTCAAAATACCGGTTAGAACCGTTCGCAGTTATGTTCGCCCCGCCCACTCACACACACCACGACCATCACCCATTATCCACACATAAACAAGTTATGGCCTATTGGCTATTAGATGATGCACTAAAAAGGGATAGAAGATATTACTCCACTAGTTACTTTCCGCGAGAAATTAACCAGGTAATTTCAGAAGCAATACCGCTCGCATCTCTATTTCGGTCCGAACGAACACTTATCCAAAAACCTGGTTATAGAGCGTTTTAACCTGGTTAAAATAATACCGGTTCCGAGAGTTACTTTCCGCGAGAAATTAACCAGGTTAATTTCAGAAGTAATACCGCTCGCATCTCTATTTCGCTTCGAACGAACACTTATCTAAAAACCTGGTTATAGAGCGTTTTAACCTGTTTAAAAAAATACCGGTTCCGAGCTCTGGACTTCGACTGCAAAGAGACGGATGTTTCAACATAGTATGTCAAATTCGTCGGGTTTCACTAAGATTATGAATGGAATGTGCCTCGCGCTGGCTGATATAATTTATTTTTAAATACTTATAGATTTCCAAATTATATTCTGACAATTTTAATTACATGTGCCAAAACATAAATAATAATACGACCAAAAAGAGAAACACGTCCAGCGATCCAAGTAGGTACTATCTTTCCCGTCGAGTCTTTCCTGTTTATTTTTGAAGTTATTTTTATCCGAACGAGAACTTTTCTATCTATATCTATAAAAATTTTCAGAACTGCTCGCAATAGACGCAAAATGCACTCGGTTTTATTTTATTAATATACAATTTGTTATTTGAAATACCTAAGTTGTAAATATAAATTATTTCAAATTGACGTGAATCACAACCCGTTTTTAACGTGTTTAACATGTTTAACATCCAAGAGAAATACAGTAACAGGAAACCCTAATGCCTGTAATATGTCATAGTTTTAAGTTCGTAGTGACAAGTTAACAACCCTAGCGATTTTCGTCATATACTTACGTCAAATTTAAAAATTTCTAGCTTCTAAGCCTGGCCGCACATTGTCCGAAATTTCTGATACGAAACATTTGAACTGCCAGAGTACTCTGGTGTTTCGTCCCAAGGCTTTTGGGCCCAGTGGGCCCAATGACCAGATATTATGAATTTTTAACATTTTTTCATCTGGCGATTGCTCCCAAGTAATTATTTTTTATGACTTTTGGGCTTATGTCTGTAGGGCTAGCAAAAAAGTTGTAGATTTGAATAAAAAACAAAATAATTATTTTGTATGAAAACATTTATTACACACTAAATGAATAAATGATATTTAAAGAAAAATAATTCAATGGACATATATATCTATATATATTATATAAAACTCAAAGGTGGTCTATCAACGCACAGCGCGACCGATCGGGCTGAAATTTGGCATCCGCTAAAAAAGGATTTTGATCAATTCTACCTCCAAGGGGTTAAAATTGGGAATGAAAGGCGGGCAAAAGCTCGTGTATAATAAATTAAAATCTCTTATGACATAAATAATAACAAAAGTATTTATCTTCTAAATAATCTAATTATATTATTATTGTATAGTTGTTTCAGTTTAAAATTTGTTAATAATTATTATTTTTATATAAAGCTTATATATTTCTTTAATTGGCAAATTATATATAAAATTCTTTGTAAGATAACGACTAATTAATTAATTAATTTTATATAAGTAAGTTTCATTCAATTGCGCGCCATTGTTATGGCAGAATGTTAGAACTATAAAGGTGGGTTTAAACTTTAAACCAAAAGAACATAGAGCAAGAACTGCACAAGAACATTATTTTGTATTCGTTTTGTGTAAACTATAATTAATTACAACATACTTTAGATCGTTTACACCAATCGAACCAACAAGAACATCAAGAATAAGAATTTTTGCTCTATAGATGAGAATCATTTAGACCAAACGAGCGAATGCTCATTGCTCATTCGTCAACGATAAGTAGTAGGGTTCACACTACACTACGTCTGACTGTGATAGCGATATTGTGATTTGAAGTGCTGCATTTATTGTTATAATTATAACGCAATTAATGTGAAATAAAAAATAAAGAAAGAGTGGCTGGTGGGGAACAAATTTAATACAAAGAAGAAGACTCGATAATTTAAAAAACCCGCCAAAAAGTCAAAATTTTCAAGAACACTAGAATCCCTTTGAAGTGACCGCCTGGAAGAGCGAGCACGTCCGAACACGAAAGAACGCTCTAGGTAACTGCTCGAGCGCTCTTGCGTCGGTTACACCAAACGAGCGAGCATTCTTGGAGCATTCTACCTATTTACCGCCGAACACGTGGCGAACACACTAGAACAGGGGTCGGCAGACTTACCAATCAGATGAGCCAAATATCAAGTTTGTAGATTTTTCCATACCTTCAAAGAGCCGCTACATAAATTGTATAAGTCTAATATTAAAATAATAATTAGTTAGAGTCTAATTTGCTTTACACTACAAAGCGGTTGTATCGGTTAATTTGCTTCTTAATTATTTACTTTTAATCTGATTCGTAGATGAAAATGTTTGCTCACATGAACTATAAGACAGATATACATAATAGCAAATGCTAGTTTTTTGTCGTTTCATATGTTGCAACTTGCAGGAAGGCTATTCTATTGTATCAAACAGGATTTGCTCTATTTTGGGTAATTGTTTTACAGTCAGAGTGCGAGCGCACACGTTGACGGAGAATTCAGTTGTTTCATATTGTTTAGGTGTTTTATTTATTGCTAAAGTTTCTTTTATGCTAAAGTTAGGCAGTGAATTAGTGTAAGAAGAGCCATATTAATCCTATGGAAGAGCCGCATGCGGCTCGCGAGCCGCGGTCTGCCGACCCCTGCACTAGAACAACGTAAGAATGCTCGTTGTTTGTTTACATCAAAAGAGCTTTACTAGAATGAGAATTCGCTCGTTTGGTCTAAACGGAGCTTAAGTAGTTAATAAGACCTTTATGTCAACAACATTCTGGCAATAAAGACATTTGAATTTGAAAATGAAAAATATTTTGTATGACGTACTATGGCAACTTTATGCCGATAGGCGCGAGCAGCTATAGCCCGGCCGAATTTTATTTATGATTTGAATAAAAGAAAAACTTCCCAAGTCTATCGTACTACTAAGAATCATTTTACTGTGGGAAAACAACTATTACACTAGAAAGACCGGAATTCTGAACTTCCTAGAAAGACCTAGAGCGGTCAAATGACCCATCGTATGTTTAAACGTGTTTTGTGTTTCTTATTATTTTGCTTTTGCATTTTATTGATCATGTAATTATTTATAAATGTATCTTAATTAAATATTAGAACAAATATTTAAGAAAATAATTTAAAAAAGCATTTTATAGACCTACTACTGATATAATTGACATTATTATGACTCCACAAGACTTATTGGTTTTGTTCCTTTATTTGAGCATAAAACACAGTTTTTTACACATTTTATATTTTCTCATTTTGGCTTAGAATGGTAAAGTTATTTGAATGTACAGTAAATCATGTCAAGTAGCCATGATCATCTTGGTGAAAATACTCTATTGGAACTTAGAAATATTATTTTTTAGTATCATATTTTTGGTTACATCATAAAAATCTATTATCACTAAGCTAAAAAAAGCATAAAAATATGCTATAGAAATAAAATATATTTAAAATTTGCATAAAAATAACAATTTTTATGAATTTTTCATAGAACTAAAATTCGTAACCTTTAGTTTGTTATATTTTGCTTTGTTTGTGTAGGTAAAACAAAAAATAACATAAACATAAATATTTTGTTTCAATTCGAACTACCAATAAACCCTGGCTGTGTTAGGCCAAGTCAGGCAACAATACTACGAAAATCTACGCTGATATTTGTAGTAACGTTGATGCTTTTCAATAAACAGGGTTCCACTAGAAAAAATCTTGAAATACACTATAATGTCAAAACAGGCATGGCAAAAGATTTTATTTGTACACGTTTTACTGATCATATACATGCAAATATATTCTCATTATGTTTACATATCAAATTATGAAATTTGAGATCATTTACATAAATAAAAGTATTCATCCCAGTTTTTGTTCCATGAGTCATTCACAAGTCTATTTCAGTCGAGTTTTTTTATAAATTTCATATTCAAATTTCATATATAATACACAAACAAAGCATATATAATAATAAAACATTTGAAACAAAAATAAAACAAGCAATAAAAACCAATTTTCCTTAGAAATTGTATTCAAGCGGTCAATTGACCGCTGCGGTCTTTCTACGTAGGTTATTATATAAAACCTATAATTATTAAGCTCTCATTAAAACATTTTATCACAATTTAAACAATCAAAAATAATTAAATGTCACGAAAGGAAAACAAATTTTATGCAACGGTAACAAAAATATCGCAAATTTAAAACGACAATGCGGTCATTTGACCGCTCCGGTCTTTCTAGTGTTAAAATTTCACGCAGTACCTATATAGCAGGTAATGTTTTTAAACTTGATTCGACGCAGTATGTTTAGGTATTAATAATAATAATAATATAAGTTTTAAGGTGATAGTGTTAGATAATATGTTTTAACCTATCAACCCCCATAAGGACACTGGCGACCGCGAAAACAATAGAATAACACTAGATTTCCAAGAATCCGCGATCGAAGGATTAAATGTACAAAACAATATTATGGTTATAACTTATAACTGATTATTTTTGTGCTAATTCAAAATTTCTTGCCAGAAAACAATGGATCATAAAAGTGGGACCAATCGCCAGATGAAAAAATGTTAAAAATCATATCTGGTCATTGGGCCCAATGGGCTTAAAAACCTTGGGACGAAACAACAGAGTACTCATCCGATCGACGTCATCTGACAAATTATGTCAGACGCCCGCCGTTCCGCACTCTGCTCATATATTTTGTATCTGACGTCCGGTCCGGATGAGTTGTCAGATGCCGTCTATCGGATGGCAGAAATTTTTAATTGCTTTCCGGCGGGCGTCCGAAATTTTACGTCAGATGACGTCGATTGGTAGCAGTTCAAATGTTTCTGATCAGAAAACCGGATCGCGCTCTCTCTTACATTTTGTACTGAGCCGAGTGAGCTCGAACTCGCCGGAAGGAAATTTCGGATAGTGTGCGGTGTGGCGGTCCGGCCGACGTTCAAATGTTTCGTATCAGAAATTCGGACAATGTGCAGCCAGGCTAAGTCGGCATACTCTATAATAATTCTGTCTACTCTGTCCGGGCGTCCTCTACTGTTTAATATTATACAATTGTATGCGTTGCGTCATCGTAGTCAAGACAGTTTTGACTTGGTGTGCCGGGTGTGCGCCACATGATAGACACAACTGTTTTAATTGTCTCGTAAGACTGACTTGTCTATGTGAAACAAGACTGTCTAACTACAGTCGTGTCTCCGATGTGCGGTCGCACCAATAGACGACAATAAAGAAATATATATGACAGCAACGCAGCGTTAGCGCAACGCAATGTGACCGTAAAACTATAAACACACAGCCCTAAGCAAAAGTTGAACGTACGACAACAATAGAACTCGGATCCGCTTAGAACAGTAATTAATACCTGGATATTGATCCAGGTTGCCCAGGTACTCGTCCCAGGGGCACGCTATTTGCAGAGACAGACAATCTCCGCATGATGGAGTATCGACAGGCGATTTACCGTGAAGACGGGAGCGACTCCTAATATTTACTCCCATTGTTTTGAATAACGTCAAGTAGTGCGACGACGTGGTATTGATACTTGAAATGTAAAAGTTGATATTTGACTTGTAGATGTAGTTGTAAGTCAGTCAGATTTATAATTGACGTGTTTTAAAAGTTTATTAGTTACTTTAACAGTTTCGAAATAAAACGTAAGCTTATAGTGTAGATACATGCTTGGATTTTAATATACATGTAATTTAAATGTATTTTCATTTACGCAATTTAAACGTATTTTAATTAAAGTTTAAAATATAAAATCGTCTGTTCATCGTTTGTTTTGAAGTCATGTAAACAGAGATGGTACGGTAAATCTGGGGGCACGGTAGTGCCCCAGCCAAGCTTTTTAGCAAAGGCACGGCCGTACCATACTTTTCTCGAAGCGGTTCGCAGCTATTTCACACCCCCTTTATCTTCGATGTTAACAAAGCTAGGGATTCAGAATTTCGGCCACTAGGAGCAAATATTAAAACTAGCTTAACCTTCAAATTATATGAAATTTTAATAAATAGTTTAATAGTTACGGATGGTCAAAGTTACTACATTTTGTCACTCACAGACTTTTAGATCATCAAAATTCTAAGGTACTTTTAGCAGACTTAGAACCTTGAAATTTGGTACCCGGATAGGTCTTTATTTACAATGAAAGGAAAAATTATGAAACCGGCCAAGTGCGAGTCGGACTGGCGTACATAGGGTTCCGTACCGTAAATTTGTATGGGAGCCCCCCTTAAATAATAAGTATATTTAATTTTTAATATACAGCTGAGTATTTTCTGAAATTTTCAAATACCTTACTGTTACCATCTATACTAATATTATAAAGAGGTAAACTTTGTTTATTTGTTTGTTTGTTTAATTGTAATGAATAGGCTCAAAAACTACTGGACCGATTTTAAAAATTCTTTCACCATTCGAAAGCTACATTATTAACAAGTAACATAGGCTACTTTTTATTTTGGTAAATATAGGGTTCCGTAAGATATTTGGGTTTTTTTGATACAAGGTGAAAAAAATCAACCAGAAAAGTTACTTATTTTGCGTACGCTGCCTAAACTATAAAAGATATGACCATACAATGTTCTAAATCAATGTAGATCTTATAAATATCTACAAAAACGTCCGGGACACACTATACCTATCTATGTCAAGTTAGGCAAAACAGCCATTTTTTTATTTAAAAATCTTGATTTTTTTTACTACATTTAAACGTATTTATTTTACTCATGCTGATAATCCTTATCAAAATTAATTATTTCATCACTAAGTATAGTGTATGTAGATAATATTTGGTGTTTGAATGATTAAAATTTGACGTTTCGTTTAGAAGTTATGGTGAAATTAAAAATTGCGATTTACGCCCGTTTCGAAGTAGGCGCTACCAAGGCGGGGGTGCGCAGTACTTAGCGAAGATCATGACCGGCCCTGCAGCTGGTGAATTAGCTCATATACCAAGAATACCAATGATCTGTACTGATTTGCCTATACCTTGCAAAAGGCTCCAATTTCCTGTGAGACGTAGCTTTTGCGGCAGTACAGACCAATGCGGGCCACGGGTAGTAATAATGAATATAAATCAAAACTGCTGAATCGATTTTAATAATTTTTTCAGTGGCTATATATATTTTATACCCGTGCGAAGCCGGGGCGGGTCGCTATTATGGATATAGAGCAAAATAGGGGAAAAATCGTGTTTGTTGTATGAGGCCCCATATTAATAATTTATTTTATTTGAATTGGACTATTAGCTTTTATAACGATACCAGAAATACATAATTTGTGAAAATTGCAACTACCTAGCTATGGCGGTTCTTGAGATCCAGCCTGGTGACATAAGGATGGACGACGGACAGACAGCGAAGACTTATTATTTATTGATAATAGGGTCCTGTTTTCATCCTTTGGGCAGGGAAACCGAAAAACTGAAAAATAACATACATAATAATAATTTAAAGTAGTTTATTAAATAAAACATTTTTATGTTTGTAACTTTGCAAGAACCGCATGAGTTTCGACTGCATTTTTGTTATAATGAAATGGTATTGATTAAATAAAAAATAGTATTGACAACGTTAACAATGAAACAATAATTAAATTCTTGTACTGTACTGCGATGTACACTCCTTACTCGCTCGATATATACTCGTAATATGGGAGTTTTAAGTTATCACATGCAATAAGGTGTGCTCCTTTCCTGCGAGGAACGTTGACGCTTACATCAGTGCTGCTATGTATTCAACGCTATGCTAAAAATGACCACCTTCAAGTATTTAAGCTTAAAAGTTAATTAAAATATATGAATAATGGTTTCTTAAGTTTTCGCGAGTATCACTCATGATATTATAAGTTTAAACACTTACGGATTTTGTCGCGGAGCACTTTTATTAATCCCGACGTTTCAGCTGCTTTACAGCGGCCGTGGTCACGGGTGGACTGAGGTGACAGGTGTCCAATTTCTTGAAGTTCTTTAACTACCCGAAGACCACCCGTGACCACGGCCGCTGTAAAGCAGCCGAAACGTCGGGATTAATAAAAGTGCTCCGCGACAAAATCCGTAAGTGTTTAAACTTATAATATCAAAATATATGAATATTAATAATCGACTCAGAACTAACGAAGCCTCAAAAAATAATATAAAGAAGATAGAGAATGAGAACCAAGCTAAGTACAGAAAATTTATAACTTGACTTGAAAAGAAAAGAAACAAAAACCTTAAAAAAAGAAATGAAATCCCACCAAAACATGAAATGTAAAAGGAGCCAAGCAAAATATTGCATAGCTGTAATACTTCTGTCGTAAAAAGTTTTCAGATCACATTCAAGCCAAGCCTTCAACTTATTTTGTAATTTAAATCAACATTTAGTAAATGTATCAATAGATTTCTTTATTTTATAATTATTATAGTGGCTTGGCAATGAGCACAAGAGAAACAAAAATATAAAACTGCATATTTGAAGGAATTCATACTTACACAGACGGCAAGCATAAAGTGTTTTAGTATGTAACGACGCATGTGGCCGATGATACCCAATATATTATATTATTTCTCTTATGCTCATTGCCAAGCCACTATAATAATTATAAAATAAAGAAATCTATTGATACATTTACTAAATGTTGATTTAAATTACAAAATAAGTTGACGGCTTGGCTTGAATGTGATCTGAAAACTTTTTACGACAGAAGTATTACAGCTATGCAATATTTTGCTTGGCTCCTTTTACATTTCATGTTTTGGTGGGATCTATGAATATACCAAAAATATGCTTGTAAATCATTATAGTGCAGCACGAGTCGGCGCATGAGTACCGGAAACTATTCCACCTCAATTTTTTTATGCGATCCTCTTCAAATTGCCCTCCTGATGATATAAATGCCATGTAGTACAGTAATTGAAGGCAAAAATCAGGTGCAACCTCCGATTTCGTTGAACCTCCATCGATTTGGATGAAAATTTGGGATTAAGTACGTTAAGCCCTCTACTTTAAAAGTGACATACGCTCGTATCGCGCTTTTTTTTATTTTAGGGGTGAAATCCACCCCTTTTGTTGAAAATAGAAGAAATGCAGATAAAACCATTCTGGCTTAACTAATTGCGTTTAATTTGATAAAATAATTGTTTTTAATGTTTTATTCATGATTTATGATTATATTTTAATTAATTTTTCAATCCTTTTAGCAACCATCTCTTAAATCGTGAAGAAAACATTTTTTGTATTTCTTTGCTTTAAAATCGTATATTTACATTACATAAAGAGTTTGTTTAGTATTTATGACATAATTTTTGGATAAGACTGAAATATAAACCCCTAAAAGTACCCCTTTATTGAAGAAAAACGGTATTGGTTTTAAAACTTATAAGGTTTAAGTTTTTGAACCCAATTTTTTTAGTTTATTTACTAATTAGTATTAATTTCTTATTAAGTTTTTTTTTTGCGAAATTTTTTCACCCCTGTAAACTACCCAATATCTGAATAATGAAAAATATCTGAAAAATGCTTTAAGTTTTTATTTTAAGTTTTTCATCAGCTTTAAATATGAGTTCGAATATTTTTTCATAGTTAAGATAAATTTTATTTATATTATATTTCAAACATTGATATTATTTAGTCCTAAATATTCAAACAACTATTTCAAACTACCCTCTGTGCAAAAAATTGACCCAAAGGCTGAATCTGCTGGACTGAAATATTTAATAGACGCACATCATTATAAAAAGCCCCTCTCTTATCTAATGGATATTTACCGTTTCGCTTACTTTCTGAATATTGAAAGACTTGAAAAGATTAATGTATATTTAGTATAGATTAGACGAAGCCTGCAATCGCGCTGGAACCGTACATTTTTTCGGGATAAAAAGTATCCTATGTCCATATTATCCATTCCCGAGACTCATACTCAAGTATTTTCATACTAAATTTTAGCAAAATCGGTTGAACCGTTTGGGTGTTAAGAGGTAACAGATAGACAAAAACACTTTAGCATTTATAATATTAGTATAGATGTACCTATTGACAGGGTTTCCTACAATATTTGCATCCCAAATCTCTGCTTCTAAATTGTTTTCAAAAAAATTTTTTCGTTAATATCACAATAGCTCTATTAATTTTTAAGTTAGCGGGTTCATTTATGGACCATTTTAAAGGTTATTTTCAAGAACTTTAAGATCGGCTTGAAAAATACTATTAAGAACCCTTGGTTAAAAAAAAAAATTAGGGTTAAAAGGTCCCGGTTTCATGGTTCTCGCGGTAAAAATTAGGCTTTAAGCGTCTCTATCTTCGTTATTTTTCATCCTATAAAAATCAAAAGGATTTTCTTTTGATTTTGAAAAGATTTCTTAGAAAATGGACACAAATTTCGATCTTTATTATTTTTACAAAGGCTCAATATTTTTTAAGTTATGTTCAAAACAAAATGACATTTACGAAAATTTGAGTAATTTCGATTTTACTAAATCATTCTTTTTTTCAAAACGAAGCATTCTAAACCAAGAAAAATTTTTTAAGTCATTACTTAAGCTAAAATAAAGAAAATCCTTTGGGGATAACCATAAATTTGAATTATTGTAGAAATGGTCAAAGTTTTATTTTTAGATTTTTCCAAAAAAAATTGTAAGGGTCATATTATTTTTATCATAACTTGTTCAATTTTGATGCTATTAACTTTTTAAAATGCTTATTAGAAAGGTACTTCTAAGCACTTTAAAAGGTCTCAAGAAAGTACATGTCATAAGATGCATCGGTTTACCGTTATTTAAGTTTGAATGCTTAGGCTTAGGTACTCGCCGAAAGAAAAGGGTAGAAATTAGTTTGTTTTTTTATTGGCTTTAATTTTGGTAATTACACATTTTTCGTAAAAACCTATAGTTTCTTATTTAATTATGAAAAACCGCTTTAAGACATGTATTTTTCTCATGCAAAAACATGATCTTTGATAACTCCGAAAGTATTGATTTTTTAAAAAAACTTTATATTACAAATTTTACTTACAATTTACGTGTCTATTGATTCCTGGAGTTATTTTTATTTAAAAAAATTCACCCCCCGAGAAGGTTTGGCATCCACCCCCAGGGCAAAAGCGCAAGTTGGCACTATGTCACTTTTGTTTCTTAGGGTATCCCCCACCTGCTCACCAATTTTCATGAAAATCGATGGAGGTTCAACGAAATCGGAGGTGAAAACCTTCATTGCCTCCACTAATGGTGCAACTCCGTGCCATATTGTTTAAACAAACATTGTTTAAACAATTGCAAGGAATTGTTATTTTTTAACCGGACATTTTTTTTATATTCTTTATTGAAATACCAATAAAAAAGGTACTATGACTTTTCACGATAAAGTTAATATTTTTAAAGGTTCGAAAAATCTCAAATTTGGTTACTGAATGACCCATGAAAAATATATATAACGATAAGCAACGGCTTATCGTAGCATCTCGTAACACATTGCAGCATATCGTAGCATCTCGTAGCACCAAGTAGCATTTCGTAGCAATTCTCGCATCGTGCAGTAATTCAGCAATCTTTACCTAACTATTCAGAAATAAAGAAAAGAAGTGCATAATAAACCATACTCAATGTCCAAAATAAGTTTAATATAAACTTTAAACTCCATGAAATATAAAACCATAAACACACTCGTGAATTCTATTGGAATACTTCTAAAACTTTCTCCAGTACGGGGAACATAAGTCTATTAACACACATTTCCGCTCACATATTAAGCGCAAGCAGAAGTACTACAATAAGCCCGTACACATGTGTACTCAGCTCAAACACGACCCTTGCATTCTAAACAACTACATTCTCCAAGCTCTTCCAGGAGATAAAAGTTAAACGAAACTCAACCATGCTACAACGAAATAAGTTGCAACTGCTGGTAGAGACCATTTCCAGCTGGTCTGTTTAATATAACTTCTATTCCATTGTAATAAGAGCGCCGGATGAGTTGTAATCCAGTGTATCGAATAGATACGAGTGTTGAAATGGGATTGGGTATTACTTTGTTACTTTGAAAAGTTATAGTGCGAGTTTGTTTCACCGGGACTGGTTTATTAGGTTGCGAAAATATATTACCACCTCCAAGACGTCGTATATCATAAGATTTATAGAAAAACTTAGGAGAATAGATAGTATTGGTGATGTTGAGAGGTAAATTAACTTTACCGAATAGCCGAAAATGTATTATAAAAGCTAAGTTACGTTTAGAGAACAATGAGTATTGAATTAGGAAAAGCCAAAACTTTTTGAGAATTTTAATCAAACGATATAATTTTAGTCACTTTTAGTTACATCACTGAAATTCCAGTTACTAAAAACTTTTCAAATAATGATAAAAAATTTACATTGGCTTTAGGCTACCTGCGTCACCTTTTCTAACTTGAATCAAAGTCAAATTCTAAAAACAAAATCTCAAAAAGAGAACACGTCTTTCAAAAGACGTAAAACAATTTACTAGGAGCACAGGACGCGCGTGTCGGGGCATGTGTACTTGGCCCATGCAAATGTTGCAGATAGCGCTATTGGCCTGCACTAACTGTCGTGACCCCCTAATGACCCCTCGGCTTGTGGACCCCCGGGATCAAAACTGGTCGTACGCTAAAGATCTTGATAACCCTTTGGCCTGTGGACCCCCGCGATCAGAACTGGACATACGCTCAAGATCTTGTGGTTCATTGACCCCCCTAGTAGACCCCCTAAAACTATGTTCTTAGACCCCCTGTCTATTGACCCCGTGAACCCCTGTAACCTTCTGTAACCTTTTCTTCTGGAGACTACACGTAGAACTCCTGGGAACTGTCTTCTTAGTTCTGATGAACCCTTAACCTCAGGACCTGGCTTTAAGACTGGACATACAAAAATACTTACGGCTTGTTGATTCTCTGCCTTATGACCCCTCTTCATACAACGCGTAGACCCCCTAGAGACCCCTTATCCCCCTAGAGATCCCTCGCCTCCGGGAACATCCTGGCGCAGCGCCAGGAACCGAGGTGAGCAGAATGAGGTAATTCATTAAATGCAATGCGACTGATATTCTATATTTGTTGCTGTTTGGTGTACCGCCACTTAATATTTTGTCTTGTTTTTGCTGTGTAAAGTTTTGTGTTCCGGTATTTTCTACGTCAGCTTAGCTTTAAAACTTTATGAATTCAGATAAGTTGGCGTTAAGCCCTTTACTATGATAGCGTTCGAAATTATGAAGCGGTTATATATATTCTATACTACTCGTTGTAAAGAGAAAACTTTTGTGAGTTTATGGCGTGGTAGGGATAATCTTTGAATGTATAGAACCTACTTAAAAAATTCAGTCTCCAAAAGTCAAGTTATCTGTGTTTGTTATGTAACACTAACATATAACTTTCAAAACGAAAAAGGTTTTCAAAGTGACACAGCCTAAGTCTATACCATTTTTATATAAGAGTAATTTTCAAAATTCACAAGATCATTAGAGAATCAAAGTTTTTAAGATGCCAAAAATGCTACATTATCTCTTCAGCTCTTAGCCAATGAATATTTTCCAGGTTGTAAGGTGACCGTTCCAGACAAACATTGTCACTTTTACAATATTAGAATGGACTTTCACCGTAAATATGTTCTGCCGTCAAGACATATCATATTGTAACCTCAAGCATGAAACATGTAAATAATTTATATTTTTCTTCCGTACCGACGCTCCGACATCCATACTAATGTATTGGTATACTAAATTATTGAATACCTGCCATCTGAAGCATATTGTGTTGTCAAACATGTAGAACTAAAGCATTGAATAGGGTAAAGTTAGACAGCAGAGCAAGAAGATATTTCCCTCTCTTTTCTCCGTAGATTGGGTTTCAGTAGCAGATAATGTCTTTATTTCATCGACAGCAGACTTTCAATGGTAAGTGCAACAGAATGAATTCAAACTGAAACTACACTGAGAATTAAACATCACTATGTAATTTGGCTAGTTGACGGAAATACTAGACACACTAGTTTAGTTGAGTCTCAATTTTTATAACCGAGTAAGCACTAAACATATGAATAATTATTTTCTCATACACCATTTTATCCAATTCAGTATGTTTCGTAAGCAGCATAAATTGGACAACTAAAATTTTAAGCAAATTTTATAGACTTGGAAAGCGTCCAGCAGTTGTAACCTAATCATTTAATAAGGAATCCTCGTACCAATAAAATTCCTTAATTACAATTCGAGCACAAATGACCTTATTAATGTTAGAGAGTAAATTACTCTAGAATTAATTAATTCATAGTTATTTACAAATGAGATTACATTAATTTACTGTCCTATAACAATTTTATTTTATTTTATTTATTAGAAAACTTACAGCGTAATATAACAATAACGATAGTTATAATGTATAGTATATAGCGACATGCCAATAACAAGTTTTCGCTAGTAAGTAATAAGTTTAAGTTTAATAAGATTCAATCAAATTAATTTAAACTGATATGGTTCAGATTTCGGGCTGATTTTCAAAATGGAAAAGATCATCCCAAAAAAGCTGCAAGGGAGTTCAAAAGGCGCAGATTACAGCAGCAAGCAGCAGAACAACGGCAAGCAGCACATATTTTGCTGTTTCTAAAGCACAATAAAAGCACAGATTATTCAAGCAGTAAGACCGATAAAACTATTAACTGTGCTAAGAATATATTATAATTTTTGATAGCGCTAACTATTTTCTTAAGGCATCAGCTACATGATTTGATTAGTCAGCTGAATGTCTTCCACAGTGCGTTTTTTGCGTAACTTTCTGCCGCGCACTGTAAAACTCTGGAACGAACTATCACCAGCAGTATTTCCGGACCTATACGACCTGCAAACCTTCAAGAAAAGAGCGTATTCCCTCTTAAAAGGCCGACAACGCACCTGCAGCTCTTCTGATGTTGCGAGTGTCCATGGGCGACGGTAGTTGCTTACCATCAGGTGACCCGTTTGCTCGTTTGCCCCCTTATTTAATAAAAAAAATATATAATAATATTAGAGACCTTTTGTGTAACGTAAACTATCTCACTAAAAGCATAACCAACAAAATAAACTTATGTAAAATCATAACCAAATATAACGACATCTCTAAGCTAATAAGGCTCTCTGTCAACATATCGCCCACAAAGATGGAATGTAGTTCGCGATAGTACCGGGGCGTACACGTGAGCATTTTTCCAAGCAATTAGCTAAAAGCTACAGCGTATGGCCCCACTGCGGGCGGAGATGACTGGGCGATTATTGGGATACGCTGCCAATATTTGGCAGATGAATATTAAGTATGTTAGAAGTCTCTTGAATATTAAGTATTGGGTTATCACTGTCTTTTTTGTAGCAGAACAACCACGCAAAATAAATATAATTATAATACGATACAAAAAATACGCTAATACTTGTTAGAATGAGAAAGGCAACATTTTGCAAAAAAATACTATCTTGCAGATAGTGTGTATTGTAGAGCCTTTTATATAAGAACAGCTTTTTGTTCCCAAAAACTTCTTTTAACCCCGTTGGGTTCTTAAGGATCGATTTCCTTTCATCCAAATGAAGTCAGGGAAAATATCAAGTTACCATAATGTCACAATGTTATCCATACATCGCATTATTCAAAAGTTTCTACTCATTTTTGTTTCAGACGTTCCAGTGAATATTTTGTGAAAGTTCAAAAGCTTTCCGAGTTACACATTAACTTCCGACCGACTTGCTCGGAAACTTTCATAAACGTGTCTAGAAAAGTAAAGCGCGATATTATCATTAAAACAAGGAATGTGAGAACGATAAAAATATGGTGTGGGAACTTTGTAGCAAGCTTCAAAAGAACATTGTGTGACATGGCATGCTAGGTAGTCATTTCCAATGTAGTGTATTATTTTGCGACAGCTTCAGAAAATTTTACAGCACGATTCAAGATTGTACTGCTTGGAACGAAACTTGCCACTTGAAATGGCTTGTTATGTATCATTGGACAATTTTGACACTGGCACTCAAGCAATCCGCAAGCGGTCACGTCAAATGAATGTCGAAAAATGAGGTGTCCCCAATCTCCATCGGTGTGGTCATATTAGATCTCCATCCACAGCCTCAAATCAAATCGCCCGCTGCAATTCGCACCCCACCCGACGGCGGGAGTTGCATAGGCGCTTTTCTGCATAATTGAGAGTACACCGTGCACCAGGATCGCGGCGCGTCAAGCGCTTCTTTAATCTTAATAATGCAAGCGCTCTCGCTACATTCGCGCACAAAACACCCCGTTTTAATACAGCCCGTATCTTTGTTATTTATTGCGCGAATAAAAATTGTTTTACGCCTTATTGTTTATCTCTATTTGTTTATATTTACTGCTTGCTTGGTATTAGAGGGCTAGATTTAGCTTTGTTCTAGTGAAGTTCTTTATAAAGTTCCTTGGCACTTCAAAGTCTACAAATGTAAGAGATCACAGTTTTTGTTAATAGCAGTATCTAGTAGTAGTAGTTGTTAACTTTACAAACTATTAAAATATTAAGATATGGAAATTGCAATGATGATGAGCAGCATTGAGCAGCGTTGAACCACATACCGCAGCCTCTGCGGTGGGGCTGCCACGGCTTATCATCACATTCTCGCATAATTTATAAAGGCCAGCATACATCTCAAAGATTAAGTTGGCCTTAACGTAATCTTTAAAAACTGAAATTAAGAGAAAATTAATAGCATTTTTATCTAGTTCTCTTAAATATAATGAACTAGCGACCCGCCCCAGCGTCGCACGGGTATAAAATATATAGCCACTGGAAAAATAATTAAAATCGATAGTCTATGATCCTTCACGTGGCACTATTTGGCACAGATAAGAAGTAGTTCTTATCTGTGCCAAATAACATAAAAATTGCTCCAGTAGTTCGCGAGATAAGCCCTTTCAAATAATTTCTCCCGTTTTTTCCACATTCTCCTATTAGTCTTAGCGTGATAAAATATAACCTATAGCCTTTCTCAATAAATGGGCTATCTAACACTGAAAGAATTTTTCAAATCGGACCAGTAGTTCCTGAGATTCGCGCGTTCAAGTCAGCCCTTTCAAATAATTTTCCCCGTTTTTTCCGCATTTTCCTCTATTTCTTCGCTCCTATTAGTCTTGGCGTGATAAAATATAGCCTTTAGGCTTCCTCGATAAATAGGCTATCTAACACTGAAAGAGTCATCAAAATCCGTTGCGTAGTTTAAAAAATTAAAGGGAACAAAGGGACATGAGGGAAAAAAGCGACTTTGTTTTATAATATGTATGGATATGGAAGAATATAAGCCCATTCAAATAATTTCTCCCGCTTTTTCCACATTCTCCTATTAGTCTTAGCGTGATAAAATAATATAGCCTATAGCCTTCCTCAATAAATGGGCTATCTAACACTGCAATAATTTTTCAAATCGGACCTGTAATTCCTGAGATTCGCGCGTTCGCGAATACCCTTTCAAATAATTTTCCCGTTTTTTCCACATTTTCCTCTATTTCTTCGCTCCTATTAGTCTTAGCGTGATAAAATATAGCCTCTAGCCTTCCTCGATAAATGGGCTATCTAACACTGAAAGAATCATCAAAATTCGTTGCGTAGTTTTAAAGATTAAAGGAAATAAAGGGACATGAGGGAAAAAAAGCAACTTTGTTTTATAATATGTATAGATGTATATAAAAGCTAAGTAACCTATCACTATGTAATGCCTATTAGCACACTTTCCACTGATACCTTGTCGACAAAGCGTATTCGATGTACGAGTAAAACATACGAATCCATATTTACTATTATTACAAACTCGAAAGTGTGTCTGTCTGTCGGTCCCTTACCTCTTCACGCCTGAACTGCTGAAGCAATTTTACTGAAATTTGGTTTGGAGAGTTTTTGAGTCCCGGGAAAGGACATAGAATACTTTTTATCCCGAAAACATGTACGGTTTCTGCGCGACAAACGAATTGTGGCACAACGGAGTTGCGGGCTTCATCTAGTTTAATATAATCATGAGCGAAAGACACAAGTGATAATTCAATTCCCGAGATCCTATACTCCAACCGGACTTTAGCTCAATTCGATTTGTTAGCTATCTCGAGCTATTTCGTCACAACAATCGATTGCCAACGGAACTGCACGTAGATGCGCCCGTATATTTTATAGTGAAGTTGGCTGACCCGACTAAAGGCTTCATAATGATTCGATTTATCTTGCTCAGGCTAGTCAGGTTATATTAAACGCTGCGGCAAAAATGTCGGAGCCTACATTATTTGGAATTAAGAACGAAAAGGGGTCAATTTACTTGTGTTTAAAGTTTATAGCAGCTATAATGTAAATATGATAAAGATATTAACTTACCACCACACGATAGCTATAAGTTTCTACGAAATGTATTGAACATTGATAAGTTATTAATTACTATACAGTATACGTAAAAACGAAAACTTTACTTCACCCAGAAGGAACATAAGGCAGTCCGTGTGTAAAGAAAGTCCTTAAGATAACATTAAGACAACGAAAACTTACAGAAGCTATACGCTTTTATTTCGAAGAACTTTTGCTCATAGCATGTTTAATGATCATTGTTCATGGGTTGCGATTTAGTTCTATTAAACCTTTTAGTTTATTAAAGGAAAATATTACGGAAAAAGTAACTATTGTTTTACATTACCTTTTAACCGATTTGATTAACTAAATGCAGTATCGTCGTTCTATTCGGACGTTTGTACATTTTGCCGATGAAATGTAAACATTTTTCAGTCAGCAAAATTTTATGGCACGTCAAATATTGCTGGCGTTTCGGTAAAATTGATGATATTGACCAAGCATTGGCTCGAATAGGACCTTGGCACAAAAAACTGGCAATTAATAGCGATTGTACCTAAGCGGGCTATACGTATTGCGTAATATTATTATTGACCGTCTAGGGTTAATATTGAAGATCGCACGCCTTCAATCTAATTGTCAAATAAACTGTTCAATAAAATTGAAGCGTGATATTGCACAATACAATTGACCGTCTAGGGGCCGGCTAAGGCACGATTTAAATGCGTCCGCACGAACGAGCCGCAACACTGCTAGATCACAAACAATTGTATACAACGATTTATTAATACTAGATGACGCCGGCAACTCCGGGAACCCTACATTTTTCCGGGATAAAAAGTATCCAATGTCCTTTCCCGAGACTCGAAGTATCTCCATACGAAATTTCACCACAATCAGTTCAGCGGCTTAGGCGTGAAGAGGTAACAGAAATTTAGACAGACAGACACGCTTTCACATATTTTATAATATGGATAAATCCAATCCAGGAGTGTAACAAATAATTTTAATAAAAATAATATAATCAAATGAATTTAGAAAATTCTTGTAATTCTGTGTAGTTTGTACCTCATGGTGTGAATGTTATCTTAATTATAAAGTTAATTGTGAAAGTATACATAAGAATACCACTTTCATCAATAGTATTTTATATGATAATGTATACCACAAGTCACAACGCGTAAGGTTGGTATAAGTCTATACTCACTTTAATTATTCCCCATTTTTAGCCCGCGACCATTATGGAAAGCACTCAGCTAAATTATCGCTCCTTTATCCTCCCGCTAAACTTGTGTTATGAATATTTTACATTACACTTTAACACATGTGGAGCAATATTCAAAGTGTATGAATTAACTGCTGTTGTAAAAACTATGTTGATGTCTTGGAGTTTTTAAGGTTTTAATCATGTGATGTGTCAGTAGTCACTACAAAGAAAGATTCGCACACATCGTGACGAGACGCAGCCGTGCGGGCCGCATTTTTCATATAGTCTTCTAACCCATCGTGCACTCGGTCATAAAACTTGCAACTTGTCACAATGTGTATTGTGTACTTAACATTGCGTTGCTAATGTGTTGCTTTGACACACAATATTATATATTATTATGTAATCTATTAGTTGCTGTTGGCCAAAAAAAAAAACACGGCTAAATTATTTGGAGAACTTCGAGCGTGAAGCCGGCATTAGAACATATTAACCTAAGTGGTTTTCTGTGTATTGAATCTTTATCACGCATCCTCGGATTCATCAGCTGGTGGACCGAGAAAATACATTACGCCTCATTAATTTACCAAAATTAGGACCATCCATACCATTATATTATTAGGTATGTTACTAGATATAGGGAACATGCGTTATAAAGGAGTAGCCAATGTGAAACTTGATTATTTACAAACCCGTTCCCTTTCTGAAAAAGCATAATATTGTACTTTTTTATATTTAGATGGTCAATTTGCGCCGTGCGCCCAAGGTTGTTCAGTTTTAGTCACCCGTGTAAATCTCCCTTTAGTAGCCTTAAGTTCATTGGGTGCAGCGAGTCCTACATATCCGTGATGGGAGTCCCCCGTCTCATAAAGAATCCGGAAATACATATCACGGTATGAAAAAAGGCTACTCTCAGAAGCTACGATAGTGCTGCTCTACTACAGAGCAGGAACAGGCACCTTGGTCGCTACGAACACTCATCTAGAGGAAATTCGTGGCACCAACCCCAACCATATCGTTCAATTTATGAGCAGTGTTGGGTTGGGGATAATACTCTAGTGGGAAGCAGTCACAATAGATCCTCATGGGTCGCAGTGACGTCAGGGGTACAGCGACCTGCCTTCATAAAAAAAGTTACGATTGTGATAATGCAATCGAAACATCGAGAATTGATGAACAAAATATCATTATACATTACCGCTGCAAGCTGCGTATTGAATTAATTATCAGAAATTAAGCGGCTTACAGCAGCAATGTATGCATGAGTTAACCCCGCTCGTGTTGGCCGACTAAAATTATATTTGAACAATACACTCCGCATCTTTTGTGTCGAAGCGTTCGATGGAATATGTTTTTGCGTAAAGCACGTCTATACTGGGTCATTGTTAGATTAATGCTTAAAATAATCTTAATTATAATAATAATTATAATAATATATATAATAGTCTTATTACGCAATGTGGTTTAGAAACTACATCTGACTTGTGATCTGTTGAACTTCACTGTGCCTACCTTAAAGGTCTACGAATCTGCCAACACAATATACGTGTTGGTGGATTCTCAGATCATTCATTCTCGAAATATCCTTATATCATACAAACGGCATACAGTTCTGAATCGCACTATCGAAGTTATTGAAATCGGCGTGACATAAGCGGACATCATCTCCGTGACAACATCTGAAACAATAGTGGGCATTTGCACACACTGTATAACAATAGAACATTTTGCACACACTGTATAACAATAGAACGTTTACCGGACCATCTAATTTTTTTTACTTACAGAATTTAATCCGCTAACCAAAACCTTTAGCGTAGACCATTAAAATGCTAACTAATATTGTCTGGGGGTATTAAATGCGGTGCGGAATACTAAGTGGCGCGTGCCGGTACCGGGGCCGCAGACTAGCCGAGGAGGTTACACGTGACTTACTTACTAGTGCCGTACTGTACAGCTATTTTATAATTACTTCAGTGGCTGCGCTATATGTACCATCAGAGAGACTTACAGTTCGACAAGGCTTTAAATGAATATGTCAATGATGTCAATGGGCGCTGCTGGTAAAGGAGAACTGTCAAAAATGACGTTTTTGTATGATAGAAGCGTTAGTTCCTTTTCTCGCCACGTTCATAAACAGCCTTGTTGAACTGTAACTAATTCACAGGGAGTTGACGGACCTTCGTCATGTGGTCGGCTTAATGTCAATTCAATGTTAGCTGTCATCGGTCGGATGGGTTTGACCACAGGGTTTGACTAAACGCGACCGAATTACTTAGGTCCGCCTGCCTAGGAATCAACTTCTCTGATTGTACCATCACAGAGAGATGACGAGGCTGCGTAATTTGGTAGGCATTATTACATGTCAACACAATATTAGTGGTGATCTGGTTGTAATATAACCCGACCAACTAATATAGGTCTGCCAAATAAGTTTTAATCAGTTACCCTGGTAGAGCCTTATGGGATTTCTTCACGTTGGTTGAATGTGTAGAAGAGCATTTTCATGTATGATTGACGTTGATTGAGCTTGCCATAGACATCCTTGCAATCACGATAGTTTTCACGATTATCCATCATGTTCAATATTTAGAGGGGGCTGCACATAAAGTCAGCTATATTATGTAATGTAGAAATCTCTAAGGGTTGATTCAGACCACACCGCGACGCGTAGATGCATTTCTAAATTTGTACTGAATTGACAGATTAGCATATCGCTTCGCGCAATTGAAATCTGTCAAATCCATACAAATCTATGCCGCGCCGCGCCTAGCCTCGTCGCGAGGTCTAATTTGACCCTAATATCTACTGTACTGACAAAACTACTTGTAAAACAAAAAATATAATATACACACCTATATGTAAAAGTTTTTCTTATGTTTTTGTATGTCATATTCGTTATGTAAGTTTGGAATATCAATACTTAATGTAAGTTCAATTGTAGGAAATCTCAATAAGTTTGGTACGTGAGTCCCTTACTAATATTATTACGGAACCAAGCATACTTCTTATCACCCATGGGACCCTAGTACAAAATGTTTTATTCACTGGTTGCTTATAAACTTGAAAATAATTATTTGGATCAAATTATTAATCTTCATATCACAAAATTTCACACCAGTAGACTTTTGTTATAATTTATATCTTTGTTGATCTGCTTACTTTATAATATTTATCCCATTGCTTAGTGAAAGTGGTTTAGAGTAAGCCTTAGATATTAATATAGCAATTATGTTTTTGACATTTATAGTGATTCCATTCTAATAACACGTAAACATTATTCAGGTGTTCAACGCGTTTGGTATAGTTTTAGAGTATAGACATCCGTAGAATGAGTTGATTTTTAATTTAATGAAAATGGTTTACATGGTATACAAATGGTTTAATGCGGGTGGAGTCGTTTTAGTACTTTAAATATTTTTGTAGAAAGCAAAGCTGTTTGGTACGTGCACTTCCTCCGAGATCTCGTTGAAAATGACCCATCTGTATTCCGTAACGTTAACCAAGTTAACGTTTTGACGCATTTACTTAGGGGGAGTAAATCCGTGAGCCAGACTATTCCAGAGACCAGAAGTACAGAAGATTTCTAGAAGTACTATTTTCACATCTTACTTCTAGCGTATTGGTGCTCTGATGGTTCAAAATATATAAACTAAGAAAACACGTAACATAAAAAATATTATGTTATAATTTACAATGATTTAATAACTTTACAGTTACAGCAGGCGCCTTAGTCAAAATATTATGATGATAGAACCACAATCACATAACATTATTTTTAGACTAAGAATTCCTCTAGACCAGCCATTCTCAAAGCGTGCTTCACAGAGCCCTGGGATTCCGCAAAATATGCCTTGCAGGAGCTCCTCGATCGATACATAAACTGTTTTGAGAAATGTCATCAGACACCAGCATGGATATAATTCATTCAAAGATAAAACATTAGTTTATTGGGGGTTCGCCAAAAATGACACTCAAAGGGCCAAAAAAGTTTGAGAACCTCTGGTCTAGATTAAGACCTAGATAGTGCGTATTTACCCTAGTCAAGACTCTATGCTCATTACGTCCAAAAGTTACGACCCTATTTAATCGTGTGCTCAGTGCCAAAATGTACTATTATTTGAAACGTTTTCAAGTGTAGATTTCACGTGAAATTACCATAAAACAGGTTGTAACGAAACTAAATGGTAATACTTTAGGGAATGTACAATGTATATTGTATAATAATATGTCCCCTACATAGAGTTTGCTGTTAAAAAATTGTATAGATTTGTATGGGCAAGCGCCACACATGTCACACAGCCCACAACGCCATGAGTTTGCCCATATAAATTTTATTTAAAAAAAGTAACTCTTTCGGCGCTGCTACTTTAAAAGTGAACTCTATACATTCACACCGTAAAGTATTATCACTTAGTTTTGTTACATAACAGACACGTAGACTGTAGAGAGATAAACTTGGCAACGTAAGTTCTAATAGCTTTTGGTAACAACAAGCCAATAATATGTACTTCTATTAACGCTGGCCTCATACGTACACGTTTTCCGTATTCGAATTTCGAATGCATTGAATCCGTAGAAAATACATTAACTGACGCTTTTTCCGAACGGAACGAATTTCACACGCGCGTTTCGAATGCAAGCCGGGGCGTTCGGTCATGAAGAAAAAAAAAAAAAGAACCGGCGTGGCGTGGTCTTCGTTATCATCACATGGACTTCTTATTAATGGCTTGAACTATTTTCAACCACTGTTAGGTCTTCCTATGAAAACACATTCATAACTCATTATGAGAAGCACTCTATCTAGCCCGCACTCAATTTAAATTACTTGCGCTGGCTGAGCTACGGTGTCAGCTGACTTCTAAGGCTAAAAACACATTACTGGTTTCGATAAATGGGATCTTCTGACTATAAATGGCAATTTTATCATCATATCAGCACTCTACTATTTAAATCGAACAATACAACTTTTACTATTTAAATCCAACAATACAACTTTTCAGTTCAAATTTCTAGCAAACAACGAAAGTGTTTAACATTTGTTATAAAAAACATTTTGTAGTTTTTACCCGACTACGGTAAAGCAATGGTGCCGTGATCGTATGCCTGAGACTACATAACAATATACAGCAACATACCTCTACACAAAGTATTGGTATCTTACCTATTTTACTAGCTAGAAGGTGTCTCGAGAACTGAAGATACTCTATCTTTTATTTAAAACTTGTGAAAAGGATTGAAAATATAAATACTCCATTTTGGAGTTCGGATAAGATTGAGCTCCGCACCACCAGTATCTCAAGGCAATCCAAAACAGCTTCCAGTAGATAAGGTGCTGAACTAACTCCCAGAGGATCGATTCGGAGTATAGTTTAATTAGACGACGGCGGGCACCGACGCACTGACCCGGAAATGATACAGCTCGCTCCGGATATTAATTCCCCGCCCGGGTACCCCAGATGGGTCACGTGACCCGGGTACAACCGGCACGGGCGGGTCACGTGACCCACGTGCACCCCGACTCATTGCAGCTTCTTTGATTGCAAGAAGATTTGATGAGGAGACAAACATGTAAGTTTGTGATGAGTTGATTTTGGTGGTGAAAAATTACACTGCAAATTTTTTAATACAAAATAAGGGGACAAACGAGCGAACGGGTCACCTAATGGAAAGCTACCGTCGCCCATGGACACTCGCAACATTAGGAGAGCCGCAGGTGCGTTTCCGGCCTTTTAAGAGGGAATACGCTCTCTTCTGCAAGGTGTGCAGGTCATATAGGTCCGGAAATACCGCTGGTGAAACTGTCACAACCAGAGTTTTACAGTGTGCTAAAAAACAATTTTATAATTTAAATAGCTGCAAAACAAGTAGGCTATTGTTGAATTTTAAGAAGTGAGCACAATAAAAACGTTGACCTTGTGAATTTCTCGCTAAATTACAATTAGGTTGATTTGAAAATTGTTCGATGTAAAATCTGAGCTGGCGATCGCAGCCAATATCCGGGACAACCGGGCGGATATTAACAGCCGGTGTTCCCCGGATGCGTCATGGAACCGCCACTTTTGTCCCGGACTCCGGCACCCCATTGTCCCCAAAATGTCACTTCACCGTTTCACTTTAATAACGCTTTATTAAATACCTCGGTGTTCTGCATTTTTTGGCGTGATCGACTATTCCGTCAAATGAATTTTTTGAATGGCAAAATTTTGTGAACGAATATACTAGAATGGTAGGAGATTTTCTCGTTATTAAGGTGTCTTCGCTTGTACGAGTAAAATGACTGTACAAACTCATCTATTATGCTAAAACCTAAAACCTAGTTGAAACTGTAAAAATGAAGTTACATCGCTCTGCTGCCCTGCGTTAAGTCGTGCTGTAGTAAATAATAGTTATTATTAACGAATTGTGTCTTTCTTTCCACGCAGCGACAAAATGACAATACTTTTGTGTTGAAATATGTCGTTACCGGTATACCGGTATGTCTTTCAGAGCCCGTAGGCAAAGGAGCTCAAATAGCGATTTAGTTCTCCCTCAACCCGTCGCAATATCGCAACCGAGGTCGCTACGCATCAATGATAAAATCAATTTAAATATAAAATACTAGCTGTTGCCCGCAACTTCGTCTGCGTCTACACTTACAATAACATTTATTTTCGTATTTTTTGCGTAAAAAGGTGTCTTATGTTACTTCTGATAACTCCATCAGGCTCCAAGAATACGTGTACCTACAAAGTTTCATGATGATCGGTTGAGTAGAATTTGCGTGAAAAGTTTACAAACAAAGGGACAAACGGAATTAGTAGGATCTATGTAAAATGATGCAGCAACACAAAACAGATGCATATATTTTATCGGTATCCAAAGAAAATACCTACATTTTGAGTACCACTAAGGTAACGTTCAACTAAAAGTAAGGGCTAGCCCGCATGGTCATCACGTTACCGGATATAATAATGGCATTAAAGTTTCTGGAGCCGCTCCAGTTCTCACAACAACGTAACTAAATTGCGAGCCGCGATAACGGGACTTTCTTAATGTTACTGGATTTCGGAATTAAACTATTATCGTGCTTTTATTGTGGCTAGTATTCGGTAATTGTGTAACAAAAAATACGCGAGACACTCGGGGACTGGCGCGGTAAAACTATTGCATAGCATTTTTTATCAACTTATGCAATTATAAATATCTGGTCGTGCGTCTAGTCACACGCACACAAACACCGTGCTGAGGTCTGCCGAGCTGAAACGACGTTAGACGATGCACGGCAACGACGTACCGACCGCCACAGCGGTGTGGCAACACCGCTGTGCCAGAGTCAGGTCAGAGTGGTGTTAGGTTTTTTCGTTACGGAATTTCTTGATTCAGTTGCCGCGCTCAAAGCCCACGATAAAAGCTATGCAATAGCTTAAAAGAAAAAAAATGCGTGGTAAAAAATATAATATTAGCGCTTTCTTTTTGTTTATTCCAAAGGCTGGTCTACGGAGACACATGACGAGACTGCGACCCAAATGAATCTATTGTGACTCTATACTATACTCGGCGAAACATGGCGGTAGCGGTCAATGACTTGACAGTGAAGTGTCAGAAGTTGTCAATCGCGGCTTTGTATAGAAAATGACAAGTTTTTGACAGGGAGTCAATGACCGCTACCGCCATGTTTCGCCGAGTACAGTATAGCAGCATTGGGTTGGAGTACTAAAGTACCATCTCCAACCCATTGCTGCTCAGTTGAACGATGTGTTTGGGATTGGTGCTATGAATGAAAAACATAAAGCCATGTCACGGTTGGCGGTATCTTATTTAGTATCTAATAATATTCAGAGACACGGTTTTTGGAGGCCTATTGAAATCTCAGGGCGCTGAAAATATATCTTTCGTAACACAATAGGGCCAAAAATAAAGGTGAAAGAGGGTGAAAGATGAAGTTCTTTGACAAGTCTCCTATTTTGACGACATTGAACTAAAAATACTCTTCAGATCTTTAAAACTTTTTTTAAAAGATGGCCACTGTTATGTAAATGAGTATCTACAGGGTGTAACAAAACTAAATGATAATACATTAGGATGTATATAATATGTGTCCCTTATATAGAGTTCACTGTGAAAGTAGCAGCGCTGAAATAACATTTTTTTTTGTGATTTGTATGGGCAAACTCATGACGCTAGGGCGTTTGCTCGTACAAATCACAAAAAAACCTTTTTCAGCGCTACTACTTTCTCGGCGACCTCTACATATTAATGTCCCTTGTAATTTATAAAATTATACACTCGCTAAAGTCATTATCACAAAATTTTGTTACACCCTGTACAGACATATTAGATTAATCGTATATAACCATAAAGATTAATGCCATTATAACTAAGAAGTTATATTGGTGGTGTAATTCCTCAAGGATTGTAAATATAGAAGGCACTCCTGGCGCGTCTCCAAGTCTCGTCTTATTAATCCCTCCTCCAGGGAGGGGGGGATGACGGCGTGAGTAATGGCTTATTAGCTGGCAACATTTTGTAAATTGTGCGCCTTCAGTGTGTCACTTGTTTAGTAGTTACTGTTTGGCTTAATGCACTTTAAAATTATACTAAAAGATAGTCTAGATTATACCTTCATTATAATTTATATCTACTGTAGCTCATGTAACATACTACATGACGCCCTGTAAGATACTAAATGACGCTCGCAACTCCTTAGCGCCAAAATTCGTCTATCGCGTGGGAACCGTAAATTTTCCGATATAAAACTCTTCTATGTCCTTTTCCGGGCCCCAAAGTATGTCCATATCAAATTTCATTAAAATCGATTCAGCAGTTTCAGCGCGAAGGGGTAACAGACAGATAAACTTTTGCATATTTATAATATTAGCATGGATCAGCAAATTCTGTAAGTAGATCATCCCCCTAAGTGTTAATCAAAGCTTCAAATTGAGATTTTAGTACAAAAGGTAATTCTAGGCTAGTGATGCGATATTTTAATCGTCAGTAGCCGTAATTCGTCTTGTCGAAACTCGTCAAAGATCCGACCGCAACACGGGCATTAGGGTGAAATTGTGTAAAGCCGCGTGCACGGTGGACATATTAATTCCGAGTTAATTTGATTATTCAGAATCAGGGATAATTTATTGCAAAGTTTTTAGAAAATTTTCGTGTTTGGGTCAATTCAGACCGCAATGCGACGCGTAAATACATTCAATTGCGTGAAACGTCTTGCAAATCTGACAAATCCATTAGCTTTCAGCGGTCACTAAATTTTTTAATTTTTTATTAATAATTTTAGTATGATTATCAAAAATCGGCATTGATTGTACAAAGTCTTTGGAAAAATCATGGTTACCTAATGCCCTAAAGGAGGAAATGGGACAAAATGTCTCATTCATTTATTTGGACATTTGCAGTGATGAATAATTGAAAACTTAACGCAAATAATTTTAATTAATTGCACATATAAATATTTGTTGTAATCAGTAACACCTCAGCAGCGTGTGCAAAATTTACAAAGGTAGTCGTGCATTTCATGTTCACTTTTAACACAATTCACATGATATTAAACAGGTACAAGCTTTATTGCGGGTGTGAGATTCGAAGTTTAGTTGGGCGGTGGGCTTCATGTGGCATGACTTGAAAAATTCGGTCTTTGGACGCACTGCACGTAACATAAAGCTTACGGTGTGAAAACCAAATGGAATATTATTGATTGTGGAATCATCTGGAAACGAAACACAAGGAACTTTTGGAACTGCCAATCGCGATGCCTGCAAGTTCGGAAATTTGCCCTAACATGGGCGCCATATTGAAATAAAATTTAGACAAACATTTAATGCGAATACCTAATAAAATGTATGTATAACGTGCGAACCATGTGTACGCGGGCTAAGGCGTGCACACACGGAGCTCATTTGGCTTGGGCGCGGTTGCGGTGGACGCAATCAGCACATCACACACCAAATAAACTGGACAACATCTGGGTCCGTCTCGTTACCGCTTAATGTATATTGCGTTGAACAAACGCCTCGCTGGCTACCGGAAATGAAGGGTTCCGAAAAATAGTGGTGAATTAATAATTATGATAATTATGTCTAGAAGTGACAATTATTAATTTACCAGATGACTCCGTTTCGCCAAACTTCGTTCATCGTGTGGGAACCGTACATTTTTTCAGGATAAAAAGTTTCATATTATGTCTTTTCCCGGGACTCAAAGTATCTCCATACCCAGCAATCGGTTCAGCGGTTTAGGCGTAAAAAGGTAACAGACAGACAGACACACTTTCGCATTATAATATTATTAGTATGGATTGTTATGCAAAAGTATTGGATTTGCTTACCATAAAAGTACCTAAAAAATCCATCTATGAATGTCAGAACCCCTAAACCTAAAGGGATTTTCCACTCTGCCATGACAATAATTTTCAGTAGAAATTAATAATTTTTTGGCTAATGTGCCAATTAATAAGTAGATCAGAGTCATCAATCAACCAACAAATCGTGCGATAAGAATATTATAGTGATTTTTTTCATAAAATAGGTGGGCAAACGAGCAGACGGGTCACCTGATGAAAAGTAATTACCGTCGCCAACAGACACTCGCAACATCCGAAGAGTTGCAAGTGCATTGTCGGCCTTTATTTATAATTGACGATGACGATGATTAGTTAATCAGTCATGCAACATGTCGACCAACTTGTTTGCCAAGTAAAGCTATAAAATACGTTGAAAACTTCAAACATAATATTTTGCAGCGCCGTAACTCTCACACTTTCAACAGTAATTAATATCGTAACGGGAATTAATTATTCGGATTGGAATAACGAAGTGCCAACAAACGCTTGACTTTTAGTTAGCGCGGAGTAAGAGTTTCGTACTCCGCAAGCGATAATAATATATTTTGGTAAAATCTTATTTTAAATTTTAATACCTCGATGTCCTTAGTAAGATTAGTTTGGAATAATAATATTATATTAGACGGTGTTACCATAATATTTTGAGAGATGTAGCTGTTATAGTGTTAACGAACAGCTAAGTAGAAAAATTACTTACCTCAAATCCGGGGCCGGGGCGTTTCACCATGATGCAGAAAGCTGTGTTGTGTTACAACATCTGGAAGTCAATAAATACCATTTTATTATGAATTTTTAGAATCCGTTTCTATTATAGAAGTATTGTTTAAATGTTAGACACTGAAAGAATGTTATAGTGATTACTGATTAGTATTAAAAAATTAATGTCAGCTATTTAAATCCAGAAACAGTTAATAATATGAGCCAATATAGTCATATATTATCTTGTAATAAGCATAATATATTCCATATCATAATATGGAATCTATACATATAATAAAATCGTGGGAAACTCAACTCTGTACATTGAATATTTTTGAAAAATAATACTTGGGACGTGATCTACAATCGAAATGGAAGCCAAAAATATAGTTTTTACAATTTTGTCTGTTTGTCTGTATGTATGTCCGGGATAAACTCAGAAAGTACTGAACGGATTTACTTAAAATTTTGCACGAATATTACTTAGAGGTCGGGTCAACATATGGGCTATAAATTAGAACGATATCACCTAGAGTGGGGAGGAGGGGCTCAATTTTCAATATCTTTAGTTTTTTGCTCATATCACTAAAACGGTGCGTTGTAGAAAAAAATGTTCTGATTGAACTGAACAAAAAGGATACCACCATTTCTCCTTTTTAGGAACGAGCTAAGTCATCTATACATATATAAAATACTATGCTAACGCGGACGAAGTCGCGGGCAATAGCTAGTATATACTTATAACAGAAAAATATGTATAACATTCGAATAAAAAACTTCACCTTAAGTATAGTAATTGCTCATAGCATCGCTTGAAGTGTACAAGCAGCCTGTGCGTGAGGTATTTGCAGGCGCAAACGAATCAATTGCAGCTCCCAAAGGAACGTGGGTAGTATCGAAATTGTATACTTGGTGTGAATTCAATGATGTGCCCGCGTGGTACAAGTTACAACACCTTTACACGCATTTTTATTAAGTGTGCGGGGATTAAGCGTTACCACAATAACAATTAATAAAGTTTAGTCTAGTGAGTATAGTTTTTAGTGTTATCGATCCTAATATTATAAATGCGAAAGTATATCTGTCTGTCTGTCTGTTACCTCTTCACGCCCAAACCGCTGAACCGATGCTGAAATTTGGTATGGAATTACTTTGAGTCCCGGGAAAGGATACAGTATACTTTTTATAACGGAAAAATAAACGTAATAAACGATTTTTGGCGCAATGAAGTTCGTTATCTAGTTATACAATATGTAAAATTTTGTCTGTTGTCTGTTACCAACCACTGAACCGATTTTGCTGAAATTTAATATGGATATACTTTTTATCCCGGAAAAATGTTCGCTTTCCGCACGATACGCAACGGAGTTGTGTACGTCATCTGGTAACATCATAATTAAATATTATCACTATAAAAACATGACCTTTATACGCTTGGAATAATCCGAGTAATATAACTTCTATTTTATTCGCATCGCCGGATAAATTGGCTATATCTATCCTCGGAATACTATCGGAAATTTTAAATAGGTCAAGCGAATGTAGTTCTTTGTGACTAGCTTCCCTTTAGATAACCTTACTCTTTGATGTTAGAGTACCTACGACTTCAACTTTCTATAAGTAGTAAGAACAGTGTCAAATCACATCTATAATATCACACCAATAAGTATTAATATAAGGACTATTTTCGTCAGTTTCTGAAAGTATTTAAGGAACCGTACTTTTCTCCGGATATTATAGTCGTCATTATTTTACACAAGACACGTATCAGTCAACCCTTTAACACATGGTACCCTATGAGAATAGAGACCTTTACCAGACAAACGATAAGAGCCACAAAAAGCTGAAGTTATTTTAGGAATTTCTCTTCAAAAGTAAACCTATGACTTACTACGAAACTAGTGCTATATTTCCTTGGTAATATTATTTTTAAAGACTTTAATATAATAAAATATATGTTGTCCAGATAAAACTTAAAAATAATATGTTATTATCCAGATTATAACATTTTTTGGACCATAATTATGGTGTTTTTAACAAACGCTGGCCGTTTGGAGTCATACTCGTAACAATACCAACTTTGCTCCAGAGCCTAATCCAATTAAGAGAACTCCATTTTAATACTTTTGTAGAGAGAAAAATATTCCGTTACCAAAGCGTTTTTCCTTTGTATTCTCAGGATTTCATACCTCTGGTGTTAACCGACTTTGCAGAAAGTTTATTTGGTTGTTTTTTAGTTTGTAGATTTTGCTCAAATACATTTTGATTTCATAAATGACTGTTCATCACTACATAATATTTTGAAAATTACAATTAAGTATTAGTAGTTTTAATAATTTTTAAATAGCAACTAGCAGGATTATTGTAGGTAGTCACAAACTGATTGAATACTCTCATTGAGTATTTAATCAGTTTGTGAACTTGGATGGGACAGACTGTCGCACAAAAATAGGCAGATAATATTATAGTTTATTTTATTATCTTTCCTTTTTATCTGGTATAAAAAACATTGTTTTGGTTTAGTTTAAATTTAAAACCTGTGAAGGTACCAAAAGCCAATTAGGTGGGGTGGGGTGATTTAAAATCCCCGAACTCGGATTCGGAAACTTACTGTGCTGTTATTGGTCAACGCTAGACGCGTCGAGCGTTGATTGGCTGTTGCGTTAGAAAGTTGTCGAATCTGAATCGAATTTTATATTTTGAATTTGATCCCAGAAAAGTCTCAAGGCTTTCTACTAACTACTGCTTGCTACCGCCTATGACTTGTTCCGCTGGAGATTCGCAATCAAGCAAGTAATTAGCGAGGGCGGACGTGAGTGGAATGTACTCATTGTTGTACAGCTCACGGCTTCCATCAGCTGAACATCAAGTTTTATGAGATACTGACGGCTAATACGCTCCATGCAAAACCAGCCGTCAGCTAATCGCTATGCCACAATGGAAAAGTTACTTGCCTAGAGTCAGACATATTGCAATGTCTGTGATACATCCATACTTCCATACTAATATTATAAATGCAAAAGTGTGTCTGTCTGTCTATCTGTCTGTCTGTCTGTCTGTTTGTCTGTCTGTCTGTCTGTTACCTCTTCACGCTCAAGCCGCTGAACCGATTTTGTTGAAATTTGGCATGGAGATACTTTGAGTCCCGGAAAAGGACATAGGCTACTTTTTGTTCCTGCGCGATAAACCATTTTTGGCGCAACGGAGTTGCGAGTGTCATGTAGTAGGATATAATGTAATGGAATTTCAAAAGAAATACATGCTATAAATTATATAAATTACTATATAATTATAGCATCCGATACAATTTGACATATAAAATCATACGTTTTATTGCTCCAAATTGTTCTGAGTCGTAAGCAGGTTAGCGCAAGTTTCTGTAGTTATTGTGATCGTAAGGTTATCAAAAGTTATTTCAGCATCTTAACATTAAATATACGATGGCTTTAACTATAGTTATATACCATCAGATTAAGTAATTGAGTTATGTCTATTGTCTAGTCATTGTCAGTCCTTGGTCTATCGGCTGGGCTTGATATAATCCGAATAAATTACCTAATTCTACGTCTGTCTCTAAATCAATTTTCCCGAGGATACATATCACCAGAAATTTATCTATACCAATACAATCTGCTATTTTGCAGGATTCTGTCCGTATCACAGTGGTACGAACACAAAAATTCGGAGAATCCTATTACCGAAACGGATTCGGTAGTTGCGTTTTTTCGTCTATTGGTCAGCTTTGTGTCGTAATGAACGCCGAATACGCGCTCAATACAGCTCGTTACATCATACCTCGGCCTCGGGTCCGCCAAATCCTTTTTGCTTCGGCTAATTACAATATATCGATTTTGATGTGGCTTTGGTCAAAATGTGGGTAACGGGTTGACACACGGTCTAAGCACTTGATGAATGATAATATATTATTGCATAATGTGGCATCAATTTATCTTTAATTTAAAGTTATTTTTCTTTATTTGGATTTGTCTTAATAAACTTAATCTTGATTTGTAAGAACTATGAAACTATGAAGCTCATCATGACCAACACCAGTGAATACTATGGTCTAACTTCTAATGCGGGCTCTACACTCGCGGCGCGAATTGCGGCCGCGATTCGCGCTGTGAACACGATTCGAACAAATACGAAGCCGCGAAGCGCCCGCGAAACCCTCCACACTCGCGGTACGCGGCCTTCGCGGGCTTTCGCGCCGCGAGAGTAGAGCCCGCTTAAGACAAGTGACAAATAACAAAATAGCTCAAAAATGACATCGAGGACATTAATTCCTAGGCAGTTGACAGACCAACGTCATTTGGTCAGATCATGTTAATTCAATGTTAGGCCGCACCGCACGCACCGCAGTCGCCGCATTCGAATTCTTTATATGAAGTTATAGGCAAGCTCGCATACCTACCTACCCGCGCCGCAGTCTTCGCAACTTCATAATAATATGAAGAATTGCGAATGCGGCGACTGCGGTGCGTGCGGTGCGGCCAAATCTGCGTTCACCTTTATTGTGATCTGTCGGCTGGGTTTGACGTAGCGCGACCAAACTACGTAGCCTGTCCTCTATCCGCCTAGGAATCAACTTCTTTGATAGTTCTTTTCAGCCTTAAGTAGCATTATTTTAAAGTTAGTTGAAACAGTTTTCAGCCGACTCCAAAACTAGAGACAGCTATAAATGGTACATTGAGCTGTGCCAAAAAACACAATTACTTTCAAATTATAACAATCGTTTCATAATTATTCCATCTACAGTCAACATCAAAAGGAACCGTTTCTATGTCTAGAAACCCTCAAGACAATATCTCATCAGGCAATTTAGCGGTGAAATTAAAAAATAACAGAATTTCATGGATCTAGTTAATTTTTATTTTGCTTTGCGAAAGAGCTTTGAAGGTATAATAGCTTTGAAGAAAAAGTTTAGTGTCCCGACGGAGAATTCATAATTTGATGTTGATAGACTTGTAATGGCGGAAAGCAAAATGTAAGTGCTTCGGCACTAACGGCTCGACCGAAGAAATATCACGGCTTCTCAGAAATCTGATGTGAAATAGCGTTACATATAAAGGGGCCCAAGGGATTCAAATATTAAGAACGCATTTTTTTTTTCGTTGGTTTGTTTTTTCTTAATTCTGAATACTCGCATCGCGTCGTTTGTTACCAAACTTATTAAAACGGCTGGGCCGATTGTAGTAAAATTATGTGTGATTATCCTGTAGGTCTGAGAAATAGCCAAAATATATTTTTTCATACCCGAAATAATATGGTAAAACAACGTTGCCGTGTCAGCAAGTATTCTATAGAAAAACTACAAAATATTATAATATTATGAGATATTAAAGAGCAATCCTAGTACTTAATGTTCGTATGCTGTATAAAAATCTTATTTCGTTTCCTAGATGACCAAGTAGTGTGACCATAATCTTGGTATAATCGATTTATCCTATAACATAATATTTATTATTTAGAGCCCATGCTTTTCTGGCGTGTATTTCGTAACTCGTGCGTTGAGTGGTGAACGATAAAACAGCTTAAAATTATCATAGTAATTTTTAAGGTACATCGTTCAGTCAAACAGTTCCTAATAACTGCCATGTTTTATCGTCGTCCACGTTGAATTGACAAACACGCCAATCGCGACTGTCTATGCAAAAATTGATGGCTCATCTATAAATGCCTCACATGGACTATATGCAATAACCCTAATGCAACATTATTTTAGCGATGCACCCCTACGGACAAGTCCTATGAATATCCTGAATGTCCCCAAAAGTACACACATTATGGTCACCCCAGCTGGGCATCAAATCGGGATAGTTTCCGCTGGCTGGCCGTATCGGTTCACGGACGAGCGAGCACGCTATCGTTGGGACCCATGATATATTTCTGTGTAAAAACCATAGACATATATTTAAGGAGACTATAAATTGTACGAAACTGAGTGTCAAAATTCGATAGAATTTCTATAGCTTAATTATTTGTTATCTTAAAGTAAGCGGACATAGGTAAAGGCGTGAGGAGAGTTAATTTATTTATGTATCGTCAGAGTCATTCATTTATAGGCAGATAGCGGACCACCTTATTTGGTGGGGTCATGTCAAATCCATACCATTCGTGATCTTTGAGATGATAGAATAGGCCTGACATCTACCAATCAAGAAATTTCTCAGATAATACAGAAAGAATGGTAAAAACATCGTGATAATGTTTTAGATACAGAAAGAGAATGTGTCATTAAATAGTTACCTTTGAGATAGCCACACAATACACATTATACTATAGCAGAGTATTCACTATTCAATAAGCTTCCTCAATACGACATCTATAGTGTAGATTCTAGATATCCTAGTCTGTAAAGCCCACTACCGTACTAGAAATCGGTCAGGCGTTCCATCGTTAGAGACATCCTGCATCAGAACATTAGAGATACCAAGTAGAAAATTGGAAACGTGCAACTCAGAGGATTAGTTTTGTTAGATATCTATGTAGTTAATTTTCTCTGTACTAATAACAATTTTCTTAAAAGATCTGCTATTTCTTGTCTGGCACATTGGAAAAGTCATATGACAGATACAGACAACGGACCTGGAAAGAATATTATGAATTAGTAAGGGTCTTATCACACTGGCGATTAGCGAGCGATTTGAAAGCGACGCGACTGCGCAGCAGCGCAGTCGCGTGGACGCCATTTTGTATACTCGTCTAGGGAGTATACAAAATACGAGTGTACAAAATGGCATCCACGCCACGACGCGACCACGCTGCGCGGTCGCGTCGCTTTCAAATCGCTCGCTAATCGCCAGTGTGATAAGGCCCTAATAGGCCTGGAGATACTAACACAAAATTCTTGGTCATTTGTACCAGTATGGCGGTTTTACAGGGGTATAATTACGTAAAGGTAAAAAGGAAAATGATGGTCATAGCGCTCGCACTGGCAGCCCAAACGCGTGGGCGTTAATCGAACGTGTCGGATAAATAACGAGTGTCGAACGATTTGTTCCACAAAAATGCTTGTATTTTCAGATAGTCGAAAAAAATAAGAAGGCGAAAGAGTAATGCCGTACTTGTCGGGTGCGGCTTACAGCCCGCCATACCGACGCGAATACGTTAATTTTAATAAAAAAATTGAACCATTTGTACCAGGCTAATTTTTGCATAGCTAATCATCGTCGAGTAGAGTATTCACGAAAATCACCTTGCCATACTTTTCCGACAGGTCCCAATGGCCGCCATACCACTGCAAAGGTGTAATTTTTTTTTTCGCCAAACGATTTGTACTAGTATGGCATTTAAATTTTTGCAAAGTTTTTGACAAAATATGACCGTTATTATTTTTCCCATACTTCTAGTAGGGGGAAAAAGTGCTGCCATACTTGAAATACTTATTTATTTGACACGTTTTAAAAATACGACTACAAAATACGTAAAATCATTTTTTACATCATGGCATCATTGTAGTCTCGTCATTTGGCAATTGTGCCAAGAAAAAATTGTTACAGATTGTAACCATGGGGCGGGATGACTACCGGACTTGAGCAAAAAAGTGATAAATTTGGACGATTTGTACCAGTATGGCATTTGGATTTTTGGAAATAATACGATACAATGTGACCATTATTATATTTGCCATACTTGTAGTAGAGGGAAAAAGTGGCGCCATACTTGAAAAACCGTTTGAAATTACGAATAAAATCTTAGGATTTTGAAATAATATTGTTCATATTCATATATTCAGTTGTCATCGAACCGCTGACAGTGCTACACCGTTCCCAAAATTATTAAGTTTTTTATATCTACCCGCAATGGTGACCAAACGCGACAATTGTAATAAATCGATCACAAAATCGACTGAATGTAACAAGTGTGAGCGCCTAGTACACCTTAGCACTAAATGTACCGGACTCAGCAACAAACAGCTGGCCGCCCTGAAAGCTGCAACATCTGGGCTAGGATGGACATGTCAGGACTGTATTCAGGAGTCTTCAATGCGTAACTCGTCCATCGTAATACCGGATGACGAAGATGAGGAGGATGACGACGATGTTCAGAAGAACACAGCACAAGGCGATGGTAAGAGGCTGTTAAAGGATATCTCAAAGGAAGTGGAAAAAATCATAAAAAGGAGATGACACAGATAGAAGAATCTCTGAGATTTCACACAAGTTCGACGAAGTGATGGCTTGCATAGAAAACTTCAAGCAGACTATTAAACAACTACAAAAGAAAAACGCGGAACTCACCAGCAAAAATAATAATCTAGAAACTAGGATTACCCCATTAGAACAGCAAGTGCAAGCATCGGAGCAAGAGAAGCTAGCAAACTATATAGACATTTCTAACGTGCCCTACCACACCAGTGAAAACATAAAGTCAATTACTGAAAATCTTGCCAAAAAACTAAGTGTCTCCACAACTGGCATAAAACATACTCGCAGGCTGAAGGGACGAGGAGACCGGGAAGGCAACATTATCGTGGAACTTCAAAAAGAAAACACCCGAGATGAATGGCTCTCCGCATCAAAAGCAACCCCGGTAACCGTCGCAGACATTCACCCTCAAGAACCTGGTAATAGTAGCCCTGTATACCTTAGAGAGACTATGACTAAGCATAACAAACAGATAATATGGCTTGCAAAACAAGAATTTAAAATAAAACTAAATTTTAAGTATGTTTGGTTTAAAAAAGATTATGTCAAAGCACGTAAAGATGAACAAAGTAAAATTTACTATCTTAGATCATTAAACGATGTACACACTAAGCTAATCAGCAAAATAATTTAAGTAATAATAAAAAAATCTTAAATATTTAACTACCTACTTGTTTAAACATTATATTATCTTTGTAAAAAACCGTTAATTATATTAAATTAAAATGGAAGATGTAAATGATGAAATTACAGACTACTTCAACTGTGTAAATATTAATAGCTTCCTAAAAAAAATACCTAACCAAAGTAACCTATTATGTATACAAGTGCACATCAGGTCGTTAGTAAGAAACTTTGCTTCTCTTGAAGAAATAATATCTAACTCCAGTGCATGTATTGATCTCATTGTTGTTACCGAAGTTAATATAAAAGAATGGATGAAATACCTATTTTGTATATCTCATTATGAAATGTTAACCTGTTTGCGAGAAACTCGAAGGGGCGGAGGTATTGTGCTATACGTTCATGAAAAACACAAATCTATACCAAAAAATATAAAAGCGGAACACTTCGAAAATATATCATGCACAATCACTACCCCTTCGGGTTATTCCGCGGATATATGTGCCGTGTACCGACCGCCTAAGAACAGTAAACACTTATTTATTGGCGAACTGCATAACACCTTACGTAAGCACTGTTCAAATAAAGAGTTGTTCTTGATAGGAGACATCAATTTAGATATTAACTCGAACAATCCTATAAAACATAAATATAATAACACACTGCACTATTTAGGTCTTGTACGAGGGATCCACGATTACACGCGCATCGAAATTACGGCTGGAAAGCTAAGTAAATCATGTATTGACCATATTTATGCAAGATCCCACGCACAAGACCTTCACACTGCAGCGATCGGTACGACACTGGCGGACCATCGCGTTATCGCATTTGCCTGCATAGGGCCAAAGATACAGGATGCTCCAAAAACTATAAGACGCTTAAATAATAATGCACTAATTAAATCACTAAATGACATACAGTGGGAAAAATCGCGAGAATTATCTTGTCCCCTTAAAATATATGATTTTCTATATAAAATTTTTTACAAGTGCTATAGTGAATGTCAGTACAAATATAAAAATATCATTAAACCAAAACGAACAAATAATGAGTGGATCAATAAAAAAGTAATAAAAGTGTGCAAATATCGAGACATATTATTTAATAGGTGGTTAAAGGACCCTAGTGACATGATCTTAAAGCTAAATTACAATAAAGCACGAAACTATGCTAATTCGGTAATACAAAAGAGTAAACAGGACTAGGTAAAATCAAAAATAGGAACAAGAAAAATCCAAAAATGTTATGGCAATTATTAAACCAATTAACTGGCCGAAATAAAAAATCTATAGACGAAATTATAATGAATAATTTTGGGACCAGCCAAGACTCGCCATATAAAATAGCATGCTCGTTTGCAGAATCTTTTGAGTCAGGTGTAAAAAAATGCATCACAAATTGTGACCAACCTTTATTAGACAAGTCTTTGTATCGTGATAATGCGAATGTATCAATCCGATTTACTCCTGCAAACTCAAGATCAGTTAGCAAAATAATAAAAAATATTAACAGCAATAAAGCGCCTGGCATCGACGGAATAAGAGCTGTAGACATAAAAAGGATAAGTTCTTTAATTAGTAACGTAATAGCAAACCTTATTAATGCATGTTTAGTGCAAAAATGGTAAGTATCCACAATTATTTAAAACTGGAATTGTCAGACCAATACATAAAAAAGGCAGCTTCACAGCATGCGAAAATTATAGGCCGATTACTATATTACCTACAATAAATAAAATTATAGAAAAATATATTTGCAAACAGATATACGAATTTTATGAAAAAAATAACATAATAACACAGAAACAGTATGGATTTCAACAAAAAAAGAATACCACAAAGCTTTTAAAAACATTTACTAACAGCATAAACAAACACCTAGACGATTAAAAAATCGGTTGTCTGTAAAGTCGGTTTACTGACGATAGTTGAACGTGACAACGTCATAGTCTTAACCCCTCAGTTCCGGGAAAAATCTATGCAAAAAAGTTGGCAGGTCAATGTGCAAAAAAAATGGCGCCTGGCCTACCCTCTTTGGAAAATTAATGTAATATGAAATATCCTTACATATAATCCATATTTTATGTTTGTGTGAACTACATTATAATATATGTTAAATTTTCTATCTATCAAGCCATCATAATATAGTATTTAGTCCGATGTGATATTAGTTTCTCAATTATAAACTTTCGAAACTATAATTAGTGACTTGTTCAGAAGAAATAAACGAATACTTTATTCTTCATATATTAAGTCATACCTTGAAACGTAGGAAATAGAGCACAATTTCGAATAGCCGAAATAATACTAATAGCTCACAGATTGTTTATTTATTTTTCATTCAGAGTGTGGTCAATGTATCAAAGGTCATAACTAACCAAACTTCTTCATACAAAAGTATTCTCTAAGTCATCGAAATACGTAATATAATCGAAACAAAGAGCGCGGCCCAGGTGGGCCTTACGGTTGTTGAGAGACTTGACAGCGAGGTAACGCCGCATGAACTGTCATGCTTTTCGGGCGCGTAGCCCATATCGAATTATAAGACGTTATCACGTCAAAAACACGTATTAGTAGTATTTATAGATAAGGCGTTCGACACTCTAAATCATAAAAAACTGATAGAAAGCCTTAGTGATAGTGGAATACGAGGTCCAATGCTTTCCTGGTGCAAATATCACTTAGACGGTAGAAAATACGTTGTAAAAATTGGAGATGCTGTTAGTGACGAAGTAGATTCCGATATAGGCAGAGCGCAGGGATCTGTTATAGGACCTGCACACTACATAAACTATGTAAACAATCTAGCAAATTTAATAAAGCACTGCGAAATGTACCAATTCGCAGACGACACTTGTCTGGTTGCTGCAGGTAAAAATATAAAAGAAATTGCTCGCATATAACAAAATGAACTTAACATCCTAGTAAAATGGTCGCGCGATAAAGGCTTGGTAATAAATGCTACCAAAACCAAATTAATGTACATTAGCTCAAGCCAAAATAGGTTTAAGCCTACGCCCAAAATTATTGTGCACAACCACCAGTGCCTTCATAAAGGACTGACACCGCAAGACTGTAATTGCGAGGAATTAGAGGAAGTAGATACCCAACCTATTTAGGACTTGTGATAGACAGTCGCCTCAACTGGAGCCATCATGTAGAGAAAGTATGCAATGGACTACGCGCCATGCTGGCCAAATTTTCCATAATATGGTTTAATATTCCATTCCGAATCTTATTGAATCTATATAAATCCCTAGTTGAATCTAAAATATCATACGGTCTGTCTAGCTACGGGCGAACATGCAGAACACACTTAGAGAAAATATACTCACTACAATTGCGCATATTAAAAACGATAGTCCCAGAGCGTATAAAAAAACTACACGAAGCAGATTATCATGGCCTGTTTGACTACTGTAAAATCATGCCTATTCATAAAAAAGTAGATTATACCATACTGCTAGAAGAATATTTTAATGACAATTTAAAAAAATCTTACATACCTAATCATACTAAAACTCGTAGTGCAGCTAAAACGAAATTAGAAAAACCGATGTATAACAATTTATATGGAAAACGCAGACTAGAATATATTGTGCCAAATTTAATAAACCAATTACCTTCAAATCTACAAAATGAAATTACCCAAAAAAATATTAAATATAAAATGAAATCCTACTTTATTTCCGCATAATTTAGTTAAAATAAATCCATAAAAATAATAACTGGAGGGAGCATACATACAGATTACAGACAAACAGACACAATTTAAATGTAAGGACAAATCACACACTATAATAAATAAATAATAATAATAAAAAAAAAAACAAGTCAATATATTATAATAACTCATAGTTATAAATATTGGTAGCACTCTGTATATGGCGTCGATTAGAGACCGGTTTCATGCAGGCTCCACGATGCAATTTGTTGTTGTGACTACATAAACAAAGCGCGGGCGAAGGCGTGCCGCGTGCCAATCGAAGCTCCTGTAGGTAACTGTAGCAAAATTGTTTACCCTTAAGTACTCGAGTGTTTATGATTAAAATATAATATCAGGTGTAGTTACATATTAAGTTGTGTATTTCTTTGTACATATTATGAAATGATGGCGGCTAATGGTACACGGTAAAGTTTCTATAAGCTTATGCTTATGTTGTACCATCAATCATTGCTAATTTATGTTGTACTTTTATTAATAAATAAATAAAAAATCGGTTGTCTGTAAAGTCGGTTTACTGACGATAGTTGAACGTGACAACGTATGACGTTGTCACGTTTAGTAACTTGGTCATTTGTACCAACAAAAGATCAAGAATTTTGTGTCAGTATCTCCAGGCCTATAACACTCACTTACTAATTAAACTTAACTCAATAGAGAATGGAGATTATGTTATTTAAACTTATTGTCTTTATGTGTTACATGGCATCTCAAACGTATTTAACAGAGATATTATAATATCTGCTAATCCTTCGTGAATATAAATGTTTTTATTCATTGGGGGATGCATACCAGCCAGGCTGGCCATCGGTGGCGCAGGAGCGAGAACAGTGGAAGATCCTGGGCGTTTGCCCAGCAGTGCTGCGGCCGCTTCATGCTTGACTATGATACACCAATGTAAGCGATTACGAACACAGAGGGGTACAACCGTCTATGATTTCCCATGAGTGATGCCGATGTGGATGCTGTACACAGATTCGCAATCATGGTGACAATCATGTGTCATGGTTATATAAGATTTGGGTATAAAAATTAAACCATCAATCCCCAAGCGGCGGCTGCCGCATCATCATCATCATATCAGCTTATATTCGTCAACTGCTGGACATAGGCCTCTCTCAATGAACGCCAAGATGACTGATCTCATGCTACTGAAAAACTGCTGCCGCATAACAAATGAAAATCTATTGTGTCTGCGACACCCACGGTGGAGGTGCTGAACTAATTAATAATTAAATTTGAAACTAAAATATTATAGTTGTGCAAGCATGCACAATTCACAAGCTTAGTATTTGAAGTTTTTTCCTAAATCTTTTAAATGACATGGGATTAAATGGTATTTGTAAGATACCACAAAATTATCCATATAATAACGACTATTAAACCGGTCGATTAATATAACGTCCGGTAATGTCGCTGGCGGCAGGTAATCCAGAGTTATGTGCAGTGGCTAAGCCGTGACAAGACTGCACCGAGTCTCATAAGCCAGCTAGCGACTATGATAAATTCTAATATTTTAGCTTGCACGTAACTTGCTAAAATATCTTAGCGGTCATTTAGATATTACTAGCTGTCCCGGCAAACGTTGTTTTGCCATATAAATGGCGCTGTATGTGAAAAATAATTTTCCTTGTTTTCTGCTTTTCTTTTGTTTTTGACGTGACAACGTCTTATAATTCGATATGGGCTGTGCGTACGAAAAAACATGACGTAATATGCGGCGTTACCTCGCTCTGAGCCCTGAGGCGTTCCATTTAAGGCTATGACGTTGTCACGTTCAACTATCGTCAGTAAACCGACTTTACAGACAATCGAGTTCGAGTCGAGTTCGAGTCGAGTTCGAGTCGAGTTCGAGTCGAGTTCGAGTTCGAGTTCGACACAAAACACTACTCTCCAACCGTCTTTTTTTATTTTTTATTTCTACAGACCTCACGGAGCCCGAGACCTTTCCAACGAATGCAAAACCGTGGAAATTGGTTCGCGTGTTCTGGAGTAATAGCGTCAGGAAGGAAAACCCGACTTATTTTTATATATGTACTAGCTGTTGCCCGCGACTTTGTCCGCGTTAACATAGTGTGGAGGTACCCACAATTCGCCTAACAATCCTACATCGCGCTATCGAAGTTTCGGAGAACGGCAAGATATATACAACGTCTGAAATGACGTCAGTGGGCTTCGGCCTGACCGAGCATGCTATCTTGCTCGGTTGGAAGATCTTCCTTTTCGGCCGCCACTAACAACTTTAAAATAGTATAATAATAAAGATGGATAGTTTTCCCCTTTTTGTGGTTCCTTACATAAAGGGTAAAAACGGGACCCTATTTAAGCAAACGTCAAACGCAAATGTCAATAAACTTTCATTTTTTTAACTCAAGAAATGACGGACTTTCATTGAAACTTTCTCCCCCAATTTCACCCCTATGGGGGCATCACTTTTTAGTGGTTTCGGCATGATAATTATACTTTTAACAATAAAACAAGACTTAAAACACACAGAGCACTCGCACTTCAAAAACAGACAGCGAATGACATTTCACAAAATGGCAGTTGTAGTTCCAATTTTGTCTACTGAACAGATAAGTTGGTGGCACTATATATCGATTTAAAGCCGATTTATTTTTTCAATCTCTATTGCCGCGGCTGCTGATTCGTCTATCGTCACGAAGCATCGTGCTATGAGACGATACCATTGGACGATACACGCAGATCGTCCAATGGTATCGTCTCAAGCACGAAGCACTACGCATGTGCGGCCGCAACATATGGGTTTGACTTATTATTTGTCATGATAACATTATCATATTTGTAAACAAATATGTAACATATTTTATATTAAATTAAAAAGCCTTCTATAATTGTTCATCGGCTCCCGTTTTCTCCTGTAAAGGTTGCTTTTAGTGTGTTTATTTAATTTTTGATTGTTTCCCATGGTTTCGATTAAATATTTTCTCAATCCGGAGTAAAGACAAAGGAAGTAACGTCCTCTCGACAGGCGCGCGCGAACGCGACTGAGAGGTGAGACAAATCTAGCGGTGAAGCGCCAATGTGGTTTTTCTTTTAAAATATCTTAAAAAATATAAAGAATATTAAAAATCCGCTTAGTCGAACCCTCGGTGATAGAATTTTATATGATGTGTAAAAATATTAACTCAGTTTAATGCATGGTTTTGGCTATATAGGAAAAAAATCTTCAAAGTTAGATGCATCTTTGTGATTTTTTTCTATCGAGAAAATTTTACGATATCATGTTTTCGCTCAGATCGAATTCTTGGAAATATAATGTAGTATATCTATATTTAGAAAATTAAACAATTCGGGGCTTATTATCAAGTACAAAAATGATTTATAAAATCATCAATTCTGTAAATTTTAGGTTAGTCGCCTTCTTAAGCTGTTTGAACGTGAAGAGATAACAGACAGACAGTCAGACAGACACACTTTCGCATTTATAATATTAGTAAATATGGAAGCATAGATTAAGTTCATACCGAACTTCCTAAAATAGCTTTTAGTGTTAGATGTTAGCGGTCAGATATTTATTTGAAGGAATTTTCGTGAATGCAGTTTCATCTTAAAATGGACATTATAATATTATATATTCCTAAATATTTCGATGCTTAAGCGAGAAGGATAGACAGAAATATAGACAATAGGAAAGCCTATTTAAAATTCCATAAAAATTGATACACAAACTAAAGGAAAAGTACCTCTTCACGTTCAAACCACTGAACCAATTTTGCTGCAATTTGGCAATTTTCACCTCACTCTTGTGAAAAACGAGGCACTGGCATATTGGAAAAGTCACATGGATGACAACCATCAGAGTTTTATTAGTAAGGACTTATAGGAAGGATTTTATTAGTAAGAGGGATTATTCCTGTTTATGTTCTCTACAACACAACGCAGTTCAATATTATCTGAGCTAATTCTGTAGAGTGCATCATGGGCTCAAACTTCCGTGACGTACCATCGGCGCCGCGACTTCCTAACAAAATTACTCGCTAATAACATAATGGCTTTATGCTTGAATATTTTATGCTTTCCTTTATTAACAGCTGATATTCAGTTCATAGACGTGAAAGCAGTTCTTTCAGCTGTTCGCCCTTAGTTGTTGTAAATTAAGTTGTAAGAATGAGGTGACACTATTGTGCGGTGCGTTGCGTCATAACAACGGAATAAACGTATTGTGACCATGTAGCTGCGTTGCGGCGACGTCCATCAATACAACTAGACGGGGACAGCGCTACATGTTATTATGACTAAATCCACTTGGTCTCCTGTCCGTTGTTACTTAAAAACAACGCTTCCAAAGATGACAAGTCAATAGGCATCAATATGGGGCATAATATTATACTTTTAAGTATCAATTCAGACTGCAACGTGACGCGTAGATGTATTTCTAAATATGTACGGGTTTGACAGCTTTGCAAGTCGTCTCACGCTCTAATCTGTCAATTCAGTACAAATTATCTACCCGTCGAGTTGCGGTTTGAATTAACCCTAAAACGTCAGTGCGATTTCGTTGCGCCGACGCACTGTAACGCAACGGAGCAATAATAATAGAACAGTAAGAACAATAAAATATGAGAAAATTATAGAGTTTATTGAAATGTAGCGGCGCTCCGATGTAATCCTGAGCGTAATTACCATCTCAAAGGTGAAGGCTATTGTATAATTTATACGAAAATTTCATTTGAAACTTGTGTCACTCTTGTTTTAATTTCGCCCGGATCGTTTAATGTGGTAAGATGGAATAAGATAAAGTTCTAGGACGTACAAAAACGTTTAGTGTTGTCCACACTGTGCCTTTTTTTGTTTATTAAGGGCATGCGTTATAGCGCAGTCAACAGCGCGCGTGAGGCATGCCAGCGACGCATGCGCTCTGAACGTATCCAAAACTTTCGCTTTGTTCTTTTTTTTTTGAATTTCTTATGACATTTTACTGGGTGGAATAAGTAACAAAGCGAAAGTTTTGGATACAGTCAGAGCACATGCGTCGCTGGCATGCCTCACGTTCGCTGTTGACAGTGCTATAGCGCATGCCCTTGATGAAGAAAAAAAGGCACAGTGCGGACATAACTTTTTGGCACGTTGATGTTTTAGGACGTTTTAGCGAGTCCTTATCATGGGGGCGTGAATTCGAAGCTGTCGACGCCGACACTGATGTTACTTCTAATTTCAGCTTGTTGAAAGTTGCCATTGCGTGCAAACGACATTGACGATACATTTGACGCGTTGCCAGATCACACGAAAATCCAATTTTTTTACTTATCTTAGTTCAAAATTGATCTTAAAAAAAATTAAAACGGGGAATATGTAGTTAATGAAATTGTCTATATCTTGTCGTGTGTTTCAAATAAACGTAATTTGTAAATACTAGGGAGATGCTGAAAGTATGCTTCAATTTTAATAAATTGGTATAACTTTAGAAGCTAATATCATGAGTATAATAAACAAAAATAGAAAATTTAAAACGGGGAAAGGAATGTTAACATACTGAAGATTGTTGTTGTATTTTTATTATATCTTTGTAGCTTTCAAATTATGAGTTTATAAGGCTCTAAATACGGTAAATTACGGAATCTCCGTAGGGGAAGAGCCATAATGAACCACTTTATACTCAGGCGACTTTATCTGACCGATTTTATCCATGTACCAAAACAGCTCTGTAGTTTTATAAATTGTGTGCCATTGTAACAACCATAGCCGATCACCCATTAGCTATGTCCACACTATGCGCTTTCGTCTTCAATTTTCGTCATCTTATTTGATTCAACTTTCGTTTTGGCGCATTTAATAATTGAATGCGTCAACGAACTGTTATAGCTTTAGTATGTATGTAACATCCCTTAGTCAGCCCCTTTCTTACCTATCCAGCATTTCCTTTGTGTAGCAGCTTCGGTTGCATTCCCAGTCCCACACTCTCCATCCAGTATCCAACCGCGCTAGACGTGTGCATCAAAAATCAAAAATTGTTTTTTTTAAAAGCCAAAATCCTTGTGCGTTGTAACATTGGTGGCAGCGGTGGGATTTTAAAAAGTCCCTGGAAAACGTCTTCCGAAAACTCTTCTAAATCCTCAGTATCCTAAATCTTCTATATCCAGTGAAAAGTGTTTCGTGAAAGTGCTAATTCCAATCAACCACAAGTCGAACTCTTACATAAAAAATAATTATTCCTATTCTTGCACACTTTAAGTCTAGTTAAATATTCGAACTTTAATCGTACTTAAATACGTCGTGCATTTCGCCGAAGTAACCTGACCCGCCGAGCCCGACGACTGCATCGAGATAAGCCGAGCTCCAGTCTAAACATGATAAGGTGCATCGCCGCAGCCAGATTCCTGTGAGTGATTTACTATTCTATTTCTGGTCATTGCAATTTAATATTAAGAAATATTTTTGTTTTGTTTTAAAGAAATTACAGCTAACTTCTATTAAATATAATTTAAGATGTCGGAATCTAGAGCCCCTAGCCCTAAATTTGAAAGACCTGAAATAAATGTGAATGACATAGATGACGAATCAGGTCCGTCCTCCCAACCCGGACCGGTCACTAGGTCCCAGAAAAAAAATAAAAACACTGCTGCACCTAAGGTAGAGTTAGATTTATCAACATTATTAAAATTTATAAAGCCTTACGACGGTGCTAGGGAATCACTAAATTCTTTTCTAGTAAATTGTAGCAATGCCCACGATCTCGCTACAGATAATCAAAAAGATATTATATTTAAATACATTTTATGCCAATTACAAGGGAGAGCACAAACTGCATGTTCTATTAAGGAATTCGTAAATTGGGCGCAACTTAAAGAATTCTTGAAGACGCAATTTAGTGAGCGCAAACACTACGCCCACTTACTGACCGATCTGCAAGAATGTAGACAGCAAACTAACGAACCCGTGAGCCAATATGCCCTAAGGGTAGAAACGTGTTTGTCACAACTATTAACAGAAATTTCAATTGCCCATGGAAATAAAAGTAGGGAAATGATAGGTCGTACAGCTGCGATGGAGGAACTAGCACTCCATCACTTCCAGATGGGTCTCACGCCGAGAATTTCAAACATCGTCCGGTGCAAAGCACCACGTACTCTTAACGAAGCAGTGAATTTTGCCATATCCGAGGAAAAACTCCAACAATTTATTTATAAAAATTCTCAATCGCAACCGCGACCGGAAAGACCGCGAATGATTAAGCCAAACCCCGGTAATTTCGTTAGCAACCAACCAGCCTTTAGATTCAATCGTAATAATATGCAGTCGCGATCACCACAACCTAATCAAACAAGCAGTGGGTCGGAGGTCATATGCAGATACTGCAAGGCACCCGGGCACACCCTAGAAGAATGTAGGAAGCGTCAATTTAATAATGAAAGATTTAGGCTCAATCAAAATCCGAGATCGCAACGGGTTAATTTCATATCTGAACCTACCGAAATTGATTCCGTCGAAGACACTAACCGGTCGATATCGGACCAAAAAACGTATAAGCGTCTCGTCCTGTTGCCGTGCGGGACCTAAAAAACTTCAAACCGGCACAAAATTATCCTCTGTTTCCTCTGTTTCCTCTAGAGTCACGCAACAGGGTAACCAGCCCCAAACTGAAGACTCCTTAATTAATAAAAATAATAAATTATCCTCTGTTTCCTCTAGAGTCACGCAACAGGGTAACCAGCCCCAAACTGAAGACTCCTTAATTAATAAAAATAATAAATTATCCTCTGTTTCCTCTAGAGTCACGCGACACGGTAACCAGCCCCAAACTGAAGACTCCTTAATTAATAAAAATAATAAATTATCCTCTGTTTCCTCTAGAGTCACGCGACAGGGTAACCAGCCCCAAACTGAAGACTCCTTAATTTATAAAAGTATTAAATCATCCACTGTATCCTCTAGAGACACGCGACAGGGTAACCAGCCCCAAACTGAAGTCTCCTTGATTACTGATAATTCACTGAATCAAAAAAATAAAATATTGTCAACATTTGAAATCACTAATGACCCAAGCATTATGCTCTTACCTTATGTACTAGTCGAAACTTCTATATCCAAGCTTCCAATATCCTTGCTTGTAGATTCAGGTTCATCCGTAAGCCTAATTAAACATTCCTGCCTACAGATTCATCCATCCCTTAAAAAAGAATTTATACAACTCAAAGGCATTGACTCCTCTGAAAATCCTATCCTTACTAATGGACATTTTGAACTTAAGCTAAAAATCCAAAAATCCTCCGTATCACACATATTTCACGTTGTTGATAAAATCCATTTACCTTATGATGGTATTATCGGGTCAGATATGCTCAATGCTCTTAACTGTAACATAGACTACAACAAGGACCTACTTTATATCGGAGAATCATCACTAAAACTAAATTTCAATGAACCGGCATATCTAATTCCACCCAGGACCGAACAAATTATTGAGTGTTCAGTATCAAATCCTGAAATAAAGGAAGGTTTTATTTTAGACCAAAAAATTTCTGACTCCTTATTAATTGCAAACTGTGTTGTTAGTGTAAAGCAAAATAACAGAATAAATTTGTCCGTCGTCAATCTTTCAGAAAAAAAAGTTACTCTAAATTCAAACCTTAATTTAAAAATAATACCGATAGAATCCAATAATTTAAACTGTTATCATACTGCCTCTGTAAATCATTTAAGTAGCTCACCTCCTAATTTTACAAAACGCACTGAAAAAGTTCTACAACAATTACGTATTACACACCTTAATGAAGAAGAGGCTAATGCATTAATGGAGCTTTGTTCCGATTATTCAGACATATTTCACTTACCCGATGAAAAGCTTACTTATACAAATGCTCTTAAACATGAAATTAAAACTACTACCGACATCCCGATCCACACGAAAACTTACCGGTTTCCTGAGGTGCATAAAGCAGAAGTCCGTAACCAAATCAACAAGATGTTGGATCAAAATATAATTGAACCATCCAATTCACCATGGTCTTCCCCGATTTGGGTGGTACCAAAGAAACTAGATGAGTCAAACGTTCAAAAATGGAGAGTCGTAATAGATTACAGGAAGCTAAACGACGTGACTATTGGTGACACATATCCTATCCCTCAAATTACTGAAATCCTGGACCAACTGGGTCAAAGTACTTACTTTTCCACGTTAGATTTAGCATCAGGTTTCCATCAGATCCCTTTAAATGAAGAAGACAAACCCAAAACTGCATTCACTGTACCAGAAGGTCACTATCAATTTCTAAGGATGCCGTTTGGACTGAAAAATGCACCGGCAACCTTTCAAAGACTAATGAATAACGCACTTTCCGGATTGCAAGGCTTACGTTGCTTTATTTATTTAGACGATATTATCTGTTATTCTCACGACTTGTTATCACATATTAAAAATTTAGAACTCATTTTCCAAAGAATAAGAAAATTTAACCTGAAGTTGCAACCCGACAAGTGCGAATTCCTGCGTCGTGAAGTTTTATATTTAGGCCACATTATCACAGAAGATGGCGTTAAGCCAAACCCGAATAATATCAAATCTGTTGTCGAATTTCCTATCCCGCAAAGTCCTAAAGACGTCAAATCCTTCCTCGGTTTAGTATCCTATTACCGAAGATTTATCCCAGATTTTTCAAAACTAGCTAAACCTCTAACCAACCTTTTAAAGAAGGATCAGCCCTTTATTTGGGAAAACCAACAGCAACTAGCCCTAGAAGCACTTAAAAATAAACTTACCTCCGCACCCGTCCTATGTTATCCCGACAATACCAAACCCTTTACACTAACAACAGACGCTTCAAACTATGCTCTCGGAGCTGTCCTTTCCCAAGGCCCCTTAGGTCAAGAGCGCCCCATAGCCTATGCCTCTCGAACCCTTAACAGGAGCGAGAGTAATTATAGTACGACAGAGAAGGAGTTGCTAGCCATCCTATTTGGTTGTAAACAGTTTAGACCGTATCTGTATGGACAAAAATTCCAGATAGTCACTGACCACAGGCCTTTAAAATGGCTTTTCAATCATAAAGATCCGTCCAGCAAATTACAGAGATGGCGTCTCAAGCTCGAAGAATACGACTATGAAATAGTGTACAGGAAAGGAAAGCTCAATTCAGCAGCGGACGCCCTATCAAGATATCCAGTTAATCCCATATATCCTGAAAATCCTACACCAACTGAAAATAACAATCCTATACCCCCTACAGAGCCATATTCTGACGTTTTCGATGATAATGAATGGACCACAATAACGTTTAGCCCAATAGACAAAAAAGACTTAGACTTCTCACCACTGAATCCTCCTACTCCGGTTGAATCCGATCCTCTAAATCAGCAATTTCAAAATCCTGTAACTGACAATCTTAACCCTGACTTGAATTTGACATTTGATCCACAACCGTCAACCAGTAGACAAACTACTGTACAACCCGAAATCGATAGCCCTGTAGTTAGTCACGCTCCCTTGGTGCCAACTGATCACTCGGAACAGCCTTCTGCACCTCAAGAACGGTCAACAACACCGGATGAAACCTATAATAATTTCCTTAAATCACCTTCTAGATCTTTTAATACCCGAATTTTAGAACATAACAGCAGCATCCTGAAAAGCAATTATAAAATCATAATTATACCAACTTCATGACACAGACATGGACGAAAATATACCTTACGTCCAAGAAATTATCAACAATTGTCCTGCATCTATACGCAACGACTTCGAAAAACTCGAAAGGACATTATTTGAATATTTGTCACTCGAATACAATAATAAAATATATATTTTCCTGTTTACAAAAGTACACCATTTCGATTCTTGCACTTACCCGGATATATTCAAATCGCTTAAAACTATAAGAGATCAAATAATGATAAATCACCCAACCGTAAACGATATTAGTATAACAGACTTCCGAAACCCTTTTGATAGGATATCGTTTGTAAAAATCTATAATATACTTGGTCACATTTTCGACGGAACAAATATTTCCATCCACATTTACCATAATAGCTTGATTTATCCTGTTCCATCTGAAATCCAAAAAATTCTTAAAGAAAATCACGATATTCCTATTGCTGGACATTTAGGGCAGAGCAGAATGCTTAGTCGCATAAAAGAAAAGTATTTCTGGACAAACATGCGTAGCGATATCGAAAATTATGTAAAAAATTGTTCATCATGCCAAACAAATAAAGCCTTAAGAAAAATTAATCGCGCACCCATGGTTATTACGTCTACTTCAACATCTCCTTTCGAAAGGTTGGCAATAGATATTGTAGGACCTCTTCCCGAATGCGGCCCTGCAAAATTAAAATACATTTTAACGATGCAAGACGACCTTACAAAATTTAGCTTAGCATATCCGATGCGGAGCATCACCGCTGAAGAAACCAGTGAGTGTCTCGTACACTGCATTTCATTATTCGGAATTCCCAAGCGCATACTCACAGATCAGGGCACAAATTTCACTGCAGAGTTATTTAGTAAGACATGTGAACTGTTCAAAATCAAACATCTTTTCTCATCTCCTTATCATCCCCAAACTCAAGGTGCTTTGGAGAGATCGCACTCCACTTTAAAAGAATATCTTAAATCATATATTAACGAAAATCAGGACAATTGGGCTCGCTACGTATATACAGCTGTATTATCATATAATACCGCTGTACATTCCACTACGCATTACTCACCTTATGAATTATTATTCGGACACAAAGCCCACATCCCGACATCAGTTTACGACGATACATCATCCACGACCTACCCGGAATACGTTAAAATGTTGCAACACCGTTTAAAATATTCCCACGAAAATGCTTTAGAACATATTAGAAAGTCTAAACAAACATCAAAAGATTACTATGACTCGCATACTCGCCCAGTAGAATACAAAGTCGGAGATTTCGTATATCTCAAAAATCATTTAAGACTAAGAAAAGCCCTATCTCCTGTTTGGAAAGGGCCGTACAAGGTAGTTAAAATACACGGCAATCACACATTGTCGCTACTAATTAACAGACGTCATGCTAAACACCATTATGACGAAGTAAAACTTGCAGAGATCCAAGGAGATACTCCAACTTGAAAACCTGAAAAAGAAAAGAAAAGGGTTATACTATTTACATATTTAATTTACACTTAATACAAAATTATACAATATAATATATATTACTTACCTATTATACATTATACATACTTACCTTAGTCGATAAGGAAATACCTAACGGAAGCAATCATCTTCCCTTACAGCATACTGGCTCACGCTCTTCAGGAGTTTACCCGTCGAATCGACACGAGTCCGGGCATATATTTTGATCCAATTGGCGAACTCAAGATCAATGTTGGCCGCTTAGATCTTATCACACCTTATGATATATCATATATGGAACCGAACATTAAGACCATTAACTCAATCTTAGGTACAGTACGGTTTTTATGTAACCAAGTTCAAATTGAAACAATAAAAGACCTGGAATGCCATAATATTCTGGAGCCACTGAGTGTAAGATACAATGATGTTGTTTCGGAATATTCTTCCATTTCACATCTTATTAGTAATAAGAGATTTAAACGTGCTTGGATAGGTGCCGTAGGATCTTTGTCTAAAACAATATTTGGTACTTTAAACGAAGATGACGCTATCAGATACGATAACGCCATACGAGATGTACAAGATAACGAAAAAAGACTAAGTTTATTGATAAAAGAAAACATATTGGTTACAACTTCAGTTTTGTCAAAATTTAACGATACACTTTTTAAAATAAAGCTCAATGAAATTAGTCTTACTGAAGCTGTCGACGACCTCTCACTAAAGATGAAAAATATTTCAAAAAATTCTATGGAACTAAACTTTAAAACTAGCATTGATTCTATATTAACAAATCTGGAAGCGTCACTACTAACACTGTCTTTCCAAATGGAAGATATAACAAATGCCATTCTTTTTGGTAGCCGAAACATTTTACATCCAGCTATTTTGCCCCCAAAACAGTTGTATAAAGAGCTCGTCGACAACTATAGGCACCTACCAGCTGACGTTACATTACCTTTAAGTTTAGAATTAAGAAACATTTATAAACTATTAAATGTGTCTAGTATAAGTTGTTTTAGCCTAAACACTAAGATAGTATTTGTAATAAGATTACCTTTGGTGTCCCCTAAACTGTATGATCTATATCATAATATAGCATTACCAACGCCGCATGATGACGTTAAACCAGACACTTTTAGTCTTATTAGGCCCAGTAGTAAATTTATCGCAATGACCAGAGATAAATCAGAATATTGTAAACTCGATTCTCTCACGGACTGTCTGGCAATCGACGTCAACGACTACATTTGCAATGTGATGACCGTCTCCCCAACAAGTGCAAACCCCAGCTGTGAAAGTGAGTTAATGTCAAAAGTTATCAGTGTATTACCAGTGCAGTGTCAAACCGATTCTATTAGTGGAATACTCAACGTATGGAAACCGATTTCCGATAATAATTGTATATATGTACAATCCGAAAACATTAAAGTTTATCTAGACTGTATTGACCAAAAGATCATAGAGCTAGATGTAATTGGTACAGGCATCTTGAAGGTGCCGCAAAATTGTGTAGCATTCTGTAAAAATACAAAATTAATACCTAGATACGCTGATGTTAAACTTAATGTTACAGTTTTTCACCCTACTTTTAATATAATTAAGGATCCTTGTTGTATTCTAGATAAGATCCCTAAAGTCCGTGATGAGTCCCCTATTAAACTTAAGAATATTGATTTAGACATTCTTACATCAGACGCCAATTCTAAATTTAATTCCTTATTGAAAGAAACAGATGAAATCCTAAATCAGCAACCAATAATTAAATATGGGACCCATTATTCAATTGTTCTAATTGTAATGTTAATTTTAATGTGTACTTATTTTGTAATTAGGTTATATTTTTACATTAAAGAGCACCGTCTATCCTATCGTTTTCCTAGGCCCTTTCAATCACCTCAAAATACTACTAATGCTATAATAATACCAGATTTAGCTACTTCCGACACAGTTAATTCAAAAAGAAATGTTGATGAAAATTCCATAGTCACACCTAGCAATTCGAAAACTCCTTCACGTGAAATACCCTCACCAAGCATTAGAATCAATATTTAAATTTCTTAATTTTTTCTAAACTTCAGGAACATAGGCCCCTGAAGTTTATTCTACCCCGGGGAGGTGTTATAGCTTTAGTATGTATGTAACATCCCTTAGTCAGCCCCTTTCCTACCTATCCAGCATTTCCTTTGTGTAGCAGCTTCGGTTGCATTCCCAGTCCCACACTCTCCATCCAGTATCCAACCGCGCTAGACGTGTGCATCAAAAATCAAAAATTGTTTTTTTTTAAAAGCCAAAATCCTTGTGCGTTGTAACAGAACGCAACGCCAACATTGTCATTTTTGTTTTTTGGATTTTTTGGATCACGTTCGCTGTTGACTGCGCTATAACGCATGCCCTTGACGAACAGAAAAAGGCAGAGTGTGACTAAGCTATTAAGTTTTATGTTGTTCAATGTTATATTATGTAGTGCGTCATATCAATTTGTTTGTTATTCTTTTGTGTTATAATAGAGTAAGAGCCTGCGATGGCTAGACCTTCCTTCATTTTGTAAAGATGAAAGTTTACCTGTTTGTGACCTTTACTGAGGTAAGAACGATCAGTAACTATGAGGTTTCGGTCGCGGTTACTTTAGGAGGTATCCAGTTCTGAAGGTCTACCTGACCTTCCAGAAAGACTAAAGTTCAATTTCATAGCTTATATTATTATCTTCGCGGTAATTGGAGGATTCTTGTCTTCCAGTACCGGATATTTTCGACAGCTGCCTTAAACTTTCACAAAGTATAATGGCGCATTTTCACTGGTCGATAGGGCCCGCATGCAGGGTGCGGGAGATTTCTGAAACGCATGTCACGACCAATGACAATGCGCCATTAGTTGTCAATTAGTTGTCATAGACTCCCCCCGCATGCTGTATACCGTACGAGTTAACGACTAATGAAAATGCGGCCTTAGAATTTGAGGGTGTCTAGCAGTGGGGAGCAACTGTCAATAACGGAGGAAGGTCTGCCCATCGCAGGTTCTTGGTCCATAAACTCTGGCTGTGCTCTGTCCCTTGTATGTTTAACAAAGGTGTTTTTTTTTTATTTTTTTTTTTATCCACAACTACGACGTGACTTTGAAGCCGAAAACCATCATCTTTTAAAGTTTCATTCCAGATTCAGAGTAAATAACTCAGTTAAGCGAGCTCCCTCCTGTAACAGCTCAATTATATAGCAAACTACTCCACCGCCGCACTAGCGATTGCTCCGTATATAACTTCCAGCAAATTCGATTGGCTGCTTCAACGCTTCGTGCTATCGAATCTGTAAAATTGAGAAGATGCATACTATGGATAAGTGAGTGCTTTCAAGTTCGTGACATGTTGATGGTTGTTTGACACGAAATACCTCGGTACAACAGCTAGTGCCACAATCCTGCATAGAGCTATCGATATTTCTGAGATCGGCAAGACATTACAACGTCTGAAATGATAAGTAGGCTTCGGCCTGACGAAGCATGCTATCTCGCTAAGTCGAAAGATCTTCCTTTGACACAATTTATTTTATTCTACACATGCTTCCGCCTGGTAGGGCGAGGTAGGTGGAAAAGACACAGAACAGTTTTAAAAACAAGTCTACCAGAAGGCGCTTTGCGTGGGTTGTGTTTGTGCCGGTTTTTTTTATTGATTTGGTACAGAGAATTTGATTCGTAGATTTGAATCAATTTCTATGATACTACAGTCAGTTAGAAGTTTGTAATCAGATCTAACTACCTAACTATCGAGGGCCGTAAGCAGCTTGTATTTACAGTACACACACTATGTTCAGGAAGGTTCTCTAGTTTGTAATTAGCCGTGTATCGAACCCTAATGAAGAAACCGCAGCCCAGCAGGGCCACCACATATCGGCCGCACTGAGTCCTGGGCTATTACAACCCTTTGTGTAAACACTTCAAACCCTAGGTAGAGGATTCTAGTTGCTAGCTAGATTATAGTTGCCTATTTATTTGCAATTAAAAAGCTATGGTAAGCCGTGTTAAACGAGCATCGATTGTTAAAACCTATTCTTAAAATGTTTAAGTAATAGTCACCACTATCTTGTACCAAATCCATAATATCAACAATGCAGTTGTTTTCTACTTCTGTTTGTTACTTCATTACCTTCATACCATGAATTTGATCAATATTTATTTTTTGTTCCAAAAAAGGGGATAGTTTGAAAGAGGAAATTCTTTTGTAAGAATTTAAGTTTAAGTTAGGTTAGCTTACCTTTCGTTCTTTCTCTGAAGGTTTAAAGTTGAAGAGTGGAGTGACTAAAGAGGTCAATCTATACTGCTATTACCGTACGAACCAGTTTTGAAGAAGAGGCCTTAGGACTCCCACACAAAACTGCGAATTCGCATTGCATCGTAATGTCATTTTTATTATGAACTATAGAAGTCGCCCGCAACTTCGTTGCGCCAAAACTCGTTTATCGCGCGGGAACCGTAAATTTTCCGGGACAAAAAGTATCCTATGTCCTTTCCCGGGACTCAAAGTATCCCCATGCCAAATTTCAGCAAAATCGGTTCAGCGGTTTCAGCGTGCAGAGGTAACAGACAGACAGACAGACAGACGGACAGACAGACATACTTTCGCTTTATAATATTAGTATGGAAATATGGATTTTATTGCAGATAATATTTGCGATGTGATGCGAATTCGCAGAACTATATTGTGTGGGAGCCCTAAGGTAGCGTTTAACTATCTCTCAATTCTCTTTGACAATTTTCTGTACCGAAATCACTCTTCAATACTATGTACAGAATGTTAAGTATGTGGTATTTTTCATTGTAAATAGTGCGTGAAAAAATGCCTGAAGCCTGTTTAAACTTGCAAATTAAATTCAACAGCGTACAATTTTAAAATATGCACAAAAAGAATTTTAATCGAGCTGCCCGCCTCGAATTCCTCACTTTTAACAGACTGATGTTCGTCATTGTAAAGGTAGTACGCCGATGTCGGCGAACACGGTGGCGAACGCGACTGCTAGTAGTTGCCCGACTTCTTTTAGCAAAATGTATGGAGCTATTATGATAATATCCCATATTAATATCAACTACTAGCTGTCCCGGCAAACGTTGTTTTGCCATTTAAAGTATTTCTACTTCATCAGTTGATACAAAATCTTACCCCCTCTTTTGTCCCCTAAGAAGGGTGGGGGGAAAAATTGTATACGCCAGATGTTAAGTTGGAAAACACAGTTAATAATATGAAGTAATTCCATTAAATAAAAAAGTTTCATACAAAATCTGACCCCCCTTAGAGGGGTGTCGGGGGGGTGGGGGGTAATTTTTATACGCCAGATGTTGAGTTGGAAGAAGACAAATATATCTGCAAATACCGTATGCAAATCGGATCAGTAGTTTTCGTGTTAAAGCAAAAGTTTGATACAAAATCTGACCCCCTCTTTCGTACCCTTAGAGGGGTGGGGGGAACATTTTTATATACCAGATGTTAAGTTGGAAGAAGACAAATATATATGCGAAAACCGCATTCAAATCGGATGAGTGATTTTCGTGTGATGCTGGAACAAACATACAGACAGACAGACAGACAGACAGACAGACAAAAAAACTAACTAACTTTTCGGCTTCTATAGCGATGTTGTGACACCCTCCGCTTATTATTTTTTGAATATCTTTAATGTACAGAATTGTCATTTCTACAGATTTATTATATGTATAGATGAATTAAATAAATATTATTATCTTATATTATTATCTACCTTAGCGGCACGGAATCTTGGCCAAACTCATAATATGCAATAACACTTTTTTAAGCGGTTCTAACGTGGATCTTATCGTGTAGGTGGGTAGAAAAAATGGTCACGTTAATCTCAAGAGGGTAATTCACTAATTTGAAGTGCATATTGGTCTGTGTTTTAAAGTTTAGTTAAATCGTGTCATTTATCCGGCGAAGTCGCAGTTTTGAATTGTGCTCTGAACATTTTGAATTTTAATTTGACAAAGATTTTTGTTGTTATTGTGGTTAATAAACACCTAAGAACCCCTTAGGATTCATAAAAATGCCTTTATCACCAAGTCAGGTAGCGCAGGCAGTAGCTTTAGTGGAACAGGGGATGACTCATCGTGAAGTGGCTACTATCCTAAACGTGCCGCGTTCCTCGATGCAATATGCACTAAAACGATATCAAGAGACTGGCCGCTACACCCGAAGACCAGGTAGTGGTGGTGTACGATGCACATCAGCTCGTGATGACCGCTTTATTGTGTTAGAGATTTCAAGAAATCGCTTCCTGACCGCAGTCGAGATCCGTCAGCGCCTTCAAATCTCCAGAGGTGTGAATGTTAGCGAGCGTACGGTGAGAAGACGTATGGAGGAAGTTAATTTGAGGGCAAGAAGACCAGCCCGTGGTCCACAGCTTCACCCTCAGCACAGAGTAGCTCGACTTCACTTTGCCCGCGAACACGCTAACTGGACTTATGAGCAATGGGCAAAGGTTTTGTTTACTGACGAGTGCAGGATCGCTTTAAATGCACCTGATGGTCGACAACGTGTCTGGAGAAGGAAAGGCGAACGTTATTTGGCGATAACAACCACTCCGACGGTCAGTTTTGGCGGAGGCTCTATAATGGTATGGGGTGGCGTGAGTTCTGATGCTCGTACGGAATTGGTCATCGTTAATAACGCCTTAAATGCGACTCGGTACGTCGCGGAAATTCTCGAAGAACATGTTGTGCCCTTTGGAGGGTTCATTGGTTATGAACAATTCATTTTAATGCATGATAATGCCCGTCCACATGTCGCACGCATAGTAAATGAGTACCTTCAAGAGGCTGGTATTCAAAAATTGCAGTGGCCAGCTCGCAGCCCGGACTTAAATCCGATAGAACACATATGGGATAAGCTGAAACGAGCAATAAAATCATCATCGAACCCACCACAAACCATTAACCAGCTTCGAGATGCTGCACTGAGAGCGTGGCGCGACTTATCACAAGTCGATATCAAGAACGTCATCCAAAGCATGCCAGACCGAATGCAGGCGGTTATAAGGGCTAGAGGAGGTAACACGCGCTATTAAAAAGGACAGAAAGCGACAAAAAATCGAACAATTTTAAATTCGTAGTGTTTTAAACTTAAGTGTTAAATTTTGTGTAAACGTGTTTTTTTGCATAAACTTCATTATCAATTTAAAAAACCTTTAACTGTGAGAAAAAGTGATCAGGAACGTTAACTGGATAGACTCAGATCTTAATTAATCAAAATTTGTAGAGCTAAGTGCAAAAAAAAGACAGTTATCACATCTTTTGTACTTGGCCAAGTTTCCGTGCCGGTGAGTTTATCTATCTTGATCGCGTTGCAAAGCATACGAAGCAGGAACTGGGTTGATACTTGATGCAGACCGCAACGCGACGCGTAGACGCATTTCTAAATTTGTATGGATTTGACAGATTTCAATACGCGAGGTGACATGCCAATCTGTCAATTCAGTACAAATTTAGTAATGCATCTACGCGTCGCGTTGCGGTCTGAATCAACCCTATGCTTCAGGTGTCTGTCGCCAGTGGCCGTCGCGCGTCGCGGTCGCTAGCATCATAGTGCTACCTTAGACATTTGGAGGGCATGCACTAAATATTTTCCGATGTAAGCTCCAAGGACCCGTTACAAAGATTTTGATCATAAATTCCAAAACAACTATGACGCCATGCAAATATGCCTGATATTTACAAAGAATCCTTTGTGTTTTTAAGCGACATCCAAAGCAGAGGACTTACGAGTAAATGTAGCGATGTTAATTGTTTGTATTTTGAAAACAATTTAGGGTCAGTTAATACCTAAACACGACGCGAAGAGACGTGATTATCTTTTAGACAACGTTGCGTAGTCCAGTTCAAAAACTGAACTTTAGTTACAGAATGTATTACCGTATCTTCTTGTATTAACTTTTATTAAGGCCCTTCCCCTACGGAGATTCCGTAATTTAGCGTATTTAGAGCCTTATAAACTGATAATTTGAAAGCTACAGATTTATTATAAAAATACAGCAATAATCTTCAGTAAATATATCAACATTCCATTACTCGTTTTAAATTTTCTATTTTTGTTAATAATTATTAGTCATGAATCATGATAATATTAGCTTCCAATTCCAAAGTAATATCAATTTATTAAAAGTGAAGCATACTTTCAGCATCTCCCTAGTATTTACAAATTACGTTTATTTGAAACACACGACAAGATATAGACAATTTCATTAACTACATATTTCCCGTTTTAATTTTTCTTAGATCAATTTTGAACTAAGATTTAAAGTAAAAAAAAAATAGGATTTTTGTGCGATAATTTGTCAAATCGCAAAACAGAGGCTTTTACGACCCACGCGATTTCAGCGTCTAAACAGGCTTTTTGTGGGAATTTACGGTGTATGAACCAAAAAAAATATTATTCCTGTGAATAAGGGTCGTAAAATATAGTAAGTTTTGGGCAAGCTAGGTGTATTAACAAAGTAAAAAATGGTGATTGGTCGTATTTAAACCAAAGTTTGGTACACTTTTGATTTACAGCCATATGGTTAGTGGAATTTGGTTTATACGCCCATAATTCAAAGAAGATGTACTAGTGCTAAAGTTTATACACCCATTTAAAATGCACTCGCGAGGTGGAACTGTCTTTTTAAACCCCTTTAAATATTTTTTTTATATTGAAAAAATCATAGATCGTTTTCAAGGTGTCGGCCGGCGTGGTCTGGATCTAAACATAATAAAAGATAGCGACAATACTGCGACATTGTTTAGGTTGTGGTGTGATTGTTTAATAATAAATTGTATACAATAATAAAATGTGCAATTTATATTCTGTTATTGCATGACAAGCGATGTTTTTACTATGTTATTGCCGAACTAGATTTTTTACTTAAAAGAAGAAGAGTGCTCCAATCTCTGTTAAATTTGGAAATCAAACACGTGAAAAGTAAGTATTATCATCACAGAGTATGTAGGTACTTTTTTGTATGTCCATGGTAGGTACTTTATTATATTATAACAGGTATTTTTATTTACCTACTTCTTTTCTTATTTTTTTCTAATTTGTTTCGTAAAGAATCATTAGCAAAATAATATTATAATAATATAGTTAACTATATCCAATTGAAATGACAAACTAAGTGTTCGTATCGAAATGGTTAGGTCGTAACGAACGTAAGCCGGAATACTACATGGCTTTTACGCCCCAATTCGCTTAAATTATTTTTCTACTTTTAACGTATTAGTGGTTTTTACGACGTAGTTCATAATTTCTTTAGGTTTTAACTTTTTTAGTTAGTTCGATCGTGGATTCTTGGAAGTCTATTGTTATTCTATTGTGTCCCGCTCACCGGTGAGCTTATGGGGCTTGATGGGTTAATAAGTACTAAAGTTTTACTACATAATAATTTCTCGATTATTATAATGAATAATTAATAATAATATTAAAATACGTTATGATTTCTTAGGTTTACGCGAGTATCACTCATGAGTCAGGATACTATAAGGTTTAAACACTTACGGTTTTTTTTGCGGGGCACTTTTGTTAATCCTAACACGTCGAGGAATCAATATAAACAAGGAGGATTCGAAGGCCATACGATAAGATATATCGTCATTCTTATGACGACGTAGTTTGGCGCCCAAACCAAATCTTTGCCGGGAACAAATGAGTGCATTGCAAAACTTACGCTCCAGATCGGATAGTACTATTCTCCGCGCAGACCGAGGTAATGCCACGGTGATTATGGATACAACAGATTACAGTGACAAAATGCAACGTCTTTTATCGGACGAAAACACTTACGAAAAAGTCGAAACGGACCTCACCAACAAAGTTTAGAAGACAACTCAAAATCTCATCAAAAAGTACTCCGGTCTCCGACTCACTGAATCTGGATCCCAAATTCTTGTTGCCTTCATGCCCTAAACCTCCAAAGTTGTATGGTTTGCCAAAGATACACAAAGCCAATGCTCCTCTTCGGCCAAGTGTAAGCCAAATTGACTCACCAACCTACAAACTGGCTTAGCTGGTAGCTACTGTACTCTCATCTCTACGCGGACTGACCAAGGCCCATGTAAAGGATTCCTACCACTTTGTTGATGAGATTAAACATAATATACGCCTCAGAGATAATGAACAACTGGTCAGTTTTGATATACCATCCCTGTTCACTTGCCTACCAATACAGCATTGTATCGAAATTGATAACGAAAACGATAACTAAAACGATAACGAAAACGTTAACGAAAACGATAACGAAAACGATAGCGATAGCGATAGCGGATAGCGGATAGCGGATAGCGGATAGCGGATAGCGGATAACGATAACGATAACATAATAATAATAATAATAATAAGTTATTTATTTGCTCAAAGTACAAAAGTTTCATTTTAAATTACATGATACAGGAAAGTTCGTGGCTGTATACATATTTAATGTTCTGCTGCTACTTAAAATAGGATAAACCTGTGCTATAAGTACCAGCTAACAATCGTTAAGGTTTCCAAATTAGTTAACGTTTACATAATGTAATTGAGCGAAGTATGTTAGTAGCTGTTAGTACGTGTTAGTTTGGTTGTGTGTGTGTGTGTGTGTGTGTGTGTGTGTGTGTGCGTGTGTGTGTGTGTGTGTGTGTGTGTGTGCGTGTGTGTGTGTGTCTGTGTGCGTGTGTGTTTGTGTATTAATGTTCAGAACGTAAGCGCTCAACGAATAGGGCATATCATATTTTCCGATTCACTGTATGAAAGTTTTTGTAGCCATTCTGTTATCTTATTTTTGCATGTATGTGTATTTAAGGTATGTATGTTTAGAATTTTATCAATTTTGTTGTAAATAAAACGTCCAAGGAAATAATAAAACCTTTCACTAAAAGTTGTCCTGTGACTTTTGGCTGGGGGAAGTTTATTGCGTCGTCCAGTTACAGGCACACAGTCAACTTTTTCTTGCACATTTTCCTGGTTAAATGAAATATATTTAGGATCTTGTTTATTTTTTTGTAAGTATATCTTCCAATTCCACAGAAGAAGCGGTTGGTAAAGCCGGTACGAAAGAGAAATCCGGGAAGGTCAGGAAAACGTCTTTTCAGTTTGAGGTTTAGAGGCAGAGAAGGGTTGTAAGAAATGAGGCTGTGTTGCTTGAGTGTTCGTTATAAACAATTGTCTCACTGTTAAAACTTTGCACTTTTTGTACAGATCTGCTGTAGGATATCTAAAAGGTAACGCGTAGGAGACCTTCAGGATAGCTCGTTGCGCTCGTTCTAGCTGCAGCATGATGGACTTGAGTGCACCGCCCCACGTCGTAATGCAATATGCTAAAATAGACTGACAGAGGGTAACGTATACCATCATCCTCAACTTCTCGTCTGCCACCTCTCTTAAATTTCTAAATACCGGAATTAGCTTTCTTATGCGCGATGTGAGAGTTTCAATATGTGGACGAAAGGTAAGGGACTGGTCTAGTATAATTCCTAAATATTTAGTTGTGGATGTTTTTTGTAGCGGTTCACAAGAGCATTGAAGAATGTTAGGTTATAAACAAGTGTGTGCAATAATACAGTGTAAAGAGTTTGTTGGAATGAATGAAATTGAAAATGAAATGTATGTTGTTTTACGAGCATTAAGCGTTAATATGTTACTACGTAGCCATTGCGATACTATATCTAATCCACTCTGGGCTGTTTTGTACAGCTTTGTTACAGTGTCTGAGTAAAACAGCAGGACGGTGTCATCTGCAAAGGTGATAATTTTTCCCTGTTGTAGTTTGAGCGCACAGAGATCGTTTATATAGATGAGGAAGAGCGTTGGAGCGATTGCACTGCCTTGGGGAAGGCCGTGGGTAGTGGTTATCTCAGTGCTTAAGTATCCATCTATATTAACGCTCTGTGTGCGATCAGTGAGAAAGTCTATGAATAATTTTAAAATTATTCCCCTTATACCTATTTTTCCATCTTCTCTATAAGGATAGGAACAGAGACAGTATCGAAGGCTTTGGCTAGGTCAAGAAAAATCCCCAAAACTTTTTTCCCGTCGTCTAGACTTTTTATTATATAGTCTGTAAGTTCGTGAACCGCATCTTCTGTTGATTTGCCTGCGCGAAAACCGTACTGTGAGTTAGATAATAAGTTGTTTTTTTCCAGGTATGATGTTAGTCTTTTGTTCAGTAGACGCTCTAGTATTTTCGATAGAGACGGTAACACTGCGTTTGGCCTGTAGTTGGTAACCTCATCTCTGTTCCCTGCCTTATAGATAGGATGTATTATAGCTTTTTTGAGTGTTTTGGGGAATATTCCTGTTGAAAGACACAGATTAAAGATGTAAGCTAGAGGAGGGGCTATTACTTGAATGTTTTGTTTTAGGATAGTCGCTGGTATTTTGTCCCATCCCACAGCACAATCTGTTCGGAGAGACATTGCGATTCTTGATATTTCCTCTTTGTCCGTTGGTAGAATCGTCATCGAGAGGCTGGGAGTGTTGGTATTGGTGAGCTCGGGGATTTGCGGAGTAGGTGGGATTCTGTCAGCTAAGTTCTTTCCAACGTCAGCGAAAAATTGGTTCACGGAGGTAACGGCTTGGTTTGGGGTAGATGCGAGGGAGAGAAGATTAGAGACTCCGCTTCGGTTTTTTGATCTGTTAGTAATTTTATTAATAGTTTGCCATAGTGTTTTGCTGTTTTTCCGTGAACTTTGAAGTTCATTTTAATAGTAATCGTTCTTCAGATTTTCCAGAATTTTAGTGCAGTAATTTCTGTACCGTTTGTATGAGGTGGCAAGTATTATATTATCCGGGAATTTTTTAGTTTTTCTGTGTAAATTATCTTTGTGCTTTAGGCAGCGGAGAAGTCCGGGAGTAACCCCTGGTTTCAGGAGCTTTTTACGGTTGGAAAGGTAAGTCAATTTAGTGTTGGTGTCTATGATTTTTTTAATGGAAGCAACTAAAAACTCTGTTGCCGGATTGGGATCTTCCATGAGATATATTGGAGAGAAGTCAGCGTTAGATATTTCATTGGAAATATTTTCGTAATCTATTCGGGTGATCGTTTTTCTAGTAGCTGGTTTCGAAGTTTGGTTTGAAAGGAAAAGTGTGATGGTTTCGTGATCGGTAATAGTGGAATGAGCGACGAGTGTTTTAGCCGGAAGTTTAGTTTTTAGAATTATATGATCCAGACAGCTGGTGAGTCTGGTTGGCAAGGTATGTGCGGGGAGTAGTCCAAAAGAAGCTAGCAACGTTAAATATTGACTTTTGTTTGGGTCTTGGGAGTTCTCTGCTATGTTAATGTTTAGGCCCCCAATAATCACTATATTTTTAGAACGATCAATTCTCGTTAAGGTGTCGGTCAAGGAGTTGAGGAACGGAACAATATCTTTTGTGGATGGAGAACGATATATAGCCAATACGACAGTGTTGTAGTCGATAGATATTTGCAGGCAGTTTGAGTCCGCTACGAAAATTTCTGCTACTGTGGCGGTAAGGTTTCTATTAATGTAAACAAGTACTCCGTCTTTTTGTGTTCTATTATTTTTAGTCATATATTCATCATATCCCGGTAAAGAAAGTATATTACTAGCTCCTTGAATCCAGCACTCCGTAAGTATAACAAGATCCCACTGGACTCGAGTTCTAGTGAGCGCTATTTCGAATTCGGCTAGATTTTTATTTATGCTTCGAATGTTTTGACTAATTAACTTGAGAGTTTTTTGTAAAATTAGTCCAGGAGGGATACAGTCATCCAGTTCACAGTAGGAGGAATCGGCCACTGTAGAAGCATCAATAAAGTTTATCGTCTGATGTATATTATTATCGAATAAAGTATTTTGTTACGTGACGTGCTATATTGTTTCCCGACTCTTCAAAGAAGTTAGATAGCATTAACATAATAATATTATTATTAATTATGACGTGGTTGTGGATGTTTTATTGTGTGTTGATGTGATGTGCTGGATAGTTTAGATGTGTAATGACAATAATACATACAGTTATTCTTATAATAAAATTAAGATAAAAATTGATACTAAAAGAGAGATTTACAATAACGGACATAATCGAAAACATGCTATTATACATAGGGTGTGATTGATATACGAGTACATTTTTCAAATAAAGTTTTAAAATAAGGAAGTGAGCATTATATCTATGAATCCTTCGTATTTGTCGAAGGTCCCACAAATTTATCCAGGTCCGACAGCGAGGCAATACGATGAACCTCGTTTCCATCAGCACGTCTAACAAGAATGTTGCCATTTCGTACCCAGCAATAACGAACTTTATGCTGTCTGGAACGTTCTATAGCTGCACGAAAAAGTTCTCTGTTGGCTTTAGTCAATCTCTCATTGAAGTAAATTCTCGAAGGTGTACCATCGTGTATGTCAGAGGTCGTAACATTTTTTTGGGACCTGGCGGCTGAAAGTACTTCGTCTCTCTTGCATCGTCGTAGGAATTTTACCACAATTACACCCGGTAGTTTTTGAGGAGCGCCTGTAGGAGATATCTTATCCTTATTTGCAGTAATACGATGCACTGCGTCTAGGTCTCCCTCCGTCAGTTAAGTGCCTATTTTCTTTGCAGCCAACATCACGATGTGGAGTAGATTTTCGTTCGCTTGTTCTGGACTACCAGCTATCTCTATCTCGTTTCTCATAAGCTTTTGCTCCTGGCAATCTTTGTTGACTGCAGGTTAGATGCCAGTAACTTCAATTCGACGATTTTCCTTTCAGCAGCTTCGAATTTGGACTCCAACAGGTTCAGCTTAGAGGCGTTAAATTCACACGACGTTTTCAGTTCCAATATTTCGCTCTTTAATAATTTGACAAGCGCTTCGCGCGCTTGACACGCGATGGATACTTTGTCCGAGGGTAATATTGTGAATGATACTTTCACAATGTTACCCTCGGACAAAGTATCCATATTCCTTGAGCACCTGAACAACCTCAACTCCAAAATACAGTTTACAATGGAGTTGAAGAAAGATAATTCTTTAGCCTTCTTAGACTACGGAATCCTGATGGCACATTGGGTCATACGGTGTATCGCAAGCCTACACACACAAATAGATATTTAAATGGTTCCCATCATCACCCAGCACAGTAATGTACTGTTGGCAAATCTTTATTTCAGCACGAGGAATCTGCGATGAACAGTATGTGGATACTGAGTTTCATCATGTTACACAAGTTTTACGCAATAATAAGCTTCGGATACCACGCAGACGTTATCTATACTAATATCACAGTGTAAATAACTACAGTGGTCCAACGAACACGTCTAGACAGAGCAATCGTGCGGGGCGTGCGGGGTGAGAGAGGCGCGGTAGCGATACCGAACTGCCATACACTCGTTCGGTACACGTCAGCCGGGGTTGACGCTTTTTAATTTAACCTTCATAAGGTCTTTAATTTTACAAACGTTGCCGTGACTTGGGTCGGATTTGACCCAAGTAGTAAAATTATTTTAAAAAATTAACAAAAATAAATACACATTAGTTAAAGAAATTTGTTGTCATTTTTTAAATTTATTTCTATAGAAATACTTTTAATTTTTGTAAAAAATATAATTTATTACATCTAGACTTTAATATATTATAAAGCTGAAAAGTATGTTTATTTGGACACGGTAATCTCACAAAGTGTCTGACGGATTTTTATATAATTTTGCGAAGCTATAGAGTAGACTACGGGGAACGATAATATAAACTATTTTTTGTCAGAAAATGTACGGTTCCCGTTTCCCAGTTCCTGCGGAATTACTGACGAAGCCACGCAAAATATCTAGTCTAATATAAAAATAAAATAGGCAATTTTGATAGATATTTTTATAAAATGTGGCAAAACAGTACTAATAGAAAAGAAATATAAATTAGGTATATCTTATTGAGGTCATATAACTACCTACTGTATTAGATTTTTTAACGTATGAAATCTCACACCAAAGTTTTATTGACAGTTTCAGCACATTGTTGGCAACGACTTCTTTTAGAAAGCTTCTTAGCTGTTGTTAGGAGTAAGTTGATGGAATTTTCCAAGTAGTATCGTCGTTTTGCTAGGCACCCTTTCTTTAGCCGCAAAAAGTGTGAAAGCATTGTAGGTGATCTATCTACCATGTTACTTGAGGCCACTTGAGGCCAAAGTTTTGTTTTCATTTGTAGCTTTATCCAGGGCATCTAGGCCATCTTTATATTCGATGTAGTCAAACTAATAATCACAGGTTTTTGTCAGATCTATAACTCACTTCTGAGTTATGATGCAAAGTAATGAATAAAATTATTCACAGACTTATTTTTCTTAGGTGTCGAAACAAGTGTTAGTATCTATGGTAAGAGCAAAACATGATGAATATACAGGTCATTTATTTGTTGTTACTATTTATGAAGGTAATCCAGGTTTATTCTAACGTATAGCTGATCCAACTACAGTGATTTGTTTTTTGGTTCATACCAATTTGATGTAAAAAAAAAAAATATCCACCGTATGATGGAACTCTCAGGCCGCGAGTCAAATCAAGGACTACATAAAAGCCTGATTCTTTGCCCGTGTAGGGTTGAATATTCCAATCTCCAATCTCAGCTGGCGGCAGAATCACATAAACCACAGATGTCATATTATTTAGTTGGTTTTGATAGCATGTATTGTCAAAACGGGAATCCTTTTTTGAATACGACAAAATGAAGCTACTCACATAAAATTAGCTTGATAGTAATAAAAAAAATTGTCTAGGGAACCCTGACTACAATACCTAAAACTACACAATAGTCAGGGATCCCTAGAATTTTTTTTGTACGTAACGTAACGTAATTTTAAAAATTACGTATTGAGTTGTGAATGCAGTTATGTTCTTTAGGTCATTTAGAAAAAGACTGCATTCATATTTCAACAAAAAAAAACTTTGTGGATTAGTACACATTTAATACTTAACAGTGACAGTGGTGGTTAATTATATTTTCTACTATAGTATACTTTTCTATACTTTTCCATATATATATATATATATATATATATATATATATATATATATATATATATATATATATATATATATATATATATATATATATATATATATATATATATATATATATAATAGTTTGTTTGAACGCGCTAATCTCACGAACTACTGGTTCGATTTGAAAAATTCTTTCAGTGTCAGATAGCCCATTTATTGAGGAAGGCTATAGGTTTGTATGGGTAGAACAAAAGAACGTCTCATTCAAAAGTTATACGATACCTAAACAATTAGGACAATAACAGATGTGCTGTGCGTTTGTTATGAGTTGCGGTCAATTCTGACCCAAAGACCGTTAGAGTAAAAAAAACCATACGCGATTTTTTAAAATTATTTTTTAAAATCTTATTCCATTAATAAGTAAATTGAAACGAATAAATAAAAGTCATAAAATATCATACTTCTTGAGCGGTTATTTTCTGAGAAAATTTCATTTTTATCTCAAAATGTGTCAAAATTGACCCGAAGACCGTATGAAGGTTAATTGTTTTAAGTGGTTTGCGACCGAAAGTGTTTCGTTTGAGTTGTATGTATGTACTTATTTAAATACTTAATATACATATTATATCCGATATTTTTTATTTTTTTTTATTTTTGATATTTTCAAAATTACATACAAATTTCATACTCTGATATGTTTTTTTCGTAATAGTTGATTCGAAATAATTTGTATGTCTGATAATTTGAAGATAGGGAAGTAAAATTAAACTCATTTATTTATTATTGATATTCAAAGTTTTCAAATAAAGTAAAAATCAACGATAGATACTCTTGAGTATCATTTTTTTAATGAAATAAGGGGGCAAACGAGCAAACGGGTCACCTGATGGAAAGCAACTTCCGTCGCCCATGGACACTCGCAGCATCAGAAGAGCTGCAGGTGCATTGCCGGCCATTTAAGATGGAATAGGGTAATAGGGGAGGGTAGGGAAGGAAATAGGGAAAAGGATAGGGGATTGGGCCTCCAGTAAACTCACTCACTCGGCGAAACACAGCTTTTTTTAACCAGAAGTTGGTACAACTAATATATATTATTCTGTGCCAGAAGAAAAAAAGTGTAATAATTTTATCAGTCGAATTAACTTAACACATGGTATATAAATGGTATAAAAATAGCATAATAACAAACAAGGAATTTTCTTCCGAAAAACAGGGGGTCACGTGGGTGTCAGAAGCCTAAGTTACAAACCGCGTCGACGGCTATGATTAGTTAATGTCGTGTCAAATAGCAAGTTTTTGATGAACTATACTGTACTCGGCGAAACATGGCGGCAGCGGTCATTGACACCCTGTCAAAAACTTGTCATTTTCTATAAAAACCGCGATTGACACTGAAGTATCAGATGTTGTCAATCGCGGATTTGTACCTATAGAAAATGACAAGTTTTTGACAGGGAGTCAATGACCGCTACCGCCATGTTTCGCCGAGTACAGTATAGGCTTGTGAAACTCTCGGAAAATAAGACCTGTGTATTTAGACTACGACTTGATTTACTTAATTGATTTTTTACATTTAAAACATTATTTTACATTTTTAAATATAAATATCAATTTTGATATATTATATCAAGCATAAATATCAAATGATATTATATATCATGATTCATGATATATATCCGATTTATACAATATGAATTGATATAATATATGTATATAAACGATACGACGAACGATAAAGTCCTAAGCCACATAGCGAGTCGTGACCTGTGATCCCCAGAGATCGGCAAAAATAAAATACCAATTAATAAAACGTAAACCTTATAACACTAACTTAGCCCTAAATAGATTGTTAAAATCCAAGTGTGGACCCCAGACTCCACTGGATGGCATCTGGTAGATTCGGCACAGAACGATATCTTTTTAACACCCTAGAAACTCCACCCAGCTTGAGTGACCCCTCTCCACCAAGCCAATGTCACAACATCTAAAGGCAAAATTAAAAGAGCAGCATAATATCTAAGGAAATCGGAAAATGTCGGATCTACTGGCCGCCACACTGGGACCACACCGTTCAAAACACTAACATTATAATTATGTAATTTATAAAACCATAAATATATATTTATTTACTATAGGTATATATTATAATCTATTCTATTATTAAAAAAAAAGTCCATGGCGTTATGGACTACAATTAATTAAAATTACTTAATAATATTATTTCAATTATCCTTGGTGCGAAAAATCTATAGAATAAATTTAAAAAAAAGGATATGGGCGAACAGCCCATAGACGGCCCCAATTTTCATAATAAAAAAAAAACAAATATAGGTATATCATGCGAACCCTGAGCTTTTGTATACGCATTTGTATTTTTTATAATAAAACTCCTTACTTATAATACTTCTATATCTATTTTTTGATATTCCTAGTACTCTACATACAAATACTACGAATACATAAAAATATGTAGAACAGATTATAATAAAACACATTATTGTGACAACCCTGAAGCAATGACAAATACCTAGACAAAAGCGGCATTTCGCGCGACTTCAAAGGCGTTGGACCACTGTAGTTATTTACACTGTGCTAATATTATAAAGAGGTAAACTTTGTTTGTTTGTTTAATCCTTCGATCGGAGGTTCTAGGAATTCCCATTGTATTCTTTTGTTCTCGCGATCACCGGTGCTCGCGCGGGGCCTGAAAGATTAATTGTAATGAATAGGCTCAAAAACTACTGGACCGATTTTAAAAATTCTTTCGCCGTTCGAAATCTACACTATAATTATACGAGTAACATAGGCTACTTTTTATTTTGGAAAATATAGGGTTCCGTAAGATATTTCAGTTTTTCGGAAACAACCAGAAAATTTACTTATTTTGCGTACGCTGCCTAAACTATAAAAGATAGAACCATACAATGTTCTAAATAAATGTAGATCTTTTAAATTTCTACAAAAAAGTCCGCGACACACTATACCTATAAAGTCGAGTGAGGTATAAACAACCATTTTTTTATTTCAAATTCTTGATTTTTTTGGACTACGTTTAAACGCATTCTATTTTACTCACGCTATCAATCCTTATCAAAATAAATTATTTCATCGCTAAGTACAGTTTATGTAGATAATATTTGGCCTGTGAATGATTAAAATTGGACGTTTGGTTTAGAATTTATGGCGAAATTAAAATTTAAATATTGCAATTTACGCCCGTTTAGAAGTGGGCGCTACCAAGGCGGGGTGTGCTCGCGGGAGGGGAATAATTTAGATCTATGAGTAGTATGTAATTCTATGAGTAGTAGTAGTAGATCTATGAGTAAACAAAGTTTATCTCTTTATAATATATAGTATAGATTAAAAACTAGTGAATCGATTTTCATCATTTATTCAGTGAGTCACATAGGCTATACTTAATATATTATTTTATACCCGTGCGAAGCCGGGGCGGACCGCTAGTTATTTATAAAGGGAGTCACTGGTAAAGTTAGCTATATTCTAAGGAAAGCTTTAATAAAAACATACTTTAAGCTGCCCAAAAAGATCAGCCAATGTTTACCATCAGTGAAATGGAATACATTGCAGATGTCAAACACCGTAAAAGCACCAAGTCCGCAATTTGTGATCTGGATCAAACTCGCCACTACATAAGATTCGATAAGCCACAAGTAATGGCAAAAGAAGCAAGATACTGCCTAAGAAAGATAGGCGAGGCCATAGAAATTAAAAAACACCCAAATTTTAACCGAGAAGATGGCTGTGTTTAACCAGTTGGCTAAGGTTCATCTAGCTGTAGTGTTGAACGTTGCCGTCAACAAGTCGGCTAAACGACGTATAGCCGTGTGATTGAATCGCGTTGTTCAGTCAAAAGGATAGCTGTTTGATTAAATGGCTTTTTTAACCAGTCGACTGCGCCATATAATTTAAATACAAGCTGTAACCTTCTAAGGTTTTGATTTTTTTATGTTACTTTCAACATTGTGTTCACTTTTTATTATTTAACAAAGAAACTTGATTAGTTTTTTGTTATATGTATTTTAAATTTTTCTACAATGTAATTTGGAAATTATATAGTTACCTTCTTATCAATAAACATTTAATAACTATCACTTTATAAATAAAATTGGATTAATTTTATGAAATTAAATTTATTTCACCTACGCAAGATGATTTTTGTTACCCAAGTTTATAGTGAAGTACGTAAAGTTGTAGCAGTTACGACTCTGGACTTTCCTATTTACTGATTGTACGACTCTCAGAGACTCTCATTTTATAGTCGTGGTTTTTATACGCCCAACAACAGAAAATTTCATGAAATATCTTAAAAAATCATTGGGCGTATAAACCATTTTTACGAAAAAATTGGGTCGTAATTCCACGCTTACTTCTAAAGTAAGCAATGGAAATTAAAATAAGGTTTACCATTCGAAGAACCGTAAAAAAATAATATATATCACATAATTGGGCTAAATAATATTAGAAAATAAAAATTTTACAGCCGATTTATTTTTTTAATTTTTGTTTTTTGCTTCTCCTGTAAAGTCGGGTTTTGGTTTTTACGACCTTTCTTCCCCATGGTGGCGATATGAGTTATCGTTCTATATTTGTATGTACTATCAGAGAAGTTGATTCCTAGGCAGATGGGGGACCTCAGTAGTTTGGTCGCGTTACGTCGACCCCAGCCAGATCACAATCAACATTGAATTGACATGATCCGACCAAATGACGTTGATCTGTCAACTGCCTAGGAATTAATTTCCTTGATGGTACAATATAGTCTGGTGACCAGTAAAGAAGTATTATTTAGCCTAGACTTTTGATTGGAAATCGGTCCGGAGCCGTGATGGCGGCACGGCGTCGTGATGGGGATTAGTCGAGCTTAGCCGAAGCCGTCCGGAGATTTTCCGACTCACTTGCTCGGGGATTACGCGTCCGTGTTGGAAAATTTAGCGCGAAAATTATACGTTGTTTAGACGAAAATCGCTGTTTAGTTTAGAATTAATGAGCTGCTAAATGAGTTGTACGAAATACAATTTTCATCGTGTCCTTGAATCAATGTTTTGTGACGAACTGAACACAAAGAACCTCTTATTTCGAAATAGGTTAAAAGACGATTCCTATAATAGTTTTTGTTTTATTTTATTGTTAATTGTTACGAGTGCCAATAAGTTAGTTGGCTGATGCTTCAAGTTTCAACTATAGGTACCATCGAGGAAATTGATTCCTAAGCATTTGAGAGACCAACGTCATTTGGTCGATCATGTCAATTCAATGTTAATTGTGATATTATGTCGGCTGGGTTTGACGTAATGCAACCAAACTACGTAGGTCCCCCATCTGCATAGGAATCAACTTCTCTGATAGTACCTATCACACTTTGTAAGAATAATTATATAGGCGGCTAAGCGACCGACAGACTTCTGATAAGTCTCGACAGTAATAGTCAATAGGTTAAAATTTTGACCTACCATACGGAATTTAGTTTTAGCTAAGACTTTTCCGACTACAGCGATGCCAAAAGAAGGGGTTTTGATTTTGCCAGTCTATATTTTAATAGTAGGTATGTATAATGTATGTGCCGTAGCTACTAAACTCCTAGTTCGATTTAAGCAAGTGTAAGTAGATTGAAATTAATGCCGCGTGTGTTATTTTGTTTTTTTTTAATTATAATTGCCAAAAAAAATTTAATTGCCATCTATGGAATATGAAGTGAACTAAAATAGGCAACGTTTTATAAAATAACCCCGACTTGTATCGTTGCCGCGTTGGCATCGAGCGAACTAGCAAAATTTTCCGAGCACAGCGTGTAAGGAAGGGTTTTATGTAAAATTCAAAAGATGGCGCTTTTATTTTTTGTTTTAAAAAAATACGTTTATAAAAATTTAAAACAAACAGACGTTCCGTGTGGGTTCGCCCGTATAAAGTAGGATTTTCACATAAAAAATAACACACGGTATGAAACTAGAATCAATAAAATGGAATGATATGATTGTTTGGATTGTTTGAAGCAAACAATCGAATCATTCCCATTTTTTTTTATTAAATAAGGGGGCAAACGAGCAAACGGGTCACCTGATGGTAAGCAACTACCGTCGCCCATGGACACTCGCAACATCAGAAGAGCTGCAGGTGCGTTGCCGGCCTTTTAAGAGGGAATGCGCTCTTTTCTTGAAGGTTTGCAGGTCGTATAGGTCCGGAAATACTGCTGGTGACAGTTCGTTCCAGAGTTTTACAGTGCGCGTTCCAGAGTTTTACAGTTCCATATCTCATGGAAGTACTATTATTATTCGTATTGGAAGTATTATATATTTTATATCACGCTAAAGTTATTTACGTATCTACTTGCGACTTTGATCAATTCTTCCTGATCTAAAAAATGGTGTTATCAATTTCCAAACCATATTTGGCGGGAAGCGAACACACGGTATGAAACTAGAATCAAGGCGGCCGTGGACGTCGATTAATAATAAATTTCAATTAAGCCGTGCTCGCGCTGACAGTGACAAACGACCGACCAACTAATAAATACCAGAAAATCACTCACCACTCAGAGCTGCCGGAATTGGGCTAACGGGCGTGTTACCCAAAACAATTCTGTTACCCGCAAGCACGGGCATTTTACCTTTAGGGCCTGCTTCACCACAACTTTTTTGACATATTCTCCATACTCTGCCTGTCAAGTGGTGGATAGCCTATCCGGCACTTATCAGGAAGTGATGAAACAGGTCCTTAGTATTATTACCTGTTAACATTTGTTGTAACTGGCTGGGCACTGCTATCAATATGCGAAAGTGTGTCTGTCTGTTTTGAACTCTTCACGCCCTAACCACTGAACTGATTTGGGCGAAATTTGGTATGGGGATACTTAGAGTCCCGATCGGGGATCTTTTTCTCAAAAGATCATCTACAAGGTTGGTCTAAGGTATTTTTTTGTTAAATGTGTTAAACAAAGTTAAAAAGTGATAATAAACCTTTTCAAAAAATTTCTCACTTTTTTGCTTATAACTTTTTAAATTTTTTATTTTGGGAAAAAACTTAAAAAAGGTAATTTGTAGGAAAAATAATTTGCAACAAATTGTGTTTTTACAATTTTTTTGTAAGACGTATAGTTTCCTAGATATCACTAAAATAGTGTTGTCACACCTTTTTTCAAGATGGCGGCCGGGGGACAAGAGTGGCGACCCCACAAACTTGAGGTTAAGCTTCTATTGAGCCCCCCAACATATTCCGAAAATAAAATTGCGTCCTCTAATAAATGCAAAGCAAATGTAACATTTCAATGGACTAATTATTGTATTTAGCAATATCACGCTCAATTTTATTGAACAGTTTATTTGACAATTAGATTGAAGGCGTGCCATGTTCGATATCAACCCCAGAAGGTCAATAGTATTACGAAATACGTGTTAATATGGTGCAATAAAATTGCTGTTCTAGAAGTTGACCAAAGGTAGTTAATGCGTTTTTCATAGGCGCAGCAGAATAGTAGATCCACATCTGCATAGTGTTATCAGGTGTTATATTAGGCAAATTTTAAAATACACACCGAATCACAAAAAATATATATATTATATTGAATGGCACGTTTATAGGACTTCAAGAAGATTTCTTCTGAAAAGGCACGTTGATGCGAAAAGGTCCTCCATACGTCCTGACACAGGATATTGGTTTCATTTTCTACCGACATTGGTCTAGCGACCCATGCCGCCGCTTTTAAGTGGCGTAGAGTAATGAAATATAGCCTAGCTCATAAAATTGCATTTTAAGCTATTTCATAGCTTTTATCGCGAGCTTTAAGCGCGGCGACCAAATCAAGACTTGCCACTCCGCTGTGCCGGTCGGTGCGGCGCTGCCGTGCACCGTCTATTACTTAGACTAGACGTATCTGGATCATAATTGCATAATATAAGTCACTGACCTCCATTATACAAGTACGCTGGACCTATGATACCCTTTGAAATGACAGCTGTTTTTTTTGCCTAGTTGTGATTATAATATTCTCTTGGGTTTCTACAACCAATAGCGATTGAGCGGCCATTTGCAAGTTACGTCAGATTTAGTTCGCTTCCCCCGATTTTGGGGGCGCTGATTCCGCTTCAAATAGGCACAAAAAACAGCTTGGTATCATCTGTCCAGCGTACTTGTATAATGGAGGTCAGTGGCATAAGTTGATAAAAATGCTATGAAATCTGTACCACGGCAGTCCCCGAGTGCCACACGCATTTATGTGAATGTTTGTCGGTGACGTCCCGTTGACGGCAGTGGACAAACGGCCAGAGTTTCGGGCGTCGGGTATTTCGGAACTGACTTCATTGTCTGTTAATTATTTTCGCGAGGAATTTAATCGCTAAACCACAGAGCCAGATACAACTCGAAGTTTGAGCGATGAGAACATAGACATAACAAGAAGGATTCACTTAAGGGGGTGACAGACACGCGAGTAAGTACGCGGACATAATATGGCTCAAAGAGCTGCGAGCCGCGAGCCGCGAGCCTGGGGGCATGGTTATCCAGTGTGAGCGATTCTCGTGTGTCACCGACGCGAGCCGAGTAAGTTTGCGAACTTAAAACCCGCCTACTTTGTTCGTACGTCTGTCACCCCTTTTACCTTTATATTTTGTGTACTTTAAAAGCGTTAAAATACGAAATATTTATGGTTAGAGAAATAAATGGCGGGCCTACCTCATTTGGTTGGGTTATGTCAAGGTCGATAAATCACGTTTTCAATTGACATGGCATAATCCGGCCCAGTAACGCTAGTCTGCCATTTGTTTATAGTCCAATTTTTCTACTAGTGCAATACAGATGAGTTGCTGTCCACTCTCTAGTCTACTCCATCCGTCTTGCGAGTTTTGGATCTGATCACGTGACCCGATACGAGTTTATTTTTTTTTTGCACAGCGCGTAAAAGTGCACAGCACAGAAGTTTTCACTTGAATATCTAGTGTTTTTTTATTTTATTTTGTGTGTTGTGACTTTTGAGTTTTCAATCAGCGACGCCCGCAGTCACAGAATATTAGTAGCGGCAGTTATCTATATCATTATATAAAAGGCTTTGTCCTGAATGACATGAAAATGGAATCACGCTAGGGCCTAAACCAGTGATCGTAAATACTTGAAATTTGGAGGGAGTGTTCTTCGTAGGACGTAGGCGTGCGATAAGAAGGGATTTTTAGAAATTCCTCTCCTAAGGGTGTGACAAGGGGGGATGAAGTTAGTATGGAACAACTCGATTCCTTAGTCCGATCTGCTCGAAAATTCGCATCATCATTATTTGATGTCTTTTATGGAAGATGTAATTCATAGTTTGTTGAAATTTATTCTTAAAAGTCGTTAAAAAGCATGAACAGCTTACAGCGCTTAACAGCGTTTACCAGCGGCTTGCGGCGACGCAGGGAGTTAGAGACGCCAATCATTGCTTTTTGCCACAATAGACATAATCTGTGTACTATAATTTTGCCATGTAAGTTATGGCTGGTTTATACGTATTAAGCAGATAAGTAGTCAACTAAATTTTAACTTATGACTTTATACTTACTTAACTAAATTTGAACTTGCTACTTGCTACTAAATTTGTGTTTACATGCAATTAATAACTTAAAATAAAGTTAAATTTTAGTTAACTACTTATCAACTTAATACGTGTAAACCAGCCATTAGAGCTCTTTTTGAGTAAATACTCTTTTGCTTATGAAATAAAGCCACCATTCACGATAAAGCGATCTCATTCTATTTGTAAATTATCTAGATTTACAATCGAAATTGCAACTTATGAAGCCTATTATACTATCGTAACAATTAGTTGTTAAATCTAAATAATAACTATATTAGTCCCCAGTACAAGGAACTAACTTTTTTCTGATACATACAAATTTACCACTTTGTGAGTGCCTTGTTTACGATGAGTCCGACAAACGTTTCTATGCGAAAAATTTCGGCGCTGCTGCGTTTTCGAATGCTTGACTCCTGGAATTTTCGATATTTCGTCACCATGGCTCTTCGTACATACAACTTTTATTTTTTTGAATTTTTTTAATAAAGTTAATTTAAAAACTGTGGTCAACTTGTCCGACAAGAATCACGCAGCGTTTAGAGTGTCCGACACCCTAAAGATGTAGCTATTACGTCACTATGGCTCTTCGTACATACAACTTTCATTTTTTGGAATTTGTTTAATAAAGCTAATTTAAAAACTGTGGTCAACTTGTCCGACAAAAATCACGCAGCGTTTGGAGTGTCCGATACCTTAGACATGTAGCTATTACGTCACTATGGCTTTTCGTACACACATGTCGGACAAAAATAGCAATGATAGATAATGTTATTCCAAATGCTAATATCAACTTGTCCGACAAATATATTGAGTTAAATAGTCAGTCCGACAAGAAAATGAAAAAAAAAATTACTAATGGTGAACTTCTTTTGGTCAATTTCTGACTGAATAAACTTTAAATAATAGGTATTCACTTGTATTATTTAAATATTATATTATAGTTAATGCGGCCTCCACACGATGGGCCATCATGGACGATCAAGAATATGCCATTCATTGTGACAATGATCGCGGATCTGTCCACACGATTGCTGCACCTCCATTTGTTAATTGTCATCGGTTTACAATTGACGTCGAAACAGCAGCTGCTACTATTTACTTATTTAGTGCCTATAACCATTATATAGATGTTTTTTATCTTGATGATCTTTATCTTTATGATTTTTATCTTAATGATATTTATATTTAGGATTCCAAATTACAGGTTCTTTTTGATACAATTCTATAAATGTAAATATTTCATTATTTGACCACGTCTCCGACATCGTTGAAAACAATACCTACAGCACGCGTCCGCACCGTACCGTTAACAAATACGAATTACTGAGTGATCGGCGATCGTGTGGACACGCTTACAATCATGGCCGAACTTCCTTTGATGATTGTGCGAAAAACCGACACAACAGCGATTACGCACAATCGACGGCCATCATAGCCAATCGCAAACGATTATGTCCTCCACACGATCGTGATCGCCTGTGATTGTCCATGATGGCCCATCGTGTGGAGGCCGCATAAGGAGGCGAAGAGGGGATTTCGCGACAAGTTCGAGCGTGTCAGATTAAGCTTGTATAGGCTTCCGACATGTCTCTAGTTATCATGGAATAGAAATCAGATTTCTCACGGGGTGAGTTGAAAAAAAAACTATTTTCGAATATAAATATAGATGATGTTTAAGCTGGAAACAAATTATACGATGTTTTCATCGTATGCAGCTTGTTTCTATCTGATTAATACATAACTGTATTTTAAAAAGATAAAAAGCCGACTTCAAAATTGTACGTAAAATTAGAACTCTCTATCTCCAAAACTACTAAACCGATTTTGATGAAACTTGCAATATTCCCTAAGTTGAAGAATACCTAGTACAACAAAAAAAAAAAGAATTACTGAAATCGAGATGGTAGTTCCAGCGATATGCGAACACAAACATAAAAACATACATACATACATACACTTTTGAAATTTTGCACATTTGTTCAGACGCTGATTTAGACTAACATATACGAAAATTGGGCAGTTCTGGAAATATTACATACATACGAGTCGAATTGATAAGGCTCTTGTCTAAGATAAGTCGCGGACGTGACCTTGACCTCATATATATTTTTTAGAATTATCATGCTCCTATTTTAGAAGTTAGAGGGGGGGGGGGGGGGCACATTTTACCACTTTGGAAGAGTCTCTCTCGCAAACTATTCAGGTTAGAAAAAATAATATTAAAAACCTCAATATGATTTTTATAGACCTATCAATAGATACCCCACACGCAAAGGTTAGAATTTAGATGATCAAAATCTTAATGCGGTTCACAGACTATATCTACTTACTAAGTTTGAATAGTATAGCTCTTATAGTTTCGGAGAAAAGTGGCTGTGACATACGGATGGACAGACAGACAGACAGATAAACAGAAATGACGAATCTATAAGGGTTCCGTTTTTTGCCATTTGGCCACGGAACCCTAAAAAATAAAGCTTCATATTTTCCAAACTAAGCTTCGCAGATATTTTATGTTGTACTAAACTAAACGATTTAGTTATTTTGTTTAAAATCTTGTTAATTACTTACCTAAATAAGCAATTTTCGGAATATGTTTTCTTTTTCATAACTTTAAAATGGCTGCAGTTTCTGAACACACCGCTAAAATAAAAAACGCTCTTACTATTTTTCTATCAGTTTTATCTAATGTAAAAAACCTACTTATAGGTCTCCATGACGCTCGAGTGACCAAACGAATAGCACCCTGGTCTTCCCTACTACAATAATTGAATCGGTCATTTCAAAAACCTCTTCAGTCACTCAAATTAAATTTTTCAGGAATCAATAAAAACTATTACTTGAGTCAATTCGTGCGTAGCGTGTCCGTGGGTTGCAGTGGACACAGTCGCATATATTTTCTTACAAAGCGAAGCTTGACGCACGTGCGTAGTCACTCCGTGCGCCGCGGTGGAATGGAGCCCTTAATAAATAAATAATAAAATAAAAAGCTTTTTATTTCTTACAAACTACAAAAAGTTACATAAAAGAGAAAATAAAATATTATATCTATTAAAGTAAGAACCCCTCATTCGAAGGTGAAGGCCTCCTCCAGAGTTTGCCAAGTGGCTCTATCATGAGCTTTTTGAACCATTGTTTCCCGGCCACTTGTACAACGTCGTCTGACCAACGTGTTGCTGGTCGACCTCTTTTTCTGGTACCTGGTGGTCCGCTCCATGATGTTAGTTTGTGAGTCCATCTGCCGTCTGTTAGTCTAGCCACGTGACCCGCCCAACGCCATTTGAGTTTTTTACAGAAGGTCAAAGCGTCGGTTAGTTTTGTTCTCTGTCTTATAATTCTATGGGGGATCTTCTGTATTTTTTTTACTTTAAGTATGCTTCGTTCCATGCTTCTTTGGCAGGTTTTTATTTTTGACTTTATGTGGTAAGTGAATGGCCATGTTTGACTAGCGTATGTTAGTGAAGGGAGAATGCACGAGTCCATTATTTTTTGTTTAATTTCTATCGGCATGTCGCTCTTTAATATTTCTTTTAAGCTCCAAAATTTCTTCCAGGCTATTATACTTCTTCTCTCCACTTCTTGTTCATTTCTTTCTTTGTGAAAAGAGATAAGCTTTCCCAGATATACATAGGAATCGACATAGTCCAGCGCTTCGTTTCGAATGTATATTGACTTTCTGGTAGAGTTGGTCATTATATAAGTTTTATTGCGGTTTATTTCAAGACCCACGCGTAGACTTGCAGCATGTAGAGAACTAATCATTGATTGTAGTTGGTTTAAACTTTCAGAAAGCAGGACTATGTCATCAGCAAATCTTAAGTGGCTTAAATATTCATTGTTGATGTTAAGGCCGACTCTTTTCCAATTAAGGCTTTTTTATAATTTTTTCCAAAACGGCTATAAAGATAGTAGGAGAGATAGGGTCCCCCTGACGAACTCCTCTTTCTATAGGTATTGAACGTCCAGTTTTTTCTAGTCTAATTTGGCTTTTTCCATTTCTATACAGGTGTTGGAGAACTTTGATATATTCAGTTTCAATATTTTGTGAATGTAGAGCTTCCCATATCGATTCATGAAATAATGTGTCAAAAGCTTTTTGATAATCGATAAATAAAAGGTAGAGCGGTCTATTAAACTCTTGATATTTTTCGATAAGCAATTCAATACAGTGAATATGGTCTACGGTAGAGAACCCCTTCCTAAAACCTGCCTGTTCTTTAGGTTGGTAAGCTTCGATATTACATCTGATTCTTTTTTCTATTATTGCTGAGAACAATTTGTATATCGAGGGTAATAGGCTTATAGGTCTATAGTTGGCAATATTATTTGGGTATCCTTTTTTGTATAACAAAATTATTTCTGATTCAGCCCACTGAGTCGGTGTTGTAGCTGTTTTTATGACTAGGTTAAAAAGAAGAGTTAAGGGTGCTGTAAGGAATTCTCTCCCTAACTTTAAGGCCTCGTTGGTTATTTTATCAGGTCCTGGGCTTTTTTCAGGCTTTAATTTTGCTAACATAGTTGAAACTTCGTCTTCGCTAATGTCTGTTGCCTTTGAGGTTTCTCTAGGCTCTAGTATTGAAGGCTCTCTATGTACTGACTGATAAAGGTTTTTATAAAAATTTGTGGCTATTGATAGTATTTCTTGCCTATTATGGCTCGTCCTTTTCGCAGTTTTTAAGCCCTCTATCCACGTCCGATAAGCTCGAAGGTCTTTGTTGGCTTTCTTTAAACTCCCTGACTCTAGCATGTGCTTTTTAATAGTGTCCAAGCGATGTTTATTGTAATCTGAGTGTATACGTTTGCTGATTAGTTTGTATAGGGCCTTCAATTCGTTTCTCATACTTCTAGATTTAGGTTTTGTAGTCTGCAATTCGCGCCTTCTTGACATGAGTTTTTTTGTATACGGTGAAAAAATTGAGTATTTTTTGTGAGATGAAATTTCGTATGCACTTTTTAAGCTATTATTTATTGCATTAACAAGTTGGTCGTAGAGTTCTTGAACGGAACAACGTTGCGATACGTTTCTTAAGGGCTCTATCTTTTTCTTTAGGCTTTCTTTATATACTTTTATACTCTCTACGTTTATCAGGATAGACTTTGAATCGTATCCATAGCTTTTTCGGTTCTTTTTGTAAGTATCTATTTTAAAAGTAGCTCTTACCAATCTATGATCGCTTGGATAGTCAGTATTTATGACTTGCATATCTTGAGCTCTATTTGCCATATTTGTTAGAATGTAGTCTAGTTCATTTTTCACATTGCCGTTTGGTGACTGCCAAGTCCATCTTTTGGTGTTTTTCTTTTTAAAAAAAGTGTTTAATATGGATAGTTGATTTTTGTAAGCAAATTTTATGAGTCTTTCGCCTCTATTGTTTCTGTTTCCATAGCCGTATTTTTTCATTATTAAATTTTCATCTAGTTTCGGTTGCCCAATTTTTGCATTGAAGTCACCTAATACAATTAAATTTTTGCCTGATGAGTCTATAGTTTTGTTTAGGATATTATAAAAGTCTTCAATCTCTTCTTCGCTTGCACTTTCTGTAGGCGCGTAGCATTGTATTATACTGGTTTCGAAGTTGTTGATTTTCAACTGGAGTAATGACACTCGTTCAGAAATACCTTCAAACACTCGTTCAGAAATACCTTTTTTGCCATTTGGCCACGGAACCCTAAAAAATAAAGCTTCATATTTTCCAAACTAAGCTTCGCAGATATTTTATGTTGTACTAAACTAAACGATTTAGTTATTTTGTTTAAAATCTTGTTAATTACTTACCTAAATAAGCAATTTTCGGAATATGTTTTCTTTTTCATAACTTTAAAATGGCTGCAGTTTCAGAACACACCGCTAAAATAAAAAACGCTTTTACTATTTTTCTATCAGTTTTATCTAATGTAAAAAACCTACTTATGGGTCTCCATGACGCTCGAGTGACCAAACGAATAGCACCCTCGTCTCCCCTACTACAATCATTGAATCGGTCATTTCAAAAACCTCTTCAGTCACTCAAATTAAATTTTTCAGGAATCAATAAAAACTATTACTTGAGTCAATTCGTGCGTAGCGTGTCCGTGGGTTGCAGTGGACACAGTCGCATATAGCGAAGCTTGACGCACGTGCTTAGTCTCTCCGTGCGCCGCGGTGGAATGGAGCCCTTATGCTCAAACAAATAACTTTTAAAGGACTTTTTTGTTCTCAATTTACTATCTGGGTGGTAACAATTTAGAAGAAGAATTCCCTGGGAAGTAAAATGTATGGAGATATAATATGAAGACGCTTTTAACCCTTAATCAGGCTCCATTACCCATGTGCACTGGTGATAGACTATAAAAGAAGATCACTATAAAACTCCAATTACCTAGGTGGTCAATAAATCGTACTATGCCTGATTAACCCATCAGTCGTGGCAAAACGAGACACAATAGCTTTTTCATTGTTATCGCGGCCGGAAGTGGCCGCTTGGGGCTTCATGAATTAAGGGTTAAATTGCCGTCGACGATAACGTCTTGTTTAGGGTTGCGTAATGCGTAGTCAACAAGAAACCCTTATAGTTTCAGTATGTCTGTCCGTCTGTCTGTCTTTCCGTCTGTCTTTCCACGGTTTTGCTCAGAGACTATAGGGCCTACAAAGCCGTAATTCGGCATGAATTCATACTTATAATAATCTTAAAAATGTACAGGGTGTATCAAAAATAAGTGATAATACTTCAGGTGTGTATATTGTGTTCCTTGTATATTTTTTTTTCATTTTGTATGGGAAAACTCGTGACGCTCGAGCGCTTGCCCATACAAAAGTGAAAAAAAAATTTTGGTCTTTCAGCACTGCTACTTTCGCAGTAAACTCTCTACAAGGAACACATACACTCCCTAAAGTATCACTTAATTTTGTTACACCCTATAAGATAAAAATGTCAGACTTGGGAACCGTGCATTTTTCCTATGTATTTCCCGGGATGCCAAGTAGTTACATAGTCGCCGCACTAACGAATCTAACGATACAATATTGGTGTTAAATGAAAACTAAGTTGAGGTAAATGTCAGAATTTTATCTCGATAGCAGCCTGAAAATGCACTTCGGTGATGAAGTTGAAACATAATATTGACGCTTTCGGCTTTGACGAGCGGCCTGTGAAATTGGCCCGTAATCGAAATCTTTACAGACCAACGGCCCATTATGGAAATTAGTCGTGTCAGCCATTTCCAGTGTCCAATGGAACGATAATACCACATTAGGAAGAAGCATCTAAGCATTAATATATTATATAATATTATGCTGACTATTAATATTATATTATACTTAAGGTCAATGTGTCGAAGTCCGTCTGGGAGGAAAGTCCGTCTAGCGGCAATAACTTCCATATTTGAACGACTAGTTTCATATGGCTCAGTGGGTAAAACAATATTGCAGAGTTAGTTTGACCTAAGAAACAGACATGTCGCTACTAACTACCTGTTACGAAAAAAACGATCTGCCATTTTCCCCCGTTTTGTACTCGCATTCGGAGTGGTAAGTCTCTGCCAAAAAATTTAAAAAAGTGGCAAAACAAAGGAGTTTTAGGAGTTTCTTGGATTACGTAAGTAATTTAGTGATCCTTTTACTTATTACTGGTGTTCAATTCGTTAATATCGCTTTAATTTCGTTATTATCACCTGTAACATATGTCTAACCTAAAATTGCAATAATTGGGAAGTCCGTCTAGTTTGCATAAGGAAAGGCCGGTCTTCTTGGTCGGAAAGTAAAGAATATGCTGGTCTTGCCTCGAATCAGATATTGTCAACCTTTTCAAATATACATGTCTTTATCTTTAATTTGCATTTCAACTTAGGACTACTAAATCATAGCATTGCCCAAATTTTACTGCACGAAAAGAGCATACAAGAGGGGCTGATAAAAATTGCAAAAGTTATAAACAATAAAGTAAAAAAAAGAAAGGTTTGGTTTTTATAATATTCCAAAAACCAAAAATTATTTGAAATACATAATCAAAATTTGAAAAAAGATCCTTTAAGAGCAGGAAATTTCCTTAAAAAAATCCTACCTCCCGGACCAACAACCCTTAAAATTTTAATTGAGCGGCGAAATGAAAATGTTTGCAACCACTTAGACTTACGATATGCCGGACTTGCCTTAAAATGATATAAAATTAATTTTCTCTGGAATGCGAACCTTATTACCGACACCTTAAACACATATTTGAATGGCCGTTTTGTGCGGCTTTGCTAGAAACCGTTGCCATGAATTTTACTTCACAAGTTAGGGCTATACTGCTGCTAGACGGACTTACCTCAAACTGTAAGGGAAGTTCGTCTACACGCCGAGTTTTTAAAAAATACCACGTAAGTAAAAAATACGGCAATTAAGATTATTTTTAGATCATTATAAGTCTGTATGGATATAAGTATGGAAGCAGTGGAAGACTCAGTTTAGTTTGTTATTTTAAAGCGGCTTAAAGGCCAAGTGTAAGAAGAATAAGATTTGATATAAAAAGTGGTTCATCAGTTCTGACTTGGCTAGTTTTATTGTTCATTCTTGACGACGGTCTACCAGTTATGTTAGCTCGAACTTGGCGGATACGCTTTCGATTGTCTAGATAATAAAAAAAGACGATAAAATGTGAGTGTGATGACAAACTTGGCCGAATTCTGTTCCACTTTTTCTTTCATTTGGCAAATTATTTGCCATTATTTGCAACTACATGGTGGCAAGTTACAGACTTGGTAGTAAGGAATCCCACGTTCATTTTATTGCAAGTTATCGAAACTTATAATTATTTAATCTTATATATAAAATTCTCGTGTCACAATGTTAGTCCACGAACTCCTCCGAAACGGCTTTACTGATTTTTACCAAATTTTATATGCATATTCAGTAGGTCTGAGAATCGGCTACTCGGTACTTTATATATTGATAAGTGCAATTTGTTGAATAAATAATAGTAAATTATTACAACCTGAGACTGACGGCGACCATTGTTTGTGCGACGGGATAGCGATCGACGTTGCCATGGTGACATACTTATTTACAAAGATACCAAAATACTTTAGTCACTTCAATAAAATAATATGGCAAATATATTATGGCAAAGCAACGTGTGCCGGGACAGCTAGTATATATAAAGGGGTCTAAACTGCCTACTAACGTAAACTTTATCAAAATCCGTTCAAAAGCAATAATTATTGCTTAGACCAGGGGTCCCCAAACTGTGCGCCGCGGCTCCCTGGTGCGCCGTGAAAAGGCAAGAGGGGCGCCGTGAGACCTCGTGAGGCCTCCATCATTAGCCAAAACCACAAATATTATAAAATAAAATAATAATATGAATTATATAAAGCAGGCAGATGATTAAATATTTGTTTATTATAATTTACCTGCTAAACTATAAGAATCATTAAAGGTGTTTATTTATGTATCCTTTTGTAATAGCTAGGTAAAGAAGAGCGCCGTGACAAAAAATTGTACGTGTAACTGCGCCGCAGGCTTAAAAAGATTGGGAACCCCTGGCTTAGACCAAAAGTACATGCAAAATTGTGCGTTAGTGATGCTAAAAAGGATTATTACGATATTTTCAACACAAAAACAATAGAATTTGAGCCCGATGAAACAAGGCTAGGTTGGTATTCGGATTGGAAACATAAAATTTCCATACAAATTCCAAACTGCAGTGACACGGCGTGACAAAAGTGAGCAGAGCCCGTGAATAATTGCCCGCGTGAATCGATACCGATATCATCTCACATCTGTCCACCATTATACTGTGGTCTGTGACACATTGTACCACAGTATAAACAACTAAGTATGTAGTTTGAAAAACTATTACATTTTTTAAGCCATTGCATAACTTCTGTCACAGCTTTTGAGCGCGGCGAGTGAGGCGACCGAATCAAGAAATTCCGTAATGAAAACAAACGTAACACCCCCCACTCCGACGGGCTCAGCTGCGGTGTGGCGTTGTACGCCGTGCCGTGCATTGACTAAAGTCGTTTCAGGTAGGCAGACTTCGGCACGGTATTTGTGTGCGTGCGGCTAGACATAAATAGCTTTACCGCAGCAGTCCCCGAGTGCCAGACGTATTTTTTATTTAACTTTAAGTCTCCTAGGGGACGCTGTAGCCATTTTAACGTTATGCCATATAACCAGCGGACGATGAAGAGGCAGGCAGACTGACTGACATGGTGATCTATCAACGCACTGCCCAAACCAGTGGACGGATCGGGCTGAGATTTGGCATGCAGGTAAATGTTATGACGTAGCTGCTATACCCCCAAGGGAATAAAATAGGGGATGAAAGTTTGTATTCAATTTGGAACCGATCGGGCTGAGACTTTGATACCTAATTAATAATAATACTTGTTAACCCTCCTTTTTGCTTCGCCGTAGTCGGCAAAAAGGACCTATCAGTAGACCTTCTTTAAACTACTCCGCGCGAATCAGACGTTGAAGTAATTTTAGATATTATAACAATACGGAATAACGTCACAGCCATCACAGCATCGTTTTGTCTAGTTTCGGTGTGATCAGACCTTTTGAACGATTAGACAATTGGCAAAATCATTTCCTGCGAGGCTAAAATGTTCACTTTGGAGAATAATAGTATGAATCATAATATGATTCATTTTTAAAAAATCACAGAATGGTCACTCTGCTTGCAATTCATGTCTAGCACTGACCTCCATGATACAAATACGCTGGACTAATGATACCCTTTGAAATGACAGCTATTTTTTGTGCCTATTTGAAGCGGAATCAGCTCCTCCATTATTCGGGGTAGGAACTAAATTTGACGTAAAAATGAAGTTTGAAATTTGCCATATTGGCGCTGATAGCAGTAGTGGGAGTATTTGGAACTAATACTAGTGATGCACAACTGTCTTTTCTATTATCGATGAAATGTTTCCAGATTCAGATAATGTCGACCATTAGGACAAAAATATTAAATTGAATAATACAAACGCTATATATTTGTATTAAAGATAACAGACTTCCTCTCCGTAATTTAGATAGGCGTAATAAATTAACAACGATTTCATACGTAGATAACGTGAAGTAGCAGTACCTACCTATCTATAATCCATATATTTTTACCAGTTAGCACTAAGTACGAAAAACTAAAAACAAAACTGAAGATGAGATTCTAACAAAAACTTTGTTGTATTGTATTTTCTAATTTCATTTCTAATATTATCAAAGTAGTGCTAAAGTGTATCGTATTAAAGCTGAACAGAGCTGAATAAGTGTTATGTGTGATTAGACCCTAACTAATCTATACCATATAATATTATAAAGCGGAAGAGTTTGTTTCTTTCAACGCGCTAATCTCAGGAACTGCTGGTCCGATTTGAACAATTATTTCAGTGTTAGATAGCCCATTTTATATATTTTATCACGCTGAGACTAATAGGAGCTAAGAAATAGAGGAAAATGTGGAAAAAACGGGGGAATGTATAACGTGAAGGATTATAAAGGCTATTTTTTGTGGACCAATTTGTCTGTGAAATTATATATTTACGTGGGAGAAGCCGCGCGGAACGTCTAGTAATAATATAAAGTTCCCTATTATTTATTTATGGATCTAGCAAGCCAATTTTTATCAATTTACTTTATCTCATTTGATTTTCGCCATTTTGGCGCTGATTGCAGAAGTGCGAGGGAAATTAACTAATTGGATAATTGCGATCAATAAATAAATATAGAACGTTTGAATACATTTTTTATTGGGGTGGAGTAGGAAAGGTATTTATAAATAATAAAAATATATGTGCGATACTTTAACATTATATTTTATTAGTTACCGTTACACACTTACAGTCTGTCAAGACAGAGTAGACGCTGAAATAAATTTTCCAAACATAATCACGATCAAATGGTAGTTTTTGCGCCTTGTATTTTCACAGAGAACGTTTGTACACTTCAAATAGTAACGGCAAGCGGTAGTAGCAATTTTCGGACGGCAACCAGGCTTTTCAATTTTTTTCAACCATAATTCCAGTCTTCCTTCGTCAGACAGTAACCTGTCAATTATTTTAAGAGCATAATAATATGTATTTGATCATGAACGTAGAAAAAAAAGGCGGACGGAGTCTTGTTATATACAAAACTGTGTCATCACTTTTCTTCAGAGTCGGCCACGCACACATTCTGACGCCTGTCAAATGGTATGGACTAGCGCAAGAATGTGTGCGTGCGGACCTTGTACATACAGCCAGCTGGCCGACTCTGAACGACACAGTTTTGTGTATGGTGGGACTCCGTCCGCCTTTTTTTATACGTCCATGTATTTGATAATAAAAATCGGTAATCGGAGATTTCAATACAATTATTATAAATATCGATAAGTTTTATCGACAGAAAACTCCAGCACTATTGAATTTTATTGTTTATCAAAAATCGGTAAAACAAAGGTAAATATGTGGTGAATACGGTATAATAAGATTAGTGCCACATTTTAAGTGCCTATAATATCAATAAAAGTTTAATATCGTAGAAATTAGCTGTTAAAATCACTTACTTGTGAAATGTAACCCCACATCCCTTTTGTACTGTGTTTTACATAACATACACTCTTTCATAGTTTTACTTACTTATTTACTTATATATTTACCACTTATTTATATATTGCTTAATCGCGTAAAACCTTTTAAAACACTTTAAAACACGAAAACAATTCAAACAATTAAGCCATAGACAATACATACATGGTTACCAATGGTTACGTCAAATTTAATTCTCATCCCGAATAATGGGGGCGCTGATTCCGCTTCAAATAGGCACAAAAATCAAGTGGGTATCATCGATCCAGCGTACTTGTATATTAGAGATCAGTGATGTCTAGTAATTCGTACTAATTTGACATTCGTCAGTTTGACTGTTTTGATGATTCAGTTTCTGAATTGACGAGGAATTGCAAAATGCGACCATCTTAGCCCCCCAGAACATTTTTGTTATTCGCGAACGAACTTGTAGGAAACAGCTAGTCCATTATATAATTCAAATTTTATTATAATCCTATAACCTATTATTGCCTGCTATGGCATTAGTTGATTATACGAACCAATTAATTTTAATCCAACGCAGAATTGCATTTAATTGCATTGAATCGGATTATAAAATCATTTCGGCGGATATTGTTCAACACTATAAATGAGAGTAATATTTTATTAACGTAAGGATAGGTGCTGTAAATGCTATTATGTCTTTAACTCATGTGCCCTAACGATAAATTCAGATCCTGGATCAGAGAGATTTAGGCTTACAGCTGTTATAGTTCATACTTCATTTACTTACGAATTAAGTCAGTCAATGAATGATATCGCTTGACATCAAAGATTTGAAACTAGGCTATCTGTGTCTAGCGCGGGCATTCGGCAGGCACACTGGCATTAGACAACAACATCAAACTCTCAGACGCGCGTACAGTCTACGAAAAAGTACATGCAAAATAGATTGCTTTCCAGACTCCAACCTCAGATTAGTTCCAGTTTTCATTTCATGTCCTTCATTTCCGTACTTATTATTTCATCATATTATTGTTTCGATTAAACTATACAATATGTCTATATAATTTATGCTCCTAGCATCTCGCTCCTAAGGACTCCCTCATATCGACAAACTAGATAGGCCAAATAATATAGACCGTAGCAGCTTATCCTTGCTTTAGAAATCATAATTTCGTGTTATTACTGTATTTGTTGCCCGATGATTACCGGATATCGGAATTGTTCCACAGCATTTAGGTGGGTCAAACGTGGTGTGGTTTATAGGAGGTGGCGATTTCTACCGACCACTGAAAAGGGGGTATTATCAATTATGTTTGGCTGTGACTTTTTCTATTTCGCGGTCTCTATCTTTACCAGCATACGTACATATTAAACTGAGTCATACGCTTTCAATTTTCTTGTTTTTAACAGAACTACATATTGTCTTTTGATTACGTCGATACGTTGTTTATTAGATAAGTAAACAAAACCCTACCACATTTTCTCTCTTTCTCTCTTGAAATCTGAGACTGAATAATGATTATTAACATTCAAGCGGGCGCGCGTAATTTTGTAGCGGCAGTGGTCGCGCGTAACCTAAAAGACGTCGTAGGTGAATTTCGGAAACAAAAAATTTTTCATTCAACATTATTTATTATTTTATTAATTTAATTATTGCTCTTTTTAAAAGTAATCAGTTCACTCAGAAAATTAAATGTATTTTAGTAAAAAATTAGTTATAAAATCCGGTAACCCAAAGTAGCTTGTGTGAACAGAGGTAGAAAAAGTGATCGGAATTTTCTTATCCTAGTTCAAATGTTTTCTTCATCTAGCAATAACATTCGATGTAAACGGTCAACAACGACTTAGTTTTATAAATAAACATAGAATTTGCCTCAATTATATGAAAACTAAATAATATAAAATTATAAGAAAGGCGCGCGGAGTCTTTTCGACGCCGGCGCCGAGACCAAAACAATTGAGCTCCTTGCTGCAAAGGGGGTGCGCAGAGTAAATGTAAGCTGTTTATTTGGTAGATAGATAAATTATGAAAAGCTACTGAGAGAATGATACGGATTAAATGAGAAATATCGATAATATCAACGAAAATGTATTGCGGGGAGTCGATTCGACGTCGCGCGACCGCTTGAAGGTTAAGGAAACGATTAAGCTAAGCTGCCACAAATATCTGAAGCTAATACATTTCTGGAGTAAAGCCACAGAAATTACCTAGCTTTAATCTCCCAATCGTGAGCATATCCCCATATGGGGTGGGGATAGGGGGTGGGATGAGGTGGCGGTTATCAACAGGATGTAAATGTGTAACTCGATAATTCATGCGTTCAATGCAGTTCATTGTCCCCGCAAAGGACGTCATCCCGACAACGCATAGTTTCCGAAATGGAATCAACAAAGGAATAATTGACATTATTATTATCATTTGCTCCTAAGGGCCAGGCCACAATACTACGTAGCGCATCACAAAAACAGTTTTTAGGGTTCCGTACCCAAAGGGTAAAAACAGAACCCTATTACTAAGACTTCGATGTCTGTCTGTCCGTCTGTCTGTCTCCAGGATGTATCTTAAGAACGGCTATAGCTAGATTACATAACGCCTCCGTGGTCCAGTGGTCTAGGCTTCTAGAGCGTCGCTCTTGACTCGGAGGTAGTGGGTTTGATTCCCGCGTTGGAAACATGTTATTTCCAAGTTTGGTTAGGACAATGCAGGCTCACCTGATTGTCTGACAAGTAAGATGATCTATGCGTCGGATGGGCATGTAAAACGTCGGTCCTGCGCCTGATCTCTCGCCAGTCTTGTCGGTCTTCCGACCCAGTGGGTTATGAGAGTAAAGGAATAGAGAGTGCTCTTGTGTACTGCGCACACACCTGGGCACTATTAAATTACTCCTGCGTACCTGGCTGGTTTCAATGAAACCGGCCTCCGTCATCGAAACCGGTGTGGGGAGTATTATTATAGCTAGATTTCTGAAATTTTCACAGATTGTGTATAATATCTGTTGACCTTTAACAACAAATACTAAAAACAAAATAAATTAAATATTTAAGGGTGGCGCCCATTTACAACAAACGTATTTTTTTGCTATTTTGTTGGATATCAATAATGGCAATAGGTAAGCACTTGAAATGTTCACAAAATACTCAGTTGTTGCCAGTGTTGTGGCCTGGCCCGGCTGGATTTATATGCGGCGGCGCGAACGCGCGGTTTGGCCGCTACACCGCGATATCTCAAGCAAACGTATAATATACGTTTGCTTGAGATATCGATCGTTACATATTATGTTTTTTTTATTATTATTAAATAAGGGGGCAAACGAGCAAACGGGTCACCTGATGGTAAGCAACTACCGTCTTCCATGGACACTCGCAACATCAGAAGAGCTGCAGGTGCGTTGCTGGCCTTTTGAGAGGGAATACGCTCTTTTCTTGGTTTGCAGGTCGTAAAGGTCCGGAAATACTGCTGGTGACAGTTCGTTCCAGAGTTTTACAGTGCGCGGCAGAAAGTTACGCGAAAAACGCACTGTGGAAGACCCACACATCAAGGTGATGAGGATGGTATGTTTTTTGCGTGGGACGATGGCGAAAAGTTGCAGGTGGTATGATTCCGAACAATTCCTCAGAGCACTCCCCGTGATACAACTGATAGAGGATGCAGAGCGAAGCTACATCTCGGCGTAATTCCAAGGGGTCCAAGCTGTTTGAAACACTATGGCAATCAACAATTCGAGTGGCCCTTCGTTGGATACGATCCAGAGGGAGCAGTTGGTATTTTGGCGCCCCTGCCCAGAGATGAGAACAATATTCCATATGAGGCCGAACCTGCGCCTTGTAGAGTTGTAGGCGTTGGTCCGGACTGAAGTACTGTCTCGCTCTGTAAAGAACACCAAGCTTCTTCGAGGCTAATTTGGCCTTACCCTCTAGATGATATCGGAACTGGACTTCACTCGATATGTTGACGCCAAGTATCTCAATGCTAGGGGAGATGGTTAAAAATGTGCCTTCGAAACGAGGATATACTAGGAGGAGGAGGATATTGGTGACTTTTTAGTGGTGAACGCGCAGACTTGTGTCTTGGCGGGGTTGAATTGGACCACTGTTATGTATGTTACGTCTACCCCATTCAGAGACCTTCTCCAAAGAATTCTCCACCTTAGACACAAGTTCGTTTCGACTCTCAGTGACATTTTGCCGAGAAATATATACAGCATCACCGGGAGCCGGTATATACAGCATCACCTGTACTGTCATCCGCATAGCAATGAATGCCGCTGGTCTGCAACATATCATTGATATGCAGTAAGAATAGAGTAGGCGATAGCACACAGCCCTGAGGCACACCAGCATCAACAGACTGAGTTTCCGAGCATTCGCCGTCAACTACGACCTTTATGCTTCTGTCTGCTAAGAAACCAGTGACCCACTTACATAATTTCTCGGGCAGCCCGTATGATGGAAGCTTTGATAGCAGCGCTTTATACCAAACACGATCAAAGGCCTTCGCAATGTCCAAACTAACAGCCAATGCCTCTCCCTTCGACTCAATTGCCTTAGCCCAACGATGAGTCAGGTACGCCAAGAGATCACCAGCCGAGCGACCGTTACGGAACCCGTATTGCTTGTCGCTTAGTAATCCCTGGCCGTCCAAGTATCGAAGAAGCTGGTTATTGATAATGGATTCCATTATCTTCGAGAAGAGAGAGGTTATAGCGATTGGTCTGTAGTTGGAAGGATTTGAGCGATCACCTTTTTTGGGGATCGGGTGCACCAAGGCTGTCTTTCAGGAAGCCGGGACGATGCCAGTGGAATAGGAGAGCCGAAAAAGACGCGTCAAGACCGGAGCCAACTCTGGAGCACACTTTTTCAACACAATAGGCGGGATGCCGTCAGGCCCACTCGACTTTTGGATATCAAGGGAACGGAGGGCTTTTCGCACTGAGCGCTGATGAAACCGAATATCCGACATGATGCTCGTGCATCGCGGTATGGTCGGCGGTTTCTGCCCCCCGTCATCCAGGGTCGAGTTTGACGCTAAGAGCTTGCCCAGAAGATCGGCTTTGTCTTTTGCGTCCTGGCTAACGATCCATTTCCTACGTGTAGGGATGGTAGGGTTGGCTTGCAGAAATTTCCTTCAATAGCTTTGGCCAGAGACCAAAATGCACGGGTTCCCGAGGAGAGGCGCTCAAGTCTCTTGCCAATTCTATTGACGAGCTGTTGCATTGCCCGAGTAATCTCTTTCTTGAGGAACCTAGAGGCAAGGTTGTACTCCTTTTTATATGTGCTGGTATTTAAATCCCGAGCAGACACTGCGTTGGCCCAGGATTGGTAAGCCTCCTGCTTCCGGCGAGAAGCTTTTTTGGGGGATGAACCAAACCAGGGACGAAATCTGCCGCCAGTTGGCACTACAGAGGACGGAATGAAAAGTTCCATCCCCTGCATCACCACATCGGCAACAGAGTTGGCAGTGTTGTCGGGATCACCCGGCGAGAAGCACACGTGCCCCCAAGGATAGGATGCAAAAAACGACCGCATCCCATCCCAGTCTGCTGACTTGTAGTGCCACACACGACGGTATTTAACAGCACGCTGTCTTAACACCGTCGTAAGTGGCACAGAACTCCTGACAAGGCAAGGATCCGATGAACCAAGTGGTGCGGTTACGGATGTTTGGTAGCCGTCAGGATTTGAAGTCAGCAGGGGGTCCAACAAGGAAGGATTCTGACCATCCACATCTGGGATTCGCGTAGGCGTAGTAACCAATTGTGTCAAGTCGTTCGCAAGGGCAAAGTTGCAGACAGATCTCCCCGCATGATCAGTTTTACTGGAATTCAACCAGTCGGCGTGGTGGGCATTAAAGTCGCCAAGTATTATGATCTCTGCGGATGGGATCTGCTGCTGCACAAAATCTGAAGCAGCTTGCAAGTGCTCGAAGAGTCGGTCCGTCTCGGAGTCACCATTATGGGACCTGTATAGGCACGCATAGACGCGAGGGTGGTCGTCGCAATCTATGCGGAGCCATAAGATCGACAGGTCCATGACCTCAAGATTACTGAGGCGGCGAGAGCTGACATCATCTCTGATGTACACACACACTCCAGCTTTGGGTAGAAAGGAGTGCACGAGATAATACCCTGGGTGGGAAAGGTATGATGTGTCACTCGGATATGATATCTGCGTCTCGGTTAAAAAGAGCAAAGCCGGCTTTGCCGTTTCCAGGTGGTAATGGACGGCATTAAGGTTGGAGTGTAATCCCCTGATATTACAAAAGTCCATGCTTAACATCGAGGGGGGTGCCTTTGTGTTTTTGCTCTTGCCCCGAGCAGATTGGAGCGCAGTTTTGCCCTCCCCAGAATACGAGGGGCAGCCTGGACGTCCACGTTCAGTTCCAGGGGTTCCTGAGCATGGACGTCCAGATAGGGATTCTCCAACACAGTTGGTACCCTCCTGGGGTAACAAATTGTTTTTCAACTGCGGCATTTCTAGGGGGGTAGGGGATTGGGCCACCGGTAAACTCACTCACTCGGCGAAACACAGCGCAAGCTCTGTTTCACGCCGTTTTTCTGTGAGGCCGTGGTATTTCTCCGGTCGAGCCGGCCCATTCGTACCGAAGCATGGCTCTCCCACGGACAAATACCGGCGTTCAGCCACCCCTCTCGTGTCACCGTGAAGAAGCTCACGATGGCACGGGGGAGGTGCCCAGGGACACGACGTGGACGGACCGGTATCGCCCCCAAAATATGTAACGATTTATTTTGAATAGCGGCGCGGCCGCACTTTCATTAACATAGTATGATAGTACTATTGCTAAGGGCCGGGACACAAAAACACGGTACGACGTCATACGACGTCGTACGACGCCGAGTCGTGGGAATCCACGCAGCGTGTCGTAAAAAACCACGACACGGCGTCGTACGGCGTCACACGGCCTCGTACGACGTCGTGCCGTGTTTTTGTGTCCCGGCCCTTATGGTCTCACGGTGTAGCCGCATCGCGCGTTCGAGCGGGCGCATATGCTCGTAAATCCAGCATTTTCTTCCCTTCCAGTATTTATAACTATCATCTTATTTAATAATGTCAAACCGAATAATAGCCGTAAATGAATATAGCATTTTTGCTTATTGCACCATGAAACATTTTTGCGATATCAAAATAATCTTCTTTATCGTCTTGACTCTAAAGTATATAAAAAATTCTAAAGATAACTTTATAAATTTTTCTCACGGTGACTGACACATTCTTAATTATTTCCGAACATCCCATTATCATATAAAAATAAATCAAACCCACTTCAACCTTTGTTGGTTACAGTCAAATGGTAGTCGGCAAGCGACGCAATTGTGGACTCTTTTACTGGGGAAAAAAAAGCCGAAATTTGTGTGGCGCTAACTTTGTGTTGAGGACGGTCTAGCAAACTAAATTAAAATGGAGAAATTGCTTTACTGGCCGGCTTTGATCTCTGCCATCTATCATGTCGCCAGCTCCATTTTCATACTATTTTAATGTCATTACGGAATACTATCAGCGTGCCCGCAGGGTAGAAGAATTCTCACCTTCGCTTCGTGTTGCTACAAAATGCTCCTAGAAACCTAATAAATCAGTTTTCGTAGACATCGGTACAGTTTTCATATATACCTGTACAATTTTTCGCAGACAACTGTGCAGTTTGTTACACTTTTTATAGACAACTAGATGACGCCTGCAACTCCGTTGCGCCAAAATTCGCTTAACACGCGGAAACGATACGTCATTTTTCTCGTAAGAAGTATCCTTTGTCCTTTCCCTGGACTCAAAGTATATGCATGCCAAACTTCAGCAAAATTGGCTCAGCGGTTTGGCTGTGAAGAGGTAACATACAGACATACTTTCACATTTATAATATTAGGTTGGATTGCACAGATTTGACACCTGTAAAATTGTCTAACACGCAAAATTTTTGTAGACACTTATGACTTAGTACAGTATTCGTAGGTATTAGAAGTCAGCTCGGTCAGTCAGCAGGACATGGAAGAAGCTGATAAGTTTCGGAGTGGAGATGATGATCTTAAGACCTTTAACGCAATACGGCTAGTTAGTGTGTACGATTTTAAACTGGATTTAAAAATATTTTTGGAATCATTACATTAGTAACATTAAGTTTATTTTACCAAATATTTATCAACTCAGTTTGTCACTGTAAACACTTTTTATTTGTTTTTCATTTTCAAGAATATCACTGCTTTTTTAGGGGTATCCAAAGCGTAAAACCGGACCATAATACTGAAACTTCACTATCAGCATGCTTCTCGTCTATCTATTGTCGCTAGAACTCATACATATTCACTTATATTTTTTTAACATTGAGTGAATCATTCAAAAGTTTTATTTTTATTTCACTGATTATCTTATTTTCTTTGGAATAACTGTAAGAATCTCGTCTCCCACTGCCGGTCATTTTTAACAGATACTTTCTACTGCCAGACACTTCTAAAGTAGACTTTGAGGTGTCTGGAGTAAGAAGCAACTGTCATAAGTTTAAACACAACACAACAGCGAACGCTTCAACATTTTTATACGGAATCCTTCAATTTTCTGACTCGCACCTAGCCGGTTTTTCCATTCGTTTGTGTTATTTTTCGTGTTTCCTGTATATTTTAGGTGGAATTTTGTTTTGGGAGCATACAAGAAACATCTGTTTGTAATTAATTCTGTATGCTGTGGTGGATCGATAGCTTACACGAGGTGGAATTAATATTTGAAGAGTTAATATCGTGTAGAGGAGCAACTTCGTACATTAGAAATTTTTCAGCAAATTGCGCAACCGTGTCGGAGCAAATTTATTGTCACCGTAAAAGGGTTATAACATAAATTTTAATATTTTTTAAAATATTGAATAAGGTACAGTTTTTTCATTCGGTATAATGTTGGTCTAAATAAATGAATTATGAAAAACTCGTTCACGTATTTAGCGTAAAACATATGCGTTTAGTACATGTTAACTTGATGTTAGAGCGACAATTAAACATTTTGAGATGATAAAAAAATTGTTTAGTTATGTCTACAAAATAACAATAATATCTAAAGGAGACTGGGCACATTTGTATGGGAAGTGGTCCGTGAACCAATACACATACCGTTGATGTATTATTGTAGGGATACCTCAACTACATCCTCGTGCAAAGAAAATGTGTATTTTATACACATTTTCTTTGTGCGCCACTGCTAGAACAAGTTTAGTACGCTTTAATTATGTATCGTAATAAGTTATAAGTGACTTTATTGTATTCAGACAAGCACAATATTCTTAGATTCCGTTGTTTTGAATAATGAAATGCCTTCTTTTACACTTTTTACACTTCGTTTCACACTTTTTACAGTTATTCGTCTATTATAACGGAATCTAAGAATTTAGCTGGATGTAATATAACTTCTTAACTTATTACGATACATAATTAGAGCGTACTAAACTTGTTCTAGTAGTGGCATTAGTACGCTCTAATTATGTATCGTAATAAGTTAATAAGTGACTTTATTGTATTCAGACAAGCACAATATGTAACAAGTTTCTTTACTACCCAATACAAATGTGCTTTTTTTACAAAAATTCATGTGTTTTGATTTAATCCTTCGATCGTGGATTCTTGAAAATCTATTGTTTACGCGGTCGAATTCGACCGCTTGGGAGTTGTTAGGTTAAAGTTGTATTTATTTATTTATGAAGGCTATAATTGAAAAAAAAACCTCAAGAAAATGAAGTCAGTGTACCTACCTAAAATGAAAAAAAAATATTTAGGTGGCAAATGAAGTTTTTGCAGAAAGTATTTTACTGAACAAACAATTGCAAAAATATTTTGTATTAAAAAAAAAAATTCCTACATTAGTACTACAAACCTAAAAATCAGTATAATTATAGACATTTGAGATGGCAAGTGACTTGCAGAGAAAATGATAAGACATATTATACAGATAAAAATACTCAACTAAAACGTTTTGCAAAAAAATAATATAATATGTAGTATGGCCGCCAGGTACGGACTACGGAGTTAACTCGACCGAGTTGTAAAGTATTTTTTCTCAAAACTGCCGGGTTAGAATTTGATGGCCCTTTGCACAAGGATGTAGTTGAGGTATCCCTATAGCAATGCATCAACGGTATGTGTATTGGTTCAAGGACCACTTTTGCTCAGTCTCGTTTGTCAAATAAACTAGCAAAAATTCAAATCTATCTTATTAATATACCTACTATATGCATCTGAACGTACCTACTGTAACTTCTTCGTAAATATTGATTTTTCACTGAATTATATACACTATTTTAACGCATTTATGTATGATTTCCTCGTAGCTTAAAACTCAAAAATTCAAACTCAAAAAATTTTCTTCAGAATGTTTTTTTTATTTTTTTTATTTGGTGCTACTGGTTCCTACCACCGATACACACAATATTCTGGTAGTACTCTTTGATATGCAATAAAGGTCTTTAGAGCTGTCACCCCACAGTCGACACACACCGGCAATGGTTAGGAAACGTTTGTTCTAGTGCTTATGCAGATGTAGCAGCTTAATTGAAATATTAATACCTTGATATAATAATAATAACACCGGTTTTGGTGACGGTGGCCGGTTTAACCCGCCAGCACTCACGCCCCTAAAAATTACACGAGCACTCGCGCGTAGAGCATTTTGCTCACGTTTATATATCAACGGGTGAAAGCAGAAGTGGCGTTACTCGAAAACCCCAACTTTACAGGAGAGCCAAAAAACTTTTTTAAAAATTCATAACTTCTATATTTATTAAGGTACAACCTTAAAAATTGGAACGTATTTAAATTAATTCATGAAGCCCCAAGCGGCCACATCCGGCCGCGATAACAATGAAAAAGCTATTGTGTCTCGTTTTGCCACGACTGATGGGTTAATCTAAGACCCATATCTAAGACCCAACCCATGAGTTTGTCAAAATTTTTGTAAAGTTGATATTTCATTGATTTTTAACAAGTTACGACAAAAAATATTTCTATTTTATGCAGCAGAAATGTTGTATCTTTGAGAGGAAATGAATAGATAACTTAAAAAAGCATAGTTTTTTGAGCGACGGATCTATCGTATCTCAAATATAACGCGCCCCTACACATTTCGTTTCACCGTATCTTGTTTACTTAATTAAATTGCATTACAACTTTTGGTTCAAGTGCAAAATCGGCGACAGACGTTGTAAAAATGAAATGCTGTATCTTAAACTAAATGAATTGTTTGTTTTAAAAGAATGTCATTATAACAAATTAAAAGAAATAATACGACTATTTACTGTTATTTGTTTATAACATAAGAAAATAAAGGAATGGAAATTTGTTTTATTGTAATAAGTGTAGCTTGTTTTTTCTACTTTGTAAAGGTTTAAGCCCCAATATTTTATTCATGCTAATGAATTTAAAGTTTTTTATTTTTATTTTATAAGATATGGGGGCACACGAGCACACGGGTCACCTGATTGAAAGTAACTACCGTTGCCCGTGGACACTAGCAATATGAGAAGGGCTGCTGGTGCGTTGCCGGCCTTACCCGGTACTAATACGCTATCTTTTTGAAGGTTTACAGGTCGTATAGGTCTGAAAATATTGCTGGTGACAGTTCATTCCACAATTTTACAGTGCGCGGCAGAAAATTTCGTGAAAAACGCACGGTGGAAGATTGCCACTCATCAAGTTGATGCAGTTCTGTAAGCGGTGTGATAAAAATCATGCAGATAACTTTAAGAGGTGCGCTTAGCCTGTAAGTTTAAAATTTGCATGTTTTCAGTATAATTATGTCAATGCAATTGTATATGTAGTCTATTATTATGTTCAATAAAGAATTTTGAAAAACAAAAACAAAACTCATCAAGGTGATGAGGACGGTATATTTTTTGCGTGGAATGATGGCGAAAAATTGCAGGAGGTATGATTCCGAACAATCCCTCAGGCCCTCCCCGTGATACATCATGAAGCCGATAGAGGACGCAGAGTGAAGCTACATCTTGGCGTATTTCCAAGGAGTCCAGCCTGTTTAAAATACTATGGCAGTCAACAATGCGAGCGGCCCTTCATTGTATACGATCCAAAGGGAGTAGTTGGTATTTGGCGCCCCTGCCCAGAGATGAGAAGAGTATTCCATATGAGGCTGAACCTGCGCCTTGCAGAGTTATAGTCGTTGGTCCGGACTGAAATACTGTCTCGCTGTGTTAAGGACACCAAGCTTTTTGACTGTACTTCGCTCGATATGTTTACGCCAAGTATTTCAATGCTGGGGGAGAATGTTAAAGGGGTGCCCTGAAAACGAGGAGAATATCAACGAATATGACCATTGGTCACTTTTTTAGTGGTGAACGCGCAGACTTGTGTATTGGCGGGGTTGAATTGGAATAAGTAACGTCTACCCCATTCAGAGACTTTCTCCTGTGAATTCTCTATTTTAGACACAAGTTCGTTTCGACTCTATATCTAGAAAAATATCGGGGGAGCCGGTATATAGGGCAGTGCCTGTACTATAATCCGCATAGTAATAAATGCCGTTGGTCTGTAACATGTCCTTGATCTGCTAAGAAACTTGTGACCCATTTGCATAAATTCTCGGGGAGCCCATATGATGGAAGCTTTGATAGCAGTGCTTTTTGCCAAACCCGATCAAAGGCCTTTGCAATGTCCAAACTAAAAGCCAGTGCCTCTCCCTTCGACTCAATCACCTGAGCCCAACGACGAGTTAGGTACGCCAACAGATCACCAGCCGAGCGACTCTTTCGGAACCCGTACTGTTTGTCCCTGGCCGCCCAAGTATCGAAAGAGCTGGGTATTGATAATGGATTCCATAATCTTCGAGAAGACGGAGGTTATAGCGATTGGTCTGTAGCTGGAAGGATTTGAGCGGTCACATATTTACACCAAGGCTGCCTTCCAAGAAGCCGGGACAGTGCCAGAAGAGTAGGAGAACCGAAAAAGACGCGTTAAGACGCGGAGCCAACTCTGGAGCACACTTTTTCGACACAATAGGAGGGATTCCGTCAGGCCAACTCTGCTTTTGGATATCAAGGGAACGCAGGACTGAGCGCTGATGAAACTCCGACATGCACACGATGCACGAGCATCAGCTCGTGCATCGTGGTATGGTCGGCGTTTTCTATCCCCCGTCATCTAGGGTCGAGCTTGACGCAAAGAGCTTGCCCAGAAGATCGGTTTTGTATTTAGCATCGTGGGCCAGCGATCCAGTTTCTACTTGTAGGGATGGTAGAGATGGTTTGCAGAAATTGCCTTCAATAGCTCGAGTCTCTCACAGACAGAGACATCTCTCTCTCTCTTGAAGGACCTAGAGGCAAGATTGTACTCCATTTTATATTATGTGTGTGTCCACGCATAGACGCGAAGGAGCTCAATATTTATTAACAACAACAATTATAGCTCAACAATATTTTTTATTGAACCATCAACAAAAAAAATATTAGCAAATTTACATTTCATACCATGCACTAATAAAGTCGTATTATATAAAAAATGAGTCGGTATTGATAACAGAAAATATACGGGCTTTTATCTTTACAAACATGTAAAATCAACAAAATATGTATACAAGAATAAGTGTGTAGATGTCCAGAGCAATGCTCAGGGAAAAAAATATACGTAGACACATACATGCAACATTTCACTATACGTCTTTAAGCTTCATTTAAGAAGAAGCGTGTTCAGTTCCATTCAGAATAAACGTGCATTGATACACACAAACACGTTTTCTCAAATCGACGCTAACAATGAATTAAAAGGCGTTAAGAACGGCGTATATGGTGCGCCGGCGAAGGTATCATACAGGGGCGGGAGGAAGATGAAATGGCGTTACTTATCTCTGTACTCATTACTTAAGTATATTCATTGGTTGTAAGTATCGGTTTAAGAATAAAATTATGTGTTTGAAATGTAATAACTTTCTCGTACCTATAAAATTAGTAGGAAATAAATTGTCGTATCTTTGTGAATGTTGTATTTTAAGCGACAAAAATGTCGTAACTCATTCAAATCAAACTAGAGAGTTAAAAAACCTGTGTCGTATCATTTTCTAATTTCTCACGCATTGCCGTATCTATGTTTTATCCAAAAATTGCAGTTTTTCGTCCAGTTACGACAAATTTTTTTAAGGTCTATGCTAAAAGGTGGTAAAAATCCATGGTCGTATCTTTACTAGAATTTATCGTAGAAAGACGAGATATAGACCATTCGACGCAGATTTTTTTTTATACAACAATCAATTAAAAAGTGATTTTGGCCAAAATTCAAGTTACGCCACTTCCGCTTTCACCCTTCGATATGTCATTAAATACAGGTTTCACAAAGTAATATTTTTACTTTTTATCATTCTATTAAATAAAGTACAATTTGTTTATTATAAAAAGTATATATTTAAAACTTTATCAACATTTATCTTTTTAATTTTCATTCATGACAAGAAATTTTTCGGTCGCCTAAGGTACGAAGGAAAAAAATTCACAAATAAAAATGCTTTCAAAAAGAAAACTTAGATATGTGGGAAGTTTTAATCTTCATTATATTTGAGTAGTAGTGAGCTTTACACATATCACAAGATGTATGACTTTGCTCGGTACATAAAAAAATTTGGCAGTAAAAGCAAGCCTTTTTTGGTCTTCCGGTTTTTGCGTCTTGGGCAAACCACTCAGATTCTATTTGGTTTTTCTTGTCCTGATAACTCAGATTGTAGTAATTAACATTTAATCACGTTAAAATACGATGTTTCTGTAGAGAATATACAAGGTTTGCAAGGTGATCTGCTTTGGATATAACCACATGAAAATTCATTCATCTATTTGATCCCGATCCATCTATAATATAAATACGTAATAGTTTTCCGTAACAGTAATTTAAAACTATAATATTACATAAAAGTAGCAGTAAAACTGTCGATATGATGAAAAATAATGTATTAATAAGGAAAAAAAAGTACTTACGCCGATACCCGCGCGATGAGCAAAATGCCGCATGATGGTATACGGCGCAACAAACCTCCTCGTACGAGCAAATAGTGCACCCTGGCGAAAAGTTATCTGTATCCAGGGGTGGGGGACGAAACAAAACTCAGCTACTGAAGAAACGATGGCCATAAACATATTTTTAATAAAATGGCACGTGTTTTAAATTTACCGTGAGCAAAATGCTCATAGCGCGAGTGCTCGCGGGTTAATTGAGAGCCAGTTACACAGGAGTTATTTTATAGTGCCCAAGTATGTGCGAAGTACACAAGAGCACTCTCTATTCCATTTTTCTCACAACCCAGTGGGATGGAAGACCGACACGACTCGCGAGAGATTAGGCACAGGACTAACATTTTTCATGGCCATCTGACGCATTGATCATCTTATTTGTCAGAGAATCAGGTGATCAGCCTGCATTGTCCTCATCGAATCTATTGAAAGACAATCCATACTTAATATTATAAATGCGAAAGTGTGTCTGTCTGTCTGTTACCTCTTCACCCCTAAACCACTGAACCGATTTTGCTGAAATTTGGCATGGAGATACATTGAGTTCTGGGAAAGAACATAGAATACTTTTTATCCCGTAAAAGTGTACGGTTCCAGCGCGATAAACAAATTTTGGCGCAACGGAGTTGCGGGCGTTCTCTAGTATTAATAATATATTACTGTCTTTTGTTGATAATATTATTATGTGAATTATTATTTATCAGCTAACTGTATACAAAATATGTTAGTTACGAACAAAGATTTTTTCATTTCAAATTATTATCATTTACCATACACGGTGAAGCAGAGGTATACTTAAAGTATGATTTAATAAAACCTAATCGCTAAAATACCCCAGGTACTTGAGGAAATAAATATTGATGTGTCCTATAAGAGCGTCTTACCCACACGATTTACATAATATATCCAATTGTACTCTCAGAGTGCCAATAAATGTATTTTATATAGGGCTGGCGGAAATAGCGCTGTCGTTCAACGATATCGCGCTATTTGTATAGAGGATTTCGCTCGGTTGACACCCCTAGCGCTAATGTAATCTCCTAAACACGCTTCTCACTGGGTTATCTCCGACCGAAACATGTCGACTATGACTTAACAATTCCGACGAATTCGACGAAATGTGTCGCCAGTGTTTTCGGAAGTATTTCATGAATTAGTTACTTTTGAAGGCGCTTTTTCTTGGGATTGTTAAAATTGAAAACTCGTAAGACGGAGGTAGAGAAAAGACCGCCAGCGATGTGTAGGAATCGAAGCAATATAGCCTCTTTCTATGGCGTACTTTGTTGTTTTTGGAAATTTTGCAATTTTTTATGATGTACAAGTGTGGAAAAGTTGTGCTAAGTAGCTTACGTGTTAATTCAAAGTCGCATAAAATTCATTCTATATGTTTTGCATAAAGAAGTAGTAACAAAAAAGACGGGTTGCACTCCGGGAGTGCCGGCAGAAGTGAAAACTTGATTATTAACGTTGTGCATTATTTTTTTAACCCATTTTTTATGAAAATCAATTTTTAGAAAATCAATTTTTTTAATTTATCGAAACCCTTACAATCGATTAAATTTTTAACCCATTTTTTATGAAAATCGATTTTTAAAAAATCGTTTTTTTTAATTAATCGAAACCCTTACAAATTTTTTTAACCCATTTTTTATGAAAATCGATTTTTAAAAAATCGATTTTTTTAATTAATCGAAACCCTTACAATCGATTAAAAAATATCGACAATCGAAAAAAAACAATCGATTGTTCGATTAATCGATTTCGATGTTACAACACTACTCTCCAACCGTCTTACGGTTTTTCGATCAGCACGAGAATCTGACGCGAGTTTCACAGTTTTTACCCATCCCACAAAAGTGCTCAACGCCGCTAAAGAAGTTTTCACTTCAAAAATTCCTAAATGTCAATACAGTTATAATTTATCAAAAAGGGTTGGTTTGATGCGCTCAAAGTTGCGGAAAATATCAAGTTCAAGATAAAGACGACATGAGAACTTAAAAGAAAATCATATAAATTCTATTCCTGAAACAGGGTTAGGTGAAACGGTGGATGTCATGCGAGGGGCGGGGCGCGGGGGCGGGGGGGACTCGCCCGGGGAAATTCGGAAGCAATTTAATTGTGGCTGCCTCGGGCGACAGCCGTGTGTAGCGATCCTGGATGGCCCAAGCGATAGGATGTAGCGGGTAAAGGAGAAAGGTACGGGGAAGGAGATCAGGGCCCTGATTCACAATGCGTGAATTCGACTCGGATTCGGAAACTTCAGCGCGCGATATCCAATAGCTATGTCCACACTGTGCCTTTTTTCGTTCATTAAGGGCATGTATCATATCGCAGTCAACTGCGCACGTGAGGCATGCCCGTGACGCATGCCCTCTGATCGTATCCAAAACTTTCGCTTTGTTTTTTTTTCTCTGGAATTTCTTATGACCAAATAAGGGCGCACATATTTCACCCAGTAAAATGTTCTCGTTTCACATATTATTACAATAAGCTGACAGACACTGCAACTGAACAAGAATGACAATGTTGGCGTAACGTTCATTGAAGCATTCAATTATTAAATGCGCCAAAACGAAAGTTGAATGACAGAAGATGGCGAAAATTGAAGATGAAAGTGCACGGTGTGTAGTAGCTATTAAACACTCGCCGCGCTAGGCATTGACCAATGACCGAACGTTAAAGTTTCTGAATCCGTGTCGAACGGGAATCGTGAATCCTGCTGGAAGGTGGGACTGAACGCAGGTCAACCTGACCAGACGCTTGTGCACACGGAAGTACAACACGGTCACTTTAACTTGACGCACCGCTGGAATTTCCAATAGCATGCGAGCTCCGTAATGACGTCATCAAACCGTGTATCTAATTAATTTGACCGTGTCATTGACCCTACATGCTTTTTTTAAATCTTTATTCACGACTTGGTTCAACTTCTTAAAAGCCTTTAATTATTATTATTTATCTGTATGAATGTAACCTTGCTGTTCAATCTAGACACGATGCAAGCAAAATTTTTCATTCGAATTCCCAAACGTTTAGATTTTAAAGATATTATACGAGTACATACTTAAGATTAAAATTTTTCGGAAGCTAATATGGTGGTCTACCCAACATAGCGGACTTGAAATTTTTGATGACATTCCAAAATTTTAATCCATACTTCCATATTAATATTATAAGCGACTTAATATTATGTCTGTCTATTAGGGTGGAGCACGGATGTATGGAAAAAAAAATTTTTTAAGACTCAGTTTTCTAATAGTGCGGGAATGGTGCCTTATATTAAAGTTAAAATAAATGTAATTTTTCATCAAATTTCATTAACATCTTCAGCCTCCGCAGTGACCTCAAAGTTTTATAATTATATAAAAAATATATAGCATGCATAAGGCGACACATTTTGCTTAATTTACTAGTAAATAGATATTAAACTATAGACAATATATAATTGAGACATTTATTAAGGTACTACTGTAAAAAAACGTTGGAATTTAAAGAATATCTTTAAATTCCAACGTTTTATTATTATTTAGCTTTAAAATCCTTTTTTGTCTCAAATTTAGGCATTACGTTCCGCGATTCGAACTTGTCTTTTATTGCACCTAATCGATACTTTTTAGTGCAATGGAAATGGAAAAAGTGGAAGCTTCTGTAGCAACCTTTACAGCTCTTTCAGCTTGAGTGTGTCAGGGAAGCCTTAGAAATAATAGGAGGAAGAATCCTCACCACCAGATTCGACGACGCGCTGAATTTCTTGATCAGATAAGTTTTTCAAAATTGGTGGCTGGGTTAAGTTTTCCTGCCAATTTATTAAATCAATTTAAGTAGAAGCGTCATAATTTATTGATGGTGAACTCAAAACAGTCTAAGTGTTGAAGGTTGAGTATTACTGCGTGCCTTTAGTATACGGCGCACTGCCAGCTCCTATCATCTGTTATCATAGCAAAAAGAATGCTCTCGGGATGCGCAAAATAGCTGTTTCTTTGGTTATCAGTATCAATAACTTTTTTAGAGTTTCTGGCAGGCATCTGGAGGCCATGATAATATTAAATAAATGACGCGTGCCATCTTTGCGTGATGGTTTATTTTTAATTAAAAACCAAAGAAGGTGCGTTAACTTTTACTATGAAAGTAGCCAGAGTATTCAAATTTTCCCATGGTGTTTCAGTTCCTACATACAAACGTAGTACCCTGTTGGCACGTGTGAGCCAACTAGCATGTGATAGTTTGCCTGGACATTTATTTTCCCAATCTTCTGGAAATTCACCTGAAATTACCGCCGAGACAATTTTGTGCAGGTAGAGTTGATCTGTACTCAAAATTTCTGAAAGCATCTGTCTTTAAATGCGTCGGATTTTTTAACAATCAGCTTTTCACAGGTTTCTAGAGCTTTTCCCAGTCGACCAACGTAAGATTTAGGTCCTGAAGTACACCCGTCGAGGTGAAGAAACAAGTGTCTCAAAGGCAGTTCATTCATGTGAATCAATGACTTCAACAGCATATCAATGATATGTCAAACAAAACAGATGACGCTATTGCTGCTGCTGCTCCATCTGACACACCATATCTGCCACAAGCATAGATAATACAATATCACTGACGATTGACGACGCGACAAATTGTAGCGAAATGACCCCTCCCGCGCACCCAGGAGGGTGTCCCTTTTTTAAGTTATAAACACAAGAACAAGCATCTTATAATATTCCCTGTCGAAAGTATTCTATACTAGTAAACGTTTCTTGATAAAAAATTGGCCTGTTTAATAAAACATCGTACATTGAAATACCGTCCAAGTTGAGTCGAAAATCTATTATTTTCAAAAATTCAATGACGTTGCGGGGGCAGTTACCCTAATCCAAATTGAATAATATTTTGCATCAGTTAATTTAAGCCTAAAAGGCACCAAATTTTGAATATTTATCACCGCTACGTGAAAAAAAATTTTTCGCTCCACCCTACTGTCTATTCATCTGTCTGATTACCTTCATGAAATTTGGTATAGAGAAATGGATTTGAGTCCCGGGAAGGGACAAATAGGATACTTTTTATACCGCAAAAATGACAGTTTTCAGGCAGTAAACGAAATTTAGCCCAACTTAGTTGCGGGCGTCACCTCATTATCATCATCAGCCTATTGCCGTCCACTGCTGAACGTAGGCTTCCCCAAATGAGCGGCAACCATCCCGATCTTGGGCACCCCTTATCCATCCGCTGCCTCCCACTTTCTTCAAATTGTTAGTCCACCGTGCTGCGAGACGTCCTACACTACGTTTGCCTAGGCGTGGTCTCCACTCTAACACTTGTCTGCTCCATCTACCGTCTTCCTGTCTGCAGACATGACCAGCCCACTTCCACTTCAGCGTGCTAATTCTATCTATATATCTATCTATAGCGATGTCGGTGACTTTAGTTCTCTGGCGAATGACTACAATATTAGGAATTTTGTCCACCAGAGATACTCCCAATATAGCCCTTTCCATAGCATCGTCGGGCATCATCTAGAATCAAATAAAATTTCAAAATTAAAACGCTTCAGCTTTTGATTGAAAAAACTTTAATAGATTAAAACGCAAGCATAGAGCCTATTAATCTCTTAGCACGCACTAACGTGATTCTACCCCGACATTTTTCCTGTGCTGTTTTTTTAAGATAAAAGTTATAAAATATTTTTTAAGTAGGAGACGGTAAGAGAACCCAAGGTTCAGAGCATAATAAGACCTGTCGTCTCGGCCTACCTTTACCTAAATCTAATTTCAATAAAGCAAACTTAGATTTAAGTCGGCTATAGACTATCCGCCCATTTCTTTTTTTATTTCTTACAAAATTGTTTGTATACAGGAAATTAATTTCACAAAATCTTTATCTCGTTTCAGTCTATAACGGCTTAGGAATTTTCCAAAGTTCAGGGGCAAACATGAGGGATTATTTCCAATTTTTATAGACCGATAAAGATTTCATAACGCATATTTCATAAAGCTATTTATTATTATCTATATTTTTTACAAAATGAGGCCAGCAATATAATTATATTTATAGATTATAATTAATTTGAGATATTATGATCCTTGTATGACATTGAAGCTTAAGGGTCAATTCAGACCGCAACGGGACGAGGCGAGGCGAGGCACGGCGCGGCATGAATTTGTATGGATTTGACAGATTTCAATTGAGCGAGACGTCTTGCGAATCTGTCTAATCCATATAAATTTAGAAATGCATCTACGCGTCGCGTTGCGTTCTGAATCAACCCTTAGTTCTGCCTACATGCTAAAAAGGATTACAACAAATTAATTTTAAAACACCTTGTTTGCAGGCGCGGAAAAATAATCGTATAATATGTATTTTCTACTTACTGTCGCCTATCCTATCAACACTTCTTAAATAATTAAACTTCTCATGTGTTGTCCCACTCACATTGACGTAGGAGTGAGTGAGATAGTATTAGTTTCACGATATCGCCTGAGGTAACAAGTTTGAAGCACTTATCCCTGTGCCGGTACAACTGGAGGCAATTTCGCGAATTAAAGTTGTGAGTTAAACGATTTTGAAAGCCTTTTTCATCTGCAAAGACACGAAGTTGTTTAAAATTTATTACTAACTCAGTCCTTTGTTACGTTTAATTTGAATTTAGAGTGTTAAAAGAAGTTAATTAACGTTAAAGAATGTGTAAAGGTTTTTTCTAGTTTTTGGGGCTCCCTACAAACTTTTGTAACTTTGTTTAATTGACTATTATATGTATATTTTCGCGTAGAGACATACCTACCTACCAATACTATAGCTCGGTCAACGCACGTGTAGAAATCGTTTTACTGCGACAAGTATCAAAGTTATTGGAAAGAGACAAGTAAGTTATCATAATAATATTATCAGCAATTAACAGAAATATTTTTTGACCCTTGAAATACTACTTTCTTTTCCAATTAATTGCCAATATCTCTACCTCTGCGCTCTACCATTTCCAGGTAAGAGTCATCGCTTGTATCGTTGTTTGCAGTATTTAGATTTTCATGCGTAAAAAATCTGTGTTCATTATTGGGCTGTATACCTATTTTGTATAGTAGACTCCATCTTCCCAGGTCAATGACAAAACAGTATTTTAAGAGCCTCTTACCATAACAAGCGTTTGAGAGACGTCCCGAATATACGGGACAGTTATATTCTAAATACCGGGCATACAAATTGGTGTGGAGAGAGGAATTTCATCTCAGTACAGGCCGCATACCGCTGGTCCGAATTGTGTCGCGATTACACCGAGATCACACGATGCGTTATGTTGTCGCAACGGAAAAACAATTATAGGGCCTGACGTGAGCAATTAATTTTTGAGTCAAAATGGGCTGTTCTTTCTTAATAAAGTCAATATCAATAGATAGCCAATGAAAAAAATACTTGTTTAAAGTTTTTTAAACGTCGTATGCTGTATCTGCGTTGCGTCAACGCGGCGACGCGACAGTGCGATTTAAACAATGTTCTAAAAAGGAAATATTGCATAATGGCTGCACCACAACAGTATCAGCCAATCCCGAGCACCCCGCTTACTCTTCTACGTCAATCTGTACATAGCGCAACCCATATATTTGACATAATATCATAAAATACAATATATAACCGTAAAACTATACAACATTGACGCTGCGGCAACGCAACGTAGCAATGTGGCTCTGCTCTTATGTAGGACTTAGCTTTGTTGTGGTCTGCTTATAAAAACGTGACCTACCGTAATTGAGGTTCTGTAAAATAAACTCAGAGCATGATAGTTTACCTAATGTGCTCTTAGATTTTTTCTCTGTTATCACTACCGAAGAATCCATACTTATATAAATACGAAAGTGTGTATGTCTGTCTGTCCTTTTCACGCCCAAACCGCTCAACCAATTTTGCTGAAATTTGGCATGGCGATACCTTGAGTCCCGGGAAAGGACGTAGGATAGTTTTTATCCCGGAAAAATGTACTGTCCCCGCGCGATAAATGAATTTTGGCGCAACAGAGTTGCGGGCGTCATCTACTTTTCAATAATATTTTCAATATTTCAATAGCTTTGATTGTAGCATGCAGGCGTGAGCTAACAGACTATCTGTTCTAACCTTATTATGGACTAGAATCTAGTAGACTACTAGATTCTAGTCCATCAGGCGTTATCTAGTCACTAGATGATGCCCACAACTCCGTTGCGCCAAAACTCGTTTATCTCGCAAGGACCGTACATTTTTTCGGAACAAAAAGGTTCCTATGTTCTTTCCCGGGACTCAAAGTATCTCCATGCCAAATTTCAGCTAAATCGGTTCAGCGGTTGGGGCGTGTAGAGATAACAGACAGACAGACAGACATACACTTTCGTATTTATAATACTAGCTGTTGCCCGCGACTTCATTCGCGTGGACTTCAGTTTATAGCGCGCGATGTCAACAAAATCGGTGTCAAAAGCTTTTATAAAAAAAACCCTGGTACCCCTTAAATCAAAACACCCAAAAACAGCACATGATATTTCAGTTTTTTTAATCTAACCTTAATTATGCCAAATGTTAAAGCTTATTTAGCCCCCTAATTTCACAACCAAATGTTTACCCATAAATTATTTATCATTGATAGGTTTAAGGTTACGTCACTGCATAATATATAAAGTACTGAGTTATTTATTTTAATTTAATAACGAAGTATAAAAGAAATAACAATCGAAAAAATCGAGATTTTAATGCAAGATGATACCACCTCTTATAGAAAGACGTTAGAGCAGTGGTCCCCAACCTTTTTTTCATGCGGGCCACAAACATGTTTTGGTCTTGGTGTCGCGGGCCGCAATAAACATTTTTTAGGGTTAAAAAATAACATTCTTCAAAATTAACGATTTTAAAGTGGAAAAATTTAACGACTATCACGTAGACTTTACGTTATTTTGCCGGTGGGCGTGAATTTCAAAATTGTTTAACATCACGCGGGCTACAAATAAAGTCCTGGCGGGCCGCATGCGGCCCGCGGGCCGCGGGTTAGGGATAGCGGCGTTAGAGCAAGCGTCAGCGCGATCTAGGAGACGCACGGCGCCATCTTTTATGAATTTTTGGAACTAACTTAATTTGAACAAATTTATGCATTTTCACCCCCTTACAACCCCCCTTGTCTAGTTAAAAAGTAGCCTTTGTCCTTTCTCAGGCTTAAGACTATTTGTGTACAAAATTTCATTACAATCGGTTCAGTAGTTTTGGCGTGAAAGCGAGACAGACAGACAGACAGACAGACGGACAGACAGAGATACTTTCGCATTTATAATATTATTAGTATAGATTATAGTATAGATTATAATATTGGTATGTATTTCGTAGAAAGTGCTAACACCAAAGCAAGCTTCAATATTTCGTCTCGAGTTCGGATAAAATCTTGGCTCGGTTACACTGATCCACCTGTTGAGATTCCATTGAGGATAATCTCTTTATATCCCCGTGATATCATCATTGATATTTTCATATGGTAATGCCATGGTCCAGTGGTTTAGAGCGAGACTGAATTCGTCGTGGATTCAATTCCCGCGTTTCAAGTTTGGTTAGATGATCCATGTGTCGGATAGAAATTATGGTCCTTCACCTAATCTCTGGCCGGTTGCATCTTCTCTCTTACTGGATTAAAAGAGTAACCCAACTAACAAAAATTGCTCTTGTAGTGGCTTATATAGCCAAAAATAATATTCTTATAGGAGTCGTATTATCACTAATAAGGGTGCATTTGGGCACAATTTATAAGGATAATAACCTTATACCCTCCTTATAGTTGCTTTATTGTCCGCTTTTTTCCTTATACGTGTTATACAATGACCAAGAACAAGGTACTTCAACTTATAAGAAACACATAGAAAGCGTTAATACGGGCGATCACCCTTATACGTGTTATATTATTGTCCGATACAAGGGAGTTAAACTCCGTTTGCCCTTTTTGCCGTCATAAGTGATTTACATTTTCGCAACAGCTTGGAGAAGAAATAGTAACGTCAGCCATTTTACTGTCAAGTAAACGATAAGTCATTATTTTATGTATAGTTTATTTACCTGATTTAGTGCTCGTTTATAGGGAAAAGTGTATGGGAATTTAAAATTCATGATAAAATGTGACACGCTGTGTGTTTTGGTATCAACTCGCCCTTGAATTTAAGCTATTTTTGTGCTGAAAACGTCATTAATTATTTAGTAAAGTTACATACAGTGCTTTTAAAAGAACAACAGGATTCACACATCGTCTATAAGGAGTCTATGAGAGTAAAGACTTTATAACGGCATCAATTGTTCCTTTTGATATCGACATTTTACATATTGTTAGGGTTCCTTTCACACTAACAAAATCGCACCTAGCTAGTGTTATTCCCGTATATTATATACAAAAATGTTTTTTTTTCCACTGTAGTTGGGTTGGCCGAAAGAGACCTCTTTATAAGGATACTTTAGCTCACTTTTGCGCACTAATTTTAAGTTTGAAATATTATTAAAAATACGTGATTATCAAATTAATTGTTTTATTTTTTACTTTTCTTCTGTAACCATCGCTCCTTTTCAACTTCTTCCACAGTTTTGAATCCCTTTTTAGGGTTCCGTACCCAAAGGGTAAAACGGGACCCTATTCGGGTCTATCTGTCTGTCTCCAGGCTGTATTTCAAGAACCGCAATAGCTACAATTTTGAAATTTGTCGGGATTGTATGCATTTATTGCCACTATAACAACAAATACATAAAACAAAATATAATATATTTATTATGATATCTAAGGGGGCTCATATACAGCAAACATGTTTTTTTCGCTCTTATTGCTTGTCAATAATGGTAACAGGTAGGCACCTGAAATTTACACAAAGGCCTAAAAACTAAAAAAAATTTTTGGCCTTTTTTTGTTCTATGAAAGTACGGAACCCTTCGTGCACAGGTCCAACTCGCACTTGGCCGATCATTCCGCTCCGCAAGAAATCCACACAATCTGTTGTACGTTTAAAATGGCGAATTTAGTTATGTAAAGCATTGTAATGTAACCTTAAAGAGAATAATATCTTTATAATCACTGTTTAAGGGAATGTGGATTGCTTTCATCCTTGTTAAGGTCATATAAAATGTTAGCATTCGTTTGTTGGATAGATGTCTTATTAAATGCCCCTATAAGTTAAAAGCATTATTAGTTACCTTGTGCATTACTTGTATAAGAATAATTGACCATATTAACCCATCAGTCGTGGCAAAACGAGACACAATAGCTTTTTCATTGTTATCGCGGCCGGATGTGGCCACTTGGGGCTTCATGAATTAAAAGCTTTTATATGTCTTTGAATATTATAAGGCTAAAAAGCAATGTAAATAGCCACTATAAGATGAACATATTCCGAAGCCTTATAGTTGCCGTATAAATTAGAGTTATTAACGTTTACCCAACCAAATTATAAGAATAAAGGTAATATTAGCCAAATCTCCTAATAGTGTGCCATTATAAGTAACATTGGCATAATGAATGCTCTTTTATAACAAGTATAAGAGTTTAGACCTTATTGAGTTAATTTTATAAGGTTAGTTTGTTTGTTGGGAACTCTAATGTACTGCGCACATAATTGGGTATTATTGAATCACGCCTGTGTAGCTAAGTTTGTTTCAATGAAACCGGGCACCGTACCTAAAACAAAACACTGTCATCAAATAACCGTAGCCGGACAATTATATTCCACGTAATGATATGTTTTTTTTTTTGTTATCATTTTTTAATTAAGTGTCTAAACACACTAGTGACTAGGCCGAAGTTACGCGGCGTAAATTCCGTATGATTACGCCCGCAATGTATTTTTAATTAACGACGACACATTATTCCGTCACGTTCCGTCCGTATTTTGTATGCGTTTGACATTGCGGACGTAATTTATGCCGCGTAACTTCGGCTAGTGTGTTTAGACACAAACACAAGAAATTCGAAATTTTAAAAGTCAAAATATACAAAACATAAATCAATATTCTTTGCAAAATTTAAACTCATCGCTCAAATTCGATGAACATTGAGAAAGAACTCACTGACTGAAAAAACGATACTGTAAATAGAAGTGCCAAGTTGGAAAAGTATCAATAAATATAAAGAAGTTGAAGTGTCGTACAACCGCTAGACGGCCGACCGTGCGTAGAGCATGTAAATGTAACAAGTTTTACAAGTGCCAACGAGCAGATTGTCTCTGAGAGAGAATTCACAAAAATATTAGTTCTTAATAGACATGGAATTCAGTAGAGCTTAGTAATGATATTTTCCCTTTTTTAAAAAATTGAGAAATATATTTTTTAATTTTCCAACGTCATTTTAATTTTTGCAATTTATATACTAAAAAGACTTATCCTATTTTGTCATAAACCTTTCTTAATATCATTACAATAACAAATACAACCACAGTTGAAAAAAATAGTACATAATATTATACTATTCATTATTATTGCTTAGTAAATTTTTATACGTGAACAGGCTACAAAAATCTAACACACTACTAACAACTAAATAATGCCTGCTTAATATCTTTTTCTACTAATTGGAAACGCTACATGACAGAGAAAGACAGAGTACCTAAAATACACGCTACAAAAATATATTTTTAGCAAGAAGGTTAAGTTATATTTTGTCTATTCTATTCTAAATGAATAGTCTTTGCTGTTTCCCGCGCGCTAAGATCTGTCCTCGCGGGATTTGTTCGCCTGTCGCCAGCGACCGGCGTTTATCAGTTGTGTTTCAAACAAACACACTTTATTGGTTTTTTAATTTTTAATTATTTCAGTATTTTTATCTTTTTTATATTTTGTTGATGATTTGATCAATCATTTTTCTAATAATTTTGCTTATTATTTTTTTGCTTTTTGTAAACTCAAATTATTTTGATTGTTAAAATTGTTACCAATAGGAAACTACAGCTAATAATATTATAATTAGCAACAAACAGTTTATGAATTGTAATTACAAAATGCTAAACTCAAACAATACAAACAAAACAATGACGATTCCAATAAACACGTATTTATTCGCATAATAGAATTTAACCTGTAAAATTCATACGCCGTAATGAAACAAAGGAAAATGAATTCCCGAATTCGGTTCATTCAATTATGTCTAAAATGCAAAGGTCGTATCACATTTCATGATAGTGTTGTTGTCAGTAGGTTAACTGACATGCTGGGTGTTGAGCGTCTGTGTTTCGTTGCTCTGTGGCGCGTAGAACATCTCACGCCATTCGTCTACTCATTGTTCTCGCGAGCGGTCGTGCTACGGCGTAGCCTCGGAGCCTCGTAGCTTCGTAGCAGCTACGAATGATTTTGTGACTTGAGTGATTGCGTGATGATACTTTGAAAGTTATTTTTTTGGAACCATGAGGTAAGAAAAAAATCTATGATTGTTTTTTTTTATATAGAAACAAAAAAAATATAAAGTGCTAAACTTTTTTACTTGTGAATTATTAATTTATGAGAAATTATTCATTAAGTGTATAATTTTATAATTTTACCACATGCGGCTTTAATTTGTTGATAAATTAATAATTTATCACATTAAATAATAAAAAATATTATTCAATTAATTGTTAATTCTGTTTTGCATTCGTACATAATATAAATTTCATTTCATTTAACCTAACTTAATGAAATTAAAGTAAATATTTCTTAATGATTTGTGAAAAGTTTGTATCTCGCAAGTTGTAATAAACTTAGCGAGCTAAGCGTTTGAAACAATTTATTACGAGTAGTTAAATTTCTTTCTTTGAATGTTTCTCATCGTATTTGAATGATGGAACCCTATTGAGGGTTTCGTATTAAGGCTATTGTTTTTAGAGTTCCTTATCAAAAGTTAAATATAGAATATCACTAAGACGCAGTCCGTCTGTTTGTTACAACGCGTCACATAAATCAAATCAAATCAAAATATTTTTATTCGGAGTAATTTTTTTACAAAAACATTACCGAACGTCGATACTATGGTGCCTACCACCGGTTCGGGAACTAACCCGTCGAGAAGAACCGGCGTAAGAAACTCGCACGGGTCCATCTTTTGCTAAAAAGATGGAAAATTACAATTACAAACATATACAGTACAACACGGTCACATTAACCTGACGCACCACTGGAATGCAATATGCCATCACCGTGCGTCTAGTTAATTTGAAGTTAGGCGGTAAAGTTTTGAAGTTAGGCGGTTCAAACTTGAACGAAATGTAAGCTTTAATTAATTCATTTATGAAATATTTATGATACTTATACCCAATAAACTTTTTTTATATTATTATTTTGAAATTTACTGAAATTCATTTGCTAAATTATTATTTTATCTATTTTAAAATTATCGAGAAATGATTGTTAGCATCGAATAAGCTCCGCAACTTCTGGACGGGTTTTGATGAGCACTAATTTAAATTCATCGTATTCGACGACCTCTGTGGCTCAATGGGTAGAGTGTGTGGCAGCTCAAACCGGGGGTCTCGGTTTCAAATCCCGCCGACGGAACAAAAAGTTTTTCAATGTTCCTGGGTCATGGACGTGTATTAAATATGTGCATGATATAATAAAAATCTTAAATACATGCATGGTATAATAGTATTAACCCGGCGAGCGTAAGGTTGGAATATGTAGCAAACAGCGCTAGGTGGGTGTGGTACACCCAGATGGTGATTATGTTGTTATTATACATTATTATTTTAAATAGGCACTGATTTAAAGGAGCAGTTGTAAATTGCAGTTTTCATAAGTTAAAAATTATAAATGGCACGTTTAATAACTAGTTTAGCAGTTAAAACTAAGCAGTAAAGTAAACTAAAATGAGTAGTAAAAAATAATGAAATGGATAATTGAAAACATTATTGAACAGTAAAATAATTAAATGGTCAGTAAAAATTAATGAATGAGCGGTTACGTGTGGGCAGTAACAAATCGGAATTCGTCAGTAAGAAATCTCATTCTAAGAAGTTTTTTAAACAATGAGGCGGTAAAATATAATAAAATCGGCCAAGTACGAGTCGAACTCATCCATGAAGGGTTCCGTGCCGTTATAAAGCGAAAGTATAAGACGGTCGCCGGCTGCTACCGCGCTACCGCAGCACGCTCGCTGCACTCGCTCGGCTCCCTTTGCCGTTGTGGTCTAAGTTCTAACCTAACCTAACCTACTCTTGGACTTTCTGGATTGTGTTTGTTCTTATTTTGGCGGGGGGCTGCGCCCCCCGAGCCCCCCTTGCTGGGGGCTACGCCCCCCCGTCCCCCCGCTTCGGTATCCGTGGTTAAGTAGGCCTTCTGTTAAGTCGTTATCGAACCGCTCGTTCCATCATTTTTACCGCTCATTCAATTATCGAACTGCTCATTCCATCATTTTTACCGCTCAATAGTTTTTTTATTACTGTCCATGTTTTACAGTCACAATAATAAATCAACCGCCAGATAATTAAATAACTGCTCAATATTTTTTTCAACTGATCATAATAACATCTCAAATATTTAAATAACTGATCAAAAAATTAGTTCCCTTTTAAATATTTATTTTTTATATAAAATATATGTTTAGTTATATGTTGAACTTATTTAAGAAAGAAATTGTAAAAAAGATGTGAATAATGTAATTTATTTACTAAATTAAGATAATGCATTGTGCATTTAGAACTCACAAAAATTAGTAGTGCCACATAAATTTATGATTTTTTATCGAAATTATGAAAACAACAACAAAAAAGACTATTTTTTCTTCAAATAGACTCAACATAAGAACAAAATAACACGTAAACTGGACAGTAAAACTAATGAAAATATACTTATTCGTCTTAAAATCTGGAGCAGTTTTTACAGACGAAATAAGCATGTTCCATATAAAAAAATATCCATACTAATATTATAAATGCGAAAGTGTGTCTGTCTGTCTGTCTGTCTGTCCGTCTGTCTGTCTGTCTGTCTGTCTGTCTGTCTGTCTGTCTGTTACCTCTTCACGCTCGAACCGCTGAACCGATTTTGCTGAAATGCTTTTGCTTGCATGCTTTTAGCATGGAGATTCTTTGAGTCCCGAGAAAGGACATAGGATAGTTTTTATCCCGGAAAAATACGGTTCCCGCGCGATAAACAAATTTTGGCGCAACGAAGTTGCGGGCGACATCTAGTATAGATATAAGTAAATTTTCCAACAAATAAATATCATTGCCTTCGCCATTATTCTCTATCAATCCATTATGCTGTCTTTCGTCATCCATCTCCTACTCTGTGTCACTTTCAAAACTTATTTCGTTGACATTATCAATATCTTGGTCACTACCAGACTCGTCGGGTGAACCAACTTCAGTTTCTTGAAAAAGTCGTAATTAACTGTTTTGATTATCTTCGTATGACCTTTCTAGATTTTAAGTCTTAAAAAACCCAGAAAAAACCCATGAAATAACAAAAATAACATAAAATGTGTTTGATAAAATTCGTTACAAGTAGCGTAAGGCGGGTGTCACGCACCCGCTGACAACTTCAAACTCATCTTCACCGTACACCGTGAGGCGATCGCCAAAAACAGTGGCAAGGGACGCTTCCGGATCTCCCCCCGGGCAGCTACTCCAGCGCACGAAGCGTAGCAACAATTCGTTATTAAAATATTAACCGATTTTTCTAGGTTTGGGTGTGTCACACCCAACCTTACGCTCGCCGGGTTAAATATATTTCCGTTGTCTGGTACCCGTAACACAAGTCCTTCAGGTACTTAGCACGGGGCCAGACTGATGTGGTGTGTAGCGTCCATAGATATTATTATTATTATAGATTATATCTCATCAAATGTATTCAACGGAAACATAGATTTTAATACTTTTATACCATACAGTATACATATATTTAAGATTTTTATTATATGATACATATTATATTTAATACACATCTATGACCCAGGAACTTTGAAAACTTTTTGTTTCGTCGGCGGGATTCGAACCCGCGACCCCCAGCTTGAGCTACCAACAGCCTACCAACTGAGCCACAGAGGTCGTCATCTATATTAATCTATACTAATATTATAAAGTGGAAGAGTTCGTTTGTATTTTTTTTTGTTTGAACGCGCTAATCTCAGGAACTAGTTGTATTAAAATATTTACATAATAATATATCTCAAGATAAAAAACAAGTAGTTGTAGTTTTGGAGTGTCGGCAGGGATTAAAACAAAACAGCAGATGTGGGTATTATATTTTTCCGTGTGGTAGAAAGAGAGGGGGTATTTCAACCCTTCTATACTGCGCCGGCGCGGCATTCTTCTCTTTATCTTCTTTGCTAATTTGCGATCAGAGTCCTAACCTGATTCTATTAACATTTTTACCCATAAACAATGATATTCTACTTATACAGATCTGTTACGTTCATACTATTTTTCGGTTTAAATCTCTTCCGAACAACATTGACAAAGACAGATAAGTGAAACAAAAGATACGAAATGCCATTTACATAAAAGAGACAGACAATATAAAAGACGACCCAATTGGGTCGTATTTGAAGCTTCACAACGCGCGCGGTAGTAACATATCTGCTTTGAGTTTTTTTCATATAATATATCATTGCCCATAAACAAAAGCGCACAAACTTTCACTACTACACACTTATTACATGTAAGTCATAATACTAACATACGAGTAAATCAGTCAGGTCAGTTCACATTGCAACGTGACGAGACGATGCGATGCATTCTTAAATATTCATTCAAAATTGGTATAAGCAGCTAAATACCGCGGGCGAGGAGTAAATAGCTTATTCAATTTGTATCTTCTTGTGCTGTAAATAAAGTTCAGTTTTGAATGACATAGCTAATTCGCAACGTATCACTTCGTCACGTTGCAATGTAAACTGTAACATAAACTATTCCGCCAAGTGGCCAGCTAAGCTAAGCTAATGACAGTCACAAACTTAGAATCAAAGCTCAGCTAAGCTGTTAGACTAAGCCCGTTAGAATAGGCACAAACTTACACCCTATTGTTCATAGATTAACCTGATTTCAGTTTCTGTATTGTGTGAAACTTCCATAAACTTTTGCTTCACAAGATTAAAAGTTCGGAAAGTTTAAAGTTTAAGGAGTGTTTTATTTATAATGGAATTCATCTGCTTCGCTTAGAATATCTTATGTAAAACAGGAAGAAAAACTTTTAAACTGAGTCAAACTATCTCGATATTAAAGTATTGATTTTTAGGGTTCAGTAGCGAAATAGTAAAACGGGACTTATTTTCACCAAACAGAAAAGAAAACAATCACATTCGCTGTCATAATGCGAGCAAAGTAGCAAAATAATAGACAAAAGTTGAAAGGGTAAATGCGTCTCCGCTGACGATTTAAATTATACATTATTCGTAAACCTACAAAATATTTTGAGAAGAAAATGTTTGTTTGTTTGCATAAAATAAGCTACGAAACTGCCAGGCCGATTTTGATAGGCATTGTTATATTAGAGTAGACGACGAGCAAGGTCTATATTATTTTTTATCGCAGTGATTAATTTTATGTATGAGACATATTGTTTTACAGTCGTAGCCTCAAGCAACTTCTAATAAAATAATGAATTCTTACTTTTTATCTTCTTTCTAAAGACTTTACGTTTGCAGGTTCAAATTTCAAATGTGGTTCAACATTTTAACAACTGAACAGAGGAACGGACACTATTATTCAAGTGGTACGATCTGGAATTTGAAAAATCTGATCCCAACCTTTTATAATGCTTTTAATCTAAAACCCAGCGTACAATTTTATATCCAAAATAATATTGAAATAGTTCAGCTAGCAAACGGTTATACAAAATAGTTCTAACCCCGTAACACGAGTTGCGAAGGGCGTGGTTCGAAAGAATGTAGACAAGCTTAAATTCCTATTCTTGTAAATTCCGAATACCATACCATATTTCAACTGTTTGTTTTGAATTTGTTCTCTGAAGTAAAATGTTTTAAATATTTTTAATCAACCACAGTAATTGTGAAGCAATTTTTGGGTGGCTGAAACATTTTAAAATCACGTAGAACGAACTATCACCAGCAGTATTTCCGGGCCAACACGACCTGCTATCCTTCAAGCAGAGCTGAGCGTATTTCCTCCAAAAAGCCGGCAATGCCCCTGCAGCTCTTCTAATGTTGCGAGTGTCCATGGGTGACGGTAGTTGCTTTCCACCAGGTGACCCAATTGCTCGTTTGCCCCCTTATCTTATATAAAAAAACGTGGCATGACCTGATCGAATATTCATAAGCGGAGAATATATTGTCCACGCGGTGTTGGTGACCATATAAAATAATCGCCTTTTTTCTGCGTTGCGGCAAAATGTGCCTGAATCTGCTGTTTCGTTTTCTCTTCTGCCGGTACTAAAGGTGTGCAAAAGGTAAAAAAAACAGCTTATTATGACCTCGCTGTCTGACTGTTTATCAACGGCTATTATTAGTGATCCTTGATAGTCTGTCTCCAGGGTAACATGTTGAAGTTAAAAAAACAAAGTATTTCAGTTGCCGCCACATCCATATCCATACTAATATTATAAATGCGAAAGTATGTCTGTCTGTCTGTCTGTCTGTCTGTCCGTTACCTCTTCACACCCAAACCGATGAACCGATATTGCTGAGATTTGGCATGGAGATACTTTGAGTCCCGGGAAAGGACATAGGATACTTTTTGTTCCGAAAAATGTACAGTCCCGCGCGATAAACGAGTTTTAGCACAACGGAGTTGTGGGCATCATCTAGTAAAATATAAAGAAAAAATTCCTCCAAATATTTAAGCGATTTTGAATCTCCCGAACAAAAACATATTTTGCTACATCTCAATTTTTAAGCTATTGCATAGCTTTTAACACAGGCTTTGAACGCGGCTACCCAATCAAGAAATTCCGTAACGAAATTCATAGCGAATTTTAATTGCATAAGTTGGTAAAAATGCTATGCAATAGCTTTACCGCGGCAGTACCAGAGTGCTACACGCATTTTTTTTTGTTATTTTAATATATTTCCTATAAAAATCTATTTAATCCTTCGATCGGGGATTCTTGGAAATGCTATTGTATTTTTTTTTATGGACGCTTCACACCACGTCAGTCTGGCTACGTGCTAAGTACCTAAAGGACTTGTGTTACAGGTACCAGACAACGGAAATATATTTAATACTTTTATACTATACATATATTTAAGATTTTTATTATATCATACACATATTTAATACACATCCAGACCCGGGAACATTAAAAACTTTTTGTTCCGTCGGCGGGATTCGAACCCGCGCCCCCGGCTTGAGCTACCAGCGCGCCCACCACTGAGCCACAGAGGTCGTCAAATTGTATTCTATTGTTGTTGCCATCACCGGTGCTCGTATGGGGCTTGAAGGATTAATACGTTGTTTTTATGAATTTATGAAGGCTTGTAATAACGCAGCTATTGTCGTTTTAACAAACATCGATACAGGCTTTGATACCTACCATTTATTTCACAGGAAGTTTATTCAGTTATTTCACCTTTACTTATATCTTAATGCTGAGAACATAAGGGTCAATATAGACATTCCGAGGTGGAATAACTGTGACCGGAGTTTACAGTTATGATAAATATTGATTTACATTGTGCAGGTCCGGAACGGGGCCCACCGGATGCGCCGTGCTTCTGCTCCTGTCCGGTGAGTCGCCTTTGTTGTAGCTACGCCCCTGATTGCCATTAACTTTGTGTAGCTACGCCCCTGGTTTCCAATAACTTTGTAGTACGACCCTATCGTTTCATTTATTGGAAATCATATATTACATTGACGCTTTTGATACGTAATACTCTTGCTCTTTTCATGCGTAAATTAATTTTCGATGCATTCTTTTTGTGCTGATTCTTGGAATGGATACCACAGTATACATTTAACATACAGTAGGTCATCATTGAAGATATTATCACGCAAAGACAGGTTACTATCAGATAACTTAAAGAGGCAAACAATGCACTCGTCGTCTTCTTGGCCTTATCGCCCAGGGCTAGCATAACAACAGTAGACATGAGAAACAATCGACATACTGACATAATATTTTATCGACAAAATGGCGGATTTCCATAGTCTAACTGTCACTTTGTCTTGTCTAACTGTCACTTTGTCTTGTCTAACTGTCACTTTGTCTTGTCTAACTGTCACTTTGTCTTGTCTAACTGTCACTTTGTCTTGTCTAACTGTCACTTTGTCTTGTCTAACTGTCACTTTGTCTATTCTACCGTAGAAGGAAACCGTTTGTATGGTACTATGCTAAGCCTGCAGGGGACTATCCTCATAACTTGAATACATTAAGAGTACCTGCAATCGAAGTGAAACACGAGACATGAGAATAGAACCCTGGTTTCGAATTTCATTTCCCGATTATTCGTAATTTCATCAGCGGGTAAATGATTTCGCATAATTCGAATTGTTGAATTGCGTTGAAATGCGTACTGGTCAAGCTATTGTTGGTTCGGGTGGGGCTGACCTAGAAAGCGGATTGATTAATTTGTTATGCGAGGCTGCACTGTACATCAGACGCCATGATACATAGGTATAAACCGGTTTGAGCCGGCTTGAGCCGGTTTCAACGGGTTTTCGAGTGCGCTCCTGGGTAAGACAATTATGTGTTATCGATTAACTAGCCAAACATTTTCGTTAAAACTTGACTTTGCTACTACAGGGTGTAATAAAGCGATAATACTTTAGGGTTTCTATGTATCCCGTGTTCGCTATGAAAGTAGCAGCGCTGAAAAAGCAATTTTTTGTGATTTTAATATGAGCGTCAATTTTTTCATACGAAAGTAAAAAAAAAGTTACTCTTTCAGCGCTGCTGCTTTCACAAAGAAGTATATGTAGACCCATTCACATCCCAAAGTATTATCACTACGTTTTGTCACACCCTGTATAAAACCGAGTGCCGGTGTATCCACCGGCTGGTGCATCATGACTTTGAAAGATCTAATGATTTTAAAGTGTGCCTAAAAACGTAAAAAGAACATATTAATATTTAATTCCTCCTAGTGCAGTCGGGTAAAAAAATAGGTACTTTTTATATCAAAGCCAAAACAATACACAGGATTTGAAATGCTGTGTAACCGTAGAAGCAATGCACACTGATTAGCATGCTGTTTTAATATCATGTCCATCAAGCCCCCATAAGATCACCGGTGACCGCGACAACAATAGAATAACAATAGATTTCCAAGAATCCATGATCGAAGGATTACTAACTTAAAAATCAACGGGTGCCAGACAACGAATATAATTATCTATACTAATCCATACTAATATTATAAATGAGAAAGTTTGTCTATCTGTCTGTTTTCTCTTTACTCCTAAACCGCTGAACTGATTTTGCTGAAATTTGGTATGAGATACTTTGAGACCCGAAAATGGACATAGAATACTTTTTTCCGGAAAAATTTACGGATCTGTTTTCAAAAACGTCATCTAGTGATATTTTATTTAATATTTATATTTTATTTAATATTTTTATAGTAATCATACATTAGACTTTTATTTAATCTAATCCAAGACCCATTAAGATTGAAAACTTTTATCCCTTCAGCACGCCAGGATTTGAACCCGTGACCCCCGGCTTGACTGCGGACTTGTCAACTGAGTCACAGAGATATTCCTGATATCCAAAGTATAGGTACTACTTTAACTTATAGAGTAATTACAAGTCATCAGTAGGCAAATAAAACATCCTCAAACATGAATTTGGAGGCGATATCAAACATAATTTATCCGGAATTAATTAGAAGTGATTCGTGCCGCGCTTACTAATGACGGGATTATTCTTTGTCGACTTTCTCTTACCGGACTCAAAAGACCCTTATTCCCGGATTAACAAAGTATCTGGGAATTATGTTACACATGGATTACTGAGCTGTAACAACTAAAATAATATTATTATAGTTCTTGCAATCTACGAGCGCGCGTAGCCTTTATTTGTAGTTGGAAATGTGAATAGACATTTTCGTTAGTGTGCGTACCCGACGGAGCAGTCAGTAGCGAGCGAGCCATGTACGCGTGTATAGATATGGTCACTCACACAACTAAGGGCGACGCGCACTCGTAGATTGCAAGAACTATACTAGATGGATGGATGGATGGATCCCTCATGGAACTTCGTCGGTCGTTTTGTCTTTGTCGCAATTAAAATGATGTCATGTTATCTGTTACCGTATTTTAGCAAATAAATATTATAATCTAATTATAATATAAAACTCAAAGGTGACTGACTGACATGGTGATCTATCAACGCACAGCCCAAACCACTGGACGGATCATGCTGAAATTTGGCATGCAGGTAGCTATTATGACGTAGGCATCCGCTAAGAAAGTATTTTGATCAATTCTACACCCAATGGGTTAAAATAGGGAATGAATTTTTGTATATTATAATACTTCTTAACGCGAGCGAAACCGCGGGCAAAAGCTCGTTATAAATAAAACTGTTCTACGTCTATGCCTTGTACTTGATGCTTGATATATATTTTAATAAATCAGTGCAGCGATTTTAGCCTGAATGGGTTACATTATTTATTACATTACATTACATCTTTCGATTTTATATTAAGGGCGTTCCCTCCGGAGATTCCGTAATTTACCGTATTTAAAACCTTATCAACTCATAATCTGAAAGCTACAAAGTTATAATAAAAATGCAGCAATAATCTTCACTATCTCAACATTCCTTTCCCCGTTTTAAATTTTCTATTTTTGTTTATTATACTCATGATATCAGCTTCCAAAGTAATACCAATTAATTAAAATTCAAGCATACATTCAGCATCTCCTTAGCATTTACAAATTACTTTTATTTGAAACTCACGCCAATAGATCGACAATATCATAAACTACATATTCCCCGTTTTAAAATTTTTTTAGGACTATTTTGAACTAAGATAAGTAAAAATAATAGGGTTTTGGCGCGATCTCGGCAACGCGGCAAATGTATGGCCAAGGTCGTTTGCTCGGGGGAAGGCCTTAACATTATTTTACAAAACGCGAATATCACTTGCTTTGCTTTATGCTTGAGTGTAAAATGTTCATTAAATTATTGTTCTAGGTAATAATCATTAAATTACTCTAAATGCGGCCATAAGTATGATAGACGTCTTTGGGTATCAGTGTTTAATTTTCACCGCTATTTATACACATCTATATATTATATAAAACTCAAAGGTGACTGACTGACATGTTGATCTATCAACGCACAGCCCAAACCACTGGATGGATCGGGCTGAAATTTGGCATGCAGGTAGATGTTATGACGTAGGCATCCGCTAAGAAAGGATTTTGATAAATTCCAACCCCAAGGGTTTAAAATAGGGGATGAAAGTTTTTATATAATAATACTTCTTAACGCGAGCGAAGCCGCGGGCAAAAGCTCGTTGTTATATAAAATACGTAACAAAAGTTGTTCCACAGGGAGTAAGCGCTTACCGCTATTGTAGAGGCGCTAACTACAGAACAGATCGAGCATAACTCGCATCAGTAAACTTAGCAAACTGCTCGTTTGGGATTAGACTTGAGTACTAACCGTTGCCAATAATAGCGCTAGCTCTTCTGTAAGCCCTAGCTTCGACCTATTTCGATACGGTTTGTATAATAGTAAAGTTTTATTAAGCGCTAAAGAATTTCTATTGTTTATCGTCGTTTGAATTCTGTTTAAGCGTAGTTTAATAGCTATGTCCACACTGTGCACTTTCGTCTTCAATTTTCGTCATCTACTTTCATTCAACTTTCGTATTAGCGCATCCAATAATTGAATGCGTCAACGAACGCAACGCCAACATTGTCATTAAAGAACAAAGCGAAAGTTTTGGATACGGTCAGAGGGCATGCGACGCGGGCATGCCTCACGTCCGCTGTTGACTGCGCTTTAACGCATGCCCTTGATGAACAAAAAAAGGTACAGTGTGGACAAAGCTAATGGATGGTGCGAGGGTGTAGATTCGATACTGTAGGTGTAATGAGGCTGCTTAAGTTAGGAAAATAATGAGAGAGGATTACATCCCCTTAGGAATAACACATAAAAGGAAAAAACGAGTAGATCAGAGTAGATCATTCGTGTCTGAGTGTGGAATTTCTTTGCCCTACGCTCAAAAACACAACATCATGTTACCTCTGCTTTCGTATCCAATAATTACTACTACTTACTTATAAATACACAAGTCTACTCTAATCATATTTTGTGAAATTTTTATATCCTACAATGTGGAACAGTAAATAGAGAATGTTTTACCAACATTGTAACATTGGATAGCAAAACAAACGTTAGCATTAAATTTAATATACGTCCATTAAAACAGGTTGAAACTGGGATCGCGGCGCTCCCCCGTGCCTTCTATAACCGTTACTCCGAATGTAGTGATGATACCCACAGGAATCTTCTGTGGTGGATATGTCACAGCCCACTGGTTAAAATAGACGTTCAATCAAATAGCTAGCCCTTTGACTGAACAACGCCATTCAATCACACGGCTATACGTCGTTTAGCCGTCTTGATGACTGCAACGTTCAACACTACAGCTAGACGACGCTTAGCCAACTAGTTAAATGGCAAATTAAGTAAGGTGACCATTAGTTAATTATGTAATTTGAGAGAATAGGAAAACTTTTTGTAATTTCTTGGGAGATTTACGTATATTTAATTCTTTCTTTCCGAAAAATATTATCTTGAAACAATCACAAACACCGGCATTGACGCCATTTTGTAAACAAAACGCACCTAGCGTCGCGGTGGTGAGCGCTGAACTAATTCAATCAAACAGCGGCTTTTGAATCAGCTGTAGTGTTGAACGTTTTGAGCGACTTAAATATTCAATTAAAAAGCTAGACCTGTGATTGAATGGCGTTGTTCAGTCAAAGGGATTGATTGAACGGCTATTTAGACCAGTTAGCTGCGACAGATATAAGGCGTTTTATGTATGTTTCAGAATTAATTTTTGAATGTTTTTTAGGGGACAGTCGCATTCTCATTGGCACCTTGAATTTTAAGCTTTTGCATAGCTTTTATCGCGGGCTTTGAGCGGCGCGACCGAATCAAGAAATCGGATAACAAAAAATCCTAACATACCCCACTACATTTGGCACAGCGTTGCGGCGTTGTCAGACTTCGGCACGGTGTTTGTGTGCGTGCGACTAGACGTATGCGAATCATCATCATATAAGTTGATAAAAAATTACTGCCACAGGTATTTTTTTGTTTAAAAAGCTATGTCAATAATAGGATTTCCTATTGTATGCACATTTAAACTGCAGTGGATATGGGTATCATGCCACACACACACACAGCTTAAAAAGTTCTATCAGATAAGGAAGAAGGTTGTACTTTATGTTCTTATTTTTTCTCATAGCTATACATCCAGAAAGCAATTTCTTGAAGTTGATTGCAGCGATTTAAATCTCAATATTGTAATTAAAGTTTTTATATACTTTCTAATTTATGTGCAGAAGCCAACGCAAGATCCAAACTAGAAAAATCAGTTTCAAAATCTCAATCGAATACAAAAATTATAATTCAAAAATCAGCTTCGTGGTCCATTGTTTAATCAGAAAAATGTTAGAAACTGCTAATGACACTAACACCCCTCTTTTTCGCCGGGGCAAAAACGTCTGAGACAGAAAGCGATGAATTAGCATAGAGCGCAGTTGACACAGTTGCTGGAGGTTGCAGCCGTTTTGTCCCTAAGCCGGGTTTGATTGCGAATACGTTCATAGTTCGTGGAGCTGTTTTGTTCGTATAGTTTTGAACCGACTGAAAATGTAGGCTGGCACTCATTGTTTGATAATGCGGGGGTTAAAATGTTACATTTTGGGAACAGTTTTAGGTTATGGAATTTGTTATTTCTGATTTTTGTTTGTTTCCCAATTGTCTTTACAACTGATTCGAAAATTATCATTTTTTAATGGTGGTCAACGCTCCGCACGATGGGAACTAATTCTTCGCGCAAAAATAGAATCCAAATCGAATTACACATTATAAAATAATATCCCCTAAAATACTAATTTTGAATCGTATTCGGAAATTTAAATAGGTGAACGCGTAAAAATTCAACGTTGTCCAATAACTGCGCGATAAGATTTCGAATCCTCGTCGAATGGGAACCAATGCGCAGGACCTACAATTTGCAGTTATCTATACTTCACAGAATCAGCCGGCTGTTAGGTCGTTAGAAAAATGATACCACATGCTTTTAGTGGTAATTCCACCGTCCAAAATCGTCCAAATCCCATAAGTTTCACACTCGGACATTCTGCATGACATCCGTAATTCCACGCCATAATGCATATCCCAGCACGTGAATCCCAAAACTAGTTTCGGCTCGGCCATCTGTCGTGCGGGACATTACTATACATAATAGATGGCTGGATTTACAGCCTCCCTGCGGATGTACGAGTACTGTACGACCGGTATACCACCATTCGATCCTATGTCTATTGAAATAAAGACCAAAATTGGTGAAACTGGTTCGGCAGAGACCGTACAGAGCACGCAGCACTGGTGAATAATTTAACGGTTATGTTTTATTGGTCGTGCTAAACGTAACGCGTTGCCACGGCAATAAACAAAAACCATTTGTGCAAGGTCGTTTCAACATCCATATCTATCCTCAAAAAGTGTTGGATGAAATAGAAATTGTTCTTAAGTAGGCCTCCACCTAATTTACAGGTATTATATTTATATTGCGTTCATTTTTGCTAAATTTCATTATTGCCTTTAATTTCGTGGTCTGAAAAGAAAATCCTGCCAATAAATTTAATATTTCACCGCGAGTGAAGAAATAATATAATATTATATTTTCCATGGTCTATTTGGTAACCATATTATGCACCAATATGATCATTAATCTTATTCATCAAACCAGTTATTTTACTAAACTTTTTAAGAGATATAGCTGTTCATGTAATTATATTCTAAACAATAATAAACATCAGGTTTTGCCGCCCCAAAATGACGCTAGTTTTTGCCACAAAAGCGATTAAGGTTTTTACTCGTGCTTGGTCTGTGAAAATTAATCTTCAAATTCGTAGGGCTAATATTCTTAAATGTCCTGTTTTGTTCACTTTGAATGTCATATTTCATTGCTTGTGATATGCTTTTGTTAAGTAGGCAGTAGCTAACATAATATTATTTAACTCAATATAAGATTCAAAGAACTTGTTTAGAAGCAGCTGATGATAATGTTAACTAAGAAAATTTTCAATCACCCTTAGGGCTCCCACACAAAACTGCGAATTCGCATCGCATCGCAAATATCTGCGACAAAACTCAAACTAAAAATGACATTGCGATGCAAATTAGCACGAATTCGCAGCTAACAATAATAATAATAATAGCGTTTATTTAACAATAAGACATCACATTACACTACCATAAGACAATTCACATTACAATACATAAAGAAAAATAAAAGAAAAATAATTACAAAAATAATAGCATAACAATAGCATGAGGAACGGTACAAGTAGTGCATTGTCATGTCTACTGCCAAAAGGACACCACTCAGGCATATCACCGTGACGTACACCACAGTGCCTGGTATTATGTGGTTCCTAGTAAACCGTCATCTGGAAACAGGAACAAATAAACACTCAGCAATACATTATAACATACAAAATATTATTTTATATATAAATATATATGAAATTCTATAAAGTTACAAGATACGATAATTAATATGAAAATATAATATAAAATAAGTACTATAATATTATGAGTTGTGCGTGTGACTCAATGCTATGGAATGGTTAATGCGGCGGACCCGTCCACCCGTCGCCCGCGCCCTTCGTAAAACCCGTGCTCTCACCATAACGCAAACGGTTGTCCCATGGGTATATGGGGTAGGAGCGCAGCGCGCGCAGGACTATCGGCCACCGCTATACACCTGACCGTAGCAATGAGCAATATACTTACGTAATACATAAACAGTAATAATATATTAATATCGTCACTGGAAAGGAAAAGTCGCTGAAGCGCCATTTTGCTCATATAGAGTTATACATATTATTATATTTGGAATCAGCAGATTTTCATCATTACCATATTATGGTAATGACTTATGGTACAACGAGATATTATACTACTTGTAAATATTATCATCGCAGTGCAGGATTCAGGTAATTTATTTTCAGTTATGCAGTGTGAGGCCGTTTCAAATAATGGAAACTAAATCATAATCGGTTCAACCGAATGGGAGCTTTGATGTCAAAGACAAACACTTAATATTATTCTTACGGGTCCAATAAGGACATAGACATTATTTCTTTATAGGTATAAAGTTCATTTAATTTTAACGCCAGAAGAGCAACGTAAAATTTAAATTAAGAAAACAGGTCTGGGGTTCACAAGCTAAAACAGGTCTGGGGTTCACAAGCTAAAACAGGTCTGGGGTTCACAAGCTAAAACAGGTCTGGGGTTCACAAGCTAAAACAATTAAAATCTTTAATAAAACGTAATGCCTACGCTGAAGATTCCTCGTATTTTCTTAGACCCTGGTTATGAGCCCTTAACGACGGCGGGATCAGGTAAGCGGTCGTCCCCGTAGGGCTTAGCCAGATATACTCAACCTGCGACCCGCCGAGCTTTATCAGTGGCCCGCATGAAATCAAACCATTTTGAAATTCACGCCCACCGGCTAAAATAGTAACTAAGTCATCGTGAAAGTCAGGATTTTTCCACTTTTTCAAATCGCTAATTATGAAGAACGTTATTTTTAACCCTAAAAATTGTTGGTTGCGACCCGCGATACTAAGACCAAAATGTGATTATGGCCCGTACAAAAGGTTGAATACCACTGGGCTAAGCCCTCATATATTGAAGGGATCCCGCAAATACCTTCCCTCCGTGTGAATTTGCTAAGACACTGCGAGCCCATCTGAAATAATGTCCCTTAGATGTTGCCTGGATTATTGTTTGCTGGAATAAAAAAGGTAAGGTATTTTGGGTTTGGAATTTCCGATTTAGTTTTTATAATAGAATTTTTATGAATGTAATAGATCATTCTTTTGGTATTGATCGTTTTGATCTATCGCAAATGCACTGATAGGGGCTTCTTATGAGTTATGACTTATGACCAAATGCCTTTAGCCGATACCGAGGCAGTTATCCTAAAATATCTTGCCTTTATATCAACCGTCAGCTTAGGAACAAAATGGAGTCGAATTCTATTTTCAAATTACAATAAACTTCATTATTACTCGCGCGGTTCTCATCTCGTCGGCCAGTAAAATACTGGAACCCTCCTTGCAGTGAGGGCGATAAGTACTACGGGTTGATCTGTGGTTTCTGTCCTTTACAAGCCAGGATTGCGGAATTTACTATACTTATGCATTTACATGAATTTCATATCCACACTAATATTATAAATGTGAAAGTGCGTCTGTCTGTTACCTCTTCACGCTTAAGAGGCCGGGTACCCTCGAAATTCTCATACATACGTAATTCCAAAATCATTTTCTCATACGAAAATATTAGAACATGTTTGAGTTGTTTTTCAGTTTAAAATAGTAATTATCTAGGTTCCTGCACAAAAATTTACTTCAAAATATTTAAACATTAATTTTTTTTTTGTTTTTAATTTTTTTTAGTAAATTTAGTACTTAATATTTAAACACTAAAAAATAGAGTAAAACACTAAAAAATATATAAATATATAGAAAATTTACTACAAAATATTTAAATACCAAAAAATATTTTTTAGAGTTTAAATATTTTGTAGTAAATAAACTATTTATTTATATATTTTTTAGTGTTTTACTCTATTTTTTAGTGTTTAAACATTTAGTAGTAAATTAACTAAAAAAAAATTTAAAGCAAAAAAAAAATTGTGTTTAAATATTTTGAAGTAAATTTTTGTGCAGGAACCTAGGTAATTACTATTTTAAACTGAAAAACAACTCAAACATGTTAAATATTTTCGTATGAGAAAATGATTTTTGGAATTACGTATGTATGAGAAATTCTAAGTGTACCCGGCCTCTTAAACCACTAAACCGATTTTGAGTCTCGGGAAAGGACAGAAGATACTTTTATCCCGGAAAATGTACGATTTCTGCGCTGTGGTTTTCCGGGCATCAACTAGTGCAATTTAAAGTAAATACAATACAGGAAGTGAGTGTTGAGTGAGAACCTATGACCTTAATTTATGAATGAAAATCATTTAAAATGTTATGATAAATCACATTATTTTTTATAACTGTATAGCTCTAACTCTGTCATCAATAGTCAAGTAACCTTATCTTCAGAATCAGGACATTGTATGCGGATAGAGAGAAGTTTTCCCCAAAACCTTGTTGACTTTCAAATGAGATACTTGATAAACACACATACAAACCTCAGTGCTGGAGATCACTTACTATTAGATTTTTACGTTTTACTAAAGTTTAGATAAACTATCAGATTTGTGACAATTTTTTGACTCTGAGGTCTAAGTCCTTACGAAATAGTTACTAGATGGCGCCTGCAACTTCCTTGCGCCAAAATTCGTTTATCACGAAGGAACCGTGCATTTTTTCGGGATAAAAAGTATCATATTATGTCCTTTTCCGGATCTCAAAGTATTTATCTCCATACGAAATTTCAGACAAGACTGACAAACTTTCGCATTTATTAGATCATATTGTGTGTTCATGGATAGCCGCCTTAGGGCGCGTTTACAGCGCGGGCATTTTCAGCGCGCGTTACGTGTTTTCGTAAGCGCTATAGCAATTTGAGGTTCCATGCTAAATTACATAAAGCTTATTTTCATGCATTTCCACAACCGCGTACGCGCATAAAGCGCACTAGTCTGAACGCGCCTTTTATCTTTAAGTACCCCATGCACTTGTTAAAAATCAGGGTTAACTTTTTTCGCATATAAAAAATAACTTACATCAAAATACTATCTTTAAATCTATACCTAACAGATTATACACCCTCTTTTTACGCCCTAGATTATTTTACAAGTTAGCTTCGTAAAGCCCGGCACGGAGCAAAAATCTTTTCATTTAATAGGTAACAGTCACTTTGCGTAGATAAGCGCCGTAAAAGAAGATGATAAGGGAGACGTGCTCGTGAATATATTCAGAGCTCTCATTTAATCCCCGCCGTGTTGTTCGAGTCCTGTTGATTTTGTTAACGAAATTGAAACAAATATCAAAAAGATTTTTCTTTAAGGCAATTTTACGCGTCTAAAAATGTCTTTACCTTATCATTTATAGGAGCAAGTATTATAAATAAATTGATCCGTAGACAGACGCGTAGGTACCTTCGTTTTTTTGGTCGGGCTAATATTATGTCATGTTAATATCAGGCTTGTCTTGTTTATCTTATCGTGATTGTGATCTGCCGGTTGAGCAAAACAGTAAACACCTAGGTCATCCATATTTTTTTCATAAACGGGCTTTGGCCCACCACACATTCCCACCACTGTATCTCCTGTGTCGCCAGGATCGACAGCGGTATTCAACTACGAAAACCCTTTGATATGATCTCGGGAGCCCGTGGGACATGCTAAAGCTGTCTTGGGACCCGCAACGAAATTAATCAGAAAAAAATAGGAGAAGTAGGAAGAATTCCAATTTCCCTCCCCATACAAAGCGGGAGACAGCACAAAGTTGCAATGACCGAAAGTCAGAGAACTTAAGGGGGAGCACCACGGAAATAAGACTAATAATAATTATTGTGACTCCTAAGCTGAGGCTAAGTTAATATTGGAGTTTATTGTGTTTGACTGTCGCCAATAATGATTGTGACAAAAACCAGGTCATCCATCTGCCTATGAGTCAATTTCTAAGGTAATACTTTTAACTGTGGGCCTTGCTATAATAAAAACACGTGTCTGTAAATTATTTTTGCAAACCGCACAACATACAAAACTATAATATAAATAAAAATGAATTTTAAATTCATGGAAATCCAGGAAAGGTTTATAATTTATATTATTAGAAGAAAAGTGATACGAAGTTTACCGGGTCATCTTATAAATTATAAATGGAAAATTTTTAAATAAATATTACTCTCAGCTGGACTGGCATTAGTGGGTGCAGATACAATATTTGCTCCCGCCATTTTCCGATGAAAAATAACTCCATTTCAATAGGTTTCAATAGCGGCATATATTTTAGCTGGAAATAAAATTTACTGCGAATTTCATTACAGTGCAGGCTACACAGTGAAATTTATATGAAAATTCAAAAAGGCTTAGTGTAGTTCATAATTAAATTTTTAAGTTATATAATATTATCTACAGGTTATCTGTTAATAACAAGTAAATTCCAGAAAAGTCGCTTCTACCTTTAGAGAATATTGTTTACGTCTGCCAACAACCTAATAAATTTCTGTGATAAACTAAAATTCTTCTAAATTATCTTATGTCCTTTCTCAGGACCCGAAGTACATCTTAAGCTAAATACTCACATATGGTTTTACTTGATCGAGCAATAGCGTCGAGAACCCGCGGCTTGGGCTTTCGTCCACACATTCAGAATTGCTCGATAGTTTTACTCTAAATCGATACATTTAATTCCATCGAACTGGCTCGATGCGAGTCTTCGAGCTGTGAGTTTTGCGGTCCACACAGTAATTATTACTCGATTTGGAGTAAAACTATCGAGCGAAATCGTATGTGAGTACTTAGCATTAAGCCCTAAACTTTTATCAGCGGTTAAAGCACATGGAGGTAACAGACAAAATATTATATACTCGTACTTGATCATTTACAATTTTCGGATAGGTTTAGGCAAAATGATAAGAAATGGCTGCCTCTACACAACTTATAAGTCATTTTTTCATTCCTAGTTTTTCCCTAACGATAATTACATTTAATATTCCAATTATGTTAAGCAACTGAAAATAGAAGACGGTTGCCAAAAGTAAATAAAAACAATTAAAATTCACCATTATGAGAATGACTCTCCCTTGGAACACTGAAACTTTAGTGTAAGTGTATCCTTATGTAATATCAAATATGTAACCTATAACGGTAACCTTAAAGGTAAATTGTTTTGCATTTCGGGGCATATTAATGTATGTGTACACTGGCTGACAGGGCCCGCTATAAAAGCAATTAGTGACAATACTACCGAGGTAATGGCTTATATGGGCCAATGCGCGATTTGGCTCAGCTCCAAATGGAGCGAGACAGAAATATTGCCTCTCTCCCTCGCGAAATGCAGTTGTATAAATTTTTTATTAGTTCAATATCGCACGGATAAATTGGTTCTTAATTGAGTTAATTATTTAGTCTCATTAGAAATGTTTTTCTGCTTTGTGACATTTTGTATTTGCTCGAGTAACGATAACTTTTCTGTTTGTTAAGTACCTACCTGCTTAGAAATAGGCATTTTTTTATTATGTTACTAGGCAGACATATAAAAAAACACATATTTTATGTGAGAACATCAAATACTATAGCAAAAAAAATTAGATTGTTTGATACATTTTTTTAGCTAACTTCTTATTGCTGAAAGCTCTTTTTAAATATTTACTAGTAATTCCGACGAGACTTAAAAATCACAACTTTAAGGTTCATTTTTAAATAACAATTTATTTGACCCAGCACGAAATTTGCTCTTAAACTGTTTGCTGTAGAGATGTCTAGCTATTCCCTAGCAGCTATCCAACCGCAGACCTATGAGCTTACTGTCATACTCACAAGATTCATAATACAACTGAAATTACATTACGAAATATTTGTGTGGCGTTATGTTGCTAAATTCAATTTAAATAGAGCAACAAATTATAATATACTTGGTTGTTCAAAATTTTATCTGTATATTTGGTGTTTTTTGTTGTTATAATGGTGTTACACATACGCACGATCATAGACGTAGCAATGATAAAACTAATGAGTTTGTATGTGTTTATATACTTACAATGTACACTTAACTTACATACTATTATGTCTGACTGTGGAATATAATAATATTATTATGTTAATAAAGCTACAAGCGCACCAACTACATCTTACATATAAAATTCTCGTGTCACAATGTTAGTTACCGTACTCCTCCGAAACGGCTTTACTGATTTTTACCAAATTTTATATGCATATTCAGTGGGTCTGAGAATCGGCTACTGGATCCTTTTTATATTGATAAGTGCATTTGTTGAATAAATTAAAAAATATGAGAGGTGTCAAGGGACACCCGAATGGAACGGAGTTATTTCTTATGTTCAAAAAATCTGTACACAATACATCATATAAGTACTCAAAAAAAATATTTAAAAAAACGCCATCTATTGACGCCCAGGAATACTAACAACGCGTCGCTGTTTATTCTCAAAAAACGCCATCTAGTTGATGCACAGGAATACTATCAACACCCTCTGCCCCTACCATGCAGGTACTAATTTAAAAAAACGCCATCTATTGACGCCCAGGAATACTAACAACGCGTCGCTGTTTCTTCTCAAAAAAACGCCATCTAGTTGACGTACAGGAATACTATCAACGCGCAACGCCCTCTGCCCCTAACAAGCAGATTGCAGGTACTAATAAAAAAGTGTCGTTAAATTTTTTTCAGTCTAGCCCCTTTTGCAATGTGCGAAAAGGAACTCCGTTCCAATAGTAAATTATTGTTTATTACGACTCGAGACTGACGGCGACCATTGTTTGTGCGACGGGATAGCGATGGACGTTGCCTTGGTGACATACTTAAGCAAATAACAAAACAAATATTTATTTCACTTATGAAGAATTATTTTTACACGCTAATCTTACACAAACACTGATATGATCTCCACACTAGGATTCCCTGTGTCGTGGAGATCAGTCTCTTCCATCATCCACATAAACACTAGATACATACAATTAAGTTTTTCTTATTTTAACCAGCTAATGACATATTTGTGATAAACTACCATAAAATATGTTGTCACTTATTTAGTCACTTCAATAAAATAATACGGGCGAAATACTTTATACGGCAAAACAACATTTGCCGGAACAGCTACTTTAAACATAAAAGTTTTAGCAATAACATAGACGAATTTGTACATATTTTACAAAACGCTTTTACTGTAATCCCTTAAAACATTCACACTCTCACACAAATGAATGGAGCTGCTCTCACTTTTTGCAGTAAATCTGAATAGAATAGTTCTACATCTACGAATGCTAATACAAAAGGTTTAGAATAGTTTAGAACAGTAATTCCCAAAGTGGTCCAGGTGGACCCCCAGGAGTCCACGCCAGACTTGCGGGGGTCTACGTTGGAGGGTCCACGATCGTAAGTGGGGGTTCACGAAAATGAATTTCTTTTGCAGTGATGAATGAAAGTGTTTGCTTGACTTCGCTTATCATAAAGCGTAGGCAGATACGAATAACATAATTTAATAATATTATGTTAAGCGACTTTTACTTAAAAACCAGCAAGTTTCATTGATTAGTATAATTGAAGTTCCCATAAAATACAAAAAGTGGGGGTTATAAACGATCTACCAAATCCAGCAAAATTCTGAAACAAAGGAGTTTGGGAACCTCTGGCTTAGAACGAAGCTGTCCAATATATTTCATGGGGCATTCTCACTGCGTCATAGATACGCTCTACTGGCTTCGCAATATGCTCCAGAGTTTAGTATTTAAGTTCCAACCTATCAGGATAACTTGGAATATTCCTGAATTTCAGGACACCTGCAGGAAATTTCATCTGAAAATGACGTCTTTGATAAATGATAAATTCATTTCAGATCTGCTCAGATGTTTAAACTATGTTGAATGCACTCGTAATGACCTTTATAATGATTTAAAAGAAAATAAATAACGCAAAGAATAAATTTTAATTATACAGTAGCGAAGAATTCGTATATTCTACTTCTTATTAAATATTTTTTACTATGAAGCTAAAATCATACGTTTCCATATTTTGTCTGTGCCTCTTTAGTGAACCGAATTTGATAAATTATAAAGTTACTAGGGTTTCGAAAAAACGATGAAATATCCCTTTTGACGGGGGTCAATGTCCGGTGTCGCCTCGAATCGCGTATACTATAATATTTACTAAAACGGTAGGAGGAAGGACGTTTCGTGTAATTTGACCGTCGGCTGAACTCGCGACAATCGCATTACGGTGTACCTTACACGTGGGACGAGTGCTATAATGAAATTGTGGTCAATTCGCCCCGAAGCCTACGACCTTCATTATTTAATATTAAACAGTATTGATAATCCCATATTATATGTGTAGATTGGTACGTAATTTTAGGTACCTATAGTCCATTAGCAACACTTTGGGACTCGAAAATTAGTAAATATCTATTAGCCATTCCCTTTACTATTTTTATGCAAAACTCCAAAATATATCTAAGAGTAAAGTATATATAGATGTAACATACACACGCTTTTCTGACATTTTACTAGATTAAGTTAAGTGAAACGATACAATATCACTGGCGATAAATTAGTATTTTGTCATAATATTATCACTAAATATTTTTAGTAAGAAGTTAAAAGACGTAATAAATAAAACAAGAATATTCGAGACCTAACGGGATTTCATGAAATCCCTGATATCCCTCATTTCCCTACGACACATATAAAATTTTAGTAATATTTTGTAACGTTAAAAATAACAAACATTATCTCATTAATTAATTAACATAAACTAGTTACCATCTAATTAAGAATTCCGTCCATAGCACAGGCGTTAAATTGTTAAATGGTTTCTAGACGTCAGTACATCTCCCATTAGGGCATATTATGACAAGCTGCAGTGTAATTGCCAGCGAGTGTCAGTCCCCAGAGTCCTTGACCGAACAGTTGCTTTGATGTGTAACAATTATTTTAAGTTAACTTTAATAAAATTTATGAGGTTGCCTGTTGGAAATTATATATTATGTGGGTTGCTACGAAACTTTTTTATCTAACTAGAATTATAATATCTAATTTTGTGCCGAAATTCATTTATCGTGCGCAGGAAGCTGTTCGTTTTCCAGCGGTAAAAACTTTTTAATATGTCCTTTTCCAGGATCCAAAGTGCATCAATAGACTTAGGGTGGAACGTTTTAACCGCAGAATTTTTTTTTTTTTTTAATTAATTGATTCAACAGTTTGAACGTGAACAGATAGACGGATACAATATAAACACACTTTTTAAAATGATTTTATCACTGATTATATTATTACAATGAATTCTATATAACTTATTAGCTCCAAGCCAAATCTATTCACCTGCGTAATGATGTTGATGTAGTACACCGTACTGATTGTCTATGTATAGTAAGTCCCGTGGCTGCGTCAGTCCCCTGGTCATTGCAGATTACTGCTGCCAGCGATTACGGCCTGAGTTATTACGTGTCACGCCCAACTTAATCTGAATGTACTATGTAATTAATACCCGCCGTAATATATGCTAACTGGTATCGAGAATATATGCTAATATGCTGAATATCTAGCTTGACCAAATAGACATAAGATTTCGGTAATATTATGAACTATGCGCAAATATTTTTTTTATCACTAAACCATCTGCATAAAGCGCCACTTACAATTTTTTTAGTGTAACAACAGTCCTTTCGCGATTGAAACATAAATATTAAAAGAACGTATATTATGTTATTTACTTAAACTTAAGAAATTAAAAACAAATTATTTATTTTATTTAAGAAACTTTATGCACATATAGGTACAAACACCGACCACACACAAAGGTGGACTTAATGCCTTTTGGCATTATCTACCAGTCAACCTTTGGGCGATACAAGAACAAAGTTGTATAGGTGCCAGTCTAGTTGAAAGAGGAAAAGTAACTTGCCAAAAAAAAAACAAATATAAATAAATAAATTATACTTATAAAATATATAATATAACATATTACATAATATTATACTATACTTATAATATACATACTTTAATAGAATAGAATATATTATATAATAATATGGACTCAGTTTTTTTGTTGACGTTTTGATTAATTTATATAGATATAACTAGCGACCCGCCCCGGCGTCGCACGGGTATAAAATATATAGCCACTGAAAAAATGATTAAAATCGACAACCTATGATCCTTCACGTGGTCTACTTCTTATCTGTGCCAAATAACATAAAAATTTGCTCCAGTAGTTCGTGAGATAAGCCCTTTTAAATAATTTCCCCCGTTTTTTCCACATTCTTAGTTATTAGTTTTAGCGTAATAAAATATAGCTTATAGCCTTCCTCAATAAATGGGCTATCTACCACTGAAATAATTTTTCAAATCGGACCAGTAGTTCCTGAGATTAGCCCTTTCAAATAATTTTCCCCGTTTTTCCACATTTTCCTCTATTTCTTCGCTCCTATTAGTCTTAGCGTGATAAAATATAGCCTATAGCCTTCCTCGATAAATGGGCTATCTAACACTGAAATAATCATCAAAATCCGTTGCGTAGTTTTAAAGATTAAAGGGAACAAAGGGACATGAGGGAAAAAAAGCGACTTTGTTTTATAATATGTATAGATATAGTTATAGAATTAACCTTGATTGATTGCTTCAATAAACTGTTAAAATGATTAATATTTACAATAAATATTAAATTAATACTCCAGAGTTTGGCGGAGCGTTTTGTCACTAAATTAAAACTTTTCTAATTTGATTCGCCATTTTGTTCGTTACGTTCGCGCCGTGATTGTCAGTAATTAAGGAATAAGGACCTCGAAAATATCTCATAAAGATTGCTAAGGGAGGATGAGATCAAAGTTAATAAACGAATTGTCTACTATATGAACGGGACTGTTGACAATATAATATTTGCTTTGTTTGCAAACGGAGAAATATGAAATGGTGGCTAAGGAGAATTAAATCGAAGAATGAGAAGAGATTTTCTATTTCATTTGGAGTAAAAAGGTGGTAAAAAATACCTCGGAAATAAAAAAGTTGTGGATAAATTACTACTCATTATTATATAAATAAGGCTTAGCGCTCACCTACGATACGATCGTTATAAGCCAGTCTCGACTATAATGATACAAAACAGTCTTAAAAGTTAAAACTTAAACAGTTATGTTTTGAAACCATAGACAATAATAATTATTAGTTAGACTTGCTGCGAGGTAATTCAGGCGCTATGAGTCAGTTTGTCTTTGACTTTTTTGCCGTCTTTGTTTCGAGTGTGCGTTCTTCTTGTTTATTATACTTTGTATGGCAATAGTCAGTCTAAATTCTAACTACTGTTTTGTAGGTGAGCGGTTAGCCTAAAATATGGCCAGACACATGACTGGTTTTAATCGCGAATTAAGCTGCGCTGTTAATTAACATAATTATGTTGATTAAGTTTTATGGTTTCGTTGTTAAACGAAACAACGGAGGCAGGGGACTGAATGGGGGGAGGGGAGGGGGGAGGACGAAACGCCGAGGAGACGAATAGGAATGACAAACAAGCGGTAATCACGTTTCAGCTGATTTCATTACTGCGGTTCTTCGCCGAATGAAAATGTAATGAAAATCATTATACAATACAGTCTTGAAATTGAATGGTAAACAGATTGTGTGGCGTAGAGTACAACGGTGTGAAAACAGGCATGGCTAGTAAAATTGTATGAGAATTAAGGCCCTTACGCCTCTAGTCCACAGACGCTGCGAACTGCGAAATATCTGCGAAACTAATGGGAAACAGGAATAGAGCGAGATGCAATATAACGCACTGTCGTGTGGCGAATGAGACAGTAAATTGGTTCGCCGCTGTTTCGTAGTTCGCAGCGTCAGTAGACTAGAGGCGTTATATTAAGTTGCATTCAATAAAAATGTTAAAACCATACTAATATTATAAATACGAAAGTCGCCCAAATTGCTGAACCGATTTTGCTGAAAGGTATGGAGATATTATGTACTTTGAGTTTCTGGAAAGGACAGCATACTTTTTATTCGGAAAAAATGTAAGGTTCCCGCGTGAAAAACGGATTTTGGTGCAACGAAGTTGCGGGTGTCATCTAGTTTCTAATAAGTACTATCAGAGAAGTTGATTCCTAGGCAGACGGGGGACCTATGTAGTTTGGTCGCGTTACGTCAAACCCAGCCATCGTAATATCACAAATAACATTGAATTTACATGATCCGACCAAATGACGTTGGTCTGTCAACTGCCTAGGAATCAATTTCCTCGATGGTACATTATCGATTTCATACTTGGCTGCGATGCGGAGTTGTTCTCGTAATACTTAAAAATGCGCGGTCCCTGGGCAATAATATGATTTATACGTGAACGAAAAAATACCTAATATTATAATCCATCAAGCTCCATAAGCTCACCGGTGAGCGAGACTTAATAGAATAACAAAAGATTTCCAAGTATCCACGATCGAAGGATTATTTAACAAATTACTGTTAAGCTGTTTTTAAAAACTCGTTAAGATAGATAGATAAAATACAGTTAACGTGTTATTTAAATATTAATTCTTCGATCGGAGGCTCTAGGAATTCCCATTGTATTCTTTTGTTCTCGCGATCACCGGTGCTCGCGCGGGGCCTGAATAGAGATTGTTTTTAATATGGCGTCGCGTGTCTTCATCCTGTTTCTCTAAGCAGCAGATTGTGGACTAAATAAGGGTGTGTATGCACTAAGGGGCGCAAAACATAAATATGAGAGGGAAAAGCAGCGTCGATACCGTCCGAATTATATCGAATAGGAAAATTTTATGTTATTCAAACAAACGTCAAAACAGTCATTCAACAACTACCCTCATTAGAACGTGTTTTACGTTGGTTTGAAATTTATGAGATTACCACTATATAATTTTACAGATAATTCTATTCAACCAAAACTACATCGAAATCATATCGGTATTCACTTTAAATTATTAAGTCCAACCTTGTAGCCGGATGTGTACTCACCTTAAGCTAAATAATTAATGAAAGTCGAGGGGTTCGCAGAGATTTCTAATAAAAGCTGTCATACACCCTTACAATAAGTTAATTGACTGAGCTTTATTTTGTATTCAAGTAATTATTTTTGTCTTGACATTGCTATGAGATTAAGGGGCTGTTCCACCACTTACTGATAAGTGCCGGATACCCTATCATCAAGCGGCCTCCGACTATACTTGAAACTATGACTGCAGTTACTGTGACAATAGTATAACGGCTACCGACTATACTTGAAACTATCACTGTTACTGTTACTATAATAGTAAGACGTCTGTCGACTATGCTTAAAACTATAACTGTAACTGTACTATGGTGACTGTCTCCGACTGCGGTGACTGTAATTGTCGTGGACAGCGGCGGTCAAACGGCCCCGGCTTCAATTATACACCGCTCCGTTCCTCGTAACGTCACCATTTGCCAGTTACGCAAGAGAAGATGATATACTAAGAGATAAAACTATGTATTTCTGACATAGCGGAACTCTTGAAGTATCTTAATCGTCAAATTGAAAAAAATGACGATTTGAAAAGTTACTAACAACAGCCATGTAAAGTTAGATAGTTAAAATCTAATATATTATGTATAATGTAGTAAAGTACTATATTGGAACGAAGTTTCTTATGGCACGTTCGGCGTTGCGAAAGGAGGCTAGACGGAGCGACACTTGACCTCGACCCTTTTTTATTAGTACGTGCCTATTAGGGGCATAGGGTGTAGATAGTATTCCTGTGCGTCAACTAGATGGCGTTCTTTATAACTTCGTTCCATCCGGGTGTACCTTGACACCTCTCAAGTTTTATTCTATTATGAAACAAATATTTAAAAGTTCTTGAATCATTAATTTATGATGTTTCACTTGTATTGTCGAATGAAAATGAAAAAGATTAAGAGTTTTTTTTTTTTTTGACAAATTTAGTGATAAAAATTGCACACCTACCTACTACTCATAACGTACTACATGAATGTATTATTATTTTGGATTTCATATTTAATTTTGTACTGTAAACTGTTCATAATCTTATAACTTGTGCCGAATGGCTCAGATGTCGGCAGGGTGGGCGGGAAGGGTGGGGAGGGCGGGCGCCATTAGTGCAGTTCCGGTATTGGCCTAATTGCCCCAGCTCAAACTCGCCAATACACATGGACACTTAAGTCTTATTATTTGTATACGATACTAATTACACTACACAACAAGTAGATAAAGTTTTGTTGCACAAAATAAGAATGTTTACAAAGAAATCGTAGTAAAAGTAAAACTTAAGTCAGTAAAGTTTCTCTGCTACGGTGTAGGCCACGAGAGTAGCTTTAATTTCATTTTCACAAGAATTTTCTGTCTCGCTTTGTGAATTGTACTATAACAAGAACGTATGAACGTAGTGCTGCTTACTGGCATCACAAAACCTATATTTACTTGACGTGTGCTGCCACCTTTTATTTTAGTTCCTGCACATTATATGGGCCATTCTAGTTTTGAGCCAAAAAAAATAAATCAAAAAAAATTGGTGAAATTTAACATTTTTATTATTTAAAGTTAATAATTATAATGTAACAAAACTATGAAAAATAGTTTCAGAGATCGTTTGCCCATAATTATTTAAAAAATCAAGAATTCAAGTTTTAACTTGATAACAGAAATGACGCTGTGCCTAACAGGAGTGACGATCATAAAAATAAATCCTAATTGTTAACATTTATAACGATAATTCTGATGCATATTTAAAACCTGTAATGTAGATTTGCGATATTAAAACACAGATTTAGCAAAGCTCTAAAATTTTAAGAGAAAAAAATTATATATTTATGATAACAGAAGTGATGCACCACTTCTGTTATCAATACGATGGGTTATTTTTATTAACTTAATATTATAATATGCTGTGCAATAATTGATTTATTTAATTTATTTCATTTTTAACCATTATTAATTTGATCGAAATTAAGAATTTGTTACAAAATGTAAAAAAAATGCGGTCTACATTAAACATAATATCTAGCACAACAAAATGGGTACCTGTAAACTATTTTTAAAAAATCTATAATTATGCAACATTAGAAACTTCCGAAAAATATGTTTTTAAAGAAATATACATCATTTTACAACGCTTTAAGAAAAAATAATGATCAAAAATTTGTTATGTCTGAGGAATCACAGGATTTTATTTGCTCTAGGATCAGTGTCGTTTAATGGCCTACATAACATTTTTGAGTCACTTTTCTGTCTTTTTATTATCTTTTCTAGCTATAAAAAAAAAAGAAGTCATAAATTGTTACAAATAATTAAATTAACATGTTTTATACAGAATAAATATCAAAAAGTATTAACTTTACTATATTTTAATAAGAAAAACGTCATTTCTGTGATCAAAAATCACTTCTGTTATCACCTAGTTAACAGAAATGATGATAACAGAAATGATAAAACTCAAATAATCTTTATTTTATTTTTAAATGGTCAAATTTAACTTAGTTTTAATTATGTTTTACATTAAAAGGTCTAAGAATACATGTAAACAAAGGATTTTTACAATATTTAACAAAGTAATTAACTTTTTACAGACTTGGCAGAAGTGATGAACGATCTCAACCAATGGAAAAATCGCGAACAAATTTTGCTTTTGTTAAAAAACGAAAGAAATAATCAAACTCTTTGTTACTAATATAGAAACTACAAGTGGATTGGTGCTGCCTACGTGCAAAATTTATTTGAAATTAAATGTGTAGCTATAATTTTTTTACAAATTACAATTGATAGCAGAAATGACGGAAATTTTAGTAACAGGAGTAGAATCAAGAATAAGAACGTCCCTGTACTTCAGAAGAAGAATACGCTCATTAAATCATAAAGCCAACTAAATTTCAATACTATTTTAACTATAACACTAAGATATTGTTTCTTAGAAAAAATTTTTTAAGTTGCCCCAATGTGCAAAGGTGTAAAAGTAACAGATAACAGGCGTGACGTTTGGGTACTTTGAGCTATCAAGTTACTAAGAAAACGGTAACTTATATACTTTGGAGTGTTATTATGTTATAGTTCACACCGGTTACTATTATTAACACTCATAATTTTATTGATACAAGATTGTTAAAAGTACTTTTTTGTCAAGTAACAGATTTTTCACTGTAGAATAGAATGATCCATATAAGACAATCTCAAAACTTCAAGACACTCCTTGAAATTTTACTATCAACGGCCCGTACCAACTTCACTAAAGACAATTAAAATCTAGTTACTTATTAAAATAAATGTAGAATATGAACGTATAACGAGTCGTACTACAACTAGCTATTGATGTGCAATAATAATGATGTAAAATTAAGTAGATTAATTACACTCAATCTCGAGAATTCAAGAAATGAAGTTTTGACTATCAACGGCCCGTAACAACTTCACTAAAGGCAATTAAAAATCTAGTCACTTAATTAATATAAATATTGTAGAATATGAAGTTCCCAAGTAACGCGTCGTGCTACAATTAGTTATTGAGAGGCAATAATTATGATGCAAAGATCTCGAGACTTCAAGACACTCCTTGAAATTTTACTATCGACTCGTACCAACTTCATTAAAGACAATTAAAAATCTAGTCACTTACTAAATTAATATAAATGTAGAATATGAAGTTCTCAAGTCTAACGTCGTTATGCAGATGCTCGGCGGTAAATCAGCACTTGTCTCGGCGACGAATAATTGCTGCCTTTAATCTCACACCGCCACTCCGGGGAATTTAATAATAGCATTAAGCAATCTTTGAGCTTATTATAAACATCAAAGTGGGAGAGATGAAAGCGTGTTTTGTCAAACACGATCGGAGTATTTTAATTTGCGTGTTCACCGCGCGTAGTTTGCGAACTTGAAATGAAATACAATTGTTGGAATAGTTGTACAACTTATACTTCATACAAGATGATGCCCGCAACTCTGTTGCGCCAAAATTCGTTTATGGCTCGGGGAGCCATAATATTTTTCCGGGATTAAAGGTAAGCTATGCTCATTCTCGGGACTCAAAGTATTTGCATACGAAATTGCAATAAAATGTGTTCAACAATTTGGGCGCGAAGAGGTAGCAAACAGATAGATGTACACACCTTCGCATTTTTAATAATATCAAGTATGGAAGTATAGATTTCCGTGGCAGTGTTTTCAAATATCATTAAGTATAAGTAACTTGATATCACCACTATGCTGTAGTGACAAGCAACTACGAGTACTAAGATAAAGACAAGTACGATAAAAACTATGCAAATGTTTCGTAGTTTAACATAAATATTTTTATGTGTAAGCACGTCTACGTAGATGTCGTAGCACGTCTACGTAGATGTCGTAGCACGTCTACGTAGATGTCGTAGCACGTCTACGTCGAACCCTGCAACGGCAGGAGTCGCGTAATGTGCTATAATATAGCACAGTCAAGGATATCAGAAGCACAATAGTATTATGATGCCCCTAAATATGAAGGCAAATAATATTTTAATCGAAACAAAATATATTTTTAATTAAAAATAAATTCCACAAATATTCAAGCTCATCAAAACTCTTTTGCAGTACAATAAACTCAGTACTCACTAAAAGTTTCATATTAAGTAACGCACGCATCCCTCTGATTAAAAAACGCATACAAAAAAGGGGACTGTTACAAAAAAAAGATTAAATCCGACGTCAGACACGTCGGTAACATCGATATACAACAATATGGTTTCTTTTTTATAGTTTTTAAAAAAATATTTTTCATATGTCGCGGTGTCATCAACCGCTCCTCCGAACACTCCTAGAGCACGTAACCAGCGCAATTTGCCCGCGAGTGTACCCGGCAGCAGATATGAATATTGTGAATCTAGCTGCGGGAATCTCGTCCCAATCTCGGTTGTATAAAGGCGAAGATCGCGCGAAGGATTTGCGTCATATGATAGGCGGCGTCAGTCGTTACATGTTTCGCTCTCTCTAATTGCTTTCCGCTCGCCTGTACTCGCCTGTACTCGTACGGTGAAGTATCATCGCGCGGTAAATTGTTTACGATTCGAAACTGTTTCAGCTCATATTACACTGGCGGGGGTTTCATACAAATAAGGGCCGAGTTTAAAATACGATACTAAAATATTATTACTGGCTTCATTACTAAAAATATCTCATTAGGACTCGCTATACTATTGTTTTCAATGCTACAAAGAAATGCAAAAGTTTTTTGTTAGTCTGTTATTTAATTTTGACGCAATTGCGTCAAAAAAAAATTCAATATCATCTAACCCTTATTAATTAATAAGGGTTAGATGATATTGAAACGAGGTGTGATATGTCACATGAGTCATGACAATGCCTAATAAAAAACAATACGTTTAGCTTCTGTTTGATTCTGAACCACATTGTAACTTGCATAATACCAGTAAAAAAATACCAATTTCTAAACATTCAACATAACCTTTCCTACGTTTAATCAAGAACAAATTCAATATTAATACAATGGTCACATTAGAATATTCAATTTCACAAAACTCTCGTGTTCAAACAATGGGCATTTGTGTATTAAAACATTCGACGCACATGGCCGTTTGTACGAACCCACAACAATGCGTCGCGGCGTCGTGTCGCAAAAGCAACATCGCACAGAAATGCGATGAGATTGCGCAACGAGAAAATTTCATCAGAAGAAATTTTACGATTTAAATACGCTAACCAACTTAAACTAATTGCGTTATCACATCGGAAATTTCTACTATGCATTCTGCGGCGTCGTAGATTTTTACGATGCGACGCCGCAACGTAGCGTTGTGGCCTGATCCTTTAGGGTCAATTCAGACCACAACGCGACGCGCATTTCTTGTATGGGTTTGACAGATTTGCAGGACGTCTCATATAATTGAATTCTGTCAATTCAGTACAAATTTAGAAATGCATCTACGCGTCGCATTGCGGTCTGAATTGGCCCTTAGGGTCAAAAAATCAAACCGCAAGGCGACGGTATATGCATTTCTAAATTTGTATGGATTTGACAGATTTGCAAGATGTCTCACGCAACTGAAATCTGTCAATTCAGTACAAATTTAGAAATGCATGCATTTAGCATCTATGCGTCGCGTTGCCGTCTGAATTGACCCTTATACTGCGTGTGTACGGCGCGGCGCGGTGCGGCGCGTGGGAACGCACAAGTGATTTCATCAAAGATAATCAGTTTAAACATTTCCCAACTCCAGCGGGAAACTGCGTGTGGTGCAAGTCATAAGCTGACATTTTTTATTAAAATATAACGTGAAGTGTTCAGCTCAGAAGTCGGTAAGGGAACTGTGACTTGTCCAAATTATAAGCTGAGAGAAGAGATTTTTTGTTATTCATTGATTATTATTGTTCACGTCTTTATGTCAGTAAATCATGATAGGATCACAATTCACAATGTTGTGAAATTTTGCCTAATAAGGAAGACTAAGAATTGTCGTGTTCTTTGCGGTATACATTTTAGTATCAGATTTTCATATTAAATAAAAATATTTTAATTTTTATTCATCTATTATATTATAGCAGTAAACATAATATTAATGGATAGAAAAGTACACATAACTTAAAGTACCTGAACGAAACAATTACGACGCGCGCGAAACACTTTTTTTGGTCAGCGAGATGTTTTAATGTAGATAATTCTGTATTCTATTAATCCTTCAAGCCCCATAAGAGCACCGATGATCGGGACCACAATAGAATACAATAGCATTTCTAAGAATCCGCGATCGAAGGATTAATATATTTTTCCCTTTAGAATTACTAGATGACGCCTTCAATTTTATTGCGCCAAAATTCGGTTGTCGCACCGGAACCGTACTTTTTTCCAGGATGAATTAATGTATCCTATGTGCTTTACCGGGACTCAAAGTATACCCTTACCTTTCAGCAAAATCGGTTCGGTTTTTCTGAAATTAAAGAATGCAACACTTTCGCACTTATACGAGTAATAATAGTAACTAGTAATATACGTACTCGTATGGAAGTTTTTTTTTTTTGATGCGCTGGGGAAACCCATAATGGGTGCCCCGGGTTGGGGATGTGCCTCAGTTCTGAAGCACGCCAGGGGTACGTTTGGAAGTATAGATATTATGCCTCATAGACAATTCAGAAACAAAACGCATCTAAACTTGTGACAGCAGCGGGATAAGATACAGGCTCAAGTTGCATCGATACCGCGTCTTCCGCCGGCGTCTTGGTACACCGATTGTTTATATTAATAAAGACGATGGTATAAAGGTGGCTTCACATTTACGTTATGGATTATTTTTGCTATTAAATGCGAAATTCTACAATAGTATAATAATACGAGCTTTTGCCCGCGGCTTCGCTCGCGTTAAGAAGTATTATTATATACAAACTTTCATCCCCTATTTTAACCCCTTGGGGTTGGAATTTATCAAAATCCTTTCTTAGCGGATGCCTACGTCATAACATCTACCTGCATGCCAAATTTCAGCCCGATCCGTCCAGTGGTTCGGGCTGTGCGTTGATAGATCACCATGTCAGTCAGTCACCTTTGAGTTTTATATATATAGATACATTATGTGCACAACAGTAACAGTATAACTCACTATTTGGCTACGTAGTCTGCTTAAATTTAAACTCGAGGAGTATATTTTCTAATTTAGTGAAAAATGTTACATATTGAAAGCCGTTTTAAAATTGTACATCTGTGTCTTGTTTTATCTAGATTTTAACTGACGCCTAGAAGAAACATTCATACTTTCACAATATTTTTACTATCCTTGTTACTACTTTCTGATTAAAAAACAAAGTACCTATCAATAGGAACAATATTTTTCTGCACCCTATATTAAAATAATGGCTACCATTTAATAAACCTAATAACGTATAAATGGGTCCATATTTTCGTATTAAAGGGAAACCTCGATGGAGTCCTGGCTAATCCCCGTTTTTGTTATCCCACTTTTATTAAAACGAAAATCCGAGGGACAGTTTATTACTTAACACGGGCGTTTTGTCGTTTTAAGCCGATTACTCGGTGGGACTTTACTGTTGTATTCCCTAAGCGGACTTCCTAATGTATAAAAAATTAATAAAATATATTTTGCTTTTCCGTGTCCTCACAGCTCTCAGCGTACGAAACGTCGTCAAAAAAATTCAAGGTCAGGTTCGTTTATGTTTGGCCGCTACAACTAGATCAATAGCGCACTAGCGGCCAAACCGCAGCGGCCAGGCCGAAGCGACAATCGAAAGTATGGTGTGGCCGCTGGCCGATTCACAACACGAGTAATCGTATGTGAGCAATTGTTGGTGTAGCGGCCGAACCGCTCGTTTGCGCGGACGCAAATAAATCAAGCCTAACCATATCCATCCTCGGTGGCTAGCACCCTAATTTTTGTGTCAACAGCCGGTCTCTCTGTGACCAAGTGAAACGAACGATTAACGTAGAAGTCGAAGTTTGCACAACCGCGAAAAATATAATCCACAAGAACAATCTCTTTTTCATTATTGTTATAGTTAGATACGTAGTGAAACAAGGGCGGCGGTTAACTGGCTGGTTTATTAGAGTGTATGCATTCGCACGGAGCGATCGCGAAGTACAAAATGTCTTACCTATCTAACGCGCGTACGGCGCGTACCCAACAGTTATAACCTAGTAGGACTGATAATCAATACAAGATAGATTCTTAAGACGGCATAATATTGTGTAGAAATGCGATCAAAAGTCTACGATCGAAGGTACATTCGAAGTATGAAAATTGGGCCCCAGGGCCTATTCCAGTGTCCATACTTACTTAATATTATAAAATATGCGAAATTATGTCTGTCTGTCTGTCTGGTACCACTTCACGCCAAAACCACGCTGAACCGATTTTGCTGAAACTTGGCATGGAGATACTTTGAGTCCCGGGACAGGACATATGATATTTTTTGTCCCAGAAAAATCTACGGTACCCGCACGATAAACGAGTTTTCTAGTTCTTAATATATTAAGAGACAAGTTACCACATTGGAAACATCCATGTATATGAATGTATTATTACCCAACGAATGGAGTGGAATGCTAAGGATTCAGCGTCGGAAGTCGGTTTAAATATTTAATTAAACTGTACCGGGCCACACAGCCTGATATTAAAGCAGTTTGTCTTGTGTAAGCATCTATATATTATATAAAAATGGATTTTTAAATGTGTTAGTCGCGCTAAAACTCGAAAACGACTGAACGGATTGGGCTGATTTTAAACTTAAAATATTCGCAGAAGTCCAGGGAAGGTTTTTAAGTGACACGAAGTTCACCGGGACAGCTAGTAAGGAATAAAAACTTAATAAAATTACAAAATCTATGTTCACCTCTTTAAAAAATAATTTCTGTATAGTAATAGTTATTTTCATAACTCCTAAAACATATTTTACTCAAGTTGAGAATAAGTGATAAGAGTAACAATGTGTATCATTGATTTCCAGCTGGTTCATCGCACAGTACGTATAGTACGAGTAGATAATAATAATATTGAAACATTTTTAAATAGGTATAGTAGAGTGTACCAATGTAACCCTTTAAAAAGGGACTAAAAACTTTTAAATAGGTAGATTTATAGAGTGCATCAGTGTAAAATCCTTAAAGGATCAAAACCCTTTAAAAACGTAAAATGCAGCCAAAATATTGCACAAAAAATGTCTGTTGGATCGGAATAAAAGTTTTAAAACGATCGACTGAGTAGTACAAGAGCTCTTGACCGCGACTAAAATACGGCACTAATTTGAACGACGACGACAGAACGAGACAGATTATTGTAGTAGAGGAGACAACGTTGCGTTGATCATCAAATTGTAAATTCTGTTTTAATGTTTTATTAGATAGGTATGGGAGATCATTTTAACTCTTTTAAAACGCATCTACATAATATTTTGCTTGTATGCCAACAAAATAACCTTATACTTACTAGAGTGTCGAAAAAGGAGTGCAAGCAGAATTATTTACAACAACAAAAGAATTTTGGATACCGGTCCACAAAATTAATGGCAGAGTTAATCATAAAAAAAAAAACATAATACTATACAGTCCAATTGAGAAACTTCAACCTTTATGGAAGTTGGTTAGAAACTAAACAGAACAAACAGGCATACATTTTCGCTGAGCAGTAGAAAGAAAAAGTTTCTTTCTCTCTTACGCCGCGCTAGTGGTCTATTCTTCTGTCTCTTCTGACGTCTTACGGATATCCCATTTGGACTGTGGACACATATCCCAACGCGAACGCGTTAACATCCCAAAACCTTTACAATGCGGGTAGATAAGTTTTCACTTCAATAATGTCACCTCTGTTTTATACTCTTTGAACAAAACGGTCGACGGTCTACTAAAGGCAAATGACGTCTCGCCCCAACGCCGATGAAACGACACAAAATGTGGACAAAAATGACGCTTAAGTACCCACAATAGGAGCCACTTTGTGGGAAATATTGGTCGGTTTGTAGTTCTTTAGTGTATTTCGTGTAGTAAAATAGTTTTGATGGCATCATACGTTCATATTTACATGAACGTATGATGCCATGTGGAAAGAAAGACGTGGTGGTTAACCACGCTTCGAGCTTGGAGACTTTTTGACATTTGGGATATATTATTGACGATTTAATTTTGTGTCGCATGATTTTTTTCTATCTACCTGTCTGTTACTCCTTCAAGCTTAAACCGTTTGACCGATTTTCATGATATTGGGTAAGTACTAAGTAGATAGTTTGAATGCCGGGAATGGACATAAGATACAAATATCCCGAAAAAATACATTTCCGCATGCTAAACGAATTTTAAGGTATAATTCCGTGCATCGCGATCGATCGCGGTCGTGCACGACCTACGACTGTCGTCGGACGCTCGCGACCATAGTCAACGTATGAAAATGTATGGCACCGCTTCCGAGGCCCGCAACTGACGCGCGCGGCTTACGACTGTCGCAAGCCGCGCGCGATCGTGTCTTGAAGTTATGACAGTCGCGCACGACCGACAACAGTCGTAGGCCCCGCGCGACCGTGTCAAAGTTATATGGCACGATCGCGCGCGGCTTACGACAGTCGTAGGCCGCGCGCGTCAGTCGCGGGCCTCGGAAGCGGTGCTATACATTTTTATACGTTGACTATGGTCGCGAGCGTCCGACGACAGTCGTAGGTCGTGCACGACCGCAATCGATCGCGATGCACGGAATTGTACCTTTAATGTAACGAATTCTAAATTATTCTGAGTAATACCTTAGTACATTACATATTTAAAGTGTTTTAATCCTTCAAGCCCCATAAGAGCACCGGTGATCGCGACAACAATAGAATACAAAAGCATTTCCAAGAATCCGCGATCGAAGGATTAATTTAATACTATTAGTTTAAGGTTATACTGCAACAAGTCGTTATTCCTACATATTTTTTCGATATTAAAAATACCAAGGAAATTTTCCCCCCGACCAGTCTGGGACTTAAAAGCGGCGCATTGTTGCTCGCAACTGCACAGTAATTTCGCTGTTTTACCTTTACAAAAATGAGAACGGTTTTAATGTGGTACGCCTACATAATTGTGAAAACTCTACAAAGACATCCCTGGAAATGTTACAATGTTTTTAAAATTTTGGAAGTGTGTTTTTGTTGTGTTCTACATACGTACTAATATAGTTATTAATTTGAAAGTATATCTATCTGTTACCTCTCTAGTTCTTTACATAGCTGCTAAGCTATTTTTTTTTATAATCATGACCATAATCATTTATTTGCAATGAACGTTGTTTACAAAGATTATATTATATTATACAGTATCAAACATTCTGCTTTCAGAAGCATGCAAAATTTAGTACATATACATATTTAGTTATTTCAGTGATTTTACATTATAAATTATTTTCTATATTTGACTTATTAGAAGATAGCCACACATTCATTAATAACCAAAGACCTCTAAACCTATGTTCATAACAATACAAAAAAGTTGCCTTTACTATCCAGAGAAAAAGAAAAAAAAACTATATCTAATTGACTAATGTCAATGTCAATCAATAATAGAAAAAAATTATTTGGAATGATACTTAAGATCTTAGACTAGAGAGACAAATAATGTACGGTTTCCGCACTAAGAATTTTTTGCAACTTTATTGTTAGTAACTTCTATTATTCCAATAAAAACTCATTAGTTACACTGCTGACACTGATGACTAGGAAGTCTAAGTGAATAGTCTAATAGGAACCTTATTCCAACGACATAAGGATCACAAAACTCCATAAAAAACTGTAACAGCCTTAATAAAATTCACTAGTGAAATATAAACTCGGCATCATTATTACGCTTCATAATATTATATTTGGCGTCAAAAGAGTACTATAGCTGGGAGCCGTGTACAATATACAGTAACGACACTCCACTGACGCCGACTCTCATTAGGAGATTCTTCACATATTTTTTATAACATATTTTAAATGTAGCGGGGGATCATCATATCGCTATGACGGCTAAGAAAGTCGTACCTATATAAAGGAGTGTGTAAAGGTGGCTTTCGGATCTTTGCCGCGAGCGACCGCGACCAGTGAAAATTCAAATAAGATAGTTAATGGAATCAGGCGTTACTTTGCGGAAATCCACAGCTTAAAATTTAGTTTGTTATTATTTTTAGCAATATTCCGCGAAATAAACTTCCACCTTTAAGTAAATGAGTGAGTGCACGCATAGGCATGCGTACACTCACTCATTTACTTAAAGGTGGAAGTTTATTTCGCGTAATAATAACAAACTAATTTTTTTTTATAAGATGCTATACTTTATGACATAGAATATAGGTATCATTTTCTACTGACATTTGTGTGGCGACCCATGCTACTGCCGGCGGCTGCGTAAAAGCTAGTGGTAGAGTAAAATGAAACCTATAGCCTAAGCCATAAATATTCGTTGGTCACGGTCGCTCGCGGCAAAGAACCGAAAGCCACCTTAAGAGTTTCACTAGTCACTCAATACTTGCTCCCCGGGCTGCAACAATGTAACAAATATATTAGACGTGGACCATTTATTATGCATAAACTAACACTCGTACATATTAACAAGGCCTCAAAGGACTGTCCATCGTCACAAACATACATCGACATACAGACAGAAAACTTCTGACGCTGTCCAAACGTCGGATACACGCTCATTCACCAGGAGCATTTGCGTGTAATGTAACATTACAGAGTCGAGCGGCGAGCATTACATGAGTAAAGGAGTAGAACCGAGCATTACAATGCGCACCTTGTACATACAGTATGTAATATTTTGACACAACTTGTAACATTAACGATATCGTATTATATTATTTTATATTCTTTTAACAAATTAATACTATATTTACAGATTTCGTGAAATTCATAAACATTTCCACAACATTTATTACTTTCCCAATTGGAGTTATCGGCAGCTCGAGGTTGTCGAAAAGTTAAATTAGCCCAACTTCAGCCGAACTAATGACCTGCGAAACAATTGTCGACAACTTCTGTACTGTCCGATTAAACACTGCACTCTCACTAAGTCTATGTTTCGGAAGAAACTTCTAGTAAAAGTTGATAGTTGAATAATGATCATTATCTAGACTAGCTTATAAAGGCAGGAAGAATAATGTTTGATCATACGTATGTATGTACGGTTCAAAATGCTGGTAAAAGAACATTTCCTATATATTAGTGGTAATACTCATTCCAAAAATTGACTATCATGTAATAGTTAAAATTCGAAAATGATGATAAAATTGTAGTTTCAAGTTCCAACTTCTGAATTATGTCTTTTTTTTTTCATTTATTTATTTACATATTTATTTATTTATTTATTTATTTATTTATTTTAATCACCTTTTAATTTAATATTATAATGTATGTATGTATTTGTGTATGTATTATAATAAATATTAAATCCTTATCTAAGTAATATTGCACATTCATCAAAATATCAATAACATACTGTCCTTTGCCTGTGGTTGCCTGGAAGAAATTACTTATTAGTAATAAGGCCGCCATTGTGGTACACTATAAGTTTATAATTGTTATATTTGTTTTTTTTCTTCTTCTTTGTGTGCACAATAAAGAATATTATTATTATTATTATGTATGCCTCTTCCCTCAATTCGAGCTAAGTCTATAAAGAAAGAGAGATTTTTTGAACTCGGCTTGTCTGTGAATTTCGTAAGCGTGTTCACCGTAGTCAAGTAACTTAATGCCACGCACAGTAAAACTCTGGAAGGAACCTAGTAAACCTCCAAGAAGAGAGCGTATTCCCTTTTAATCCTTCGATCGGGGATTCTTGGAAATGATATTGTATTCTATTGTTATCGCGGTCACCGGTGTCCTTATAATAATAATAATAATAATAATATTCTTTATATGCAAAAATATGGCACAGAAAAAATGTGTCCGGGCTATTTGTGGAGCTCATCCAATGGATTCATGTCGTCTTTCTTTAAAAAACATAAAATTCTTTCATTACCGTGTCTATACATTTATGAGATGAGCATATTTGTTAAAAGATTTATGTCTAAACATTATATAAAAAAGAGCCAAGAACTACAAAGAAACACGAGATATCCCAACCAGTTAGTTTTACCAATGACAAAAACAAGTTTTGCTGGCAGGGGGTGCTACAACATGTCGATAAAAATATGCAAAAAGTTGCCCAAAAATATTAAGGAACTTCCCCTTACAACCTTTAAGAAAAAACTTCATAATTGGCTGGTTGACAAGTGTTTCTACTCTTTGAATGAATTTTTATAATAGTAATTTATTGATATGACATTAGTGCTTAATTATTATTGTATATGGATAAAGTATTGCTTTGACATGATTATTTAATTAATTGGACATTGGATATTATTTAGTAAGTAAAAAAATAAATAAGTATTTATTTTATTTGAATTATTATTAGATATTTGACATAGTATTTACTCTTGACTTGTTCTGATTTTTATGACTTTATGAATTTTATGCACTGACATGTTTAACAATAGGCTTGATGACAATTTTTTTTCTTATTGGCAATTGAAAGACCCTTAAAAAATAGAAACATCGGTGAAAGAATGACTCTGATAGCTTAAAAATTCACCAAGATATGAACAATTCAAACATCTCATAAAATAGACCTGCCCGAAACGCTCCATACAAAGTGCTACGAAAGACTGACGTCACTCTTTCGTAGTTTGTACGGATCGGGAGAAAACATTGTTCGATAGGTATATTAAATATTGCGCTTATGAAAGTGGTTTCATACCAAAAGTTGCTTTTAATTGCATAAGTTATCGAATGGTATACAAATATTAAGAAATTTAATTGAAAAAAAATCGACTTGATTATCCAACTTTGAAGGCGCATAACAAAAAAAAGACAAATGCTATCGAGCTGAAATTTTGGTAAAACTTATTTTTTACCGTGATTTCTTTATTTTATTAACAAAATTCGCTTATCTTTGACCTTGTCATCATCCCTATTATACGTCTTATACTTATTGATATTTGACTACTTAAGCCAATAATGTTATCAATTCAAATTAAATATGAAAATTATAATTTAAGTAACTTAGTAATATTTAAGATCAGTTATAATATTGACTAATGTATCATTTAACATTTGCACGTCGATAAAGTTGACAAAATATGTGAGACGCTGTTAGCATTGTATCACCTTACTGTACCATATTTTTGCAAATAAAGAATATTATTATTATTATGGGGCTTGACGGATTAAAAGGCCTTCTTATGTTGCGACTGTCGTTGTCGGGTGACGGTAGTTTCTTTTAATCAGGTGCCCATTTGCTTGTTAGCCCCCATATATTTTTATTTCAAAAATGGTCACGTGTTAAAATATACGTAAGAATAGACTTCACTTTGGACTTATAAGAAAATCCACCATGTTACTTAAGATGTGTCTGGAACACATTACAGCAACTTCTGGAAGCTTCGGATGATTGTCAAAACCACTAACGAGATAACACAAGCGAATTTAAACAATAAAACAGCGGGAGCGGCGAACTTGGAGTAAAAACTTTTAATTAACTTCACCAACTACAATGAAACTAATGACTGCGCCGAACGAAACTGCGAATTGAAATCTTGCGAGTTTAATAGAAAATATTTAACAAGTTACTTAAGTTAGTTATGTTACCGCTTCGTACACAAGTTGTCCCATTCAACTGTCCAAATATGTTTACAAGTAACGCTTTCCACAATTCACGTTACTGCTGCACTCAGAGACAAATATAATTATTATTTATTACTCGTATACTCGTAATTACATTATAACTGTAATTATAATATTATGAAGATTTTGGCTAATAATGTACGGGACATTATCTGTCAAACTCTTTATTAAATTGAAATTCAATAATCTATAATTACTGTTTCACCACTTTTACATAAGTGCCAAATAGGCAATCCACAACCTATCTGACAGATATACTCTATCTGTCAGATAAGTTGTGGATAGCCTATAGCTTATCAGGAAGTAGTAAAACAGGCTCTTAATGTCTCTGAGTGCTGCCGTCCGTCTTCTTGGGTTCTTCCATTATTTACTTAGAGAAGCTATCTACAGCATACTGTAGATACGAGTTCCGTTATAATTTTGACCTGACGTCGATCAAATTGGCAATCTTTGGCAAACCCCTGCTGGTACTATCGCATCCCTTGTATCAATACTAGTTTTATTAATGTGTGTCTGTTTTCTATATTTTGTCTCTCTGTTACTGTTACCTCTTCACGCCCAAACCATTGATCGATTTTGTTAAAATGTAGTATGCAGATGCGCTGAATCCCGGAAGAGGACATAGGATTTTAATCACGTAAAATGTACCGTACATTTTTCCTTGCGCTAAACAAAATATTTCTGCGCATCGGAATAGCGAGCGTCATCTAACCATTATACAGGGTGTAATAAGACCACTTCCGATAACTTTGGGGTATGATTATACTACATTTTCTGATTACGAAAATGTATTTTTTTTATTTTATTTTTTTTATTTTTTTAAAATTTTTTTTTTATAATTAATACCTTTTAAACATGGTAATAAACCACATAGAAAAATAATTTAAAATATTTTTTTAAATTTTATTATTTTTACTCCATTATGCAATAGGCAGCGCGCGGTCAACGTTCTCGTGTGTACGAAGTACCTACGATCTCGAGAAGGTTGACCGCGCAATCAGCTGTTAGCACTTAGCTCCGGGCTCCGGCCTACGCACGCGTCGAAAGGTCGTATGCGACGAATGAAGATACACTACGACAGAACACACAGAAACCCTAATGTATGTGGTGTCTTTTCAATTTTAAACCCATGAAGGTCGCCATGACGTGGAACTTAGAACTCTCACCTCTGACCTCTTATCTAAGTTACTTGCAGTGTTAAAAGTTTAATGGTAACTCGTAGAAAACTGTAAGCAACTGTCTGTGCACAACTTGCTACAGTATGGCAAACTTAGAAGTTTGCCATACTGTTGTACTTGTAACTAGTCTAAGATTATTAGACTACATAGTTACAAAAATTTAATCGTAACTAAATAACGAAACCAATGCGGATGAACTGTCTATCCGCAATCGTCACTTATCAATCGAAATTACAGATGATACACGAAAAAACCTCATACATAAAACTGGCAATTAACTTACGTGAAAAATGTTGAGTGTGTTCTTACTTCTTTATGCATTTTGAAAATAGTCCTTAATACCAAGCAATAAGACCAGTGACCACCAACAACGTCAAAAACACTTCTCGTTTTAAACGAAATCTATCACCCGGCACACCACAAAGTATTTTAACACAACTGAAATAATAATCAATTAACACTTAACACAATAACTACTACCACGTTTTGATCCTTGAAGTAATTGTTAAATAATCAAACTTATCTCTAACAACAACCTATTACCTCAATGCCCAAATGGCTACTAAATTAGAAGAATCTATTTTAATTTTTAAAATAATGTTTATCGGCTTTCGGTGAAGACGTCAAAGGACACCGACACCTGCCGACACGAGCGGCGGCTTGCTTTGTCCTTTGATGCGGACCCAACAAAGCGCCGCCGCTCTGCCTAGCACAACGCACGTGTCGCTAATCCATTTCAAGGACAATTTAAGTGTTGTTCCCTATTTAAAATTCAAAACTATTTATTTCAGTCGATATTTAAATTACCATTAAATAATAAAAATTATAACTATTATTTAGTAGATGTAATCTCATTTTTAAAATGAACTCTATTAAGAGGTTATAAATTCAAAAAATTTTATCGGGATACATAGTCAAGTTGCATTCGATAATTTCGATACCTACATTACCGTGATAAAGTGATTGTTATACTATGGTACGCGTTATGCGTTATACGTATGCGCGTATACGCGTTTACGCATGCAATGAAAATACTTTAATAATACCTATTTAATTTTAAATAACTTTTAATTATTATTGTCGCTATTCCTAACATTGAGTAAGTATTTGTTTTTTTTTTTAGTTTGACTGTAATCAATACTTACTCGTATGTAAAACAATTATTAATAACGATTTATCGATAAAAAATTATCGATAACTCAAAATATGCAGAGGGATACATCCCTATTATTTAACAAAGTTTTTTCTTTAATTTTATTTAGTCTGCTGTAAACACGCGCCGCGCTGGTGTACTGTGAAGTTTTTGTTTTAGTTTTGTAATTTTACGGATGTTCTGGTCTTATTGCTTATTTTGTGACATTCTTAACTATTTTTTCACGTGATACGTCCGAAGAATGTGCGATGAAATGTGAATGAACCTTTAATACTCGTAAACCTTTATGGAACGAGGGTGAACATCGTCGTCGATAGACGATAGTGCGGTTTAAACAGTGCAGTAAAAGTGTTTTTAAAAGAATTGGAATGTCTCCTGTTTACTTTTGTTTCGTGTTGAAAAACTCTGCAATCTATATTGAGTTAGATGGAGCACAACTCAAACTGCATTTCATAAAAGCAGACAGCTGATCACAGGTCAGTGAACATGTTATCAAGTATTTTTTTCCATAGTAACTGTGTATTGTATTTTTACAACCTGATTCGGATGTGAATTATGATTACTTTTCCTTTTTGGCCGGAAGTAAAAACTGAGTATTTTTGAGTAATAAACCTAAGAAACGGTAATTAATAAATTCTAACATTTTATTAAATCGTGAAAACAATTGTAATTTAATAATCATTACAATATTGGTGGTTTATTCACTACCTACGGGCTAGGGCCTAGGGCACACCACGATCAGCTGTTTTGTCTAGCGCAGGGCCGCGCGCGCGGGACTTGGCGCGGGCGGCGCGGGGGGGCTGGCGCAGCCCGGGGCCGGCGGGGCTCCACTGGCGCGCGATATTATCGCGCATTTACATCAGCATTATACATTGCGTGTTGAAAATTTTGACTTTTTTAAAAACTGGCGATTTAAAGAAAATTACTTGCACCAATGGATATATCTCATGCCCTATAATAACCCCATGAAGTTATCGGAAGCGGTCTTTTGACACCCTGTATAATAAAACTAATTGACCCGGAAAATGTCGTTTTGCCATTTAAATTATTTCTAGCATCATATTGATACTAAGTAAGTAGATAAAAACAATGTACATACACAAGCCTAACAAATGTTAGGGTGTCCCTTATATTATAACAAAAAAAATTTTTTTTCGAATTTCAAAATGCATACCCTGTATATTTTTTACTTACGTTATAAGATACTCAAATATAAAATTTCGCCTTCCTAGCAAAATTGCAACCCGTGTCGACCGAGCCTCAAAGTTTTGTATGAAACGTAATTTTGTCCTGATATGTCGGTCTACATTAAATTACTAGAACTGCAATAAAAGTAAATGGAAATGGAACAATTCAATAAGATGAACATTAATCTTTAATTAATTACATACATTTCTTACAATCAGACAGGGTAACTTCTTTTTAGAGTAGTGTTTTTTACAGTTAAGATACACTTTTCTATGTTCCTGCATTCAGCGCAGCAACAAGTGGTTTTGTTCATCTACAGCCGTGCATCAATTTAACAGCCCTTTCAGCAGTAAAATTTACATCTCTCAAATGACTTATTTTCTTTAAAATTCTAGAAAAGCATTATTGTTCCAAGAAGATACAACGAAACAACATTTGAGACAATTTTTCCTTCGACGGATCACGGCGTTTGCTAAAATTTGTGATTCTGTCCCCGTTAAAGTTGAAAATCATCTGCTTTTTAGTTTGGTTACCAACATTCATCAACAAACAGTGATAGACAGACTGTCTCTTCACATAAATACCATCAATTATGGCTAAACTTCCTTAGAGAGGCCTTAAAACTTGTTGTATCAATTTTTCCGTACTATTTAACATCTTCAAGAAGTACAAATCTTAGAAATATGCTTTAGTTACCACGGTGCATTTAAAAATAATAAGCAAATATCTTGTAGAGCCTTTTTGTCCTTCGCAGTTATTGTGAATAGTGACTATAGTAAACAAATTTTAAACGATAGTTTACTTTTTTACCACTTTCTCCAAACTTGATATAAATCAATAAATTTCTTCACGCAGTTAGGAGTAAATAAAATGACATGTTTATGCACTAAATAATGGAGCATTAATAATCTCAAAATTTTCGTATGAAATTCCAAAAAAAAAAAAACATTTACTTTCAAGTCACAACGCAGTACTAATACGTAATTTGTATGAAGAAGTTTAATCTCAAGTCGGCACGGGTTATAGATTAGGAATCGAACTTATATTTATTTCTAGACAATATAGGGTCATTACGAAACTTTTGAGACGGTATGCGTAAAAATATATCGAACGTGAAATTTAAGGGACACCCTAACAAATGTACATACAAAATTTCATTAAAATCAGTTGAGCCGTTTTGGAGGAGTTTGCGCACAAACACTGTGACACGAGAAATTTAAAACTTGCTCCTAAATCGCCTAAAACTGAAATCTGATGCATATCTAAAGATCCACTGCTTTTTAGTGCGCCTACTAATATCAATGGGAATCTTTTATCGGGTTTTCGACTTACCATTGTACAACTACAATAAGAACATGACTATTGTGTGTGACAGGTGTGGTGTATCTGCAATTGTTTTCCCCGACTCGCCATAATGGCCGCGGTGTATGAAAAATGCAATTCTTTTTGTTGAACACGATAGCGGTCGACAATGTGCACTGAAATATATACGAGTCACGGAATGGAATGACAAAATTGCTATTTGCTTTAAAAGTGGACGCGAAAAAGCTTCGTGAATTGATTTTCGGCGGCGCATTTTTCGCATCAAAGTAATATTAAAATTGAAAATATGTTTGGCGCCTATAGCATTCTAAAGGCCGTACGCATATTAAAAGTGGCTCGCTTCGGTGATAGAAGCAGGTGTAATTCTAACCAGGCTAGTTGCTGCGCAGGAATAGTTTTATGGTTCCCAAGTGATCAGACACAGGAGCGACTGTAACTTGCTGCTAGTATTGTGTGTATTAATTAAATAATGTTAACATAATAAAATAATATTTTAATTCATGAAGCCCCAAGCGGCCACATCTGGCCGCGATAACAATGAAAAAGCTATTGTGTCTCGTTTTGCCACGACTTGGGTTGCAAAATTACGTAATTTTACCGAAAACGCTGGTAAAATACGCGTATTTTACGGTAATTTATATAAATTACGGTAAAATTACCGACTACGTATGTATGTAGAATGGTGATATTATGACGGCGGGCGGGGCGAGCGTGTTGCAAGTTGCAACTTGCAACTTGCGTATTGCGTGCGCTTTGTACGGTGCGACGTTGCCGATTAGTGCTGTTTGCCAGAACATTTTGCGCTGTCGCGACTTTTTGGCAGTTGACGACACTCGACAGCGCATACAGCAAGCCAGCTGGCTGGCAGTTATGTTGTTTTGACTGACTGCACTAGACGTGCATTAAGTAACCTGTTTATATCCCCATTATTAATGAAAATTATGCCACGAAATCAAATCGTTTTTAACCCAATCTTACCGTAATTTACCGTAAAATATAATATTTTACGTAAAATATCGTAATTTACCGAATTTTACGAAAGTAATTTTACCGCTTTACATCCCTAGCCACGACTGATGGGTTAATAGTTATTCTTGGTCTGTGCTGGCCTCTGATCATATTATATTTTAAGAAAAGAGTTTGTAGCGATATTATGTGTTCGACAAAATCGCTATGCTTATCGCTTCCGCGTGGCGTGTGTTCGTCTCCCTTAGAACCGGTCGACGAGCGCACACGCCACTCAGCTGTAGGCCAAAAAGGATATAATCACTATGCTGTAGGCTTCCATACGCACCGCTTGTGTCCCTTCTACTTAGACCATTTTGCTTACGTAGTTCGATCATTTTATCATTTGTCATAATTTCACCTCATATTATAATTTGTGCTTTTCTATACTGTTTTCTGTGCTATTTCTTACTCTTTTCATTTCACTGTGCTTTATCATAACTGTGTATTCATCCTCATAATAAATTTCATTCTGTAAGTATTTCATCTTGTTTCCTTTCATCTTTCATATTCATTTAATGTTAAGCGCTTCACGCATTAAATACCTATCCTCCTATATTCGATAGGATATTTGCCTCCAAACCTACAGTGGTGACCTTCCGACGATTTTTTTTTGGGAAGGCAGGTCGCTAAAAAAAAAATCGCTATAGCCCTGACGTCACTGCGACCCATGAGGATCTATTGTGACTCCTTCGCACTAGAGAATCAGCCCCAACCCAATACTGCTCATAAATTGAACGATATGGTTGGGGTTGGTGCCACGAATTTCCTATGTGGATGAGTATTCGTGGCGACCAAGGTGTCTGTTCCTGCTCTCTAGTAGAGCAGGACAGTCGAGGAGAAGGTGAATAGGTGTTTCATCCTCCTCCTCACAGAATCTGCAAGTCGTTATGCTACAAATACCCATTCTGTTTAGGTATTTGTTGAGCTTGCAGTGCCCAGTTAGGCTTCTGGTAAGGATTCTCAATTGGTTCCTACCCAAGGTGAGCACTAATTCTGATAGTTTCTTGTTGAAGCCAGGAATTAGTGCCTTGGAGTGTTCAAGGCCAGGGATCTCAGCCCATTGCTTCCTGCATAGTCTGTGACCCCATTCCTTGAGCACTTGCTTTGTGGTACTAGGAGTTATACCACAGACTGGTTCTGGGCCATATATGAGACTCTCGGCCCCAAGCCTAGCTAGTTCGTCAGCGGTTTTATTGCCGGGGACGTTGCTGTGGCCCGGGACCCATACTAGGCGGATGTTATTGTTCCTTCCCAGCATGTTTAACGTCTCAATGCATTTCAGAACTAATTTCGACGAGACTTCTGCGGCAGTCAGTGCTTTAAGTGCAGCTTGACTATCGGAGAAGATAAACACGTTTTTATTAACTAGGGCCATCTCCAGGCTTTCTAGTGAACAACCGAGGATAGTGAAGACTTCAGCCTGAAACACGGTCGCAAACTCCCCCAAACAGGCGTATTTGCCCCTTGGTGGCCTGCCTCCGTAGAATCCCACACCCGCACGGTTGTCTTTCCTTGATCCATCCGTGAACCAAACTATGTCGCTAGGGCGGACATCGATTGGGATTTTCTTTTCCCAGTCCTCCCTGGAAGGTATAAAAACCTGGTATAGCTTCGAAAAGCTATGCATCTTGATCATGGCATCTGATGGCATGGCCATGACAGGTGATTCACTGAGAGACTGTTCCAGCTGTCGAAATGGGGTGGAGACCCGATTCGTCCTGCCCGCCGTCCTGGCCTTGAGAGCCACCTTTTTGGCCTCCATCTGAACAAGCAGAGGAAGCGGAGTTAAGTTGATCAGGGCCTCGAGGGAAGCGGTGGGTGTTGACGAGAGTGCACCCGTGATTATTAAACATGCCAGTCTCTGTACGCTGTTTAGACTTTTATTACAGTTTACTTTTTCAGCCTTTTTATGCCACACTACGCAGCCATATGTGGTAATCGGTCTCACTACCGCTGTATAAAGCCAAAGCATTGCCTTCGGCCGAATACCCCATTTAGAGCTGACAAGCTTCCAACAGGAACCCAGAGCACATCTAGCCTTTTTCGTAATATACTCGATGTGCTTATTCCAAGTGAGCCCTTTGTCTAGGGCTATTCCTAGATATTTGACATCACCCGCAAACTTAATAGTTTTCCCGAAGAGTGTTGGGGGTCTTAGTCCCTCCAACTTCCTCTTTTTGGTGAAAGGTATCAAGACCGTCTTATCAGCGTTTACTGTTAGCTTGACCCTTTGGCACCAATCCTCGACGACTCTTAGTGCTGACTGCATCAACCCAGCGACCACAGATGCGCATTTACCCACCACCATAATCGCCAGGTCGTCAGCGTACCCTTGAGCGTAGTAACCTATGAGGTTCAGTTCCCTTAGTAGCTCATCCACTACCAGGGACCATTCCAGGGGTGACAGCACGCCTCTTTGTGGGCAACCTTGTGTCAGCCTGATTTTGAGTGTCAGGTCCATAATAGTCGATGAGGCTACCCTGTTGTCGAGCGTGGCTTTGATCCATTTCCTAGTAGTTGGATCTATACTTTTTGAAGCCAGGCCATTAGTGATAGAGCTGGTTGAAGTGTTGTCGAATGCGCCTTCAATATCAAGGAAGACACATAACGCAATCTCTTTATCTTCAATTGCTCTATCAATCCGATCTACCAAGTCCATTAGGGCCGTCTCAGTAGATTTGCCTTTTTGGTAGGCATGTTGTCTTTCATGCAGCGGCATTTTAGTGAGATAGGTGTCCCTTATTATATTGTCCTTGAGTATCGTCGGAAGGTAATATATTATTATATTACCTTCCGACGATACTCAAGGACATGCAGGACGAAGCGGGCGCAAGCGACAAGATGGCGGGCGAACAAGTTACCGCGGCCGGCGGTATGGCCTGCGGACACATTAACTCGGGCGAAGTTTATCGAGTGGGCGTACGCATTCCACCATTTTGGCCTGAGGAACCTGAAGTGTGGTTTGCGCAGGTGGAATCGCAATTCACGATATCTGGCGTAAGTAGTGATGCTACTAAATTTAATTTTATAACAAGCCAGCTGGATCAAGAGCATGCCAGAATCGTTGAAGATATTATTGTAGATCCACCGGCCAGTAATAAATATGTGAAACTGAAGTGTGAATTAATAAAAAGAATTTCTCAGTCACGCGAGAAAAAAATCTTGCGTTTGCTCCACGAAGAGTTAGGTGATAGGACGCCCAGTCAATTTCTTCGGCATTTAAAAAGTTTGGCGGGACCTGATATTCCTAACGATGTTTTGCTCACGCTTTGGTCTAGTAGGCTGCCAGGCTGCTTTCAGACCGCCTGGAAGGAAGACCTGCGTGCGTCATGCGCAGAGCTGGTTTACGGTGAACCACTTCGCTTGCCGGGAGAATTCTTCTCAACGAGCAACCCCAGCACCGTGGAAGACCTATCGGAATTTGGGAATCGTCTACGCAACCACCTTAGCAGATTGAGCCCTCAAGCAACATCATGGCACGGGAACCGTACATTTTACGTACCGAATAAGAAGAAGAGGTAGTAAGGCGTACGTCATAGAAGAAGGTAGGGTAAATATTCGATAGGATATTTGCCTCCAAACCTACAAGTTTAAACAATTCACCCGTTATACTCGGCGAAACATGGGGGTAGCGGTCATTGACTCCCTATCAAAAACTTGTCATTTTCTATACAAAGCCGCGATTGACAACATCTGATACTTCATTGTCAATCGCGGTTTATATAGAAAATGATAAATTTTTGACAGGTAGTTAATGATCGCTACCGCCATGTTTCGCCGAGTACAGTATAATGTTTGTTTTTTATTGACGTCAAAATGTCGCCCAATTAATAACAACGCTATTGGAAAGATTAATTCCTGCTCCTCTAAATAACTTACAAAAAGTAAGTACTAGAGTCCTTACAACACGTTAGCCACTATAAAAGGGTTTCTTTCTTCGGAAAAACGAATGACAGATCACCTTTGTCAACACGTCACTTAATAGATTGACGAGGGAAATCTGTCATTTTGTCCCTTGAATCTGTCAGTATTCTTTCTTATTTCTACTGTGGTGATAAGTCTGTAGGACCCTACTGATAATCAATGGCTTGAGCAGAGTGTACTATCAGATAACTTTATTTAAAGGCGGAGATATACCTTTTTAGGTTAGGTTTGATACACGTCACAACAAACATTCAGATTTCAGATGACGCCTCCGTGGTTTGGTGCGTGGCTCTTGACTCTGAGGTTCGATTCCCGCATTGTAAACTTGTTATTTCCAAGTTTGGTTAGGACAATTCAGAAAGGTTACCTCATTGTCTGACAAAAATTATTATATGTATTATATGTATAATTAGTATATCGACGACGGAAAACAGAAAGGGCGTATCCCGTTAAAAGGTCGTAACTAGACTACGTATAAGGTCATTATCAGTTTTTTTTCTGCGTCGATTGGTCTGGGTCTGGTTGCTCTACGATGACATGAAATTAAAAAAAAGTGAGTATTTTAAAAAGTGTGATAATTTTTTTGGTGTAACTGCCGACAAAACTGCGTATTTATACTTTTTTGAGATACGATTTGAAGAAGTTTGTGTTTTTAATTAAAACATATTTACGCTGTTCCTGTTTCGATGCGTCCCAGATGTTACGACCTTTTTGCGGAAAGCAATTTTTATGCTTGCTATGTTACGACATTTTAACGGTTCAGATTTTTCTAAGGACAAATAATGACTTCTTAGATACTACAATTTCATGGGTGGTAGAAATGAACTCAATCGTAGTTAATACGAGTCACAGGTCCCGCAATTTGTTGAACATTCCGGAATTTCTTACATACACCCAAGGAAAGTTACCTTAGTCGCTGCGCGGGCGTCGTGTTGAAAGATTGTGTCAGTTTCGCTGTAGTGAAATCGTGTTGCAAAAACCTTGGAGTGTATAATTTCTCTATACAAGGTATGTTATAAATTCTAAAGATTTAATTACCAAGTAATAAGTTCCAGGATACATCATGTATTCTTGAGCTAAACTCAAAAATAGTGTAAACAAATCGAAATCAAAATCTGCGTGGTACCTATGCGTTGTAAGATTTTAGGTTTTTTTACTACTATTAGGGATTAAAGTATGAAGTTTCCGTTTTTGTAAGTAGGTGTTCGTTAAATTCAATTTTCACATAGTAACGTTTTTCTTAATCCTTCGATCGAGGGTTCCAAGAATTGCTATTGTATTCTATTGTTGTCGAAATCACCGGTGCTCGTACGGGGCTTGATGTGTTAATTAGGTAACAACTAATTTAAATCTAAGCATACCTACGTATTTATGGGCATGGTAACTACTAACATGACTAATTTTTTAACCCCCGACAAAAAAGAGGGGTGTTATAAGTTTGACGTGTCTGTCTGCATGTCTGTCGGTCTGTCAGTCGGTCTGTCTGTGGCATCGTAGCATCCAAACGGGTGGACCGATTTTGATCTAGTTTTTTTTTTTTTTGTTTGAAAGCTAACATGATTGAGAGTGTTCTTAGCCATAGTTCATCATCATCAGCCTGCTCAGTGCTGGAAAATTGCGGTTCATCTGGTTTGTGAAGGGCCGATTAGCAACTTGCAGTCGTTTGGTGGGCTTTATAATATTTTGCATTCTAGTTCATGACATTTATGAATAAATACACGTTAATGGAAAGTTGACCTGGTGCTGCAGCATAACCTGGTAATCAATAGGATACCCAACTCCTCACCAACTTAGAGCAGAGGTATCGTATTTGGGCTCATTTTAATTGCGACAGTTAGTAAGACGTAGATAACAGTAAATATTTGCATGCTGCTGCTGCAGCATCGCCAGGATTCTATAGGAGCCGAGCTCCATAATATTATTATGAACCCAAAGTGGAGGTTTCATGTTTGGACTCATATTGACGGCCTCATCCAAGAGGACATTCGTAGATGGTATTTATTGAGATAATAATATTATGATCCTTTTGATAGGAATTATTCTGCACTATAACGAATACAAGTTTAAAAAGCATGAAATAAAAATAAATTAAGAAATATTGATGAAATAAATATCGATTTTATATGTTTTCTTATAATTTTAACCGACTTCCAAAAAGGAGGAGGTTTCTCAATTCTAGCGTATATTATATTAATAATATTGTTCATTTTTTTAATGTTTAATCTTGTTCTGTAATGTTGTATATTATGTACAAGACTTACCTTTGACTATTTTTTTATTTACTCCATAAATAACATTAGTAGGGAAAAATAATATTATGAAGGGAATAATAACATAATAATATTATATTCCACTTAAATTTTGAATATAATTAGTTATTTATTGTTAAATAATTCTTTAATGAAAAGTATAACTACGTAGGTACCTAAAGTTACTATTATGGATATTTGATAACCTTATATTATGTGTTTTTGTTGTTATTTTAGTGACATAATATTATATTGTTTACTTAATTAGTTATTAAGTTGACATTGTATAATATTATATTTATTGCTTTGTGTTTTTGATAACTTTTTAAAAGTTCAATAAATTTACGTTTATAAAAGCTTACGACGTTTTATTTCGTCATTGGGTGTCTAGACGTTTGACTTACAACCAATTTTCTAACCATTATAATGCATTATGAATGTGTTTACACCCCGTTCCTAAGAGCAAATTAAAACGAACATTAGTTACGACCTTTTTGAGGTCAGTAAATTTCTTATAGTTTTATGATTCAGTACGAACGTCGTGTCAATATACGACATTTTTGAGGTCTGCAATTTTTGTATACAATGGGCGTAACTTGAATAACTTTATTTCTAGCAATAGGAAGTTATTGGCTTTTATGCCACTTTATGCAGGTTTTTATTTTAAAGTAAAGGTTTTAAAATTATGTTCCCACGATTTACCGTTAAAAAGTTATGATTTAATTTCCCAATATTTTTTTGTTTTTTGGCTCTGGTGTAAAGTTGCGTTAGACCGAGTTACGCCCTTTCTGTTTTCCGTCGTCGATATATAATATGTATGCGTCGGATGGGCATGTAAAAAGTCGGTCCGGCGCCTGATCTCTTGTCAGTCGTGTCAGTCATTCGTCAACAGTCATAACCCATGGGGGCTATGAGTTATGACTTATGACTTATGAGAGTAAGAAAAGAGAGTGATCCTTTGTACTGCGCACACACTTGGGCACTAGAAAATTACTCATGCGTTATTAGCCTGGTTTTGATGCAACCGTCCCGATGGTCACCGTCGTTGAAACTATTGCGGTAGTTATTATAATAAATACTATAAATATTGACATTATTATCCGCGTTATGACCCGTCTAAATAATGTAGATCCAACAATTTATATTACTTGTATCATGGGCCGTTACTTAAATCACCAGGACCTTGAGAGCCAAGGCTTATTTATCGCTTCTTTATAGAATCGCCGATCAAAATGTATAGAGTTAACATAAACGTTCGTTAATATGACGTTGACGTTCGACTCGTCTAATGTCAATTCCATACATTTCGATCAGTGATTCTATAACGAAGCCATTACGAAAAGGTTAAAGGGCCAGGATTCAGGTCTCAGGATACTATTGACATTCCCCGGACGTCATTTCCTCCTAAGGGAAAGTTCGGCCCAACCGTTTGTTATTCAGTGCCGTCCTCGCAGGAAATTAAACCCTGGCCACAGCACTGATGTAACTCACATTCTTTAGTTTTCCTGACACTCCATTTATTATTCAAAATGTTTTACTACCTTGCGACTTACGAGGCAGTTAATTTAAGCTAAAATACCTTTATTCCTAAGAAAGGTTGTTAGAAAAATAAAGGTAATTTTTTTTTGTAGGATGATAGTTTTTTTAGACTGTTTGTAGATACTATTTTCATACACAGTTTAATAATATAGTTGGCAATATTATGAGGATATCTAATATCCGCCATACTAATATTTAAATAATTAATACAATCGTCTGCCTAATTTTATCAGATACCTCCTCACGCATAAACTGCTGCAAACCGAGTTTAATTTTGATATAATAATAAAAATAATGATAATAATATTATTTTAGTAGCCCCGAAAAAGAAAATAGTATTTTGTCTCGCTTTCACGCCAAAACTACTGAACCGATTGTAATTAAATTTTGTACACTTATAGTCTAAAGCCTGAGAAAGGACATAGGCTACTTTTTAACTGGACAAAGGGATTGTGGGGGGTGAAAATGCGTGAATTTGTTCAAATTAAGTTAGTTCCAAAAATTCATAATAGATGGCGCCGTGCGTCTCCTACATCGCGCTGACACTTGCTCAAACGTCTTTCTATAAGAGGTGGTATCATCTTACATTAGTTTCGAGTTTTTCGATTGTTATTTATTTTTACCCGACTGCCGGGAGGGTTATTTACGTTATTAAATAACTCAGTTCTTTATCTATGCAGTGACGTAACCTTAAACCTATCAATGATAAATATTTTATTGGGTAAATTTGTGTAAGGCTTTGTTGAATAAACGTTTATTATTATTAAATTAGCAATATTATTATTAAATAACTGTTTTTGGTTGTTTTGATTTAAGGGGTACCAGGGTCTTTTTTATAAAAGCTTTTGACACCAATTTTGTTGACATCGCGCGCTATAAACTGAAGTCCACGCGGACGAAGCCGCGGGCAACAGCTAGTATACAATATTTTAAAAATCCGCTAGGTCGGTTTCTCAATGATAGAATTTTATACAATGTGTTAAAATATTAACTCAGTTCAATGCACGATTATGGCAATAAATGAAAAATTCGTGAAAATTAGATGAATCTTTGTGATTTTTTTTCGATCGAGAAAATGTTAAGATGTTATCGTGTTTTTGCTCAGATCGAATTCTTGGAAATATAATGTAGTATCTTATTTTAGAAAATGAAACAATTCGGGGCTTATTTTCAAGTAAGTATAAAAATTAATTAAAAAATCGTAAATTTTGGGTTAATCGCCCCTTTAAGTAAGTACATTCAGTAACATATTGCAAGATGCAAAAGTAAGATGTAACAAAACCGATAATCAAAACCTTACCGGTCAATATCAAATTAAAATTCCAATTGATTCAAGGTCCTCACGAGAAACGAGCTCAATAAAAGGTCTATGAACAACAAATTCAACATAAACATTTGGATACCAAAGATAATTATGTTAATATCGCTGCCATCGTAGGCAAAAATAACAAGACTTTTGTAATGTATTTCTAAGCCTACATTATAAAACAAGGGTAATGTTTTCTTAACAAAAGACCCTACGTATTTGATCCCGGGTTGTAATAAAGATATGATAAAGCTTCTCATTTGAAAGGACATGTTAGGTCTTTGGGTAGACAATATTTTTGATGTTGCAGATCCAGTATTCTAAAACTCTATTCTCCTCACTAATAAAAATGTTGATGAATAATTATTGTTAGTTGGGAAGCAATGTAATGTTTTATACCTCATTGTCAAGCGTCTTCCCACAGTAATCAGACATTATGTATAAAACTTGTCTACATTGCGTAAATAGTATGTTAATTTATGTTGTTAAGTGTGAGTTATCCATTTACGCCTTAAATTATTATGACTATGCAGCGTCATAACATTTCTCTAAATTGTTACTTTCTCTACCTTCAAAAGTTAAACGCAAAACACGTGAACTATATTTATGGGGCTCATAATGACAAAGGAACTATTTTTCCGTCCTCACATTAATTTAAAAGGCAGTGTACCGTTATAAAAATACTAAATCTTACTGTCGTCCTCGCGAGCATGCATGAAACAATTGCTGCGAGATGAAATTCCACGGAGGTTTAATATCACAATTTAAAGTAAAATGCCAGCGAACACAACTCGCACTCTCACAGTTTTTATTGCGGTGCAGTAAGGACGAAAGTCGCCGATCACGAGCAGTTTATTACCGCGAGCAATTAGAGTATAATTGTCGGAGAAGTGGCCACAGGACCCGTGTAATTTGGGCCAAGAAGAAAAATTACCTTTTCCTTGGTATTTAATTTGTTCAAAACTTACTGTATTTTAGTTTAAACGAAACTTCAGTAGGAACTCAAATGTAACATTGTAATTATTTAGTTCATAAGTATTACTTTACAGTACTAAATACCAACCTCATGCTTTTTATATTCCATACAATGAAAATCGCTATGCGTGTCCGATTAATCATCAACGTAAAACATCCTAAAGAATTAATAACCATTTAGATAAGAGTAATTGCATTAGTAGTTGATTAAGTTTTAAATTAGCGATAAGATAGCACGGCTCTTGTGCTTCTAACGCCCGCTGGCAAGCACTGGCAGTAAGGAATCTCTCACTACTTGATACGATGTTTTCCCCGCGTGTGCTCGCCGCGATGGCGCTGCTCGCCGTGTGCGTCGACTCCGCTAGAGCTGCCGCTGACCACACGGCCGAACGGTATGTGGATTGCGACAACCTTCTGTTATGCAGTATATATGACAAGTTGTCCAAAACCTACGACAAAATTAAGGAAAAGACCAAAAAAACCATCAAAGATGCCAAAAAACGCCTTAAAGCAGCCCAAAAACATAGCTGGAGCTCGCTTCAGCTTCTCTCGGAGAGTGACCCATACATGCGCCTCACCCACGATACCAGGCTGTTTACGAAGGATGACCTGAGGGTGACGGTGAAACGTAACTTTATTTTCACAGCCGGATATACTCGTAGTTCCAAGTTATATTACGAGTACACACATATAGATCCTTTACCGCGACACGCGAACGTCTCAGGCACCACGGCGACGTTGACCACCGACGGATACCTGGTTGTAACCGTCCCTATTGACCCTGAGGCGCCGAAGTCGTTGCAGCTCGAAAGGATGATACCCATAGTGGAGGGTGATAGCCCATTAGGGAACGAAAGGCCCGATCCTACTCAGGACATCAGCAGCGAAGAAGACAAATAGGGCGATAGCAGCCATAGCTTCGACTTCAGTGACAATATATTTTTCCAACGACGTCCTCGTTCTTTATCTTAATAATTCATACTATCAAACCATCGGTCGAATATAACTCGCACGATACTGGCGTCAGCAAATAAATGAAAATTAAAAAAAAACTCGGAATCGAATCGAAAAATCAAATTTTATGTTGCTATCAATTTCAACGATATCCATTTCAACGGATTTGTGCGTGGCGTTTGTTTGAAAATTAATATCGCTTTTTAATGAAATCGGGGGTTATAGCCTTATTTTAGTAGGTCATTTTGTATGTAATTTCCTACGATTTTGTTGCCGGTGATTGCTTTCATGGAGACAAGCTAAGATGGTGTCATTTTTTGGTTCAACAACGTGTACTTGAAAGTAAAATACCAGCTATTTTTTTCGGCCAGGGCCGACTTTCTACTTGGCTATCCGGCACACTGATCATCTTTCGCGTCATATAATCAGGAACCAATTCCACTTTTTGCTTACTGAACTTGAAATAACATTTTTAAGTACTTCCAAAGCGGGAGTCGAACTCATGAACTCATGACTCGCTGAGAACAATAATACTCGACGTTTATGTGACGACCTCTGTGGCTCAGTTGGTGGGCTGTTGGTAGCTCAAGCCGGGGGTCGCGGGTTCCAATCCCGCCGACGGAACAAAAAGTTTTCAAAATTCCTGGGTCATGGATGTGTATTAAATATGTGTATCATATAATGAAAATCTTAAATATATTATGTATAGTATAAAAGTATTAAATATATTTCCGTTGTCTGGTACCCGTAACACAAGTCCTTCAGGTACTTAGCACGGGGCCAGACTGACGTGGTGTGAAGCGTCCATAGATATTATTATTATATTATTATGTTTTCGTTTAAAATTAGGGACTAGAAAAATATATTTAGCTCTCTTACTAGCTACATGCTACTCAAGCATGTTGACTGTAACGATTTTGTTATTACTTAATATATTTTAATCTAACGGCCTGCGTCCTGCCTTTCTACATCAACTAGATACCTACTGCCGGGAGTACGGCAAATATAGAAAAGACTACCTACAGCGTACAGGAGAATAAAGCCGATATAGACACGAAACACAACAGGGCTACTGTATACTACCAAGTACTAACGACCAACCCACGACCACTATTTTAATTTACTTCATAATTCAATATTATTTAATTTGACACTTCTTAACTGCTAACAATGTATTTTTTATTCATAAAATACCTGTACCTTTCAATCTAGCCTAGCTAAGACTAATAAGTAATTTAACGTTAACTTCTGCTTAGTAGAGTTTACTAAGATTGTGTCCATCAACACTTTCTTAAAGTCTCTATAAAGGAGAATACACATTATTGGTTGTTTCCGTCATAGTGACTGTAGACACCTTACACTGATCTGTTCGTGTTGTCGAGGAGCTGGATGGCCTCAACAATCACGTGATGGTGAAGTCTCTTTTGGGCTTTGGCGTATTTGTAATTACTGTAGAGATCCCATGTCCGCTATGCTAACAGTATATGACGCAACTTCTTGTGTAAATATTTTGCTGTCAGAGTCCCAAGGAGCGACCGGTAGTTTGAGCTGGAGCTTACACATTTGCATTGCAAACGGCCCATTGTGCCGGCCTCTACGATGGTAATGCAGCCTCTCTTCGGTGTATGGGAAATGTATACTGTCGAAGAAATATTAGGTTAATCCCTACTAAGCTTAGTTTGTGTAAACATAAACGTACGATAATGCACTCGTACTTTACTAATTTCCATAAATGGGAAAGTGTATCTGTCTGTCTCTTATCTCTTCACGCTCCAACCGCTCAACCGATTTTACTGAAATTTGGCATGGAAATACTTATAGTCCCGGGAAAGGACATAGGGTAGTTTTATCTCGGAAAAATGTACGGTTCCTACGCGAAAAACGAATTTTGGCGCAACAGATTTGCGGGCATCATCTAGTTTACTATAACTATTTATATTTTACTAGCGACCCGCCCCGGCGTCGTAAGAGTATAAAATATATAGCCACTGAAAAAATTATTAAAATCGATAGCATAATGATCCTTCACGTGGTCTACTTCTTATCTGTGCCAAATAACATAAAAGTTGCTCCAGTAGTTCGCGAGATAAGCCCTTTCAAATAATTTCCCCCGTTTTTTCCACATTCTCCTATTAGTCTTAGCGTGATAAAATAAAGCCTACAGCCTTCCTCAATAAATGGGCTATCTAACACTGAATGAATTTTTCAAATCGGACCAGTAGTTCCTGAGATTAGCGCGTTCAAGTTAGCCCTTTCAAATAATTTTCCCCGTTTTTTCCACATTTTCCTCTATTTCTTAGCTCCTATTAGTCTTAGCGTGATAAAATGTAGCCTATAGCCTTCCTCGATAAATGGGCTATCTAACACTGAAAGAATCATTAAAATCCGTTGCGTAGTTTTAAAGATTAAAGGGAACAAAGGGACATGAGGGAAAAAGAAGCGACTTTGTTTTATAATATGAATAAATTAGATATTAGATATTTTATAACACAGTAAGAATATTTTCTTACTGTATATACTACATATTATATACTTACCTACAATATGACAAATTGCTAACAATTACCTAGGTCCTAGGACAATTATTATTACAAATCTATTGAAATCACATTCACCAAAATTGGATCAGTACCTACTTTAGGCCACTTCTAATACCCTTTTGGATACGAAACGAAACAAACTGACGCGGGTCACGTAAAATTCTCGTAAGCTGTTCAGAATATTGTCAAATGTAATTTTCCACATCAGTACACTCAATCTTTGGCGCGTTCTTGCTGTGTGGCTTGTATTATAATATTTTAAAACGAATTTTTAACGCTGCTGTTAAACGGTTATTGTTTAAGCTGCCAATAAATTTAGTTTAGTTTTACAGTACAGAAACTTTAAACCAATAGACCACGTCATAGGCTAATCATGGGCGTGCACTCTTTGTAGGCAAAAAGGCAGTGCTTGCCATTCACAGATAACAGATATTTTAATTTAACTTTCGTACTTCTTAAATGACTCATGACGTTAATTTTTTTAATAATAATAGTAAAAAATATAGTAAAAAAATGAATAATACACATTTAAAACGCCTCAATTTATAAAATAGCAACATGTAATCAGGTACACGCGCGAACGGGTTCACGAGAGATCAAGATAGGCTCAGTGTTGAGGTGCCTGCCTTGCGCGTATGTGTGAGTGTGTCCGTGCACAGCCGAAAACGCACAAAACCATGAATATCGAATATGATTATGTACTGCAAGCTCTGCGGCAGACCCCAGCAGTGTTGCCAACTATGGGGAAATCCCACTTTTAGTAGGGAAAAATTTAATATATAGTGCGTATTTTAGGGAGTAAAAATATTATATTATATTCATGGGCGTGAAATTTTTTAAGCAAAAATGTATACTTATTTGTTTGGTTTTTATTACTGTTTTTATATAAATAATGACATCATGAGTGACGTTTTTGCCGCAAACAATAATTGCGGTCGGCTGAAGTAGTATTTTCAGCGTTTTGATCTCTCAGTGGAAAGTACCCCAAGTAATAAATAATATATTTAAATAATAGTTGGGGAGTTCTGGTTGAAATTCAATGGCATCACTGGCGCCGCGGCCGGCGCGGGCGCCCGTGCCATCCATGCCGACGGCGATCGGAACTACTCGTGAATAGTCGTGAGCAATCGGATATAATCCGAGTAAATAACTAACTAATTACGTATAATATGTACATTATGCATTTTTGTTTTGTGGGGCTTAAGTATAATATTTGTTTACATTTTACATAGCTGAAATTTTTTGTGTTTTGGGAGGCCATTTGCTTTTTTCATGTGATCGAGCACTGTTAGTACTATATTATATTATTATTTTTGGTTTTATAGTTTTCTAAGAATATTTTAGATTTTAATATTTGAAAGTTTGTATAATATTTAACAGTTTAACATTAATAATTGCGTACATTCATAACTATCACTCACTTGGATAAGATAATTTTTGGTGGCCAAAATTTTGCATTTATTTACATCGGATTATGGATCGGATCTCAAGTAACCGGAACCTTGATTATGTGAAAAGACAAAAGTTAAGCTGATTAGGTGAGTATTTAAAATATACTAGATATAAAAATGAAAAAGTTGTAAAGGAAAAAGTTTTTGTTTTGTTTTGTTTCACGCCAAAACTAATGAACCGATTGTAATAAAATTTTGTACACAGGTAGTCTAGAGCCTGAGAGAGCCATAGGCTACATTTTGATGAGGCAAAAATATATTATCTAATTTCCATGGAAATATCGATGAAAATAAATTCACATTGTATTTCTGATATGTAACAATAGATGGCGATTTTATTTATTTTAGCTTAGCGCACAATATTATGTTGTATGGTAATTGGTATATTTCCATGGGTTTCGATGAAATAAACTGTCATTGTAGTTCCAACGCGTGACAACAGATGGCGTTTTTTTTCTTCATAACAGAACGTAATTATACTAATAGTTTAAAAAACATAGTTTTTAATTTATATCCACACTATTATTACAATTTATGCGAAAATATCTCTTTTGTCCGTTTGTCTGTCTGTTTTGCTTTCACACCAAAACTACTGAACCGATATCGCTGCATTACCAGTGTCAAAATCTTGTGCACGCCGCTGAGGCTAATAAGGCATCGGATACTTTAGTTTAGGGTTTGTATATGTCCCTCAAATAAAGTTCACTGTGAAAGTATCAACGATGAAAGATATTTTTTTTGTGATTTGTATGGGCGAGCGTCATGAATTTTCCCATACAAAAGTTTTAAAAAAAAGTTTCAACTCTTTCAACGCTGCTACTTTCACAGTGAACTCGGTATAGGGTACCCATACACAGTTTTCAGTAATTATCACTTTGTTTTGTTACACCCTACAGGGTGTATCAATATCTGAAATCAATGTATCAAAATCAATAGACACCCTACAACACACACACTAGGAGATTAGAGAGTAGACATCCATATACATTATGTATAATGTATACGGGTGTCTAACATCTGTCTGTTGATTTAGAAAATACCACTCGTTTGAATACTCGTGTATTAAATTTATTTTTCAATCAATAAAGACCTTCTTTTGGAAAATGGAAAATCCCATTGATATTACAACAAAGACTCGAATTCAGGTTACCACACAATGGCGACCCGTGTCCCGTATTATGTGTTTATTGTAACCAAAACGATTACATTTAACTTATATATAGAAGTATTTATCCCACAAAATCTACGAATATACGTTTTATTGACTTAACATAAAGGTTTTTATAGAGTTGATATCGTGTTTTATGGTCGTGTTTTGTTACGCATTAAGTGTACCTTACCTCTTTATAATCGCTTTAATCGAGTAATAATTCTTCTATTATTTACTAAATTACCCGGTGAATTTCGTATCACTTTTCTCCGGATGTAAACCTTCCTTCCTTAATGGAGTGGTGGCCTAATGGGACCTTTGGTTCGCACTCCTAGAGGGTACAGGTTCGATCCCGGGTGGAGGCGTGCAGTACCAATGAGATATTTTCTGATCTCAAGTACATATTAATACGGACGCTCATATGGTGAAGGAAAACATCGTGAGGAAACCCGCACATAGTTGGTTCCAGACGTATTGACTAGTTCTTTTCTTTGGACTAGGCTGAAAAAAAAGGGCTGACTATGTTGCGAGAATGCCGTATGCGCTTGGGCAACCATACGGACATTTTAAATTTAAATCTTGTCCCAGGCACTACAGTATATTATAAGGAATGGTTACTTCGCTCTGAAAAAACTGTATAAATCATCCACAACGGATGCAAAGGCCTTGTTTTAAACCTTCCTTAGACTTCTTCAAATATTTCAACATTAAAATTAGCCGCCGAATCGGTTCAGCCGTTCTCGAGCTATAGCGAGACTAACAAAATATAAAATTCAATTTTATTCATAAAGATAGATTGTTAAATCAATATTTCACTATAAGGCATCCATTACGAGTACACGGTAGGTTTTGCTGTCAGTTTTACCACAGTCATGACTGTGACTGATGGATAACCTACCGTGTAAGAGCGTGACTGACGGTTGCATGAAGCTGATTGACGAAAATCTGGATATTTTGATTTTTGCTTCATGCAACCATCAGTCACGAATTTTGAGTGAGTTTTGCTACATCTGACAAAATTGGAAAAAAATTAGAAACGTATACCTTCGAAAATTTTGGCTTTGACTGACATAAAACTGAAGAAAATTGAGTGACCGTCTAATACCATTCGTCAGTCCATCAGTCACCATCAGTCAAACATAATTCATGACTGACGGAATTGACTGACGCTTGCGTGCCCGTGTAATTTATGCCTAAGAGAGGTAGTTTTGGAGGAAATAAGGAGATCTAGCTAAAGACAAGAAGAACATCATACGGCATACCACATTCCCGTATGTGCACGGGTCCAGTCAGATCGGCCTACTTTTATGGACTTTAAGTTTCCTCAAAACATAATTTCACCGTCAGATTTTCTGTTCATAATGAACGTTCAACAAACGTCATTTCCTGAAAAAGCCAAATCTTACTTACGTTTTAACGGCTTTTCAACCTTAAAAATATTGGGTGTATAAATAAAAACACTTGTAATTTTATCCTTTGTACTAAAATGAATCCTGTCAGCATCAATCTGGTGTAAAATGAGTGAAAGCCGAGCCGGCGGGAGTGACAGCGGCTGAGAGCCCTCGCCGCGGTAATGACTTCAAGGAGCCGCGAAGGAAAAATAAAACCACGTCCTTAGACGGAAATTGTATAAATTACTCGCCTTACTTACCCCGTGATCTTGTGCTATTTTTATACTTCCGTCAATTGGTCCGTTCTTAGCGCTCCCACACAAAAATGAGAATTTGTATTAAGCATCGCAAAAATCAGCAACAAAACTCATACTAAAAATGACATTGCAATGCGATGCGAATTCGCAGTTTTGTGTGGCAGCCCTTAAGCGCCCCATATGATTCGTCTACACTCTATAGTCTATACGATCGATCGTGATGATTGATCGCATCAAATCTTGACATACACCATCGATTCGTCGTTTCGATCGATTTGACGCAACGGATCGTACAGATAAATCTTACCGTGTATGGGACCCTTTAAATACGTTTAGGTCAGAGCAACGGTGCAAGGCGATTCGATTTTAATGGGTCATTGCAAAATTACTGAACTATATATAATATAATAAATAATATTACAAAAAATAGACGTTGAATTAGCAGATTTGCTGCCCGCGGTATTGACTGAGGTTATTGTGAGTTAAGAGGCCGGGTACACTTGGAATTTCTCATACATACGTAATTCCAAAATCATTTTCTCATACGAAAATATTTAACATGTTTGAGTTGTTTTTCAGTTTAAAATAGTAATTACCTAGGTTCCTGCACAAAAATTTACTTCAAAATATTTAAACACAAATTTTTTTTTTTTGCTTTAAAATTGTTTTAATAAATTTACTACTAAATATTTAAACACTAAAAAATAGAGTAAAACACTAAAAAATATAAAAATAAATAGTTAATTTACTACAAAATATTTAAACTCAAAAAAATATTTTTTAGTATTTAAATATTTTGTAGTAAATTTACTATTTATTTATATATTTTTTTGTGTTTTACTCTATTTTTAGTGTTTAAATATTAAGTACTAAATTTACTAAAAAAAATTAAAAACGAAAAAAAAAATAATAATGTTTAAATATTTTGAAGTAAATTTTTGTGCAGGAACCTAGATAATTACTATTTTAAACTGAAAAACAACTCAAACATGTTAAATATTTTCGTATGAGAAAATGATTTTGGAATTACGTATGTATGAGAATTTCGAGGGTACCCGGCCCCTTAAAGTTTGGTTGGACGATGCAAAAAAAAAAAACACAAATGTTCCATGCGTCGCAGAGCTTGTACATTAAAGTAGCAATTTTTGAAAGATAGAGAATATTGTATATTTAATATTAATTTTATTTGTAGACAGTATTTTAACCACACAATAAATGCCTTATTAAATTTTACTTTTCAATTCAGCATAAAAACTGCGAAACAGTTACGAGTTGCGACATTGTAATTAAGTTGAGATAAACATTCGCTTTAATATCCTGTATGATGGAGCGAGACTTAATAAAATAGGAGCGGCTTAGACCAGTGTTTTTCAACCTATTTGATGATGCGACCCCCTTTATATGAAAAAATATTTTTGCTTTTTTATCACATAATATTATGTATGCTTATGAATGAATTATTTTGTTAAAATTATCTTACTTAATATACCAAAATCTTAAATCTTTGTTGATTTTTTGCTAAAATAGTTTTTTAATCTCTGGTGACTACCAGGGGATCGCGATCCAAAGGTTGAGAAACACTGACTTAAAGCACTTGAATTTACTGCGCAGTCTCCCCGACTATAAAAGTGAGGGTAGGCGTAAAACACACGAATACGATTAATTTTATGCGCGACAGCTGCTGTCTTATGTTTAACTGGCATATTACATTATACAAACCCACATTACTTGAGAATATTTTTTTGAAATATTACAATAATAATTTTCAGGAAAATATACTACAAAATATGTTTGTCTGTGCACGCCCTAAATGATGTTTGTGATCAAATTTCTCTTCTTGAAGAAATTTCATTAGAGATAAGCTAGTGCTTATCTCTTCTTATTGTGTCGTTGTTCTTCTTATGTGTAACTGTCAAAATAAACGAACATTATTTAGTTCACATTACATTCTTCTAGATAGAATATTATATTAAACATTGAGAATTCAATTATTAAGGTTTGAATATAGTATACCACAGCATTAGTAGTAGCTCCACCAAATTTTATTAAAATTGATTCATCAATAATTTAAGTATGAAGAGAAAATTTTAATTTCAATAGACACAACAAATACAAGCATATAACAGGAAAGATAAGATACCCTTCGAAATAGATTTTTATGGATCTACTGAACGGACGTTTAATGTATATTATGGAAAATCTTTTCCAGCAACAATGGGCTCAGAAATTTCATTAAATTTGAGTTCTTTTCAAAGCTCGAAGCGGTTCGAGCAATTAATTCGCAAATCCGATGTAATTACTATTCCGACAGGCACTTCGATATCAATTGTCACGATACGCTGCGATGGGCGGTTGATGTTTTCAAGTGAAAACTTATCTGAAGAAAAAGAGTTTTGCACTTTTTGAGATGGGTAAAAATTTAACCTTGGGCCAGAATTTAAAGCACGTGGTATGATCTAAAATTGTGCCGGCGTGGCGTAAGAGAGGAAGTTATAGGTAATTTCCCTCTCTGTTTCTACCGAAAATGTATGTCAGCAAAATTGTATGTCTGCTTTTACTGTTTCGTTCGTTCTTTTTTATTTAGTACTTATTTGGACTGCAAGATAATCGAAGGACATCGAAGGACTCAACAATATTTCAACCACAGACATAGATCAAGATAGATACCGCATGTGTATGTACTTCGCGTACCATATCGCGTTCCCAAACGACGATCAGTGCTCGTCTTTCGAAAGTTTGTTCTTTAGTCTGCTATCGGAATCAGACGTCAAATGCCTAAATGCCTAAAAGTGCCGTCTTGAGCTGTAGAAATTCAAATAGAAACGTTGGCCTTGATAATGGGCACGTTTCTTATCATCGGTACGTCACAGTGGTAGGAAAAAAGTGAAAAGCTCGTTTTCATACAAATGGAGCGACATGCGGTATCTATCTTGATCTATGTCTGTGATTTCAACGCTCTATCTATGCTATAATTTTTTCCTCTGAGTGCAATCTAAGGCAGTTGCCTCCCAGTCTATAATAATGAATGATGTGTGCTTATCATCTGCAGGAAGTGTGTCACGCTATTTGGCGTCGTTAAATCGTTAAATATTTTATATACGCGTAAAATTTTCAACACCGCCAATAAATTCTTGAAAAATCCCCATCTATTATTCCTCCGTTAAATTGACAATGTTAATGCGATAGCGAGTACTTTGTAGTTTGTACATAATATTATATTCCTAAGTTAAAAAGGACCTGTTAAACTTAGGAATATAATACTACTAGACGTTTCGCGCGACTTCACCCGCATAAATTAGATATTTCACAGACACACAGTACAGTGGTCTACTTCTTATCTGTCTAAATAACATAAAAACTGATTTTCGAAATTTTTGTTTTGTTGTATTAGGTTTCACTCCAATTTGGTACCATGTTCACAAAAGTGGTGACTTGATGATGGGATCCATGAGTAATCGAGGGAACTCCTCGAAATTTATATGGAAACATATGGTGATTTTGGTTTTTTAAGAAGCATTCTAGGTATATGCTACCAAAACGCAACATTTTGCACCAAGGTATACTATGGTTCCGAAGATACTAAGAGAACTCCGGATTCCTTATAGATACAAGTTTGGGAGTAGTAGTTCGTGCGATAAGCCCTTACAAATAATTTTCCCCGTTTTTTTTCACATTTTCGTACAGACGATAGTCTTCGCTCATATATTATTAGTCTTAGCGTGATAAAATATAGCCTATAGCCGTCCTCGATAAATGGGCTATCACACTGAAAGAATTTTTCAAATCGGACCAGTAGATCCTGAGATTAGCGCGTTTAAACAAACAAACCGTGCTGTTTTATAATATTTAATAAGAATAGATATTATAATAAGTACCTAATTTAAGGATTTAGTCAAACGAGACTATAATATCGAAACCGTATCAAATATTATATTATAGCAAAAGTAATACAGAAAATTACACATCGACATAATCAATCTCCCATAGAGTACATAAATACTTACCTAATAAAATGATATTTTTATAGGAGACCTTTGTAACGGTTGCGGCCATACATTCAAAGTTTAATATAGAGGCTTGTGCACGAGCTTACAGAGTAGTTCGTATAAGCCCCTCCCCGTTTGAACGATGTCATAACCTGATATTAATGAAAACGTACAAAGAGAGCTTTATTTAATCATAGCTATCTACAGAGTTTGGTTTCAGCCTAGCTTAGATTAGATTTAAATATTATTAAAAAGTTTACTAAAATAAAGTTGTTTCCTATTTATTTTAACCTTTTTTATTATAATACGGTAATTTATGTTATATTTTATAAATTAAGTTATTATTTTGTTGTGTTTTTGTGTAGATAATAGTGTTTCTATTATTTCACTTTTACGTTTCACGAGAAATGGTAAGAACATGCCCTGCGTGTTTCTTACGCGGGTTCTATTCTACTTATAATAAAAACTATATTAGTCGGGCTCGTTCACGAAGTCATATACTCGTATGACAATACTAAATACATGATTCATTAAACACTAGATGTTGCGCCGTAATTCGTTTATCGCAGGGTAACCGTACATTTTTCCGAAATAAAAAGTATCATATAGCTTTACTCAGGACTCAATGTTTCTCCATAGCAAATTTCAGCAAAATCGGTTCACCGGTCTGGGCATCGAGAGGTAACAGACAGACACACTTTTGCATTTATACATATAATAAAACTGTAGAAATGACGATTCTGTACATTAAAGATATTCAAAAAATAATAAGCGGAGGGTGTCACTACATCGCTATAGAAGCCAAAAATGTGGTCAGTTTTTTTGTCTGTCTGTCTGTCTGTCTGTCTGTCTGTCTGTCTGTCTGTCTGTCTGTCTGTCTGTCTGTCTGTCTGTCTGTCTGTCTGTCTGTCTGTCTGTCTGTCTGTCTGTCTGTCTGTCTGTCTGTCTGTCTGTCTGTCTGTCTGTCTGTCTGTCTGTCTGTCTGTCTGTCTGTCTGTCTGTCTGTCTGTCTGTCTGTCTGTCTGTCTGTCTGTCTGTCTGTCTGTCTGTCTGTCTGTCTGTCTGTCTGTCTGTCTGTCTGTCTGTCTGTCTGTCTGTCTGTCTGTCTGTCTGTCTGTCTGTCTGTCTGTCTGTCTGTCTGTCTGTCTGTCTGTCTGTCTGTCTGTCTGTCTGTCTGTCTGTCTGTCTGTCTGTCTGTCTGTCTGTCTGTCTGTCTGTCTGTCTGTCTGTCTGTCTGTCTGTCTGTCTGTCTGTCTGTCTGTCTGTCTGTCTGTCTGTCTGTCTGTCTGTCTGTCTGTCTGTATGTTTGTTCCACTATCACACGAAAACTACTGATCCGATTTGAATGCGGTTTTCGCAGATATATTTGTCTTCTTCCAACTTAACATCTGGTGTATAAAAATTTTTCCCCTCTAAAGGGACAAAAGAGGGGGTCAGATTTTGTATAAGACTTTTGCTTTAACACGAAAACTAGTGATCCGATTTGCATACGGTTTTCGCAGATATATTTGCCTTCTTCCAACTCAACATCTGGTGTATAAAAATCACCTCCCCCCCCCCCCCCCCACCAAAGAGAGGGTCAAATTTTGTATTAAGTAAACTTTTTTCTTTAATGGACTTACTTTATATTATTAACTGTTTTTCCAACTTAACATCTGGTGTTACATAACATTTTTCCCCCCACCCCTCTTAGGGGACAAAAGAGGGGGTAAGATTTTGTATGCTGATGAAGTAGAAATATTTTAAATGGCAAAACAACGTTTGCCGGGACAACTAGTTTATAATATTAGTATGGATTAGTAGAATATTAAGTATAGTGTGTATATATATTTATTAATAACTAAAAACAACCATGTGCGGGTTTCCTCACGATGTTTTCCTTCACCCTATGAGCGTCCATATTATTATGCAGTCTAAGATGTCTGATCGAACCTGCACCCTCTCGGGTACGAACCGAAGTTCTACCTACTAAGCCACGGATGCTCTTTTCATAACTGACACACTTTTTATTCCTTCCAGTGGCCTCCACCTCCAGCCAGCTGATCTTCCTCATGGAGCCGCCTCCTCGGCTGTCGTTCTCCAACAGTACCGGTGCCAGGGTCTCCTGCGCAGCGCATGGAACACCAGCTCCCACCATCACGTGGCTGACGGAAGATGGGGTGCCTGTCACTGACATCCCGGGCTTGAGGTATGTTGAATGTTGATGATAATGATAATGAGAGAAGACGAAAGCTGATGAAGTGGATATAACTAACTTAAGGGCAAATACTCTTTTTTTTCCTTATAATTTGTCAAACTTTGTAACTTATCTACTTCATCATCTGGCTAATATTACATCTTTCTATGTATAGCCAGATTTTATGTATTAAATCGTCATTTTTCTGATTTTAAATCATTTTCTTCGTCCTAAAGCTTTATGCAAAAAAAAAACGAAAATGTTCAAATTTTTAGTTGCCCACTTTATTCACTTACGTCTTAAATTACTATTATGATGGTGGTGGTGGTAGTAGTGGTAGTGATGGTATATGATACTCAAACTCAAATTTTATACGTGGGAGAGCCATGCTTCTGCACGAATGGGCCGGCTCGACCGGAGTAATACCACGTTCTCACAGAAAACCGGCGTGAAACAGCGTTTGCGCTGTGTTTCGCCGAGTGAGTGAGTTTACCGGAGGCCCAATTCCCTACCCTATCCCCTTCCCGACCCTCCCCTATTACCCTATTCCCTCTTAAAAGGCCGGCAACGCACCTGCAGCTCTTCTGATGCTGCGAGTGTCCATGGGCGACAGAACTTGCTTTCCATCAGGTGACCCGTTTGCTCGTTTGCCCCCTTATTTCATAAAAAAAAATATTCAGAATAAATTTTTTCAAACATTCTCTGAACGTCGAACGAAGATGACTACACTGGTGCCTACTACCGGATAGTGCAATATCATATCCACCTTCTAGCTTCTATATCTATGTCATTCTATGTAAATAGTGTGCTAGTAGTCTACAAGTTGGACGGTCGGTTGACATACAAAAGTTTGGAAGTGTTTTCGTTTGAGTTACGACAATGCAAGTATTTTCACTGGGAAAATGATGGAAAAGTTATATAAAAAGCGAAATTTCGATAAAAATTGTACAAGCTTGGACTTAACTTTTGTTGTTGTTAGTTAAAACTTATCTTATGTGCACTTCGCACGTTATGGAAGTAAAATATTTAATGCCATCTAAGTTATGCTTTCGCCTATCAAACTTTGATAGAATTATATTTTACTAGATGTTGCTATCAACACTTATAGTTTTGCATTATGTTGTGCGGTAATCGCACATTTGAAGTAAAAACTAAAAGCAAATATACTCAATTTTATTCAAATCGAATAAGTAAGGCTAAGATACAGTCATACATACTTTAGGATATTAATGTATGTATCAGTTAAATTATGTAAGTACAGCTTAGTTTATGAGTAATTAAATTTAATCAAATTAAATGTAAAGTTCTATTTCTAAATCGGTTCAAAATAAGCCCTTTAGAACGTCTACAAGTAACATAAGGCCTCCCACCGGTTCGGGAACTAGCCCGGCCTCTTATCAAAAAGGTGGGATTTGGGAACATTTTTCTTTTTAAAAAAAGTGTACATCATAAATAACTTTTTAGCAACTTTCCTCAAACAAAGTATACATTTAAACGGACACAAGCAGAATTTTGGGTTCGTTAAAATCACGATGTTAAAGTCACGTTGAAAATAACGTACATTTTTAAATATAATTCGATATCACCCCTGATGAGGGCGGCCATGTATCATACCCAATTACGGATAACGGAGACAAACGAGCGAACGTGGCGCGCGTTTGTTTACCTGATTACCTACAATTGCAGATAAATTTCTATCGTGTCGCTAATATGGTGCTGTACCTGAATGGTAATGGCTATTATTGGTCAGATTTTTGTATTGATAAAATATAATAACTAATAATTTTAACAAAAAAAAACCGACTTCAAGGCTCAAGCAATATTTTATTACCATGGGAGCAACTATGAAGTATCCTCTTTGCAACAAAAAAATAATCGGCACACCAACGGTGTACCGTTCTCAGCGAACAAACTTAAAAATATATTTACTGTTGAGTTGAGAAGCACAGCTAACACAGCTAAGTATTTCTAATTACGATCTACCAATAACAACCCGCCTAATTACTTTTCTACCAATAGCGTGTCTCTGTCCGCCCCGCTCACACCTCGCCCCACCAAAGAGACCTTAAAACCGAACATCTCACATACGACATACACATACATCTCACATTTTTGCCAAACAATCAAGCTTTGCACGACCGCCCATGATATTATTACTATCACAATTTATTGGTCTATTGCTAATGCTAAGTACTCACATACGGTTTTGCGCGATAGTTTTACTCGAAATCGAGCAAAAACCACTGTGTGGACCGCAAAACTCACAGCTCGAAGGCTCGCATCGAGCCAGTTTGAAGGCTCGAATCGAGCCGGCTTGACAAACTTTTTGACACTAGTTTTTATTATTTGTAGCTAATTTCCTTCGAATGGAGTAAAACTATCGAGCAATGCTGAATGTGTGGACGAAAGCCCGAGCCGTGGTTTTTACTCTACGTGATTGCTCGATCGAGTAAAAACGTATGTGAGTACTTACACTAATGCTTAGTACTCACATACGGTTTTGCTCGATAGTTTTACTCCAAAGCGAGTAATAATTACTGTGTGGACCGCAAAACTGATAGCTCGAAGGCTCGCATCGAGCCGCTCGAAGGATTGATGGAACCGGATCGAGCCGGATTGATGGAATGAAAATATATATCGATTTAGAATAAAACTATCGAGCAATGCTGAATATGTGGACGAAAGCCCGAGACGCGGGTTTTGCTCGACGTTATTGCTCGATCGAGCAAAACTGTATGTGAGTACTTAGCATTAAAATCAAAGATTTACAATAGTAATAAATTAATTATTGATGTAAAAAATTACTTAAATTATACTTTAGTGCCTAAACATAGTTAAATTTGCTGCTATTTTAGTAATAATAATAATTATATAATTAATGTAACAATTCATTAAATTATACTTAACGCGATCATTAATGATTTTGCTGCTATTTTAGTATTACCGAAGTTCGCCGAACTGCCTTTAATGCATTTCTCCCATAAGCATGAATTTGTCATACCATGTTCGCCATTTCCCAAAATTCTAACTCCACCATTCACTAACTTTTCAATCGTAAGCCACACACATAGAGTTCAAAGTGGCTTGCAGTTGAGTAATATTTTCGTGTTTCGTCCAAATACAAAGCCAGCACTTGATTAATGGGTATGACACGTGGGATGTCCGATGCAGTGTCCATTACTGGCTGTACACAAGACAAAGTATGGCTGTCGTGACGTGGCTGACGTCACAGGACATTTAGGGAAGGATACCATAGGTGTACAGAGTGTTCTAAAGCCCATTTGCTAAGGAGAAAGTTATTTTTTTTAATGGCAGGGCCAAGAGATATTTTAAAAAAAATCCAGCGCGTAGATTCCGAAATATAAGCCAGTGCACTGGGTAGTGCTCATATTGTCATGTATCCGATATTATACTGGTAATTACTGGTGAGAAGCAAGTGTGGCATATTATAATGACATTTCAACAAAGTCATTTATTAAGTCAATGCACTGGCGTATGTTGTTTCGGAACGAATTATCAGTCATAGAGAAATATAATACATACTAGTTACTTTCTTTTCTTTTTCTTCTTTTTTGGCAACTTGACACAAAGGATGTGTATGTTGTGCCACAGACAAGGTAAAAAGTAAGGAATATGGCGGGAAAACCATATTCCTCCTATCATAATTTTCATCATCGTTTTCATGTATCGTCAGGTCTAAAGTCTAGTCAAAGTCTAAGTAAAAGTCAATACAGTCAAGGAGTCAAGTCGGTCGATTCAGTAAAGTGGTAGACGCTTTACTGAAACTTTTGATGGAGTTTTGGAGGGAACACAAAATAGCACGTTTCTGGATATTACATCACTTTCCTACACTTGTGCATAAACACGAATATCTAATGGTTAATATTCTACCAATATTACACACTAAAAACCCAGTTAACACAATTTTAGGAAAATAATATAAAAACACAACAACACCCTTTTACATTCCCGGCAAAACTCCATACTAGTTACTGTTATCAGTTATAATATAGCGTCGATTATTGCACTGAGCACTGGCCAGTTTACTGGGTTATATTTCGGAAGATACCCAATATATCCAGAAACTACGAGACAGTGTTATATTTTTCCTGAAATATACATTTAAAACACTAATAAAACACAATTTGTTTAATTAGTGTTTTAAATACTCTTCCACTATTTTTTGTAATTTTATCAGTTTTAACTAAATACACGATCAGTGTCAATACAAAGACAATTTCAAGAAAATATGCCAATCGTACTAACTACACCGAACGAAATGGACACAAACACTCTGTAGCAAAAAGTTTCGTAGTAAAAGTTAAGAAGTAGATGGAAGTAGTCACAATTTTGTGGACATAAGAGGAAACTTATGTGATTTTCTTTATCAAATGTTAACTTATGTGATTCTATTACTAAAAGTGAAAGCATCACCAACTATTTATATGTCATATGAGTATCAACAGTATAACTTTTTGGTAAGTATTACTTGTATAATTAATCCATACTAATATTATTAACCTATCAACCCCCATAAGGACACCGGCGACCGCGACAACAATAGAATAACAATAGATTTCCAAGAATCCGCGATCGAAGGATTAATAATGCGAAAGTTTTTCTGTCTGTCTGTTACCTCTTCAGTTTTCACGCTTAAACCACCGAACTGATTTGGTGAAATTTGTTATGGAGATACTTTGAGCTTCGGGAAATGACATAGGATTGTTTTTATCCCGGAAAAATACACGGTTCCTCGCGATGAACTAGTTTTATTGCAACGGAGTTGCAATCGTCATCTAGTTACGTATATTTTGGTTGTATGCTCAAAATATCTACATTTTCGCTTTGTTTTAATATTATGAAAAAAGTATGTAACAAAACATGATTTGGAGTTTAAAATGGTGTACGTCTAAGGGTTGCCAATGTACGAAAGTGCTTAAATTTTAACCTAGCAGCAAAATACATTGTGCAGCTAGCCCAACCCATTTTTCATTACGAACAATTTCAGCAACTTTTAGGCAAAGGCTTAAAAAATAAAAGGCGATATTTTCGCTACAGGGAGTATGCCAGAATTTCAGGGCAAAGTCATTAGCATCTAAATCAAATGTGTTAACACGGCCCGAATATCGGAGGGTCAAATTAATGACTTACAGAATAATTAGCGAACCCTGCGTTGCCTATATTAACACGGGTTAAAAATGTTTTTTTTTTTGTTTGTTTTGTTTCGACGACCTCTGTGGCTCAATTGGTCGAGTGTGTGGCAGCTCAAGCCGGGGGTCGCGGGTTCGAATCCCGCCGACGGAACAAAAAGTTTTCAATGTTCCCGGGTCTGGATGTGTATTAAATATGTGTATGATATAATAAAAATCTTAAATATATGTATAGTATAAAAGTATTAAATATATTTCCGTTGTCTGGTACCTGTAACACAAGTCCTTCAGGTACTTAGCACGGGGTTAGACTGACGTGATGTGAAGTGTCCATAGATATTATTATTGTGTAATCATCAACATCACCAGGCTTTTTTTAGAAACTAGATGACCTCCGCAAATACGTTGCGTCAAAATTATTGTACAAAACCGGACTCGGCTCAGTGGTTTGGGCGTGAAGATGTAACAGACAGACACAGTACTTCCAACACAAACAATGGGTGGCATTCCGGGAGTATAGACAGAAGTGAAAAACGAAACAGCAGGCACACTCTTTCTTTCATGCGGCTTAGTACCCTGTAAACGATCAAAATTCAAATTGTTTGTCAAACTTTACGTGTTTGTCAAACAATTTGATAGTGTACAGCTTTGTATGAAGCGTTTGTCAAACAATCTACGTGTTTGAGCTGTTTGAAGAAAATTTGGATTGGAAGCGTTTGATAAACGTGTTTGAACGTGTTCCGCTTAATATTTGTCAAACAAGATCTCATGATCTCAAAGCGATTCTAGCTCATTGTTTGACAAACTTGTATGATGCACGTTTGTTCATCTGCGTTGCTGTTTGATGAAAACGTAAATTTCAAACAAGTTTGTCAAAAAAATTTGATCGTTTACAGGGTACAAAGTGCATCCATTGTTTTTTATTTCGTTTTCAATCACCAACCAAAAGTCTCAACGTCATGAAAGGTCCCGAAATATCACTTAATACACCGGATGAGATAAATCTAGTGTGATATTGTTATGAGCGAGATGACAGGTGAGCGAGAAGGATGGTCAGATCATTCATTCTCAGCAGAAGCAAAACTCCTTCGAGCGGCGACCATTAATCTTCCCGTGACGACTGGATTACGGACCATGAGTGAAATAAGAACGCGCTCGTGCATAAGCGGAGCGTTTTGCGGAGCGTAAAAATTGGTTTTTGATAGTGGAATACTTAAAACTTGAAGATAAAATTATACAGGATGTAACAAAACTAAGTGATAATACTTTAGGATGTGTACGTATTCCTCGTAGAGAGTTCACTGTGAAAGTAGCAGCGCTGAAAGACCAATTTTTTTTTCTCTTTTATATGGGGAAACTCGTGACCCTCAGGCCCTTGCCCATACAAAAGTGAAAAAAATTATTGGTCTTTCAGCGCTGCTACTTTCACAGTAAACTCTCTACAAGGAACACGTACACGCCCTAAAGTATTATCACCTAATTTTAGTACACACTGTATACAGTATTGTGTAAATGTGTAGTACTTAGCCTGATAAATACGCATTATTTCTACCTTGTTTTTTAAGAGAGATGATAATAATCTGTTCAAACTTTGAACGTTAGCAAACGCTGTTTTAGTGGATAAATATTATGATTAATATTTAAAATATTAAATCAAGCCTATGCAAGCAAAATAAAATAACGGCTTGTACTTCTGTGTGCCGACAGAATTGAAGCAGGACTAGACTTTTTTGCCACTCGGTAGAAAGAGAGCGGATCAACTCGCCCTCGGTTACAAGAATTTTCGACGAATCGCTTTCTGCTCCATCCGTGCTCATATCCAAATCTAAGCCGCAGATATTCTCTGAATGTTGCAATGATACGCCAGCGCAGATCCTGCAGACGGATGGTTGTTTCTGGAATTAGGAACATTATTAATAATAATAATGTAGTGTGCTGTGTGAGCTGATGACTTGTAGATTTTGTAGTAACTATTAAATACTATATGTAGATGATGCCCGCAACTCCGTTGCGCCAAAATTCGTTTATCGCGTGGGAACTGTACATTTTTCTGGGATAAAAAGTATCCTATGTCCTTTCCCGGGACTCAAAGTATCTCCATGCCAAATTTCAGCAAAATCGGTTCAGCGGTTTGGGCGTGAAGAGGTAACAGACAGACAGACAGACAGACAGACAGACAGACAGACGGACAGACAGACACACTTTCGAATTTATAATATTAGTATGGATTTTCGTAATCGGATTCCATCATTTAAAGGTTTGAATAACTCCGCTTTTTTTAAGCTTTTGCATAACTTTTATCAGGAACTTGAGCGCGGCGATCGAATCTAGGAATTCCGTAACGAAAAAACCTAACACGTCCCACTCCGAATTCATGCGACGTTGTCAGACTTCGGCATGGCGTTTGCGTGCATGCGACTAGACGTATGCGAATAATTATTGCATAAGTCGATAAAAATGCTATGCAATAGCTTAACCGCAGTAGTCCACACGTCTTTTTTAATCCGATTCAAAACTTCACACCGATACGTTTTCCATCAATAAAATCGATATTTCATCGCATCGTTAGAGGAAATAGAGAAACATAATACAGGCGGAATATTGACAAGGTTTACATGAAAATTGTGTCCGCCGGACCGTGTACGCAATTATCGGACGCCGGACCCGTCCGTATTATACCTCGGACATGTTACCCTGTCCGTCCGTCCGATGGGTATATAAATGTAAAAATGTATGAATTTTTGAATATTGCGATTGAAGGCGGAGATGGAAAAATGCTGGATGTAAAATCTTAACCTAGATTTTTACCCAACATAGAAAATAGTATTGGGAAAAGGTGGTAATGTGGCCCCTGCATATATATTGGCCCCCTTCAATATTTTAATGTTTTAACAACGCTATCTAATATAATTTTGGTGCAACGGGATGCTCGCGGCATGCTGCTAATTTAGTGCCGTACAAATCCAACAGAGGCTGTCACATTCGATTGTCATTTGATCGAGTTCAAACTTGCGACCGGCGAAACTTTTAAGTGTGTGTGATTTTGTTTCGATAGTTGTTAAAAAATAGAAAGATTTGGCTTTTGGGTTCGAACAACAGATACATCAAACTCTTCTCCTACGGAATTTAAAAGGTAAATATAAAATTAGACATTAAAAAAATATTTTTTTAACGTTTGTTTAAATGTTAGCAATACTTGTAATTTGGCCCCCTCACATTGGTCGTAATGTGGCCCCGGGGGTCACATTACATGTAAGAGAGTTTCATGACGTGGAAGACATAACCACTATGGAGAAGGCGCTGGTAGGAATGCCGTTTGACGCCAGAGAGACACTACAATATCCAGCAGTAGCTCTGAAAGTGACGAAGACGCCGTAAATACCGATTATGACGACTCGTACACAAATATGGTTCCTGAAAACGCGGACGTGCCATGTATGTTCTGCGACACAATTTGTTCCAATGACAGAGCTGGAAAGCCATGGGTACAGTGTCAAAGTTGTGATTTTTGCCGTTAAGTTTCACTTCTGCAATACATTTAATGTGACCCCCCAGGGGGCCACATTACCATCGCTTGATCTCAAGATACCAAATGTGATTAGTCAAGAATAAATAATTTTTTAGATAATCCTGTACGAGTTTTATTTATTCCCTAATATGACATGTTTAAACAAATGAATGAGAAGTCCCATAATGTATTTTTTAGGTTTCGAACTCCTGTATTTTTTTAATAAAGCTTGATAAAGTGGGGGGCCACATTACCACCTTCTCCTATACTTACCTAAGATAAGGAAGCCAGAAGGAAATATTAGCTAAGTATAATAATAATATGTCAGTCACAGTCATTAGATCATACTATACCTAAATTAAGTAAGTACTGATTTGATGAACGAGGCTTCAATCATGATAACAAAAATGTATTGTAATTTGAATAACCTATTTTCGACTTATAAAATAACTAGCGACCCTCCCCGGCGTCGCACGGGTATAAAATATATACCCACTGAAAAAATGATTAAAATCAATAGCCTATGATCCTTTACGTGGTCTACTTCTTATCTGTGCCAAATAACATAAAAATTGCTCCAGTAGTTCACGAGATAAGACCTTTCAAATTAATGAGAGATGAGGACTGACTTCTTACATCGATGACCATAATTTAGAAGTAATTTTTATAGTGCCCAAGTGTGTGCTCAGTAAGCAAGATCACTGTTTGCTCTGATAGCTACTGAGCAATCAGAGCTGCATTTTCCTGGTTTCAATTTTCAGTTATTTTCCACCTTTTTGGTAAAAGGTGGCCCCGTGCGAGTTTTTTACGCCGGTTCTTCTCGCCGGGTTAGTTCTCGAACCGGTGGTAGGCCTCATGTAGACTCGACGTTCTAAAAGTGCTAACCTAACCTAAACTATTTAGAAATAAATATTTTCATTTTTATTTTTTTGATTTTGATCAGCCACCGTCACCGAAGCCGGTGTGGGGTATAATTTATTTATTTTTTTACGAAAATTAATTTAGCTTTAGTTTAAAGTAAATTATTACCATACTCCTGAAACCAGCGCATAATCCAAGTTCGCGATGAACTATATAATGTACAAATTCCTGACATAGCACTTCTAAGTTTACGTTAAACATCTCAAGTAATTCGCACAAGAACAAAGTGACGAGCATAATTCAGCTAATCGCAAAACTTGGAGAGAAGTTCTTGCGACCTTTAGTTTGGGGATTTCAAAATTGAATAACATTAGTAGTTTGTGTAGTCAGTTACATATTTATAGTATAATATAATAATATTATAATATTTATAATACAGGTAGGTTATTTTTGTTAAAACCGCCAAGACGAGCCAAGCGAAGCACGCAACCTGCAGATCAGAAACTAAATATTCGCATCACCTCAACGATGGTAGCGAAATGGCGAAGCCTTACATATTTACTGATATGACGTGGAATTTGTTGAAGTTAGGGTCGGTAGATTTAGGCCGTGTATATGCAAAAGCTTGGCTCTACATGAGATCTGCTATCTTTTTCACAGGGTAAACCTTTGTGGTCGTCTTGGCAACATTTTACATGAAATGTTTTTGGTGGAATATAAAAATACTAGATGAGTGATGACGCCCGCAACTTCGTTGCGCCAAAATTCGTTTATCGCGCGGAAACCGTACATTTTTCCGGATAAAAGTTTCCCGGGAGTAGTTATAGTGATTTGCTGGTTCATCCAAATTTTTACTCCCGGGACTCAAAGTATCTACACACCAAATTTCAGCAAAATTGGTTCAGCGGTTTAGGCGCAAATACAGACAGACACACTTTCGCATTTATAATATTATTAGTATGGAAGTCATAAAGTGGCATTTTATTTCGATTTTTATCGATCGCGTTTCTTTCGGCAAAGAACCTTTACAGCTAAAGGCGACGTTCAGATTCAGACTCATCGCCTTCACTCTTGTGTAAAATATAAATCCAACTTGCTTGCACAAGCAACCATTGGGCCACAGTATCACATGAACGTGCGGAACAAACATGGAATGCTAAAGCTAAAATAGTGCCTTACAAAACTTGTTATTTGCATGGAAGTTGTGTATTGCGGCCGCTACTTCCCAACTCCTAGAGTAAACATTTAAACTTTGTATCTATTTACTTTACCATACCGATGGGATTCCAGTTGAATAACTGAAAAGTTGACGGTGTGCGCCATTTGTGGTTCCTTTACTCACTTACGTAAGTGCTGATTTAAATTCATGTTTGATAGTGCTGGCGCCAGTAATGCTGGATACAGCGCTAGATTAATAATACTCCCACACCGGTTTCGGTGACGGTGGCCAGTTTCATTGAAACCAGGCCTGTTACGCAGGAATAGTTTTATAGTGCCCAAGTGTGTGCGCAGTGCACAAGAGCAATCTCTATTCCTTTAACTCTCATAACCCAGTGGGACGGAAGACCGACACGACTGGCGAGAAATCAGGCGCAGGACCGACTTTTTACATGCCCATCCGACGCATGGATCATCTTACTTGTCAGACAATCAGGTGATCAGCCTGCATTGTCCTAACTAAAATTGGAAATAACATGTTTCCAACGCGGGATTTGAACCCACGACATCCGGAGTCGAGAGCCACGCTCTAACCCAGCGACCACATAATATGTGGTCGCTAGACCGCAGCACTAGATTAGCACTATAATATCAGTGAATATATGTTGATTTTTGAGTTTACATTGTAATATTCCTCCATACATGCAAAAGTGTATTCGTCTGTCATTCCGATATTTTTTCTGCTATCTAAACGTGATCGCACATTATCACCACGTACGTGCCGATTGCGTTGCATTTAAGAATTCGTTGTAACTTTTATGAAAATAATGTGAAAATGTGATATTGATTATTGTGAAACCTCAAGCACATTCGTCCGCACCGTACGCGCCGCGTTTTGTGTACTATGCGGTGCGCGGTAGGCGGCATACCTATGGCGCGTACGGTACTGAAAAAAAATTGTGCGATCTACTTAAAGCTAAACCCGAGGCTAAACCAATCTTGATGAATTATGGTTTTGAAGTAAGTTTTGAAGATAATCATTTGACACCTATAAAAGAGCTTGCGATAGTTCTTATCCCAGAAATATGTACGTAACTACGTCGCTGGCCCCGGGCAATAAAGGCGTAATATCAAAAAACGATTTGTTCAAGAGAGACAAAATAAGCTAATTTGTTTATAGTGCAGCATCCAGTGGTCCAAAACAAGCGTTTGAAGTATCATATGGAAGCTAATTTTTTTACCAATCTAACCATATAAAATAATTGTAATAGTATAAAATATATTCATTGAAATATTTGAAAAATGTATAATACAAATAATAATCAATATTATTTCAATTGCAACATTGTTAATGACTTTATTGATACACCGAACCTCTGAGTTTCACGACTGTACGACGTATTTTTCGCTTTAGATTTCGAGCGTACTGTTAAAACGGGATTTTCAAAAACCTTTTTAAAAAAAAAAGGAAATTTATTCTCTGTAAAATACACTTTGAAAAATTATTACACTAAGAAATTACGAAGTTGAGAAAACGTCCGCGCTAGCCCGAGGTTGACACTGAACTGCGCTCCCGTCTGGCTAACTGAATAGGATGAGTGGGTGCTGATGCTGCATCAGCACCTTGTCATCATTTCTATTAACTTTCAAGGGATGTAACAACCCCCCGCGTAAGATAAAACTTACCGGTAAGGGTAAGTTTTAAAGGGCTCTTCTGAGCTGAGGCAAAGGAATTTCTTCAGTTGCAGAGACAGAATCAGGAGATTCTGTCTGTATATTACTTGATTCTATTTCACGATTTTTAATTCGGGGTGAACGTTTTCTCAACCTTTGATATAGCTTAAAAATAATAAAAATTAAAATAATTAAAATTATACAGTATGTTAAGATAGGTAAATGGGAGTCATATTGTAAGAGTGGGTCAGGTTTATTTATAATTTTGTTTAATTCGGTAATTATTTGTTTACTAGCAATGTCAGGAAGTGTGAACATGGCTATGTACTTACAAGTAGGTGCAATCATAGCATATGATTGGGAGACATTATCATGTGATACTGGTAGTGGAAACAGTTTATACATACTATATTCTATTCTATAAACTAAAGGAATTCTTATAACGAAAACAATTTTATTTTCTACATAATAACATGATAATTTTGCCATGTCGATGATATTATGAATATTATTCAAATTTAGATTCAGGGGTAGTTCCTGATCTTTTGGAAGATTTTTAATATTTTTTTCAAGTTCATTATAAAATTGTTTTGGAGTTAAGATAGATGGGTGAATCGAGTGGCTTTTCACAAACATTATAGAATTAATTAAATTCTCTACTTTAAATGACAATGTAAAAATAGCAGAAGACAGTTCTTCATACAATTCATTAAACTTAGTTTCTAATTCAACATTTATCATATTTTTACTTAAATAATCAATAGCGCTATTCAAACGAAACTCATTTTCAGCAATTGATTTTAGCGTTTTATTATATTTTTCGAGGGCTGAAGTAGTAATTAAAATATTATCTTTTAATAAGGAAGCAAGTTTTTTATTCGAAGAATTCAATGTTTGAATGGCGTTATTATATCGAATAGCATCATTTTCATCCATAGTTCCAATTATTTGTTTAAATACAGTACCGACACCGGCAAACCATGCTGATCTCTTATTTCTATCGGAGGTTAAATGAGAGATGGCACTATAATCTCTCAGAATACCGTCATAGCGAACTAACAAAGGTCTTAAATGATTTTTACAATTAGTAAAATTAAAGCTATAATTAAAATTACAAAAAGTCTGAGCGGAATCTAAATAGTTTTTAATATTTTCAATATGCGGCTTTATATAGCCAATATCTACAGGGACCAAGACATGGAGCTGATCGTCAGAGATTTCAACTGTACCGACAGGATCGAAGTACGTACCGATACTTTTATTTATTGGTTGTATCATGTTCCATGAGAAAACGCAAACTCTTGCTACGCCAAACCTGGAATATAATAATTTTTTTTAGGCTAATTATATTTTATATTTTAAGATATATTTATTATTATTATAAGGTATCGATTTCAGCCAATTTGACCTTAACGTGTCTTCGATTTACGAGTAAGGTAAGTGTATTATTACCATTTATTTTTACGACTTTATATGGACCTTTCCAGATTGGTGATAATGCTTTACGGAGACGAAGATGATTCTTAACATATACCATATCACCTGCTTTATATTTTACCGGTCTAGAATGTTTATCGTTATAAGTTTTGGATATATTTTTAGATTTTAGGATATTTTCGATGGCTTTTTCTCTAGAAAGTTTTAATCTTTGTTGTAAAACTCTAACATAAGAATTGTAAGTCGGCTCTAAAGATGATTCAAATATAGATGTTGGTATAATAGCTTTGTGACCAAATACGAGTTCATACGGAGTGAAATTTGTTGTTGAGTGAATAGAAGTGTTATAAGTTAGCATTGCAGTATAAACGTATCTATGCCAATTATTTTGATTTTCATTAATAAATGATTTTAAATACTCTTTTAGAGTAGAATGGCTCCTTTCCAGGGCGCCTTGGGTTTGCGGGTGGTATGGCGTTGACCACAGTTGTTTTATTTTAAGGAAAGTACAAGTTTGTTTAAATAATTCGGCGGTAAAATTTGTACCTTGGTCTGTCAGGATAGATTTTGGGATGCCAAACTGAGAAATAAAATGTATTAGACATTCCGATGTTTCTTCGGCTGTAGTATTAAAAATTGGATAAGCAGCTGAGTACTTTGTTAAGTCGTCTTGAAGGGTAAGTATGTATTTTAATTTAGCGGGACCGGCCTCAGGAAGTGGGCCTACTATATCTAAGGCTACTCTTTCAAATGGTTGAGTTGATGTAGTGGTAATTTGCATGGGTGCACGATTACATTTACGAAGAGCTTTATTACTTTGACACAATTCACACCTTTTAACGTAATTTTCTACGTCACTACGCATACTTCGCCAATAATATTTCTCTTGAATGCGTTTTAGCATTCTATTCGATCCTAAGTGACCGGAGATAGGGATGTTATGATTTCCTTTTAATATTTTAGGAATTTCAGACATTGTAGGATAGATCAAAATATTTTTGTATATGTGAATAGTTATATCACTATTATTGAAAAGATACATTAACATATTGTAAATTTTGGAAAAATTATGACTATCGAAGGGATTTTTAAAGTCAGTAATACTTAATTCTTTTATACCCTTGACAACTAACTCATCTCTAAGGTTTTGAAGACTCATGAAAATGTCCTCGTAAGTATTTTTATCATAATAATAAACTTTTACAAATAGAAAATAATAATCAATATCATTATTGGTAAATTTTAAAAATGAATGTAAAGTTCTTTCACGATCTCGAATTAGAGCAGAATCTGGTGTATTACTAAGGATCTCTTCGACGTATGTATTGGACTCATCAAAATCTATAGAGGTAGGTATAATAATTGATTTGACTTTTGTTTTTAATAAATTTTCATTATATTCTAGGATTTTAACATTGGACGTAGATAATGAGTTATTTATCTTTTTCAGGTATTCAGAGTACGTGTCCCTATGGCTCAAGGATTCGTCGGGTGAAGGTAAGTCTATACTAGGACTCGGAATTATTTCATTTGGAATTTCAGGATTTTGAAGGACTTCATCAGGTAATTCAAAGAATTCATCTAAGTCTGGGAGTTCTGGTAGGCCAGGACTTTCAGGTAAAGGTATATTTTCAGGTTGGAGTACAACAGGAGGGGCCTCAGGTGTTTCATTATCTCCTAGGACATTAATTAAATTTTTAGGTTGGGTTATATTTACGGGGTACCGAGAAAGAGCATCAGCATTGGTATTCATCTTGCCCTTCTTATAATGGATTTCATACTCATATTCTTCAAGTTTTAATCTCCAGCGGACCAATCTGGAACCTGGGTCTTTTCAATTAAAGAGCCACTTTAGCGGTTTATGATCTGTTATGATTTTGAAACGGCGACCAAGTAAATATGGCCGGAATACTTTTGTTCCGTAGACTATTGCTAGACACTCTTTTTCGGTTACTGTATAATTTATTTCTGCTTTATTTAATGTTCTTGAGGAATAGGCAATTGGCCTGTCCTTACCAACTTCACCTTGTGATAGAATGGCGGAAATGGCGTAATTCGAGGCGTCACAGGTTAGCAAAAATGGTTTTGTATAATCAGGATATATAAGGACAGGAGCAGAAACTAATTTCGATTTTAATTGTTCAAAAGCTAATTGTTGGGCATTAGTCCATACGAAGGGTACATCCTTTTTTAATAAATTTGTAAGGGATTTTGCATATTTTGAGAAGTCTGGTATGAAACGACGATAATAAGAAGCCAATCCAAGAAAACTTTTAATGTCTTTGGGACATTTAGGAATTGGAAAGTTAACTACAGCTTTAATTATTTTAGGGTTTGTCTTCACGCCTTCATCACTGATAATATGGCCCAAATAGCATACTTCCCTACGGAGAAACTCACACTTTTCAGGCTGAAGTTTGAGATGGAAATGTCTGAGCCTATCAAACACTAAAGATAATTTTTTTATGTGACTTGCTAAGTCGTGTGAATATATTACAATGTCATCAATATATACAAAGCAGTGCAGTCCTTGCAGACCAGATAAAGCTGTATTCATTGCCTTTTGAAAAGTTGCAGGCGCATTTTTTAAGCCGAAAGGCATCCGATTAAATTCGAAGTGGCCCTGTGGAACACTAAAAGCAGTTTTTGCTGCGTCATCAGGTTTCATTTCAATTTGGTGAAAGCCTGATGCGAGATCAAGGGTTGTGAAATAGTTACTCTGGCCTAATTGATCTAATATTTCATTAATTTGTGGAATTGGATAAGCTGCGCCTATGGTAATATCATTGAGTTTTCGGTAATCTATTACAATTCTCCATTTCCTATTTCCAGAGGCATCAAGTTTTTTGGCACAACCAAGATAGGGGCGGACCATGGTGAATTAGAAGGTTTTATAATATTTTCATCTAACATTTTATTTATTTGGGTTTCAACTTCCTGTTTATGTACTTCAGGGAAACGGTATGACTTTACATTAATAGGTTGGTCAGATGATGTACGAATCTCGTGTTGAGCTAAATTTGTACTAGTTAATTGATCACCCGGTAAGATGAATATGTCCGAATATTGGCTGCAAATGTCGTGTATGCAATTTATTTCCTCTGAATTAAGATGGTCAGTCCGTAAAAGATTTAATAATTGTTGTTTTCTTTCGAGACTACTTTGATCTCTGCTAATATTTATTATTTCGTTTGTATTAATTTTATATATTTTTAATAACAAGTTTGATTTTATAGTTACAGGTTTCTCGGACATGTTAAGGACTGTTAGATTTACTCTATTATTATTTTTTACTTTTACTAAGCAATTTGATATCAGAAGTAAATTGGAAATATGCTGATCACATATTATTCCCTCTTCTAGATTTTCTGGATTATCAACTGAGCATTCAATGACTTTTTCTGACCGAGGTTCAATAACATAAGAAGGATCATCAAACGATAACCTAGCACTAAAATTATTAATTTCTAATGACTGTGATTTATAATTTATTTTGCAATCATATTTTAGGAACAAATCATTACCTATTATACCATCATAAGGGATATCAATATTATCAAAAATATGAAAGGTATGTGCAATTTTTACATTAGGATTAAATTGTAATTGTAAATTAAAGTGACCAATACTTTTTAATGAATTACTTTCTGAATCAATTCCTTTAACTGTGACATTTTCTTCATTGCAGATATTTGGTTTAAGCATAAGAGAGCTGTTATTTATCAAACATAAGGATGCTCCAGAGTCTACGAGGAAGATAAGTTCTTTTTCATTTACAGATGTCTTCAGTTTAATATAAGGTAAGTATCTTTTATTAGTAAGGATTTCATAAATTTTATTAGTTTCTTTTTTGCAGGATTTATTTTCTAGGTTAGGAAGATCGTGAGTTTGGGGCTGGCTACCCTGTCCATTGACCTTTTCTATATCAGACAAGAGACCGTGAGTTTGGGGCTGGCTACCCTGTCCATTGGTCTTTTCGATATGAGGAGAATGACCGTGAGTTTGGGGCTGGTTACCCTGTCCATTGGTCTTTTCGATATGAGGAGAATGACCGTGAGTTTGGGGCTGGTTACCCTGTCCATTGGTCTTTTCGATATGGGAAGAGAGACCGTGAGTTTGGGGCTGGTTACCCTGTCCATTGGTCTTTTTAAATTTTGTATCGACTTTGGCTGAAGGAACTTGCCCCGCGCGATACCTAGACGGGACAAAAGTTAGTTTAAATTTCCGTCTACTTCGTCTGTACCTTGGTTATCATTATTTATTTCAGCATAATTAACTTTTGGACGTTGGTTATTATTCGGAGTAAACGGCTGATTTTGCATCCTCCTATTATTGTTATACTCTCGGAGGCTACAATTTTCTAGTACATGACCGGATTTTTTGCAATAACGGCAAAATGGTGCATCTCTTGATGATGATGAATTAGGATTTTGATTATTATTAAAATGTGGCTTAGGCCTAAAATTATCATTCTTAAAAGAAACTCTACGAGATGTATCTGATGGTCGGAAGGATTGTGATGATGATGACCTATAATTATTGTTCGAATGAGCATTAGAGTTATTTGTTGTCTGAGGACGTTTATAAATGCTTTGTTGTATGCGCTCCTCTGAAATAGCGATATTTACGGCCTGATTTAAATTTTTGGGATCTCTACATCGAACAATATTGGAGATACGGGGATGTAATCCTATCAAGAAATGATGGAGCGCCAAGTCTTCCATAGCTGCTGAACGACCAGGGAGTTCGCGTAAGGTGCATTGAGATAAAGTTATTTCTGTAAGCAATTGAGATAGGTAAGTTTCAACTCGTAACGCGTATTGAGTTACGCTTTCATTTAAGCCTTGTTTACACTCTTGGAGGTCCATAAGTATGTGCGCGTGATGTTTGCGCTCACAAAATTGGTTCCGTAAAAAGTCTTTAAGTTGACCCCAATTAGTAAAGTCTTTTATGGAGCAGGCTATTTCGGCTTTGCCTTGTAGTTGACTATAAATAAAGCGGAATAATATTGGTTTTTGATTTTCTGTTGCTAAATCATAGGCGTTGTTACAATTAATTATAAAAGAGTTTACATTTTCTCTGGATCCATCGAATGTTTTAATAAATTTAAATAAGGTGCTGAGGTCTAACTCAACCTTTTCTATACTCGGAGCAACTCCTTTCCGGCCCCCTTTTGGGGAACTAGGTCTCGTTTCGTCGGACGTACCGGCTTCAGGAATATTTAATGACAGACCGTCTTTATTAGCTTTCGACATTTTGAAAGTTAAAATGAAATTAGAATGTCTCACTGAACCTTAACAATAACTCAAGCTGACTCACAGTGCGTAGGCGGCGATGATAACGGGGACGACTCGTTGCATGCTCACTGGAGGTCTCGATCAGGATAAAGAATATTTGGATTAATATCACTAATCACTATGCACTTATGGATTTATTTATTTTTTAACACTTTCCACTTCACACTTTTTCTGGATCGTCGACAGGAAACTCGTCACCTCGCTGGTCGGTGCTGGATACCGCTCTCGGGCTGACTTGGCCCGCAGCTAGGTACCACTTATGACACAGTGGACACAGGGGTGATGATGATGACAGGAACACACTCACGATTGAGATTAGGATTTGGATATTTTTTTTTTTTTTTATGAAATATACTTTATTTTATTTTGGAATTAAAATGTTTTAGGAAATTAATGAGTTCAGATCACGGGAACAAGCGGGAGATACGGATCAACGTTTATTCTACGTATCTTTAGCACTAAAATTTTCACTTTTCACTTTTTTTGGATTTTTGGATTTTCGGACGCGTATTCGGGCGGATCGGGGATTTACGAATCCCACCGCTGCCACCAATGTTAAAACGGGATTTTCAAAAACCTTTTTAAAAAAAAAGGAAATTTATTCTCTGTAAAATACACTTTGAAAAATTATTACACTAAGAAATTACGAAGTTGAGAAAACGTCCGCGCTAGCCCGAGGTTGAAACTGAACTGCGCTCCCGTCTGGCTAACTGAATAGGATGAGTGGGTGCTGATGCTGCATCAGCACCTTGTCATCATTTCTATTAACTTTCAAGGGATGTAACAGTACCAGCCGATTACCACCTTCTTCTGGGAAATCTTACAGCCAAAGCTTAGCTGTATGATGATAGAGGATGCTCTAATCGCTATTTTAGAATCCTATCAATGAATCATATTTTTATGTAATCATTGTAATGGACTGAGTTTATAATGAGATTTTTTTACGATTTTGGATGAAAGTCTATGAAATTAATACGTATCTTTATGTGTTTTACCAATTTTTTGTTTAATTAAATTTTATACGATAATCACTTAAAAACCTATGAAATGACATACTTTTTATTAAATACTAGCTGTCCCGGCAAACGTTGCTTTGCCATAATATAAAGTACCTATTTCGCCCATATTATCGCACAAACAATGGTCGCCCTCAGTCTCGAGTTGTAATAATTTACTATTATTTATTCAACAAATGCACTTATCAATATATAAAGTACCCAGTAGCCGATTCTCAGACCTACTGAATATGCATATAAAATTTGGTAAAAATCAGTAAAGCCATTTCGGAGGAGTTCGTGGACTAACATTGTGACACGAGAATTTTATATATAAGATTAAAATTTGGGAAACCACACAATCCCTGAGTTCGACTACGTCTTATCTCGTAGTAATGTGAGTATTTTTGTTCCTTATAATAATATTTTGTAATTGACATTTAAAAAAGAAATATAATATTACTGCTACCAAGTCTAAACTAAAAATGAAATTTATTTTACACTTATTTATTTTTACAGAAAGCCTTGTATAAGGCGCGCCCAGCATCTGCGTTGCCAACAACGAATAGGGCTCTACTGCACAATATTTTTATGGAAGAAACATAAGAAATTACTATTATCATTTTTAAATTTACTGAAGTAATAGAAAATAAGAATAATTTAGTAGCATTTACTACTTAACAAAAAGAATGGCCTTAATCTGTAATACCCACTTTATCAAGAAGATTTCTCTATGGCCCAATTTTCAATCCTCATTAAAATAGTAGGATAATAATATTATTTGGCTTAACGATTATAAAATTATACTAATAATAACTCAACTATTTAAAATAAATATAATTTGAATCTCTTTAGTACAAAATATTGGCGCTTTGATTTTTGTCAGCAAACGCGGCACCGGTTCGCAAATACCTCGCCCATGACTATTAACAATGTCGGATGTGCAAAATCGACAATTTTTTTTTATTTCATAAAACATGTCCTTATAACCAAGGCTATCATCAGCTGAAAAGAAAAAATCTATATTTTGCATAGTTTCTGAAATAGCTTCATTAAAAATGTCGTATATTACTAAGATAGTCCGCTAACAATGTCGGATAGTCACTACCCACGTTGTTAACGGGACGCGGGGGCGAGTGAGAGCGCTCGATGTGCCACTTCCAACTATGTTAACGGAGGGAAAGGACCTCGCGCTGTCACTTGTTTTTTTTGCAACCTTAGTTACATTTTTTTAATTTTTGACGCCATTTTTAATGTCTACAAGATGAGCACGGCTAATCAAACTAGGTACTCAATGAAATTAAAAAATATATAGTAATAGGGAAAAAAATGCTGATGGAAATATTATGATCGAAGCTAATGCTAGTGTGGAAAATGGTATTTACTATTCTTTATTATATTTTTTAAAGATTTTGAACGGTATAGCTTATGTTTTTATTGCTTTAGATTTGATTATAAGATAAACACTTACCTTCATTGAAATTTTATCGTAGGTCATTTAAAATTGTCGGATGTGCCACATCCGACGTTCTTAACCGGTTTTTCAAATGTGTAAAATGTCGGTTGTACCACATACGACACTTTTAATCAGTTTTATAAATTGTTAAATTGTCGGTAGTACCACTTCCGACATTGTTATGGGGATTTATAAATTGGCAAAATGTCGGTATTACATCATAATCATTTCACTTATTTTTCTAATTGGTTTAATGTCACTTGGAGTTTGTTTCATATCTGTCGTTGCTTAAACAATTTTCAGAAGGCTTAAAAAATAGGTCATTTTTGTACGAAAAATAAGTTTTTGTTGGCACACATACACAATGAATGAATATAATTTTTTAATTCAATAATCGTGTTTTTACGATTTGGTGTCTAATAGCTGATTTTCTCGGTATTTTTCTAATACAAAATAGTAATAAAACATAAGCTATAGTGTTAAAAATCGTAAGAAAGGTATTAAAAGGACCTTTTTTCACACTAGGTTTAACTTCAGTCACAAGATTTCCATGAGCATTTTTTTCCTATACTACTATTATAATTTGCTCAAATTCGTTGAGTAGCTAGTTTCATTAGCCTTGTTGATTTTGTAGACATTGTAAATGCAAAGCTTGTAACATGTCTTAACAAACATATATATTTACTCAGATTATATAAAAGTGAAATTATTCTCAAAAAATACCATAGAATAATTATTGATAGAGAATCTCGGATGAAGAAGACTGCTTTTGATTAATTAATCTAATAAATAACTATCTAAGTTTTTCATGAAAACGGAGGCTTTGGTAGTACGTAAGTGTCCTTAAAATGTAGAGATTTTTAAGAACTACCTGATTCCGCAAACTTCGTTTCGCTGACAAATTAATGGACCTGCAAAACAGTCCTTTGTCAGTATTTTCTGTATTTCCCACATAATATTAGGGCAAATTCATATCTCCAGCGTAATTGGCAGATGTCGATAAGATCCATAGCAAGTTGTTCGACTTGGAAAATATAATATTTTCCATAACAAATTCGTGGTAGCCACCGCCGTTGCCGCGTCGACGCCTTGTTTTGACCTTTAATCAAACTGCCCTAACTTCTAAAATATTTGCCCCATGGTTATTATTTAAAAGACAATTCTATTCTTTACAGAATCACAATTAATATATTGATATTTATTTAGGTAAGGATCTATTGTTAATATGCAAAAAAAGCTACGCTAGTAGGAGATGATTTGAAGTTAATTTTTAATGGAGGAAAATATGGTTATTATTCGCTAACCACAAAAGATACATTTATGCTGTCCCGGACTTTTTTGTAGATAATGATGAATACTTTAAGTATTTGCAATATTATTTCTATGAATCAGCTGTATTTTTCGCAGCGCAAGCGAAATAATGTAATTTATTGCAAAATTTTACCACTTTGAGTTATATTTTTGTGATTTTCAGTATGATCCCTTATATTTTTCTGAATAATACACTACCTATGTTCTTTGAAAACAATGTAGCTTACCAAGAATAAAAGAATTTTTAAAATAAGTTCAGTAGTTATTGAACCTATTCAATACAAACAAGGATAGAAAAACTTTTCCAAACACGAAACAAACTTTTTCCCTTTATGATTGATACAAAAAAGTATATTCATTTTTTTAAGTTAATTTACGTTATGGTATCAAAAAGTCAACAAAATAGTGATGGCAATAATTTTTAATTTCAATGTTTTAAGTTTATTTACATTTCGGACGTTAATTTGATTTTCCGAATTATTTACGCCATAAGAAATGTTTTGTATTTTCATGCATACAATGTTTTTACGTTTTATTTGACAGACGTCCATAAAAAGATATATTTTCTTTAAATTGTTGTCATTTTTGTAGGTAATTTCTACATGCGACATATTTTTAAATTAAAAGTTATCACTTAACAATGGCGTAAGTGCCACTTCCGACAAGCAATCATTGATTTTGTACAATCAACAACGTCGGTTCTGGCACTTCCGACAAATCAGCATTACTCGTACTCCGTTAAAAAGGTCAGAAGTGACTTTTCTCATATTTATTCATAAAATACGGGATACTCCTAATAATATACTAAACGTAAATAACTTATAGAGCACAATCCTGAAATTTCATGATTCTACTTGAATTAATTAAAAAGTTATTCACAATTTAGACTTTGAATCGCTCTCCTGTAAAGTTGCTGTTTTTCACATCCGACATTGTTAATAGTCATGAGCGACCTTTTTTGTATCTTTATAATATTGTTATAAACAAATATTATACAATTTTAAAACAGCAAGTTTATCCTGCTCACTGTTATCATTTTATTCATTCCGAAATTATAACAATTTTTGAAATTTTAGGTGTTTTCTTCACAAATTACCAATTTTTAGCTAGGGTTAGGCTCATTTTTAATGAACTACCTTTGCTACTTAAACTGTTAAATCGCTTTTTAAAATCATTGTACACATCTATGAAGATAAATAAGACTTATTTAGAATGACAGATTTCGTGATTAAAATCAAATTTTATATTGATTTCGCCATAACTGCTTGAATACGCGCGCCTCCAGATTTCTTCTGACTTGGCGTAGATGGGTATTCAAAAAATCTTTTCTAACAAAGCAATCTACAAAAAGCGGGGGTTTTAAGATAGGTAGGAATGGTTCCATATGTGGTATAAGTTATACGCTTATAAGTCACGCACAAGTATGTCAGGGAGAACTTTTCAAACAGCCCTCGTATATAGTAGACGTTCCACGTGGCTCCGCCTACGTAAATTAGGAATTAACGGGAACCGTACATTTTCCTGCAAAATTAATTTCCTGCGTCCCTCATCATGGTCTGCTCTATATTTGTGCCAAATATTATGAAAAATCATCCAGTAGTTCGTGAGATAAGCACTTTAAAATATTTATCTCAATTTTTTCCACAATTTCCTCAGATTCCTCGCTCTTATAGGTCGCAGCGTGATTTTATATAGCCTCAAGCCTTCCGCAATAAAGAGACTATCCAACGCTTATTCCTTGCTAAGTTAAGTAGTGTTAAGATGTTCACCGGTTTTTTGTGTTATGTTTCATAGAGTAATGTATGAATACATTTTTAGTTTTAAGAGAATTTTCCGTGCAATAAAGCTGTCATTATCATTTATAACTAAATATTAATTTAAAAATATGAAAAAATAGGGGTTATAGACCGATACTTAGAGAAGCCAAAAATCGAATTACATTAAAAAGGGCGTAACCGGCGTTTACCACTTTATTGCCCGGGGCCAGCGACGTGATAATTTGTGAATTTCTTTGCAATTTATTATTATGTTCGTACCAATTACTATTATTAAGAATTGATTAGCAGAATGAAGTTACAATAATAATTAATGAATAATAATAATTCACCGACTTTGAGACCTTATGTTACAAGAAATTTTCGAAATATTTCATAGTTTAGTAATAAACAGACATCAAAAGGTACTTTGATCGTCTCAGTCAACGCATATTTTGTACGCTTCATTGCCATCGAGACAAAGGTCTTGTCGTACGAATTTACAATTATTATAATTTTGTTTGCACGTTGTCGACAGAAGTGTTGATAAATAGTTAAGTGTACAGTTTATAGTTCTATAATGAAAAATTCTGTGGACACTTTGTTGATCGACATGACATTAGCAAAATATGTCAGACGTCAAAAATGACAACGTCAATTGAAGTGGAGAAACAGAAAATTGTGGGTAGCTTAAAAAAAAATAATATTTATATTCTGGGCGATCAACAACTAGTTAATTTGCCAGTCAATTTGTATCGGTCAAGGCAAAATAAGTGGAATGACGTATATAGTATAGATGGTTTTATAAAACCTTTTGCTTCTGGTTCTTATATACTCAGTAGCTGTCGTAACCTAAGTAAGATATTATGTAATGATGACATTGTAATATTAAGTATCGGGACAATTGAAAAAAATCCCTACTTATTATTATCAGACCTTTGCTGCACACTTGAATGTTTAAAAAAATGTCATGTATTTATTTTAGGGGTATATAATAATCTATTTCTAAACACAAATTTGTTAAATTACAATATTGAACAAATTTCTAGAAACTTTTCTAACTGTAAATATATAAATATACAGTACAATATGAATTGTTATGGACATAAATTCAAATCTTTAAGTCAGTATTTGTGTTTTAAATGTAATGTAGAAATTGACAATATAAACTATAAAAGAATGTATGTGGATAAACCAGTTAGGAAATCTTATATGAAGGAAGTTAATGTAAAGGGCACAATACCTTATTATTTTGGTTTATCGTCTAAAAATCTTAATAATAAGTCCAATAACACAAAAACTAAGTGTTTAGATGGAATAAAAAAAGGCACAATTCCTTATTACTTCAAAAAAATAAACCCAATTATTAAAAATGATAAAAGTACGCCAAATAATACTATGTTTTTTCGAGAATAGCTCCTCTAAGACTAATAATACTATAATTTTGGCACACATTAACATTCAGGGATTGCTTAATAAACAATTGGAATTAGACCTATTCCTTAAAAGCCGCAATATTAATATTTTCTGTATTACAGAACACTGGCTATCAATTGAACAAAGTAATACTTTAAATAATAACTTTTATAAGGTTACTAGTTCGTTTATAAGAAAGGAAACTATACGCGGTGGGTCTCTTATTTATATACAAAACGATATTAAATATAAAGAACGTACTGATATAGTTACACTTTCCTCTGAATGTACAGCAGAAATTTCGTGCGTTGAACTGGAACAATATATTGTAATCTGTGTGACCGACCCCCTCAGGGCGATTTGTAATCATTTGACTCGACATTAGATAGTGTATTAAATCGTTTGCTGACACAGAAAAAAATTATACTATGTGGTGACCTAAGCATAAATCTACTGGAGAAATCATCAAAATGTGACAGACTACTTAACTTATTTGCAACCTTTGATCTTAAGTACTTATTTTTGGAGCCAACTAGAATAACTTCACACTCAGCAACTTGCTTGGATAACATTTACTGTAATTCCAGTTGCATAGAAAAGTGCTTATTTAGTGATCGAACATCAGACCACCTAGGACAACTAGCGGTTTTTCCAGTTACAACAAATAATTCCATTAAAACAATCACATGTAGACTGATTACATCAGCTAAAATAAATATTTTTAGAGATAATATCGCAAGCAAAATTCTAAATATAGATGTTACCCATAAAGATCCACACATTTTTTATGATAAATTGCATGATGTTATTATAAAGGAACACGACATGATTTTTAAGACTAAGACGTTTAACATTGATAAGAAAATAAAATTTTGTGAATGGGCGACACCTGGCATTTACATCAGCAGAAACAAATTATACGACTTGTATGACTTAAAGAAATATAACTTTCACCCTCTATTTACTCAGTACGTTAAGAATTATTCCAAAGTATTCAAAAAGACCTGTCTGGCTGCCAAATCCTTATATTTAAGTAATAAAATTAAGAGCTCTAGTAATATTATTCGCAGCACTTGGAATATAATAAACAACGAAACCAGGCGATCTAAAACAAATGAACGCAAAATAGCACTTAACATTGATGGTTTGACAATATCTGATAATCTAGAATTAGCTCATTTTTTAACAACTATTTTGTGAATATACCCTTAGAATTAACTCACTCCCTTGATCCTTCTTCAATAAAAGCAAATGAGTTATTAAGAGCTAATGTAGAGGAAAATGTGACTTTGTTTAACTTCAAACACATTAACCCTAATGACATCTTAAAGATATTCAAGACTCTTAACATGAAGAAATCTGTAGACTTATGGGGTATTTCAGTTAAATTGCTCAAAATTATTATAACTGAATTATCGCCATATTTAGCCGCTTTATTTAATCGCTGTATAGATGTCGGGGTGTTTCCCCGACTCATGAAGCAGTCTAAAGTTATACCATTATTTAAAAACGGCTCACAAAGTGACCCTACTAATTTTAGACCAATTTCTATTTTGCCAGCAATAAGTATAATATTTGAGAAGGCCATACTTATACAGTTACAGAGTCACTTTAATATCAATAAGCTATTTCACAATCGTCAATACGGTTTCACTAAGGGTGTCTCAACAACAGATGCTGGTGTAACATTGATTAAATACATACTTAAAGCTTGGGAAGATTCTCACGATGTTATCGGCGTGTTTTGTGATCTGTCAAAAGCCTTTGACTGCGTTGATCATCGCACACTTCTACTCAAACTAAAGTACTATGGTATTAGAGATGCAGCACTTAATCTGATTAAAGATTATTTGACGGACCGAGTACAATTCGCAGATGTTGATGGTGTTAAATCATCGGGTTTGCATACCAAAATGGTCCTAAGATGGAACCCTGAGGAACCTCAGGGTTCCATCTTAGGACCATTTTTGTTCCTTATTTACATTAATGATCTTCCATTTTTTATAGAACATTTATGTGAAATTTTGTTATTTGCCGATGACACATCCGTTCTTTTCAAAATCAATCGTAAAAATCCAGATATCAACAGCATAAATAGAATACTTACTCTCATACTACTAAACCCAAAAAAAACTAAATGTGTCAAATTTACTATGCCCAATGTTAAGTCCACTAGCACAATTAATATTAAAATTGGTATAGATAATTTAAACTTAGTCGATTCTACAATGTTTTTAGGTCTTACGCTTGACCGTAAATTGCAATGGGGACCTCACATTTCTAACATAGCTAAAAAACTTAGTTCAGCCGTTTTTGCTATTAGGAAAGTAAGACTTTTGACGAACGTTGAAACAGCACGTATGGTTTATTTTAGCTACTTCCACAGTATCATGTCTTATGGTTTATTATTGTGGGGTAGTGCAGCTGACATTCAGACAATATTTATTCTGCAAAAACGAGCAATACGTGCCATATATCGACTAGGACCCAGAGATTCTTTGAGAGAAAAATTTAAAGATATAAATATTTTGACAATTGCATCTCAATTTATCTTTGACAATATCATGTACATTAGAAAAAACATTCACAATTATGACCAAAAAGCTGATATTCACCCTTTCAATACCAGAAATAAGAACAAGTTAGCTAGTAACTATTCACGGCTTCATAAAGTACAAAATTCATTTGTGGGACTCGGCATACTTTTTTATAACAGATTGCCTGCTGAGATTTTAGACTTACCATTTACTAAGTTTAAGGGATGTATTAAAAATCAATTACTGAATAAAGGTTATTACACGACAAATGAATATTTTAATCACATTCAACCATGGAAATGATTAGGTATTAATTATTTGTAATGTTAGTTGCAATTATTGTAATTGTTAAATGTTAATTTAATTATTTTATTACTATTTTTGCTCTACTTTATCTGACATAAATTATAATATTTGTGACATTCACGGTTAATGATTAATTGGTAATTTATTTTTTAATTTTGGACATTATAATTTAATAAAGTATGATATTAAATAATAATTATTAAGTATGTATGACTTAGGTATTTTTATGACAATATGGTAAAATATTATGTTGTAATTGGTAACAGATGTCATTGGTAACAGGTGACAGGAATGTAATTTGTATATCTACTTATTAGTTATTAGGTTTTTGTGATAATAATTTAACGAATATATTATCTACTACAATTAATTTATATTACAATGGTTTTGACGTTCATAAGTGTTACTGTGTGACCTATGTGAATAAATGATTTTGATTTGATTTGATTTGATTTGATCTACAAAAGTTAAAATGAAAGGCGGGAAGCCTTGGCTTATAGTACAGCAGCAAAAAAAAGTGTATGTCTAGATCAATTATTTTTCGATTTCACAACTGGTCTTATAAAAATGTTACTTCAAATAACGAATCCGAACTTAATTAATTCCTGTCTCACATAATCATTGCATCCAAAACATCAAAAAAGTGTCAAAAAAGTGTTCATTTTTTTCAATTTTCAAATAGGATTAAAAAGAATTTAGGTAATTTTAAAAATCGAATTTGAACGTTTTTTAATATCCGTCTTACATTACCTTGCACCAGAGATATGCTACGATCATGTCTCTGCCTTGCACCAAACTCGTGTAAAAAGAATAAGTATCTATCAAGTTCATTTTTTTCCATTTTTGAAATACCCAACGCGATAAAAAAAGTAAACTTGAAAATCGAAGTGAGAAATACGCGGAGTGTTGTTTTGTTTTAAAATAAAAATCAATGATAATAAATATTATTATTATGATGAAGGAACCATGCTCATAATTTCTGCATTAATATAGAAGGTAAGCGTTTCCGATTCCCTGCTTTTATATCAGTACACGTGTCAGAACAATACAATAATTATCGAGTATCGAATTTAGTCGCTTGTCCTAAACAATCAGGCAACTCACATACGGGCAAAAACTAAACACATCGGCTCGCTAACTATAATGTAAGGGTCAAAGGGTCCAAACTGAACTAGTTCGCAATTTCGGCACTCAAATATTTGCTTAGTACAATTTATAGGATTCAGCGTTTATAGAATTACGTCAAACCCTGGGTACTTAGACATGTCACGTTCGATAAATTCGAACGCGTTAAGCTCCGTTTAGACCAAACGAGCGAATGCTCATTCTAGTTAAGCTCTTTTGATGTAAACTAACAACGAGCATTCTTTCGTTGTTCTAGTGTGTTCGCCACGTGTTCGGCGGTAAATAGGTAGAATGCTCTAAGAATCTCGCTCGTTTGGTGTAAACGACGCATGAGCGCTCGAGCAATTGCCTAGAGCGTTCTTTCGTGTTCGGACGTGCTCGCTCTTCGAGGCGGTCTCTTCAAAGGGATTTTAGTGTTCTTGATATTTTTACTTTTTGGCGGCTGGTTTTAGGTAGTTTATCAAAGGTTATTTCGTAAATATGGATTGGAGTAATGAAAAATGTTTACAAATGATAGAATTATACCATAACAAAAGATGTTTATGGGATCCAACCTTTGATGACTATAAAAATAAATTAACTACTTATCGTTGACGTATGAGCAATGAGCATTCGCTCGTTTGGTCTAAACGGAGCTATATGATTCTCATCTATAGAGCAAAAATTCTTATTCTTGATGTTCTTGTTGATTCGATTGGTGTAAACGATCTAAAGTATGTTGTAACGAATTATAGTTTACACTAAACGAATACGAAAGAATGTTCTTGTGCTGTTCTTGCTCTATGTTCTTTTGGTGTAAACCCACCTTTACGACTTACGTGATATGAACATTTTTGGTTTGAAAATATCATTTTGGCATCGCGTTATTAGAGTTGACATCTTAAGGCTCGTCCACATTTTTATCATTTGCGCGATCAGATCTCCGATCAGATCTCCGTCGCGTATCATCGAAGCGTGTCAAAATGATACGCGTATCATGATACGCCCCGATCGCTATTAACCGCGTATCTGATACGTGTAGTATCAAATACGCGCATGATCGGCAGAATGATCTAATAGGCGTCCACACTATGATACGCATACTTACACATACATACGGCGCGATGATCGCGATGGATATCTGATCGGAGATCTGATCGCGCAAATGATACAAATGTGGACGCACCGTTAGGTTTGTCAAATGCGAACATTTTTATTTTGCAACTTAGCTACAGAATTGTCGAATGCAGGATGTCTTAGCACCCTGCTACTTGTTACTTTCGTTTGTTTTGATTGAGTTGACGGCTGGAAGTTTCATAATCTTTTAAGATGTCGGTTTTCTCGATTAGCATAAAGTTTGTGGGGGTTTGGTTAACGTGACGGTACACAATTATTATACTTAAACTGAGTTTAATTAACTAGGATTTGTATTTTAAATAACATTGTATGCTGAGCGTTAACTATATTATAATCAAACTCAAAAGGATAGTAAAGAATAGATGACTCTAAAAAGAAGAGTTTCGAAAGTGTTAAAACTGATTGAGATGAAATCACATACGTTGCAGTCCAACGGCAATTATAGTCACTTTCTATCAGGTTACTTCATAAATAAAAATAATCGGCCAAGTGCGAGTCGGACTCGCACACGAAGGGTTCCGTACCGTTATAGAGCAAAAATAGGCCAAAACTTGTGTTTTTTTTTAATTTTTATTTTATTTAAATATCATTAATAATTATTAAAGTACACATATAATTAAGGCCTTTGTGAAAATTTCAAGTGCCTAACTGTTGTCATCATTGATACCGAGCAAAAAATGTTTGAAAAATCACGTTTGTTGTATGGGAGCCTCCCTTAAATATTCAATTTATTTTGTTTTTAGTATTTGTTGTTATAGCGGCAACAGAAATACATAATCTGTGAAAATTTCAACTCTCTAGCTATTACCGTTCTCGAGTTATAGCCTGGAGACAGACGGACAGACGGACAGACATCGAAGTCTCAGTAATAGGGTGCCGTTTTTTACCCTTTGGGTACGGAACCCTAAAAAGAACTAAATAAATAACGCATATAAATTAACAGAAAAGTATTTGATACTTATAGTGAGTAAAATCTTTAATTTTATAACTTTAACCGTTAATAACAAGGAAAACATTTTTTGTTAACATGCTTAAAAATTCTCATTTCATTAACTGGGTAGTTTAATGTCGTCGTTATCACGGCTTCAGTTGTCTGGGGATTTGTACGGGGAAATTGCGGTGGACATAAGGCGCTGTCTTTTATGGTCCACCCACAGGTGCAGTCCTGGGTAATTGAATTTGCTGTGTGGCGGTGATTTCGTAATAAGCCGGAAGCGGTGTAAAACAGAGATTGCTCGGTGTAAGCGCATACTAAAAGTGGTGCTTCAGCTTTAAGAAGACCTATACAAACATGAACTCAAACACTGCGTATCTACTTACGCAGTGTTTGAATTTTAGGTCTTCTTTGATTGGTTGAAGTGTTTTATATAATACAAGAAGACGCCTGCAACTCCGTTGCGCCAAAATTTTGTGTTAAATCAAGCAACTTTCCGGGATAAAAATGTATTATATTATTATGTTTTTTTCCCAGAACTTAAAGTATCTCCATACCTAGTAAGATCAGTTCACCGCTCTGGGCATGAAAAGGTAACAGACACACACTTAGGTATCATTAGTCACTCAAGCAAATAGCAGATTCAACTATATGACTACGATATATCTACGTTTCTTTATCAAAATACAGTCAGATTTTTTTCAAATTTTTCAACGACTCACAACCACCACACAACTCAGCTTTTAGAATCCCCCTGAGAGTCCTTTAATTATTGTTACACGCACTGCATCTAATAACAGGGCACTCATTTCGCGAGACAATTTCGTCGAATTACGACCTCTGAGAGTAGAAGTTAAATGAAAGGCTTATGCCGACCGCACACTGTTGGTTTAGGATGTTGATAAATACATTTTGTTAGTCGCGAGTTGTTGCATTGTTGGGTGTTGGTGGGGAGCTTGTATACAAAAAAATATGTTTAAAGAGATGGTCATAAAAAGACTCCCATACAAAAGTGGCAAGTAATTTATTAAAGAGCAGCCTCAAAAATATATGGTGAGAATGACAACTCATTTTGTTCATTAGACAAAAATCATTTTGTCTAGAAGTAGGTGTATAATTATTGCAATTTAAATTACTTAGGGAGAAGATTGTGAAATTCATTTTAAACAAAACGATATTTATATCGCCCCATGCACTTGTTCAATGAGAACTTAATTTTATAAAACGAAGTTTTAAGTCTGAAGTGGTGAAATCCCCCCTCAGTAGTTGAATAAAAAAAGTATAATAATTTCAATTGATTAAAACAAGCTAGGTGTTTGTGACAAAGACAAAGTAATAGTGAAAATTGTACATTTCATCTTTGATAACGTAACCTACAGATCTGCCAATTGTACTTGTACCTAGTTATTAATCCTCCAAGCCCACTGACCTCCATTATACAAGTACGCTGGACTTATGATACCCACCTGTTTTTTGTGCCTATTTGAAGCGGAATCAGCGCCCCCAATGCGGAAGAGAACTAAACTTGACGTAAAAATAACGTTTGAAAGCCGCCTTGACGGCCTTGTGTTAAAATAGCTGTCATTTCAAGGGATATCATAAGTCCAGCGTACTTGTATATAGACCTGCGGGACTAGCTTGTTTTGAGGTGTTAAGTTTCAAAAATTCTAAAGTTTCTGAATTTTTGCACATGGATGGAGTGATGTCTTATTAGGTTATTTTTAAATTTTGTGTCATTTCCGATAATAGGTTTTTGAGAAAATCAAAATTTAGTAGTCGATTTTTTAAAATTTGTATAAAACTAGCTAGCAAAAACTTAACTTAAAAATAACAATAGCATCATATCTAGATTAGTCTGTGGATTGTAGGTACCTAATTTGAACCATTTTAGCCCATTGCAACCCGAAATATTGCCAGTTATTTAAAACACTATCTAAAAAAAAAATAGAGTTTCTGAAATCACAGTAATTGGGCTCAAGTCTATTAAATGAAGCCATAGAATAATTTTGTGTCAGATTCATCCACGATATTTCGAGATTTTAATAATTTTTATTTTTGCAAGCTCCAAACACTACGAAAAAGATATTTTTAATTAAAGGCGTTTACATATTCAACATTTTAAAGAAGTAAGAAATATATATTTTCATTTTGAGTCCTTTTCACCAATTGCTTTAAAAATTAGATACAAAAATATGAACAGTATGAAAGAACCGGGTGAGGGCGAGTGTGAGACAGAACTTTGCGCAGTTCTGTCCTACCGTTTTTAGGGTTCCGTAACCAGAGGGTAAAACGGGACCCTATTACTGGGACTTCGATGTCTGTCCGTCTGTATGTCTGTCTTCAGGCTGTCTGAGATACAGCCTTTAGATAGACATACAGACCCGCTATGGATAAACTGCTGATTTTTTAAAATTGTGTATTATCCATTTCGCAAAAGCAAAATAATAATGTTTTATCCGCGCGCTACGCTGATAGTGATAATGATAGTTTTCACCCGCGCACTTCACACCCCGCACTGGCCCAACGCATTCAAAAATGTCAAAATTTTTCAATTTTATAATAACCAGAGTAGACAGAATTATAGAGTATGTCGACTTAGAACTGATGTTGACATTTTTATATTTGACGTATTATGACGAAAATCGTCGCTAGGGTTGTTGACTTAATTACCTATGAAATTAAAACTATGACATATTCGCTGGACGTGTTCCTCTTTGGTCGTATTGTTGTTTGTGTTTTGGCACATGCGATTAAAATTGTCAGAATCCAATTTTGAAATCTTTATTTTAAATATTTAAAAATAAATTATATCAGCCAGCGCGAGGCACATTCCGTTCATAATCCTAGTGAAACCCGACGAATTTGACAGATATTGAAACCTGTCCGTTTCTTTGCAGTCGAACTACTGGTAGTTATGTCTATTGTGTAATAACTCTCGTAATCCCCATCTCGCCCGAGCATAGTATACCGCAAAAAAATAGATAAAATTTGGCGAAGTTAGAGTCAAATTGTAGGTACATCTGTACCTGTCTGCTGATATCAATTTTTTCTTGCGTATGCGTATATGTAAAAATTTTGATTGTGGCAAACGAATGCGCTTCGAAACAATCAGAATTGGTTTGAAACAAATTTTGCAGATAAGGTGGCTGAACTATGTGCTATTGAAATAAGCTACTCTTGCTACTTTCTAGCAGCTTTCCTCACGTAAATTTCGTTGAATACCATAGAACGCCTAACATTTTGTAATAAAAATAGCCTACGTTTTAATGGAATACTTTAATTAGATGTACTGTAGGAATCAAATTATCTCAATCTAATCGGCAGTTTTTGTGTACAAAAGCAATATGAATTTTGAATATAATACAATCTTGAAAAAATTATACGTGGTCGGTGGTACGAGTATGATAGAGTTCGTCCCTAGGGTTGTTACCTACAAATTAAATAATATTATTAAGTACAAATAATATTAAGTATAAGACCTATGTTTTTTCACGATTGCAATATTTTAGCATTAAGAATAAAACATGTTTTCTAGGAAACGCAAATATTTCATCGACAATACTCATGTGCCCCTACTCCCTAGCGGCGAATTTAGAGTATCTTGTCTAAAGGCTTCTACTGATTGCGCGAACCCGGTCCAGAGTGAAGTTGGTTTTCACAAGTTTGACATGTGCCGATCGTGTTCAGGTTGTACAAATTTGACATGTTCAACGGTTCGTCGTCCAGCTACAGTTCAACAAGGCTTTAAATGAACGTAGCGAGAAAAGAAACTAATGCTTCTACCATACAAAATTTTTATTTTTGACATGTGTTTGACGGTTCTCCTTTACCAGCAGCGCCTCGTCCTCATCAATTAAAGCCTTGGAGCACTACACACTTACAGATCCCTGACGCGAACGAACCCCGTCCGTCAAACCAAAATAATTTTATGTCAAACCGGAATGACATATTTTGTAAAATAATTGTTTTCGGAGTTTAAATTCTATGGGATTGCAATAGTTCTAAATGCCAAAAAGCATCCTTTTCATTGAGTGTTACCAATTCTGAAAGAAATATTTTCACCACACTGTATTTGCATAGCTCTGGCCGGATACAAAAATGATTTTTATGTCAATTAATTTGTTTTTTTTTTTTGACAATTTGTTGTATCTAGATGTGGTTTTATTTATCGACGAAAATATCCTTAGTTTGCAATCAAAATTTTGGTCGCATTAGAGCCGGATCGGAAATATCAATACGATGCCACTAGGAACTATTCAAGAAGAATTAAAAACACAGCTTTTAAAACTAAAAATAAATTCAGAAAAACGTCCAAGGAAAAAAACCAGCTGCCAACCAGTGGAGTCACCAGTCCCATGTCCTCCATAAAGTGACCATGTATGAAGTGCCAGGGGTAGTTATTGGGAGGAACAAAGCGTGTCAATTCCACCAACGTGTCTGGGTTCCACATTTAAATAGTTTACTGTTTTTAATAATTGAAAACAGAGTAAACAGGCGCTGTGTTTCGCCGAAAGACCGGAGGCCCAATCCCCTACAGGCTAAAACCCTAGATGGAATAGGGTTGTAGGTTAGGGGACCCCTAACCTCTTAAAAGGCCGGTAACACACCTGCAGCGCTTCTGATGTTGCGAGTGTCAATGGGCGACGAAACTTGCTTTTCATCAGATGACCCGTTTGCTCGTTCGCCTCCTTATTTTATAAAAAAAAGATCTGTCAAAACCATACAAATTTATAAGTAAGCATCTACGCGTCGCGTTGCGGTCTAATTTAAGCTGCGCAGCCAATGGTTTGGAATCGGAGCGTACGCAGTTACGCACTACGATTTGTTACTTTGTATCGATTTATATGGTACTGCGACCACTGGATACTGACCGGTATTTATGACGAAGACGTCTTCCGCAGAGAACGCGTCATTCGGATTCCGAAGGTTTCAAGTTCTGACGCATTTGCGACGACGCGACGGCTATACATAGATACTTATTCACGATGAATGACGATATTTTAATTACTTTTGTAGAAAAATATGAAGAAATTTATGATCTAAGACTTCAACACCATCATAACCAACTGCAGAGAGACAATATTTGGGATGAAATTGGGAAATAATGAATTTCGTTTTCTCTTGTTTTTCTTTTCCTCTTCTGATAAAATACAGCAAGTTACAACAATATCCTCGCCACTATCCTCTATAAGGGCTCCATTCCACCGCGGCGCACAAAGAGACTACGCACGTGCGTCAAGCTTCGCTTTGACATGGACACGGACACGCTGCGCACGAATTGACTCAAGTCAAAGAAATTAATCCGTGCACGTCCACGCAAACGCGTGGCCGTGCACAGCGTGTGCCGCGGTGGAATGGAGCCTTAATGCAAATGCACGTTAACAGGCTATGATGGACTAAAAATAACTAAATTGCCTATGATGAAACCGAATGCAGTGGACGCACCCCATCGGCATTTCGTAAATGGCGAAATGCCGATGCGTACGCTCCGATCCAGTGGACGCGCAGCTTTAACCGTAAAACTTAAAAGGTAAATTGCGATTTGCTGCTTTTGATTTATGACGTATTATAAAAAATACTTATCTTTATCCAAACGCCTGATGGCAACCCTACTTGCAAAGGTACTCGAACCAATTTGTCAGTTTCATTTTATAAATAGAATAAAATTCAAATCATTGAACAGTGAACACTAAACAGGATTTTATGCGGATTACGTAGCTTAAGTAGTTTTTCTTCAACAACTTAAAATAATACATAAACTTTTTCAAATCTGCTAATAAATTATAATGGTAGAATTTTTAGTAACTATTAAAATATTGATTAAGCTTTAAGTTTTGAAATTAAGTTGAATATTTGTGAAAATAAGATGCAAATTTTTCATTTTGTTTTCCATCGAAAAAATTATAAAATATCGTGTTTTCTCTTACACAGGCCCTTAAAAATATGATGTTGTATCTATGTTAAAAAATAAAATAGTTTGTGGCCTATTAACAAGTATAAAAATCAATTTCGCTTTACTTAATCGTCAATTTCTCTTAAAATCGGGGCTGAAAAGGAACTAAATTTTGAAATATGGTTTGCATAGAGCTTTTAATTGTAAATATGTAAACTCTAAAAACTTTAATTACTTTTTGTAGCTTTTACGGAATGTTGAAAGCAAAAATATAAATTTCTTCAAAACCCGTGGATGAAAATGACACAAAACTTTAGCAGTAGCAGACATCAACAAACTAAACCATACTATACCGTTTTTACAAACTCTAATATTTTTTCGACGCAATTAGGCGACGTTTCTAATATTTGCTAATTACTGGGAAACCCGTGGATGAATCTGACACAAAACGTGTCTGCACATCAGTTACTGCCCTAGCAATATCCCAAAACCTAAATTTTAAACTTTAATTTTTTTTTCGGCCTGTAGGGACCAAAAATCTAAATCCCTAAATATCTCTGGAGGCTGTCGTCCAAAATGACACAAAATCATTTTTTAGGTTCACCTAGTGGTCCCAAAACTATACGCAAAAAATAAGAAACTTTAGAATTTTTGAAACCAAAAAATCTAGTCCTATCGGTCTATATAATGGAGGTCAGTGTTCAAGCCCCATAAGAGCACGTCCGGTGATCGCGACAACAATAGATTAACAATAGATTTCCAATAATCCGCGATCGAAGGATTAATTAGCAATGAAGACTTACCCATTAACGGATGACAATTTAAACAATATCCAACATTTAACAACAACAAATTAGCGCTACAACAAACATCAAACAGACCGCAGCAACAAACATCAATTACCGCGCGCATTAATTAAGCGACGGTAAATATGTATATTATATAACTGTCTGTAATTGAAGAGGTGAGTGGAAGAATCGAACAAGTTACATTTCGTACCATTCGGACAATAACTAATTTTTTCCCTAATTATTTTAATAAAACTTGTAACTTATCTACTTCATAACATAGCTAATGTATCTGGCTACACATATAATCCATAGTTTTTCTATTTCAAATAATTTTTCCGGCCCTAAACCCTCCATTTAAGCAAAAAAACGGGAAGGTTTTTCATGTTACTTACCTTATTCTTCCACTCACGTCTTGAATTATGTCCGTAATGATGTCACACGTCCTTAAGGACACTGGTTCGGATACATACGCCATGATCACACCTACCGAGTAGAGTGGCGAGACAGTGCTCTCGGCCGAGCACTCGGCATCCATACTAATATTATTGCGAAAGAGTGTCTGTCTTTTACCTCTTCACGTCCAAACCGCTGAACCGATTTTCGTGAAAGGTATGGAGATACTGTAGGTCCCGGAAAAGGACAAAGGATACTGTTTACCCTGGAAAAATATGCGGTCTCCGCGCGATAAACGAGTTTTGGCGCAACAGAGTTGCGGGCGTCGTCAGCTAGTATTCTAGTTTATTATTATACTAGCGACCCGCCCCGGCGTCGCACGGGTATAAAATATATTATAACCACTGAAAAAATGATTAAAATCGATAGCCTATGATCCTTCACGTAGTCTACTTCTTATCTGTGCCAATAGTCTTAGTGTGCTAAAATATAGCCTAAAGCCTTCCTCAATAAATGGGCTATCTAACACTGAAAGAACTTTTCAAATCGGACCAGTAAGTAGTTCCTGAGATAAGCGCGTTCAAGTTAGCCCTTTCAAATAATTTTCCCCGTTTTTTCCACATTTTCCTCTAGTTCTTCGCTCCTATTACTCTTAGCATGATAAAATATAGCCTATAGCCTTCCTTGATAAATGGGCTATCTAACACTGAAAGAATCATCAAAATCCGTTGCGTAGTTTTAAAGATTAAAGGGAACAAAGGGACATGAGGGAAAAAAAGCGACTTTGTTTTATAATATGTATAGAAATTCAAAAGTGTGTCTGTCTGTTACTACTTCATGCCCAAACCACTGAACCTATGTTGCTGAAAATCGGTATGAGTAAACTTTAAGTCCCGGGGAAGGACATATTATGATACTTTTTACTCTGAAAATCTGTACGGTTCCGGCGCGATAAACGAATTTTTGCGCAACGGAGTTGCGGGAGAGTGATAATAAATTATGGATGTACTCGGTCGAGGGCACTGACTCGCCACTCTACTCGGTAGGTGTAATAAGGCCCATACATGCCGAAGTTTTGAGTGGACGAATATGAGGACGGAAAGTTCCGAATGGAAAAATACTGAACGGATTAAATGGGAGTCGATTTTATAGAGGATTTGATAAAAAATCTATAGAAAAATATTGTGTGTGGTAACCTACAAAAGTTTGAGGTCGTCTGGACTTTTTTTAAGCCCGAGAGTTATCGTTTTAATATTTTTTGTGATACCTGAATTTCATTTATATTGTGACCCTCCCTTAATGTAAAGGTACTTAACACATGCTGACATTCATCAAAATTCAAAACAGGTGGGAAAACAGGAAAGTGGGTAAATGATATTTAGCTAAAATGTTTGTCAGTCCCCTGCTGTCACTTAAATTAACACAACTAATTAAATATGTTGATATTACGTAATTTACGTATTTAATATTACGTATTACGTACGTACGTATTAAACCGTTAACGTTTCCTTAACTGTATGAGAATGAAGATGGAAAATTGTAAAGCCGCAAATGTAGACGGTGCGCTTTCAAAGATAAGATTTATACACTTAATAACCGCGGTCATAATTCAAACGATTTATTATCCGACACCTGAGTCCGACCCCGAATTCACACTGTGTCAGTCCCATTCAGTATTTTCTCGGCGGTCGCCACTTTTTATTAGGGTTCCGTAGCCAAATGGCTGAACCCTTATAGATTCGTCATGTCTATCTTTAGCCATTCGTATATCACAGCCACTTTTCTCAGAAACCTGGGAAGTAGCGGTTTACGATGAACCGTATTAAGATTTTCATACAAACATAGGAAACAAATGGGTGATTCCCATTCTTAGAACTGATACATAAAACTCATGATAGGTATCTACGGCGAAGTCTTCAAAAATGATAATCTAATTTTGCGCGAGAGACACTGCCAAAGTTTATTCCTCGATGTCAATAAATGCTACGGAATCCTTCGTGCGAGAGTCCGACTTGACTTGGACGATTTTTTCGCATTCAAATCGAAAATCGCCCGTTAATCTCATTTTATATTTGACTCTGCGCATTCGGTAATCGGCTTTACTTTGCTTTAATTAAGCTTATGTTATGTGGTTGGATTATATAATATTATTATTATTCATTACAGAGACAATATTATTCCGCATTATACTAAAACGTGTCGAAGTATTTGTGTAAATTATAGAATGAAAATACTTATTACAGACTGTAAATGGAAAATTATATAATGCTAATTTACATATTTTTACAGGCTAAATTTGATGACGTTGATGCCAATGTAAGGTTCAAGTTTTTTTTTTAAATTAAATTAAATAGAATAAAATATGATATAAAATGTAAAATATTTAAATAAAATAATTATAGTTAATGAAATATTTATAAATTTATGAAATTATCAAAATATATTTTAGTTCAATTATTTGATCATAAAAAGAAACGGATGTTCATATTATTTTATACTAACGCCACAGTCGAAAATCAATTACGGGGCTTAGTTTAATATACTTAATTTAATTTAATTTAATAAATATTTTTATGATAAAAAAAGACTAGAAATTATTTAAATATACATAAAAATGTTATAAGCAATTAAAATAAGATTTTAAATTAAAAGCGGAAGTTATTTAAATTGCGCACTAGCGCCACTAAGCGGAACTCACACTTTACCCGCCTAAATTATTGAGAGTAGAGAGGGAACTTGTGGATTGGAGGGTTTTTTTCCAGGACAGTTGGTGGAGATCCTTCGTAGAGGATAGTCCATAGCAGTAAAGTATGAGCTCGGTGCTTGAGCTATAAAATAAAGTTATTACTGTCAGAAAGTAATTGAAATAGAGGAAAAAGTGTTTAAAAGTATTTAGTGTTGTAAACCTGGATGTCTTAAGTTATTTAATTGTGTGATTTGAGAATAAGTGTAATAAACAAAGTGATCTGAGTGTTTGAGTTTTATTTTAATAATAAGTGTACAGTGTTGTCTTACACCAATAACGATGTCAATCTATTTATATGAATAAGAAGTCGGTTAAAACGGATTTTTAATGTTGTTAGTCTTGCCAAATTTTAATCTTGAAACATTCGTGGAAGTCAAAGTTTATACGGTGAGGAGTTAGGAGGTACGAAGTCTTAAGTATTCTTTATTTCAGGGGTCAATTAGGGTTCTGTAACATCTATCATCATCCCTACCGGGCAGTTAGGTAGGTATGATGATAATAATACATAATTGAGAATAGAGTTGCTGAGATTGACAACGAAGCATCATCACCTCAAACGTCCCTTGCTAGCGATGTTAGCATTATTAGCTCCGATGCCAAAATTCGATTATAGCGCAGGAACCGTACATTTTCCGGAATAAAAAGTATCATATGTCCTTGCCCGGGACCCAACCCATCCCCATATAAAATTTAAGCAAAATCGATTCAGCGGTTTGGGCGTGAATAGGTAACAGACAGACAGACACACTTTCGTATTTATAATATTAGTATAGTATAATATAGTATGGATAACTTGTAAGATTGGATGATCAATAATCTGATCACGATGATGACGATGATGACGATGATTGTTCCAGGGAAGCCCTACCCAACGGCACGCTATGGCTGGGCGCGTTCTCCGCGGCTCAGTACCGCAGCGACGTGCACGCGGCGGTATACCGCTGCCGCGCCGCCGGGACTGTCGGAACTGTCCTGTCCCGGGACATGAGGCTTGAGGCTGGTAAGTCATATTATGCACCAGGTTAGGCTGACCGCATACACGTTTTTCGTATTAGATTTCCTATGGATTCGATTAGGAATTCCGTAAGTTTAGCGCAAACGTTCGTTTTTCTTCACTCGCGACTCGCTGGCCTGTACTCGAAACGTACATGCGGAATTCGTACAGTTCAGAAAAAAGCGAACGTATGTATTTTCTACTGATGAAAACGAATTCGGAAATCGAATACGGAAAACGTGCGTATGCGTCCAGCCTTATACAATACAGAATAGAGTCAATTTCCATTTTCCAAGCGCGGAAGAAGTTATCAATACCTTTTTTGTATCTATGTTCCGGGATCAGACCGCCGTTTTTAATTGATTTTCAAAATTATATTTTAATGGTTCCGTTTATGTTCAAAGTTCATTTATCTTGCGTTTTAGCTTCGCCATGGGTGGGTAATAACGCCAGCTAACGAGAGTCAGAATATGAGATGATTTCATCCATAGACACTCTATTTGCATGGATCGCGATGCTACGAAAGCGGTGTCGGTTTTGACAATCCTCATAACCGTTTTGTAGCTGGTTACTAGTACACTCAATGACTGATACACAAGACAAGCGTTATTTCACCGCTGAAGGACTCGCAAGTGCGTTGCCGGCTTATATCAAAATGAGGTCAATGATATCCCCTATCACAAAATTTTATCAATCCTCCAATATTTTACCACAATCCTCATATCTGTCTGAACACAAAAGCTATATAAAACGCAAAAGTAATGAAACCTCGTTCAAATCGAACCGTTCGACTTACAGCACACCCAGGAAACGCCACGAATGCGAGCAAAGAAAAGGCAACCTAATCGCGAAGCAATAAAATGTATTTTCGCCTGTGTTAGCCCTAAATACTTGACCTGTGTGGACTTTTGAGACGGCGTAAGACGGAATCGTTTGGGTCGGGATGCAAATAAGAGTCTTTATATCCGACTGTTCGCGAACCTTCGAAATTGGCCCACAATCCGAAGGCCTAATGGAATAAACAGTTCATATTTGAATAGAAATAAAACAGCGCTTATTGCGTTACAGGGGAAAGGAAAGATCGGTGATCCGTGAAGAAATTGTTTTATTCGATAGAACGTGATCAAAGAAATTTGATTGATACAATATTCAATAATGGTAACTATAGTAAATATTTTAGTTGATTCAGCAGTATTTAATTGTAACTTCAACTCTCAATCCAAGTTCAGAGTAATAATATGCAGTTTTAAAAAAAACACGCTTTTCTTTTAATTATTCAAAAATTTTAACAAATTATTGCATTGTCATTGGCTCTTAAGTATGAAAAGTTTTGAATTAAAGACTACTGGAGATAGGTAAAAATTGTGCTCAAAGATTCCGTTACATATACTTACAGCCCAAGCTAATATAACCTCCTTTTATGAAGTAGATTAAAAAGTGTGTTAAAAAGTATGAATAACAATGTTCCAAAAATCTGCTTTATAAGTAACAGGAAGTATCAAATTTCACAACTTTTTATTTCTCTCCCCAAATATTATGAAGCCTGTAAAAGTATACACTTCGGTATCGGAGTTTCGCTGGCAATATCTCAATGGCTCTTACACGGCTTTTAACGAACAATCGTCCTCAAACACACAAACCGCACATAAGACGAGAACAAAAATCCCGCAGGAAAAAATGCTACGGCATTTTATGAAATGGCCAGTCCTCTTTTGAAAAAACCAGCAATTTTGTCAAATATGTAAATAAAGAGAATATTGCAATGGTTCTTTTGATTTAAGCTGTTGGTGAAAATTGCCACAAAACAACATTAAGCTGCACTCATAATCAAAACTTAAAAATACCTTTAACAGCAACACGCATAATAATATTATAATATATCTTCAATTGTTATGTGGCAGCCGGCTGCCGCTTGGGGATTGATGAGTTAATAAAATCTAATAAGTAACTTAATCTCTACTTTCATCAGTACATAGACTGCCATAATTACCTTTTTGCGTTATACTCAGACAAAATATCACATGACAATATCTCTTTTGTACCCCAAGCTGCCAACTTAAACGGTCCTCAAGTTTTACCTTACGAAACCGCTTTGTAGGCTTTAATCTGCGGCACTTAAGTGATTAATTTAGGTGATGACACTACACGCGAGGGTCTGGAGTGGACGCATTGTGCAGACTCGTGACGGTAAAAGGCGAAGTGTTAGCGGCTCGTGGTGGATATTAGAGCAATTTAGGTGTTTGACACGTACGATGTAGCCAAAAGTTAGTTAATATTGGCTTTTTTTAGGATAAAGCAAATGTTACTTCACGACAGCTGGTCTGCTAGCCGAAGCACATAACTATCTATCAGCATCGTACCATTGATGTTTTAATTGCTGTTGCCATATTAGCAGTGCGTTAGTGAAATGCTGTTTTGTGTTTTGCCCTTTTCTCCAAGACTATGGTTTTAGTCTCAGCAAGACTACCTTTAATAAAAACTTAGTATATTACATAATATTGTACTGTAAAAAAAATCAACTGATATCTTTAAAAGTCACCTATATTTTTATATCTCTCGTCATGTCATCAACCATACGGATCATACAGGATTATGCATAGGATGAAGATTGGACAGCATCTAGTTTGCGTATTAGGGGCAGACTAACACGTGGTTATTTTCCAATTTGGTTCCGTCCCTGTTGATTCCAGCGCTGTAATAAATCCACTCGTTTGTACGAAAAACACGTTTTTAATTTAGAACGAATTATGGGACAAACGAAAATTTTCCGAGAACGATTACTGTTTTGTTGAAATAAAGGACGGGACGTAAAAATCTGTATCATAAATCATAGAGTGTTTGTTGGCAATTAAAGGATATTTTATGCTTTTTGGCTAGTTATGACATCAACATCTTTCATCAAATTTAGGCTCAACTAGACTCTCAAGATTTCTTGTTTTAAATCGCTTGAAGAATCAGTTCTTTATCCCATTTTTGTTTTTGTCTAATCTACCTGTCACGGTAATCTGGTGCTACTAAATATTACGTAGAAGAAGATATTGGACGGAAGACAATACGGAATACCACTGGATGGTCAGCGCATAATCAGCACCGTATCATTATAAAAATGTTTAGTCCAGTCCAGCATCCAATATCTTTTAAACATAGAATTATAACCTTTAGAAGAGGCATTCCATACAATCGTCAGTGCGAAAATGTGTCACCCTCGAAATGAGTGAGCTCACTCATCTGTGAGCAGTGTGCCTTAGGACGCAGTTACAGCCGGACGTGTTTAATGCATTGATAACGTAAAATATGCATTGAAAGCGTAAAATGAGTGAAAGAGAAAGTAGCATATACTGCTATAAGGCAAAAAAGGACGAAAATATTTTCTCGATACCTATTTTGCATGCAAAACATTGCAACAGTTTTGATGGCGTATGCCATATCCAAGTATTGACATCGTTGCTTTTAAAATGACATGATTAGTCCGGATGACAATGACTAGCGATACTAGCACCTGAGTGTAAGGGTGCGTTTCCTGAGCTGCGTTGCGACTTGCGTAGAATGCGTCTTTGAGAACCAATAGAATCGGTTTATTTCCCTGGACTCACTTCAGCACAGTGACTTTAAAAGACCCAAGAGAATATTGGGTCTTATAAAGCCATTCCTTGCAACGCAGCTTCGGCGAAATCGCAGCCTGAAAGCCCCAAGCCTAGATCGGATATAGACAGCTGAATTTCAGTATTTCCATTCCACAATGAGTTGGTCAGTTTCATCTGATTATGCAGCGCACGATCGCGGTCAGATTCCATCGCAATTCGATCGCCATTAGCAATGGGAAATTTCCCATAATCGATGCGGTTGGAAGGATCAATGGTATCGAATCCATATTGTGATAAATCATTATGAATCATGAGTTATGCTACTTTTGTTGTGGGTTTTCTTCAGAATAAAATGAAACCATATATGCGTCATGAATCATAATTAATATTGTCACTTAAAATGTTTGTTATTGGTATGAATTATTGTAGGCGATGTAGTTCTGAACTAGGAATTCTGTCTAAAACATTTCATACCTATCAAAATATTTTCAAGACCAGTAAAACAGTATCCATCCCATGAACGTAAAAAAAAAGGCGGACGGAGTCTTGTTATATACAAAACTGTGTCTTCAATTTTCTTCGGAGTCGGCCACGCACACATTCTGACGCCTGTCAAATGGTATGGACTAGCGCAAGAATGTGTACGTGCGGACCGTGTACATACAGCCAGCTGGCCGACTCTGAACGACACAGTTTTGTGTATGGTGGGACTCCGTCCGCCTTTTTTTATACGTCCATGATCCATCCATTATATTATTTTACTGTTTTAGGGAAAAATAATCTTCACATTCATAGTATTTGAGTAATTCTAAGAATTTATCATGATTCATGTTACTATTTTACTACAAATTAATCTTCACATTCATAGTACTGATTCCAAGGATTCGAATACTCCGTTCTATCAAATCTCTCTTAGTAGAATAATTCTAAGGATTCGAATATTCCGTTCGATCATAATATGACCAGCTCATAATTGCTCACACAGTATCGATTTCGTCAGCACGAGAGACTCGGTTACATTCTAACACAATTCCGCGAGACCGACGCGGCGTGCCCGTATAATTAATTACGCCGCAGCTGTCATGTGACAGGGGGAGTGGGGGGTGGTGGGGGGCAAGGAGTGGGGAGGCAGGAGGTGTTATAGTGTCTGCGAGGATATTAGTGCTCCCCAGTATTTCATATTAATTATAAACATATTACCGCGCCGAAGCCCGTTATTAATATCATCGTAAGTATTATTAATCGTTACACGTATGTCTTCTGTGTGTAAGTCGATTTCCCTTGACGAAATATTCGTCATTCTTCGAAACGTGGGAGAGCCATGTTTGGGAAAAAACACGATATACTTATAGTATGACTCGTGCATTGTGTTCGGAGCTTTTGAAACTAGCATTATGGTGGTTAGGGTGCTTAAACGCTAACTCTAAGCCCTAACCATCTATTCAGCATCTGCAACCGCCCAGGGCTTGTTGAATTCTCAAATACACAAAAAGAAGAGTTCATCATGCCACTCCAGGGTACTTCAAGGTGCGTTTTGTTACGCAGTTTATATCCTCTTTGATGCGTTCTATTTACGACTGCAGTAATCTTACATCCCAAGCCTTTATTCTGGTACCATTTCATATCATCTGCTTTCAGTAATGGACGTGTCATGGGAACTGCGCGTGCAGCCTACGCATGGCGTGTCAGGCGGCGCGGCGCTGCTGACCTGCGCCGCGTCGTCCGCCGTCCGCCACCACGTCACCGTCACGAGATGGTTCAAGGACGGCGCCGTGCTCGCTCCCATGGCTGCTGACTCTGGTAAGTGTGCTATGGCCCCACGGCTTATATTTGCCACCATGACAAAGCTGTCCTCTATGGATCTGCGTGTGCATCCAACGCATGGTGTGTCAGGCGGCGCTGCTTTGCTGACCTGCGCCGCGTCGTCCGCCGTCCGCCATCATGTCACCGTCACGAGATGGCTTAAGGATGGCACTATGCTCGCTCCCATGGCTGCTGACTCTGGTAAGTAAGAGGCCCATCTAGATGCGTTAACCTATAATGGAATGCACCACCTATCATTTCCTATAATTTCCTCTTTCCTGTAAATATTATCATGTCGTAAGTATAGTGGCCTATATAAAAATTCAAATAAATTACTACTTATTCTAATAAGCGACTAAGCATAAAATAATTTTGAGGAAGCTTCATGTAGATTGCAGCCAGTGTACTTTGGTAATTGATATAAGTTTACTTAAAATATACATAGTGTATTTACTGATTAATTGACAGAACAGAAGGAAAAGCAGAAACTTATATTTAACTATCGATCTTTATAATTCGATCTCAAGAAGGAGAATTAATATTCCAATATTACAACAACAAATACAGCGAAATACCGAGAATCTTGGAGCGTCGAGTATCTGTGACAATAATGGCTGGGTCTTAAAATCGCCTCGTAAACACCAGTTTCAATACCACGCCGGCCTGGAGAGCTGCCAGGCCACCTTATAAAATATAAATTAATTTTTCCCGTAGGCCAGAAGTTATTGCCTTTTAGATTGAGAATTTTTCCTTAGAAAAGTCCGAGGGACTTTAACGGTGCCCGATTCTGTCGATTTAACGAGAAAATTCGATTAGTCATTTCTGTCGAATGAAATTGGCTAGACCACTGACTTTTGATAGGATTTTTTCAGGGTGTTGATTGATTGTTTTTCGATAAGAGAATGTTTGGTTTTTCGTGAGTTTTCCGAACACATCAGACAAAAGGTGAGAATAGTACGTCCTCAGTTTTTATTAATATGCGTTGGTTTCACATTTCATGAAATTACCATTTTGTGGATTTGATAGGAAACGAAGTGAATTTAGCAATAAAAGAGGCAGTTAAATTAAAATAGTAAAGCATACAAATTAGAAGTCCTTATTAACACACATAATGTACAGAACAAAACTAAATAGCAGCAGCTAAACATCAAAAGAGTCATGAATAGAAATGATAAAAGTAATGACTCTCACGAAAGTTACAAATGTACGTTTGTATTTATCGAGATAATATAAATGGGACATTATTATTTCCGTTAGAAACAATTATCATAAGCCTTTCAAAGGACTGCCACGAACCCAAACATTGGTAGCTAAAATGTTGCGTGAATATTTCGTTGTTTCTCTTAGTTAAAGATCGTCATTATTTCACTGGATTAATTTAAAAAAGGCCGAAAAAGTTTTACCGGTTCAATTGAAAAACATAAATTAAATTAATTGGCATGTTTTTTTTTAAAGATCGGGCTGCCAAAAATATCAAAACACGCTAGCCCGCCTACATACCCCAGTATTCTCCAATCGTGATAATATAATGATTCCATAAATCGTGCCCGTACGAATTGTACTTTGCGCTGCAGCTAATAGTGAACAATATCGCGTAATAAAGGTTCCCGCATTATAGCACGGAAGTAAAGGTCGTAAGTCCCAAAACTGTTTTTGATGATTACTTAAAAATTAAATACAATACTAATATTAATTCCTTTAGCTATTATTTTATAAAGTGTGTGATCGTAGTAGTGCAAGTTATTTAATGATAGTAACTCAATAAGTGTAACAGATATTTGTTGAAAAGCCCAGAAATATTCATAATTTCGAAAAATATAACTATCGAGTCAAAATAAGTGCATTGTGTTTTCCGTTAGGCTAATATCAGATAAATAATATACAATGATTAAATAAATCTCAATTTCATTTAAATCAATCGTCTTCCGGGATCGTAATACTTATTAGAAAACACAGCAAAATTTGACAGCTCGCTCTTAAGTATAGTTAATCAGGGTAAGTTCGGATACAGGGTTAGTCCGGATAATTCAAGTTAACGCTAAATTAAACTACAGCTACGGTACGGTACTACAGTTTGCGGTTGCAGTGAAGTTGTTGCAATGAAGTTGTTGCAGTGAAGTTGCAGCGTATAATTATTATGCCCGTAACGCCAGAAAAAAAAACTGACTAAAGTAATAAGCTGAATTAATATCCGGACTTACCCTGTGTCCGTACTTACCCTGGTGAGCTTTAATGTCACGCTACAAACAAAATATAATAATACATTTTTGGGGATGTCGCATTCACAGATTTACATAGTCGCAAAGCCTGCTTATAGTTATGCTCAAAATAGCAAAGCAAAGCAAAGCTTAGGTGTACAAACTTTAAAATTATTATTGTACGCTGCAATATTTGAAGTATTACAACTACAAGATATTCAGCTTGTTATTCCTAATTGCTTAGTTAACCTGTAGTAATCGTACACGCTCAGAAGAAAATTCTGAAACTAGAAATTACAAGACAACCGCAACTGCGTTGCGCCAAAATTCGTTTGTCACGCGGGAACCGTACATTTTCCGGGATAACAAGTATCCTATATCCTTTCCCGGGACTCAAAGTATCTCCATGCCCAATTTCAGCAAAATTAGTTCAGTGGTTTGGGCGTGAAGAGGTAATGGACAGACAGACACACTTTCACATTTATAATATTATGTAGTTTGGATTCCTACGATCAAAATACATTTTCTACTTGCAACATTTTAGGGGTCCTTTGTTACAATATTAACAACAGGGAATAATGGAAACCCTGAATTCCTAATTGAGTTAGTTTTGATGGCCGTTTATATAACAGTATTATACCGTGTTCGATACTGGACCCTCAGCCCTATGTTAATGTTAGTATTTATTGGATTGTCAAAGGAATTGGTTAACTAGGCCCTTTGTTAGGCTGTCCAATCAAAGTTGTGAATTTCAAACAGTCTACCCATATTGTATTAATGTATTTAGTTGTGCGAACTAGGTTAGAATATGCATCTACTTTATTAATTTGTTTTTCGAACAATGGTAATAGATTTTTATGTTTTGCATAATTAAATAATAATAATAATAATATGTTTACTTTACTATGTTGCAAAAATAATTTGTTTAAAAATTTATTATTCGTAGCACTAACTTTAACAAGTATAGCTATACGCAGACATGTAACAATCATTGCTTTTATTTCTCTACACACTCAAAAACTACGAAAGAAATAAAGAAATATGACTAAAGTGTCATTAAAATGGCGTTTAATTTGACCTGCATGGGCGGGGCGGGGGCGGGTTAACGTAAATAAGATACAGTCTCAATAAAGTGAAGCGCTAATGCAAGTTTAATGTTCGTCTTTGATGTAGCTGAACTGACGCTCGCGTTGAACTGTGTTTACTGGATGTGACTACAATATTTTTATGTCTGAGTTTTGAAGGAAACTTCTGATAAGGTCCATTAATGAAAACACATGAAAAACTGTGCTAAGAAGATTCTTACATTGAGATTTAATCCTTCGATCGCGGATTCTTGGAAATCTATTGTTATTCTATTGTTGTCGCGATCAGGGCTTGATTGGTTAAATTATAAAAAGGATGATAAAAGGGAAAGTTTTTTGTGTTCTGAAGTGTTAGGTTACAACCTCTGTAAGCTGCTGCTCTGCAAGGCAAAAATATAACTTGGACATAAAAAATCATAAAATCGAAGAAACTAAACAATAGTATTAGTAGTGAATTCGGCTAAGCAACTTGACAAAAACAAAAATTTGCAATGATGATGATTAAAAGTGTGTTAAATAAGAATCGCATAGAGTATTTTTATATAAAAATCAAATTTATTTATTGACATTATTATTTTTAACAAAAAATTAAAACCGACTTCCAAGGTAAAAACAATAGTAATATGAACTAAAAAGTATTAAATAACTCTTACCCTTTAATAGTGCCTTTTTCAGAATTCGTCTAAATCTCAACTATTTCTGTACTGTATACTACAATCTTCATTATTTTGAAGTCGGTACCAGCTAATTTAATCGTGAGTTCAGTAATGTCAGATTATCTGAAACTTTTGGGACTGGTACCGACTTCAAAGTAATGAAGATTGTAGTATACAGTACAGAAATAGTTGAGATTTAGACGAATTCTGAAAAAGGCACTATTAAAGGGTAAGAGTTATTTAATACTTTTTAGTTCATATTACTATTGTTTTTACCTTGGAAGTCGGTTTTAATTTTTTGTTAAAAATAATAATTTTACTCTTTTTAGTTAAGTATCTATAAAATTAGGCTTTATGCGTAAATAACCAATACGAATGTTAACTATTCACATTATGTCACTGTAAGCGAAATTGTGGTAAATGCTTGCAGTTATCTAAGCGATGCTGCAATTTCCATACTTTTATCTTTAAAGATTCAGGAGAATTTTATACGAAGGTGTCTCTTGGTCCAAAGGCACTGAACACAGTACCTTTGGACCAAGAGACACCTTCGTATAAAATTTCTCTTATTCGTAACATATGTTTAACTTACTAGAAAAAACATTTTAACCACTATGAGTGTTTTGATAAAATTCAAGGATTTTCCTCGGTTGCTCATAGATCCCATCATCAGCTCACCACTTTCGTAATTGTTATACAAAATTAAGATTATATCCTATACAACAACGCGAGAATTTTGAAAATCGGTCCACAAACAGCGAAATCATTATCAAAAACGTCTGCTTCGATGCAAAATATCACGAAAAGTACCAATAATTGGGTCATAGTGTGATGACCCATGGTATAATGATGGTTGTGATGATGATGATTAATCAAATTGATGTATTAGCTTATGTTTTCAGTTGTTTAAACAACGCCGAAATCCCCGAACCTGTACCTATAAGCATTCAAAAATTCTGTTCGGTACCTTCGGATCCAGGATATAACCTGGTGCGAAGTCTTACTTTTTGGTAGCATTTACCTCGAATGCTTCAGAAAAAATCTAAATCACTATATGTTTCCATACAAATTTCAAGAAGTCTCCTCGATTCCTCAAGGATCCCATCATCAGATCACCACTTTCGTGAACATGGTACCAAATTCGAGTTAAACCCTATACAACACAAAAAGAATTTTGAAAATCGGACCACAAACGGCTGAGTAATCGTGGAACATACAAAAAAAAAAAGATACATACAGCCGAACATATTATTACCTCCTCCTTTTTGGAAGTTGGTCAAAAATACAGCCTTACAAAAACATTGGTGGATTTTATATTAAGTATAAACTTGTACATCTTATGTTTTATTTCTACATAATAATAAAACTTATGAACTTTCAATAGAATTCCTTAACTTAGCATTTTAAAGTAAAATGTCTCATCCAGCATCCCTACCTCCTCTGTCTGGGAGCTCCGGCGTCGTTTATGCAGATTACCGCCGCTTAAACTTTAATACTTTCACCGACTGAGCTCCACAAACACCACCGTAATTTCACATCCAGCGTTATTGAGAAAACTTCCAACACTTTTTACTGAATACTCCAAGTTTGTAACCGGTTAAGTTTCATTCGACGCCAATTAGGAGAAGTCATAGTGTAACCCACGGGAACCGTAGTTAGTATTCCGTTACAAGTCTCTTCACTTTATTGTTCTACGTGGATTAAAGTTTATTTATTGCTTTATCGAGTCACGTTGGGAGTTTTTCAAGGTAACATCATGACGTATAAGGTAGTATCAAATAAACATACTAATTTTATTAAATTCGCTGTTATCATAATGTTTAATGTACTTTACACATTTTAAGTTTTCAAAAGTACGTAAAGGTGGTATAGGCCGCGCGAAGTTTTTAGTTAGCTCGCCGAAACTGAAGGCGGCAATCGGCGCATACCAACAACGTGTCACAGTTTAATCGTGATCATCGTTGACGACCCGTGTTTTCACACATCTACCAATAGCGTATGTTCCTCGCCCCGTGAAAGGTGCCCAAAACTGCGCCTTCCCTTCCATCTTGCCAAGTAATCTTACTGCTAGGCGCATTCTATACCCAATAAGAACTTCAATTCTAGATTCATCCGAGGGGTCAAAGGAGTCACAGGCTTCATAGCGCCTATCCACAGCTCGCTCAACCAAAGATACCCAAATCTCAGACACTGCGTCTTCCCTCCCATCATTCCAAGCGATCTTAAAGCTATGCGCGTCCTATACCTAACAAGAACTTTAATAGGGATAGCGACAAGGTCAAAGATTAGCTGAATTTTTAAATAAAATAAAGACAGCGATGAAAAATAGGTATTCCCAAAATTTCAGCTTCATAACTTACATATATATATATATATATATATATTATCGATAAGTTATGCAATTTATAGCATTTTTTCTTATGAAATCACTTTCATAAACTCAATATTTAACATAGCTATCAAACAAACTACCTAGGCGTGACGTCACACCCAGCAAGCACACAACTTGTATATTAACCAAACCAGATACAGAATTATGTCTTGAAGTCATACTTATTCTTTTAATCGTCACTATCCAAATATGAATCTATACTTATAAAATTACATGTCCTGACTGACTGACTGACTGACTGACTCACTGATTCATCATCGCTGAGCAAAAACTGTTAAAGTTACAGCCACGAAATTTGGTGAGTAGGGTTGTTTTATTAAGTAGACACCTACTAAGGAAGGAATTTTGGAAATTTTAACCCGAAGGGGGTGAAATAGGGGTTGAAAGTTTGTATGAAAGTCCGTCATTTCTTTAGTTAGAAACATGAAACTTTATTTTTGGGCTACTGAGTAAAAATGAATGAATACGTATTTAAGCGTTTTTGGAAATTCCACCCCCAAGGGAGTGAAATTGGGGTTGAAAGTTTGAATGAAAATCCGTCATTTCTTGAGTTAGAAACATGAGACTTTATTTTTGGGCTACTGATTGAAAATAAATAGATACGTATTTAAGTGTTCTTGGAAATTCTACCCCCAAGGGGGTGAAATTGGGGTTGAAAGTTTGAATGAAAGTCCGTCATTTCTTGAGTTAGAAACATGAAACTTTATTTTTGGGCTACTAATTAAAAATGAATGGATACGTATTTAAGCGTTTCTGGAAACTCAACCTCCAAGGGGGCGAAATGAAAGTCAGTCATTTCTTAAGTTAGAAACATGAAAGTTTATTGACGTTTGCGTTGACGTTTGCTTAAATAGGGTCCCGTTTTTACCCTTTGTGTAAGGAACCACAAAATGGGGAAAACTATCAATCTTTATTATTATACCATGTTAACGCGGACGAAGTCGCGGGCAACAGCTAGTACTCTATAAAGGCATTTATTGCATCAAATTATGCTTACTGCTATAATATAGTTAGCAAAAAATTGTTACAATGTCAAAAATCTTAAATCAACGTAGGATAATTCTAAATTACAGCTTCTAAAACAGCTTTCAAACTTATACTAAGACTATTATCTTACATTGGTAATTAGAAAAACTTTACCCTTTTAATAAGCATTATTAAACTAATTTATAGTGCTTTTGAACGTATATTGATTTTTTGTAGGAATAAAAGCTTTCTAATAGTCCATGGTTGTGCTAATTTAATGCTAGTCCTATAATAACATTGACTTTATAACAAATAATGCCTTTGCTCCGTTTTCTTTCTGATCTATTCATCTCTACAGTATATAGCTATATTTTGATCGAAATAAAAGTATTGTTAGAACTATGAGCAATAATAACATCGTAATTTTAATTTACAAAATGGTTATTTATAATGGCGAATATATTACGAATATATTTAAAGCTTAAAAAGGATTTAAATACTGATTTTATTAATAATTGGAGTAAACAAAAAATATCTCTGTCATCAGTGTCTTCTTCTTCGAGCCATCTATAAAATTCTCTCTTCTGCACTCCTTAAAGCCATTATTTTGGAAAAAATCATCACTCTAGTTAGTATTAACCTTCTTATAAATTGTACATACCAAAAAACATAAATTATATATAGGCTTTACCAAATGATTACGGTACCCTGCTAAACTCGATAACGATCAGTCACTATTACGTATAATGAGTTTAAACATTATAACATATTTCTGAAATGCTGTTATATGGCTGAACATAATAAGTAAGTGTCTTGTATAGTGCGATACGAGCTCTAATTTTTGTAACGGGCCATATTAAAATTAACAGCACTATTATGCTATCGTCAAATGCCTAAAGCTTTAATTTTATTTGTCGCCATTAGCTTTCCTTTTCCTGTCTTACAAAAAGAATACAAGTCACTATAAGATCGACTAAAAAGGGAATGAAATTATTTGTATTTTGTACGGATACCTTTATAAGCTACTTTATTTTTTAAACCTATTGCTAAAGGCTAGTTTTTATATTTGTTAAAACCATAGGTTATGTTTTCAAAAAAATTTATACTATAATAAAGTATTTTAGCGAGGGCGCGTGTATTCTTTACTAATAACATGTATATTTCACCCAACAAAATGATGTGCGCAGCTAATTTCACTCAAAACAATCAGAAATAAAGGCATTACTTACCCATTCAATATTAGTTGTCACATATAACACTGCATTTAATTAATTCAGCTCAACACAATACTTTGCAGGACCAACAGCAGTCAGCAGAATAAATATATTTTTAAAATCATTATGATTTTTAACCGACTTCCAAAAAACGAGTAGGTTATATGTTCGGCTGTGGATATTTTTTTTAACCAACTTGAAACATATGGTGATTTTGGTTTTATGTGAAGTGTACTAAGAATATGCTACCAAACATTCAAATGTTGGGTCAAGGTATACCATGGTTTCGAAGATGCTGAGAGAACTCCTGACTCCTTATAGATACACATTTGGGAGTTTCGGCGTTGTTTTAAGAACAGAAAGCATATGATACCATGTAATTCAAATTCATCATCATCATTATCGTCATCATCATCATTACCACGTCGTGTTAAGGTCACCAATGTCTCATGGCACAAAATAGATAATAGTACAAGGCATAGGTATGGATACAATAATAATAATTATGTACATAACAACACCAATTATTATTATAGGCTGTTTATACACGGCGGTCGGCGCCGCAGAGGCAACGGCGTCGCCGCGCGCCGCCGCGCGCCGCGCGTCGCGTGCGTAAAGGTACAATTCCGTGCATCGCGATCGATCGCGGTCGTGCACGACCTACGACTGTCGTCGGACGCTCGCGACCATAGTCAACGTATGAAAATGTATGGCACCGCTTCCGAGGCCCGCGACTGACGCGCGCGGCCTACGACTGTCGTAAGCCGCGCGCGATCGTGTCTTGAAGTTATGACAGTCGCGCACGACCGACGACAGTCGTAGGCCTCGCGCGACCGTGTCAAAGTTATATGGCACGATCGCGCGCGGCTTACGACAGTCGTAGGCCGCGCGCGTCAGTCGCGGGCCTCGGAAGCGGTGCCATACATTTTCATACGTTGACTATGGTCGCGAGCGTCCGACGACAGTCGTAGGTCGTGCACGACCGCGATCGATCGCGATGCACGGAATTGTACCTTAAACATCGTATTCAAGTACTAACCGGAATGTCAGGGCATGCTGCGCTGCGAGCATTTTGAGTGTCATATGATTTTAAACTTTATCTTCATTAATGTAATACAATATAATATCGCTTGAGAAAGGCGCAGGCGGCCGCGAGACTTTCCAAGTTTCTCAAGCGAATAGCGATAGTACTACTATGTATTACAATAATGAAGATAAAGATTAATATCATAATATTATTATGACACTGAAAATATGCTCGCCGCGCCGCTGGGTGTGATTGGGCTCATCCTTCGATCGCGGATTGTTGGAAATCCATTGTTCTGGCGGCCACATGTGGCCGCTTGGGAGTTGAAGCGTAAATTGTTAAATTACCTAGCACGCATAGGGTTGTGTTCACTTAGATTTTTTAAAATGTATTGTTTAAATTTATCTACCTGATATTTGGGCCTTGGGGTATGACTCTTAAGTCTTAACAAATTGTAATAAGATACGTAGAATAAACGCAGTAATTCGACGCTTAGGGTGGTATGGTCACTACCACCGACGACCACTTATAAACTAGCGGACTATGACGGAGGTCATCTTGGAGGGTTAATTAATATTTTTAATAACAATGCGAGATCAATAATAACCACTCCAAATGTTGTCAATTCAAATTTCAATGCTCACTGCTCACACCAAGCTCACACATTAATAATTCACACAACAAAAATCTTTATCTATTGAATACATCGTGTAGCTAAAACTATATCGACGGTTGAAATTTCAAATGTCGTAAGGGACAAACCCCGACTTTACAGGAGAGCAAAAAAACATTTTTCTTACTTTCAAACTGGCAGAACTCTTTCATTTTACAACCTATTAAAATAATTTCTAGACAGTTTTGTTTCCAATTACATTATTTACAGCTATAAGTCAAGTAATCTTAGAAAAACGCAGTAGTTTAGGTGATGATGTCCCTTACACACGGGAATTTTAGAACAGACGTCCCTTACACGTGGCCCTTTTTGAAGTATTTGGTTGTAACCACCGAATAGTCTGAATTATCTGGCATTTTAATGTTGTAAAGCATACTTAATAATCAAGATAATGAAGTAACTTCCAAGAACATAATTGTTTTCATTGAAATTACATCATAGGAGATTGCGAAATACTAAATTTTAATTATAAAATAACTACAAATATGAGTTGGCTGGGGTAAAATTTTCATGAGCTTCTTAATTTAACTATAATTCATTTGGTATGTAATAGCTGGGTTCTTGAAATACTCTGAAAATCGGCCAAGTGCGAGTCTGACTCGCACCTAACCGATTTTTAGAGTATTCCAAGAATGACACAAAGGATTCCGTACGGTTAGAAAGCGAAAAAATAGTGTTTTTTGTAGGAGAGCCCCCTTCATTATTTATTTTATTACTATTAAATAAGGAACATAATTAAGGATTTTTGTGTTTACTTCAAGTGCCTACATGTTGCCATTATGAATTACCTACGAGTAAAAAAATTCAAAAAAATCACGTTTGTTGTATCAAAATCCTTTCTTAGCGGATTAAGGAGGGCTCTCCTTAATCCGCTAAGAAAGGATTTTAATCAATTCCACCCCCGAGGGGATAAAAAAGGGGATGAAAGTTTTTATGAAACTTTAATAATTTTAAACTGATCGGGCTGAGACTTTGTATGTATGATGCATAAAGTTACTATGACGTAAGCATCCCCAAATAAAGGATTTTGATAAATTCCACCCCTACGGAGATAAAATAGGGGATGAAAGTTTGTATGAATCTTAGATTTTCGATTGATTGAACTGAAATTAAACATTGAAGCTGAACTATGATGAAGACGGTCGCTTAAATAGGAATAAAATAAGGGTCTACGTGTCTGGGAATTCAGTCAAATGACGAAGGTTAAGGTATTCAGCATGAAACCGTTTTGGAATCGTACCGTTTGAGTATAACAATCGTTTTAAATCTGTATATTTTGTAGTTGAAATTAGTAGTTTTATTTCGTACAGAGGTTTCATAGGAACTACTACACTATCCGGATATTGAGCATGCTCTTGTGAACTCACGTCATTTTTCTTTCCTCTTCTCTTCCCTTCCCCTTCCCTTTTCCTTTTATTATATTAGGGAGTACATTTTTCTTTTATTTAATATTTGACATCTAGACAGCGGTAGCGTGCCAAGCCAAGTTCAAGTAAAACAGTACTGGCGAGCAGCACCGTGTGCACGAACCATTTGCAGTCACTTTTGACCCCCTCATAATTCAGAAACTATTTCACATAAACGTGACAAATTTGGCGACTGACTGATTAATCTGTAGATTAAAATTCTAACCCACTTCTAGATGACCTAGAAGGCTGAAATTTATGAAGGATATAAATTTAGAAGGAAGGAATTCACTTCGTTAATTGTGTGTAATCTCAGGAAAATTAAAAAAAAATCGGTCAAGTGTGAGTAGGGCCGAGCAAAAATAGGCAAAAATTAAGTTTTTTGTGTGGAAACCCCTTTTAAATGTTTATTTTATGTTACTTTTATTATAAATTATGAAAAAAATATATATAATTAAAAATTTTGTGAATATTTCAAGTGTCTATCGGCTGTCGTAAGTAACATGTTACTTACGACAAGTTCATCAGCTGATGTTTAAGATTGGCTTATAGTTAACTGATCACCAGAAATAGTAACATTTCACAGACAAAAATAGTAAACGATCACCAAAATACAGACCACCCTTTTAATGTAAAATGATAACCAAAGATTTAACATCTTAAAAACAAAAATAGTAAATGATCACCAAAATAAGTAAATGATCACCGAAATTAGTAAATGATCACCAACATTATACTAGCATTTTAATGTAAAATGATCACCAAAGATTTATTATCTCGCTATCATATTTATGCAAAATTGTTGAACCAAAAGCAGTAAGCGATCACCAAAATTAGTAAATGATCACCAACATTATACGTTAGCATTTCAATGTAAAATTATAACCAAATATATTTTTATTTAGCAATAGCAAGTCTTAGTAAAAGAGTGCCGTTTGTACCCTTTGGGTACGGAACCCTAAAAACGGGACTCTTTTACTGAGACTTCGATGTCTGTCCGTCTGTCCGTCCGTCTTTCTCTAGGCTGTATAATATCAAGAACTGCTCCAGCTAGACTTCTGAAAATTTAACAGATTGTGTATATCTGTTGCCGCTATAACAACAAGCACAAAATACAACAAACGTGTTTTTTTTTTGGCCTTTTTTGCTCGATATCAATAATGGCAACCAGTAGGAACGTTGATATTTTCGCAAAGGCCTTGATTATATGTTTACTTCAATAATTAATAATAATATTTAAAAAATTAAAGGGGGCTCCCAAGTCCCAACCCATACAAAAACATAATTTTAGGTCTAATTTTGCTCTATAAGCGGTACGGAACCACACTCACACTTGGCCGATTATTTTGTTAATAATATGCTTACATTTTTTTGTCGATCGTAGTGATTTATTTGGACAGAAATTTTGCAGCATTGATTTGCTCACAAGGATTTGGCGATAATTTACTATATTTGGTGATCATTTACTATATTTTGCGGTCATTTACTATATTTGGTGATCATTTACTATATTTGGTGGGCATTTACTATATTAGGTGATCATTTACTATATTTGGTGCTCGATTACAATTTGAAGTGTTGTCATGACTAAAATAACTGGTAGTATTGCAATTTTAGACTTTATTTTTTTGGTGTTCAATATATTTTTTTGGTAAACAAGTTTAGGGTTTCAGTGCATTTTTTGGTGGTCATTATATTTGTTCCCTTTAAGATTTGTTTTCTGAACTTAGTGTCGTAAAGGACTTCATGATTAATAGTGAGAAAAAAATACCTTTTGAAATATGTCGTAAGGGGTATATTACTTTAGATTGGCTGTTACAACACATATCTCTCACAGTTACAAAGACTTACGACGCCAAAAAAATAGTATTATCAAGGTATGACCCTTATGGCATAATTGTTAATTTTAATTTGTTTGTTACGACAAAGTGAATTATGCTATATCTCCTATATTTGAAGAGATATCAAAATTTTAAATATACAGATCGATAGAGGAGAAAAAATGATATCGGATGGTATATAAAGTGTACTTACGACAAAATGTCCCTTACGACATTTGAAATTTCCACCGTCGATATGAAGTATGAAACATTCGGAGTTCGGACAAGCGATAACGCGACACAGGAGCGCCTCTAGTGAAGACAATGTGAAACTATTTTTTTATGTAATTTAAATTGGCACTAATTACAGTTTACCTACTAGGTAACTAAAAAGAGTGACATTATTATTTTTAACAAAAAATTAAAACCGACTTCCAAGGTAAAAACAATAATAACATCCCTATAATATGAACTAAAAAGTATTAAATAATTTTTCCTCTCTAAATGTGCCTTTTTCCAAATTCGTCTAAACCTCAACTATTTCTGTACTCAATCTTCATAATTTTGAAGTCGGTGCCAGTTCCAAAAGTTTCAAATTTTCTTTCAAAGAAATAAAGATTCAGCTATATCTGGTACCGACTTCAAAATGATGAAGATTGAGTACAGAAATAGTTGAGGTTTAGACGAATTTGGAAAAAGGCACATTTAGAGAGGAAAAATTATTTAATACTTTTTAGTTCATATTATAAGGATGTTATTATTGTTTTTACCTTGGAAGTCGGTTTTAATTTTTTGTTAATCTTTTTTACAGAGGAAGTAAAACAGTAACCATTGTTATGAAATTTTAATAACAGATTGTAATTTTAAAAGCTATATATTAACTGTATTAAAGTCGCAAAAAATGCCATATGTTTATTCATATGCTCATAACTGACTTTATTAATGAAGTAATATGATAATTATAATGCTATTGAATAGCCTTTATACAACTCAACGCTGTCTAAAGGGGAGGCCCAAATTTTACTTAAAAGAGTCGTATTTTGATATACAGCCGATATACGATTTAGTAATAATGCTTTGTACATTAACTCGTGCTATAATAAGTTTGTTATAATGGTGTTGTGTGCTTGCTGGGCAGTTAGTGGACATTTTGTATGGAGCGTTTTGGGAAGATATATTTTATGTGAGTTTTGAATTGTGATATCTTGGAGAGTTTTTACGCTATCAGAGTCATTTTTTCACTGATATTTCTATTTTTTAATGGTCCTTCACTTACCAACAAGAAAAAAAATTTTTCGTCATGCCTATTCTAGATTCATCCGAGGAGTCACTTGCTCTAGCTTATTGAATTAGGAGACAGCAACGAGCTGTTGTCACTCAGTAGTAACAAGGCTGTGACAATACACGCACTGGCGGCGCGGAACGGAATAATGACGAATTGGCTGGCATTGTTATAAGCGTTTAATTGGAGGCTTTTGGAGTATTTTGTATGTTTTAGTGACAATATAGTGAAACTAGCTGATCCGGCAAACTTTTTTGTTATAATATGTCATAGGGAACATGCTTGATGGTTTCAAAAGAACGGCATTGCGAGAAGTTATCATTTCTGAAGTTGTATATTATGTTATGTAATACATATAAATTATAATTATTATATTATAATCTTAGTTCGATAGAAAACGGGCTGGATTGAAAGAGGAAGCAAAGCAAAGCTGCATTAAAATTGTGTTAAAATTGTCGAAAAACTTAGTAAAGCGATTCATTTCGTTGTTTAAAGCCGCCAGTCCACCGCAGCGCACGGAGAGACTACGCACGTGGTCAATAGAACGTGGAAATAGTATGTGACTGTGTCCACTGCAACCCACGGACACGCTACGCACGAATTGATGTATTCAAACTAATAAATTCGTGCGCCGCGTGGCCGTGCACAGCGTGCGCCGCGGTGGAATGACGGCTTAATGTCAAGGCAAAAAAATTGGCCACTTCGATACTTTAGTCTTAGGCCATTTTGACACTTAAAGTAATTTTGATGAAGTAACTTGTTATAACCATATAGTCCATCCCCCCTCTTATCATGGCACAAGTTCACAGACACAGGCCCCAAGTTCCCGGCAACTCCAGATGCCAGGGAGATCAGAACGGGGGTCGACCTGGCGCTGGGGTTAGGGGTGCGAAGAATCTCCGGGCGAGATGCTCTGACCGTTCAACAACTTTGGCTTACTCCAACAAGGACACCGATTCTCTAAACATTTTGACGTTTAATGCTAGAACACTAAAGGACGACGCCCGACTCGTAGAAATGGAAAATGCCTTACTACACATCAAATGGGACATTTTGGGACTCTCTGAAGTCAGGAGAAAAGGCGAGTCTACCGAAGAAAGGGACAATGCAATATTTTATTACTATGGTGAAACCCAGGGGCAATACGGCGTGGGTTTTATGGTATTTAAAAAGTGGAAAGACAACATAGTAGAGTTTATTGGCTATTCTGAGAGAATCGCAGTTTAAAATTAAAAATCACGTCAAACAAACAAATCACAATTATACAGGCTTACGCACCTACAAGCACGCATCCAGATGAAGATATTGAAGAATTTTATGGTGTTCTGAATATGGCTTGCACTGAAAATCCAGGTACTTGGAAGCTGGTTGTCGGTGATTTTAATGCAAAAATTGGTCAAAAGCAGCAGTTGGATAGTGAAGATACGATAGGTCCTTATGGTATTGGTACCCGAAACGAAAGGGGAAGTCGGCTTATCCAATTTGCATTTGGCCAAAATATGAAAATCATGAATAGTTATTTTTACAAAAAACCACAGAGACGCTGGACATGGGTGTCGCTAAATAATAATACAAAAAACGAAATAGATTTTATATTATCATCTCAAAGACATATTTTTCTGATGTAAGCACTATAAACACATTTAAAATTCAGTTCCGACCATAGACCCATAAGGGCTTAACCCAGATTTAACTTCAAATTCCAACGCTCCATTTTATTTCGCAGTCATAAAAGACACACAAAAGATAATCTTATCGCTAATAAAGAAATATTTAACCTTCATCTTCAAAATTCATTTAATGGCCTAAATATAGAAGAAAAAGATGCAGAAGTAATATATAAAAACATTAAAGACAGTATCGCAATAGCTAATAATAAAATAAAATATTCCCACACCAAACACAGGAAGTTAACTGAAGAGACTTTAAAATTAATTGATGAAAGATCCGATTTGCAGAAAGGTACAATAGAGTATAATAATCATGATAAAATAGTTAAGCGGAAAATAAGACAAGACCTAAGAAAACTAAATACTTTATTAGTTAAGAACGCTTTAGAGCAAAATTCTTCACTAAGAGTTGCAAAAAATGGAGTAAACCAAAGAAAATTTTGGATAAGCTATTTAAAAGACGAACAAGGAAGAAAACAAAGAAGTAGAGAAAAAGTAATGGAAATAAGTACTAAATTTTATAAAAATCTATACAGCGACAGTACAAAAACATTTGAAAATATTAATTACACCTGCCCTGACACAGTTCCATTAATATCAGAACAAGAAATACATAAAGTTATTCTCAGCTTAAAATATAACAGAAGCCCGGGAAGATGGTATCACCTCAGAAACCCTGAAAATTGGTGAACCAATTATTCTTCCACATTTATGCAACCTTTTTAATAGTATCTTAAAAACAGGCATTCTTCCCGACCAATTTTGTAGTTCCAACATAATACTTCTACATAAAAAAGGAGATAAATCCGATATATCAAATTATAGACCTATTAGTTTAGTATCACATATATGTAAATTTTCATAAAAATAATACAGAATCGCATAGACTGTCAATTAGATTATCACCAGCCTCCTGAACAAGCCGGCTTTCGGCCTGGTTTTTCAACTACGGATCACATCCATACGTTAAATCAAATTGTAGAAAAGTGTCAAGAATTTAACCTACCATTATATTTAGCCTTTATCGACTTTAATAAAGCTTTTGACAGCATATATCACAAAAACATATTTTCAGCACTTAACCTAACCTATTTACGTAGACTTGCTTAAAATAATTTACCGAAGCAGTACAGCAGCCATTAAATTACAATCTGCAGGCCCAAGATTTTCTATCGAGAGGGGTGTCAAACAGGGCGACCCAATTTCTCCACGCCTTTTTACGAGCGCCTTAGAGGAGGTTTTTCAGAAAGTCTCGATAGGCTGGGGAGACAAGGGTGTTGTTATCGGCAAGAAAAGGTTAACAAACCTTCGCTTCGCCGATGACATAGTTCTGTTTGCCACTTCAGCTGAAACCCTACAGTCAATGCTAGACGACCTCAGCACGGCGAGCCTCGAGGCGGGACTTCAAATGAATCGAACAAAGACCAAGCTTATGTCAAATAGCACGAAACGTAGAGTCGAAGTAGATGGGCATGAGATACACTATGTCGACGAGTACGTTTACCTAGGCCAATTAATATCTTTTTATAATAGGCAAGACAAAGAAATAGACCAACGGGTTGAGAAGGCATGGAGAAGCTTTTGGTCAATGAAACATCTGATGAAAGGGGACCTACCAACATGCCTAAAACGTAAACTCGTGGACATGTGTATCTTGCCTACTCTGACCTACGGTGCCCAGTCTTGGTCTTTGACAGCTTCACAGAAGTGCCGACTCTGAGTTTGCCAACGAGCTATGGAACGCAGCATTCTAGGTATAAAAAGAATTGACCGCGTCAGGAATACCACTCTGCGTTCCCAAACTAAGCTAGTTGACGTAGGCAGAAAGGCAGCTAGCCTTAAGTGGAGCTGGGCAGGGCACGTCTCCCGTATGCACCCGGACAGGTGGGCGCGTCTAGTTTCGGAGTGGCTACCGACTGGTCGGCGTAACAGAGGCCGACCCAAGAAAAGGTGGCGCGACGAACTAGATGCGTTCGATAAAGAGTGGCCAGCAACATCACAGGATCGTGAACTTTGGAAGGAAAGAGGGGAGGCCTTTGCCCAGCAGTGGGACACTGTAGGCTGATAATAATAATAATAACTTGTTATAATATTTAAGTTGTTTTACCAATGAAAATGTACGATATATCACTTTATCCTGAGTTTTCTGATAATCGCCGTAAGCTGCATCAATCCAAGCAATTATACAGCGGTATTAAAAATAATATTCCGAGTTCCGACTCGCATAAAAGATTTCCGATTACAGTTATTACAATTTGTTTACTCATTTCATATAACAACTAATTAAATTGAGTCGAATAATTAAAATTTAATCGGCTTGAGTATGCTCTGATTTACGAGTGATGTAACCTCAACCCTTCGGTGTTTCATTTTAATTGCACTAATAGCACTGTGTGGTCGATTTGACCCGATTAATTTTAGTGGATTGTTGTTTACAATTTTGATCATTTTGAAAAAATATAACGATTTATTTAAAATATAGCGGCGCGATCGCGCTATCATTTACATACAGCTTGTCATCTCGAAATGTAGCTGCGAAGATCCATCCTAAATTATGTTACTTATTTCCTTTTCGTTCATAAGAAATCAAATAAATAGAAATGATATGCTATATTGCATGTTTTATGAAGAAACAAACAAAGCCATCTATCGACGCCGATATAATGTAAATTTTCAAAAATTTAGAAACCAATGCATCTTTGATGGCACCGTTGGAGTCAATTTCAATCGGAACTTTTAGTTTAAGTAGTACACTCAGCAGAATTTGTATTCTGATCGCTCGGTCTCGCGAGCCCGCGTTATGACTTTGTGTATAAAGTTTCCGCAGTTGTCTTAGGGTTAAAGAGTTCATTAAAATTTACATTGGGATTATTGTAATAAGTGATTTGTTTAAGTGGCTTATTATAGTTTTATTTTGTGGTGTTTGCCACAGATGGAATATCACGCAGTAATCTTTTTTTTAATAGGCACTCTTGAAATTATCAAAAAGAACGTGACGTGCAGTTTTACGCTTTATTTTTTTAATCTGTACTAAGTACTAAGTGGTCATAAAACTTGCACAAAAGGTTCCAAAGAGCTCTCGAAAGGGACAATGATATCGAGCATCAGTAGACATTCGCGGGGGACGGCAGAAGGGGATAGAATGTGTCCCCGTTGCGAGAAGGGGACAAAAAAGTGCTAGAGGGGGACACGACATACATTTAGAATTCATTGAAAAACTCAGGAGCCGTCTTATCTGATCAGGGCGCCTCACAGCTGATGTTTGGACTTAAACGAAATAAATTTTTACTGATCTTTTGTTTATACATTTTTAAATAGACAGGCACTCGCTCCTTTGTAACGAAAATTCCATCGACGATATTTGGACTTTTAATCTTAAGGAGCTTTGGGGCCTACGCTTTGCGTTATAAAATTCAATGAAAAAAATTATTAAGGCGCCTACGAAAATCGGGTCTGAATAATTTACGTCTGTCAGCTTTCTGATGAGAATCAAGTGACCAAGTTGCACAAACTTCTATAAATAACTAAAGCATCTATTTTTGGGTTAATAGTTAGTCTTAATATGATATGGGGTTGTGTTTCTTAGTAGTTGTCGATAAAATGAGCACCACAAATTGAAAGAGCCATTATAAATGTGAAAGTGCGTTTGTCGGTCTGTCTGTGTGTTACCTCTTCACGCTTAAGCCGCTGAACCAATTTTGATGAAATTTAGTATGAAGATACTTGGAGTCTCGGGAAAGGACATAGGATACTTTTCATCCCGGAAAATTTACGGTTATAAACAAATTACTGCGCAATAATGTTGCGGGTATCAACTAGTAAATAAATAAGCGACAAAGTACTTACTAGTTGATCGTTGTTTGAACAAGCTTTGATTGTGGTAAATCTCAAGTAGACATATCAGTCCCTCACCCTTCCCATCGAGTGTAAAGCAAATAAGTGAACAAAAGACTGATTGAACTCTCAAGTACTTGATGAGTCTTTAGAAAAGTTGAAATTTTCAATATGATTTTGATTCCTATCTACCGCATATTAATCTGGCATAATACCGCATATGGCCTGCCCCAAAGCTTTAAAATTGTGGGTTTTTTTATATAATAATAAGGGGGCAAACGAGCAAACGGGTCACCTGATCGAAAGCAACTACCTTCGCCCATGGACCCCTCGCTGCATCAGAAGAGCGGCAGGTGCGTTGCCGGACTTTTAAGCTCTATTTTACGCTCTATTCTTGAATATGGTAGAAGCCTCTCAGGCAGATCTTGCTACCGAGCGAGGTTATACTTAATACTTTAGGATACGAGTATGCATGTGTCCCTTGTTTATAGTTCATTTTGAATGTAGCAGTATTTAAAGTCTAATTTATTTTTTACTCTCATAAAATTCATAACATGTTTTGGCGGGCATGTGAAAGAGTGCTGTTGTGTTTTTTATATTTTTTCCTAAAATTGTGTTAGCTGGGTTTTTAATGTGTAATATTGGTAGAATATTAACCGTTAGATATTCGTGTTCATGCACAAGTGTAGGAAAGTGATGTAATATCCAGAAACGTGCTATTTTGTGTTCCCTCCAAAACTCCATCGAAAATTTCAGTAAAGCCTCTACCACTTTACTGAATCGACCGACTTGACTCCTTGACTGTATTGACTTTTACTTAGACTTTGACTAGACTTTAGACCTGACGATACATGAAAACGATGATGAAAATTATAATAGGAGGAATATGGTTTTCCCGCCATATTCCTTACCTTTTTACCTTGTCTGTGGCACAACATACACATCCTTTGTGTCAAGTTGCCAAAAAAGAAGAAAAAGAAAGAACGAAAATTCATAACGCTCGGGCGCTTGCTTATTACTGATAGCAAAAAAATTGCTCTTTCAATGTATGTATATGTATAACACCCTGTACCCTCGGTCAGACCGAATTTCATACTAAATTCGTTCCTTAAAATAAGTAACAACAACGGAAACAATAGAAAGCAAGAAGGAAATTGTATTTTTTTAATTTCCGTCGTCACTAATAGAATGTTCTCGACAAATGTGTAAACGAGACCCCCAATTTCAAAGTCATGAACGATTTACAGAGGACCGTACTTAACTTAAATACGCCTTTTTGATGTAAATGTTAGAATCGAACAAGACAACCTCTTTCATTCTATTAACTGTGCTTGACAAACTTATTTGGTTCCTGAAATACATAAAGCTAAAAGTAGGCTAGTAAAAGGCTTATTTTTAGGTAAATATTATTAAACTGAGAGTTTGTACCCCTGGGCGATGCAAAAAGAAGCTTTGAACTTCCAAGAAGGTGATTTTTTAATGTAAGACTTTTCACTTCAGGACAAGTGACCTCAACGAAAAAAATGGAAAGAAAACCGCCAGCGCGGCGTAGTATCCTGGCCCTTTAGCTAAGACCTTTTCTTTATTTCTTTTATAGAATCGCCGATCAAAATGTATGGGATTGAGTATTTACATATTAAGCGTTCAAATATGACGTTAACGTTCGACTCATCTAATGTCAATTCCATACATTTTAACGATTCTATGAAGAAGCGACAAAGAAAACGGTTTGGCTACGGGCTCTTCTACTGTGTGACGAGATTATAAAAGTTGTCTTCTTCCAGGCGGTCGCTACATCATTGGCGGTAGTCGCGGTGACATTCTTGTGGTGCGGGACGCGCGACTAGACGATGCCAACTCCTACTCGTGCGAGGCGCAGCACGCACTCACGGGGGAGAAGAAGAGGAGTGCTTCAGCCATGATCGCTGTCTCACGTGAGTGAAACTTCCCTAGACACGTTGAGAATATTAAAGACGGCTTATTAAAGCATCACAATGAGGGTTTTTAATGTTCTATATGCCACTAGGTGCCGCTACGTAGCCTTAGGATCTATCATGTCAAACTGCTGTCTTGTTTCACAATATACAGTAGAACCCGTTTAAGACGATCACGCTTAATACGATTTCCCGCATAATCCCGCTTAATACGATCGTCATCCCGTTTCATACGCCCTAACGGCCAAAACACATATTACTCTTACCTCATCGCCACGGTATTGTGTACCGTCAAATCAGTGGGAAATGAGATGTTGATAGTTGATACGTGGATGCCATTTGCAACACTTCCCGAATTGTTGCAAAATTACGAACCGTGAGACATTTTTAACGCAGACGAATTCGGTTTATTTTTTAAATTGATGCCAGAAAAATCCTATTTACTTATTTATTTATTTTATTTATTTAGTACGATTCACCAACAGAATATCATCTGGTACATTAAAATAAAAGACAAACAATGGTAACTTATAGGTTAGATGACTTCCAATGACAGGTGAAATAAAGCACGCAATGGCGACAAAGAAATTAATTAATGAAAATGAGATGAGATAAGATGATGACGATCCAATACGTGGCGAGCGGGCGCGTGGCGGCGCGTAAAGTGCGGTCGTTGTCAGCGCGTGCTCGGGGGTGGATCCTATGTTTTCAAGGGAGAGACTTGTCACGGTGGCAAAGCAAATAAAGAGAGACTGTCTGTCCTGGCCTGTGCCAATTCTGATGGGTCAGAAAAGTTACGTTTGCTGGGCATTGGTAAGGCGAAAAATTCACGTTGTTTCAAAAACGTAAAATCGCTTCCTGTAACCAATTATGATGCACAATCTCGAGCTTGGATGACCGGCATTCGTTTCATCGATTGGTTAAAGGCTCTAGATGATCACTTCCAGATTAATTAATGTAGACGCATAATTATCTTCATTGATAGGAACACCTACATCCGAAAAAACATAGTAAATAGTAATACATAGATGTAGTAGGTTCGTTTTTTGTTTCCCTATATCCCGCATAATACGCTTTCCTGCATATGATGCGGTTTTGGTAGAGTCCCTGTAAAATCGTCATAAACGGGTTTTACTGTAGGTAGTTGTCATATGTCACGATATATCTGTCTATTTCTGCCACGCGCTGCGCGCACTCAGTCGTCGTTACTCGTATGAAATAAGTTTTTAAGAATCTATTTATAATCAGAATAATATTATCTAAGACAAAATTAATACCTAAATAGAGTAGTCTAATATCACCTGATACAACCTGTTGAATTACAATTTTGAACTTTAACTTTCTGTCTATACCGGCATTTAAGTATCATCTTTTATTTTTCCCGCTAAATCTTATTACCAAAAATGTTATACCGCGTTTTATTTTATCAAGTTAAAGCCTCCTGGCTCCGTCGTAACTTGTTAATTTATCAGTTTAATGTTTATTGTTAAAGACAGAAGTGGCTCGTGTGTTTTACTGTTACTTTTATGTTTCGTTTTATGACATCCAAAGACTTAATTTTATTACTGGCTGGAGTAGATCTACTTCGTTTTCTTTCTTTTAATTTACTGGTTGTAGATAAGTATACATACAAGTTGTAGACAAGAATTTTGCTTTTACCTTGAGTCTCGCCACTTTTCAATACGAAATTTAATTTTTAGATAGTTATTAGTTTAATTAGTAGTTAATTAGTAGATAGTTACTTAATATTTACAAATCTGATAAAAGTTTAAAAAACTTTTTGTTTGTTTGTTTGCTTGCTGTAATGAAATTTACTGTTTATAAATTTTGTATTATTTAACTTAATATTATAATCAATGTAAATATAGTCTGATCTATTGTTGTCAATCAGATCCTACGGGAAGCATGGCGCCCAGGATCCTGACGATATCGGAAGATGAGGTGGTGCCCCAGGGAGGAGACATCAGGCTGGTCTGCTGTGCTATTGGAAGTCCACCGCCGACTTACAGGTAATCCTTCTAATTTAATTTTTACTGATTTTAAGAAATAAAACCTAACCTTGGGTAATAATTAAAGTAGGTATGTGTTACATCCACTACCTTCCTTAGTAGCCCATAGGCTCCCACACAAAACTACGAATTTGCATCGCTTCGCAAATATCTGCGACAAGACTCATAATAAAAAAGACATTGCGATGCGAATTCGCAGTTATGCGTCACACACATAACTCCCACTCCCACCACCCACAGTGACCACAGCCCTAAGATATGAGCTAGGGACAATTTATAGAGTACCTAGTGGATAATATTTTGCCTGAAACTCATTGTAAACTGTAAAGTACCCTGTAAACGATCAAATTGTTTGTCAAACTTTACGTGTTTGTCGAATAATTTGATAGTGTACAGCTTTGTTTGAAGCGTTTGTCAAACAATCTACGTGTTTGAGCTGTTGGAAGAACATTTGGATTGGCGTAGCGTTTGACAAACGTGTTTGAACGTGTTCCGCTGTATTTGCCAAACAGATCTCATGATCTCAAACCGATTCTAGCTAATTGTTTGACAAACTTGTATGATGCACGTTTGTTCGTCTGCGCCGCTGTTTGATGAAAACGTAAATTTCATCAAACAAGTATGTCAAATAAATTTGATCGTTTACAGGCACTGTAACTTGGTGTGGATATAACTGGAAACTGTATTTACAAACGTAGCGGCAGACAATATACTTACAAAACTTACAAAATAAAGTCAAATAATATTATATTTTGATAAGTATGAGATGAGTGTAAATGCGACACCAAAATATGTTGCCACACTAAAACCTTACTACGAATCCATATTAATAATATTTTAAACGCAAAAAATGTACCTGTCCGTTAGTTTGCTTTTTGCGTTTAAGCCGCTAAACCGATTTAGATATAATTTACTACGTAGGAGTTAGGAGTATATATTATTTTGAGAGCGGGAAAAGACATAGGTTAGTTTTTATTTTGGAAAATGTTAGGTTTCTTCGAACAAACGAACTTCGGCGTATTGAATTGAAAGTAACATTTAGTCGCCTTTCAAGAAAGATATCTTCTGATTCTGTTTCAATAATAATGTAAGCGTATCAGGTTTATGTCAAGAGAACTACAGTTTTACTACATAAAATGATAGGTTCTAACGCATGCAAGGTTTTATTACGGCCATAAAAGAGAGCATTACTTTGTTAAATATATTAGCTTGTAACCCAACGTGATGGGGAATAAAAGTGTAAAGAACGATCTCGAAGCTCATAAATATTAAATAGGTTGTAGTCAGCTCAGAAGGCATAATTTTATCATCTTGCTAGAAGAAAGATAATGCGTATCAGCTGAAGCAGCGTCAAAGTTTGAATTTTTTAAAGATAATGCAACGACCTATATATTATATACTTAGATATTTCAAAAACTCTTAAAAGGCTTTGTTATTTCAATTAAATGGTCCCAGTAAGAAAGAAAATAAAAATAATGTTATAACGTCCATAATTCTACATAATATCAGAGCCATCTTAATGTGTTCATAATACAAAAAACTTTAGGTCGAAATATTCAATCTAAAGTTAGTAATCCATAGTTTTTGTTGTACAAAAAAATGTCGGAATCGCGTTATGTGGGGTCAGAAAAAGTCACGCAATGTTCTTTCTTGACATAATTCGAGATGAACTGGACCCTCGTGGATCAAGGGATCACCCACGTAAGCCCTTCTTGAATTATGATACTACCTACTATAACTTTCAGTATCTTATGTAACTCGGAACTAGTGTCTCATACTCGAAAGTCATTCGATTTCGAATTACGATATCGATGTTAATTCGACTTCGATCGCGGTTTGTATTTTTGATTAAACTGGAATCATAATTGGATTTGGCCACACAATATCTTTCTTGCTACTGGTTATTTCTGTGTCTCGATTTTTTTGTCCCTAGCACAAAAAAGTCTGTTTTTTAATTATTTTTTATCACTTTAAACCGGTAACTAGGTAGAAATCTGTGTCAATCATATCCTAGTAGTACCAAATAGCTATAAAGTCAATTACGTCATAGAACCATAGTGATGTCAGGAACATCAACAACTACTGAGATCGAGACGATTCGATTCTCGATTAGATCACGAGTAAGCGACCTTAGATGTTGAGACTTGAGAGTAAGCGCCCAGCTTACTTTATATTAAAACGGGCACAAATTCTTGTAACATGACTGGTTACGAAGATTAGGTTAAAGTTATCTGATTATTCAAACAATTTATAAAGTTTCGGTAACTTTGGAAAGCTTGTGACATTTCAATTAACATTCTTGGTGCATATTATACTTAGAAGCAGCATGTATCATAACATAATCAACCATTTTATCCTTCTGAAAAAGCTTCAAATTGAAGAGCACTACAGTGGTTTGCAGAATACCATCATAGAGGTATAGTTACCAGTTAAATCAGTTCTTAACTCCGTACCATTTTGTTTTGTTTTTTTTTTATGAAATAAGGGGGCAAACGAGCAAACGGGTCACCTGATAGAAAGCAACTTCCGTCGCCCATGGACACTCGTAGCATCAGAAGAGCTGCAGGTGCGTTGCCGGCCTTTTAAGAGGAAATAGGTTAATAGGGGAGGGCAGGGATGGGAAGGGAAGGGAATAGGGGAGGGTAGGAAAGGGAATAGGGTAGGGGATTGGGCCTCCGGTAAAAACTCACTCACTTGGCGAAACACAGCGCAAGCGCTGTTTCACGCCGGTTTTCTGTGAGAACGTGGTATTTCTCCGTTCGAGCCGGCCCATTTGTGCCAAAGCATGGCTCTCCCACGTATAAAATCAGTAGTTTTCGGCACTGGATCAGCACCATATTATTCTCGTGAGACACTGTTACAGTAAGGGTTCGGTTGGATTTTGGCAAAAGTTCTAACTTGTTTTTATTGTAAAGATCACCTAAATCTTTAACCATAAATAACTATCAAACTTCTTTATTCCCAATCCAGCTGGTTCCGTCACTCGAACGGCCGCCTGAGCCCCGTTTCCAACAACATCCGCATCTCCGTATCGGAGCAGGTGCTGGTCATCCGCCGAGCGCTGTTGTCCGACAGTGGCGTGTGGACATGCCGTGCCCATAACCAGTACGGTGAGCAGCGAAGAGACGCACGGCTGAGGGTGCGGTCAAGATTGGTCGTCAGCGTCCATCCGCAGCTGCAGGTGAGATCATTTTGACGCGTACAAGCGCGGTACAAACCGTGGGCCAAAGTGAAGACTTTGGTCCACGGTAAACGGCGATTACCAACGAGCATAGTGGCATATTGGGTTTAAATTATCCACGATCGATGTTGATAGTGCAAACTGTTGACAGCTCGCGCAATCTGATAAGTATGTTTAAACTCGCTGAAAAGGTTATAATATTATCGTAGACTGCACCATACTCATGGTGCAGTCTACAAACTATCCTCCTCCCTAATTGATGATCATGCACTGATGAAATACTGTCGCGAGTCAGATAATGTTAATGATGATATTGACGATTTATATCCAGCACTTGTCAATAACATAGTCACCTCATCAACATTTCAGGGTAGTCTCGGTCCGCCTTCAGAACGGATTAGCGACGATATCGCGTACAACGGTTCGGCGCTAAACCCCGAAACCCCTAACTTTTGATGTAACAAGTTATGTCAGTAAAGTTGTAAACATAATAGCTATACACCGTGAATAATTTATATTTGCAATGAGCATTATTTGGCTAACAAAATACAGAATTTTTTGAATTTAGAGCTTTCAATTTCTCTCTCAGCTCTAAAAGTAACGGTTAAAAATTACTCATAACTTAAATATAAGGTCATTCTATCTTACTATTAATGCTTACAACATTTGGAAATTTAAAGTTCTTTTATACTTACCATCCTTTAGGTAACAGGCTATCTCTGTAGGAGGTACTTGGAACTAAGTCAAAGGTACTTTGAGTTAGAGGTAGAGCCACTTTGGTTTTCTTGAAAAAATATATAATATTGTTATTCCGTTTAATATTCATGTCCGTCCGTTCCAAATAAAATCAGCATAATAATATTCACAAATTCCTTCTTTCGCGAATTCACAATCAGTCGCTTCACATCATAATACGGAAGCATAAAATGATTTCTCCGACCAAATAAAACACTTTCAGATTCGTCTGTACTCGATCGGGAGTTAACACGAGTGAACCCTTTGATGGCGGAATTCTTATTTTTCAATTTAGTCGTCACGATTCCGATGTGGTTCCGAGACTTGAGTATCAATAAAGGTGTGTGCATACTACGCGACGGTGGGGTAGAAAAATAAACCCTAGAAACATGGTAAAGTTTTGAGTATAGAGCAGAGAAATAAAATATTAACACGAAACTAATTTATCAGACGATGATTTGATATAGACCACCTGAGGGCCTAGACAAGTGGCGAGCGATTATCGTTCAGGGGGCGATTAACCAAAAATGTTAGATTTTATAATTTATTTTTATACTTGAAAATAGGCCCCGAATTGTTTCATTTTCTAAAATTAGATACTACATTATATTTCCAAGAATTCGATCTGAGCAAAAACACGATGTCTTAAAATTTTCTCGATAGAAAAAAATCACAAAGATACATATAATTTTCACGAATTTTTCATTTATTGCCATAACCGTGCATTGAACTAAGTTAATATTTTATACATTGTGTAAAAGTCTATCATTGAGAAACCGACCTAGTGGATTTTTAAAATTTTGTATATTTATCGACTTATTGAGAAAAAACTAATTTGGCGATGAATCCGCGTCGTCCTTTTTCACCTGGCATATGAAAGACGGGCGTGAGTGTGAAGAGAGAAGGACGATGTTTGATTGTTTGGGTTAGTCGCCCTCTTAACCCTACCAAAATGTATGGGATTTGACATTAGTATTCGCTAGTGAAACGATGACTTATGTCAAATCGCATATTTGTTGGCGTTTACTATAATCGCTTGCCACTTGTCTACTTGGGCTGAGAACAATAATTTTCATCAGATACAAATACTTTCTTGATTGAGATAGCTTTGAGAGATAGACTTTGAAGGCAGCAAGGTTCTCTATGCGATAATCACAAATGATTAAAATTAAAAAAGCTAAGTGACTACGCGATTATTTTTGCTATAAAATTTATAATGAAACTATTGATACCACATTTTTTAGTTTGGGTTATAACGTGAAACTTACGTTTTACATATCGTGTGACTGGTTAATCCTTCCTATGATATTATCACGACAACCAAAATCACAAATTCATATTTTTTTTTTTGAATTTGGCTTCGCTGTCGTGATCACTGCTAAAAATATAGCTGTAGCGTATCGTCGAGTCGCTTAATGTGTACACTCCTCGCAAAGATTCAGATGTGGGGTTCAGAATCGAGTATCAATAAATTCAGTCGCAGTGCATTTGACAACGTACTCGAAATAATATGTTTGAAATTTATATCGCCATTTCGTGTTCCAGCAACTTGAAAGTTCATTTCAGTTTAAAGTATAAAGTTTATTTCTTTTCTCCAGTTTTAATTTGCGATTCTTGCTGGAAACTTACCACTTTCCAGTGGCTCTTGAGTGAGATAGTTCAATGGAATACTTGATACTTTTCTTTTGTTACCTACACCTTAAGTTATTGTTAGATAGTTGTATAGAGTCGTTTTTCGTGACTTAATATCTCACATTATGATAGTGAACACACTTGAAAATGTTTATATATCTTATACGCTTACACACTGCCGTATTACGCGCCGGTTTTAAAAGTGAAACTTTCCGACTCGTCCTTGTATATGGTGATACTTCATTATATTTTTGGGCAGGAATACCTATAAGCAAAAAGAAATAAGTAAGAAGGTTTCTTTAAAAGTTGACTATTATAAAAGTACTTAACTATTTACGTCCAGCGTCCTTATATTTTATTGTAAGTACTTAGGAAAACTTTCACAAGGAATTTACAAACTTCTTCTAGGAAAATACCACGGCACCTGCTGAATCTGCACGTAGAATAAAGTTTTTGAACAGTTCACACTTGCTGAGTCCTATTCTACATAGTAGTGACTTTACAATAATGAGTATCTATTGTCGATCGACCTAGCTCTGGAGTTGCAGCTAGCATAAACCAAATTGATCGTGTTATTTATGGTCTGCCAGTTCTATTAGCTCGAACTTGACTGGACACGTGGCGGCATAATATTATGTAGATGGTGGTCAATAACCTGTCTAACGGCCACACTAAGAGATATTAACGGTCTTATTACAAATGATTTAAATACCTGTTGAACAGTTGATTAGAAAAAAATCAGTACATACACTGTTATATCTCAAAACAACTGTTCAATAGATATTTGAATCTTTTGTGGTAAGACCGTAAATTTTTACTTAACATGAACATTTGACTAATATTCCATACATTATTATCTATCACTCTTCACATACTTGAAGTTACGTTATGATTTTATATCTCAGTGAGTGTTGTCATGTTAGTGCGGCAGTAAAACCTATATTAAGTTTACTTCCAGATCGCGAACTCTGGAAGCTCCGTTATGTTCAACTGCTCCGTGGAAGGAGGGGAGGCGAGGGTCAGATGGCTTCATGACGGAGTCCCAGTGGGCGGGGGAGAGCGGGTGCTCCGCGTCCACGGTGTAGTGCGCGCACACAGGGGCATGTACCAGTGCTTCGCGGAGAGGGACCTGGACAGCGCGCAGGCGGCTGCGGAGCTGAGGCTTGGAGGTATGTTTCTCATGTAGCTAAAGTTTCAATAGGTTGTTTAAAATGAGGACAAGCGTTGTTAATCTTCTTTAGTCTTTCAAGATTCATATTATTATGGCTGGGCATGGGATACTTGAGTAAACGCGATATGAATCAAATGTCAATTGTCAATGCACGAAATTTTCTGGGATAGAACTTAAATTTGATTCACACCTTTGGATTACTGCAAAAAGAACAAAACATGATACTTCCGTTTTCCTGTAACCATAATATGAGTTCTTCGAAATTCTCGAATCACACGATCAAACGTTCTTGTGTGAAGAATTCATGGAAATTAAAATCGTAAATATTATAGCACAATATATTTTAAGATAATATTTTAGCATGGTAAACGTCAGGATATTAATTAGGTTTGTTGAGCAAAATGCAGAATTTTTCTATGTCAATAAGAGCCACTAAAATGATGAAAAACACGATTATGCAATCCCGAACATCCGAAAACCTTCTCTGCCAGATTGAATCCAATTATAAAACGTTAGAACATTCCCAATAGCATCCCAGTCGGGCATTTATCGGTCTAGAAAGGTCTAGAATCAAGTATTCAGATTTATTCAAGTGAAAAACGGTTAACAGTTAGCTTCTTATCTGAGCAGACAAAGAACTGAAAAGAATTAATTATTTTCCTTTGCCGCTTACTCGGGCTCTCGTAATTGCTAATTGGCACATACTTAGCTCTTTAATCTGTTTACAGCAAAGGAATTAACTCTTTAAAATACGTTTTATTTCCACAGATATTCTTAAATGTAATTAATTAATTTCGACTCAAATAATAAAGAAACATTGTGCAGTAATATGTTGTAATAAGTTAGAACTTAATATAAGTGGTATAACTTATATTGAGTTGTTGTATTAATTGTGTATCTATGTGGCATCGTAGGCTCTCCCAAAGGGATGAAACGATTTTAATTGCGTTTTATTTCTATATCTAAATTATTCATCATCAGCTCACATTTCCATTATCACGTAACGCCTTTAATCCTTCGATCGGGGAGTATTGGAAATGCTATTGTATTCTATTGTTGTCGCGATCACCGGTGCTCTTATGGGTTTGAAGGATTAATTTATATTATTAATTTAATTTAGTAACCACATATTACTATAATAATACTTAACATGTTACCATTTTAGCTAAATACACATTAGAACACAAATTTAAATTTTTCATTTGAGAATTAAATGACTTTTTCTATCAGCTCATCCCCACAAATACCCCTATAAGGTAATTTAAACTACCCAACTTCAATAAACAACGGTAGAATTAGTCGTTACCTATGAAATGTTCAGGGTTTGAACCGCTAATGACCTCAGCGCGGCGATAAATCCGGCTAACGCGCATAACGCGAGCTTAGCGTAATTAATGTGTGGAGCTCAAAAATGTTCACGATATTAAGCTAAATAACAAACATTAAATATAATTATGAAATTTAATGTTATCTAATTTAATATCATTGTGTAGAAACCTGCGCTTATCAGGGTATATTTAATTGATTTTAACATTTTTGCGCATTTGAAACGTGAAAGCAATAATAATATTCTAACCTCCTTTTTTGAAAACACAAGTCCTTCCTTTGGTACCTAATAAATACAGCCATAATGCAAATAATAATGAGATTTTATGCTTTGTTCAAACCTACGTGACCAAGCAACTGCGAAACGGGAGCGTCAAGTTGCGTCAAGTTGTCAAATGTGTGTTTTGAGCATTAAACTTGCCTTATTCCTTTACTCAGGTCTCCAACTATATTTTAACATAAGTAATTGAATAGTCTCATACAGCCAACAAGCATAACAGCAAAATATAATAATTCTTGCCGTATATTACGTAGGTACCTACATGTATGTACCATCGAGGAAATTGATTCCTATGCATTTGAGAGACCAACGTCATTTGGTCGATCATGTCAATTCAATGTTAATTGTGATCTGTCGGCTGGGTTTGACGTAATGCGACCAAACTACGTAGGTCCCTCATCTGCATAGGGATCAACTTCTCTGATAGTACATTGGCGTACGCGAAAACATGTAAAGTGAAATCCCGTGTAATCATTTTGCTGCCTTAAAAAAGGTCTTATGAATCTCTCGCCTCTTCCATCAATGTTCATTCAACAGTTCTTTTGTGAAACAACGTTTTATACTAAGTAATACATACAAACTGTTCCAATTGGGTGCTTCGTTGTACGAATCTCCTGAAATTACAAATTCTAAGCCTAGAAGCCTAGAATTAATCATTGTGGTGCACCACAATACCCGGAACCTTGCACAATAACTGGATCTAGGTCAACTTGGTACCTACATCCGGCTCTTAGTACCGAATATTATAATTATGACCAGTGCCGGTTTTAACACTACCAGCACCCTGGGCGTCGAAAAATTCTCGCCCAGGGTGCGGGTAGTGTTGAAAAATTTGGCGTCCCTTTTGTTTGCCTTCAGCGCCCCTTTTTATCCGGCGCCCTGGGTAGTCACCCAGCCTCGCCCCCCCTAATGCCGCCACTGATTATGACGTCTAGTGCTACTCACTTGCGATCAAAAGTGCTGAGCTTTGCGAACTGCTGTTAAGAAGTAACTGCAATTTTTATTTGTCCGTAGGTAATTAATGACACAGAGTCTGAATACACCTACCGAGTAAAGTGACGAGACAGTGCCCCCGGCCGAGTACATAAATTTCAAATATGCTGAGTGCTCGGCCGAGAGCACTTTATCCCCACTCTACATAGTAGGAGTTGTAGACAACTTCTACAATCTACTACGTTTAAAAAAAACTAGCACTTTTGTATTTAATTTTGTACTCATTAGTTAATTTTTTTTAATCTGTCAACTCTTTTGCTAATCTAGGACTTTGCCGGGCCACATTTCTGGTTGCCGCAGCAGGCCTGCTCTTTTGATGTGTAGAAAATTTAAATGTAAAAAATACTGACTTAATTTTATAAAAAAAATATCATATCTAAGATTGCAGACAACAAAAGTTTAGTTTATCAATAGTTTTGAAAATACTTCCAGCAGAATTCACATAGTGCTTCGTCTTTCCATCTGTATGAACTATAATATATTATTGAAACAGATAGTCCCTGAAAGTTTTCGAGACCAACACTTGATTGATTATTTCCCACTTTCTCGGGAATTTAAAAGCAAGTTTATTATCCTCAGCGCTCATAGAGAATAGCTGCTGTTAAAGATAGCGGAAAATTCGCAATTTCGTTCTAAGCTTTTTGTTTTTATACGTATTATGGTTAAATCAATTGCTTTATGTTATACCAAAGATAATAATTATAATCACTACGTGTGTTATACTAAATATATTTTTAGCCCGTGGCTTCGTCCGCTTGGAATTCTGAAAATGACACAAGTTCAGGAAAAATATATAACTTTTTATACATAAAATGTAGCTAATGTCACTCTGGAACACATCAGCTTTCTTTCAGTGTTAATTTTTTTGCAATTGGACCAGTACTTTTAGAGATTACCTCCTACAAACAAAAAAAAAACAAACTTTACCCCTTTATTATATTAGTGTAGATTTGGTAAACATTCACCTACGCTGTGGCTTATTAAGAAAACTTGTTGGTTGTAAGATTGACAGTTTGGTAAGACATAGCGGTTTCCTTACTATATATCTTTAACACATAAGGTCTTTTTCAAAATAATATTACATAAATAAACAATTGCATATCTGGAAGTATTGTCAATTTCTTTACTAAGCAATAGAGTCAAAACTTTCGTTTAAACCGCTTATGACTTATTATGCGCCTTTGATGACCTTTATTAGCATATTTATTAAACGTCTTCATTCTTCATTCCACCCGTCATCGAAGCTCCGTCCACTACATTCCTATAATCCACAACATAATCACGACAAATTAATAGCAGCCGATCCTCAGCAAAATTGGATTATGGCTTCTGTGGTATTATAACGTTGATTTCGGATGTACATTCGATTTCGTCGTGAGCCCGGGATTGTCCAGTTATTGATTAAATTCTGCTGCAGTATACAGATAGGCCATGCGTCAGTTCTCTGATACGTCGTGTGGGGCAAGTTGGAGCGGATAGCGATTGTTTTTGCTGTGCGTTCGATTGCCAAAGCTACACGGAAATTTTGTGTGAACAGGACGCTTGGTAAAATAGTTACTCAAAATATTAAAAGGCAAGTAATTAGAAGAGTCATTTGTTAGTAATTGCTAGTATATAATTGCATTGCTATTATATAAAGTATATAATCGCATACTCACGCAGTTGGCAATTCGTATAGCGTTATGCGATAAAAATACGCTCAATTTTAAAACATTGTTTACCGATTTAGTATGAAATTAACGAGAAAATATTACTTCCTTGCCAAGAAAATTTCGTTAAAACATTTAGTGACAAATTAATTATCTTTTATAACGAGTTATGATAGTCTTAAGGATTTAAAATGGGCACTATTCCAACTGGCCAGGTGGGCCAAGTTAGAAGGTAAAGCGTATTAATAACAAGTATTCACACACTTTTTTTTTTTTTATTAGCCTATAGTGTCCCACTGCTGGGCAAAGGCCTCCTCCAGGATCTTCCACTGTTCTCGCTCCTGCGCCACCGATAGCCAGCCTGGCTGGTATGCCTCCAGCTCGTCACGCCACCTTTTTCTAGGCCGGCCTCGGCGGCGGCGTTCATCTTCGGGTGCCCACTCTGTTGAGACCCTTGCCCAGCGGTCGGGATGCATGCGGCTAACATGACCCGCCCACTCCCACTTCAGCTTCGCCGCCTTGACACCTACGTCCTTGATGCCCGTTTGGGAGCGCAGTATGGTGTTTCTTATTTTATCGAGAAGCTTTACTCCTAACATACTGCGCTCCATTGCTCTTTGGCATACCCCGAGTTGAGACCTTTGAGAATCTTGTCTGTTTTCAAAAGAAACTATCTGGCCCAAGTAGATGTACTCGTCGACATATTGCATTGCTTGCTGGTCTACCTCGACCCTACGCTTCGTGCTATTGGTCATTATTTTAGTTTTGGACCTATTCATAATTAGTCCCACCTCGAGGCTTATCGTGCTCAGGTCTTGGAGCATTTTTTGCAGTTCTGAGGCTGTGGAAGCAAACAGGACAATGTCGTCAGCAAAACGAAGGTTGGTGAGCCTTTTTTTGCCAACTTCAATGCCCAGTGCCACACACTTTAAGAATAGAAAATAATATAAGCTGTAAGTTATTTCTTATTAATTACTCAATACGAATTCATTATTTTTGAGTAGATAATAAGAGGAAATACAACTTTAAACATTACTTAATTACTATGAAGTGAAAGATGTTTCTAGTCTAAGAGTGATATATCACTTCGAACTCATAAAAAGTTACCAAGAGGCCAGGGTGTCTTAAAAAAAGAGTTAAATTTTTGGTTACGCTTACTGGATATAGTGCGAGAATGTTTCACATAGCTCCTAGAATACAACTAAGACCGCTGAGGCCACCTTAAAACAATTTTAATTAAACTTTGTCCATTTTTTTTTTGCTCATTTTATTGAGCATACCGTACACTGTTAATCATCATCTTTATAACCCGGCGTGATCGAGGTGTTCCCGGGGGACAAACGACTTTAGCCAATTATAATCACTGCCGCTTATATCTCGCGGCAAGCGACAACAGATCGGCTGTCACAGCGTCCGGCACCGGCGGCCATAGCTGTAATATAGCGTTCACAACCTTATCCGCTCCGATTTACTACCTCATCATTTCACGTTAATGCCTTTGATTCATTTGCGCGATTATATCGATCCCTTTGACATTAAAGTTTGGGTTTAATCAATTTTGGAGTATTGAGACAAGCATGTTAATTTGTGTAGGCTACGATGTATATAAGCCTACTCGGCTTATATACGTCGTAGCCTACACAAATCGACGCGACGTACAGCATTATAACGCTGCGCAGCGCGTGCTGCAAAATCCGTAGCGCATGCTACGAAATCCGTAGCGCGTGCTACAAAATCCGTAGTGCGTGCTACGAATACTGTAGTGCGTGCTACGAATACCGTAGTTCGTGCTACGAAATCCGTAGCGCGTGTTACGAATACCGTAGCGCGTATAACGAATATCGTAGCGCGTGCTACGAAATCCGTAGCGCGTGCTACGAAATCCGTAGCGCGTGCTACGAAATCCGTAGGTCATATATGTTACGTAAACACCAATTCTTTGACGACGCGATGCTCTAAAAATGCTTTTAAAAATTTGTGGTATAATCCATTTACAATATTTATTTACTGGAACATCACCATCAAGTCACGCCACGTCCATTTACAGTGTTATTCATTGTTTATTATAAGTTAAGCCAAAATAATATTATTATAAATTGTTTATTATAGAAGTTAAGCCAAAAAATAATTTGCAGCCAAGTTTGCACTAAATGAAGAAGGACCCAATACGGTTTGAGTTTGAGTTTTCAAAACTTTTTTGTCTATATGAGCATAGCATCAATTAGGCCTTAAATATCGTCAAGTTTATTTTTAAGACATCCACAAATGTTACAAAAAATTATAAAAGTTGAAACCTAAAGAGTTAAGGGAAATTGTTTGTTTGTTGTTTAAAAGTAATAAAATTTTCAGATTTTCTAATTAAATAATAAAAGTTAAAAAGACAACTAAAAAAAACATGCTTTAAAAAACATAAATTTTAACAAATTATTGCATTGTCATTGACTCATAATACGTATGCGAAGTATTGCAAAGTTTCGAATTAATAATAAGATTACCGGAAATAGATAAAAATCGTGCTCAAAGATTCCGTTACGTACATACAGCCCAAGCTTATAAAAGCGTGTTAAAAACATCAGCGCAGGTGCAATTAAATAAAAAAAAAACTACCTCGCTTCACCAGCAGCCTCATCAGTGGGGTCCTGATAGTGATGATCTTGGAGCAATGACAGTAATATTTTCGGAGGCAACCCGTTTGGTGTAATCTAATGATAAATGGTCGTCCTTTGTTTAGACAGCAGCTCGGCGCTGATTGGATTCCTCTGTGACGTGATATACGACCTGCGAACATGTGAAATGTTATTGAACAACACAAAATATTAAATACTAGATGACGCCGGCAACTCCATTGCGCAAAAACTCGTTTATCGCGGGGGGACCGTACATTTCTTTCGAACAAAAAGTCCTTTCCTGGGACTCAAAGTATCTCCATGCCAAATTTCAGCAAAATCGGTTCAGCGGTTTGGGCGTGAAGAGGTAACAGACTGACAGACACACTTTCACATTTATAATAAACTAGATGATTCCCGCAACTCCGTTGCGCTAAAACTTGTTTATCGCGCGGGAACCGTACATTTTTCCGGGATAAAAAGTATCCTATGTCCTTTCCCGGGACTCAAAGTATCTCTATACCAAATTTCAGCAAAATCGGTTCAGCGGTTTGAGTGTGAAGAGGTAACAGACAGACAGATAGACAGACAGACAGACAGACACACTTTCGCATTTATAATATTAGTATGGATTTTGTTATAAGCAATAGTAAAGTAATATAAGTATGGACATACCACGGCAACAAAGTGACATAATATGAAATTCTCACAAAATTACATAAATTGCGATTGCGATTGGAACAGAGAAAACTGCCAAAGAGCATCGAGATGTCCGCCCACGTCATACTTTTTGTGTGACAGACAATCGGGCATCATTGGAATTTCATATTAATTCCGACCGACTTTTTGCGTGCGTTGCTCTATCAGTATGTTCTGTTTAAAAACGGTCACCAATTGGTGACCGTTTTTATACCAGAAAATTATATTATATTATATCGAATGTGAGCGGATACCCTTGAGTAACATTCTGCATTCTGCAGAAGAAAAAATATTTGTAACATCCATCGAAATACAATGCAGAACAATAACTATCATACATTGGACCACTTAATATGGCGCGAGTAACTGGTATAAACACGTAAGTTCTATAGCTTGTAGGGCAACGAAAATATTAAGACCGACCTGTGTATGACACCAACTAAACGAACGCATTTGTGTGTGAAACCATTTTTCGTTACATTCTCTCTTACATAGTTTAGTATATCGATGGTAACAGCGTATATTTTGTAACAGCAGCAGAAAAATGTCGATCTATTTGTTAAACAGAACGCTATCAATAATCCGTGATGTTGTTCTGTCAGGTTGAAGCCAGCTGTAGATAATTCGATTATTTGGTACGTTGAGGCCAATCCTCGTATCTCCGGCCTCTGGAACAACCGATTGTGTGGTGGGGATTATGTTGCATGATGCTATAACATAATCTCTTATGTACTTCTCTAAATTTAGAAAAATGATTTAATTTAGATATCAATCAACATAATAATATTGTGTTTTAACCATAAAACCTTTTATCCGACACTCACCTATTAATGATCTATTTCCATTGTCGTTTAAATTTTTTCAATACTAGCCTTTATTTCCTTGAATTTCCGTTGTAGTATCATGCAATCATCTAGTGATTAGATTTTAGAATATTCCATCCTCCAAACCACTTAACTCCGGAGCGGGGTCTTCTAAAACAGGTAATACTTAAAAGGAGATCCAAGCCACTATACTGTACTCGGCGAAACATGGCGGTAGCGGTCATTGACTCCCTGTCAAAAACTTGTCATTTTCTATATAAACCGCGATTGACAGTGAAGTGTCAGATGTTGTCAATCGCGGCTTTGTAAAGAAAATGACAGGCAGTCAATGACCGCTACCACCATGCTTCGCCGTGTACAGTATAGTAAAGTTGTAAATATTATGCTGAATAAAGATTTTTTAATTTTATGTTATTTCAGACACGGCGCCCGAACTGCACTACACATTCATCGAACAAGCGCTACATCCGGGCCCGGCGCTGGCGCTGCACTGTTCTGCTTCCGGTTCCCCTCCTCCGCGCTTCACCTGGCTCCTGGACATGCAGCCCGTGGAGGAGCATACTACCACTCAAAGGTATCAGGAAAAGTCTGAAATGGCCGTGAGTCCATCATTGCCTCTTTTTCAAGTTAAAAATACACAAATTAAGAAGAGTACGACTGGAATATTTAGCTGGCAGAGTAACAATTAATGTTATAAATAATATTCCAAAAATGATACTAATTGTCCAGAAACTCAAAATTTTCTGACTTCGCTCAACTGGCAGTCTAGTTCGCTATTCATAGCTAGTTACCCAAACACCAATTCCACTAAAACTGCTTTACTTTTTTCCACTTCATCTTTACCTTCTTCATTTTTAGGAGTATATCCCAGTTCATGAGCGCTAGCGGCGACGTGGTGAGCTACCTCAACATCACGTCCGTGCGACCCGACGACGGCGGTCGCTACACCTGCCGCGCTCACAACTCACGCGGTGCCGTCGAACATTCCACCAGGCTTAACGTTTATGGTGAGTATTTCAATATTACTATTATTATTTTCATTTTCAATGTTACTGTTATTAATTTCAGTTTTCAAATAATGACCATCTTCAATTTTATTTTTACTATCATCAACTTCATTTTCAAAACCACTATCCTAGAGAATTTGTGATATTTTGTGATTAATATGTTTTTTGTAATAATGTAAATCAAATCATTACTATAGTTGTTATAATCCATACTAATATTATAAATGCGAAAGTGTGTCTGTCTGTCTGTCTGTCTGTTACATCTTCACGCTCAAACCGCTGAACCGATTTTGCTGAAATTTGGCATGGAGATACTTTGAGTCCCGAGAAAGGACATAATTATTATGATAGTTTATGTCCTGGAAAAATGTATGGTTCCCGCACGATAAACGAGTTTTGGCGCAACGGAGTTGCGCCCATCATCTAGTTTAAAATAACTTTTCAACCTCCAAATTATGGCGTCTTCGAATTTCTATATTTTTATTTTTATCATACGTGATAATCAAATAATAATAATATGCTTTTGAAATCATGTGGATGAAAATGAGTGAACGTTTTCTCACTGTGGTGTTGTTAATTAGTTTTGGTATTGTCATCCACAGCGTTATCTTCAGTTTTTAAAACTTTATGTCTTATTTTTATACCTATAGATCATTTCCTTCTTCTAATAACATTATTATTATTTATTTACAATTGATTTTATACAATTATTATTATTATTATTATTAATATTTTATGAACTTATAATGTTATGATGAAATTACCTATTATTATTATCGTCTGGTCGTTATCTTAGCTGTACTTACCGATAAAGTTGTAAGCCAGCGCAAGGCGGTTTACGGATGTTCCAGAGTCGCTTGCAAGGTCAAACACTATCCTTCAAGCCTCCGATCCCCCATGCCTCGGGTTCTTAGGTAAAAAATAGAAAGGCACTGTGTTTACAAGCGTTGTATACGTATAATATCCATACTCCCTGCAAATTATATTATCTATTAATTAGTCTACACATTGAAAGGATTAATTTTAAAAAATCTAGTTATTATTTATCCAATTTTCCATGTAATTTATGTATGAATTATAACATTATAATACATCAAGTACACATAATATTTTAAGTACCTTTAAAAATTAAAACAAACTCACAACTTACCTGAATCCTGCACTGCGATGATAATATATAATATACAAGTAGTATATCTCGTTGTACCATAAGTCATTACCATATTATATTATTACTGTTTATGTATTACGTAAGTATATCGCTCATTGCTACGGTCAGGTGTATAGCGGTGGCCGATAGTCCTGCGCGCGCGGCGCTCCTACCCCATATACCAATGGGACAACCGTTTGCGTTATGGTGAGAGCACGGGTTTTACGAAGGGCGCGGGCGACGGGTGGACGGGTCCGCCGCATTAACCATTCCATAGCATTGAGTCACACGCACAACTCATAATATTATAGTACTTATTTTTATTATATTTTCATATTAATTATCGTATCTTGTAACTTTATTGAATTCCATATATATTTATATATAAAATAATATTTTGTATGTTAAAATGTATTGCTGAGTGTTTATTTGTTCCTGTTTCCAGATGACGGTTTACTAGGAACCACATAATACCAGGCACTGTGGTGTACGTCACGGTGATATGCCTGAGTGGTGTCCTTTTTGGCAGTAGACATGACAATGCACTACTTGTACCGTTCCTCATGCTATTATTATGCTATTATTATTGTAATTATTGGAGTTTACACCTTAAGAATCGATTTTCATATATAAGGCGCCCGGTATGAGAAAAATCCGAGGGGTAAAACCTACTAACAAGTAACGAAAATGTGTCACGTTTTTGGTGCGCACCTTTAGTGCGCAACTTTCTAATTTGGCTGTGAGTGTATTAAGACCATAAAGGTAATATACCTATCGGAATATAATATTATGTAAAATAATATGATAATATAATTATATAATAATATAATAATATAATATAATTATATAATTATATTATTTTATATAATATTATATTCCGATAGGTATATTAACTTTATGATTAAGACGTACATATGGTATGCTGTATAGGCGACTATACCTATATACTGTATGTTATTGGGCTTGTTTGTTTCTATCAGTGTCGATGTATTTATATTGCTATTTTTGTTATAAATATCAATAATTAATATTGTTATTGTGAAGTTATAATTTTTATCATTATACTGGCTAAAGTGAACTAAAAGTATTTTGAAATAACTATGGCAGAAAGGGGTGTAGATAATATTGCCGGAACATCTGATTTCATATGATATTAATCTTTTTTCAGTTGAATAAACTCTTTTTGCGTATGGTTAGATACTCGTTCTTAAGGAGTAAACTCCAGTCGTGCGTCGGAGCTGACACACTTTTTTTTGCTTTATTTTTCTTTATGTATTGTAACGTGTATTGTCTTATGGTAGTGTAATGTGATGTCTAATTGTTAAATAAACGTTATTATTATTATTATTATATTCCAGGTCCTCCGTCAATAAGGAACATAGGACCCGTGCGCGTGGTCGCCGGCGTCAACACCACCATCTACTGCCCCTACTCCGGATTTCCAATCAGGTTGATGGAGGTGCATTTGTTTAGTAAGATTATAAGTTTCATTTTCGTTTTTATTTGTATCAATTAGTATATTTACATGACTTAGATTTTGTAGTTGACTGTAGTTTTTATTTGAATTTTCGTACGTATTATATCTATATTAGTTTCAATATTCTTACTCAAATTCTTGTCGCATCTTGGTTAAACGTAGTTTTGTAATTTTTACGTGAAATTATAATCTCGATTTCGAGTTATCCATTAAATTCCTATCGCCCTCTGAATTATCCAACTGATATCATTATCAGATTATGAATTTATATTATGACGACTTTGAATTTTTTCATCCAAGTAATGTACACATTGAATATTATCTATATTATCGTACTAGATGACATCCGGAACTCCGCTGCGCCAAAATTTATATTTATATGGATTGTGTACCAAAAGCCCCATTCCGTCCAGTGAGATCCGGTGGCAGCGTGGCGGAGTGGACGTGGGTACGACGGGGCGGGCGCTCTCCGGGGGCGGTGGAGAGCTGCTGCTGTGGCCAGCCGAGCCCGCTGATGCTGGCGTCTACTCTTGCCGGGTCACCGCCCCCTCCGGGCAGTACGCGCAGAAGGACATGCAGATCTTTGTGAGGAGTACGTATTTTTGGCCTTTTACTACTAATATTTCCAGTGATGTGAAACCTGTAAATATGAAAAAAATGACAGCTTCAACGACGAGGTAGGTAGTTTGAAGATTTGGTAGAACAAAATTAAGCTGGAGCTCAATTTTGAAAATGACAAAATTATTAACTGATTATAAGTGTATACGAGTATATTATGTTTAGTTTGGAGTACGATCCATCAAGCACTTATCTAAGTTATCCTTCTAAATGTATATTATTGGCACTTCCTTTTACAGATCCACCAAAAATAGCCGGGTTCTCGTTTCCAAGCGATCTGACCGAGGGCAGCTCTATCCAGGTGCTATGCGGCATCACGTCCGGTGACAAACCCGTCTATTTCTCCTGGCTGAAGGATGGACAGCATATACCTTCCAACTTGCAGGTTATAGCCTAAGCACCTCGTTTATGATCCTTATATTTCATACAAATTGCGCTGAGTTCACACGCAAACCTATCAGTAATTTTGATTGAAGTGTGCATTGTATACTCCTTGTCAACACACTGACATACAAAATCACACTATTCAAAGGTTACTCAATGTAATCAAAAATATTGCAGGTACAAGAAAAATCGCTTGACGAGTTCAGTTTCCTCATCTTCTCGCACGTGACGTCGAAGCACAGCGGCGAGTACACGTGTGTCGCCAGCAACACCGCAGCTGAGGTCAACCACACCGCACGCCTGGCGGTCAAAGGTAAGATACAGCTTGTTTATGATAGTTTCTGAAAAAAAAAACCAGAAGGAATGCCGATAAAGAAATATGACAGGGAAATATTCGCAAGGAACAGAGTAAAGCTTTCATGTTTTTAGTCCACAGAAAAACTACCCTTATAAAAGATACATAAATCAAGTGATATCTTATTACAGATGATAACTTTCATTATTTGCTAGAAAATGTGTTTTTGGTCATCCATCTTTCAATGAATGAGGCCCGAGTAAAATAAATGTATTGTCATAATAATATCTGATTGTTTTCTTCAGTGGCACCATCGTGGGTGTTCGAGCCTCAGGATGTCTCCGCGCTGTTGGGAACTCAGATATTGGCTCACTGCTCCACGCGTGGGTACCCTGAACCCAGAATCACGTGGTTGAGGGCTCAAGGTGAGCAAAACCTGAGTCTTAAATTCTCTTTCTCTCTTGATTTTCTCTTGATACTCATAAAGGTAACCTAACATTTAGAAAGATCATGAGGCGTGACAACGAAGTGCATATTTCGCGAATAGCGTGGATTTACGACTCAGATAAATGACCTGCATAATTTTTTATAAGTTTGAAGTGACTTCGGATTTATATAATTTCAGGTTCCTCTGGCGATTTCCGTCCTTTAGCCCGTATGGAGGTACCGATGACGGTCCTGGCCAATGGCACGCTGAGCGCGGCTGCGGCTGCGCGGGCGCACGAGGGCCGCTTCATGTGCCGCTCAGACAACGGCGTTGGCAGAGGCTTGTCTAAGATTATCACCGTATCTGTTAATGGTAAGAGCTGAGCTTACTATTGTTGTGTCAGAACTCAGAACGTTTAATCTATACTAATATATATATATATATATATATATATATATATATATATATATATATATATGCGTAAGTGTGTCTGTTTGTCTGTTACATCTTCACGCCCGAATCGCTGAACCGATTTTGCTGAAATTTTGTATGGAGATACTTTGGAGTCCCGGAAAAGGACACAGGATACTTTTTGTCCCGGAAAAATGTACGGTCCCCGCGCGATAAATGAATTTTGGTGCAACGAAGTTGCTGGCTCATGTAGTTTCAGAATTTTGACAGTACATCCATTCAACCAAATGATCGGTCTACTTAAAGAAACGTTCATTCGTCCGTTTTGATTTAACTCCGCCATGTTTGCATTTCACTTTCTTTAGAAGTCTTCTGAACGGCCGTCGCGTCAATTTACACCATAAGTGCTTGCCTTTCTTGTTACAGCATTCGTAATAATGTTTGTAATTCCAGAGCCTGCGCATTTCGACTTCTCCTCCCGCAACATGTCAGTGCGACGCACCTCGAGCGCATCACTGTCATGCGAAGCTCGAGGTGATGCGCCCATACAGTTGCATTGGACGCATAACATGCAGGCGCTCGACTTATCTACTTACAGGTTAGTATATCATCATCATTAATATCACCGTAGTCATTGTCACTATTTTATTTGATGTATACTTTTCCATTTTCTGTTTAATCCTTATAAATTATAATCATCTCATCATTGGATCTATTAGTGTTACTAATATAAATATCTTTACTATTATTGTAGTCATCATCGTCATTGTTGTTATTGTCGTCATCAATATCATCAATATTATTTTTCATTCCTGCAGCCAATAACAGTTTATTATTATTTTCTCATACCAGGGTATCAGTATCAGAGAAGAGGTCCGAGAGTGGAGCAAGTTCCACGCTCAGTATTGCGCACGCGCAGCGCCAGGACTCCGGCGTATACCGCTGTCGCGCCGAAAACGCATACGGACGGGACGAGCTGCTCATCTACTTAGCTGTACAAGGTGTGTTCTTGGCGGTTTATATTATCCTGGTAGGTTTTGTTTAACATAAAGTTTAATAATAATTCGTAAAGCAAATTCTTACCTACCCCAGGTATTTTCAAATCCTACCGTACCTATAAGTAAAAAAAACTACATTGTCGTATGTCATGTTTCATGAGGACCACCTCATGATTGCCGTGAATTAACTATGATTGCCTTGACTTCGTCAACTTTTTGCTTTTAATGGACCCTTAGACGATCAATTTTATTGTGCAATATTATTGAACAATATTATTGAACAGTATTATACAATTTTTTTTGACAATAAGATTGAAAGGCGGACGCATTCAATATCACCCCTAGACGGTCAATAATATTGTACAATACGTAATATTGCACAATAAAATTGATAGTCTAGGGGCCCGCTAACCTCCGCCTAGATTTTGTACGCAAAATTTATGCAACGGGAATGATCGTTTTTCTCCCAAACTATCGAATATTCCAGAATTCCCCGAAGCACCCCGTGGTCTATCCGTACGGCGGCGCGAGGGGCGGGCAGCGGTGGTCACCTGGCGGCGCGGCTACGACGGCAACGCCCGTCTGCGCGCCTACCGCTTGCAGTACCGCGTGGTGGGGGATTCCACCAGAGCCGCGCCTGACTGGAAAGACGCGCCGATGAGGGACCTAGCCCCTGACCTTATTGCACAAAGGTACCTTTTTATGTGCAGTCCTCATAAAATATTCTGTCATCCGAGGAAGATATTAATTTTTGATTAATGAAAACAAATGGGTGTTAAAATTAGGTGTGAGATCTCCGTCTATGTGTATGTCCGAGATTTTCAAGATCATAATATTTGTAATAGCTGTCGCCTGTCGATCACTTAATTACCAACAAAGGATCCGCTTGATCCATGTCATCTTTTTGATTAATTGATTTTCTTATCGCATATCCCAGGCAGGAATCATCAGACGCTTCCTCAGACATGGTGCTGGAGTACCGGGTGGATGGACTTCGACCAGCCACAACGTACGCGTTAAGACTCGCTGCCGTCAATGATATCGGTGACAGCGATTACAGCGACTCAGTGCTCGTACATACGCTGGAGGAAGGTAGGTTCACCTAGGTCCTAGGGCTATCACACAAAACTGCGAATTCGCATCGCATCTTTTTTATTATGAATTTTGTCGCATATATTTGCGATGCGATTCGAATTTGCAGTTATGCGTGGGAGCTCTGATCTCATTGCTCTTGATTTCAAATGTCAATGACGTCAACACTTGATATCAAAGTGAGAGGGGTAATAGTAGGCATATTGTGAAAAAAAACTCGCAACTTAGAATGTAACTCGGCGCCTCATACTTGTCTGTGCGCTATACTTTAGACGAGTTACTGTACACTCTAATGATTTAAAAAGATGCACTTAGAGTACACAAAATTAACTTAGATAACATGGAAACATTTTAATTACAGCACCATCAGAGCCGCCGCGCAATGTGGAGGTCCAAGTGGATATGCCCGGTGAAGTCATCCTAAAATGGCAGGTAATAAACCCGTCATAATACTTTTGCCATGGTTGAAAACATAACGCAGATAGTCTTCTTTACTTAATGACGCCCACAACTCCATTGCGCCAAAATTCGTTTATCGCAAGGAAACGTACATTTTCCGGGATAAAAAAATATCCTATGTCCTTTCCGGGGACTCAAAGTATCTCCATACCCAGCTAAATCATTTCAGCAGTTTGAACATCAGAAGGTAACAAACAGACAGACAGACACACTTTCAATATTATTAGTATGGAAGTATAAATAAATAAATAAATAAATAAAATTTTATTTCCATAGATAACAGTTTACAGCAACCAACAGTTCTGGCCCCCACGCTAGGCGATGCCTGTCCTGTGGGGGAATTTATATACACATTCACTGATGCACAAGGAATACATTGTTGCGTATTACATCTTTACAACGTACCTAAGACATGAACTTAATATATTATACTACAAAATACAGGACAAATTAATCTAGAGTTAAGTACGGGCAAGAACAACACTACAATCTCAACTTCATTATTTAGATAATTGCCAGTAACAAGTTTTCTGTTTCATTGTACGGTAAATTTAGTAGATTTTCAAGTAATATAATCTTGATTTCTTTAAGAGAATTGTACTGAAATTTATATAGTTTAACTAGTTTATTATACAGATATGGAGAAAGAAAATTGGAGAAACGACGTGCAAATGAAGTTTTAGTGGTAGTACTTGGGATTTTAAATATTCTTTGTTTGAGCCAGTTCTCATAGTTGCTGGAGTTCAACACTTTCTTGTGCATGGCAACTACGGATCTCTGTAGAAACAATTTCCTTACACTGAGGACCTTGGCTTCCATAAATAGAGCTGCGGTTGGGTATCGAAAGGGCTTGAAAAAATGCGGTTTTTAATACTGATCTCTGTGCCCTTTCTAGCTTTATAAGGACTGTTTGAGAAGCACTACCCCAGGCCAGGATGCAGTAATTAAGTATGGTCTGACATAGTACCAAATACACCATTTTCATAGTTTTTGCATCCATGCATTCACGTAGATTTCTCATAACATTTATTAATTTTCTTACACGGGATGAAATTGCAGAGATATGATCTTTAAAATTCAGTTTTTCGTCGAGAACTACGCCCAGGTATTTTAGGGAGTTAGATCTTGTCATTTGGTTACATTTGCATAGGGGTTTTGGATTTTGGAAGTCGCATGTATGATGTTTTAATATCACTAAAATTTGATGGGACTGACGCAGCTGTTTTATGGAAACATAGAAACTTTGTTTTGACTATATTAAGAGTAAGCAGATTAGAACTTAGCCATGATACGGATCATACCAGTTTCTACTCTTTGATGCAAATAACTCCAGGAAGTGTCATGAAAAATTATTGCCGTATCATCGGCATAGCACAATATGTCAGCATTTTGTAAATTTAGCAAAGGTAAATCATTGATATATAGAAGAAATAGTGTTGGGCCGAGAATGCTGCCCTGAGGAACGCCGAAGGATATTGGCATCTCGCTACTAGTGTATTCACCTATCTTAGTGCATTGACTCCTATCCGACAAATAGCTACAGAACCAGCTCAGTGCAGCACCCCTTATACCAAAGGACTCGAGTTTCTTCAAAAGGATCGGGATAGAGACCGTATCGAACGCCTTAGCTAAATCCAAAAAGACGCCGACACAGCCATGACCATTATCAAGGTGAGAAGTTACCGCATCTTCAGTGGATTTACCACTCCGAAAGCCGAATTGTCTGTCAGATAATAGACCGTTTGTCTCTAAATAAGACATTAATCTTTTATTAATAATGCGCTCAAGAATTTTTGATATGTTTCCCAAAAGAGAGATAGGGCGGAAGTTACTGGGATCATCTTTAGCACCATCCTTGTGGATGGGAATAACTGCAGCTGTTTGCCAGGCTGCAGGAAACCTGCCGGACTCGATGCTCAGATTGAATAAGGTTGAGAGTGGCCCCGCTATTGTCTGCCCTTAGGTTTTAAGAATTTTATTACTGATTTTGTCTAGACCTGGAGAACTGTTTACATCAAGCTGACGTATGATGTCAATGACTTCTTGTTTATCTGTGTGAGTGATAAAAAACGATTGTAATGGAGAATTTCCCATCCCAGTTTTGGAGGCAAATGATTCTTGAGTTTCATTTAGTCTGGTTAAAATGGAACTAGCGAGAGTTTTACCTATAGAAGAAAAATAAGTATTACAGGCCTCTAGGGGCTCAGCCTTTGAGCAGTCCTTCCCTTCTATAAGTTCATAAGCACAGTTTTGGTTGGATGATTAACTGCGGTGAGATATTTTGTTTATAGTTTTCCATAGCCTCCTAGGACAATTTTTACTATTTTCAATTTCCTCTTTTTCAAAACGAGTTTTTAGGTTTCTGACTAGAGAGATGTAAAAATTTCTGTATCTAGTGTAAACTAGTCTCTTTGAGTCATCATCAGGGTGTTTTTTATAGTCTTTATGGAGCTTGTCTCTATGTTTGGAGCACCGTATTAGCCCTGGGGTCATCCACGGCTTAATACAGAATTTCGAATGGGGAATTTGAACTATCCGGGAATGTTTGGCAATACCTTTTGTCAGGGCCTCTGAAAATTCAACAACGACTAGATCCAGTGGCTTATTATCAATAAGACTAGACCAGACATCTCAGACAGATCATATCCAGTTCAGACTTAAGACCCGTATAATCAATTTTTAAACTAGTTCTTGTGGGTGGTTCTCTATCTTGGGACTTAATTCCTACCATGACAAGACTATGATCAGTCAAATCCACTGGGCACACAACTGATTCCGCTACAATATTTGGGGGTAGAAAGATGTGATCTATGATTGTCTTACTGTGGGTGGGGAATTAGAGCTCACGAGGTAGTTAGAGCTCACGTCATCCAAAGAAGAATCTAGAATATTAATATTTATGTCTCCTGCGAGAATTACATGTGGGGAGCGCGTAAGTGTCCGAAGAGTTCGGTCCAATGAGGAGATAAATGTGGAAGGATTCCTGATAGAGGGGGACCTATATATACCCACAACGGTGAAGGTATCTGGAACTTCCAGTATAAGGCAGTTTTCTTCTTCCAAATCTGGTTCATAAACATTTGGAGACCAGTCTTTGTGGACGTATATAATAATAATAATAATATCTATGGACGCTTCACACCACGTCAGTCTGGCCCCGTGGTAAGTACCTGAAGGACTTGTGTTACGGGTACCAGACAACGGAAATATATTTAATACTTTTATACTATACATATATTTAAGATTTTTATTATATTATACACATATTTAATATACATCCATGACCCAGGAACTTTGAAAACTTTTTGTTCCGTCGGCGGGATTCGAACCCGCGACCCCCGACTTGAGCTACCGACAGCCCACCCACTGAGCCACAGAGGTCGTCATAATATCATATAATGACTCCCTCCGACCTGTTAAAATATTTGGTTGTATTAAAGGAATTGTACCCAGCAATTTGTTTTATGGTGGATGTTGAGTTTATCCAACACTCGCTCATTATGATCACATCGAATGTTATGTTTAGTCTAGCAAGGACTATCTGGAAGTTGTCAAAGTTGCATTGCATGCTACGAATATTTACATGTAGTATTTTAACTGTAAATTTGTATATAACATTGCTCCGGCAAAGAAATGTAATGGCATTCAATATTCATTGAACTCTCTATATCGCTTAAAAGGTTATTAGTCATTTACATAAAGGTTGGTGACAGCTTGATGTGCAATTATTCCATTGATTGTTTGAATGCCAATGTCGAGCCATATTGTGTTAAAAATAAAGTGGCTTGGGGCAGAATAATAAACTATTGTACAAAAGGAGACTGGGAATGTCATAGATGAAACAAAACAAGTTTAATAAGTAATATGCGGTATCAAAAAAGCTTTTTGGTAACAAAAATTTGACTCTTGCCAGAAAAAAGATGACGTGCATGACTGAAATTTTAGGTAGTTGTTGAATAGTCGAGATTGTGTTGTTCGTAGTCCCAAATAAAAAGCATGATAACAGTACAAATATTGAAGAAAAACTATAACCACGATAAACATTAGATGACTTAAAAAATAGTGAGTAAGGTATTTCTGAACAGGCTCATGGCATTTATTGTCGCTCCGGTAACTTTTGGAGGGCGGCCAAGCTGTGGATCGGGATTGGTGGACTGCCCTCGCGGCCGTCGTGTCTTCGTATGTAGACGGTGCCGTTTCGAACCCAGCAATATTTATAGCCGTTGTCTTTAGACCACAGTTGAGCAGAGCGAAATAAATGGCGGGTTTCTTTCGTAAGTCTCTCATTCACAAATATCCTTCTTGCGGGTCCTGATCCAACAATATCCTTGCTCACTAACGAGCGTCGGGCCTTTGCCTGTTTTATGAATTCCTCACGCTTTACTCGTCTGGTAAATCTAACAACCAGGGGCCTGGGTAAATCATTTTCTTTGTCTGTGTTTCTAGTTCGTGGTCCGACACGCGTGACGTAGTCCAGATCATGCTCATCAACATCAATACCGATCTTATTAGCAGTAGTTAACACTCTAGGTGGTAAGGGTTTTCATTTGGAGTCTCAGTTATACCCACAATTTCTACTTCTGATCGCAGAGACTCGTGAGTCTGTTTGTTTAGTTGGTCCTGAAGTGTCTGAACTTGGCATTTTAAGAGAGCATTTTCTTTGTCCCTGTTTTCTAATAGTTGGATGCGGGCATCGTAGGTTAAGATTTTAGAAGATAGGTCTTCAAACCTATTGACAAAATCAGACTGCAGTTGTGCCATCTCCTGTCTTAGATGTCTTACTTCTTCGACTAGGGCTTGGATGCTACTCTCTGATGATGCAGACGCGATGACACCAGTGCTGGATCCTGGGGGAGCACCACCATCTCTTTGCTCACCGAACCCTTTGATGCCTGGTGTAACGTTAGTAGAAACGGACATTTGGGCAACAATTTCTGGTCTTATGAATGTAGGAGTTGATGAGATTTGTGGTGCAGGTGAATTTTCGTTACGATTTCTACGTGCTACGGTGTTAACCCTGGCGCAAGTGGGACACTTCAGCGACGAGAGTTGTTCGGCTGAGATGGTAGAAGTGTTCTCCGCATTTACGTTAAGACATCCCAAACAGTATCCTGTTTTGCACGCCCTACATTGTAGGTTATTTTGATTATCTATAGGTGAGTTACACCCAACACACTTCATTCTTAACGTTCTTGCAGCCGATACGGTACAATACAGCGAAAAACGTTCGGCCGTGTTTAGTGCGCAATAGTAGTGTATGGTAATTTCGAGCGGGCGCGGCAAGCTTTCGTGGCGCAGCGGTCAAGCGGCCGGACAGGCAAAGCGCGCGACGCAGCAGACACCGGGTTCAAACCCAAAGGGGCGACAAAAAGATTTTTCACTCACAGAAGCGCGCGCGAACCACAGGGCCTCCGCTGGCACTTGCGGGGCTCCTTAGCACCGAGACGGGGCGAAGTCCCGAGTCTCCAAAGGATGACAGCAAAAATATCAAAAACGTGCGACACACATCCGATCGCTCCGAGCTCCCAACGCAGAAAAAAAAATGGATCAATCAATAATGATAATAGCCGCGTACTGACCAAGCGAGCCGCCTCGCCGCGGCAGCCTCGCGCGCATTTGCTCGCTCGGTAAGTACGTGTTAGTGCGCGGCAAACGTCCGAGGCGCCTTTGAGCATCGACAAAAACCGACAACATTTGGCTCGGCCGCGGCACGCTCGGGCGAGGCAGCGAGGCTGCTCGCTTGGTCAGTACGCGGCTAGTGACGAAACGCCTCAGAGTGGTAGTGATCAACTATATTGTTTTCAGGCACCATCCCAAGAATCCTGGAACGGCGAGCTAGTGGGGTACGCGGTGTGGTGTCAGGGTGAGAACATATCCTTGGCGCTGACTGTGTCGGGGTGGGCGGGGGGCCGCGCCCGCTTCCCCGCGCCCCGCCCACGGACACGCCTCGAGCTGCGGGTACGAGCGGTCAACGCGGTCGGCGCGGGACCGAGCTCGCCAACGCTGACGGCTACTACGCTTGATGATGGTTAGTTGATATTTGAAGGATTAATGTTAATTGGAAAAGTGTAGGAGTATGACAAAAGCTTGAAAATGGGTACTTAAAGGCCCATTCTAGTCGTTCGAGCCGAAAGAATAAATCAAAAAAATTTGGTAAAATTTAACATTTTTATTATTGAAAATTAATAATTATAATGTAATAAAACTATTGAAAATAGTTTCAGCGATCGTTAGCCCATAATAATTAAAAAATCAAGAATTTAAGTTTTTACTTATTAACAGAAATGACGCTGTGCCTAACAGGAGTGATGAACATCAAAATAAATCTTAATTGTAACCATTTATAACGTTAATTCTGATGCATATTTAAAACCTGTAATGTAGATTAGCGATAGTAAAAAACTGATTTAGCAAAGCTCTAAAATTTTAAATAAAAAAAATTTATATCGTTATGATAACAGAAGTGATGCACCAAATCTGTTACCAATACGATGGGTTATTTTTATTTACTAAATATTATAATATATTTCATTTATTTAATTTATTTCATTTTTAATTATTATTTATATTGATCGAAATTAAGAATTGGTTAAAAACTATAAAAAATACGGTCTGCATTAAATATAATACCTAGCACAACAAAAGGGTGTCTATGAACTAATTTTTAAAAATCTATAAATATGCAACATTAAAAACTTCCGGAAAATATGTTTTAAAGAAATATACATAATCTTACAACGCTTTAAGAAAAAATAATGATCAAAATATTTGTTTCGTCTATGGAATCACAGGATTTTATTTGCTTTAGGATCGTTGTTGTTTAATGGCCTACATAACATTTTTCAGTCACTTTTCTGTCTTTTTTCTATCTTTTCTAACTATAAATAAAAATAAAAGAAGTTATAAATTTTATTATAAGTTTAATAAAACACTGCAAGAATATTGAAATGATAACTTCTGTTATCAAAATGATTATTCCTGTTATCAACAATTTAGATACTTAAAATTTCTTGTAATTGAAAAAAAAAACTTGACAAAAATGTTATAAATAAAAAAATTTACATGTCTTATACATAATAAATAACAAAAAGTATTAACTTTACTATATTTTAATAACAAAAACGTCATTTCTGTGATCAAAAATCACTTCTGTTATCACCTAGTTAACAGAAGTGATGATAACAAATTCAAATTCAAATTCTTTACTAACCATACAATAATATACAATAGTATAAAAGCTAGGTAGCGTACACCACGTCGTCTAATCCCATGCTAAGTAAAAACTTGTGTTATGGCAATCAGACAACGGATACACGCCGAACAATAATTTTATCCTAAAATATATTATTTACACATTCACACGCACTATCACACTACACTTTATCACGTAATGTCTCTTTCGGCGACGTGATGCGCGCTTCGTTCGGGAGCCTCCCCGGAACCTCCGGTAAACTACACCGGCAGGCCAGAACTCCTCCACCTCGAAGATGTATAAAACTTGTGTCGGCACTCTCACCACAAAGGAACTGAAATTCACTTTGTGGCGAGAGTGCAGACGCTCCACCCTCAAGGTGTAGGTGGTATTCTATAACAGGAATGATAAAACTCAAATAATCTTTATTTTATTTCTAAATGGTCTAATTTAACTTAGTTTCATTTTTATTTTACAATAAAAGGACTAAGAATACATATTATACACAATGGATTTTTACAATATTTAACAAAGTAGTCAACTTTTTACAGACTTAGCAAAAGTGATAGATGAGTGATCTCAACCAATGGAAAAATCACGAACAATTTTTGCTTTTGTTAAAAAACGAAAGAAATAATCAAACTCTTTGTTACTAATATAGAAACTATAGGTGTACCAGAATCTGATAGCAAAAAGTGAGAAAATAAATTGACTCTAGCAATACCGGGGTAGTAGGAATAAAACATTTTCCTTCTTTTTTATTCCTTTAACGGCTTATTTTGTGTGTGAAACATGCAAATATAAAATTTTATCCAATGATCAAGGATATTTTTTGAACATTTTCTGTCAAAAATTGCCATCAGATTCTGGTAGACCTATACCTACCTATATATATTTCCGGACCTCTACGACCTGCAAACCTTCAAGAAAAGAGCGTATCCCCTCTTAAAAGGCCGGCAACGCACCTGCAGCTCTTCTGATGTTGCGAGTGTCCATGGGCGACGGTAGTTGCTTATCATCAGGTGACCCGTTTGCTCGTTTGCCCCCTTATTTAATAAAAAAAAACGGTTGTCTGTAAAGTCGGTTTACTGACGATAGTTGAACGTGACAACGTCATAGCCTTAGTAGGGCAATAAATAATTTCGTACAATAGTGACTAGTAGTTCTACAAGCTTTTAACGTAATTTATTTACAAACATAATAAGCAAATCGCTTCCGAATCTCTATAAATAGAAACAAACTTTTTCGAGTGTAACCTAAAGTTATTTCGATGTATTTCTTTCAAATGATTGTCTAAAAATATTTATAATGAGTAAAATAAACTATTCGCAATACAAAACGCTACATACATTCGTAAAATCCAGTAAAATCTTCGAACAAAGCACAAGTCATACCTTGACACGTAGGAAATAGAGCACAATTTTGAATAGCCGAAATAATACTAATAGCTCACAGATTATTTATTTTTCATTCAGAGTGTGGTCAATGTATCAAAGGTCATAACTAACCAAACTTCTTCATACAAAAGTATTCTCTAAGTCATCGAAATACGTAATATAATCGAAACAAAGAGCGCGGCCCAGGTGGGCCTTACGGTTGTTGAGAGGATAAATGGAACGCCTCAGAGTGATCAGCGAGGTAACGCCGCATATTGAGTCATGTTTTTTCGTGCGCGCAGCCCATATCGAATTATAAGACGTTATCACGTCAAAAAAAATGTGGATTAGTGCTGCCTACGTGAAAAATTTATTTGAAATTAAATGTGTTACTATATTTTTTTTACAAATTACAATTGATAAAAAAATTACGGAAATTTTGGCAACAGGATTAGAATCAAGAATAAAAACATGCCTGTACTTCAAAAGAAGAATATGCTCATTAAATCATAAAGCCAAATATATTTCAATACTATTTTAACAATAAAACTAAGATATTGTTTCTTAGAAGTATTTTTTTTAGTTGCCCCAATGTGCTAAGGTGTGAAAGTAACAGATAACAGGCGTGACGTTTGGGTACTTTGAGCTATCAAGTTACTAAGAAAATACTAATTTATATACTTAAAAGTGTTATTATGTTTTAATACATATCGGTTACTATTATTTACACTCATAAATTTATTGATATAAGATTGTTAAAAGTACTTTTTTGTCAAGTAACAGATTTTTCGTCGTAGAATAGAATTACCCTTAAAAGCTATGAAAATATCACTCGTTGGTTTAAAATGGTGATACCTAATAGCCAATTTGGCATAGTAATTAAAATAATGTCCTCAACAATAGATTACTGCTAAATCAATCATTACTTATTTCGACTACAGCGTAATTCTCCAATTTTGATGAGAAATAAATAATACAAAAAGACGTTGTTCAGTAAATACAATCGAGTCAATAAATATTTCTGTTTCAGTGCCAGAAGCTCCCCCGCAACTGGTCCGTTGCGAGCCGTTGTCTACTCAGTCGTTCCGCGTGTGGTGGGAGCCGCCTCCGCCACCGTCCAGAGGTGGCCTGCTTCTGGGATACGAGCTGCTGTATCAGGTATACCTTGGTTTAAGGGCCTTATCACACTGGCGATTAGCGAGCGATTTGAAAGCGACGCGACTGCGCAGCGCAGCGTCGTCGCGGCGTGGCGTGGACGCCATTTTGTACACTCGTATTTTGTATACTCCCTAGACGAGTGTACAAAATGGCGTCCACGCGACGCGAATGGCGTGCACGTCGCGCAATCGCTCGCTAATCGCCAGTGTGATAAGGCCCTTACTTATCGTGTCTAGCCACAAAAAATTGACTCGGTTTTTCATCAATCGGGCACACCGATAAGCTATGTCCACATTACGCAATTTCATCTTCAATTTTCGTCATCTTCTTTTTATTCAACTTTCGTTTGGCATATTCAATAATTGAATGCGTCAATATCCACCCGCGTTGAAAGAAAAGTGTCATAGCGAGCGCTACGATTTCAACGCGCGTCACGGGCATGCCTCACATTCGCTGTTGAATGCGCTATAACGCATGCCCTTGATGAACAAAAAAAGGCCCAGTATGGACAAAGCTATAGTTTAATCTTGTCGCAATTAGTAAGACATTAGACAAGTTTCGCTAAGAAGTCCTATACTAAATAGAAAAAATAAGATTTCAGGAATATTTTTTAAATCTGCAATGTTGTGAAGGTTGGTCCTCAACAAGAAAACAATGTAGAAGATTTGATGACCACCACAACATCACCATCATCAGTTCTCTCTAATATATAACATGACTCCTCAACGACTAACTGACTCCTCAACAAAACCTGTTTGCAGGCGGCTGGTGAGCTGGAGGTGGGTTGGGAGCGAAGACGGGCTGGCGGGGGAGAGGCGCAGGTGGCGGGGCTGCGGGCTGGTGCATACGTGGTGCAGGTCGCAGCCCGCACTGCCGCAGGCCTGGGACCGCCTGCTACTGTGCACTGCTCCACGCTTGATGACAGTGAGTAGCCATAATGTGAGGAATTCGAAAATGTATCTGTCTGTTACCCTTTACGCTAAAGCTGGTGAAATTATGCTACTTGTAATAATGAATAGAAGTTGTCAAAACGTATCGAGCGAGTCTAGCTTGATGAGGCGTATCTATGTCTTTTATTGTTGACATTTCTAACAGACCCTGGCTCAAAGACAATGCATATCAAGCGAGTCCAATAATTGGGTGTTTAATGTTTATACAATGCTATCCAGGGATGAAAAAGCATATACCATTAGAATTATATAAAGACCATTACGAATACGCTTCACACATTTCATTTTCAGTTCCCGGGCCACCTGCCGACGTCAAAGTGGTTCCAAACAGCGAGGACTCTGTCATAGTTAGCTGGCTGGCTCCTCTGCAGAAGAACGGCAAGATACGGCACTACACCGTCTACAATAGGCCACAGAGGTGAGATCTACAAGATCACCAACAGGTGAACTATTTTGAATAGGGTCAGGGTAAGTACAGATTATTCAAAGTAACGCTAAATCAAGGAATGTTTTGTTTTTAGGGTTCCGTACCCAAAGGGTAAAAACGGGACCCTAATACTGAGACTTCGATGTCTGTCCGTCTGTCCGTCTCTCCGTCTGTCTCCAGGCTGTAACTCAAGAACGGTAATAGCTAGAGAGTTGAAATTTTCACAGATTATGTACTTTTGTTGCCGCTATAACAACAAATACTAAAAACAAAATAAATTAAATATTTTGATTATATTATTTTATATTATTATTTAATTATATTAATTATATTATTTAAATATCCCATACGGCAAACGTGATTTTTCAAACATTTTTTGTTCGGTATCAATGATGACAACAGGTAGGCACTTGAAATTTTCACAAAAGCCTTAATTATATGTGTACTTTAATAATTAATAATAATATTTAAATAAAATAAAAATTTAAGTGGGGCTCCTATACAAAAAAACGCAATTTTTGGCCTATTTTTGCTCTATATCGATACGGAACCCTTCGTGCACGAGTCCAAATCGCACTTGGCCGATTTTTTTTAGCACCACAAAGCTTGGTGGCACATAAAGAGGTATCGCAACAAAATACCCGCTGATTTTTCCTTAACTGAAATAACCCCAACTAATGCTACTTTAATGGTGTCCACTATTCCTGTCATTAACTAATTGGGAGACTATTAATAGGGAGGGTATTACTCTTCCCATAAATTTGTGGGCATGTGATGGAAAATCACAATGGAAGATATCCCGACCGAGTGAGATTGTGTGGTTGCAATATTATGCAAAGTTGCAGCATTCCTTTATATTGCAGGACAGGACAGCACTCCCACGTCCTGGTGCCGCATGCTGAAGAGGAGCAGATGGTGGAACTACGTGGGTTGCAACACCAGCTGTACGAGTTCTGGGTCACAGCCGTCACCTCCGCCGGTGAGGGCGAGATGAGCGCTATCGTCGCCAGGACACCTACTCCTAGAGGTATTCATGCCTATATGCGTATATGCGAAAGCATCTATGTACCATCGAGGAAATTGATTCCTAGTCAGTTGACGGACCTACGTCATGTGGTCGGCTTATGTCGATTCAATATTGGCTGTTCGTTTTGATGGGTTTAACCCAACGCGACCAAATTACTTAGGTCCGCCATCTGCTTAGGAATCAACTTCTCTGATAGTACTATCAGTTAAGTTGATTCCTAGGCATCTGCCTGCCCCCCATCTGGGGGACATACGTAGTTTGGTCGCGTTACGACAAACCCAGCCGACAGATCACAATTAACATTGAATTGACATGATCCAACCAAATCCTAGCAAAAAGCCTAGGAATCAATTTCCGCGATGGTACCTAGGTACATACTAAACGTTGGTGTTGATGTTGGCGTTGGTGTTGGCGTTGGCGTTGACGTTGGACTTGGTGTTGGTGTTGGCGTTTGCGCTGACGTTGGTCTTGGACTTGGTGTTGGTGTTGGCGTTGGTGCTGGCGTTGGCGTTGGCATTAGACTTGGTGTTGGTGTCGGTGTTGGTGTTGGTGTTAGTGTTGGTGTTGGTGTTGGTGTTGGTGTTGGTGTTGGTGTTGGTTTTGGTGTTGGTGTTGGTGTTGGTGTTGGTGTTGGTGTTGGTGTTGGTGTTGGTGTTGGTTTTGGTGTTGGTGTTGGAGTTGTTCTTTGACTTGGTGTTGGTGTTAATTCAATATTAGCTGTTTGACTTAACGCGACCAAATTACTTAGGTCCGCCATCTGATTGAGTGATTAATCTTCCATACCTATGGACGATTAATCACTCAAAAACAAATCAAGAAAAACGAATAGCATTCGAATTTCGCGTTATGGTCTTTTTGTGATTGCCAGAACGCGTCATGGCCGTTTTCATTAGAGCCACGACGCGAATTTCGCATCGTGGCTGTTGCACTGTGACCACAACGCGTTGTGAGCTATTTTTTCGCTCACTGAGCGTTTTTGGTCTTTGAGCGTAACATAATATATAATTTATATGACTTGACCTTAAAATCCCACGGTCTTGTCTTCCAGCCGGTGCCAAGCTCTGGTCATTCCCTCGACGCGTGGTAGCCGCTGAAGGTTCTCGTGCGGTGATGTCATGCGGGGCTGCGGGCTCGCCGGCTCCGCTGCGGGCGTGGAGCAGACGCCGGCCTCCGCCCCCTAGTGCCGACCCCCGCATCGCCATAGATGGACATAGACTTGTTATATCCAGTAAGTGTATGCTCTTATAATGCTCTTATATCCAAGCTCTGGTAATTCCCTCGACGCGTGGTAGCAGCTGAGGGATCTCGTGTGGTGATGTCATGTGGGGCTACGGGCATCGACATAGATGGACATAGACATTGTTAAATATAGGTATCGTGATTTTTTACAATATAGCCTATAGGTATCGTGATTTGTTGGTAATTGGTATATTACTCCGTTGTAGTCCAAAAAGCACAGAGAGGCTATAACTGTGAGAACAAGACAACAATTCGAAATCATAATATCAAAGGTTTTGTTTGAATACCACCTTCCTTCACTGAATTCTAACAGGAATAGCATTGGTGGAAAATGTGACTATATTCAATTGCCTAACTCTCTTACAGAACTAGAAGCCTCCCTAAGCGACAACTACACGTGCTCAATCCGCAACCCATGGGGGGAGGAGCGGGGTGTGTGGGAGTTGCGTGCAGTGTCGCCGCCGCAGCGCCCGCGCCTGCGTCTAACTGCTGCTGCGCCGGCTGCGCTGCTCCTGGCTTGGGACAGCGTGGACTCGCATAGTAATAATAATTACTCTATTAATAAGACATGTTTATGTATATGAAGCCAAGACTTAAATTACTGAAAAAAACTTATCAGGTTTCCTGTAGCATTTATGTTTAGCTTTTTATTTCATTCTATAAGATGTTAAGAAAAGGTTTTAATTCTGCATGCCCTTATTTACGAGGCAAAACTTTAGTTTACACCTCAGTCGATATGAGGCTTGGCCTTGGCCATTACTATAATATTACATTTCACAATACAGTTTGTTATTTTTCACATAAGTTGAAGGAGCAATTATTATAGAATTAATGCATATTTTGTAATCGATGCCTTTAATATTGAAGGTTTCACACTGGAGTACGCTGCAGAGGAAGGCGGTTGGCGATCAGTATGGATATCGGGCGTGGCGCGCACGCACGCACTGCGGCGACTGGCGTGCGGCGCGGCGTACCGATTGCGTCTGACCGCTCGCAACGCAGCGGGCGCGTCCCTGCCCAGCGAGATATTGGCTGCAGCTACTAGTGGGGGATGTAAGTTATTATTGCACTAACTTCTTTGGTAATAACATTGTTTACTCAGCGAATTACATAAACAAGGTTGCTGCTTTCGTCAGCTAAGTGACTTTTCTAAGCTATCTGAGAAACACTTTAACCTTATATAAGTTGCGATGTGTAAATATCACGTTGTAAGTAATTAAGAATACGACGTTTTGAATGCGTGTTCCAAAAACTTAGGCCTTAGATTAACCTAACCTTTTTTTTTTTTTTGATGCGCAGGGGAAACTCTTTATACCTGCCCTGGGTTGGGGATATGCCTCAGTTAAACTGAAGCACCCCGGGGGTATGTGGGACTCCCGACTTCGGGTTTACCCACTAAAACCACCTGCGGTTTGCCTTCAGCCGTGTACGGAGGGATATCCTGGATCTGTCTAAAACAGGACTCCCTCCACGACCGGCCGGTCTACCTCACAAGGGACCGGACTTCCACCAAGTTAGGGAACGCTTACGCAGATTAACCTAACCTAACCCAACCCTCACTCATTGTATTTAACAAACGTTGTTTCTTGACATTTTCAAATCAATGGTATTTTAACCGAAGAAGTAATCCCATTCCTCAAGTTTATTACTTGGCGTTTTCAGGGGACAGGTTCATACATGTACCTACTACGTACGGTACTCAATTTTAGCCAATAGAAAAAATTTTTTCTGTTACGTACTTTTCGCAAAAGCGATTACTTATAAATTATAATAAATATTAACATAACGTATTCCTTTTCAGTGTCCAAAGCTGCACTGGAGAAGCATTTGATCACAACGAACAGCAGCTGCATTCGTCTCAATCTCCTGACGTGGGACAGCAACGGATGTCCAATCATCAACTTCGTCGTCTCCATAAAAGCCTTCGAAGACTCCACTTGGAGATCAGAAACCTTGGTGCTGGAGCCTCATCCGGTGTCCATGTGTGGCCTCATGTCGGCAACGTGGTATCATCTGAAGATAGTGGCCACGAGCAGCGCGGGTGCGACTACTGCTACTTACTACTTCTCCACGCTGACAGAAGATGGAGGTGAGTTTATGGATGTCTGAAAGCATAATAATTTAAGCTTACCTATTATGTTGTAAAATGTGTTTTATGTCAAATAAGAGCAGTTGTTTTAAAGTTATACGTGGTTGTAATGGGTATTGTAATATTTAAGAATTGGATTCATAGGTAGATAGCGAAACTTCGTTTTGGTCGGGTTGTATAAATTCAATGTTAGTCCTGATCTGTTGGGACATAACCACAGAATATACATAACTCGACCAAACTATGTAGGTCCGCCATCTGCCTATGAATCAACATCTCTGATAGTACAATACCTAAAGTATAAGATGAGAATCTTACTTTGCTGAGACTTTAATGCTGTTGCAAAGTACCCATTCTCTTTTTTTGTAATTTCAGAACGAATACCAGCGCCCGCGCAGTTTCCAACTGGCGGAGAGGAGAACACCACCGGCGGGCCGGTGCTGCTGGCGGCGGCGCTCGGGCTGCTGTTGGCAGTTCTGCTGTTAGCTGCCTTAGCTTATAGAAGAAGGTTTGTTACTTTGCAAAATAAATTAATGTACCTTCGAAGAATTCGATTCAAAGGCAGCTGACGGATCTACGTCACTAAATGTAAGTCGTCATCTTTCGGCTGGTTCTGACAAAACGTGACCAAAATAAGTAGGTCCGCCATCTGCCTATGAATCAACTTCTCTGATAGTACAACTAAGTAAAAAGTTGTTGCAGATAACGTAGAAAATCTTATGTTGATCAATCGCGGCTTTTGTCTCTTTCACTCACTAACAAATAAAGCTATAGCCATTTCAAGTATGCCTATGTAGAGCTCGATATCAATTTGTCCGCGAGTGATAGAGACAAAAAAATGTCAACGTTGTTAGAGCTTTTCTAATTTGAAATGACGCGCCCCACCACTTCAAAGTTGATACAAATGAAACATTTTTGTACTGTGAATACGAGGGAGGGGCGCGTCATTTTAAGTTAGACAAGCTCTACCAGACTAATATATACTCAATGAAATTATTTTTAAGTCCTAATTACTTAGTCTCATTTTGAAGGACTTCAAGGTCACTAAACATTAAATCGCTTCCAAATGCACGCACACAATCATAGAAATTGGTTCTACCCTCAAAATGGGGGTTTTTGTGCCACTATGTAGCCTTTAGGGTATATCGTGTCAAACCGCTGTCATATTATGTCACAATATAGCTGTCATATGTCACGATATAGCTGTCATTATATGTCTCTTTGACACGATAGACCCTAAAGCTACATATCCTAAGATCCGACCGTAAAATCCTGCATGAATCGTTTTTTTCGATCTAATATATTTTAAAATAATCTTTAGAACGTATAGAATGGATTAATGTTGGGTTGCCTTGTCAAAAGTAGCCGCAAGTACCTCTAATTAAGTTTAATGTTCATGAGATAAATGCATAAATTTGCATGTATCTTTTTTTTCAATAAATTTTACATCATTTGAAAGAAAATGACGAGACAAAATAAGGTATAAATGGTTGCCAGCTCTAAGTTGGCCGCAACCTAGGGTTGCCAGCCCGTAAATTGACATAATTCTTCATCAAAATTGAAGCATCGATTTTTTTAATAATTTTGATACAGAATTAAAATTTTATGCATTTTGTACATGAATATCCATGGTTGCCGGTTGCACGATAGCCGCAAACTGTGGTTGCCATCACTTTTGTATACGACATCGCGTGAGGTTAGGAAGCGCAAGAGAAAAGAAGCACGCATTGTTACTTGCGATAAATGAGGATATTGCATAGCAGCTGCGACACTGTCTAGTCTGCCTAGTCAACAAATATTTGTGGATGGAAAAGTCCAAAACAGAATTTGACTTAGAATTTGAGCAAAAAGTTCCTTTATACTTCCTATTTTTTTTGTGTTAAACGAGTATCCATACTATACACTTTTACTATAATATTATAAAAGCGAAAGTGTGTCTGACTATCTGTTGCTTCTTCAAGCCCAAACCACTGAACTGATTTTGCTGAATTTTGGTATATCTATAGATGCTTTGAGTCCCGGGAAAGGACAAAATACTTTTTATCCCCGAAAAATATACGGTTCATTCGCGATAAACGAATTTTGGCGCAACGGAGTTGCGGGTGACATCTAGTTACTCAATAAATTATGAAGTACTCTTAGCCGTGATAGTTTTCCTTTTACCATATTATATTTTTTTAAAGATTTACAATTTTGTCGGCATCAATAATATGCGCATAATACGCCAAACTACGACTTTAAACATGGTCACAAAGGTCCTGTAGTCTCTGAGCATAACCGCGGACAGACAGACGGACAGACCGAAGCTATAAATTACCTGTTGACTACGAAAAACGCACTCATGTACGCCGCATTGTATTCAGAGTTAGTTCTTCGTTTTCAATTTATAAGAGATTGTATATTCGTTTAACGGTCACGCCATTTTTAAAATTTTTCAATTTTCGAAAATGGCGTTATTAATTTCTATCAGATTTTAAAACATGACACTTACACTGACACTAATTATCCATACTTCCATACTAATATTATAAATGCGAAAGTGTGTCTGTCTGTCTGTCTGTCTGTCTGTCTGTCTATCTGTCTGTCTGTCTGTCTGTTACCTCTTCACGCCCAAACCGCTGAACCGATTTTGCTAAAATTTAGTATGGAGATACTTTGAGTCCCAGGAAAGGACATAGGATACTTTTTATCCCGGAAAAATGTACGCTTCCCGCGCGATAAACGAATTTTGGCGCAACGGAGTTGCGGGCTACATCTAGTATTATAAATATTTGCATCTCTGTTTTATTGTTTACGTTGTAAGAAGTACAACGTCAACAATAAACAAGTAGGTACACCTAGTCAACGAATATTTGTGGATGGAAAAGTCCTAAACATAATTATTTGTTTTACTATATTGTAGTACAAAAAATATTCATAGGAACAAACGGACGGACGGACTGACAGGTAGGCAGGCAGGCAAGCAGGCAGGCAGGCAGGCAGGCAAGCAAGTAGACAGGCGGGCAGGCAGGCAAAAAATTTCATAGAAACGAGCGGGCGGGCGGACGGACGGACTGAATTAAATAACTAAATTTGACTGACGTAATATAATTAACTGATACGTGGAACCAAAAAATATATCAGGCGAATTTATATGGTAGATATTTTATTTGGTAAACAGATATTTGGAGCTTTATCAGGAAGCGGTGAAACAGGCCCTAAATCTTTAAAAAAATATAATATGGTAAAAGGAAAACTATCACGGCTAAGAATACTTCATAATTTATTGAGCAAAATCGTTTCAATTGTTTGGGCTTGAATAAGCAACAGATAGTCAGACACACTTTCGCTTTTATAATATTATAGTATAAGTGTGTAGTATGGATACTCGTTTAACACAAAAAAATAGGAAGTATAAAGGAACTTTTCGCTCAAATTCTAAGACAAATTCTGTTTTGGACTTTTCCATCCACAAATATTTGTTGACTAGGCTATCAGTGTCGCAGCTGCTATGCAATATCCTCATATTTTATCGCACGTAACAATGCATGCTTCTTTGCTCTTGCGCTTCCTAACCTCACGCGATGTCGTATACAAAAGTGATGGCAACCACAGTTTGCGGCTATCGTGCAACCGGCAACCATGGATATTCATGTACAAAATGAATATCCATGGTTGCCGACATAGTTCTTCATCAATTTTGATGAAGAACTATGTCGGTTAACGGGCTGGCAACCCTAGGCTGCGGCCGACTTAGAGCTGGCAACCATTTATACCTTATTTTGTCTCGTCATTTTCTTTCATGACATTAAACTTAATTAGAGGTACTTGCGGCTACTTTTGACAAGGCAACCCAACATTAATCCATTCTATACGTTCTAAAGATTATTTTAAAATATATTTGATCGAAAAAAACGATTCATGCAGGATTTTACGGTCGGATCCAATAGTAACATATCAGCATATAAACTACGTAACAAGAATATCAAACACCATCGTTGCGTCCAAATGCCCACAAACATTCGAAAAATTGGTTCTACCCTCAAAATTTTCCACATTCCCATACCTTTCACCGACAGCTCGCCGTCCTGCTTCAGGAAGGGGTACGAGGCGGGCGGCGGAGGGGAGGCGGACAAGTCGCTAGAGAAGCGCGACAACCGCCGCAACTGCCAACAGGTTTACACCTCCTCGCCAATCAAACCCTCGAAGAAGGAGCAGCAAGGTTGGTATAACTTAAATAATACTAGTACTACAACGTATAATACGACAAATATTATTATTATGCAATTTAATTCCTAAATGTTTTATTTCTTCTTATTCCTTCGATCGGAGGTTCTAGGAATTCCCATTGTATTCTTTTGTTCTCGCGATCACCGGTGCTCGCGCGGGGCCTGAAAGATTAAAATGTACAATTATTTTTACCAAATAAAGTTTATTTCTTTCTTTCTTTCTAAATTGCATAATAATAATAATAATAATTGTCTTATTAAATATATTCAATGGACTCAGCAATCCGTTCAAAGTTGAGTTTTTAAAAAGATTTGTCTTATGTAAAAATAAGACGTACTTATAATAAGTGATTACTGATTGATAATAGCTATGAACACGATGTACCTAATCATCTAATGTTACGATTTTGTCCTTGTTATTCAATCGACAAATTGTCTCTTAGGTAGACTGTTCAGTGTAATTTGAACTTTTTTTAACCGTCTCTGGGGTCATGGTCTGGGGGGGGGTAAAAGATTATATTATATTTCCTACTATAATATCTAATCTTTGACAGCACAAAAAAACAAGCATTATCTAGATTCGTTACTTCTTTGCAACATGACATATTTTGACGGTGACGTTTTCTATACTCCCGGTATCTATACATAATATTATAAAACAAACGTCCCTTTGTTCCCTTTAATCTTTAAAACTACGCAACGGATTTTGATGATTCTTTCAGTGTTAGATAGTCCATTTATCGAGGACGGCTATAGGCTATACGCTAAGACTAATAGGAGCGAAGAAATAGAGGAAAATGTGGAAAAAACGGGGAAAAATTATTTGAAAGGGCTAACTTGAACGCGCTAATCTCAGGAACTACTGGTCCGATTTGAAAAATTCTTTCATAGTTAGATAACCTATTTATTGAGGAAGACTTATAGGCTATATTTTATCACGCTAAGACTAAAATAGGAGAATGTGGAAAAAACGGGTGAAATTATTTGAAACGGCTTATCTCGCAAACTACTGGAGCAATTTTTATGCTATTTGGCACAGATAAGAAGTAGACCAGGTGAAGGATCATAGGCTATCGATTTTGATCATTTTTTCAGTGGCTATATATTTTATACCCGTGCGACGTCGGGGCGGGTCGCTAGTTTAATTTAATTTGTAATGTTACAGAGATGTACGAGATCAGCCCGTACGCGACGTTCAGTATGGGCGAGGCGGCGTGCGAGGGCGGGACGCTACGTACGTTCGGCCGCGCCGAGCCCGCCCCGCTCGCCGCTGCGCCGCCGCGCGCGCCGCACCCGCATCCGCACCGCGAGCCCGCTGACTCCGGTAAGTGTATACTAGTTACAGAGATGTACGAGATCAGCCCGTACGCGACGTTCAGTAAGGGCGAGGCGGCGTGCGAGGGCGGGACGCTACGTACGTTCGGCCGTGCCGAGCCCGCCCCGCTCGCCGCTGCGTCGCCGCACGCGCCGCACCCGCATCCGCACCGCGAGCCCGCTGACTCCGGTAAGTGTATACTAGTTACAGAGATGTACGAGATCAGCCCGTACGCGACGTTCAGTATGGGCGAGGCGGCGTGCGAGGGCGGGACGCTACGTACGTTCGGCCGCGCCGAGCCCGCCCCGCTCGCCGCTGCGTCGCCGCGCGCGCCGCACCCGCATCCGCACCGCGAACCCGCTGACTCCGGTAAGTGTATACTAGTTACAGAGATGTACGAGATCAGCCCGTACGCGACGTTCAGTATGGGCGAGGCGGCGTGCGAGGGCGGGACGCTACGTACGTTCGGCCGCGCCGAGCCCGCCCCGCTCGCCGCTGCGTCGCCGCGCGCGCCGCACCCGCATCCGCACCGCGAACCCGCTGACTCCGGTAAGTGTATACTAGTTACAGAGATGTACGAGATCAGCCCGTACGCGACGTTCAGTATGGGCGAGGCGGCGTGCGAGGGCGGGACGCTACGTACGTTCGGCCGCGCCGAGCCCGCCCCGCTCGCCGCTGCGTCGCCGCGCGCGCCGCACCCGCATCCGCACCGCGAGCCCGCTGACTCCGGTAAGTGTATACTAGTTACAGAGATGTACGAGATCAGCCCGTACGCGACGTTCAGTATGGGCGAGGCGGCGTGCGAGGGCGGGACGCTACGTACGTTCGGCCGCGCCGAGCCCGCCCCGCTCGCCGCTGCGTCGCCGCGCGCGCCGCACCCGCATCCGCACCGCGAGCCCGCTGACTCCGGTAAGTGTATACTAGTTACAGAGATGTACGAGATCAGCCCGTACGCGACGTTCAGTATGGGCGAGGCGGCGTGCGAGGGCGGGACGCTACGTACGTTCGGCCGCGCCGAGCCCGCGCCGCTCGCCGCTGCGCCGCCGCGCGCGCCGCACCCGCACCCGCACCGCGAGCCCGCTGACTCCGGTAATAATAATATCTTATAAATTATAATATTCCTTAATCCGTATAAAATTAATATGTAAAGCTGCGCAGTTCGGTCCCAGCAGGTTCGGTCCCAGAGTAACCATACAAGTATTTTGCCTCCTACATTGGAAAAATAAACACAGCGCACCTCTAAAAGTTAACTATAATATTAACATTTCACTTCAGACGACTACACGCTGTCCCGCGCCATGACGCTGATGGTGCGTCGCACGGAGTCCGACTCCGACTCCAGCGGATCGCCCTGCGCAGAGTGCACCAGCGTCTCTTATCGCATGCCGCTGCCTGCTAAGGGTGAGCTTATACTAATTTCAAACGTTCACCATAATAGAGCAATAATTATATTCATTGTGTTATACTCAAAACTTGGTGCAATTGTGGATGGATTTTTTATGATTTGCTGAGACTGTTATAGCTGAGCAGTAATTGGTGCTTTACTGTTTAGGCAATAGGCATGAACGTAGGTAATTTATGTACGACATTAAACACGCAGTGTCTGAAATCTATCACTTATCAGAGGGTTAGTTAACCGATTCATTTTTGAAGACATTTTTGAAGACTTTCAGTCGTGGCGGCATACAATTTTCTCGTGACACGTTGGCCGTGTCATACGCCATAGAAGTAGATGACACGGCTACCGTGTCACCCGCCACGTTCAAAAAGGTTTATTGTTTTTTTTGTTTTTTTTCGCTTGTATTAACTTGATTTATTTTTTTGAGCCCAAATCATTGATGTTGACGGAAGGCTACATTGTTTTGAGTTGATTTAGAGTAGTTTTACTAAGTGTTAACCTGAAAATGACAGGTAAACTATTTTTTTATTCAGATGTTGCAAACCTTTTGTAGGTTTCAAGGCTAGAAAAATGAGTATATTAAATAGATCTGGGTTTCCGATGTAAATTATACGTTCGTAGATAAATTTAAAGAAGTTCGTTGTTAAGTTTTTTTAACCGACTTCCAAAAAGGGGAGGTTATACGTTCGGCTGTGTATATTTTTTTATATGTGTTCAACGATTACTCCGCCGTTTGTGAACCGATTTTCAAAATTTTTCTTTTGTTGTATAGGGTATTTGTTCCGATTGATCCGGTTCCGAGTTGATACCATGTTCACAAAAGTGGTGGTCTGATGATGGGAACCATGAGGCTAAAAAAGGAGACAGCCCCAACTTTTTTCAATTCACAAAATATTCAGAAACGAAGCCTATAGGCTTGTTTTACGTAGAAAATTAAGACGGTTTTGTTTAGAGTAGAACCTTCTAAAGTGCAATTTGAGGGAGATACAATCGCTTTCTAAATGACACGGCTCACGTGTCATACGCCACACGTTAAAAACCCATAAGACGCGGCTGCCGTCTAATACGAAATGAATACACCATTAAAAAGGTTGGCGACCCCTACTTTTTTGCAATTCACAGAATATTCAGAGGCGAAGCCTATAGGCTTGTTCTACGTGGAAAATTAAGATGATTTTGTTCAGAGTAGAACCTTCTAAAGTGTAATTTGAGGGAGATACAATCGTTTTTCAAATGACACGGCTCACGTGTCATACGCCACACGTTAAAAACACGTATGACACGGCTCCCGTGTCATCCGCACTGAATCGGTTAAGAAGGGAATTTCGAATCTAAAATGATTTGCAAACAAACTTTGGCCTTTGGCAGCTCCCATACATTTGAAATTTCAAATTCGTTACTCAATACTAATCTAGGTACAGAAACTCATACTCATCCACTCACTTATGTAAGCCAAACATCTAGATATCATAATCTGAAGTAAATAGAATCGTTAATAATCTTAAAAATATGCAAATTATTTCAAACTTACAGCAGGGAACAGCACAGCAGCGGAAGAGTCGCTCCGCGTGACGGACTCAAGCGCGGAGTCGTGCGGCTCCGGACCGCGGCAGCTGGAGCGCGCGCGCCGCCGCCCTCGACGACATCACACGCCCACTAGCTCTAGGTAATGCTCATGAAGTTGGTTAGAAGATTTTCAAATCTTTTCAAGCCTTTACATTAGGGACTGTCTGCACTGCGAATTTTAATCGATTTTAGTCGTGTGAATTTTTTCAAATTTGCGAAATTTTCATCACAAGTTTGCATGAGTACTCTCATAAGATTCAATGTGTGAGTAGTAGTGCGAAAAAATCCGCACGATTAAAATTTATTTGTAGTGCCGACAGGGACAGTCCCTTAGAGTTGAGGACGTTGCTTACTAGAACAGTTTGAAAAATAGGATGCAGAAGATTTGAGTACAACGAAGTCACTGCATCTATAACTGCAGTTGCAAGTGCTTGCATGTTAGGCGCTTTGCACACGACGGGGCGGGGCGGGCCGGTCAGCCGCGGACATGCGCCGCCAGTGCCGGCCGGGTACCTGCGGTGCGGTCTTTTTGCCCGCCGTGTGTGTTGGTATTTGGTAATATAGGATTCCCTTTGTGCTATCGTTCGCGGCAAAATTGACCGGCACGCCTCACCCCGTCGTCTGCAAAGCGCCTTATTGTATGTGAGAGAGATTAGACTTACAGAATGTAGTAGATTCTGCGAAATTAAGCCCGACTTCACAGTCTGCTGATTGGGCATCCGATTTTGTCACTAAAGTCTCTAAAGTAGTCTAAAGAGACCAGCGGCGTGCAGAAGATTTTGACACTGGTAATGCAGCGATATCGGTTCAGTAGTTTTGGTGTGAAAGCAAAACAGACAGACAAACGGACAAAAAGAGATATTTTCGCATAAATTATAATAATAGTGTGGATATAAATTAAAAACTATGTTTTCTAAACTATTAGTATAATTACGTTCTGTTATGAAGAAATAAAAAAAATGCCATCTGTTGTCACGCGTTGGAACTACAATGAGTTTATTTCATCGAAACCCATGGAAATATACCAATTACCATACAACATAATATTGTGCGCTAAGCTAAAATAAATAAAAACGCCATCTATTGTTACGTATTAGAAATACAATGTGAATTTATTTTCATCGATATTTCCATGGAAATTAGATAATATATTTTTGCCTCATCAAAATGTAGCCTATGGCTCTCTCAGGCTCTAGACTAACTGTGTACAAAATTTTATTACAATCGGTTCATTAGTTTTGGCGTGAAACAAAACAAAACAAAAACTTTTTCTTTTACAACTTTTTCATTTTTATATCTAGTATATTTTAAGTACTCACCTAATCAGCTTAACTTTTGTCTTTTCACATAATCAAGGTTCCGGTTACTTGAGATCCGATCCATAATCCGATGTAAATAAATGCAAAATTTTGGCCACCACAAATTATGTTATCCAAGTGAGTGATAGTTAAGAATGTACGCAATTATTAATGTTAAACTGTTAAATATTATACAAACTTTCAAATATTAATCCTTCGATCGGAGGTTCTAGGAATTCCCATTGTATTCTTTTGTTCTCGCGATCACCGGTGCTCGCGCGGGGCCTGAAAGATTAAAATCTAAAATATTCTTAGAAAACTATAAAACCAAAAATAATAATATAATATAGTACTAACAGTGCTCGATCACATGAAAAAAGCAAATGGCCTCCCAAAACACAAAAAAATTCAGCTATGTAAAATGTAAACAAATATTATAAACCTCACAAAACAAAAATGCATAATGTACATATTATACGTAATTAGATTTGCGTCTATTCATTTTACTCGGATTATATCCGATTGCTCACGACTATTCACGAGTAGTTCCGATCGCCGACGGCATGGATGGCGCGGGCGCCCACGCCGGCCGCGGCGCCAGTGATGCCATTGAATTTCAACCAGAACTCCCCAACTATTATTTAAATATATTATTTATTACTTGGGGTACTTTCCACTGAGAGATCGAAACGCTGAAAATACTACTTCCATGGGCGTGCAGTCTTTGTAGGCAAAAAGGCAGTGCTTGCCATTCACAGATAACAGATATTTTAATTTAACTTTCGTACTTTTTAAATGACTCATGACGTTAATTTTTTAATAATAATAGTAAAAAATATTGTAAAAAAATAAATAATACACATTTAAAACGCCTCAATTTATAAAATAGCAACATGTAATCAGGTACACGCGTGAACGGGTTCACGAGAGGTCAAGATAGGCTCAGTGTTGAGGTGCCTGCCTTGCGCGTATGTGTGAGTGTGTCCGTGCACAGCCAAAAACGCACACAACCATGAATATCGAATGCGATTATTGTACTGCAAGCTCTGCGGCAGACCCCAGCAATGTTGCCAACTATGGGGATATCCCACTTTTAGTAGGGAAAAATTAAATATATAGTGCGTATTTTAGGGAGTAAAAATATTATATTATATTCATGGGCGTGAAATTTTTTAAGCAAAAATGTATATTTATTTGGTTTTTATTACTGTTTTTATATAAATAATGACATCATGAGTGACGTTTTTGCCGCAAACAATAATTGCGGTCGGCTGAAGTAGTATTTTCAGCGTTTCGATCTCTCAGTGGAAAGTACCCCAAGTAATAAATAATATATTTAAATAATAGTTGGGGAGTTCTGGTTGAAATTCAATGGCATCACTGGCGCCGCGGCCGGCGCGGGCGCCCGCGCCATCCATGCCGACGGCGATCGGAACTACTCGTGAATAGTCGTGAGCAATCGGATATAATCCGAGTAAAATGAATAGACGCAAATCTAATTACGTATAATATGTACATTATGCATTTTTGTTTTGTGAGGTTTATAATATTTGTTTACATTTTACATAGCTGAATTTTTTTGTGTTTTGGGAGGCCATTTGCTTTTTTATGTGATCGAGCACTGTTAGTACTATATTATATTATTATTTTTGAATAGTTAATGGAATCAGGCGTTACTTTGCGGAAATCCATAGCTTAAAATTTAGTTTGTTATTATTTTTAGCAATATACTTATTATTTTTGGTTTTATAGTTTTCTAAGAATATTTTAGATTTTAATATTTGAAAGTTTGTATAATATTTAACAGTTTAACATTCATAATTGCGTACATTCATAACTATCACTCACTTGGATAAGATAATTTGTGGTGGCCAAAATTTTGCATTTATTTACATCGGATTATGGATCGGATCTCAAGTAACCGGAACCTTGATTATGTGAAAATACAAAAGTTAAGCTGATTAGGTGAGTACTTAAAATATACTAGATATAAAAATGAAAAAGTTGTAGAAGAACAAGTTTTTGTTTTGTTTTGTTTCACGCCAAAACTAATGAACCGATTGTAATAAAATTTTGTACACAGTTAGTCTAGAGCCTGAGAGAGCCATAGGCTATATTTTGATGAGGCAAAAATATATTATCTAATTTCCATGGAAATATCGATGAAAATAAATTCACATTGTATTTCTAATACGTAACAATAGATGGCGTTTTTATTTATTTTAGCTTAGCGCACAATATTATGTTGTATGGTAATTGGTATATTTCCATGGGTTTCGATGAAATAAACTCATTGTAGTTCCAACGCGTGACAACAGATGGCGTTTTTTTTATTTCTTCATAACAGAACGTAATTATACTAATAGTTTAGAAAACATAGTTTTTTTCATTTATATCCACACTATTATTATAATTTATGTGAAAATATCTCTTTTTGTCCGTTTGTCTGTCTGTTTTGCTTTCACACCAAAATTACTGAACCGATATCGCTGCATTACCAGTGTCAAAATCTTCTGCACGCCGCTGACTACTTCAGCCGACCGCAATTATTGTTTGCGGCAAAAACGTCACTCATGATGTCATTATTTATATAAAAACAGTAATAAAAACCAAATAACTATACATTTTTGCTTAAAAAATTTCACGCCCATGAATATAATATAATATTTTTACTCCCTAAAATACGCACTATATATTTAATTTTTCCCTACTAAAAGTGGGATATCCCCATAGTTGGCAACACTGCTGGGGTCTGCCGCAGAGCTTGCAGTACAATAATCGCATTCGATATTCATGGTTGTGTGCGTTTTCGGCTGTGCACGGACACACTCACACATACGCGCAAGGCAGGCACCTCAACACTGAGCCTATCTTGACCTCTCGTGAACCCGTTCGCGCGTGTACCTGATTACATATTGCTATTTTATAAATTGAGGCGTTTTAAATGTGTATTATTTATTTTTTTACAATATTTTTTACTATTATTATTAAAAAATTAACGTCATGAGTCATTTAAACAGTACGAAAGTTAAATTAAAATATCTGTTATCTGTGAATGGCAAGCACTGCCTTTTTGCCTACAAAGACTGCACGCCCATGAAAGAGACCATGACAGGCATCACATTAGTTTCAAAATTTTGCCACTAGAGGCGCTTGCCGTTACTTTGCATGATCAAGCTATTTTCTAAACGATTTAAATGGCCTTTTTTACAGATATCAACAGCGGCAGGAACAAGAGCGGAGGGACTTCACGATACACGTCTAACGACAATAAGACTGCCAAGAGTTAGTACTTACTTTAGTAGGTATTTAGTATAACTTTTGCGACCTCACTAGCGACACAACAAGACTGTAAAGTCCTTGTAGTCGGGATTATACACTAAACAGTCCTACAATTATTTTTTGGCGAATGGCTTTTAATGCGGACGTCTTGTGAATTGACATTGAATGGACATAATAAATGTTGCGAACAGTTGAAAACACTCTTACCTCCATGACAATGTCACCCAAGGTCTACAAGATCGTTGTAAGCATGTACTATCAGAGAAGTTGAATCCTAGGCAGATGGTGGACTAGGGACCTAAGTAATTTGGTCGCGTTACGTCAAACCTATTCAACCGAACACATCTAACATTGAATTGACATAAGCCACTGATCTCTATTAAACAAGTTGTATTATGGAGGTCAGTGACATAAGCCCACCAAATGACGTAGGTCCGTCAACTGCCTAGGAATCAATTTCCTCAGTGACCACTGACCTCCAGAGGTCAGTGTCGATGGTACATTGTACAGGGGACAAAATTGCCTAAACAAGGGAAAAATAGTCCACCTCATAATTTTTTGGTGACTTATATTAGCAACTAATTACCAACGATCGAATTAGCCTAATAGATGTTCGAGTGCAAAAGCGTAGCGTGCTTCGGTGGGCCCCCGTGTGTTAATATTAAGTGTGGTAATATGTGTGTGGTATTTTTACCTTTCGAAAGGGTAATCTCACAAAAAAAGTAAAATCAATTAAACTGATATTTTTTTCGTTTGTAATTTCTGCAAAAAAAATGGGAAGCTTTATAATTAAATTTTTAATTACGCACTTCGGGGGCCCTCGCAACCTGGGCGTATAATTGATACGGCAGATACGGCGGTAGCTACGCCCCTGCTCGAGTGATTCAAACTAGTAGGAACTAGATAGTATAATTATTAATATTGTTGATAAAGTTTTAACACTAGATGTCGCTGTGCGGTCGTTTTTACTTTTAGGGAAAAATCGCGATTTTAACTCGGACTTCTCGCGGCCTATTCGGACAGAAATTTTAGAAAAATATTTTTCAATCGAGTACGAAAAATTTTTGTAAAGAAATATTTTTTTTATAAGTAAATCTAATTAATTTAGCGTTAAATTTGTAAATAGTAGGTTGTTATATCAAAATGTGAATTTAGTAGTTATATTTCTAGATAGTACATTTGATGTGATTAGGTCGAGGTAGCTACGAAATATGGTGACAGACAAAAATGTTAATATAACGCTAAGGGTCAGTACATACGAGACGCATCTCGACGAAATTCGTAGTGCAGTAATAATATTACAACAACGCTGCGTCGTCTCCCGTGAACTGACCCTAAGCCCCCGGATTTAAAAATAGATTACAATAAAACTAATATTCTAATTAGTAAATGATTATCCATGTTAATCCATAAATAATACAAGGACTTACAAAATAAACTGAAAAAATTCAAAACTTCAATTTTTCCCCAAAAAAATAACTAAACACTGCCGCTATACAATGTTTTGTCCTTGTCTATCAAACGTCGTTTCCAGTGTAACAGACGAGGACAGTAAGAGGATTAATGTCCTAAAGCAGTGTTTTTCAATCTGTGGATCGCGACCCCCTGGAGGATCGCGTAGCTTCTGTAGGTCGTCAGAGGTCGAGAGAACTATTTCAGGAAAAAAACAATAAAGATCAGAAATAGTATGAGCATTTTAACAAAAAGGTGTATTCATAAACATAAATACTTACATTTTAAAAAAGCAAAGGTTGTGGGGTCGCGAAAAAAAATATTTTTTCATGCCAAAAGGTTGAAAAACACTGTCCTAAAGTGATGTAAAATTTGAAATATTTACAGCTCATAACTAAATGAAACTAGCTCTGTTGATCGAAGATAGCTATTAATTTTTTTTCTTGTAAAAGTGTAAAAATTAAATTTTAGAATAAAGACAATATAAAATATGTGTCTTAAGAATTTATCAACTGATATTAAGTGCTAGTGACGATTTAATGATCAAATAAATCAATGTTACTAATAAAATGTTGTGTAAGTTAGGTATAAAGTTCAAATAATGATTTCATATTAATTATACGATTTTTCAAAGCAAGATACTGCGGACTGCCTCTAGAGTCTAGAGTCTAGACTCTAGACTCTAGACTATTATACCAATGTTTATTGCATGTATTTTTTAATAATTTTAGATTATTAGGCGCTTACCCCATGGCTCAAAACTAAGCTAAGCTTATTTTCAAATATAGCTCTTTACTGAAAATGACTGATTGTAGACAATGATTTTGGATATGAAAATGTTTTATAGTGCAAAAGTTATCCTAGTTGCTAATAAAAGTAATTTTTACAGCGAATAAATAGACAAGATCTGCTTTTCCTTGTCAGACTTTGAAAAAGCCACATAACAAAGACAGCGGTCCTCTGATAGCTAAATAGGCTGCGTTAATATTTTTATTGGTACCAGCGGAAGGCCTAAATGTCAACCATTGTGCTAAACAATTAACAAATTTAAAAAGATAGAAATTATGAATTCGGTAAAATTATTTATCCAAATTGAATTTAAATGCGTGCACGTATACGCAAACTTGCGTGCAAAATGCGTACAAAATGTTGAAACTTAACTATTTATTATAAAATGTAGTTATTAAATACTGTAAATTAAATTTATATCTTACTGTTACTACGTATCACTGCCTAGTTATTGTACATAGATTATATTATATTATGGACTGTAAAATAAACGATTTGATGATAATATTATTGTTTGAATTATCCTTTTTACGTTCTTTTTAAAGTGACACCTAAATTTAATATGTTACCCCATACAGAACTTGACATAATTTTAACTGTAATGGTCGCACTTTGAGACAAAGTAATGATTAAAGGTCACAGCACACAATATTTCAACTCGGAAAGGGATCGGCACCGTGTTGCCTCGAGCCGTTCAATTTTGTTTGTATGAAACTCCCTACTGCAACGCACACTAAGCGGAACCGTAACGTAATCACCTCGCCTTGGAACAGGCTCCGAACCGGGATGCGACGCGTGGTCAATTAGCCGTCAGCCTGCTTACGGCTCGTCGTCTACCCGCTTACGGCTCGTCGTCCCCGTGCTTACGTCTCTCCGTACTTAAGCTTACGTTTCTTCGTCCACCCTTGCCCCTTTCCCCTTCCCCGAGCCGTAAGCGATGCGTCGCCTAGCCGTAGCCGAGTTGACGTGCAGGCGCTACTGATACGCTTTGGTTACGTGCATACGTTAGGTTGACGCCTGGTTGACGGCGAGGCAAAAGGCGATAAGCTATGTCCACATTATGCAATTTCATCTTCAATTTTCGTCATCTTCTTTTTATTCAACTTTCGTTTAGCATATTCAATAATTGAATGCCTCAAAATTCACCCGCGTTGAAAGAAAAGTGTCATAGTGAGCGCTACGATTTCAACGCGCGTCACGGGCATGCCTCACGTTCGCTGTTGACTGCGCTATAACGCATGCCCTTGATGAACAAAAAAAGGCCCAGTGTGGACAAAGCTATACGGTGACGATTCCTTTCCGAGTTTATATGTGTGCTGTGACAGATAATATTATGTGGGGCTTACATTGAAGTAATTAATATTCTCTGAGTGCAGTAAGAGTTGCTGAAACAAAATTTCGCGTTACTCGTGCTTAAATTACAGTTTTGAAGCGTCTCAACTAACTCTTAAAATTAAACTTAGTTATAAGAAAACACAATAAAAGTTATTAATGTTTATTATTACTAACTGGCAGTAAAATCAGTTCACAACTTTTAAAATTGTAAAATCTACATAAATACTTGTAAATGTAAACATTAAACATACATCAAAGGTACAATTTGGACGGACAATTGACGATCACAAACATTTACTAAAGTATTACTAAGAAGCAACATACATTTGGAATAACCATTAAAAATTGTAGATTGCAATACACAGTGAATAATATTACAAGGACTATTTGCATTTGTCTGGTGTATTGGAAAAGTTACAAAGCCAGCGGATCTTGAATAGTATAAGCTGCGTAGATATCTGTATTAGTAAAAGAAGGTTTGGCGGTTGGTAATAATAGTATCTAGGACCTACCTATTTTCGATCGTTTATACCTATTATAGGTATAAACGATCGGATTGTTAAAAGTTCAGTTTACTTATACATAATTTAACCACCGCTTAAACGCTTACCTTTGCCCGTGATTACTACATGAAAACATTATGTTATTCATATAAAATTATTGTTACTATAGCTATTCCAAATGTATGTAACTTCTATAATTGCACTTAATTCATTATAAATATATTTTACTCTGGTTTCCAGATCTTAAACTAAACAGTAAATGATTTCTTAAATAAGTATAATTAGAATAATATAGTTAGTAAATGTCGTGAAATAACTATAAGAAAACATTAAAAATAATAAAAGCGATTGAAAGCTAAGGCCAGGCACAATAATCTAACCAATATATTAATTAATATGTTTTATTTTACAATATAGCTACCTAAAAGTGCATTTAAATAATTTCCTCGCCGGAAAGCTAACTATTTAGAAAAATAAGCGTAAAATTAGTATAGCTTTTTATGAAAAAACCTGACTACTTTGATGTGTCATTTTTACAACTGCGTTAAATCCCAAGCTCAAAACTGACAAGTGGACTAAAAAGGCAAAAAACCTGACTCTTCATTCTGACTAACCGCCGTACTCAGTCATTTAATTATGACAGAGTTTGACATATAATGTATGGGGCTTATGTCAAAATTTTGAATTTATTACATTTAAGTAATTAATGTTCCACTCTGAGTGCGGCAGTAAGTCAGATAAAATTAAAAATATATTTGATCGATTTACATAATATTATTATAGGGCATTTACCCCGACACAATCGAGAATAGAGTCAACTGAACTATTAAGTCAGTAAGTTTTTTTACCTTACATCTACATTAGCGCCCTATCTTACGGTGGCTCAATTTGTAACTAGTTAGAAGTGAGAAGGTTTTTCGATTGTTAAGTAAGTTGAACGCGATATCGATTTTAAAAATAAAAATCTACTTTTTATTGAAAGCGAATTAGTTTCATGAAGGCCACTGTGTGTTTAAAATAAGCGATTGTATAAAATAGAACCACTAAGCTATACTACCTGTACATTATGTAAATCTACATTGTGCCTAAAATAAGTCGTTATTCAGTCTGTAATTTGTCTATTCTATGGCAACTTCGTAAGCTATGGTATATGCATACAGTTCTACAATATTTGTTATATATCGGAATGTATTTGAGACGTGGTAGAAAAATTGTATGAATACAACATTGTTCTAATATAAGAAAAACCTAGCTGAGATCTAACATAACACTTTTTTAATTATTTACATTTCAAGTTAGTTTTGTCATCGCTATACATAAACTGACAAATAGTACGAGTATAATTTATAAATTATAGCCTATTGTAACTCATTCATATTATGTTGTGTTTGTATTACACAAATCTTTACATCAATCTTTAAAAAATCTGAATGTGAAACACTTCGGACGGAAATGGACGTCCACTAGTTGATTATAATGTTATTATGTACTATAGTCACTAACAAACACAATTTTCGACCTGCTGTCATTGTTATAAAATTTAAATGCTCTATTTCTCCGTACCGTACAAAAAGTTTATTATTCAATTGTAGACCTTGTTATCAAAGTAATAAGATCGACCTCACACGGTAGTCTGCGGCACACCATGCACTAGGGTTGTGCGAGAGCGGGGGCGCGGCGCGGGACGTGGCTCAGGGCTGGCCGATACGACGCTCTCTTTTAGTGACAGCCCTGACTCTGAAGACGCTACGGATGGCGCCCGCAAAGACTGCAGGGTTGTCGCATTGCTCATCTGTAAATATTAGCATAGAATATTATTAAGTGTTTAAACACACCATGCCGAAGTTCCGCGGCGGAAGTTCGGCATGATTACGTCAGCAATGTCAAATGCATACAATATAACGCGACGGAATTTCGGCATGGTGATGACTGTGTCATCGGTAATTTAAAATACATCGCAGACACTTAGTAAATGTGACACCATCAATTTTGTATTGTATTTCTTTATAATATTATGCTTTGCATTTCAGTACTTTACATTGTAACCGTTCAATACTACCAATAAAAATGTGATCGGTAGGTCCGTGACGTAAAAAATGTTGCCACGATCAAAGCACAGAAAATGTGTAGGAGATAATATTAGAATATGAGAATTGATAGCAGCGGGACTCTTTCTTCTTATCACGTGTGCGTCATGTGTACGTAACACGTCGCGATGGGCGTGGCCTGCATATGCAGCAAGTCACGGTACTTTTAAGTGTTACTTTCTACTGTTTTAGTTACTTAACGCTTATTTGGTTGCCATAAAGATTAAGGCCTGCTTGTTCGGTAGTTTGTAAAATTTTTAGAGTCACTAAAATATATTTAGTTTTATTAGTGTTACTCTTATTTATTTGACATAGAGGTTACATACCGTGTTTGTGGGCGGGGCTTGCTTATTTGGCAGGTCGCGATACTCGTAGAGATCAGCGCGCGAAGACGTCTCCACGCCGCGGTCCAACTCCGGTACCAAGAAAACATCACCGCCGTAGTGTCGATCCGTCTCTCTGTAATGTTATCGAGTTTTTTTATTAGAGGACTCGTATAATACGACGTAAAAGCGACCGCACATTTGTACGAGGTTTCACATCAATTCATAGTCATACTTTCTAAAATGCGGCGCGTTCGGCGCGTGCGTGCTGATAAATGTGCGATCACTTTAGAGTGCGGCCCTTTTTTCCATACATTTGTGACAGGCAAATCTTAAAACTGTATGGAATATTCCAATGTGCGAATGCCAATGCATGCTATAGATGTCCATTGCAATATTGTCTTGTATTACAAGAATTATAGTCATTTAAGTTATAAGGCAAATAATAGCATAAAAACTTAACTTGGCAAATATTAAAAAATAATTTACCCGAACAGACTGAAGTAACGATGATATAAAATAACACGTGCAATATAAGTGAAACAACAGTTTAATAAGCGTGTGTTTAGTATATTATGATAGTAAATTCACATACATGGCCGGTATTAGTTTCCACTTAGGAGGTATAGCCCTGCGACAAATTATTAGTTTAATTAATTTCATATAAGCATTTTGGTAGCAGTAGTTTATCTGTATATATAAAAATTAAATAAGTCTTGAAGCTTCTGCTTCAGATTCTGCTAATTATTTTAAGTAACAATTTAACCAAGAACCATAAAGTTAATTTTTAATTATTATTTTTTTTATACCTCCCCCATCTTTATATTTGTGATACATAAACAAACTCTATAATAATTGTTAGTGTTACCAGACTATCTTTATAAATAACGAGCCGGCAAGTGACGCAGTCAATCGTAATTCGCATATCACTGGCCAACTGGCAATTGTATGTGGTTACCTCTTAGCATTCCGCCACAACAGGCAGCAGAGAACAAGGACTATGAGCACGAGGCACGCGCTCGACACCGACCAGAACGCGATCTGCAGCGGCTGCTTCGGCTCCCACCAGTACTGAAATATATCACATACCACTGAGACACGATGGTCGATAGGGCCCGCATGTGGGGTGCGGGAGATTTCTGAAACGCATGCCACGACCAATGACAATGCGCCATTAGTTGTCAATTAGTTGTCATAGACTCCCCGCATGCTGGATACCGTACGAGTTAACGACTAATGAAAATGCGCCCTAAAGTCCAGTCCACCCATTAGGGGAGAAAAATTTTGATGTTGACCTTGGGGTCAATTTAGACCGCAACGCGATGCGTAGATGTATTTCTAAATTTGTATTGAATTGACAGATTTGCAGACGTCTCATCCTGTTGAAGTTTGTCAATTGGCTTATAATTAACTGATCACCAGAAATAGTAACATTTCAGAGACAAAAATAGTAAACGATCACCAAAATACAGACCACCATTTTAATGTAAAATGATAACCAAAGATTTAACATCTTAAAACCAAAAATAGTTAATGATCACCAAAATAAGTAAATTAACACCAACATTATACTAGCATTTTAATGTAAAATGATCACCAAAATTAGTAAATGATCACCAACATTATACTGGCATTTTAATGTAAAATGATCACCAAAGATTTATTATCTCGCTTTGGTTACGTGCATACGTTAGGTTGACGGCGAGGCAAAAGGCGATAAGCTATGTCCACATTATGCAATTTCATCTTCAATTTTCGTCATCTTCTTTTTATTCAACTTTCGTTTAGCATATTCAATAATTGAATGCCTCAAAATTCACCCGCGTTGAAAGAAAAGTGTCATAGCGAGCGCTACGATTTCAACGCGCGTCACGGGCATGCCTCACGTTCGCTGTTGACTGCGCTATAACGCATGCCCTTGATGAACAAAAAAAGGCCCAGTGTGGACAAAGCTATACGGTGACGATTCCTTTCCGAGTTGATATGTGTGCTGTGACAGATAATATTATGTGGGGCTTACATTGAAGTAATTAATATTCTCTGAGTGCAGTAAGAGTTGCTGAAACAAAATTTCGCGTTACTCGTGCTTAAATTACAGTTTTGAAGCGTCTCAACTAACTCTTAAAATTAAACTTAGTTATAAGAAAACACAATAAAAGTTATTAATGTTTATTATTACTAACTGGCAGTAAAATCAGTTCACAACTTTTAAAATTGTAAAATCTACATAAATACTTGTAAATGTAAACATTAAACATACATCAAAGGTACAATTTGGACGGACAATTGACGATCACAAACATTTACTAAAGTATTACTAAGAAGCAACATACATTTGGAATAACCATTAAAAATTGTAGATTGCAATACACAGTGAATAATATTACAAGGACTATTTGCATTTGTCTGGTGTATTGGAAAAGTTACAAAGCCAGCGGATCTTGAATAGTATAAGCTGCGTAGATATCTGTATTAGTAAAAGAAGGTTTGGCGGTTGGTAATAATAGTATCTAGGACCTACCTATTTTCGATCGTTTATACCTATTATAGGTATAAACGATCGGATTGTTAAAAGTTCAGTTTACTTATACATAATTTAACCACTGCTTAAACGCTTACCTTTGCCCGTGATTACTACATGAAAACATTATGTTATTCATATAAAATTATTGTTTCTATAGCTATTCCAAATGTATGTAACTTCTATAATTGCACTTAATTCATTATAAATATATTTTACTCTGGTTTCCAGATCTTAAACTAAACAGTAAATGATTTCTTAAATAAGTATAATTAGAATAATATAGTTAGTAAATGTCGTGAAATAACTATAAGAAAACATTAAAAATAATAAAAGCGATTGAAAGCTAAGGCCAGGCACAATAATCTAACCAATATATTAATTAATATGTTTTATTTTACAATATAGCTACCTAAAAGTGCATTTAAATAATTTCCTCGCCGGAAAGCTAACTATTTAGAAAAATAAGCGTAAAATTAGTATAGCTTTTTATGAAAAAACCTGACTACTTTGATGTGTCATTTTTACAACTGCGTTAAATCCCAAGCTCAAAACTGACAAGTGGACTAAAAAGGCAAAAAACCTGACTCTTCATTCTGACTAACCGCCGTACTCAAAGTCATTTAATTATGACAGAGTTTGACAGATAATGTATGGGGCTTATGTCAAAATTTTGAATTTATTACATTTAAGTAATTAATGTTCCACTCTGAGTGGGGCAGTAAGTCAGATAAAATTAAAAATATATTTGATCGATTTACATAATATTATTATAGGGCATTTACCCCGACACAATCGAGAATAGAGTCAACTGAACTATTAAGTCAGTAAGTTTTTTTACCTTACATCTACATTAGCGCCCTATCTTACGGTGGCTCAATTTGTAACTAGTTAGAAGTGAGAAGGTTTTTCGATTGTTAAGTAAGTTGAACGCGATATCGATTTTAAAAATAATATCTATTTTTTATTGAAAGCGAATTAGTTTCATGAAGGCCACTGTGTGTTTAAAATAAGCGATTGTATAAAATAGAACCACTAACCTATACTACCTGTACATTATGTAAATCTACATTGTGCCTAAAATAAGTCATTATTCAGTCTGTAATTTGTCTATTCTATGGCAACTTCGTAAGCTATGGTATATGCATACAGTTCTACAATATTTGTTAATATCGGAATGTATTTGAGACGTGGTAGAAAAATTGTATGAATACAACATTGTTCTAATATAAGAAAAACCTAGCTGAGATCTAACATAACACTTTTTTAATTATTTACATTTCAAGTTAGTTTTGTCATCGCTATACATAAACTGACAAATAGTACGAGTATAATTTATAAATTATAGCCTATTGTAACTCATTCATATTATGTTGTGTTTGTATTACACAAATCTTTACATCAATCTTTAAAAAATCTGAATGTGAAACACTTCGGACGGAAATGGACGTCCACTAGTTGATTATAATGTTATTATGTACTATAGTCACTAACAAACACAATTTTCGACCTGCTGTCATTGTTATAAAATTTAAATGCTCTATTTCTCCGTACCGTACAAAAAGTTTATTATTCAATTGTAGACCTTGTTATCAAAGTAATAAGATCGACCTCACACGGTAGTCTGCGGCACACCATGCACTAGGGTTGTGCGAGAGCGGGGGCGCGGCGCGGGACGTGGCTCAGGGCTGGCCGATACGACGCTCTCTTTTAGTGACAGCCCTGACTCTGAAGACGCTACGGATGGCGCCCGCAAAGACTGCAGGGTTGTCGCATTGCTCATCTGTAAATATTAGCATAGAATATTATTAAGTGTTTAAACACACCATGCCGAAGTTCCGCGGCGGAAGTTCGGCATGATTACGTCAGCAATGTCAAATGCATACAACATAACGCGACGGAATTTCGGCATGGTGATGACTGTGTCATCGGTAATTTAAAATACATCGCAGACACTTAGTAAATGTGACACCATCAATTTTGTATTGTATTTCTTTATAATATTATGCTTTGCATTTCAGTACTTTACATTGTAACCGTTCAATACTACCAATAAAAATGTGATCGGTAGGTCCGTGACGTAAAAAATGTTGCCACGATCAAAGCACAGAAAATGTGTAGGAGATAATATTAGAATATGAGAATTGATAGCAGCGGGACTCTTTCTTCTTATCACGTGCGCGTCATGTGTACGTAACACGTCGCGATGGGCGTGGCCTGCATATGCAGCAAGTCACGGTACTTTTAAGTGTTACTTTCTACTGTTTTAGTTACTTAACGCTTATTTGGTTGCCATAAAGGTTAAGGCCTGCTTGTTCGGTAGTTTGTAAAATTTTTAGAGTCACTAAAATATATTTAGTTTTATTAGTGTTACTCTTATTTATTTGACATAGAGGTTACATACCGTGTTTGTGGGCGGGGCTTGCTTATTTGGCAGGTCGCGATACTCGTAGAGATCAGCGCGCGAAGACGTCTCCACGCCGCGGTCCAACTCCGGTACCAAGAAAACATCACCGCCGTAGTGTCGATCCGTCTCTCTGTAATGTTATCGAGTTTTTTTATTAGAGGACTCGTATAATACGACGTAAAAGCGACCGCACATTTGTACGAGGTTTCACATCAATTCATAGTCATACTTTCTAAAATGCGGCGCGTTCGGCGCGTGCGTGCTGATAAATGTGCGATCACTTTAGAGTGCGGCCCTTTTTTCCATACATTTGTGACAGGCAAATCTTAAAACTGTATGGAATATTCCAATGTGCGAATGCCAATGCATGCTATAGATGTCCATTGCAATATTGTCTTGTATTACAAGAATTATAGTCATTTAAGTTATAAGGCAAATAATAGCATAAAAACTTAACTTGGCAAATATTAAAAAATAATTTACCCGAACAGACTGAAGTAACGATGATATAAAATAACACGTGCAATATAAGCGAAACAACAGTTTAATAAGCGTGTGTTTAGTATATTATGATAGTAAATTCACATACATGGCCGGTATTAGTTTCCACTTAGGAGGTATAGCCCTGCGACAAATTATTAGTTTAATTAATTTCATATAAGCATTTTGGTAGCAGTAGTTTATCTGTATATATAAAAATTAAATAAGTCTTGAAGCTTCTGCTTCAGATTCTGCTAATTATTTTAAGTAACAATTTAACCAAGAAGCATAAAGTTAATTTTTAATTATTATTTTTTTTATACCTCCCCCATCTTTATATTTGTGATACATAAACAAACTCTATAATAATTGTTAGTGTTACCAGACTATCTTTATAAATAACGAGCCGGCAAGTGACGCAGTCAATCGTAATTCGCATATCACTGGCCAACTGGCAATTGTATGTGGTTACCTCTTAGCATTCCGCCACAACAGGCAGCAGAGAACAAGGACTATGAGCACGAGGCACGCGCTCGACACCGACCAGAACGCGATCTGCAGCGGCTGCTTCGGCTCCCACCAGTACTGAAATATATCACATACCACTGAGACACGATGGTCGATAGGGCCCGCATGTGGGGTGCGGGAGATTTCTGAAACGCATGCCACGACCAATGACAATGCGCCATTAGTTGTCAATTAGTTGTCATAGACTCCCCGCATGCTGGATACCGTACGAGTTAACGACTAATGAAAATGCGCCCTAAAGTCCAGTCCACCCATTAGGGGAGAAAAATTTTGATGTTGACCTTGGGGTCAATTTAGACCGCAACGCGATGCGTAGATGTATTTCTAAATTTGTATTGAATTGACAGATTTGCAGACGTCTCATCCTGTTGAAGTTTGTCAATTGGCTTATAATTAACTGATCACCAGAAATAGTAACATTTCAGAGACAAAAATAGTAAACGATCACCAAAATACAGACCACCATTTTAATGTAAAATGATAACCAAAGATTTAACATCTTAAAACCAAAAATAGTTAATGATCACCAAAATAAGTAAATTAACACCAACATTATACTAGCATTTTAATGTAAAATGATCACCAAAATTAGTAAATGATCACCAACATTATACTGGCATTTTAATGTAAAATGATCACCAAAGATTTATTATCTCGCTTTGGTTACGTGCATACGTTAGGTTGACGGCGAGGCAAAAGGCGATAAGCTGCAATGTGTGGCTTAGGGGAGACTGTTAAAAGATGTGTTTAGTTGAAATAATGTTTAATAACTGAACTTAATCACTGCTTAACCTACCTTATATAGGGGGGAGGTGAGACACACACTACACCTCCCCCGTTTTTTTTGGAAAAAAAAATACTTACACTAGATATTTTTTTTATAAAATACTTAATGTTACTAAAATACTTAATGTTACTAAATTCGTAAGTACTTAACAAATATATATTTTTATAAAATTTTGCTTTATTTCTTATTTTACTAAAAACTACAATATTATCTAAACATTTCAAAATTTATCTCTAACCATTTTTATATTCTAAATAACAATAAATACAAATCTGTGCTGCGTTTTTTAATGGCATTTTAATTTATTTGCAGTAATGGGTGGTTGATGATGTAAATTTTTAATACACAAAAATATTAAGTAATAATAAACATTTTCTAACTACATATTTTAATAAAACTTTTTCACATGGTTACTTTCTTTAGTTTTTTTTTACACCCTTTAAAATAATATAAACTCTATTTTTCCCTTACTCGACATTAACTGATGAACCTCTATAAGACGTCTTTCGTTATCACTTATCAAGTTATCACACAAAATCAATATTTTTTTTTATCATTCTAAATTCATTTTTAAATATTCAACCTTATTACTAGCCTCATATTTATAATTTTACTCATTAATTATTAACTTATCCATATTTTACTAATTTCCTTGATTAGTGGACTGGCCAGTCACTTTTATACATTTAAAATTGTTACCTTAATTCATTAGCTCTTAACTCTTTTTGTCATTTTTCATGCATGCATGCCTATTCATTTATTTATATTATTTTTTAACATTACTGGTACATTTTATTTTTATAATATTTTTATTTATAGTCGACTCTTTTATTTATTTTAATGGTACATATTTATTTTTTAATATACTTCATGTGCGCACTTTTATTTGGTACAATACATTTATATTTTATACAACATTAAACGGGACTTTTTTTAAGACTAACCCACAAAACAAAAAAAAATGTCTCCAACCATTTTACTTAAATGAAGGATTGTTCCCGCCGAGCATGCTCTAAGTACCATTTACTTTTGTACCATTTTGTACCATATTTAATACCAAGGTTCTTTTAAGGCTACTTGACCTCCAACTATTCTCACAGAGAAAACTCGTTTACAACGTGATCGAATGAAGGATTCCCTTGCGTATTTTTTTTTTTTAATGCTCTCGGCATTTTATTTATTTCTCGACGATACGTAGCATTTAAGCTAGAATTTTATAATGCTCTATGGCATTTTTAAACCTATTCTATACCTATGCCTATCAAAATACCCATTCCATAATTTTATGCAATCATTATTTAAAATATTCTTAACTATTGGGTGATCAGGCCAACAGCTACCAAACATTTTAAACATTGATGCAACTCTATCGCCCTAAAAACAATCCTTTTCAATCAAATACCTTCTATAACACTAAAACCCTTATTCCTAACTTCAAAATAACCATTTCTATACCTAAATAATAGCTTTTAGCTACTTTGCAAATCAAATATCACATTCCTAATCCTTTCTCACAATAATAATAGTACGTCATATCTCGTATGAACGTACATATTTTTAAGTAAATCCGTGTAAGTCATATCCAGTGTAATTTCTCAGTAAATGTAGCTAATCAACTTACTTAAAGTAGTTAAAAAGAATTTAATACATTTCCAAGAATTATCTCTCCTTTTCTCTATTTCATAACTTCACATAAAACATAGTTTTCAATTTATATTATATGCTGAACTTTCTTTAATAACACGCTTCGTACGAAATATAATATTATTTTCTTTGTTTTTCTCACTCTACTTTTTCTAAAATATTTTACTGTAAGATATAGATACAAAGTAACCATGGAACCAAATCAATTTTTTTAAATCATTTTTAATAATAATTAACTTCTTAAATCTTACTGAAATTAATTGGGTTGGAAAACATAGCAACATAACATTCCATAAAAATCCTAACATCCTAATCCCCACTTAATTAATTTTACTACTATTTCTTTTTAAAAATGCCTCTTTTGTCTATAAATAAAATATTTAAGTCATTAATGTTTATTATTCTTTATAATTATTATTGTTTCTTTAATTACAAAATTATTCATTAATAACTTCTAAGTTCGAATTTAATTGAATTGATGTAGGTACGTAGCAACATTACTTTTATATTAATCACTTTATTAAATCATCACCTTTTTGTAAATTTTTATTAAAGTTAATTAAATGCACCTATTATTAAAGTTACTTAAAATGCGCCTCCTATCCTTTAGATTTTAAAAATATTATATTATTTTTATCAAGTATAAATTATATCTATTTTTTTTTCTTTATATTATGTAATAACTAATAAAGTTATTGGCACACCTTTTTCAGTTGTTGTTTAATTTAAAAAAAGTCATAAATTTACACAAAAAATAAAGCAACGTAAGTAGGTACGGTACAATTATTTAAGAACTGTTGAAAATATGACATACTTATTTTAAAAAAAATTTATAGGTACTTAAGTACTTAATTTGGAAAAAGCAGACTTAAATTTTTTTTATTATAAAGTACAAAATTTTGTAAAATTTAAAAAAATAATCTTAAACTACCTAATTTGGAATCAATTACTTTTGAAATAAAATTTAGAATCAACTATTTGAAATGAATTAAAATAAACTATTTGACAGCGACTACAAAAAAAATCAGAAAATTAAATGTTGTAAGTATCTTATACAAAGTTAACTTTATTTTATTAAGCTAGTTTTATATTTTATTTAAAAGCATACACATTGTTAAACTATTAGTTCTAAAAATTTAATAAAACTCATGTCCTGGAATGCATGCTAATTACGATTGTAAGTTTGGCAACAATTACTGGAATTAAATTACTGGAATCATATTCAAACATACTCGCAAATATGGACTGCGCTTACATGACATATTTGGATGCATAAACTCATTGCATCATGTTTCTTTGTACCAAAATATAATATGATGCATGAAATGTTTTGATATTATTATGCGAAACCAAAATAATATGATGATCTCATTTGGACCTGGGTGGTCCAAATGAGATCATCATATTATTTTGGTATTGTAAAATGATTATAAACTGTACTGTAAATATTAATTAGATTTTTGACAACTGTGACACAAAATAAAAATATTTTGCATTTTCACAAATAACAACAAAATAAATTTAACATATTCTTAGTTTTTAATCTAGTGACCCATTTGAAACTTTTACTGCCTTTACCAAGAATTCGAAGAAAAAAAAAAATAGATAATACGTGACACAAAATAAAGAATGAAACTATTAGTACTATTGAATTTGAAGAGAATATTATAATAATTTAGCTAATTAAGTGCAACGACACTTTAAATTATGTTGATTTGTAGAAAGAAAAAAAAATCGTAAAGTTTTTAGTAATTTATACCTTTTTAAGCAATCTATGTTGATTAAAATTATTTGAACAAAAATTATACTTGGTACAACCCTATGAATAAAATATATTTAAACGAACAAACAAGCTACTCCTTTTTGTAAAGTCGGTTATAAGAAATAACAGCTACTTACATTTCATTGCGCGAATGCTGAGTTGGCACCGCGGACATTTGACGCTTTTCCCGCAAAGGTGTTGCATACCGTGGAAACTTACCTGAGTTGTTACCTACCTGTTTTAACCAACTGCGCATAATATTCGATTAGTTATGAGTTGCTATGTATTCCTATATTCCAAAAAAAAAATTAACAATCCTTCATCTCTACAAAATTACCATTGTCCTACAGTCTACACAATTTCCTATTTTTTCAATTCTTTTGTCATACTACACATAGTATTTAATAATTATTATACTGTAAACACACTTTTAAAACAAAATATTATTGTACTACATATACCAAAACTTATTTCATAGAAAAATTCATCGTCAACACCCTATTTTTAAAATTTCTAAGTTTTGCTTTATTACACAATAACAGCACCAAAACACGTTTTATTTTAGAATATTATTCCAATTAACATTATTTTCTATTTAAAATTAATTTTTCTTTTGACATTATTTTCTTTAAACTTTTAAATGAACTTATCTTCCAATATCTAAATATTTTACAAGTTGCTAAGTTGCAGAATAATACCATTATTTATTTATTTTTACTCTAAAAACATTAAACCAGACACGTAATCTCCAAAAAATAAATCTTTTCCAAAAATAATGCAGAATAATTTGATAATACCTATTAAATCAATTAAAACAAAATTAACATGCAAAAAAAAAAAAAAAACTTACTAAAATGTCTTAAATATCAACTGCAACTATTTTGAAGATTTCAATTAGTCAGATATAATTGTAAAACATAATATATTATGAAACTATTACCAATATTATAAATTTCGCAAAAACTTATTTATTTCTCATAGCAATCTGACTTTCCATTAATTAATTAACTGTTAATTTATAATTTTACTTATTTTTTACAGAAATCTTTATTTCTAGAAATTAAATTACTTGTATTCAAAATATTTAAAATCAAAATATTATTTACTCAATTAATAATACATTTTATACCTTTTACGTTTTATGGTTATAATTTTTTCTTATATATTTTGTTAAATTGCTTAAAATTATATTTTATTTTTCTAAACGGAACTTTCTATGTAATTTTCATATCAAAATAAAATTTAAATTTAGACATAAATTGTAACATAATTACTTACTAATTTTATACATACCGCTGCAGTTACAAATAAGACATATTATAATTTATTTTTATATTTAAATTTAGACAAAATAACTTCAATCGCATTTTTCTATCCTCTTCTTTCTGTTCTCCCGGCTGCATCCACTTCCGACACGAACATCTCCCGGCCGCCTGCTCTACATTCCTCTCATCCGACTCCAACATCTCCCGGCTGCCAGCATATTCCACTCATTTGACACCATCAACTCCCGGCTGCCAGCTTTGCATCTCCACACCAAAATTTTGATTTTTCTTCAGACAGTTTTTTTTTAGCAACTTTTAGTTTTCGGTTTCATATTATTATATTATTCTTCTTGCAACTTTCCATTTTCTGTAATTTAATTTTGTGTTTAAATTCTGATTACAATTTTTTTTTATTTTTCACTGAGTCTATTATGAGTTTTATATTATATTTATATTTCCGCTTCTTACACATTTGTATTTATCTTTTTTTAAGTCTCTTGTCTCTACACTATTTACTTATTTTTAAACCTACATAATATTTTTACTCACTAACGGCCGTTTAGTTCATTTTTACCACTATAATTTGTCCATAGTCACAATTAAATTTCACTTTTGATTACAGTTTTTTTTTAAATATTTCACTTAAAAGTCTTATTATTTTTAAATCACTAAACTATATTCACATTCCCTGTACCCGGTGCGCAGCGCTGCCGCAAGGCAGCACTGGCAGGGTCGCCATGCAATGTGTGGCTTAGGGGAGACTGTTAAAAGATGTGTTTAGTTGAAATAATGTTTAATAACTGAACTTAATCACTACTTAACCTACCTTATATAGGGGGGAGGTGAGACACACACTACAAAGCTATGTCCACATTATGCAATTTCATCTTCAATTTTCGTCATCTTTTTATTCAACTTTCGTTTAGCATATTCAATAATTGAATGCCTCAAAATTCACCCGCGTTGAAAGAAAAGTGTCATAGCGAGCGCTACGATTTCAACGCGCGTCACGGGCATGCCTCACGTTCGCTGTTGACTGCGCTATAACGCATGCCCTTGATGAACAAAAAAAGGCCCAGTGTGGACAAAGCTATACGGTGACGATCCCTTTCCGAGTTGATATGTGTGCTGTGACAGATAATATTATGTGGGGCTTACATTGAAGTAATTAATATTCTCTGAGTGCAGTAAGAGTTGCGCAAAACAAAATTTCGCGTTACTCGTGCTTAAATTACAGTTTTGAAGCGTCTCAACTAACTCTTAAAATTAAACTTAGTTATAAGAAAACACCATAAAAGTTATTAATGTTTATTATTACTAACTGGCAGTAAAATCAGTTCACAACTTTTAAAATTGTAAAATCTACATAAATACTTGTAAATGTAAACATTAAACATACATCAAAGGTACAATTTGGACGGACAATTGACGATCACAAACATTTACTAAAGTATTACTAAGAAGCAACATACATTTGGAATAACCATTAAAAATTGTAGATTGCAATACACAGTGAATAATATTACAAGGACTAAGTATAATTGTATTTGTCTGGTGTATTGGAAAAGTTACACGATAGACAAAGCCAGCGGATCTTGAATAGTTATAAGCTGCGTAGATATCTGTGTTAGTAAAAGGTTTGGCTGTTGGTAATAATAGTATCTAGGACCTACCTATTTTCGATCCTTTATTTTTCGAGGATTTATACCTATTATAGGTATAAACGATCGGGTTGTTAAAAGTTCAGTTTACTTATACATAATTTAACCACCGCTTAAACGCTTACCTTTGCCCGTGATTACTACATGAAAACATTATGTTATTCATATAAAATTATTGTTACTATAGCTATTCCAAATGTATGTAACTTCTATAATTGCACTTAATTCATTATAAATATATTTTACTCTGGTTTCCAGATCTTAAACTAAACAGTAAATGATTTCTTAAATAAGTATAATTAGAATAATATAGTTAGTAAATGTCGTGAAATAACTATAAGAAAACATTAAAAATAATAAAAGCGATTGAAAGCTAAGGCCAGGCACAATAATCTAACCAATATATTAATTAATATGTTTTATTTTACAATATAGCTACCTAAAAGTGCATTTAAATAATTTCCTCGCCGGAAAGCTAACTATTTAGAAAAATAAGCGTAAAATTAGTATAGCTTTTTATGAAAAAACCTGACTACTTTGATGTGTCATTTTTACAACTGCGTTAAATCCCAAGCTCAAAACTGACAAGTGGACTAAAAAGGCAAAAAACCTGACTCTTCATTCTGACTAACCGCCGTACTCAAAGTCATTTAATTATGACAGAGTTTGACAGATAATGTATGGGGCTTATGTCAAAATTTTGAATTTATTACATTTAAGTAATTAATGTTCCACTCTGAGTGGGGCAGTAAGTCAGATAAAATTAAAAATATATTTGATCGATTTACATAATATTATTATAGGGCATTTACCCCGACACAATCGAGAATAGAGTCAACTGAACTATTAAGTCAGTAAGTTTTTTTACCTTACATCTACATTAGCGCCCTATCTTACGGTGGCTCAATTTGTAACTAGTTAGACGTGAGAAGGTTTTTCGATTGTTAAGTAAGTTGAACGCGATATCGATTTTAAAAATAATATCTATTTTTTATTGAAAGCGAATTAGTTTCATGAAGGCCACTGTGTGTTTAAAATAAGCGATTGTATAAAATAGAACCACTAACCTATACTACCTGTACATTATGTAAATCTACATTGTGCCTAAAATAAGTCATTATTCAGTCTGTAATTTGTCTATTCTATGGCAACTTCGTAAGCTATGGTATATGCATACAGTTCTACAATATTTGTTAATATCGGAATGTATTTGAGACGTGGTAGAAAAATTGTATGAATACAACATTGTTCTAATATAAGAAAAACCTAGCTGAGATCTAACATAACACTTTTTTAATTATTTACATTTCAAGTTAGTTTTGTCATCGCTATACATAAACTGACAAATAGTACGAGTATAATTTATAAATTATAGCCTATTGTAACTCATTCATATTATGTTGTGTTTGTATTACACAAATCTTTACATCAATCTTTAAAAAATCTGAATGTGAAACACTTCGGACGGAAATGGACGTCCACTAGTTGATTATAATGTTATTATGTACTATAGTCACTAACAAACACAATTTTCGACCTGCTGTCATTGTTATAAAATTTAAATGCTCTATTTCTCCGTACCGTACAAAAAGTTTATTATTCAATTGTAGACCTTGTTATCAAAGTAATAAGATCGACCTCACACGGTAGTCTGCGGCACACCATGCACTAGGGTTGTGCGAGAGCGGGGGCGCGGCGCGGGACGTGGCTCAGGGCTGGCCGATACGACGCTCTCTTTTAGTGACAGCCCTGACTCTGAAGACGCTACGGATGGCGCCCGCAAAGACTGCAGGGTTGTCGCATTGCTCATCTGTAAATATTAGCATAGAATATTATTAAGTGTTTAAACACACCATGCCGAAGTTCCGCGGCGGAAGTTCGGCATGATTACGTCAGCAATGTCAAATGCATACAACATAACGCGACGGAATTTCGGCATGGTGATGACTGTGTCATCGGTAATTTAAAATACATCGCAGACACTTAGTAAATGTGACACCATCAATTTTGTATTGTATTTCTTTATAATATTATGCTTTGCATTTCAGTACTTTACATTGTAACCGTTCAATACTACCAATAAAAATGTGATCGGTAGGTCCGTGACGTAAAAAATGTTGCCACGATCAAAGCACAGAAAATGTGTAGGAGATAATATTAGAATATGAGAATTGATAGCAGCGGGACTCTTTCTTCTTATCACGTGCGCGTCATGTGTACGTAACACGTCGCGATGGGCGTGGCCTGCATATGCAGCAAGTCACGGTACTTTTAAGTGTTACTTTCTACTGTTTTAGTTACTTAACGCTTATTTGGTTGCCATAAAGGTTAAGGCCTGCTTGTTCGGTAGTTTGTAAAATTTTTAGAGTCACTAAAATATATTTAGTTTTATTAGTGTTACTCTTATTTATTTGACATAGAGGTTACATACCGTGTTTGTGGGCGGGGCTTGCTTATTTGGCAGGTCGCGATACTCGTAGAGATCAGCGCGCGAAGACGTCTCCACGCCGCGGTCCAACTCCGGTACCAAGAAAACATCACCGCCGTAGTGTCGATCCGTCTCTCTGTAATGTTATCGAGTTTTTTTATTAGAGGACTCGTATAATACGACGTAAAAGCGACCGCACATTTGTACGAGGTTTCACATCAATTCATAGTCATACTTTCTAAAATGCGGCGCGTTCGGCGCGTGCGTGCTGATAAATGTGCGATCACTTTAGAGTGCGGCCCTTTTTTCCATACATTTGTGACAGGCAAATCTTAAAACTGTATGGAATATTCCAATGTGCGAATGCCAATGCATGCTATAGATGTCCATTGCAATATTGTCTTGTATTACAAGAATTATAGTCATTTAAGTTATAAGGCAAATAATAGCATAAAAACTTAACTTGGCAAATATTAAAAAATAATTTACCCGAACAGACTGAAGTAACGATGATATAAAATAACACGTGCAATATAAGCGAAACAACAGTTTAATAAGCGTGTGTTTAGTATATTATGATAGTAAATTCACATACATGGCCGGTATTAGTTTCCACTTAGGAGGTATAGCCCTGCGACAAATTATTAGTTTAATTAATTTCATATAAGCATTTTGGTAGCAGTAGTTTATCTGTATATATAAAAATTAAATAAGTCTTGAAGCTTCTGCTTCAGATTCTGCTAATTATTTTAAGTAACAATTTAACCAAGAAGCATAAAGTTAATTTTTAATTATTATTTTTTTTATACCTCCCCCATCTTTATATTTGTGATACATAAACAAACTCTATAATAATTGTTAGTGTTACCAGACTATCTTTATAAATAACGAGCCGGCAAGTGACGCAGTCAATCGTAATTCGCATATCACTGGCCAACTGGCAATTGTATGTGGTTACCTCTTAGCATTCCGCCACAACAGGCAGCAGAGAACAAGGACTATGAGCACGAGGCACGCGCTCGACACCGACCAGAACGCGATCTGCAGCGGCTGCTTCGGCTCCCACCAGTACTGAAATATATCACATACCACTGAGACACGATGGTCGATAGGGCCCGCATGTGGGGTGCGGGAGATTTCTGAAACGCATGCCACGACCAATGACAATGCGCCATTAGTTGTCAATTAGTTGTCATAGACTCCCCGCATGCTGGATACCGTACGAGTTAACGACTAATGAAAATGCGCCCTAAAGTCCAGTCCACCCATTAGGGGAGAAAAATTTAGATGTTGACCTTGGGGTCAATTTAGACCGCAACGCGATGCGTAGATGTATTTCTAAATTTGTATTGAATTGACAGATTTGCAGACGTCTCATCCTGTTGAAGTTTGTCAATTGGCTTATAATTAACTGATCACCAGAAATAGTAACATTTCAGAGACAAAAATAGTAAACGATCACCAAAATACAGACCACCATTTTAATGTAAAATGATAACCAAAGATTTAACATCTTAAAACCAAAAATAGTTAATGATCACCAAAATAAGTAAATTAACACCAACATTATACTAGCATTTTAATGTAAAATGATCACCAAAATTAGTAAATGATCACCAACATTATACTGGCATTTTAATGTAAAATGATCACCAAAGATTTATTATCTCGCTTTGGTTACGTGCATACGTTAGGTTGACGGCGAGGCAAAAGGCGATAAGCTGCAATGTGTGGCTTAGGGGAGACTGTTAAAAGATGTGTTTAGTTGAAATAATGTTTAATAACTGAACTTAATCACTGCTTAACCTACCTTATATAGGGGGGAGGTGAGACACACACTACACCTCCCCCGTTTTTTTTGGAAAAAAAAATACTTACACTAGATATTTTTTTTATAAAATACTTAATGTTACTAAAATACTTAATGTTACTAAATTCGTAAGTACTTAACAAATATATATTTTTATAAAATTTTGCTTTATTTCTTATTTTACTAAAAACTACAATATTATCTAAACATTTCAAAATTTATCTCTAACCATTTTTATATTCTAAATAACAATAAATACAAATCTGTGCTGCGTTTTTTAATGGCATTTTAATTTATTTGCAGTAATGGGTGGTTGATGATGTAAATTTTTAATACACAAAAATATTAAGTAATAATAAACATTTTCTAACTACATATTTTAATAAAACTTTTTCACATGGTTACTTTCTTTAGTTTTTTTTTACACCCTTTAAAATAATATAAACTCTATTTTTCCCTTACTCGACATTAACTGATGAACCTCTATAAGACGTCTTTCGTTATCACTTATCAAGTTATCACACAAAATCAATATTTTTTTTTATCATTCTAAATTCATTTTTAAATATTCAACCTTATTACTAGCCTCATATTTATAATTTTACTCATTAATTATTAACTTATCCATATTTTACTAATTTCCTTGATTAGTGGACTGGCCAGTCACTTTTATACATTTAAAATTGTTACCTTAATTCATTAGCTCTTAACTCTTTTTGTCATTTTTCATGCATGCATGCCTATTCATTTATTTATATTATTTTTTAACATTACTGGTACATTTTATTTTTATAATATTTTTATTTATAGTCGACTCTTTTATTTATTTTAATGGTACATATTTATTTTTTAATATACTTCATGTGCGCACTTTTATTTGGTACAATACATTTATATTTTATACAACATTAAACGGGACTTTTTTTAAGACTAACCCACAAAACAAAAAAAAATGTCTCCAACCATTTTACTTAAATGAAGGATTGTTCCCGCCGAGCATGCTCTAAGTACCATTTACTTTTGTACCATTTTGTACCATATTTAATACCAAGGTTCTTTTAAGGCTACTTGACCTCCAACTATTCTCACAGAGAAAACTCGTTTACAACGTGATCGAATGAAGGATTCCCTTGCGTATTTTTTTTTTTAATGCTCTCGGCATTTTATTTATTTCTCGACGATACGTAGCATTTAAGCTAGAATTTTATAATGCTCTATGGCATTTTTAAACCTATTCTATACCTATGCCTATCAAAATACCCATTCCATAATTTTATGCAATCATTATTTAAAATATTCTTAACTATTGGGTGATCAGGCCAACAGCTACCAAACATTTTAAACATTGATGCAACTCTATCGCCCTAAAAACAATCCTTTTCAATCAAATACCTTCTATAACACTAAAACCCTTATTCCTAACTTCAAAATAACCATTTCTATACCTAAATAATAGCTTTTAGCTACTTTGCAAATCAAATATCACATTCCTAATCCTTTCTCACAATAATAATAGTACGTCATATCTCGTATGAACGTACATATTTTTAAGTAAATCCGTGTAAGTCATATCCAGTGTAATTTCTCAGTAAATGTAGCTAATCAACTTACTTAAAGTAGTTAAAAAGAATTTAATACATTTCCAAGAATTATCTCTCCTTTTCTCTATTTCATAACTTCACATAAAACATAGTTTTCAATTTATATTATATGCTGAACTTTCTTTAATAACACGCTTCGTACGAAATATAATATTATTTTCTTTGTTTTTCTCACTCTACTTTTTCTAAAATATTTTACTGTAAGATATAGATACAAAGTAACCATGGAACCAAATCAATTTTTTTAAATCATTTTTAATAATAATTAACTTCTTAAATCTTACTGAAATTAATTGGGTTGGAAAACATAGCAACATAACATTCCATAAAAATCCTAACATCCTAATCCCCACTTAATTAATTTTACTACTATTTCTTTTTAAAAATGCCTCTTTTGTCTATAAATAAAATATTTAAGTCATTAATGTTTATTATTCTTTATAATTATTATTGTTTCTTTAATTACAAAATTATTCATTAATAACTTCTAAGTTCGAATTTAATTGAATTGATGTAGGTACGTAGCAACATTACTTTTATATTAATCACTTTATTAAATCATCACCTTTTTGTAAATTTTTATTAAAGTTAATTAAATGCACCTATTATTAAAGTTACTTAAAATGCGCCTCCTATCCTTTAGATTTTAAAAATATTATATTATTTTTATCAAGTATAAATTATATCTATTTTTTTTTCTTTATATTATGTAATAACTAATAAAGTTATTGGCACACCTTTTTCAGTTGTTGTTTAATTTAAAAAAAGTCATAAATTTACACAAAAAATAAAGCAACGTAAGTAGGTACGGTACAATTATTTAAGAACTATTGAAAATATGACATACTTATTTTAAAAAAAATTTATAGGTACTTAAGTACTTAATTTGGAAAAAGCAGACTTAAATTTTTTTTATTATAAAGTACAAAATTTTGTAAAATTTAAAAAAATAATCTTAAACTACCTAATTTGGAATCAATTACTTTTGAAATAAAATTTAGAATCAACTATTTGAAATGAATTAAAATAAACTATTTGACAGCGACTACAAAAAAAATCAGAAAATTAAATGTTGTAAGTATCTTATACAAAGTTAACTTTATTTTATTAAGCTAGTTTTATATTTTATTTAAAAGCATACACATTGTTAAACTATTAGTTCTAAAAATTTAATAAAACTCATGTCCTGGAATGCATGCTAATTACGATTGTAAGTTTGGCAACAATTACTGGAATTAAATTACTGGAATCATATTCAAACATACTCGCAAATATGGACTGCGCTTACATGACATATTTGGATGCATAAACTCATTGCATCATGTTTCTTTGTACCAAAATATAATATGATGCATGAAATGTTTTGATATTATTATGCGAAACCAAAATAATATGATGATCTCATTTGGACCTGGGTGGTCCAAATGAGATCATCATATTATTTTGGTATTGTAAAATGATTATAAACTGTACTGTAAATATTAATTAGATTTTTGACAACTGTGACACAAAATAAAAATATTTTGCATTTTCACAAATAACAACAAAATAAATTTAACATATTCTTAGTTTTTAATCTAGTGACCCATTTGAAACTTTTACTGCCTTTACCAAGAATTCGAAGAAAAAAAAAAATAGATAATACGTGACACAAAATAAAGAATGAAACTATTAGTACTATTGAATTTGAAGAGAATATTATAATAATTTAGCTAATTAAGTGCAACGACACTTTAAATTATGTTGATTTGTAGAAAGAAAAAAAAATCGTAAAGTTTTTAGTAATTTATACCTTTTTAAGCAATCTATGTTGATTAAAATTATTTGAACAAAAATTATACTTGGTACAACCCTATGAATAAAATATATTTAAACGAACAAACAAGCTACTCCTTTTTGTAAAGTCGGTTATAAGAAATAACAGCTACTTACATTTCATTGCGCGAATGCTGAGTTGGCACCGCGGACATTTGACGCTTTTCCCGCAAAGGTGTTGCATACCGTGGAAACTTACCTGAGTTGTTACCTACCTGTTTTAACCAACTGCGCATAATATTCGATTAGTTATGAGTTGCTATGTATTCCTATATTCCAAAAAAAAAATTAACAATCCTTCATCTCTACAAAATTACCATTGTCCTACAGTCTACACAATTTCCTATTTTTTCAATTCTTTTGTCATACTACACATAGTATTTAATAATTATTATACTGTAAACACACTTTTAAAACAAAATATTATTGTACTACATATACCAAAACTTATTTCATAGAAAAATTCATCGTCAACACCCTATTTTTAAAATTTCTAAGTTTTGCTTTATTACACAATAACAGCACCAAAACACGTTTTATTTTAGAATATTATTCCAATTAACATTATTTTCTATTTAAAATTAATTTTTCTTTTGACATTATTTTCTTTAAACTTTTAAATGAACTTATCTTCCAATATCTAAATATTTTACAAGTTGCTAAGTTGCAGAATAATACCATTATTTATTTATTTTTACTCTAAAAACATTAAACCAGACACGTAATCTCCAAAAAATAAATCTTTTCCAAAAATAATGCAGAATAATTTGATAATACCTATTAAATCAATTAAAACAAAATTAACATGCAAAAAAAAAAAAAAACTTACTAAAATGTCTTAAATATCAACTGCAACTATTTTGAAGATTTCAATTAGTCAGATATAATTGTAAAACATAATATATTATGAAACTATTACCAATATTATAAATTTCGCAAAAACTTATTTATTTCTCATAGCAATCTGACTTTCCATTAATTAATTAACTGTTAATTTATAATTTTACTTATTTTTTACAGAAATCTTTATTTCTAGAAATTAAATTACTTGTATTCAAAATATTTAAAATCAAAATATTATTTACTCAATTAATAATACATTTTATACCTTTTACGTTTTATGGTTATAATTTTTTCTTATATATTTTGTTAAATTGCTTAAAATTATATTTTATTTTTCTAAACGGAACTTTCTATGTAATTTTCATATCAAAATAAAATTTAAATTTAGACATAAATTGTAACATAATTACTTACTAATTTTATACATACCGCTGCAGTTACAAATAAGACATATTATAATTTATTTTTATATTTAAATTTAGACAAAATAACTTCAATCGCATTTTTCTATCCTCTTCTTTCTGTTCTCCCGGCTGCATCCACTTCCGACACGAACATCTCCCGGCCGCCTGCTCTACATTCCTCTCATCCGACTCCAACATCTCCCGGCTGCCAGCATATTCCACTCATTTGACACCATCAACTCCCGGCTGCCAGCTTTGCATCTCCACACCAAAATTTTGATTTTTCTTCAGACAGTTTTTTTTTAGCAACTTTTAGTTTTCGGTTTCATATTATTATATTATTCTTCTTGCAACTTTCCATTTTCTGTAATTTAATTTTGTGTTTAAATTCTGATTACAATTTTTTTTTATTTTTCACTGAGTCTATTATGAGTTTTATATTATATTTATATTTCCGCTTCTTACACATTTGTATTTATCTTTTTTTAAGTCTCTTGTCTCTACACTATTTACTTATTTTTAAACCTACATAATATTTTTACTCACTAACGGCCGTTTAGTTCATTTTTACCACTATAATTTGTCCATAGTCACAATTAAATTTCACTTTTGATTACAGTTTTTTTTTAAATATTTCACTTAAAAGTCTTATTATTTTTAAATCACTAAACTATATTCACATTCCCTGTACCCGGTGCGCAGCGCTGCCGCAAGGCAGCACTGGCAGGGTCGCCATGCAATGTGTGGCTTAGGGGAGACTGTTAAAAGATGTGTTTAGTTGAAATAATGTTTAATAACTGAACTTAATCACTACTTAACCTACCTTATATAGGGGGGAGGTGAGACACACACTACAAAGCTATGTCCACATTATGCAATTTCATCTTCAATTTTCGTCATCTTTTTATTCAACTTTCGTTTAGCATATTCAATAATTGAATGCCTCAAAATTCACCCGCGTTGAAAGAAAAGTGTCATAGCGAGCGCTACGATTTCAACGCGCGTCACGGGCATGCCTCACGTTCGCTGTTGACTGCGCTATAACGCATGCCCTTGATGAACAAAAAAAGGCCCAGTGTGGACAAAGCTATACGGTGACGATCCCTTTCCGAGTTGATATGTGTGCTGTGACAGATAATATTATGTGGGGCTTACATTGAAGTAATTAATATTCTCTGAGTGCAGTAAGAGTTGCGCAAAACAAAATTTCGCGTTACTCGTGCTTAAATTACAGTTTTGAAGCGTCTCAACTAACTCTTAAAATTAAACTTAGTTATAAGAAAACACCATAAAAGTTATTAATGTTTATTATTACTAACTGGCAGTAAAATCAGTTCACAACTTTTAAAATTGTAAAATCAACATAAATACTTGTAAATGTAAACATTAAACATACATCAAAGGTACAATTTGGACGGACAATTGACGATCACAAACATTTACTAAAGTATTACTAAGAAGCAACATACATTTGGAATAACCATTAAAAATTGTAGATTGCAATACACAGTGAATAATATTACAAGGACTAAGTATAATTGTATTTGTCTGGTGTATTGGAAAAGTTACACGATAGACAAAGCCAGCGGATCTTGAATAGTTATAAGCTGCGTAGATATCTGTGTTAGTAAAAGGTTTGGCTGTTGGTAATAATAGTATCTAGGACCTACCTATTTTCGATCCTTTATTTTTCGAGGATTTATACCTATTATAGGTATAAACGATCGGGTTGTTAAAAGTTCAGTTTACTTATACATAATTTAACCACCGCTTAAACGCTTACCTTTGCCCGTGATTACTACATGAAAACATTATGTTATTCATATAAAATTATTGTTACTATAGCTATTCCAAATGTATGTAACTTCTATAATTGCACTTAATTCATTATAAATATATTTTACTCTGGTTTCCAGATCTTAAACTAAACAGTAAATGATTTCTTAAATAAGTATAATTAGAATAATATAGTTAGTAAATGTCGTGAAATAACTATAAGAAAACATTAAAAATAATAAAAGCGATTGAAAGCTAAGGCCAGGCACAATAATCTAACCAATATATTAATTAATATGTTTTATTTTACAATATAGCTACCTAAAAGTGCATTTAAATAATTTCCTCGCCGGAAAGCTAACTATTTAGAAAAATAAGCGTAAAATTAGTATAGCTTTTTATGAAAAAACCTGACTACTTTGATGTGTCATTTTTACAACTGCGTTAAATCCCAAGCTCAAAACTGACAAGTGGACTAAAAAGGCAAAAAACCTGACTCTTCATTCTGACTAACCGCCGTACTCAAAGTCATTTAATTATGACAGAGTTTGACAGATAATGTATGGGGCTTATGTCAAAATTTTGAATTTATTACATTTAAGTAATTAATGTTCCACTCTGAGTGGGGCAGTAAGTCAGATAAAATTAAAAATATATTTGATCGATTTACATAATATTATTATAGGGCATTTACCCCGACACAATCGAGAATAGAGTCAACTGAACTATTAAGTCAGTAAGTTTTTTTACCTTACATCTACATTAGCGCCCTATCTTACGGTGGCTCAATTTGTAACTAGTTAGACGTGAGAAGGTTTTTCGATTGTTAAGTAAGTTGAACGCGATATCGATTTTAAAAATAATATCTATTTTTTATTGAAAGCGAATTAGTTTCATGAAGGCCACTGTGTGTTTAAAATAAGCGATTGTATAAAATAGAACCACTAACCTATACTACCTGTACATTATGTAAATCTACATTGTGCCTAAAATAAGTCATTATTCAGTCTGTAATTTGTCTATTCTATGGCAACTTCGTAAGCTATGGTATATGCATACAGTTCTACAATATTTGTTAATATCGGAATGTATTTGAGACGTGGTAGAAAAATTGTATGAATACAACATTGTTCTAATATAAGAAAAACCTAGCTGAGATCTAACATAACACTTTTTTAATTATTTACATTTCAAGTTAGTTTTGTCATCGCTATACATAAACTGACAAATAGTACGAGTATAATTTATAAATTATAGCCTATTGTAACTCATTCATATTATGTTGTGTTTGTATTACACAAATCTTTACATCAATCTTTAAAAAATCTGAATGTGAAACACTTCGGACGGAAATGGACGTCCACTAGTTGATTATAATGTTATTATGTACTATAGTCACTAACAAACACAATTTTCGACCTGCTGTCATTGTTATAAAATTTAAATGCTCTATTTCTCCGTACCGTACAAAAAGTTTATTATTCAATTGTAGACCTTGTTATCAAAGTAATAAGATCGACCTCACACGGTAGTCTGCGGCACACCATGCACTAGGGTTGTGCGAGAGCGGGGGCGCGGCGCGGGACGTGGCTCAGGGCTGGCCGATACGACGCTCTCTTTTAGTGACAGCCCTGACTCTGAAGACGCTACGGATGGCGCCCGCAAAGACTGCAGGGTTGTCGCATTGCTCATCTGTAAATATTAGCATAGAATATTATTAAGTGTTTAAACACACCATGCCGAAGTTCCGCGGCGGAAGTTCGGCATGATTACGTCAGCAATGTCAAATGCATACAATATAACGCGACGGAATTTCGGCATGGTGATGACTGTGTCATCGGTAATTTAAAATACATCGCAGACACTTAGTAAATGTGACACCATCAATTTTGTATTGTATTTCTTTATAATATTATGCTTTGCATTTCAGTACTTTACATTGTAACCGTTCAATACTACCAATAAAAATGTGATCGGTAGGTCCGTGACGTAAAAAATGTTGCCACGATCAAAGCACAGAAAATGTGTAGGAGATAATATTAGAATATGAGAATTGATAGCAGCGGGACTCTTTCTTCTTATCACGTGCGCGTCATGTGTACGTAACACGTCGCGATGGGCGTGGCCTGCATATGCAGCAAGTCACGGTACTTTTAAGTGTTACTTTCTACTGTTTTAGTTACTTAACGCTTATTTGGTTGCCATAAAGATTAAGGCCTGCTTGTTCGGTAGTTTGTAAAATTTTTAGAGTCACTAAAATATATTTAGTTTTATTAGTGTTACTCTTATTTATTTGACATAGAGGTTACATACCGTGTTTGTGGGCGGGGCTTGCTTATTTGGCAGGTCGCGATACTCGTAGAGATCAGCGCGCGAAGACGTCTCCACGCCGCGGTCCAACTCCGGTACCAAGAAAACATCACCGCCGTAGTGTCGATCCGTCTCTCTGTAATGTTATCGAGTTTTTTTATTAGAGGACTCGTATAATACGACGTAAAAGCGACCGCACATTTGTACGAGGTTTCACATCAATTCATAGTCATACTTTCTAAAATGCGGCGCGTTCGGCGCGTGCGTGCTGATAAATGTGCGATCACTTTAGAGTGCGGCCCTTTTTTCCATACATTTGTGACAGGCAAATCTTAAAACTGTATGGAATATTCCAATGTGCGAATGCCAATGCATGCTATAGATGTCCATTGCAATATTGTCTTGTATTACAAGAATTATAGTCATTTAAGTTATAAGGCAAATAATAGCATAAAAACTTAACTTGGCAAATATTAAAAAATAATTTACCCGAACAGACTGAAGTAACGATGATATAAAATAACACGTGCAATATAAGTGAAACAACAGTTTAATAAGCGTGTGTTTAGTATATTATGATAGTAAATTCACATACATGGCCGGTATTAGTTTCCACTTAGGAGGTATAGCCCTGCGACAAATTATTAGTTTAATTAATTTCATATAAGCATTTTGGTAGCAGTAGTTTATCTGTATATATAAAAATTAAATAAGTCTTGAAGCTTCTGCTTCAGATTCTGCTAATTATTTTAAGTAACAATTTAACCAAGAAGCATAAAGTTAATTTTTAATTATTATTTTTTTTATACCTCCCCCATCTTTATATTTGTGATACATAAACAAACTCTATAATAATTGTTAGTGTTACCAGACTATCTTTATAAATAACGAGCCGGCAAGTGACGCAGTCAATCGTAATTCGCATATCACTGGCCAACTGGCAATTGTATGTGGTTACCTCTTAGCATTCCGCCACAACAGGCAGCAGAGAACAAGGACTATGAGCACGAGGCACGCGCTCGACACCGACCAGAACGCGATCTGCAGCGGCTGCTTCGGCTCCCACCAGTACTGAAATATATCACATACCACTGAGACACGATGGTCGATAGGGCCCGCATGTGGGGTGCGGGAGATTTCTGAAACGCATGCCACGACCAATGACAATGCGCCATTAGTTGTCAATTAGTTGTCATAGACTCCCCGCATGCTGGATACCGTACGAGTTAACGACTAATGAAAATGCGCCCTAAAGTCCAGTCCACCCATTAGGGGAGAAAAATTTAGATGTTGACCTTGGGGTCAATTTAGACCGCAACGCGATGCGTAGATGTATTTCTAAATTTGTATTGAATTGACAGATTTGCAGACGTCTCATCCTGTTGAAGTTTGTCAATTGGCTTATAATTAACTGATCACCAGAAATAGTAACATTTCAGAGACAAAAATAGTAAACGATCACCAAAATACAGACCACCATTTTAATGTAAAATGATAACCAAAGATTTAACATCTTAAAACCAAAAATAGTTAATGATCACCAAAATAAGTAAATTAACACCAACATTATACTAGCATTTTAATGTAAAATGATCACCAAAATTAGTAAATGATCACCAACATTATACTGGCATTTTAATGTAAAATGATCACCAAAGATTTATTATCTCGCTTTGGTTACGTGCATACGTTAGGTTGACGGCGAGGCAAAAGGCGATAAGCTATGTCCACATTATGCAATTTCATCTTCAATTTTCGTCATCTTCTTTTTATTCAACTTTCGTTTAGCATATTCAATAATTGAATGCCTCAAAATTCACCCGCGTTGAAAGAAAAGTGTCATAGCGAGCGCTACGATTTCAACGCGCGTCACGGGCATGCCTCACGTTCGCTGTTGACTGCGCTATAACGCATGCCCTTGATGAACAAAAAAAGGCCCAGTGTGGACAAAGCTATACGGTGACGATTCCTTTCCGAGTTGATATGTGTGCTGTGACAGATAATATTATGTGGGGCTTACATTGAAGTAATTAATATTCTCTGAGTGCAGTAAGAGTTGCTGAAACAAAATTTCGCGTTACTCGTGCTTAAATTACAGTTTTGAAGCGTCTCAACTAACTCTTAAAATTAAACTTAGTTATAAGAAAACACAATAAAAGTTATTAATGTTTATTATTACTAACTGGCAGTAAAATCAGTTCACAACTTTTAAAATTGTAAAATCTACATAAATACTTGTAAATGTAAACATTAAACATACATCAAAGGTACAATTTGGACGGACAATTGACGATCACAAACATTTACTAAAGTATTACTAAGAAGCAACATACATTTGGAATAACCATTAAAAATTGTAGATTGCAATACACAGTGAATAATATTACAAGGACTATTTGCATTTGTCTGGTGTATTGGAAAAGTTACAAAGCCAGCGGATCTTGAATAGTATAAGCTGCGTAGATATCTGTATTAGTAAAAGAAGGTTTGGCGGTTGGTAATAATAGTATCTAGGACCTACCTATTTTCGATCGTTTATACCTATTATAGGTATAAACGATCGGATTGTTAAAAGTTCAGTTTACTTATACATAATTTAACCACTGCTTAAACGCTTACCTTTGCCCGTGATTACTACATGAAAACATTATGTTATTCATATAAAATTATTGTTTCTATAGCTATTCCAAATGTATGTAACTTCTATAATTGCACTTAATTCATTATAAATATATTTTACTCTGGTTTCCAGATCTTAAACTAAACAGTAAATGATTTCTTAAATAAGTATAATTAGAATAATATAGTTAGTAAATGTCGTGAAATAACTATAAGAAAACATTAAAAATAATAAAAGCGATTGAAAGCTAAGGCCAGGCACAATAATCTAACCAATATATTAATTAATATGTTTTATTTTACAATATAGCTACCTAAAAGTGCATTTAAATAATTTCCTCGCCGGAAAGCTAACTATTTAGAAAAATAAGCGTAAAATTAGTATAGCTTTTTATGAAAAAACCTGACTACTTTGATGTGTCATTTTTACAACTGCGTTAAATCCCAAGCTCAAAACTGACAAGTGGACTAAAAAGGCAAAAAACCTGACTCTTCATTCTGACTAACCGCCGTACTCAAAGTCATTTAATTATGACAGAGTTTGACAGATAATGTATGGGGCTTATGTCAAAATTTTGAATTTATTACATTTAAGTAATTAATGTTCCACTCTGAGTGGGGCAGTAAGTCAGATAAAATTAAAAATATATTTGATCGATTTACATAATATTATTATAGGGCATTTACCCCGACACAATCGAGAATAGAGTCAACTGAACTATTAAGTCAGTAAGTTTTTTTACCTTACATCTACATTAGCGCCCTATCTTACGGTGGCTCAATTTGTAACTAGTTAGAAGTGAGAAGGTTTTTCGATTGTTAAGTAAGTTGAACGCGATATCGATTTTAAAAATAATATCTATTTTTTATTGAAAGCGAATTAGTTTCATGAAGGCCACTGTGTGTTTAAAATAAGCGATTGTATAAAATAGAACCACTAACCTATACTACCTGTACATTATGTAAATCTACATTGTGCCTAAAATAAGTCATTATTCAGTCTGTAATTTGTCTATTCTATGGCAACTTCGTAAGCTATGGTATATGCATACAGTTCTACAATATTTGTTAATATCGGAATGTATTTGAGACGTGGTAGAAAAATTGTATGAATACAACATTGTTCTAATATAAGAAAAACCTAGCTGAGATCTAACATAACACTTTTTTAATTATTTACATTTCAAGTTAGTTTTGTCATCGCTATACATAAACTGACAAATAGTACGAGTATAATTTATAAATTATAGCCTATTGTAACTCATTCATATTATGTTGTGTTTGTATTACACAAATCTTTACATCAATCTTTAAAAAATCTGAATGTGAAACACTTCGGACGGAAATGGACGTCCACTAGTTGATTATAATGTTATTATGTACTATAGTCACTAACAAACACAATTTTCGACCTGCTGTCATTGTTATAAAATTTAAATGCTCTATTTCTCCGTACCGTACAAAAAGTTTATTATTCAATTGTAGACCTTGTTATCAAAGTAATAAGATCGACCTCACACGGTAGTCTGCGGCACACCATGCACTAGGGTTGTGCGAGAGCGGGGGCGCGGCGCGGGACGTGGCTCAGGGCTGGCCGATACGACGCTCTCTTTTAGTGACAGCCCTGACTCTGAAGACGCTACGGATGGCGCCCGCAAAGACTGCAGGGTTGTCGCATTGCTCATCTGTAAATATTAGCATAGAATATTATTAAGTGTTTAAACACACCATGCCGAAGTTCCGCGGCGGAAGTTCGGCATGATTACGTCAGCAATGTCAAATGCATACAACATAACGCGACGGAATTTCGGCATGGTGATGACTGTGTCATCGGTAATTTAAAATACATCGCAGACACTTAGTAAATGTGACACCATCAATTTTGTATTGTATTTCTTTATAATATTATGCTTTGCATTTCAGTACTTTACATTGTAACCGTTCAATACTACCAATAAAAATGTGATCGGTAGGTCCGTGACGTAAAAAATGTTGCCACGATCAAAGCACAGAAAATGTGTAGGAGATAATATTAGAATATGAGAATTGATAGCAGCGGGACTCTTTCTTCTTATCACGTGCGCGTCATGTGTACGTAACACGTCGCGATGGGCGTGGCCTGCATATGCAGCAAGTCACGGTACTTTTAAGTGTTACTTTCTACTGTTTTAGTTACTTAACGCTTATTTGGTTGCCATAAAGGTTAAGGCCTGCTTGTTCGGTAGTTTGTAAAATTTTTAGAGTCACTAAAATATATTTAGTTTTATTAGTGTTACTCTTATTTATTTGACATAGAGGTTACATACCGTGTTTGTGGGCGGGGCTTGCTTATTTGGCAGGTCGCGATACTCGTAGAGATCAGCGCGCGAAGACGTCTCCACGCCGCGGTCCAACTCCGGTACCAAGAAAACATCACCGCCGTAGTGTCGATCCGTCTCTCTGTAATGTTATCGAGTTTTTTTATTAGAGGACTCGTATAATACGACGTAAAAGCGACCGCACATTTGTACGAGGTTTCACATCAATTCATAGTCATACTTTCTAAAATGCGGCGCGTTCGGCGCGTGCGTGCTGATAAATGTGCGATCACTTTAGAGTGCGGCCCTTTTTTCCATACATTTGTGACAGGCAAATCTTAAAACTGTATGGAATATTCCAATGTGCGAATGCCAATGCATGCTATAGATGTCCATTGCAATATTGTCTTGTATTACAAGAATTATAGTCATTTAAGTTATAAGGCAAATAATAGCATAAAAACTTAACTTGGCAAATATTAAAAAATAATTTACCCGAACAGACTGAAGTAACGATGATATAAAATAACACGTGCAATATAAGCGAAACAACAGTTTAATAAGCGTGTGTTTAGTATATTATGATAGTAAATTCACATACATGGCCGGTATTAGTTTCCACTTAGGAGGTATAGCCCTGCGACAAATTATTAGTTTAATTAATTTCATATAAGCATTTTGGTAGCAGTAGTTTATCTGTATATATAAAAATTAAATAAGTCTTGAAGCTTCTGCTTCAGATTCTGCTAATTATTTTAAGTAACAATTTAACCAAGAAGCATAAAGTTAATTTTTAATTATTATTTTTTTTATACCTCCCCCATCTTTATATTTGTGATACATAAACAAACTCTATAATAATTGTTAGTGTTACCAGACTATCTTTATAAATAACGAGCCGGCAAGTGACGCAGTCAATCGTAATTCGCATATCACTGGCCAACTGGCAATTGTATGTGGTTACCTCTTAGCATTCCGCCACAACAGGCAGCAGAGAACAAGGACTATGAGCACGAGGCACGCGCTCGACACCGACCAGAACGCGATCTGCAGCGGCTGCTTCGGCTCCCACCAGTACTGAAATATATCACATACCACTGAGACACGATGGTCGATAGGGCCCGCATGTGGGGTGCGGGAGATTTCTGAAACGCATGCCACGACCAATGACAATGCGCCATTAGTTGTCAATTAGTTGTCATAGACTCCCCGCATGCTGGATACCGTACGAGTTAACGACTAATGAAAATGCGCCCTAAAGTCCAGTCCACCCATTAGGGGAGAAAAATTTTGATGTTGACCTTGGGGTCAATTTAGACCGCAACGCGATGCGTAGATGTATTTCTAAATTTGTATTGAATTGACAGATTTGCAGACGTCTCATCCTGTTGAAGTTTGTCAATTGGCTTATAATTAACTGATCACCAGAAATAGTAACATTTCAGAGACAAAAATAGTAAACGATCACCAAAATACAGACCACCATTTTAATGTAAAATGATAACCAAAGATTTAACATCTTAAAACCAAAAATAGTTAATGATCACCAAAATAAGTAAATTAACACCAACATTATACTAGCATTTTAATGTAAAATGATCACCAAAATTAGTAAATGATCACCAACATTATACTGGCATTTTAATGTAAAATGATCACCAAAGATTTATTATCTCGCTTTGGTTACGTGCATACGTTAGGTTGACGGCGAGGCAAAAGGCGATAAGCTGCAATGTGTGGCTTAGGGGAGACTGTTAAAAGATGTGTTTAGTTGAAATAATGTTTAATAACTGAACTTAATCACTGCTTAACCTACCTTATATAGGGGGGAGGTGAGACACACACTACACCTCCCCCGTTTTTTTTGGAAAAAAAAATACTTACACTAGATATTTTTTTTATAAAATACTTAATGTTACTAAAATACTTAATGTTACTAAATTCGTAAGTACTTAACAAATATATATTTTTATAAAATTTTGCTTTATTTCTTATTTTACTAAAAACTACAATATTATCTAAACATTTCAAAATTTATCTCTAACCATTTTTATATTCTAAATAACAATAAATACAAATCTGTGCTGCGTTTTTTAATGGCATTTTAATTTATTTGCAGTAATGGGTGGTTGATGATGTAAATTTTTAATACACAAAAATATTAAGTAATAATAAACATTTTCTAACTACATATTTTAATAAAACTTTTTCACATGGTTACTTTCTTTAGTTTTTTTTTACACCCTTTAAAATAATATAAACTCTATTTTTCCCTTACTCGACATTAACTGATGAACCTCTATAAGACGTCTTTCGTTATCACTTATCAAGTTATCACACAAAATCAATATTTTTTTTTATCATTCTAAATTCATTTTTAAATATTCAACCTTATTACTAGCCTCATATTTATAATTTTACTCATTAATTATTAACTTATCCATATTTTACTAATTTCCTTGATTAGTGGACTGGCCAGTCACTTTTATACATTTAAAATTGTTACCTTAATTCATTAGCTCTTAACTCTTTTTGTCATTTTTCATGCATGCATGCCTATTCATTTATTTATATTATTTTTTAACATTACTGGTACATTTTATTTTTATAATATTTTTATTTATAGTCGACTCTTTTATTTATTTTAATGGTACATATTTATTTTTTAATATACTTCATGTGCGCACTTTTATTTGGTACAATACATTTATATTTTATACAACATTAAACGGGACTTTTTTTAAGACTAACCCACAAAACAAAAAAAAATGTCTCCAACCATTTTACTTAAATGAAGGATTGTTCCCGCCGAGCATGCTCTAAGTACCATTTACTTTTGTACCATTTTGTACCATATTTAATACCAAGGTTCTTTTAAGGCTACTTGACCTCCAACTATTCTCACAGAGAAAACTCGTTTACAACGTGATCGAATGAAGGATTCCCTTGCGTATTTTTTTTTTTTAATGCTCTCGGCATTTTATTTATTTCTCGACGATACGTAGCATTTAAGCTAGAATTTTATAATGCTCTATGGCATTTTTAAACCTATTCTATACCTATGCCTATCAAAATACCCATTCCATAATTTTATGCAATCATTATTTAAAATATTCTTAACTATTGGGTGATCAGGCCAACAGCTACCAAACATTTTAAACATTGATGCAACTCTATCGCCCTAAAAACAATCCTTTTCAATCAAATACCTTCTATAACACTAAAACCCTTATTCCTAACTTCAAAATAACCATTTCTATACCTAAATAATAGCTTTTAGCTACTTTGCAAATCAAATATCACATTCCTAATCCTTTCTCACAATAATAATAGTACGTCATATCTCGTATGAACGTACATATTTTTAAGTAAATCCGTGTAAGTCATATCCAGTGTAATTTCTCAGTAAATGTAGCTAATCAACTTACTTAAAGTAGTTAAAAAGAATTTAATACATTTCCAAGAATTATCTCTCCTTTTCTCTATTTCATAACTTCACATAAAACATAGTTTTCAATTTATATTATATGCTGAACTTTCTTTAATAACACGCTTCGTACGAAATATAATATTATTTTCTTTGTTTTTCTCACTCTACTTTTTCTAAAATATTTTACTGTAAGATATAGATACAAAGTAACCATGGAACCAAATCAATTTTTTTAAATCATTTTTAATAATAATTAACTTCTTAAATCTTACTGAAATTAATTGGGTTGGAAAACATAGCAACATAACATTCCATAAAAATCCTAACATCCTAATCCCCACTTAATTAATTTTACTACTATTTCTTTTTAAAAATGCCTCTTTTGTCTATAAATAAAATATTTAAGTCATTAATGTTTATTATTCTTTATAATTATTATTGTTTCTTTAATTACAAAATTATTCATTAATAACTTCTAAGTTCGAATTTAATTGAATTGATGTAGGTACGTAGCAACATTACTTTTATATTAATCACTTTATTAAATCATCACCTTTTTGTAAATTTTTATTAAAGTTAATTAAATGCACCTATTATTAAAGTTACTTAAAATGCGCCTCCTATCCTTTAGATTTTAAAAATATTATATTATTTTTATCAAGTATAAATTATATCTATTTTTTTTTCTTTATATTATGTAATAACTAATAAAGTTATTGGCACACCTTTTTCAGTTGTTGTTTAATTTAAAAAAAGTCATAAATTTACACAAAAAATAAAGCAACGTAAGTAGGTACGGTACAATTATTTAAGAACTATTGAAAATATGACATACTTATTTTAAAAAAAATTTATAGGTACTTAAGTACTTAATTTGGAAAAAGCAGACTTAAATTTTTTTTATTATAAAGTACAAAATTTTGTAAAATTTAAAAAAATAATCTTAAACTACCTAATTTGGAATCAATTACTTTTGAAATAAAATTTAGAATCAACTATTTGAAATGAATTAAAATAAACTATTTGACAGCGACTACAAAAAAAATCAGAAAATTAAATGTTGTAAGTATCTTATACAAAGTTAACTTTATTTTATTAAGCTAGTTTTATATTTTATTTAAAAGCATACACATTGTTAAACTATTAGTTCTAAAAATTTAATAAAACTCATGTCCTGGAATGCATGCTAATTACGATTGTAAGTTTGGCAACAATTACTGGAATTAAATTACTGGAATCATATTCAAACATACTCGCAAATATGGACTGCGCTTACATGACATATTTGGATGCATAAACTCATTGCATCATGTTTCTTTGTACCAAAATATAATATGATGCATGAAATGTTTTGATATTATTATGCGAAACCAAAATAATATGATGATCTCATTTGGACCTGGGTGGTCCAAATGAGATCATCATATTATTTTGGTATTGTAAAATGATTATAAACTGTACTGTAAATATTAATTAGATTTTTGACAACTGTGACACAAAATAAAAATATTTTGCATTTTCACAAATAACAACAAAATAAATTTAACATATTCTTAGTTTTTAATCTAGTGACCCATTTGAAACTTTTACTGCCTTTACCAAGAATTCGAAGAAAAAAAAAATAGATAATACGTGACACAAAATAAAGAATGAAACTATTAGTACTATTGAATTTGAAGAGAATATTATAATAATTTAGCTAATTAAGTGCAACGACACTTTAAATTATGTTGATTTGTAGAAAGAAAAAAAAATCGTAAAGTTTTTAGTAATTTATACCTTTTTAAGCAATCTATGTTGATTAAAATTATTTGAACAAAAATTATACTTGGTACAACCCTATGAATAAAATATATTTAAACGAACAAACAAGCTACTCCTTTTTGTAAAGTCGGTTATAAGAAATAACAGCTACTTACATTTCATTGCGCGAATGCTGAGTTGGCACCGCGGACATTTGACGCTTTTCCCGCAAAGGTGTTGCATACCGTGGAAACTTACCTGAGTTGTTACCTACCTGTTTTAACCAACTGCGCATAATATTCGATTAGTTATGAGTTGCTATGTATTCCTATATTCCAAAAAAAAAATTAACAATCCTTCATCTCTACAAAATTACCATTGTCCTACAGTCTACACAATTTCCTATTTTTTCAATTCTTTTGTCATACTACACATAGTATTTAATAATTATTATACTGTAAACACACTTTTAAAACAAAATATTATTGTACTACATATACCAAAACTTATTTCATAGAAAAATTCATCGTCAACACCCTATTTTTAAAATTTCTAAGTTTTGCTTTATTACACAATAACAGCACCAAAACACGTTTTATTTTAGAATATTATTCCAATTAACATTATTTTCTATTTAAAATTAATTTTTCTTTTGACATTATTTTCTTTAAACTTTTAAATGAACTTATCTTCCAATATCTAAATATTTTACAAGTTGCTAAGTTGCAGAATAATACCATTATTTATTTATTTTTACTCTAAAAACATTAAACCAGACACGTAATCTCCAAAAAATAAATCTTTTCCAAAAATAATGCAGAATAATTTGATAATACCTATTAAATCAATTAAAACAAAATTAACATGCAAAAAAAAAAAAAAAACTTACTAAAATGTCTTAAATATCAACTGCAACTATTTTGAAGATTTCAATTAGTCAGATATAATTGTAAAACATAATATATTATGAAACTATTACCAATATTATAAATTTCGCAAAAACTTATTTATTTCTCATAGCAATCTGACTTTCCATTAATTAATTAACTGTTAATTTATAATTTTACTTATTTTTTACAGAAATCTTTATTTCTAGAAATTAAATTACTTGTATTCAAAATATTTAAAATCAAAATATTATTTACTCAATTAATAATACATTTTATACCTTTTACGTTTTATGGTTATAATTTTTTCTTATATATTTTGTTAAATTGCTTAAAATTATATTTTATTTTTCTAAACGGAACTTTCTATGTAATTTTCATATCAAAATAAAATTTAAATTTAGACATAAATTGTAACATAATTACTTACTAATTTTATACATACCGCTGCAGTTACAAATAAGACATATTATAATTTATTTTTATATTTAAATTTAGACAAAATAACTTCAATCGCATTTTTCTATCCTCTTCTTTCTGTTCTCCCGGCTGCATCCACTTCCGACACGAACATCTCCCGGCCGCCTGCTCTACATTCCTCTCATCCGACTCCAACATCTCCCGGCTGCCAGCATATTCCACTCATTTGACACCATCAACTCCCGGCTGCCAGCTTTGCATCTCCACACCAAAATTTTGATTTTTCTTCAGACAGTTTTTTTTTAGCAACTTTTAGTTTTCGGTTTCATATTATTATATTATTCTTCTTGCAACTTTCCATTTTCTGTAATTTAATTTTGTGTTTAAATTCTGATTACAATTTTTTTTTATTTTTCACTGAGTCTATTATGAGTTTTATATTATATTTATATTTCCGCTTCTTACACATTTGTATTTATCTTTTTTTAAGTCTCTTGTCTCTACACTATTTACTTATTTTTAAACCTACATAATATTTTTACTCACTAACGGCCGTTTAGTTCATTTTTACCACTATAATTTGTCCATAGTCACAATTAAATTTCACTTTTGATTACAGTTTTTTTTTAAATATTTCACTTAAAAGTCTTATTATTTTTAAATCACTAAACTATATTCACATTCCCTGTACCCGGTGCGCAGCGCTGCCGCAAGGCAGCACTGGCAGGGTCGCCATGCAATGTGTGGCTTAGGGGAGACTGTTAAAAGATGTGTTTAGTTGAAATAATGTTTAATAACTGAACTTAATCACTACTTAACCTACCTTATATAGGGGGGAGGTGAGACACACACTACAAAGCTATGTCCACATTATGCAATTTCATCTTCAATTTTCGTCATCTTTTTATTCAACTTTCGTTTAGCATATTCAATAATTGAATGCCTCAAAATTCACCCGCGTTGAAAGAAAAGTGTCATAGCGAGCGCTACGATTTCAACGCGCGTCACGGGCATGCCTCACGTTCGCTGTTGACTGCGCTATAACGCATGCCCTTGATGAACAAAAAAAGGCCCAGTGTGGACAAAGCTATACGGTGACGATCCCTTTCCGAGTTGATATGTGTGCTGTGACAGATAATATTATGTGGGGCTTACATTGAAGTAATTAATATTCTCTGAGTGCAGTAAGAGTTGCGCAAAACAAAATTTCGCGTTACTCGTGTTTAAATTACAGTTTTGAAGCGTCTCAACTAACTCTTAAAATTAAACTTAGTTATAAGAAAACACCATAAAAGTTATTAATGTTTATTATTACTAACTGGCAGTAAAATCAGTTCACAACTTTTAAAATTGTAAAATCTACATAAATACTTGTAAATGTAAACATTAAACATACATCAAAGGTACAATTTGGACGGACAATTGACGATCACAAACATTTACTAAAGTATTACTAAGAAGCAACATACATTTGGAATAACCATTAAAAATTGTAGATTGCAATACACAGTGAATAATATTACAAGGACTAAGTATAATTGTATTTGTCTGGTGTATTGGAAAAGTTACACGATAGACAAAGCCAGCGGATCTTGAATAGTTATAAGCTGCGTAGATATCTGTGTTAGTAAAAGGTTTGGCTGTTGGTAATAATAGTATCTAGGACCTACCTATTTTCGATCCTTTATTTTTCGAGGATTTATACCTATTATAGGTATAAACGATCGGGTTGTTAAAAGTTCAGTTTACTTATACATAATTTAACCACCGCTTAAACGCTTACCTTTGCCCGTGATTACTACATGAAAACATTATGTTATTCATATAAAATTATTGTTACTATAGCTATTCCAAATGTATGTAACTTCTATAATTGCACTTAATTCATTATAAATATATTTTACTCTGGTTTCCAGATCTTAAACTAAACAGTAAATGATTTCTTAAATAAGTATAATTAGAATAATATAGTTAGTAAATGTCGTGAAATAACTATAAGAAAACATTAAAAATAATAAAAGCGATTGAAAGCTAAGGCCAGGCACAATAATCTAACCAATATATTAATTAATATGTTTTATTTTACAATATAGCTACCTAAAAGTGCATTTAAATAATTTCCTCGCCGGAAAGCTAACTATTTAGAAAAATAAGCGTAAAATTAGTATAGCTTTTTATGAAAAAACCTGACTACTTTGATGTGTCATTTTTACAACTGCGTTAAATCCCAAGCTCAAAACTGACAAGTGGACTAAAAAGGCAAAAAACCTGACTCTTCATTCTGACTAACCGCCGTACTCAAAGTCATTTAATTATGACAGAGTTTGACAGATAATGTATGGGGCTTATGTCAAAATTTTGAATTTATTACATTTAAGTAATTAATGTTCCACTCTGAGTGGGGCAGTAAGTCAGATAAAATTAAAAATATATTTGATCGATTTACATAATATTATTATAGGGCATTTACCCCGACACAATCGAGAATAGAGTCAACTGAACTATTAAGTCAGTAAGTTTTTTTACCTTACATCTACATTAGCGCCCTATCTTACGGTGGCTCAATTTGTAACTAGTTAGACGTGAGAAGGTTTTTCGATTGTTAAGTAAGTTGAACGCGATATCGATTTTAAAAATAATATCTATTTTTTATTGAAAGCGAATTAGTTTCATGAAGGCCACTGTGTGTTTAAAATAAGCGATTGTATAAAATAGAACCACTAACCTATACTACCTGTACATTATGTAAATCTACATTGTGCCTAAAATAAGTCATTATTCAGTCTGTAATTTGTCTATTCTATGGCAACTTCGTAAGCTATGGTATATGCATACAGTTCTACAATATTTGTTAATATCGGAATGTATTTGAGACGTGGTAGAAAAATTGTATGAATACAACATTGTTCTAATATAAGAAAAACCTAGCTGAGATCTAACATAACACTTTTTTAATTATTTACATTTCAAGTTAGTTTTGTCATCGCTATACATAAACTGACAAATAGTACGAGTATAATTTATAAATTATAGCCTATTGTAACTCATTCATATTATGTTGTGTTTGTATTACACAAATCTTTACATCAATCTTTAAAAAATCTGAATGTGAAACACTTCGGACGGAAATGGACGTCCACTAGTTGATTATAATGTTATTATGTACTATAGTCACTAACAAACACAATTTTCGACCTGCTGTCATTGTTATAAAATTTAAATGCTCTATTTCTCCGTACCGTACAAAAAGTTTATTATTCAATTGTAGACCTTGTTATCAAAGTAATAAGATCGACCTCACACGGTAGTCTGCGGCACACCATGCACTAGGGTTGTGCGAGAGCGGGGGCGCGGCGCGGGACGTGGCTCAGGGCTGGCCGATACGACGCTCTCTTTTAGTGACAGCCCTGACTCTGAAGACGCTACGGATGGCGCCCGCAAAGACTGCAGGGTTGTCGCATTGCTCATCTGTAAATATTAGCATAGAATATTATTAAGTGTTTAAACACACCATGCCGAAGTTCCGCGGCGGAAGTTCGGCATGATTACGTCAGCAATGTCAAATGCATACAATATAACGCGACGGAATTTCGGCATGGTGATGACTGTGTCATCGGTAATTTAAAATACATCGCAGACACTTAGTAAATGTGACACCATCAATTTTGTATTGTATTTCTTTATAATATTATGCTTTGCATTTCAGTACTTTACATTGTAACCGTTCAATACTACCAATAAAAATGTGATCGGTAGGTCCGTGACGTAAAAAATGTTGCCACGATCAAAGCACAGAAAATGTGTAGGAGATAATATTAGAATATGAGAATTGATAGCAGCGGGACTCTTTCTTCTTATCACGTGCGCGTCATGTGTACGTAACACGTCGCGATGGGCGTGGCCTGCATATGCAGCAAGTCACGGTACTTTTAAGTGTTACTTTCTACTGTTTTAGTTACTTAACGCTTATTTGGTTGCCATAAAGATTAAGGCCTGCTTGTTCGGTAGTTTGTAAAATTTTTAGAGTCACTAAAATATATTTAGTTTTATTAGTGTTACTCTTATTTATTTGACATAGAGGTTACATACCGTGTTTGTGGGCGGGGCTTGCTTATTTGGCAGGTCGCGATACTCGTAGAGATCAGCGCGCGAAGACGTCTCCACGCCGCGGTCCAACTCCGGTACCAAGAAAACATCACCGCCGTAGTGTCGATCCGTCTCTCTGTAATGTTATCGAGTTTTTTTATTAGAGGACTCGTATAATACGACGTAAAAGCGACCGCACATTTGTACGAGGTTTCACATCAATTCATAGTCATACTTTCTAAAATGCGGCGCGTTCGGCGCGTGCGTGCTGATAAATGTGCGATCACTTTAGAGTGCGGCCCTTTTTTCCATACATTTGTGACAGGCAAATCTTAAAACTGTATGGAATATTCCAATGTGCGAATGCCAATGCATGCTATAGATGTCCATTGCAATATTGTCTTGTATTACAAGAATTATAGTCATTTAAGTTATAAGGCAAATAATAGCATAAAAACTTAACTTGGCAAATATTAAAAAATAATTTACCCGAACAGACTGAAGTAACGATGATATAAAATAACACGTGCAATATAAGTGAAACAACAGTTTAATAAGCGTGTGTTTAGTATATTATGATAGTAAATTCACATACATGGCCGGTATTAGTTTCCACTTAGGAGGTATAGCCCTGCGACAAATTATTAGTTTAATTAATTTCATATAAGCATTTTGGTAGCAGTAGTTTATCTGTATATATAAAAATTAAATAAGTCTTGAAGCTTCTGCTTCAGATTCTGCTAATTATTTTAAGTAACAATTTAACCAAGAACCATAAAGTTAATTTTTAATTATTATTTTTTTTATACCTCCCCCATCTTTATATTTGTGATACATAAACAAACTCTATAATAATTGTTAGTGTTACCAGACTATCTTTATAAATAACGAGCCGGCAAGTGACGCAGTCAATCGTAATTCGCATATCACTGGCCAACTGGCAATTGTATGTGGTTACCTCTTAGCATTCCGCCACAACAGGCAGCAGAGAACAAGGACTATGAGCACGAGGCACGCGCTCGACACCGACCAGAACGCGATCTGCAGCGGCTGCTTCGGCTCCCACCAGTACTGAAATATATCACATACCACTGAGACACGATGGTCGATAGGGCCCGCATGTGGGGTGCGGGAGATTTCTGAAACGCATGCCACGACCAATGACAATGCGCCATTAGTTGTCAATTAGTTGTCATAGACTCCCCGCATGCTGGATACCGTACGAGTTAACGACTAATGAAAATGCGCCCTAAAGTCCAGTCCACCCATTAGGGGAGAAAAATTTTGATGTTGACCTTGGGGTCAATTTAGACCGCAACGCGATGCGTAGATGTATTTCTAAATTTGTATTGAATTGACAGATTTGCAGACGTCTCATCCTGTTGAAGTTTGTCAATTGGCTTATAATTAACTGATCACCAGAAATAGTAACATTTCAGAGACAAAAATAGTAAACGATCACCAAAATACAGACCACCATTTTAATGTAAAATGATAACCAAAGATTTAACATCTTAAAACCAAAAATAGTTAATGATCACCAAAATAAGTAAATTAACACCAACATTATACTAGCATTTTAATGTAAAATGATCACCAAAATTAGTAAATGATCACCAACATTATACTGGCATTTTAATGTAAAATGATCACCAAAGATTTATTATCTCGCTTTGGTTACGTGCATACGTTAGGTTGACGGCGAGGCAAAAGGCGATAAGCTATGTCCACATTATGCAATTTCATCTTCAATTTTCGTCATCTTCTTTTTATTCAACTTTCGTTTAGCATATTCAATAATTGAATGCCTCAAAATTCACCCGCGTTGAAAGAAAAGTGTCATAGCGAGCGCTACGATTTCAACGCGCGTCACGGGCATGCCTCACGTTCGCTGTTGACTGCGCTATAACGCATGCCCTTGATGAACAAAAAAAGGCCCAGTGTGGACAAAGCTATACGGTGACGATTCCTTTCCGAGTTGATATGTGTGCTGTGACAGATAATATTATGTGGGGCTTACATTGAAGTAATTAATATTCTCTGAGTGCAGTAAGAGTTGCTGAAACAAAATTTCGCGTTACTCGTGCTTAAATTACAGTTTTGAAGCGTCTCAACTAACTCTTAAAATTAAACTTAGTTATAAGAAAACACAATAAAAGTTATTAATGTTTATTATTACTAACTGGCAGTAAAATCAGTTCACAACTTTTAAAATTGTAAAATCTACATAAATACTTGTAAATGTAAACATTAAACATACATCAAAGGTACAATTTGGACGGACAATTGACGATCACAAACATTTACTAAAGTATTACTAAGAAGCAACATACATTTGGAATAACCATTAAAAATTGTAGATTGCAATACACAGTGAATAATATTACAAGGACTATTTGCATTTGTCTGGTGTATTGGAAAAGTTACAAAGCCAGCGGATCTTGAATAGTATAAGCTGCGTAGATATCTGTATTAGTAAAAGAAGGTTTGGCGGTTGGTAATAATAGTATCTAGGACCTACCTATTTTCGATCGTTTATACCTATTATAGGTATAAACGATCGGATTGTTAAAAGTTCAGTTTACTTATACATAATTTAACCACTGCTTAAACGCTTACCTTTGCCCGTGATTACTACATGAAAACATTATGTTATTCATATAAAATTATTGTTACTATAGCTATTCCAAATGTATGTAACTTCTATAATTGCACTTAATTCATTATAAATATATTTTACTCTGGTTTCCAGATCTTAAACTAAACAGTAAATGATTTCTTAAATAAGTATAATTAGAATAATATAGTTAGTAAATGTCGTGAAATAACTATAAGAAAACATTAAAAATAATAAAAGCGATTGAAAGCTAAGGCCAGGCACAATAATCTAACCAATATATTAATTAATATGTTTTATTTTACAATATAGCTACCTAAAAGTGCATTTAAATAATTTCCTCGCCGGAAAGCTAACTATTTAGAAAAATAAGCGTAAAATTAGTATAGCTTTTTATGAAAAAACCTGACTACTTTGATGTGTCATTTTTACAACTGCGTTAAATCCCAAGCTCAAAACTGACAAGTGGACTAAAAAGGCAAAAAACCTGACTCTTCATTCTGACTAACCGCCGTACTCAAAGTCATTTAATTATGACAGAGTTTGACAGATAATGTATGGGGCTTATGTCAAAATTTTGAATTTATTACATTTAAGTAATTAATGTTCCACTCTGAGTGGGGCAGTAAGTCAGATAAAATTAAAAATATATTTGATCGATTTACATAATATTATTATAGGGCATTTACCCCGACACAATCGAGAATAGAGTCAACTGAACTATTAAGTCAGTAAGTTTTTTTACCTTACATCTACATTAGCGCCCTATCTTACGGTGGCTCAATTTGTAACTAGTTAGAAGTGAGAAGGTTTTTCGATTGTTAAGTAAGTTGAACGCGATATCGATTTTAAAAATAATATCTATTTTTTATTGAAAGCGAATTAGTTTCATGAAGGCCACTGTGTGTTTAAAATAAGCGATTGTATAAAATAGAACCACTAACCTATACTACCTGTACATTATGTAAATCTACATTGTGCCTAAAATAAGTCATTATTCAGTCTGTAATTTGTCTATTCTATGGCAACTTCGTAAGCTATGGTATATGCATACAGTTCTACAATATTTGTTAATATCGGAATGTATTTGAGACGTGGTAGAAAAATTGTATGAATACAACATTGTTCTAATATAAGAAAAACCTAGCTGAGATCTAACATAACACTTTTTTAATTATTTACATTTCAAGTTAGTTTTGTCATCGCTATACATAAACTGACAAATAGTACGAGTATAATTTATAAATTATAGCCTATTGTAACTCATTCATATTATGTTGTGTTTGTATTACACAAATCTTTACATCAATCTTTAAAAAATCTGAATGTGAAACACTTCGGACGGAAATGGACGTCCACTAGTTGATTATAATGTTATTATGTACTATAGTCACTAACAAACACAATTTTCGACCTGCTGTCATTGTTATAAAATTTAAATGCTCTATTTCTCCGTACCGTACAAAAAGTTTATTATTCAATTGTAGACCTTGTTATCAAAGTAATAAGATCGACCTCACACGGTAGTCTGCGGCACACCATGCACTAGGGTTGTGCGAGAGCGGGGGCGCGGCGCGGGACGTGGCTCAGGGCTGGCCGATACGACGCTCTCTTTTAGTGACAGCCCTGACTCTGAAGACGCTACGGATGGCGCCCGCAAAGACTGCAGGGTTGTCGCATTGCTCATCTGTAAATATTAGCATAGAATATTATTAAGTGTTTAAACACACCATGCCGAAGTTCCGCGGCGGAAGTTCGGCATGATTACGTCAGCAATGTCAAATGCATACAATATAACGCGACGGAATTTCGGCATGGTGATGACTGTGTCATCGGTAATTTAAAATACATCGCAGACACTTAGTAAATGTGACACCATCAATTTTGTATTGTATTTCTTTATAATATTATGCTTTGCATTTCAGTACTTTACATTGTAACCGTTCAATACTACCAATAAAAATGTGATCGGTAGGTCCGTGACGTAAAAAATGTTGCCACGATCAAAGCACAGAAAATGTGTAGGAGATAATATTAGAATATGAGAATTGATAGCAGCGGGACTCTTTCTTCTTATCACGTGCGCGTCATGTGTACGTAACACGTCGCGATGGGCGTGGCCTGCATATGCAGCAAGTCACGGTACTTTTAAGTGTTACTTTCTACTGTTTTAGTTACTTAACGCTTATTTGGTTGCCATAAAGGTTAAGGCCTGCTTGTTCGGTAGTTTGTAAAATTTTTAGAGTCACTAAAATATATTTAGTTTTATTAGTGTTACTCTTATTTATTTGACATAGAGGTTACATACCGTGTTTGTGGGCGGGGCTTGCTTATTTGGCAGGTCGCGATACTCGTAGAGATCAGCGCGCGAAGACGTCTCCACGCCGCGGTCCAACTCCGGTACCAAGAAAACATCACCGCCGTAGTGTCGATCCGTCTCTCTGTAATGTTATCGAGTTTTTTTATTAGAGGACTCGTATAATACGACGTAAAAGCGACCGCACATTTGTACGAGGTTTCACATCAATTCATAGTCATACTTTCTAAAATGCGGCGCGTTCGGCGCGTGCGTGCTGATAAATGTGCGATCACTTTAGAGTGCGGCCCTTTTTTCCATACATTTGTGACAGGCAAATCTTAAAACTGTATGGAATATTCCAATGTGCGAATGCCAATGCATGCTATAGATGTCCATTGCAATATTGTCTTGTATTACAAGAATTATAGTCATTTAAGTTATAAGGCAAATAATAGCATAAAAACTTAACTTGGCAAATATTAAAAAATAATTTACCCGAACAGACTGAAGTAACGATGATATAAAATAACACGTGCAATATAAGCGAAACAACAGTTTAATAAGCGTGTGTTTAGTATATTATGATAGTAAATTCACATACATGGCCGGTATTAGTTTCCACTTAGGAGGTATAGCCCTGCGACAAATTATTAGTTTAATTAATTTCATATAAGCATTTTGGTAGCAGTAGTTTATCTGTATATATAAAAATTAAATAAGTCTTGAAGCTTCTGCTTCAGATTCTGCTAATTATTTTAAGTAACAATTTAACCAAGAAGCATAAAGTTAATTTTTAATTATTATTTTTTTTATACCTCCCCCATCTTTATATTTGTGATACATAAACAAACTCTATAATAATTGTTAGTGTTACCAGACTATCTTTATAAATAACGAGCCGGCAAGTGACGCAGTCAATCGTAATTCGCATATCACTGGCCAACTGGCAATTGTATGTGGTTACCTCTTAGCATTCCGCCACAACAGGCAGCAGAGAACAAGGACTATGAGCACGAGGCACGCGCTCGACACCGACCAGAACGCGATCTGCAGCGGCTGCTTCGGCTCCCACCAGTACTGAAATATATCACATACCACTGAGACACGATGGTCGATAGGGCCCGCATGTGGGGTGCGGGAGATTTCTGAAACGCATGCCACGACCAATGACAATGCGCCATTAGTTGTCAATTAGTTGTCATAGACTCCCCGCATGCTGGATACCGTACGAGTTAACGACTAATGAAAATGCGCCCTAAAGTCCAGTCCACCCATTAGGGGAGAAAAATTTAGATGTTGACCTTGGGGTCAATTTAGACCGCAACGCGATGCGTAGATGTATTTCTAAATTTGTATTGAATTGACAGATTTGCAGACGTCTCATCCTGTTGAAGTTTGTCAATTGGCTTATAATTAACTGATCACCAGAAATAGTAACATTTCAGAGACAAAAATAGTAAACGATCACCAAAATACAGACCACCATTTTAATGTAAAATGATAACCAAAGATTTAACATCTTAAAACCAAAAATAGTTAATGATCACCAAAATAAGTAAATTAACACCAACATTATACTAGCATTTTAATGTAAAATGATCACCAAAATTAGTAAATGATCACCAACATTATACTGGCATTTTAATGTAAAATGATCACCAAAGATTTATTATCTCGCTTTGGTTACGTGCATACGTTAGGTTGACGGCGAGGCAAAAGGCGATAAGCTGCAATGTGTGGCTTAGGGGAGACTGTTAAAAGATGTGTTTAGTTGAAATAATGTTTAATAACTGAACTTAATCACTACTTAACCTACCTTATATAGGGGGGAGGTGAGACACACACTACACCTCCCCCGTTTTTTTTGGAAAAAAAAATACTTACACTAGATATTTTTTTTATAAAATACTTAATGTTACTAAAATACTTAATGTTACTAAATTCGTAAGTACTTAACAAATATATATTTTTATAAAATTTTGCTTTATTTCTTATTTTACTAAAAACTACAATATTATCTAAACATTTCAAAATTTATCTCTAACCATTTTTATATTCTAAATAACAATAAATACAAATCTGTGCTGCGTTTTTTAATGGCATTTTAATTTATTTGCAGTAATGGGTGGTTGATGATGTAAATTTTTAATACACAAAAATATTAAGTAATAATAAACATTTTCTAACTACATATTTTAATAAAACTTTTTCACATGGTTACTTTCTTTAGTTTTTTTTTACACCCTTTAAAATAATATAAACTCTATTTTTCCCTTACTCGACATTAACTGATGAACCTCTATAAGACGTCTTTCGTTATCACTTATCAAGTTATCACACAAAATCAATATTTTTTTTTATCATTCTAAATTCATTTTTAAATATTCAACCTTATTACTAGCCTCATATTTATAATTTTACTCATTAATTATTAACTTATCCATATTTTACTAATTTCCTTGATTAGTGGACTGGCCAGTCACTTTTATACATTTAAAATTGTTACCTTAATTCATTAGCTCTTAACTCTTTTTGTCATTTTTCATGCATGCATGCCTATTCATTTATTTATATTATTTTTTAACATTACTGGTACATTTTATTTTTATAATATTTTTATTTATAGTCGACTCTTTTATTTATTTTAATGGTACATATTTATTTTTTAATATACTTCATGTGCGCACTTTTATTTGGTACAATACATTTATATTTTATACAACATTAAACGGGACTTTTTTTAAGACTAACCCACAAAACAAAAAAAAATGTCTCCAACCATTTTACTTAAATGAAGGATTGTTCCCGCCGAGCATGCTCTAAGTACCATTTACTTTTGTACCATTTTGTACCATATTTAATACCAAGGTTCTTTTAAGGCTACTTGACCTCCAACTATTCTCACAGAGAAAACTCGTTTACAACGTGATCGAATGAAGGATTCCCTTGCGTATTTTTTTTTTTAATGCTCTCGGCATTTTATTTATTTCTCGACGATACGTAGCATTTAAGCTGGAATTTTATAATGCTCTATGGCATTTTTAAACCTATTCTATACCTATGCCTATCAAAATACCCATTCCATAATTTTATGCAATCATTATTTAAAATATTCTTAACTATTGGGTGATCAGGCCAACAGCTACCAAACATTTTAAACATTGATGCAACTCTATCGCCCTAAAAACAATCCTTTTCAATCAAATACCTTCTATAACACTAAAACCCTTATTCCTAACTTCAAAATAACCATTTCTATACCTAAATAATAGCTTTTAGCTACTTTGCAAATCAAATATCACATTCCTAATCCTTTCTCACAATAATAATAGTACGTCATATCTCGTATGAACGTACATATTTTTAAGTAAATCCGTGTAAGTCATATCCAGTGTAATTTCTCAGTAAATGTAGCTAATCAACTTACTTAAAGTAGTTAAAAAGAATTTAATACATTTCCAAGAATTATCTCTCCTTTTCTCTATTTCATAACTTCACATAAAACATAGTTTTCAATTTATATTATATGCTGAACTTTCTTTAATAACACGCTTCGTACGAAATATAATATTATTTTCTTTGTTTTTCTCACTCTACTTTTTCTAAAATATTTTACTGTAAGATATAGATACAAAGTAACCATGGAACCAAATCAATTTTTTTAAATCATTTTTAATAATAATTAACTTCTTAAATCTTACTGAAATTAATTGGGTTGGAAAACATAGCAACATAACATTCCATAAAAATCCTAACATCCTAATCCCCACTTAATTAATTTTACTACTATTTCTTTTTAAAAATGCCTCTTTTGTCTATAAATAAAATATTTAAGTCATTAATGTTTATTATTCTTTATAATTATTATTGTTTCTTTAATTACAAAATTATTCATTAATAACTTCTAAGTTCGAATTTAATTGAATTGATGTAGGTACGTAGCAACATTACTTTTATATTAATCACTTTATTAAATCATCACCTTTTTGTAAATTTTTATTAAAGTTAATTAAATGCACCTATTATTAAAGTTACTTAAAATGCGCCTCCTATCCTTTAGATTTTAAAAATATTATATTATTTTTATCAAGTATAAATTATATCTATTTTTTTTTTCTTTATATTATGTAATAACTAATAAAGTTATTGGCACACCTTTTTCAGTTGTTGTTTAATTTAAAAAAAGTCATAAATTTACACAAAAAATAAAGCAACGTAAGTAGGTACGGTACAATTATTTAAGAACTATTGAAAATATGACATACTTATTTTAAAAAAAATTTATAGGTACTTAAGTACTTAATTTGGAAAAAGCAGACTTAAATTTTTTTTATTATAAAGTACAAAATTTTGTAAAATTTAAAAAAATAATCTTAAACTACCTAATTTGGAATCAATTACTTTTGAAATAAAATTTAGAATCAACTATTTGAAATGAATTAAAATAAACTATTTGACAGCGACTACAAAAAAAATCAGAAAATTAAATGTTGTAAGTATCTTATACAAAGTTAACTTTATTTTATTAAGCTAGTTTTATATTTTATTTAAAAGCATACACATTGTTAAACTATTAGTTCTAAAAATTTAATAAAACTCATGTCCTGGAATGCATGCTAATTACGATTGTAAGTTTGGCAACAATTACTGGAATTAAATTACTGGAATCATATTCAAACATACTCGCAAATATGGACTGCGCTTACATGACATATTTGGATGCATAAACTCATTGCATCATGTTTCTTTGTACCAAAATATAATATGATGCATGAAATGTTTTGATATTATTATGCGAAACCAAAATAATATGATGATCTCATTTGGACCTGGGTGGTCCAAATGAGATCATCATATTATTTTGGTATTGTAAAATGATTATAAACTGTACTGTAAATATTAATTAGATTTTTGACAACTGTGACACAAAATAAAAATATTTTGCATTTTCACAAATAACAACAAAATAAATTTAACATATTCTTAGTTTTTAATCTAGTGACCCATTTGAAACTTTTACTGCCTTTACCAAGAATTCGAAGAAAAAAAAAATAGATAATACGTGACACAAAATAAAGAATGAAACTATTAGTACTATTGAATTTGAAGAGAATATTATAATAATTTAGCTAATTAAGTGCAACGACACTTGAAATTATGTTGATTTGTAGAAAGAAAAAAAAATCGTAAAGTTTTTAGTAATTTATACCTTTTTAAGCAATCTATGTTGATTAAAATTATTTGAACAAAAATTATACTTGGTACAACCCTATGAATAAAATATATTTAAACGAACAAACAAGCTACTCCTTTTTGTAAAGTCGGTTATAAGAAATAACAGCTACTTACATTTCATTGCGCGAATGCTGAGTTGGCACCGCGGACATTTGACGCTTTTCCCGCAAAGGTGTTGCATACCGTGGAAACTTACCTGAGTTGTTACCTACCTGTTTTAACCAACTGCGCATAATATTCGATTAGTTATGAGTTGCTATGTATTCCTATATTCCAAAAAAAAAATTAACAATCCTTCATCTCTACAAAATTACCATTGTCCTACAGTCTACACAATTTCCTATTTTTTCAATTCTTTTGTCATACTACACATAGTATTTAATAATTATTATACTGTAAACACACTTTTAAAACAAAATATTATTGTACTACATATACCAAAACTTATTTCATAGAAAAATTCATCGTCAACACCCTATTTTTAAAATTTCTAAGTTTTGCTTTATTACACAATAACAGCACCAAAACACGTTTTATTTTAGAATATTATTCCAATTAACATTATTTTCTATTTAAAATTAATTTTTCTTTTGACATTATTTTCTTTAAACTTTTAAATGAACTTATCTTCCAATATCTAAATATTTTACAAGTTGCTAAGTTGCAGAATAATACCATTATTTATTTATTTTTACTCTAAAAACATTAAACCAGACACGTAATCTCCAAAAAATAAATCTTTTCCAAAAATAATGCAGAATAATTTGATAATACCTATTAAATCAATTAAAACAAAATTAACATGCAAAAAAAAAAAAAAAACTTACTAAAATGTCTTAAATATCAACTGCAACTATTTTGAAGATTTCAATTAGTCAGATATAATTGTAAAACATAATATATTATGAAACTATTACCAATATTATAAATTTCGCAAAAACTTATTTATTTCTCATAGCAATCTGACTTTCCATTAATTAATTAACTGTTAATTTATAATTTTACTTATTTTTTACAGAAATCTTTATTTCTAGAAATTAAATTACTTGTATTCAAAATATTTAAAATCAAAATATTATTTACTCAATTAATAATACATTTTATACCTTTTACGTTTTATGGTTATAATTTTTTCTTATATATTTTGTTAAATTGCTTAAAATTATATTTTATTTTTCTAAACGGAACTTTCTATGTAATTTTCATATCAAAATAAAATTTAAATTTAGACATAAATTGTAACATAATTACTTACTAATTTTATACATACCGCTGCAGTTACAAATAAGACATATTATAATTTATTTTTATATTTAAATTTAGACAAAATAACTTCAATCGCATTTTTCTATCCTCTTCTTTCTGTTCTCCCGGCTGCATCCACTTCCGACACGAACATCTCCCGGCCGCCTGCTCTACATTCCTCTCATCCGACTCCAACATCTCCCGGCTGCCAGCATATTCCACTCATTTGACACCATCAACTCCCGGCTGCCAGCTTTGCATCTCCACACCAAAATTTTGATTTTTCTTCAGACAGTTTTTTTTTAGCAACTTTTAGTTTTCGGTTTCATATTATTATATTATTCTTCTTGCAACTTTCCATTTTCTGTAATTTAATTTTGTGTTTAAATTCTGATTACAATTTTTTTTTATTTTTCACTGAGTCTATTATGAGTTTTATATTATATTTATATTTCCGCTTCTTACACATTTGTATTTATCTTTTTTTAAGTCTCTTGTCTCTACACTATTTACTTATTTTTAAACCTACATAATATTTTTACTCACTAACGGCCGTTTAGTTCATTTTTACCACTATAATTTGTCCATAGTCACAATTAAATTTCACTTTTGATTACAGTTTTTTTTTAAATATTTCACTTAAAAGTCTTATTATTTTTAAATCACTAAACTATATTCACATTCCCTGTACCCGGTGCGCAGCGCTGCCGCAAGGCAGCACTGGCAGGGTCGCCATGCAATGTGTGGCTTAGGGGAGACTGTTAAAAGATGTGTTTAGTTGAAATAATGTTTAATAACTGAACTTAATCACTACTTAACCTACCTTATATAGGGGGGAGGTGAGACACACACTACAAAGCTATGTCCACATTATGCAATTTCATCTTCAATTTTCGTCATCTTTTTATTCAACTTTCGTTTAGCATATTCAATAATTGAATGCCTCAAAATTCACCCGCGTTGAAAGAAAAGTGTCATAGCGAGCGCTACGATTTCAACGCGCGTCACGGGCATGCCTCACGTTCGCTGTTGACTGCGCTATAACGCATGCCCTTGATGAACAAAAAAAGGCCCAGTGTGGACAAAGCTATACGGTGACGATCCCTTTCCGAGTTGATATGTGTGCTGTGACAGATAATATTATGTGGGGCTTACATTGAAGTAATTAATATTCTCTGAGTGCAGTAAGAGTTGCGCAAAACAAAATTTCGCGTTACTCGTGCTTAAATTACAGTTTTGAAGCGTCTCAACTAACTCTTAAAATTAAACTTAGTTATAAGAAAACACCATAAAAGTTATTAATGTTAATTATTACTAACTGGCAGTAAAATCAGTTCACAACTTTTAAAATTGTAAAATCTACATAAATACTTGTAAATGTAAACATTAAACATACATCAAAGGTACAATTTGGACGGACAATTGACGATCACAAACATTTACTAAAGTATTACTAAGAAGCAACATACATTTGGAATAACCATTAAAAATTGTAGATTGCAATACACAGTGAATAATATTACAAGGACTATTTGCATTTGTCTGGTGTATTGGAAAAGTTACAAAGCCAGCGGATCTTGAATAGTATAAGCTGCGTAGATATCTGTATTAGTAAAAGAAGGTTTGGCGGTTGGTAATAATAGTATCTAGGACCTACCTATTTTCGATCGTTTATACCTATTATAGGTATAAACGATCGGATTGTTAAAAGTTCAGTTTACTTATACATAATTTAACCACTGCTTAAACGCTTACCTTTGCCCGTGATTACTACATGAAAACATTATGTTATTCATATAAAATTATTGTTACTATAGCTATTCCAAATGTATGTAACTTCTATAATTGCACTTAATTCATTATAAATATATTTTACTCTGGTTTCCAGATCTTAAACTAAACAGTAAATGATTTCTTAAATAAGTATAATTAGAATAATATAGTTAGTAAATGTCGTGAAATAACTATAAGAAAACATTAAAAATAATAAAAGCGATTGAAAGCTAAGGCCAGGCACAATAATCTAACCAATATATTAATTAATATGTTTTATTTTACAATATAGCTACCTAAAAGTGCATTTAAATAATTTCCTCGCCGGAAAGCTAACTATTTAGAAAAATAAGCGTAAAATTAGTATAGCTTTTTATGAAAAAACCTGACTACTTTGATGTGTCATTTTTACAACTGCGTTAAATCCCAAGCTCAAAACTGACAAGTGGACTAAAAAGGCAAAAAACCTGACTCTTCATTCTGACTAACCGCCGTACTCAAAGTCATTTAATTATGACAGAGTTTGACAGATAATGTATGGGGCTTATGTCAAAATTTTGAATTTATTACATTTAAGTAATTAATGTTCCACTCTGAGTGGGGCAGTAAGTCAGATAAAATTAAAAATATATTTGATCGATTTACATAATATTATTATAGGGCATTTACCCCGACACAATCGAGAATAGAGTCAACTGAACTATTAAGTCAGTAAGTTTTTTTACCTTACATCTACATTAGCGCCCTATCTTACGGTGGCTCAATTTGTAACTAGTTAGAAGTGAGAAGGTTTTTCGATTGTTAAGTAAGTTGAACGCGATATCGATTTTAAAAATAATATCTATTTTTTATTGAAAGCGAATTAGTTTCATGAAGGCCACTGTGTGTTTAAAATAAGCGATTGTATAAAATAGAACCACTAACCTATACTACCTGTACATTATGTAAATCTACATTGTGCCTAAAATAAGTCATTATTCAGTCTGTAATTTGTCTATTCTATGGCAACTTCGTAAGCTATGGTATATGCATACAGTTCTACAATATTTGTTAATATCGGAATGTATTTGAGACGTGGTAGAAAAATTGTATGAATACAACATTGTTCTAATATAAGAAAAACCTAGCTGAGATCTAACATAACACTTTTTTAATTATTTACATTTCAAGTTAGTTTTGTCATCGCTATACATAAACTGACAAATAGTACGAGTATAATTTATAAATTATAGCCTATTGTAACTCATTCATATTATGTTGTGTTTGTATTACACAAATCTTTACATCAATCTTTAAAAAATCTGAATGTGAAACACTTCGGACGGAAATGGACGTCCACTAGTTGATTATAATGTTATTATGTACTATAGTCACTAACAAACACAATTTTCGACCTGCTGTCATTGTTATAAAATTTAAATGCTCTATTTCTCCGTACCGTACAAAAAGTTTATTATTCAATTGTAGACCTTGTTATCAAAGTAATAAGATCGACCTCACACGGTAGTCTGCGGCACACCATGCACTAGGGTTGTGCGAGAGCGGGGGCGCGGCGCGGGACGTGGCTCAGGGCTGGCCGATACGACGCTCTCTTTTAGTGACAGCCCTGACTCTGAAGACGCTACGGATGGCGCCCGCAAAGACTGCAGGGTTGTCGCATTGCTCATCTGTAAATATTAGCATAGAATATTATTAAGTGTTTAAACACACCATGCCGAAGTTCCGCGGCGGAAGTTCGGCATGATTACGTCAGCAATGTCAAATGCATACAATATAACGCGACGGAATTTCGGCATGGTGATGACTGTGTCATCGGTAATTTAAAATACATCGCAGACACTTAGTAAATGTGACACCATCAATTTTGTATTGTATTTCTTTATAATATTATGCTTTGCATTTCAGTACTTTACATTGTAACCGTTCAATACTACCAATAAAAATGTGATCGGTAGGTCCGTGACGTAAAAAATGTTGCCACGATCAAAGCACAGAAAATGTGTAGGAGATAATATTAGAATATGAGAATTGATAGCAGCGGGACTCTTTCTTCTTATCACGTGCGCGTCATGTGTACGTAACACGTCGCGATGGGCGTGGCCTGCATATGCAGCAAGTCACGGTACTTTTAAGTGTTACTTTCTACTGTTTTAGTTACTTAACGCTTATTTGGTTGCCATAAAGATTAAGGCCTGCTTGTTCGGTAGTTTGTAAAATTTTTAGAGTCACTAAAATATATTTAGTTTTATTAGTGTTACTCTTATTTATTTGACATAGAGGTTACATACCGTGTTTGTGGGCGGGGCTTGCTTATTTGGCAGGTCGCGATACTCGTAGAGATCAGCGCGCGAAGACGTCTCCACGCCGCGGTCCAACTCCGGTACCAAGAAAACATCACCGCCGTAGTGTCGATCCGTCTCTCTGTAATGTTATCGAGTTTTTTTATTAGAGGACTCGTATAATACGACGTAAAAGCGACCGCACATTTGTACGAGGTTTCACATCAATTCATAGTCATACTTTCTAAAATGCGGCGCGTTCGGCGCGTGCGTGCTGATAAATGTGCGATCACTTTAGAGTGCGGCCCTTTTTTCCATACATTTGTGACAGGCAAATCTTAAAACTGTATGGAATATTCCAATGTGCGAATGCCAATGCATGCTATAGATGTCCATTGCAATATTGTCTTGTATTACAAGAATTATAGTCATTTAAGTTATAAGGCAAATAATAGCATAAAAACTTAACTTGGCAAATATTAAAAAATAATTTACCCGAACAGACTGAAGTAACGATGATATAAAATAACACGTGCAATATAAGTGAAACAACAGTTTAATAAGCGTGTGTTTAGTATATTATGATAGTAAATTCACATACATGGCCGGTATTAGTTTCCACTTAGGAGGTATAGCCCTGCGACAAATTATTAGTTTAATTAATTTCATATAAGCATTTTGGTAGCAGTAGTTTATCTGTATATATAAAAATTAAATAAGTCTTGAAGCTTCTGCTTCAGATTCTGCTAATTATTTTAAGTAACAATTTAACCAAGAAGCATAAAGTTAATTTTTAATTATTATTTTTTTTATACCTCCCCCATCTTTATATTTGTGATACATAAACAAACTCTATAATAATTGTTAGTGTTACCAGACTATCTTTATAAATAACGAGCCGGCAAGTGACGCAGTCAATCGTAATTCGCATATCACTGGCCAACTGGCAATTGTATGTGGTTACCTCTTAGCATTCCGCCACAACAGGCAGCAGAGAACAAGGACTATGAGCACGAGGCACGCGCTCGACACCGACCAGAACGCGATCTGCAGCGGCTGCTTCGGCTCCCACCAGTACTGAAATATATCACATACCACTGAGACACGATGGTCGATAGGGCCCGCATGTGGGGTGCGGGAGATTTCTGAAACGCATGCCACGACCAATGACAATGCGCCATTAGTTGTCAATTAGTTGTCATAGACTCCCCGCATGCTGGATACCGTACGAGTTAACGACTAATGAAAATGCGCCCTAAAGTCCAGTCCACCCATTAGGGGAGAAAAATTTAGATGTTGACCTTGGGGTCAATTTAGACCGCAACGCGATGCGTAGATGTATTTCTAAATTTGTATTGAATTGACAGATTTGCAGACGTCTCATCCTGTTGAAGTTTGTCAATTGGCTTATAATTAACTGATCACCAGAAATAGTAACATTTCAGAGACAAAAATAGTAAACGATCACCAAAATACAGACCACCATTTTAATGTAAAATGATAACCAAAGATTTAACATCTTAAAACCAAAAATAGTTAATGATCACCAAAATAAGTAAATTAACACCAACATTATACTAGCATTTTAATGTAAAATGATCACCAAAATTAGTAAATGATCACCAACATTATACTGGCATTTTAATGTAAAATGATCACCAAAGATTTATTATCTCGCTTTGGTTACGTGCATACGTTAGGTTGACGGCGAGGCAAAAGGCGATAAGCTGCAATGTGTGGCTTAGGGGAGACTGTTAAAAGATGTGTTTAGTTGAAATAATGTTTAATAACTGAACTTAATCACTGCTTAACCTACCTTATATAGGGGGGAGGTGAGACACACACTACACCTCCCCCGTTTTTTTTGGAAAAAAAAATACTTACACTAGATATTTTTTTTATAAAATACTTAATGTTACTAAAATACTTAATGTTACTAAATTCGTAAGTACTTAACAAATATATATTTTTATAAAATTTTGCTTTATTTCTTATTTTACTAAAAACTACAATATTATCTAAACATTTCAAAATTTATCTCTAACCATTTTTATATTCTAAATAACAATAAATACAAATCTGTGCTGCGTTTTTTAATGGCATTTTAATTTATTTGCAGTAATGGGTGGTTGATGATGTAAATTTTTAATACACAAAAATATTAAGTAATAATAAACATTTTCTAACTACATATTTTAATAAAACTTTTTCACATGGTTACTTTCTTTAGTTTTTTTTTACACCCTTTAAAATAATATAAACTCTATTTTTCCCTTACTCGACATTAACTGATGAACCTCTATAAGACGTCTTTCGTTATCACTTATCAAGTTATCACACAAAATCAATATTTTTTTTTATCATTCTAAATTCATTTTTAAATATTCAACCTTATTACTAGCCTCATATTTATAATTTTACTCATTAATTATTAACTTATCCATATTTTACTAATTTCCTTGATTAGTGGACTGGCCAGTCACTTTTATACATTTAAAATTGTTACCTTAATTCATTAGCTCTTAACTCTTTTTGTCATTTTTCATGCATGCATGCCTATTCATTTATTTATATTATTTTTTAACATTACTGGTACATTTTATTTTTATAATATTTTTATTTATAGTCGACTCTTTTATTTATTTTAATGGTACATATTTATTTTTTAATATACTTCATGTGCGCACTTTTATTTGGTACAATACATTTATATTTTATACAACATTAAACGGGACTTTTTTTAAGACTAACCCACAAAACAAAAAAAAATGTCTCCAACCATTTTACTTAAATGAAGGATTGTTCCCGCCGAGCATGCTCTAAGTACCATTTACTTTTGTACCATTTTGTACCATATTTAATACCAAGGTTCTTTTAAGGCTACTTGACCTCCAACTATTCTCACAGAGAAAACTCGTTTACAACGTGATCGAATGAAGGATTCCCTTGCGTATTTTTTTTTTTTAATGCTCTCGGCATTTTATTTATTTCTCGACGATACGTAGCATTTAAGCTAGAATTTTATAATGCTCTATGGCATTTTTAAACCTATTCTATACCTATGCCTATCAAAATACCCATTCCATAATTTTATGCAATCATTATTTAAAATATTCTTAACTATTGGGTGATCAGGCCAACAGCTACCAAACATTTTAAACATTGATGCAACTCTATCGCCCTAAAAACAATCCTTTTCAATCAAATACCTTCTATAACACTAAAACCCTTATTCCTAACTTCAAAATAACCATTTCTATACCTAAATAATAGCTTTTAGCTACTTTGCAAATCAAATATCACATTCCTAATCCTTTCTCACAATAATAATAGTACGTCATATCTCGTATGAACGTACATATTTTTAAGTAAATCCGTGTAAGTCATATCCAGTGTAATTTCTCAGTAAATGTAGCTAATCAACTTACTTAAAGTAGTTAAAAAGAATTTAATACATTTCCAAGAATTATCTCTCCTTTTCTCTATTTCATAACTTCACATAAAACATAGTTTTCAATTTATATTATATGCTGAACTTTCTTTAATAACACGCTTCGTACGAAATATAATATTATTTTCTTTGTTTTTCTCACTCTACTTTTTCTAAAATATTTTACTGTAAGATATAGATACAAAGTAACCATGGAACCAAATCAATTTTTTTAAATCATTTTTAATAATAATTAACTTCTTAAATCTTACTGAAATTAATTGGGTTGGAAAACATAGCAACATAACATTCCATAAAAATCCTAACATCCTAATCCCCACTTAATTAATTTTACTACTATTTCTTTTTAAAAATGCCTCTTTTGTCTATAAATAAAATATTTAAGTCATTAATGTTTATTATTCTTTATAATTATTATTGTTTCTTTAATTACAAAATTATTCATTAATAACTTCTAAGTTCGAATTTAATTGAATTGATGTAGGTACGTAGCAACATTACTTTTATATTAATCACTTTATTAAATCATCACCTTTTTGTAAATTTTTATTAAAGTTAATTAAATGCACCTATTATTAAAGTTACTTAAAATGCGCCTCCTATCCTTTAGATTTTAAAAATATTATATTATTTTTATCAAGTATAAATTATATCTATTTTTTTTTTCTTTATATTATGTAATAACTAATAAAGTTATTGGCACACCTTTTTCAGTTGTTGTTTAATTTAAAAAAAGTCATAAATTTACACAAAAAATAAAGCAACGTAAGTAGGTACGGTACAATTATTTAAGAACTATTGAAAATATGACATACTTATTTTAAAAAAAATTTATAGGTACTTAAGTACTTAATTTGGAAAAAGCAGACTTAAATTTTTTTTATTATAAAGTACAAAATTTTGTAAAATTTAAAAAAATAATCTTAAACTACCTAATTTGGAATCAATTACTTTTGAAATAAAATTTAGAATCAACTATTTGAAATGAATTAAAATAAACTATTTGACAGCGACTACAAAAAAAATCAGAAAATTAAATGTTGTAAGTATCTTATACAAAGTTAACTTTATTTTATTAAGCTAGTTTTATATTTTATTTAAAAGCATACACATTGTTAAACTATTAGTTCTAAAAATTTAATAAAACTCATGTCCTGGAATGCATGCTAATTACGATTGTAAGTTTGGCAACAATTACTGGAATTAAATTACTGGAATCATATTCAAACATACTCGCAAATATGGACTGCGCTTACATGACATATTTGGATGCATAAACTCATTGCATCATGTTTCTTTGTACCAAAATATAATATGATGCATGAAATGTTTTGATATTATTATGCGAAACCAAAATAATATGATGATCTCATTTGGACCTGGGTGGTCCAAATGAGATCATCATATTATTTTGGTATTGTAAAATGATTATAAACTGTACTGTAAATATTAATTAGATTTTTGACAACTGTGACACAAAATAAAAATATTTTGCATTTTCACAAATAACAACAAAATAAATTTAACATATTCTTAGTTTTTAATCTAGTGACCCATTTGAAACTTTTACTGCCTTTACCAAGAATTCGAAGAAAAAAAAAAATAGATAATACGTGACACAAAATAAAGAATGAAACTATTAGTACTATTGAATTTGAAGAGAATATTATAATAATTTAGCTAATTAAGTGCAACGACACTTTAAATTATGTTGATTTGTAGAAAGAAAAAAAAATCGTAAAGTTTTTAGTAATTTATACCTTTTTAAGCAATCTATGTTGATTAAAATTATTTGAACAAAAATTATACTTGGTACAACCCTATGAATAAAATATATTTAAACGAACAAACAAGCTACTCCTTTTTGTAAAGTCGGTTATAAGAAATAACAGCTACTTACATTTCATTGCGCGAATGCTGAGTTGGCACCGCGGACATTTGACGCTTTTCCCGCAAAGGTGTTGCATACCGTGGAAACTTACCTGAGTTGTTACCTACCTGTTTTAACCAACTGCGCATAATATTCGATTAGTTATGAGTTGCTATGTATTCCTATATTCCAAAAAAAAAATTAACAATCCTTCATCTCTACAAAATTACCATTGTCCTACAGTCTACACAATTTCCTATTTTTTCAATTCTTTTGTCATACTACACATAGTATTTAATAATTATTATACTGTAAACACACTTTTAAAACAAAATATTATTGTACTACATATACCAAAACTTATTTCATAGAAAAATTCATCGTCAACACCCTATTTTTAAAATTTCTAAGTTTTGCTTTATTACACAATAACAGCACCAAAACACGTTTTATTTTAGAATATTATTCCAATTAACATTATTTTCTATTTAAAATTAATTTTTCTTTTGACATTATTTTCTTTAAACTTTTAAATGAACTTATCTTCCAATATCTAAATATTTTACAAGTTGCTAAGTTGCAGAATAATACCATTATTTATTTATTTTTACTCTAAAAACATTAAACCAGACACGTAATCTCCAAAAAATAAATCTTTTCCAAAAATAATGCAGAATAATTTGATAATACCTATTAAATCAATTAAAACAAAATTAACATGCAAAAAAAAAAAAAAAACTTACTAAAATGTCTTAAATATCAACTGCAACTATTTTGAAGATTTCAATTAGTCAGATATAATTGTAAAACATAATATATTATGAAACTATTACCAATATTATAAATTTCGCAAAAACTTATTTATTTCTCATAGCAATCTGACTTTCCATTAATTAATTAACTGTTAATTTATAATTTTACTTATTTTTTACAGAAATCTTTATTTCTAGAAATTAAATTACTTGTATTCAAAATATTTAAAATCAAAATATTATTTACTCAATTAATAATACATTTTATACCTTTTACGTTTTATGGTTATAATTTTTTCTTATATATTTTGTTAAATTGCTTAAAATTATATTTTATTTTTCTAAACGGAACTTTCTATGTAATTTTCATATCAAAATAAAATTTAAATTTAGACATAAATTGTAACATAATTACTTACTAATTTTATACATACCGCTGCAGTTACAAATAAGACATATTATAATTTATTTTTATATTTAAATTTAGACAAAATAACTTCAATCGCATTTTTCTATCCTCTTCTTTCTGTTCTCCCGGCTGCATCCACTTCCGACACGAACATCTCCCGGCCGCCTGCTCTACATTCCTCTCATCCGACTCCAACATCTCCCGGCTGCCAGCATATTCCACTCATTTGACACCATCAACTCCCGGCTGCCAGCTTTGCATCTCCACACCAAAATTTTGATTTTTCTTCAGACAGTTTTTTTTTAGCAACTTTTAGTTTTCGGTTTCATATTATTATATTATTCTTCTTGCAACTTTCCATTTTCTGTAATTTAATTTTGTGTTTAAATTCTGATTACAATTTTTTTTTATTTTTCACTGAGTCTATTATGAGTTTTATATTATATTTATATTTCCGCTTCTTACACATTTGTATTTATCTTTTTTTAAGTCTCTTGTCTCTACACTATTTACTTATTTTTAAACCTACATAATATTTTTACTCACTAACGGCCGTTTAGTTCATTTTTACCACTATAATTTGTCCATAGTCACAATTAAATTTCACTTTTGATTACAGTTTTTTTTTAAATATTTCACTTAAAAGTCTTATTATTTTTAAATCACTAAACTATATTCACATTCCCTGTACCCGGTGCGCAGCGCTGCCGCAAGGCAGCACTGGCAGGGTCGCCATGCAATGTGTGGCTTAGGGGAGACTGTTAAAAGATGTGTTTAGTTGAAATAATGTTTAATAACTGAACTTAATCACTACTTAACCTACCTTATATAGGGGGGAGGTGAGACACACACTACAAAGCTATGTCCACATTATGCAATTTCATCTTCAATTTTCGTCATCTTTTTATTCAACTTTCGTTTAGCATATTCAATAATTGAATGCCTCAAAATTCACCCGCGTTGAAAGAAAAGTGTCATAGCGAGCGCTACGATTTCAACGCGCGTCACGGGCATGCCTCACGTTCGCTGTTGACTGCGCTATAACGCATGCCCTTGATGAACAAAAAAAGGCCCAGTGTGGACAAAGCTATACGGTGACGATCCCTTTCCGAGTTGATATGTGTGCTGTGACAGATAATATTATGTGGGGCTTACATTGAAGTAATTAATATTCTCTGAGTGCAGTAAGAGTTGCGCAAAACAAAATTTCGCGTTACTCGTGCTTAAATTACAGTTTTGAAGCGTCTCAACTAACTCTTAAAATTAAACTTAGTTATAAGAAAACACCATAAAAGTTATTAATGTTTATTATTACTAACTGGCAGTAAAATCAGTTCACAACTTTTAAAATTGTAAAATCTACATAAATACTTGTAAATGTAAACATTAAACATACATCAAAGGTACAATTTGGACGGACAATTGACGATCACAAACATTTACTAAAGTATTACTAAGAAGCAACATACATTTGGAATAACCATTAAAAATTGTAGATTGCAATACACAGTGAATAATATTACAAGGACTAAGTATAATTGTATTTGTCTGGTGTATTGGAAAAGTTACACGATAGACAAAGCCAGCGGATCTTGAATAGTTATAAGCTGCGTAGATATCTGTGTTAGTAAAAGGTTTGGCTGTTGGTAATAATAGTATCTAGGACCTACCTATTTTCGATCCTTTATTTTTCGAGGATTTATACCTATTATAGGTATAAACGATCGGGTTGTTAAAAGTTCAGTTTACTTATACATAATTTAACCACCGCTTAAACGCTTACCTTTGCCCGTGATTACTACATGAAAACATTATGTTATTCATATAAAATTATTGTTACTATAGCTATTCCAAATGTATGTAACTTCTATAATTGCACTTAATTCATTATAAATATATTTTACTCTGGTTTCCAGATCTTAAACTAAACAGTAAATGATTTCTTAAATAAGTATAATTAGAATAATATAGTTAGTAAATGTCGTGAAATAACTATAAGAAAACATTAAAAATAATAAAAGCGATTGAAAGCTAAGGCCAGGCACAATAATCTAACCAATATATTAATTAATATGTTTTATTTTACAATATAGCTACCTAAAAGTGCATTTAAATAATTTCCTCGCCGGAAAGCTAACTATTTAGAAAAATAAGCGTAAAATTAGTATAGCTTTTTATGAAAAAACCTGACTACTTTGATGTGTCATTTTTACAACTGCGTTAAATCCCAAGCTCAAAACTGACAAGTGGACTAAAAAGGCAAAAAACCTGACTCTTCATTCTGACTAACCGCCGTACTCAAAGTCATTTAATTATGACAGAGTTTGACAGATAATGTATGGGGCTTATGTCAAAATTTTGAATTTATTACATTTAAGTAATTAATGTTCCACTCTGAGTGGGGCAGTAAGTCAGATAAAATTAAAAATATATTTGATCGATTTACATAATATTATTATAGGGCATTTACCCCGACACAATCGAGAATAGAGTCAACTGAACTATTAAGTCAGTAAGTTTTTTTACCTTACATCTACATTAGCGCCCTATCTTACGGTGGCTCAATTTGTAACTAGTTAGACGTGAGAAGGTTTTTCGATTGTTAAGTAAGTTGAACGCGATATCGATTTTAAAAATAATATCTATTTTTTATTGAAAGCGAATTAGTTTCATGAAGGCCACTGTGTGTTTAAAATAAGCGATTGTATAAAATAGAACCACTAACCTATACTACCTGTACATTATGTAAATCTACATTGTGCCTAAAATAAGTCATTATTCAGTCTGTAATTTGTCTATTCTATGGCAACTTCGTAAGCTATGGTATATGCATACAGTTCTACAATATTTGTTAATATCGGAATGTATTTGAGACGTGGTAGAAAAATTGTATGAATACAACATTGTTCTAATATAAGAAAAACCTAGCTGAGATCTAACATAACACTTTTTTAATTATTTACATTTCAAGTTAGTTTTGTCATCGCTATACATAAACTGACAAATAGTACGAGTATAATTTATAAATTATAGCCTATTGTAACTCATTCATATTATGTTGTGTTTGTATTACACAAATCTTTACATCAATCTTTAAAAAATCTGAATGTGAAACACTTCGGACGGAAATGGACGTCCACTAGTTGATTATAATGTTATTATGTACTATAGTCACTAACAAACACAATTTTCGACCTGCTGTCATTGTTATAAAATTTAAATGCTCTATTTCTCCGTACCGTACAAAAAGTTTATTATTCAATTGTAGACCTTGTTATCAAAGTAATAAGATCGACCTCACACGGTAGTCTGCGGCACACCATGCACTAGGGTTGTGCGAGAGCGGGGGCGCGGCGCGGGACGTGGCTCAGGGCTGGCCGATACGACGCTCTCTTTTAGTGACAGCCCTGACTCTGAAGACGCTACGGATGGCGCCCGCAAAGACTGCAGGGTTGTCGCATTGCTCATCTGTAAATATTAGCATAGAATATTATTAAGTGTTTAAACACACCATGCCGAAGTTCCGCGGCGGAAGTTCGGCATGATTACGTCAGCAATGTCAAATGCATACAATATAACGCGACGGAATTTCGGCATGGTGATGACTGTGTCATCGGTAATTTAAAATACATCGCAGACACTTAGTAAATGTGACACCATCAATTTTGTATTGTATTTCTTTATAATATTATGCTTTGCATTTCAGTACTTTACATTGTAACCGTTCAATACTACCAATAAAAATGTGATCGGTAGGTCCGTGACGTAAAAAATGTTGCCACGATCAAAGCACAGAAAATGTGTAGGAGATAATATTAGAATATGAGAATTGATAGCAGCGGGACTCTTTCTTCTTATCACGTGCGCGTCATGTGTACGTAACACGTCGCGATGGGCGTGGCCTGCATATGCAGCAAGTCACGGTACTTTTAAGTGTTACTTTCTACTGTTTTAGTTACTTAACGCTTATTTGGTTGCCATAAAGATTAAGGCCTGCTTGTTCGGTAGTTTGTAAAATTTTTAGAGTCACTAAAATATATTTAGTTTTATTAGTGTTACTCTTATTTATTTGACATAGAGGTTACATACCGTGTTTGTGGGCGGGGCTTGCTTATTTGGCAGGTCGCGATACTCGTAGAGATCAGCGCGCGAAGACGTCTCCACGCCGCGGTCCAACTCCGGTACCAAGAAAACATCACCGCCGTAGTGTCGATCCGTCTCTCTGTAATGTTATCGAGTTTTTTTATTAGAGGACTCGTATAATACGACGTAAAAGCGACCGCACATTTGTACGAGGTTTCACATCAATTCATAGTCATACTTTCTAAAATGCGGCGCGTTCGGCGCGTGCGTGCTGATAAATGTGCGATCACTTTAGAGTGCGGCCCTTTTTTCCATACATTTGTGACAGGCAAATCTTAAAACTGTATGGAATATTCCAATGTGCGAATGCCAATGCATGCTATAGATGTCCATTGCAATATTGTCTTGTATTACAAGAATTATAGTCATTTAAGTTATAAGGCAAATAATAGCATAAAAACTTAACTTGGCAAATATTAAAAAATAATTTACCCGAACAGACTGAAGTAACGATGATATAAAATAACACGTGCAATATAAGTGAAACAACAGTTTAATAAGCGTGTGTTTAGTATATTATGATAGTAAATTCACATACATGGCCGGTATTAGTTTCCACTTAGGAGGTATAGCCCTGCGACAAATTATTAGTTTAATTAATTTCATATAAGCATTTTGGTAGCAGTAGTTTATCTGTATATATAAAAATTAAATAAGTCTTGAAGCTTCTGCTTCAGATTCTGCTAATTATTTTAAGTAACAATTTAACCAAGAAGCATAAAGTTAATTTTTAATTATTATTTTTTTTATACCTCCCCCATCTTTATATTTGTGATACATAAACAAACTCTATAATAATTGTTAGTGTTACCAGACTATCTTTATAAATAACGAGCCGGCAAGTGACGCAGTCAATCGTAATTCGCATATCACTGGCCAACTGGCAATTGTATGTGGTTACCTCTTAGCATTCCGCCACAACAGGCAGCAGAGAACAAGGACTATGAGCACGAGGCACGCGCTCGACACCGACCAGAACGCGATCTGCAGCGGCTGCTTCGGCTCCCACCAGTACTGAAATATATCACATACCACTGAGACACGATGGTCGATAGGGCCCGCATGTGGGGTGCGGGAGATTTCTGAAACGCATGCCACGACCAATGACAATGCGCCATTAGTTGTCAATTAGTTGTCATAGACTCCCCGCATGCTGGATACCGTACGAGTTAACGACTAATGAAAATGCGCCCTAAAGTCCAGTCCACCCATTAGGGGAGAAAAATTTAGATGTTGACCTTGGGGTCAATTTAGACCGCAACGCGATGCGTAGATGTATTTCTAAATTTGTATTGAATTGACAGATTTGCAGACGTCTCATCCTGTTGAAGTTTGTCAATTGGCTTATAATTAACTGATCACCAGAAATAGTAACATTTCAGAGACAAAAATAGTAAACGATCACCAAAATACAGACCACCATTTTAATGTAAAATGATAACCAAAGATTTAACATCTTAAAACCAAAAATAGTTAATGATCACCAAAATAAGTAAATTAACACCAACATTATACTAGCATTTTAATGTAAAATGATCACCAAAATTAGTAAATGATCACCAACATTATACTGGCATTTTAATGTAAAATGATCACCAAAGATTTATTATCTCGCTTTGGTTACGTGCATACGTTAGGTTGACGGCGAGGCAAAAGGCGATAAGCTATGTCCACATTATGCAATTTCATCTTCAATTTTCGTCATCTTCTTTTTATTCAACTTTCGTTTAGCATATTCAATAATTGAATGCCTCAAAATTCACCCGCGTTGAAAGAAAAGTGTCATAGCGAGCGCTACGATTTCAACGCGCGTCACGGGCATGCCTCACGTTCGCTGTTGACTGCGCTATAACGCATGCCCTTGATGAACAAAAAAAGGCCCAGTGTGGACAAAGCTATACGGTGACGATTCCTTTCCGAGTTGATATGTGTGCTGTGACAGATAATATTATGTGGGGCTTACATTGAAGTAATTAATATTCTCTGAGTGCAGTAAGAGTTGCTGAAACAAAATTTCGCGTTACTCGTGCTTAAATTACAGTTTTGAAGCGTCTCAACTAACTCTTAAAATTAAACTTAGTTATAAGAAAACACAATAAAAGTTATTAATGTTTATTATTACTAACTGGCAGTAAAATCAGTTCACAACTTTTAAAATTGTAAAATCTACATAAATACTTGTAAATGTAAACATTAAACATACATCAAAGGTACAATTTGGACGGACAATTGACGATCACAAACATTTACTAAAGTATTACTAAGAAGCAACATACATTTGGAATAACCATTAAAAATTGTAGATTGCAATACACAGTGAATAATATTACAAGGACTATTTGCATTTGTCTGGTGTATTGGAAAAGTTACAAAGCCAGCGGATCTTGAATAGTATAAGCTGCGTAGATATCTGTATTAGTAAAAGAAGGTTTGGCGGTTGGTAATAATAGTATCTAGGACCTACCTATTTTCGATCGTTTATACCTATTATAGGTATAAACGATCGGATTGTTAAAAGTTCAGTTTACTTATACATAATTTAACCACTGCTTAAACGCTTACCTTTGCCCGTGATTACTACATGAAAACATTATGTTATTCATATAAAATTATTGTTTCTATAGCTATTCCAAATGTATGTAACTTCTATAATTGCACTTAATTCATTATAAATATATTTTACTCTGGTTTCCAGATCTTAAACTAAACAGTAAATGATTTCTTAAATAAGTATAATTAGAATAATATAGTTAGTAAATGTCGTGAAATAACTATAAGAAAACATTAAAAATAATAAAAGCGATTGAAAGCTAAGGCCAGGCACAATAATCTAACCAATATATTAATTAATATGTTTTATTTTACAATATAGCTACCTAAAAGTGCATTTAAATAATTTCCTCGCCGGAAAGCTAACTATTTAGAAAAATAAGCGTAAAATTAGTATAGCTTTTTATGAAAAAACCTGACTACTTTGATGTGTCATTTTTACAACTGCGTTAAATCCCAAGCTCAAAACTGACAAGTGGACTAAAAAGGCAAAAAACCTGACTCTTCATTCTGACTAACCGCCGTACTCAAAGTCATTTAATTATGACAGAGTTTGACAGATAATGTATGGGGCTTATGTCAAAATTTTGAATTTATTACATTTAAGTAATTAATGTTCCACTCTGAGTGGGGCAGTAAGTCAGATAAAATTAAAAATATATTTGATCGATTTACATAATATTATTATAGGGCATTTACCCCGACACAATCGAGAATAGAGTCAACTGAACTATTAAGTCAGTAAGTTTTTTTACCTTACATCTACATTAGCGCCCTATCTTACGGTGGCTCAATTTGTAACTAGTTAGAAGTGAGAAGGTTTTTCGATTGTTAAGTAAGTTGAACGCGATATCGATTTTAAAAATAATATCTATTTTTTATTGAAAGCGAATTAGTTTCATGAAGGCCACTGTGTGTTTAAAATAAGCGATTGTATAAAATAGAACCACTAACCTATACTACCTGTACATTATGTAAATCTACATTGTGCCTAAAATAAGTCATTATTCAGTCTGTAATTTGTCTATTCTATGGCAACTTCGTAAGCTATGGTATATGCATACAGTTCTACAATATTTGTTAATATCGGAATGTATTTGAGACGTGGTAGAAAAATTGTATGAATACAACATTGTTCTAATATAAGAAAAACCTAGCTGAGATCTAACATAACACTTTTTTAATTATTTACATTTCAAGTTAGTTTTGTCATCGCTATACATAAACTGACAAATAGTACGAGTATAATTTATAAATTATAGCCTATTGTAACTCATTCATATTATGTTGTGTTTGTATTACACAAATCTTTACATCAATCTTTAAAAAATCTGAATGTGAAACACTTCGGACGGAAATGGACGTCCACTAGTTGATTATAATGTTATTATGTACTATAGTCACTAACAAACACAATTTTCGACCTGCTGTCATTGTTATAAAATTTAAATGCTCTATTTCTCCGTACCGTACAAAAAGTTTATTATTCAATTGTAGACCTTGTTATCAAAGTAATAAGATCGACCTCACACGGTAGTCTGCGGCACACCATGCACTAGGGTTGTGCGAGAGCGGGGGCGCGGCGCGGGACGTGGCTCAGGGCTGGCCGATACGACGCTCTCTTTTAGTGACAGCCCTGACTCTGAAGACGCTACGGATGGCGCCCGCAAAGACTGCAGGGTTGTCGCATTGCTCATCTGTAAATATTAGCATAGAATATTATTAAGTGTTTAAACACACCATGCCGAAGTTCCGCGGCGGAAGTTCGGCATGATTACGTCAGCAATGTCAAATGCATACAACATAACGCGACGGAATTTCGGCATGGTGATGACTGTGTCATCGGTAATTTAAAATACATCGCAGACACTTAGTAAATGTGACACCATCAATTTTGTATTGTATTTCTTTATAATATTATGCTTTGCATTTCAGTACTTTACATTGTAACCGTTCAATACTACCAATAAAAATGTGATCGGTAGGTCCGTGACGTAAAAAATGTTGCCACGATCAAAGCACAGAAAATGTGTAGGAGATAATATTAGAATATGAGAATTGATAGCAGCGGGACTCTTTCTTCTTATCACGTGCGCGTCATGTGTACGTAACACGTCGCGATGGGCGTGGCCTGCATATGCAGCAAGTCACGGTACTTTTAAGTGTTACTTTCTACTGTTTTAGTTACTTAACGCTTATTTGGTTGCCATAAAGGTTAAGGCCTGCTTGTTCGGTAGTTTGTAAAATTTTTAGAGTCACTAAAATATATTTAGTTTTATTAGTGTTACTCTTATTTATTTGACATAGAGGTTACATACCGTGTTTGTGGGCGGGGCTTGCTTATTTGGCAGGTCGCGATACTCGTAGAGATCAGCGCGCGAAGACGTCTCCACGCCGCGGTCCAACTCCGGTACCAAGAAAACATCACCGCCGTAGTGTCGATCCGTCTCTCTGTAATGTTATCGAGTTTTTTTATTAGAGGACTCGTATAATACGACGTAAAAGCGACCGCACATTTGTACGAGGTTTCACATCAATTCATAGTCATACTTTCTAAAATGCGGCGCGTTCGGCGCGTGCGTGCTGATAAATGTGCGATCACTTTAGAGTGCGGCCCTTTTTTCCATACATTTGTGACAGGCAAATCTTAAAACTGTATGGAATATTCCAATGTGCGAATGCCAATGCATGCTATAGATGTCCATTGCAATATTGTCTTGTATTACAAGAATTATAGTCATTTAAGTTATAAGGCAAATAATAGCATAAAAACTTAACTTGGCAAATATTAAAAAATAATTTACCCGAACAGACTGAAGTAACGATGATATAAAATAACACGTGCAATATAAGCGAAACAACAGTTTAATAAGCGTGTGTTTAGTATATTATGATAGTAAATTCACATACATGGCCGGTATTAGTTTCCACTTAGGAGGTATAGCCCTGCGACAAATTATTAGTTTAATTAATTTCATATAAGCATTTTGGTAGCAGTAGTTTATCTGTATATATAAAAATTAAATAAGTCTTGAAGCTTCTGCTTCAGATTCTGCTAATTATTTTAAGTAACAATTTAACCAAGAAGCATAAAGTTAATTTTTAATTATTATTTTTTTTATACCTCCCCCATCTTTATATTTGTGATACATAAACAAACTCTATAATAATTGTTAGTGTTACCAGACTATCTTTATAAATAACGAGCCGGCAAGTGACGCAGTCAATCGTAATTCGCATATCACTGGCCAACTGGCAATTGTATGTGGTTACCTCTTAGCATTCCGCCACAACAGGCAGCAGAGAACAAGGACTATGAGCACGAGGCACGCGCTCGACACCGACCAGAACGCGATCTGCAGCGGCTGCTTCGGCTCCCACCAGTACTGAAATATATCACATACCACTGAGACACGATGGTCGATAGGGCCCGCATGTGGGGTGCGGGAGATTTCTGAAACGCATGCCACGACCAATGACAATGCGCCATTAGTTGTCAATTAGTTGTCATAGACTCCCCGCATGCTGGATACCGTACGAGTTAACGACTAATGAAAATGCGCCCTAAAGTCCAGTCCACCCATTAGGGGAGAAAAATTTTGATGTTGACCTTGGGGTCAATTTAGACCGCAACGCGATGCGTAGATGTATTTCTAAATTTGTATTGAATTGACAGATTTGCAGACGTCTCATCCTGTTGAAGTTTGTCAATTGGCTTATAATTAACTGATCACCAGAAATAGTAACATTTCAGAGACAAAAATAGTAAACGATCACCAAAATACAGACCACCATTTTAATGTAAAATGATAACCAAAGATTTAACATCTTAAAACCAAAAATAGTTAATGATCACCAAAATAAGTAAATTAACACCAACATTATACTAGCATTTTAATGTAAAATGATCACCAAAATTAGTAAATGATCACCAACATTATACTGGCATTTTAATGTAAAATGATCACCAAAGATTTATTATCTCGCTTTGGTTACGTGCATACGTTAGGTTGACGGCGAGGCAAAAGGCGATAAGCTGCAATGTGTGGCTTAGGGGAGACTGTTAAAAGATGTGTTTAGTTGAAATAATGTTTAATAACTGAACTTAATCACTGCTTAACCTACCTTATATAGGGGGGAGGTGAGACACACACTACACCTCCCCCGTTTTTTTTGGAAAAAAAAATACTTACACTAGATATTTTTTTTATAAAATACTTAATGTTACTAAAATACTTAATGTTACTAAATTCGTAAGTACTTAACAAATATATATTTTTATAAAATTTTGCTTTATTTCTTATTTTACTAAAAACTACAATATTATCTAAACATTTCAAAATTTATCTCTAACCATTTTTATATTCTAAATAACAATAAATACAAATCTGTGCTGCGTTTTTTAATGGCATTTTAATTTATTTGCAGTAATGGGTGGTTGATGATGTAAATTTTTAATACACAAAAATATTAAGTAATAATAAACATTTTCTAACTACATATTTTAATAAAACTTTTTCACATGGTTACTTTCTTTAGTTTTTTTTTACACCCTTTAAAATAATATAAACTCTATTTTTCCCTTACTCGACATTAACTGATGAACCTCTATAAGACGTCTTTCGTTATCACTTATCAAGTTATCACACAAAATCAATATTTTTTTTTATCATTCTAAATTCATTTTTAAATATTCAACCTTATTACTAGCCTCATATTTATAATTTTACTCATTAATTATTAACTTATCCATATTTTACTAATTTCCTTGATTAGTGGACTGGCCAGTCACTTTTATACATTTAAAATTGTTACCTTAATTCATTAGCTCTTAACTCTTTTTGTCATTTTTCATGCATGCATGCCTATTCATTTATTTATATTATTTTTTAACATTACTGGTACATTTTATTTTTATAATATTTTTATTTATAGTCGACTCTTTTATTTATTTTAATGGTACATATTTATTTTTTAATATACTTCATGTGCGCACTTTTATTTGGTACAATACATTTATATTTTATACAACATTAAACGGGACTTTTTTTAAGACTAACCCACAAAACAAAAAAAAATGTCTCCAACCATTTTACTTAAATGAAGGATTGTTCCCGCCGAGCATGCTCTAAGTACCATTTACTTTTGTACCATTTTGTACCATATTTAATACCAAGGTTCTTTTAAGGCTACTTGACCTCCAACTATTCTCACAGAGAAAACTCGTTTACAACGTGATCGAATGAAGGATTCCCTTGCGTATTTTTTTTTTTTAATGCTCTCGGCATTTTATTTATTTCTCGACGATACGTAGCATTTAAGCTAGAATTTTATAATGCTCTATGGCATTTTTAAACCTATTCTATACCTATGCCTATCAAAATACCCATTCCATAATTTTATGCAATCATTATTTAAAATATTCTTAACTATTGGGTGATCAGGCCAACAGCTACCAAACATTTTAAACATTGATGCAACTCTATCGCCCTAAAAACAATCCTTTTCAATCAAATACCTTCTATAACACTAAAACCCTTATTCCTAACTTCAAAATAACCATTTCTATACCTAAATAATAGCTTTTAGCTACTTTGCAAATCAAATATCACATTCCTAATCCTTTCTCACAATAATAATAGTACGTCATATCTCGTATGAACGTACATATTTTTAAGTAAATCCGTGTAAGTCATATCCAGTGTAATTTCTCAGTAAATGTAGCTAATCAACTTACTTAAAGTAGTTAAAAAGAATTTAATACATTTCCAAGAATTATCTCTCCTTTTCTCTATTTCATAACTTCACATAAAACATAGTTTTCAATTTATATTATATGCTGAACTTTCTTTAATAGCACGCTTCGTACGAAATATAATATTATTTTCTTTGTTTTTCTCACTCTACTTTTTCTAAAATATTTTACTGTAAGATATAGATACAAAGTAACCATGGAACCAAATCAATTTTTTTAAATCATTTTTAATAATAATTAACTTCTTAAATCTTACTGAAATTAATTGGGTTGGAAAACATAGCAACATAACATTCCATAAAAATCCTAACATCCTAATCCCCACTTAATTAATTTTACTACTATTTCTTTTTAAAAATGCCTCTTTTGTCTATAAATAAAATATTTAAGTCATTAATGTTTATTATTCTTTATAATTATTATTGTTTCTTTAATTACAAAATTATTCATTAATAACTTCTAAGTTCGAATTTAATTGAATTGATGTAGGTACGTAGCAACATTACTTTTATATTAATCACTTTATTAAATCATCACCTTTTTGTAAATTTTTATTAAAGTTAATTAAATGCACCTATTATTAAAGTTACTTAAAATGCGCCTCCTATCCTTTAGATTTTAAAAATATTATATTATTTTTATCAAGTATAAATTATATCTATTTTTTTTTCTTTATATTATGTAATAACTAATAAAGTTATTGGCACACCTTTTTCAGTTGTTGTTTAATTTAAAAAAAGTCATAAATTTACACAAAAAATAAAGCAACGTAAGTAGGTACGGTACAATTATTTAAGAACTGTTGAAAATATGACATACTTATTTTAAAAAAAATTTATAGGTACTTAAGTACTTAATTTGGAAAAAGCAGACTTAAATTTTTTTTATTATAAAGTACAAAATTTTGTAAAATTTAAAAAAATAATCTTAAACTACCTAATTTGGAATCAATTACTTTTGAAATAAAATTTAGAATCAACTATTTGAAATGAATTAAAATAAACTATTTGACAGCGACTACAAAAAAAATCAGAAAATTAAATGTTGTAAGTATCTTATACAAAGTTAACTTTATTTTATTAAGCTAGTTTTATATTTTATTTAAAAGCATACACATTGTTAAACTATTAGTTCTAAAAATTTAATAAAACTCATGTCCTGGAATGCATGCTAATTACGATTGTAAGTTTGGCAACAATTACTGGAATTAAATTACTGGAATCATATTCAAACATACTCGCAAATATGGACTGCGCTTACATGACATATTTGGATGCATAAACTCATTGCATCATGTTTCTTTGTACCAAAATATAATATGATGCATGAAATGTTTTGATATTATTATGCGAAACCAAAATAATATGATGATCTCATTTGGACCTGGGTGGTCCAAATGAGATCATCATATTATTTTGGTATTGTAAAATGATTATAAACTGTACTGTAAATATTAATTAGATTTTTGACAACTGTGACACAAAATAAAAATATTTTGCATTTTCACAAATAACAACAAAATAAATTTAACATATTCTTAGTTTTTAATCTAGTGACCCATTTGAAACTTTTACTGCCTTTACCAAGAATTCGAAGAAAAAAAAAAATAGATAATACGTGACACAAAATAAAGAATGAAACTATTAGTACTATTGAATTTGAAGAGAATATTATAATAATTTAGCTAATTAAGTGCAACGACACTTTAAATTATGTTGATTTGTAGAAAGAAAAAAAAATCGTAAAGTTTTTAGTAATTTATACCTTTTTAAGCAATCTATGTTGATTAAAATTATTTGAACAAAAATTATACTTGGTACAACCCTATGAATAAAATATATTTAAACGAACAAACAAGCTACTCCTTTTTGTAAAGTCGGTTATAAGAAATAACAGCTACTTACATTTCATTGCGCGAATGCTGAGTTGGCACCGCGGACATTTGACGCTTTTCCCGCAAAGGTGTTGCATACCGTGGAAACTTACCTGAGTTGTTACCTACCTGTTTTAACCAACTGCGCATAATATTCGATTAGTTATGAGTTGCTATGTATTCCTATATTCCAAAAAAAAAATTAACAATCCTTCATCTCTACAAAATTACCATTGTCCTACAGTCTACACAATTTCCTATTTTTTCAATTCTTTTGTCATACTACACATAGTATTTAATAATTATTATACTGTAAACACACTTTTAAAACAAAATATTATTGTACTACATATACCAAAACTTATTTCATAGAAAAATTCATCGTCAACACCCTATTTTTAAAATTTCTAAGTTTTGCTTTATTACACAATAACAGCACCAAAACACGTTTTATTTTAGAATATTATTCCAATTAACATTATTTTCTATTTAAAATTAATTTTTCTTTTGACATTATTTTCTTTAAACTTTTAAATGAACTTATCTTCCAATATCTAAATATTTTACAAGTTGCTAAGTTGCAGAATAATACCATTATTTATTTATTTTTACTCTAAAAACATTAAACCAGACACGTAATCTCCAAAAAATAAATCTTTTCCAAAAATAATGCAGAATAATTTGATAATACCTATTAAATCAATTAAAACAAAATTAACATGCAAAAAAAAAAAAAAAACTTACTAAAATGTCTTAAATATCAACTGCAACTATTTTGAAGATTTCAATTAGTCAGATATAATTGTAAAACATAATATATTATGAAACTATTACCAATATTATAAATTTCGCAAAAACTTATTTATTTCTCATAGCAATCTGACTTTCCATTAATTAATTAACTGTTAATTTATAATTTTACTTATTTTTTACAGAAATCTTTATTTCTAGAAATTAAATTACTTGTATTCAAAATATTTAAAATCAAAATATTATTTACTCAATTAATAATACATTTTATACCTTTTACGTTTTATGGTTATAATTTTTTCTTATATATTTTGTTAAATTGCTTAAAATTATATTTTATTTTTCTAAACGGAACTTTCTATGTAATTTTCATATCAAAATAAAATTTAAATTTAGACATAAATTGTAACATAATTACTTACTAATTTTATACATACCGCTGCAGTTACAAATAAGACATATTATAATTTATTTTTATATTTAAATTTAGACAAAATAACTTCAATCGCATTTTTCTATCCTCTTCTTTCTGTTCTCCCGGCTGCATCCACTTCCGACACGAACATCTCCCGGCCGCCTGCTCTACATTCCTCTCATCCGACTCCAACATCTCCCGGCTGCCAGCATATTCCACTCATTTGACACCATCAACTCCCGGCTGCCAGCTTTGCATCTCCACACCAAAATTTTGATTTTTCTTCAGACAGTTTTTTTTTAGCAACTTTTAGTTTTCGGTTTCATATTATTATATTATTCTTCTTGCAACTTTCCATTTTCTGTAATTTAATTTTGTGTTTAAATTCTGATTACAATTTTTTTTTATTTTTCACTGAGTCTATTATGAGTTTTATATTATATTTATATTTCCGCTTCTTACACATTTGTATTTATCTTTTTTTAAGTCTCTTGTCTCTACACTATTTACTTATTTTTAAACCTACATAATATTTTTACTCACTAACGGCCGTTTAGTTCATTTTTACCACTATAATTTGTCCATAGTCACAATTAAATTTCACTTTTGATTACAGTTTTTTTTTAAATATTTCACTTAAAAGTCTTATTATTTTTAAATCACTAAACTATATTCACATTCCCTGTACCCGGTGCGCAGCGCTGCCGCAAGGCAGCACTGGCAGGGTCGCCATGCAATGTGTGGCTTAGGGGAGACTGTTAAAAGATGTGTTTAGTTGAAATAATGTTTAATAACTGAACTTAATCACTACTTAACCTACCTTATATAGGGGGGAGGTGAGACACACACTACAAAGCTATGTCCACATTATGCAATTTCATCTTCAATTTTCGTCATCTTTTTATTCAACTTTCGTTTAGCATATTCAATAATTGAATGCCTCAAAATTCACCCGCGTTGAAAGAAAAGTGTCATAGCGAGCGCTACGATTTCAACGCGCGTCACGGGCATGCCTCACGTTCGCTGTTGACTGCGCTATAACGCATGCCCTTGATGAACAAAAAAAGGCCCAGTGTGGACAAAGCTATACGGTGACGATCCCTTTCCGAGTTGATATGTGTGCTGTGACAGATAATATTATGTGGGGCTTACATTGAAGTAATTAATATTCTCTGAGTGCAGTAAGAGTTGCGCAAAACAAAATTTCGCGTTACTCGTGCTTAAATTACAGTTTTGAAGCGTCTCAACTAACTCTTAAAATTAAACTTAGTTATAAGAAAACACCATAAAAGTTATTAATGTTTATTATTACTAACTGGCAGTAAAATCAGTTCACAACTTTTAAAATTGTAAAATCTACATAAATACTTGTAAATGTAAACATTAAACATACATCAAAGGTACAATTTGGACGGACAATTGACGATCACAAACATTTACTAAAGTATTACTAAGAAGCAACATACATTTGGAATAACCATTAAAAATTGTAGATTGCAATACACAGTGAATAATATTACAAGGACTAAGTATAATTGTATTTGTCTGGTGTATTGGAAAAGTTACACGATAGACAAAGCCAGCGGATCTTGAATAGTTATAAGCTGCGTAGATATCTGTGTTAGTAAAAGGTTTGGCTGTTGGTAATAATAGTATCTAGGACCTACCTATTTTCGATCCTTTATTTTTCGAGGATTTATACCTATTATAGGTATAAACGATCGGGTTGTTAAAAGTTCAGTTTACTTATACATAATTTAACCACCGCTTAAACGCTTACCTTTGCCCGTGATTACTACATGAAAACATTATGTTATTCATATAAAATTATTGTTACTATAGCTATTCCAAATGTATGTAACTTCTATAATTGCACTTAATTCATTATAAATATATTTTACTCTGGTTTCCAGATCTTAAACTAAACAGTAAATGATTTCTTAAATAAGTATAATTAGAATAATATAGTTAGTAAATGTCGTGAAATAACTATAAGAAAACATTAAAAATAATAAAAGCGATTGAAAGCTAAGGCCAGGCACAATAATCTAACCAATATATTAATTAATATGTTTTATTTTACAATATAGCTACCTAAAAGTGCATTTAAATAATTTCCTCGCCGGAAAGCTAACTATTTAGAAAAATAAGCGTAAAATTAGTATAGCTTTTTATGAAAAAACCTGACTACTTTGATGTGTCATTTTTACAACTGCGTTAAATCCCAAGCTCAAAACTGACAAGTGGACTAAAAAGGCAAAAAACCTGACTCTTCATTCTGACTAACCGCCGTACTCAAAGTCATTTAATTATGACAGAGTTTGACAGATAATGTATGGGGCTTATGTCAAAATTTTGAATTTATTACATTTAAGTAATTAATGTTCCACTCTGAGTGGGGCAGTAAGTCAGATAAAATTAAAAATATATTTGATCGATTTACATACATAATATTATTATAGGGCATTTACCCCGACACAATCGAGAATAGAGTCAACTGAACTATTAAGTCAGTAAGTTTTTTTACCTTACATCTACATTAGCGCCCTATCTTACGGTGGCTCAATTTGTAACTAGTTAGACGTGAGAAGGTTTTTCGATTGTTAAGTAAGTTGAACGCGATATCGATTTTAAAAATAATATCTATTTTTTATTGAAAGCGAATTAGTTTCATGAAGGCCACTGTGTGTTTAAAATAAGCGATTGTATAAAATAGAACCACTAACCTATACTACCTGTACATTATGTAAATCTACATTGTGCCTAAAATAAGTCATTATTCAGTCTGTAATTTGTCTATTCTATGGCAACTTCGTAAGCTATGGTATATGCATACAGTTCTACAATATTTGTTAATATCGGAATGTATTTGAGACGTGGTAGAAAAATTGTATGAATACAACATTGTTCTAATATAAGAAAAACCTAGCTGAGATCTAACATAACACTTTTTTAATTATTTACATTTCAAGTTAGTTTTGTCATCGCTATACATAAACTGACAAATAGTACGAGTATAATTTATAAATTATAGCCTATTGTAACTCATTCATATTATGTTGTGTTTGTATTACACAAATCTTTACATCAATCTTTAAAAAATCTGAATGTGAAACACTTCGGACGGAAATGGACGTCCACTAGTTGATTATAATGTTATTATGTACTATAGTCACTAACAAACACAATTTTCGACCTGCTGTCATTGTTATAAAATTTAAATGCTCTATTTCTCCGTACCGTACAAAAAGTTTATTATTCAATTGTAGACCTTGTTATCAAAGTAATAAGATCGACCTCACACGGTAGTCTGCGGCACACCATGCACTAGGGTTGTGCGAGAGCGGGGGCGCGGCGCGGGACGTGGCTCAGGGCTGGCCGATACGACGCTCTCTTTTAGTGACAGCCCTGACTCTGAAGACGCTACGGATGGCGCCCGCAAAGACTGCAGGGTTGTCGCATTGCTCATCTGTAAATATTAGCATAGAATATTATTAAGTGTTTAAACACACCATGCCGAAGTTCCGCGGCGGAAGTTCGGCATGATTACGTCAGCAATGTCAAATGCATACAATATAACGCGACGGAATTTCGGCATGGTGATGACTGTGTCATCGGTAATTTAAAATACATCGCAGACACTTAGTAAATGTGACACCATCAATTTTGTATTGTATTTCTTTATAATATTATGCTTTGCATTTCAGTACTTTACATTGTAACCGTTCAATACTACCAATAAAAATGTGATCGGTAGGTCCGTGACGTAAAAAATGTTGCCACGATCAAAGCACAGAAAATGTGTAGGAGATAATATTAGAATATGAGAATTGATAGCAGCGGGACTCTTTCTTCTTATCACGTGCGCGTCATGTGTACGTAACACGTCGCGATGGGCGTGGCCTGCATATGCAGCAAGTCACGGTACTTTTAAGTGTTACTTTCTACTGTTTTAGTTACTTAACGCTTATTTGGTTGCCATAAAGATTAAGGCCTGCTTGTTCGGTAGTTTGTAAAATTTTTAGAGTCACTAAAATATATTTAGTTTTATTAGTGTTACTCTTATTTATTTGACATAGAGGTTACATACCGTGTTTGTGGGCGGGGCTTGCTTATTTGGCAGGTCGCGATACTCGTAGAGATCAGCGCGCGAAGACGTCTCCACGCCGCGGTCCAACTCCGGTACCAAGAAAACATCACCGCCGTAGTGTCGATCCGTCTCTCTGTAATGTTATCGAGTTTTTTTATTAGAGGACTCGTATAATACGACGTAAAAGCGACCGCACATTTGTACGAGGTTTCACATCAATTCATAGTCATACTTTCTAAAATGCGGCGCGTTCGGCGCGTGCGTGCTGATAAATGTGCGATCACTTTAGAGTGCGGCCCTTTTTTCCATACATTTGTGACAGGCAAATCTTAAAACTGTATGGAATATTCCAATGTGCGAATGCCAATGCATGCTATAGATGTCCATTGCAATATTGTCTTGTATTACAAGAATTATAGTCATTTAAGTTATAAGGCAAATAATAGCATAAAAACTTAACTTGGCAAATATTAAAAAATAATTTACCCGAACAGACTGAAGTAACGATGATATAAAATAACACGTGCAATATAAGTGAAACAACAGTTTAATAAGCGTGTGTTTAGTATATTATGATAGTAAATTCACATACATGGCCGGTATTAGTTTCCACTTAGGAGGTATAGCCCTGCGACAAATTATTAGTTTAATTAATTTCATATAAGCATTTTGGTAGCAGTAGTTTATCTGTATATATAAAAATTAAATAAGTCTTGAAGCTTCTGCTTCAGATTCTGCTAATTATTTTAAGTAACAATTTAACCAAGAACCATAAAGTTAATTTTTAATTATTATTTTTTTTATACCTCCCCCATCTTTATATTTGTGATACATAAACAAACTCTATAATAATTGTTAGTGTTACCAGACTATCTTTATAAATAACGAGCCGGCAAGTGACGCAGTCAATCGTAATTCGCATATCACTGGCCAACTGGCAATTGTATGTGGTTACCTCTTAGCATTCCGCCACAACAGGCAGCAGAGAACAAGGACTATGAGCACGAGGCACGCGCTCGACACCGACCAGAACGCGATCTGCAGCGGCTGCTTCGGCTCCCACCAGTACTGAAATATATCACATACCACTGAGACACGATGGTCGATAGGGCCCGCATGTGGGGTGCGGGAGATTTCTGAAACGCATGCCACGACCAATGACAATGCGCCATTAGTTGTCAATTAGTTGTCATAGACTCCCCGCATGCTGGATACCGTACGAGTTAACGACTAATGAAAATGCGCCCTAAAGTCCAGTCCACCCATTAGGGGAGAAAAATTTTGATGTTGACCTTGGGGTCAATTTAGACCGCAACGCGATGCGTAGATGTATTTCTAAATTTGTATTGAATTGACAGATTTGCAGACGTCTCATCCTGTTGAAGTTTGTCAATTGGCTTATAATTAACTGATCACCAGAAATAGTAACATTTCAGAGACAAAAATAGTAAACGATCACCAAAATACAGACCACCATTTTAATGTAAAATGATAACCAAAGATTTAACATCTTAAAACCAAAAATAGTTAATGATCACCAAAATAAGTAAATTAACACCAACATTATACTAGCATTTTAATGTAAAATGATCACCAAAATTAGTAAATGATCACCAACATTATACTGGCATTTTAATGTAAAATGATCACCAAAGATTTATTATCTCGCTTTGGTTACGTGCATACGTTAGGTTGACGGCGAGGCAAAAGGCGATAAGCTATGTCCACATTATGCAATTTCATCTTCAATTTTCGTCATCTTCTTTTTATTCAACTTTCGTTTAGCATATTCAATAATTGAATGCCTCAAAATTCACCCGCGTTGAAAGAAAAGTGTCATAGCGAGCGCTACGATTTCAACGCGCGTCACGGGCATGCCTCACGTTCGCTGTTGACTGCGCTATAACGCATGCCCTTGATGAACAAAAAAAGGCCCAGTGTGGACAAAGCTATACGGTGACGATTCCTTTCCGAGTTGATATGTGTGCTGTGACAGATAATATTATGTGGGGCTTACATTGAAGTAATTAATATTCTCTGAGTGCAGTAAGAGTTGCTGAAACAAAATTTCGCGTTACTCGTGCTTAAATTACAGTTTTGAAGCGTCTCAACTAACTCTTAAAATTAAACTTAGTTATAAGAAAACACAATAAAAGTTATTAATGTTTATTATTACTAACTGGCAGTAAAATCAGTTCACAACTTTTAAAATTGTAAAATCTACATAAATACTTGTAAATGTAAACATTAAACATACATCAAAGGTACAATTTGGACGGACAATTGACGATCACAAACATTTACTAAAGTATTACTAAGAAGCAACATACATTTGGAATAACCATTAAAAATTGTAGATTGCAATACACAGTGAATAATATTACAAGGACTATTTGCATTTGTCTGGTGTATTGGAAAAGTTACAAAGCCAGCGGATCTTGAATAGTATAAGCTGCGTAGATATCTGTATTAGTAAAAGAAGGTTTGGCGGTTGGTAATAATAGTATCTAGGACCTACCTATTTTCGATCGTTTATACCTATTATAGGTATAAACGATCGGATTGTTAAAAGTTCAGTTTACTTATACATAATTTAACCACTGCTTAAACGCTTACCTTTGCCCGTGATTACTACATGAAAACATTATGTTATTCATATAAAATTATTGTTACTATAGCTATTCCAAATGTATGTAACTTCTATAATTGCACTTAATTCATTATAAATATATTTTACTCTGGTTTCCAGATCTTAAACTAAACAGTAAATGATTTCTTAAATAAGTATAATTAGAATAATATAGTTAGTAAATGTCGTGAAATAACTATAAGAAAACATTAAAAATAATAAAAGCGATTGAAAGCTAAGGCCAGGCACAATAATCTAACCAATATATTAATTAATATGTTTTATTTTACAATATAGCTACCTAAAAGTGCATTTAAATAATTTCCTCGCCGGAAAGCTAACTATTTAGAAAAATAAGCGTAAAATTAGTATAGCTTTTTATGAAAAAACCTGACTACTTTGATGTGTCATTTTTACAACTGCGTTAAATCCCAAGCTCAAAACTGACAAGTGGACTAAAAAGGCAAAAAACCTGACTCTTCATTCTGACTAACCGCCGTACTCAAAGTCATTTAATTATGACAGAGTTTGACAGATAATGTATGGGGCTTATGTCAAAATTTTGAATTTATTACATTTAAGTAATTAATGTTCCACTCTGAGTGGGGCAGTAAGTCAGATAAAATTAAAAATATATTTGATCGATTTACATAATATTATTATAGGGCATTTACCCCGACACAATCGAGAATAGAGTCAACTGAACTATTAAGTCAGTAAGTTTTTTTACCTTACATCTACATTAGCGCCCTATCTTACGGTGGCTCAATTTGTAACTAGTTAGAAGTGAGAAGGTTTTTCGATTGTTAAGTAAGTTGAACGCGATATCGATTTTAAAAATAATATCTATTTTTTATTGAAAGCGAATTAGTTTCATGAAGGCCACTGTGTGTTTAAAATAAGCGATTGTATAAAATAGAACCACTAACCTATACTACCTGTACATTATGTAAATCTACATTGTGCCTAAAATAAGTCATTATTCAGTCTGTAATTTGTCTATTCTATGGCAACTTCGTAAGCTATGGTATATGCATACAGTTCTACAATATTTGTTAATATCGGAATGTATTTGAGACGTGGTAGAAAAATTGTATGAATACAACATTGTTCTAATATAAGAAAAACCTAGCTGAGATCTAACATAACACTTTTTTAATTATTTACATTTCAAGTTAGTTTTGTCATCGCTATACATAAACTGACAAATAGTACGAGTATAATTTATAAATTATAGCCTATTGTAACTCATTCATATTATGTTGTGTTTGTATTACACAAATCTTTACATCAATCTTTAAAAAATCTGAATGTGAAACACTTCGGACGGAAATGGACGTCCACTAGTTGATTATAATGTTATTATGTACTATAGTCACTAACAAACACAATTTTCGACCTGCTGTCATTGTTATAAAATTTAAATGCTCTATTTCTCCGTACCGTACAAAAAGTTTATTATTCAATTGTAGACCTTGTTATCAAAGTAATAAGATCGACCTCACACGGTAGTCTGCGGCACACCATGCACTAGGGTTGTGCGAGAGCGGGGGCGCGGCGCGGGACGTGGCTCAGGGCTGGCCGATACGACGCTCTCTTTTAGTGACAGCCCTGACTCTGAAGACGCTACGGATGGCGCCCGCAAAGACTGCAGGGTTGTCGCATTGCTCATCTGTAAATATTAGCATAGAATATTATTAAGTGTTTAAACACACCATGCCGAAGTTCCGCGGCGGAAGTTCGGCATGATTACGTCAGCAATGTCAAATGCATACAATATAACGCGACGGAATTTCGGCATGGTGATGACTGTGTCATCGGTAATTTAAAATACATCGCAGACACTTAGTAAATGTGACACCATCAATTTTGTATTGTATTTCTTTATAATATTATGCTTTGCATTTCAGTACTTTACATTGTAACCGTTCAATACTACCAATAAAAATGTGATCGGTAGGTCCGTGACGTAAAAAATGTTGCCACGATCAAAGCACAGAAAATGTGTAGGAGATAATATTAGAATATGAGAATTGATAGCAGCGGGACTCTTTCTTCTTATCACGTGCGCGTCATGTGTACGTAACACGTCGCGATGGGCGTGGCCTGCATATGCAGCAAGTCACGGTACTTTTAAGTGTTACTTTCTACTGTTTTAGTTACTTAACGCTTATTTGGTTGCCATAAAGGTTAAGGCCTGCTTGTTCGGTAGTTTGTAAAATTTTTAGAGTCACTAAAATATATTTAGTTTTATTAGTGTTACTCTTATTTATTTGACATAGAGGTTACATACCGTGTTTGTGGGCGGGGCTTGCTTATTTGGCAGGTCGCGATACTCGTAGAGATCAGCGCGCGAAGACGTCTCCACGCCGCGGTCCAACTCCGGTACCAAGAAAACATCACCGCCGTAGTGTCGATCCGTCTCTCTGTAATGTTATCGAGTTTTTTTATTAGAGGACTCGTATAATACGACGTAAAAGCGACCGCACATTTGTACGAGGTTTCACATCAATTCATAGTCATACTTTCTAAAATGCGGCGCGTTCGGCGCGTGCGTGCTGATAAATGTGCGATCACTTTAGAGTGCGGCCCTTTTTTCCATACATTTGTGACAGGCAAATCTTAAAACTGTATGGAATATTCCAATGTGCGAATGCCAATGCATGCTATAGATGTCCATTGCAATATTGTCTTGTATTACAAGAATTATAGTCATTTAAGTTATAAGGCAAATAATAGCATAAAAACTTAACTTGGCAAATATTAAAAAATAATTTACCCGAACAGACTGAAGTAACGATGATATAAAATAACACGTGCAATATAAGCGAAACAACAGTTTAATAAGCGTGTGTTTAGTATATTATGATAGTAAATTCACATACATGGCCGGTATTAGTTTCCACTTAGGAGGTATAGCCCTGCGACAAATTATTAGTTTAATTAATTTCATATAAGCATTTTGGTAGCAGTAGTTTATCTGTATATATAAAAATTAAATAAGTCTTGAAGCTTCTGCTTCAGATTCTGCTAATTATTTTAAGTAACAATTTAACCAAGAAGCATAAAGTTAATTTTTAATTATTATTTTTTTTATACCTCCCCCATCTTTATATTTGTGATACATAAACAAACTCTATAATAATTGTTAGTGTTACCAGACTATCTTTATAAATAACGAGCCGGCAAGTGACGCAGTCAATCGTAATTCGCATATCACTGGCCAACTGGCAATTGTATGTGGTTACCTCTTAGCATTCCGCCACAACAGGCAGCAGAGAACAAGGACTATGAGCACGAGGCACGCGCTCGACACCGACCAGAACGCGATCTGCAGCGGCTGCTTCGGCTCCCACCAGTACTGAAATATATCACATACCACTGAGACACGATGGTCGATAGGGCCCGCATGTGGGGTGCGGGAGATTTCTGAAACGCATGCCACGACCAATGACAATGCGCCATTAGTTGTCAATTAGTTGTCATAGACTCCCCGCATGCTGGATACCGTACGAGTTAACGACTAATGAAAATGCGCCCTAAAGTCCAGTCCACCCATTAGGGGAGAAAAATTTAGATGTTGACCTTGGGGTCAATTTAGACCGCAACGCGATGCGTAGATGTATTTCTAAATTTGTATTGAATTGACAGATTTGCAGACGTCTCATCCTGTTGAAGTTTGTCAATTGGCTTATAATTAACTGATCACCAGAAATAGTAACATTTCAGAGACAAAAATAGTAAACGATCACCAAAATACAGACCACCATTTTAATGTAAAATGATAACCAAAGATTTAACATCTTAAAACCAAAAATAGTTAATGATCACCAAAATAAGTAAATTAACACCAACATTATACTAGCATTTTAATGTAAAATGATCACCAAAATTAGTAAATGATCACCAACATTATACTGGCATTTTAATGTAAAATGATCACCAAAGATTTATTATCTCGCTTTGGTTACGTGCATACGTTAGGTTGACGGCGAGGCAAAAGGCGATAAGCTGCAATGTGTGGCTTAGGGGAGACTGTTAAAAGATGTGTTTAGTTGAAATAATGTTTAATAACTGAACTTAATCACTACTTAACCTACCTTATATAGGGGGGAGGTGAGACACACACTACACCTCCCCCGTTTTTTTTGGAAAAAAAAATACTTACACTAGATATTTTTTTTATAAAATACTTAATGTTACTAAAATACTTAATGTTACTAAATTCGTAAGTACTTAACAAATATATATTTTTATAAAATTTTGCTTTATTTCTTATTTTACTAAAAACTACAATATTATCTAAACATTTCAAAATTTATCTCTAACCATTTTTATATTCTAAATAACAATAAATACAAATCTGTGCTGCGTTTTTTAATGGCATTTTAATTTATTTGCAGTAATGGGTGGTTGATGATGTAAATTTTTAATACACAAAAATATTAAGTAATAATAAACATTTTCTAACTACATATTTTAATAAAACTTTTTCACATGGTTACTTTCTTTAGTTTTTTTTTACACCCTTTAAAATAATATAAACTCTATTTTTCCCTTACTCGACATTAACTGATGAACCTCTATAAGACGTCTTTCGTTATCACTTATCAAGTTATCACACAAAATCAATATTTTTTTTTATCATTCTAAATTCATTTTTAAATATTCAACCTTATTACTAGCCTCATATTTATAATTTTACTCATTAATTATTAACTTATCCATATTTTACTAATTTCCTTGATTAGTGGACTGGCCAGTCACTTTTATACATTTAAAATTGTTACCTTAATTCATTAGCTCTTAACTCTTTTTGTCATTTTTCATGCATGCATGCCTATTCATTTATTTATATTATTTTTTAACATTACTGGTACATTTTATTTTTATAATATTTTTATTTATAGTCGACTCTTTTATTTATTTTAATGGTACATATTTATTTTTTAATATACTTCATGTGCGCACTTTTATTTGGTACAATACATTTATATTTTATACAACATTAAACGGGACTTTTTTTAAGACTAACCCACAAAACAAAAAAAAATGTCTCCAACCATTTTACTTAAATGAAGGATTGTTCCCGCCGAGCATGCTCTAAGTACCATTTACTTTTGTACCATTTTGTACCATATTTAATACCAAGGTTCTTTTAAGGCTACTTGACCTCCAACTATTCTCACAGAGAAAACTCGTTTACAACGTGATCGAATGAAGGATTCCCTTGCGTATTTTTTTTTTTTAATGCTCTCGGCATTTTATTTATTTCTCGACGATACGTAGCATTTAAGCTAGAATTTTATAATGCTCTATGGCATTTTTAAACCTATTCTATACCTATGCCTATCAAAATACCCATTCCATAATTTTATGCAATCATTATTTAAAATATTCTTAACTATTGGGTGATCAGGCCAACAGCTACCAAACATTTTAAACATTGATGCAACTCTATCGCCCTAAAAACAATCCTTTTCAATCAAATACCTTCTATAACACTAAAACCCTTATTCCTAACTTCAAAATAACCATTTCTATACCTAAATAATAGCTTTTAGCTACTTTGCAAATCAAATATCACATTCCTAATCCTTTCTCACAATAATAATAGTACGTCATATCTCGTATGAACGTACATATTTTTAAGTAAATCCGTGTAAGTCATATCCAGTGTAATTTCTCAGTAAATGTAGCTAATCAACTTACTTAAAGTAGTTAAAAAGAATTTAATACATTTCCAAGAATTATCTCTCCTTTTCTCTATTTCATAACTTCACATAAAACATAGTTTTCAATTTATATTATATGCTGAACTTTCTTTAATAACACGCTTCGTACGAAATATAATATTATTTTCTTTGTTTTTCTCACTCTACTTTTTCTAAAATATTTTACTGTAAGATATAGATACAAAGTAACCATGGAACCAAATCAATTTTTTTAAATCATTTTTAATAATAATTAACTTCTTAAATCTTACTGAAATTAATTGGGTTGGAAAACATAGCAACATAACATTCCATAAAAATCCTAACATCCTAATCCCCACTTAATTAATTTTACTACTATTTCTTTTTAAAAATGCCTCTTTTGTCTATAAATAAAATATTTAAGTCATTAATGTTTATTATTCTTTATAATTATTATTGTTTCTTTAATTACAAAATTATTCATTAATAACTTCTAAGTTCGAATTTAATTGAATTGATGTAGGTACGTAGCAACATTACTTTTATATTAATCACTTTATTAAATCATCACCTTTTTGTAAATTTTTATTAAAGTTAATTAAATGCACCTATTATTAAAGTTACTTAAAATGCGCCTCCTATCCTTTAGATTTTAAAAATATTATATTATTTTTATCAAGTATAAATTATATCTATTTTTTTTTCTTTATATTATGTAATAACTAATAAAGTTATTGGCACACCTTTTTCAGTTGTTGTTTAATTTAAAAAAAGTCATAAATTTACACAAAAAATAAAGCAACGTAAGTAGGTACGGTACAATTATTTAAGAACTATTGAAAATATGACATACTTATTTTAAAAAAAATTTATAGGTACTTAAGTACTTAATTTGGAAAAAGCAGACTTAAATTTTTTTTATTATAAAGTACAAAATTTTGTAAAATTTAAAAAAATAATCTTAAACTACCTAATTTGGAATCAATTACTTTTGAAATAAAATTTAGAATCAACTATTTGAAATGAATTAAAATAAACTATTTGACAGCGACTACAAAAAAAATCAGAAAATTAAATGTTGTAAGTATCTTATACAAAGTTAACTTTATTTTATTAAGCTAGTTTTATATTTTATTTAAAAGCATACACATTGTTAAACTATTAGTTCTAAAAATTTAATAAAACTCATGTCCTGGAATGCATGCTAATTACGATTGTAAGTTTGGCAACAATTACTGGAATTAAATTACTGGAATCATATTCAAACATACTCGCAAATATGGACTGCGCTTACATGACATATTTGGATGCATAAACTCATTGCATCATGTTTCTTTGTACCAAAATATAATATGATGCATGAAATGTTTTGATATTATTATGCGAAACCAAAATAATATGATGATCTCATTTGGACCTGGGTGGTCCAAATGAGATCATCATATTATTTTGGTATTGTAAAATGATTATAAACTGTACTGTAAATATTAATTAGATTTTTGACAACTGTGACACAAAATAAAAATATTTTGCATTTTCACAAATAACAACAAAATAAATTTAACATATTCTTAGTTTTTAATCTAGTGACCCATTTGAAACTTTTACTGCCTTTACCAAGAATTCGAAGAAAAAAAAAATAGATAATACGTGACACAAAATAAAGAATGAAACTATTAGTACTATTGAATTTGAAGAGAATATTATAATAATTTAGCTAATTAAGTGCAACGACACTTTAAATTATGTTGATTTGTAGAAAGAAAAAAAAATCGTAAAGTTTTTAGTAATTTATACCTTTTTAAGCAATCTATGTTGATTAAAATTATTTGAACAAAAATTATACTTGGTACAACCCTATGAATAAAATATATTTAAACGAACAAACAAGCTACTCCTTTTTGTAAAGTCGGTTATAAGAAATAACAGCTACTTACATTTCATTGCGCGAATGCTGAGTTGGCACCGCGGACATTTGACGCTTTTCCCGCAAAGGTGTTGCATACCGTGGAAACTTACCTGAGTTGTTACCTACCTGTTTTAACCAACTGCGCATAATATTCGATTAGTTATGAGTTGCTATGTATTCCTATATTCCAAAAAAAAAATTAACAATCCTTCATCTCTACAAAATTACCATTGTCCTACAGTCTACACAATTTCCTATTTTTTCAATTCTTTTGTCATACTACACATAGTATTTAATAATTATTATACTGTAAACACACTTTTAAAACAAAATATTATTGTACTACATATACCAAAACTTATTTCATAGAAAAATTCATCGTCAACACCCTATTTTTAAAATTTCTAAGTTTTGCTTTATTACACAATAACAGCACCAAAACACGTTTTATTTTAGAATATTATTCCAATTAACATTATTTTCTATTTAAAATTAATTTTTCTTTTGACATTATTTTCTTTAAACTTTTAAATGAACTTATCTTCCAATATCTAAATATTTTACAAGTTGCTAAGTTGCAGAATAATACCATTATTTATTTATTTTTACTCTAAAAACATTAAACCAGACACGTAATCTCCAAAAAATAAATCTTTTCCAAAAATAATGCAGAATAATTTGATAATACCTATTAAATCAATTAAAACAAAATTAACATGCAAAAAAAAAAAAAAAACTTACTAAAATGTCTTAAATATCAACTGCAACTATTTTGAAGATTTCAATTAGTCAGATATAATTGTAAAACATAATATATTATGAAACTATTACCAATATTATAAATTTCGCAAAAACTTATTTATTTCTCATAGCAATCTGACTTTCCATTAATTAATTAACTGTTAATTTATAATTTTACTTATTTTTTACAGAAATCTTTATTTCTAGAAATTAAATTACTTGTATTCAAAATATTTAAAATCAAAATATTATTTACTCAATTAATAATACATTTTATACCTTTTACGTTTTATGGTTATAATTTTTTCTTATATATTTTGTTAAATTGCTTAAAATTATATTTTATTTTTCTAAACGGAACTTTCTATGTAATTTTCATATCAAAATAAAATTTAAATTTAGACATAAATTGTAACATAATTACTTACTAATTTTATACATACCGCTGCAGTTACAAATAAGACATATTATAATTTATTTTTATATTTAAATTTAGACAAAATAACTTCAATCGCATTTTTCTATCCTCTTCTTTCTGTTCTCCCGGCTGCATCCACTTCCGACACGAACATCTCCCGGCCGCCTGCTCTACATTCCTCTCATCCGACTCCAACATCTCCCGGCTGCCAGCATATTCCACTCATTTGACACCATCAACTCCCGGCTGCCAGCTTTGCATCTCCACACCAAAATTTTGATTTTTCTTCAGACAGTTTTTTTTTAGCAACTTTTAGTTTTCGGTTTCATATTATTATATTATTCTTCTTGCAACTTTCCATTTTCTGTAATTTAATTTTGTGTTTAAATTCTGATTACAATTTTTTTTTATTTTTCACTGAGTCTATTATGAGTTTTATATTATATTTATATTTCCGCTTCTTACACATTTGTATTTATCTTTTTTTAAGTCTCTTGTCTCTACACTATTTACTTATTTTTAAACCTACATAATATTTTTACTCACTAACGGCCGTTTAGTTCATTTTTACCACTATAATTTGTCCATAGTCACAATTAAATTTCACTTTTGATTACAGTTTTTTTTTAAATATTTCACTTAAAAGTCTTATTATTTTTAAATCACTAAACTATATTCACATTCCCTGTACCCGGTGCGCAGCGCTGCCGCAAGGCAGCACTGGCAGGGTCGCCATGCAATGTGTGGCTTAGGGGAGACTGTTAAAAGATGTGTTTAGTTGAAATAATGTTTAATAACTGAACTTAATCACTACTTAACCTACCTTATATAGGGGGGAGGTGAGACACACACTACAAAGCTATGTCCACATTATGCAATTTCATCTTCAATTTTCGTCATCTTTTTATTCAACTTTCGTTTAGCATATTCAATAATTGAATGCCTCAAAATTCACCCGCGTTGAAAGAAAAGTGTCATAGCGAGCGCTACGATTTCAACGCGCGTCACGGGCATGCCTCACGTTCGCTGTTGACTGCGCTATAACGCATGCCCTTGATGAACAAAAAAAGGCCCAGTGTGGACAAAGCTATACGGTGACGATCCCTTTCCGAGTTGATATGTGTGCTGTGACAGATAATATTATGTGGGGCTTACATTGAAGTAATTAATATTCTCTGAGTGCAGTAAGAGTTGCGCAAAACAAAATTTCGCGTTACTCGTGCTTAAATTACAGTTTTGAAGCGTCTCAACTAACTCTTAAAATTAAACTTAGTTATAAGAAAACACCATAAAAGTTATTAATGTTTATTATTACTAACTGGCAGTAAAATCAGTTCACAACTTTTAAAATTGTAAAATCTACATAAATACTTGTAAATGTAAACATTAAACATACATCAAAGGTACAATTTGGACGGACAATTGACGATCACAAACATTTACTAAAGTATTACTAAGAAGCAACATACATTTGGAATAACCATTAAAAATTGTAGATTGCAATACACAGTGAATAATATTACAAGGACTAAGTATAATTGTATTTGTCTGGTGTATTGGAAAAGTTACACGATAGACAAAGCCAGCGGATCTTGAATAGTTATAAGCTGCGTAGATATCTGTGTTAGTAAAAGGTTTGGCTGTTGGTAATAATAGTATCTAGGACCTACCTATTTTCGATCCTTTATTTTTCGAGGATTTATACCTATTATAGGTATAAACGATCGGGTTGTTAAAAGTTCAGTTTACTTATACATAATTTAACCACCGCTTAAACGCTTACCTTTGCCCGTGATTACTACATGAAAACATTATGTTATTCATATAAAATTATTGTTACTATAGCTATTCCAAATGTATGTAACTTCTATAATTGCACTTAATTCATTATAAATATATTTTACTCTGGTTTCCAGATCTTAAACTAAACAGTAAATGATTTCTTAAATAAGTATAATTAGAATAATATAGTTAGTAAATGTCGTGAAATAACTATAAGAAAACATTAAAAATAATAAAAGCGATTGAAAGCTAAGGCCAGGCACAATAATCTAACCAATATATTAATTAATATGTTTTATTTTACAATATAGCTACCTAAAAGTGCATTTAAATAATTTCCTCGCCGGAAAGCTAACTATTTAGAAAAATAAGCGTAAAATTAGTATAGCTTTTTATGAAAAAACCTGACTACTTTGATGTGTCATTTTTACAACTGCGTTAAATCCCAAGCTCAAAACTGACAAGTGGACTAAAAAGGCAAAAAACCTGACTCTTCATTCTGACTAACCGCCGTACTCAAAGTCATTTAATTATGACAGAGTTTGACAGATAATGTATGGGGCTTATGTCAAAATTTTGAATTTATTACATTTAAGTAATTAATGTTCCACTCTGAGTGGGGCAGTAAGTCAGATAAAATTAAAAATATATTTGATCGATTTACATAATATTATTATAGGGCATTTACCCCGACACAATCGAGAATAGAGTCAACTGAACTATTAAGTCAGTAAGTTTTTTTACCTTACATCTACATTAGCGCCCTATCTTACGGTGGCTCAATTTGTAACTAGTTAGACGTGAGAAGGTTTTTCGATTGTTAAGTAAGTTGAACGCGATATCGATTTTAAAAATAATATCTATTTTTTATTGAAAGCGAATTAGTTTCATGAAGGCCACTGTGTGTTTAAAATAAGCGATTGTATAAAATAGAACCACTAACCTATACTACCTGTACATTATGTAAATCTACATTGTGCCTAAAATAAGTCATTATTCAGTCTGTAATTTGTCTATTCTATGGCAACTTCGTAAGCTATGGTATATGCATACAGTTCTACAATATTTGTTAATATCGGAATGTATTTGAGACGTGGTAGAAAAATTGTATGAATACAACATTGTTCTAATATAAGAAAAACCTAGCTGAGATCTAACATAACACTTTTTTAATTATTTACATTTCAAGTTAGTTTTGTCATCGCTATACATAAACTGACAAATAGTACGAGTATAATTTATAAATTATAGCCTATTGTAACTCATTCATATTATGTTGTGTTTGTATTACACAAATCTTTACATCAATCTTTAAAAAATCTGAATGTGAAACACTTCGGACGGAAATGGACGTCCACTAGTTGATTATAATGTTATTATGTACTATAGTCACTAACAAACACAATTTTCGACCTGCTGTCATTGTTATAAAATTTAAATGCTCTATTTCTCCGTACCGTACAAAAAGTTTATTATTCAATTGTAGACCTTGTTATCAAAGTAATAAGATCGACCTCACACGGTAGTCTGCGGCACACCATGCACTAGGGTTGTGCGAGAGCGGGGGCGCGGCGCGGGACGTGGCTCAGGGCTGGCCGATACGACGCTCTCTTTTAGTGACAGCCCTGACTCTGAAGACGCTACGGATGGCGCCCGCAAAGACTGCAGGGTTGTCGCATTGCTCATCTGTAAATATTAGCATAGAATATTATTAAGTGTCTAAACACACCATGCCGAAGTTCCGCGGCGGAAGTTCGGCATGATTACGTCAGCAATGTCAAATGCATACAATATAACGCGACGGAATTTCGGCACGGTGATGACTGTGTCATCGGTAATTTAAAATACATCGCAGACACTTAGTAAATGTGACACCATCAATTTTGTATTGTATTTCTTTATAATATTATGCTTTGCATTTCAGTACTTTACATTGTAACCGTTCAATACTACCAATAAAAATGTGATCGGTAGGTCCGTGACGTAAAAAATGTTGCCACGATCAAAGCACAGAAAAAGTGTAGGAGATAATATTAGAATATGAGAATTGATAGCAGCGGGACTCTTTCTTCTTATCACGTGCGTGTCATGTGTACGTAACACGTCGCGATGAGTGGCCTGCATATGCAGCAAGTCACGGTACTTTTAAGTGTTACTTTCTACTGTTTTACTTACTTTACGCTTATTTGGTTGCCATAAATGTTAAGGCCTGCTTGTTCGGTAGTTTGTAAAATTTTTAGAGTCACTAAAGTATATTTAGTTTTATTAGTGTTACTCTTATTTATTTGACATAGAGGTTACATACCGTGTTTGTGGGCGGGGCTTGCTTATTTGGCAGGTCGCGATACTCGTAGAGATCAGCGCGCGAAGACGTCTCCACGCCGCGGTCCAACTCCGGTACCAAGAAAACATCACCGCCGTAGTATCGATCCGTCTCTCTGTAATGTTATCGAGTTTTTTTATTAGAGGACTCGTATAATAAGACGTAAAAGCGACCGCACATTTGTACGAGGTTTCACATCATTTCATAGTCATACTTTCTAAAATGCGGCGCGTTCGGCGCGTGCGTGCTGATAAATGTGCGATCACTTTAGAGTGCGGCCCTTTTTTCCATACATTTGTGACAGGCAAATCTTAAAACTGTATGGAATATTCCAATGTGCGAATGCCAATGCATGCTATAGATGTCCATTGCAATACGAGTATTGTCTTGTATTACAAGAATTATAGTCATTTAAGTTATAAGGCAAATAATAGCATAAAAACTTAATTTAGCAAATATGAATGTAAAGATAATTCATAGCAATTTACCCGAACAGACTGAAGTAACGATGATATAAAATAACACGTGCAATATAAGCGAAACAACAGTTTAATAAGCGTGTGTTTAGTATATTATGTTAGTAAATTCACATACATGGCCGGTATTAGTTTCCACTTAGGAGGTATAGCCCTGCGACAAATTATTAGTTTAATTAATTTCATATAAGCATTTTGGTAGCAGTAGTTTATCTGTATATATAAAAATTAAATAAGTCTTGAAGCTTCTGCTTCAGATTCTGCTAATTATTTTAAGTAACAATTTAACCAAGAACTATAGAGTTAATTTTTAATTATTATTTTTTTATACCTCCCCCATCTTTATATTTGTGATACATAAACAAACTCTATAATAATTGTTAGTGTTACCAGACTATCTTTATAAATAACGAGCCGGCAAGTGACGCAGTCAATCGTAATTCGCATATCACTGGCCAACTGGCAATTGTATGTGGTTACCTCTTAGCATTCCGCCACAACAGGCAGCAGAGAACAAGCAGGACTATGAGCACGAGGCACGCGCTCGACACCGACCAGAACGCGATCTGCAGCGGCTGCTTCGGCTCCCACCAGTACTGAAATATATCACATACCACTGAGACACATTATAAGTAATGACGCATTTTCACTGGTCGATAGGGCCCGCATGTGGGGTGCGGGAGATTTCTGAAACGCATGCCACGACCAATGACAATGCGCCATTAGTTGTCAATTAGTTGTCATAGACTCCCCGCATGCTGGATACCGTACGAGTTAACGACTAATGAAAATGCGCCCTAAAGTCCAGTCCACCCATTAGGGGAGAAAAATTTAGATGTTGACCTTGGGGTCAATTCAGACCGCAACGCGATGCGTAGATGTATTTCTAAATTTGTATTGAATTGACAGATTTGCAGACGTCTCATCCTATTGAAGTTTGTCAATTGGCTTATAATTAACTGATCACCAGAAATAGTAACATTTCACAGACAAAAATAGTAAACGATCACCAAAATACAGACCACCATTTTAATGTAAAATGATAACCAAAGATTTAACATCTTAAAACCAAAAATAGTTAATGATCACCAAAATAAGTAAATGAACACCAACATTATACTAGTATTTTAATGTAAAATGATCACCAAAATTAGTAAATGATCACCAACATTATACTGGCATTTTAATGTAAAATGATGACCAAAGATTTATTATCTCGCTATCCTATTTATGCAAAATGACTCCAAATAAATCATTGTTAAACCAAAAGTAGTAAACGATCACCAAAATTAGTAAATTATCACCAATATTATACGTTAGCATTTTAATGTAAAATTATTAAAATATTTTTATTTAGCAATAGAAAGTCTTAGTAAAAGAGTCCCGTTTGTACGGTGTACCCTTTGGATACGGGACCCTAAAAACGGGACTCTATTACTGAGACTTCGATGTCTGTCCGTCTGTCCGTCCGTCTGACTTTCTCTAGGCTGTATATCAAGAACCGCTCCAGCTAGACTTCTGAAAATTTAACAGATTGTGTATATCTGTTGCCGCTATAACAACAAGTACTAAAAACAAAATAAAATTATTATTTAAGGGGGGCTCCCATACAATAAACGTGATTTTTTTGGCCTTTTTTGCTCGATATCAATAATGGCAACCAGTAGGCACGTTGATATTTTCGCAAAGGCCTTGATTATATGTTGACTTCAATAATTAATAATAATATAAAAAAATAAAGGGAGCTCCCAAGTCCCAACCCATACAAAAACACAATTTTAGGTCTAATTTTGCTCTATAAACGGTACGAAACCCTCTATACGACTCACACTTGGCCGATTATTTTGTTAATGATATGCTTACATTTTTTGTCAATCGTAGTGATTTATTTGGACAGAAATATTGCACTGATTTGCTCACAAGGATTTGGCGATAATTTACTATATTTGGTGATAATTTACTATATTTGGCGGTCATTTACTATATTTGGTGATCATTTACTATATTTGGTGATCATTTACTATATTTGGTGTTCGATTACAATTTAAAGTGTTGTCATGACTAAAACAGCTGGTAGTATTGCAATTTTAGACTTTATTTTTTTTGTTCGCTTGTCAATTCAGTACAAATTTAGAAATCCATCTACGCGTCGCGTACCAGTCTGAATTGACCCTTAGTCGCTTCTCTGTTTTACAAGCACACGAAAATATTAGTACCCCATTTTCACTTACACGTTGTGTTAGCTGGATACTAATAATGCGCGAGTGAAAGATCCAAGCTGTTATAATCAGTGCCCGAATTTATTATCGTAAAGATACCGAGGCGTAGTGGAACCCGAATTTGTTGACTTTAAGGCTTCAGTCTCTAAATCAGCGAGCAGCGGGGCGGGAGCGGTGGCGGCACGTGATAATGTATAGATGAGCTTGAACTTAGCAGACAGCAGACAAAAAAAATATTTGGATAGGGATATCTGCGAGCCCAAGTTTTTAGAGTTAACTAAAGTGATAATTGTGTGTTGTCAAATTATCTAAACATGATAATAAATATATTTTTTTTACAGCTTACGAAAAAATTTTTAAACAAAAAAAAATTTTTGGGAAGCGGAAGGAAGGGAAAGGAAAAAAACCAAATGAAAAAAAATATTCTCATATCTTCATTTTCAAAAGATCTAAACACGATATTTTTCAGAATTTTGATTTTTTAGTTTTTTTTTTTTTTAATTTTGTCCCAAAAATCGTTAAAAACTAAAAAAATAATTGTTTTGTATGGAGTATGGAGTACAAACAAATACAAAACAATGATTTTTTTTTGAGTTTTTGACGATGTTTGGGACAAAATTTAAAAAATCATAAAATAAAGATAATGAATGAACAAACGAAAAAATCAAAATTCTGAAAAATATCATGTTTAGATCTTTTGAAAATTAAGATATGAGAGTTTTTTTTTTTCATTTGGTTTTTTTTTTAACCTTGATATCCGTCGCCAAAAAAAATAAAAAACAAAAATACGGATATCTATCAACTCAGTGACAAAATAAAAAAACAAAAAAATATCATGTTTAGAATGTTGACAGGGAAATACATGATAAATGTTTTTTTTTTACTGATTATTTACAGAGTTATGAGCCCCAGAATGATCAAAATAAAAAATCAAAAAAATAATCGTTATCATCTTTAAAGAACCTAAAATTGAGCATATTTACAAATTTTTATAAATTTTCAACATTTTTTCGTAAGCTGTAAAAAAAAATTATTTATTATCATGTTTAGATAATTTGACAACACACAATTATCACTTTAGTTAACTCTAAAAACTTACGTGGGCTCGCAGATATCCCTATCCAAATATTTTTTTTGTCTGCTGTCTGCTAAGTTCAAGCTCATATTTATATGGATAAGCCGTCTAATACGAGTACGAGCGGGGCGCAGCGTACTAGACAGCTTATCCATATAAATAATCCCTTAGTTTTTGTGTGTAACTTTCATACATTGTCACTAAAATCGAGATTGTAAAATCAACTTATACTGTACCTAGGTATAAGGCGGGTAAGTGGGCACGATTCTCCCAATCACAGTGGGCAGGTAGACCGTCCAGAACGCCAGCTCAGTCTGGCGGTAGTTGAGCTGGATGCTGGAGTTATACGTGGTGTTGAGGTTGAGGTAATGGTAAGTTAGTCATAGTGTACCTCAGTGTAAGGGGGGTAAGTGGGCACAATTCTCCCAATCACAGTCGGCAGGTAGACCGTCCAGAACGCCAGCTCGGTCTGGCGGTAGTTGAGCTGGATGCTGGAGTTGAACGTTGTGTTGAGGTTGAGGTACCGCAGCTGACCCTCCGTCGCCTCTTCGAAGTGAACGCCGAGGATGCGAGCGCGGGTCGGGTTACTGAAACGTGATTTGGGTCATTAAAAAATAATAATACTTAGTTTAAAAAAATACACTATTTTTTATTTACTTACCTTAAAAAAAATAACAAATTATTGCATTGCCATTGGCTCCTAATACGTATACAAAGTTTCGAATTAATCCTTCAAGCCTCATAAGAGCACCGGTGTTCGCGACAACAATAGAATACAATAGCATTTCCAAGAATTCGCGATCGAAGGATTAATTAGACTACTGGAGATAGGGAAATCGTGCTCAAAGATTCCGTTACATACATACAGCCCAAGCTAATAAAAGCGTATTAAAAATTTTGGTCATTCAGTTATGGTAAATATCGATCTTTTTTAAATTTTAAAAACTTATTCATGACATGCTCTTGATAGGAACTGGAACAAACCATTGTAAAATTTGACTGGATGGGCGCATCGTTCGATCGTATACACATACGATCGAACGATGCGCCCTAATGTTTTCACTTTCTTTAGACAATCACGGACTGTTAATTTTGCAGCGATTTGAGTCACAATCCGTGATATACAGTTCTACACTGAGGTTCTACACTTGTAATAAAATTTACTTGTCAATGTAAGTGAAAACATTCTAATATTACTGCAGATAGTCGATAGATGGCGCTTGTATTTAAGAACCGCATATTATTTGTCTTAGAAAAGTAACTTTTATCTAAGGTCGAGCGAAAATACCAACACTAGGTTGATTTCTACCGTGATCAATACATGCCATACATCGATCCGCAAAAGTAAAATAATATAACAGTTTACATACCCGTATCTAGCGAAATCTGAGAACGCCTTCATGAAGAAATGGCTCATATTCCTGTCATTCCCCGTCCAAGCCTGGCGTTCGATTCTCTGTCTTCTTGGGAAGAACTCTTGGTCCATAAACGGGGCTCCAGTTAAGAAGTAATGTTCTATGTCGTGCCCATACTGCCTCCATTCTGGCCAGTTGAAGGATTCCACTGTTGTGTTCAGCACGTACATGTAGACAGGTACTTTCTGTTCAAGCAGCAACTTGACTATCTTGTCTGTGGGCGCTCGGTAGAGGAAGTCGGAGAGCAGCTGAAATAAGTAGATATAGTGTTAAGATATTTGAGATGTCACAGTCATCTGATTAAATTTTGATTGAATAACTAGGCTGAACGTTGAACAGTCGTCATTCAACGTGTAACTAGTTAGCGGACCCCTTTATCCCTTTAGAATAGAGCGAACATGAAATCAGTGGTGATTGAATAGAATAGCATATTAAATGAACAATAATTTATACAGTAAATTATACAAGGTCTGCTTGTCTTTGCTTCAAACATTGTAAGTCACTTGACAGATAAAGACATCTCACCTTGACTAGTTACATGCTACATACATGATATCTTTATGAGTAAGGAGAAAACCGTTTTAAAAGATATTTTGAGCCTAAATCGTCGTATCCTACGAATAGGGGCGCCCTGGTCACTATGGCTTTTTATTTTTATTGCAAAATCGAAATCGGCAGCTCATTATCTATAACCTTCAGTGTAAAAAATAGTAAAAAGTTAATTTTAATAACCAGTAAATTAAGTTTTAAAAAATGCCACATTTGTTAGCTCTTAAATTCCCCGACGAAAAAGGCAACAATCGCTTAAGTGACCGTTTTCTTGGAGTGCGTAAAAGGACGCGCAGGGCGGGGACAAGGCGCTCGCGCCACCCCGCCCTTACTCCGCGAACTCGCGTATGCGTCATTGCACTGTTTCTTGTTTAAATTACTTTGTGTTAATAAGACATATGCTTTAAATTACAATGAAACGGAGAGGACAGAAATTAGCTATGCCTAAAATGAAGCAGGTTGTAATGAAAAACCATTAAAGGAAACACACAGTAAGTACAAAAAATGTTTTATATTCTTAAAAGCAATTACCTTGAAAAAAGACACTATTGTGTCTGTGGCCTTTTTCCACGGAATCGTCTCTTAGTACTAATACTAGGAAATCGTTTGCCCTAATGGCTTTTGTGGCCTTTTTCTATGTACGTAATTTATTTCTTTAATTTTTCTTTAGTTAAACAGTTGTTATTGACAAAATTAGGTATTACATGAATTTGCCTTTTATTTATAAAACATTTCGAAAAGTATATAATTGAAAGTTTATAACGGATTGTTACGATTTTTTTTAAAAAGCCGTAGTGAGCTTTGTGGCTTTTTCCGTAGTATAGAAAAATAGTTAAAGGTTGTGTGCTACAAGAATATTCAAATATAAAATAATATTCTACAGTATAATTTGAGCTTTTTTTGCATTTTCAGGTTCTAGAAAATGAAAACAGTCCCTGGTGCTTGAAGAAAATGAAAAATAAAAGTTTTGTTGTTATTAAAACATTTAGGTAAAGAGCTTTTGGTGTATTGAGAGTGAGTGTATCAAATTGTTTTTAATACACTTCTTGCTTTATTGGACGAACTGTTTAGTAACTGAACGTTCCCAAAATTAAGTACGTCTCTTGTGCTGTGCTGATGCACAGCACCAGAGATGTACTTAAAATTATGTACAAAATGACTGATGATACATCTTAGGTAAAAAATGACCGATGATAAATCATTATATATCATCAGTCATCACACTCTAGCAAAAGCGACACAAGGGATGTCGTATATCGTCTTATTTTAAAAGCATTTCATTTCAAATACAAAATATTGGCATTATCATGCTAAGCTGATGTTGGAGTAGAATAGGCACCGCTCCGTCATATTGTTACTGCTCATACAGTTAAACCAAGAGTCAGCGACAGCCAGACTTTCGTCATTTTATAAAAGCTGAAAGTTTTCCTGTACCTATAATATGCTATAGCAACCTTATATTATAAATAGGAAAGTATGTTTGTTTGTCCTTCCTTCACGGCCTAGCGAAGCTACTTATCGACATGATTTTTGGCATAGACTTAGTTGAAAGAATGAAGAGTAACATAGGCTACTTTTGGTTTTGGAAAAACATCATGTTCCTAAAATATTCGTGTTTTTACGCGATTTTCGAATTCCACGCGACCGAAGCCGGGGGCAAAAGCTAGTAACTCATATAGAGGTAAGAATGGCAAGCAACTATAGAGCTTCGGTCGCGAATACTTTAGGAAGTATCCAGTTTTGAAAGTCTACCGCACCTTCGATAAAATTTAAGGCATTTTTTTCCTAGGGATAACTGCATGAATCTCGTCTCCCACTGCCGGACCCTTTAATGATAGTTGCTTCCTTATACCAGACAACTTATACCAGTTAGTTCCCACTGCCATACCACCTTAAAATGTACTCTTTTGGCATTTCAGGGAAAAATTAAGGGTGTCTGATAGTATACGGTAAGTGTCGAAAATTCCCGACACTTTGAGATGATATTCCAATATTTCCGTAAGAAGTAAAAAAAGAAAAGTGCTTTACACTGTATCGAAGGCTAGGTAGACCTTCAAAACTGGATACTTCCTAAACCCGATCGAAATTCTATAGTTGCTGTTCGTTCATACAGGAAAACTTTCAGCTTTTATAAAATGACAAAAATCTGGCTATCGCTGGCTCTTGGATAATCTAATTGTCATAAAAGTTAACCAATGCTATAGTCAAGAGTAACTAGTCGTTAGGTAAAATGTTATGTATTTGGTAATTTAAAATAGCTGTCATAAAACTGCGAAGTCTTATCACGTCATATACGACTATTTAATTACAAGTTGAAGGAAACCAATAGTTATTGTGATTGCTTTCATGGTCGAGAAATAGAAAACGTTCCTCATTATTAACTTTAAAGTATGTTTTTCCATAATAGAATATTATGGAAAAACATACATTTATATTGTTTTTTAGGGTTCCGTGCCCAAAGGGTAAAGACGGGACCCTATTAATAAGACTTCGATGTCTGTCTGTCTCCAGGCTCTATCTCAAGAACTTTTCAGAGATTGAGTATAGCAACAATTAGTACTAAAAACAAAATAAATTAAATATTTATAGGGGCTCCCATACAACAAACGTCATTTTTTGCTATTTTTCTTTATTTATTATTATTTATTATTATCAGGTAAGCTCTTGAAAAAAGTGTTGCGTTGTATTTATACCTTAATAATTCACGACAAAATTAAACTAAAAAATTAAGGGGGGCTCTCATACAAAAAGCACCAATTTTTGGCTATTTTTCTCTATAATGGTACGGAACCCTTCGTGCGCGAGTCCAACTCCTCCTTCTCCTGTAAAGTAGGGTTTTTGCAATAGCGCCCTTATTCGTAGGATACGACGAAATGTGTGGGCCGAAAAGTCGTTAAAAAGATGGTAAAAAAATCTAAATTTGACTATCCTTTTTACCGCTTTGCGTAATTATTTGATTTGCGTCATCGAGTCAGATCTGTGTGGTTTGTTATATAATAGTGTATTTAACGTCTAAACAAATTTTAAGTTGTTATGTCTATTTTGTCTATGGTATTGTTTACTAACATGTATGTACTGGTCGCAGACGGCGCTGGTGTTGTGCGGCGCGGGGTGGTAGGTGTACATGTAGCGCACCGCCTCGTACACGCCGCGCGGGTTGAGCGTGTAGTTGTACCGCGTCACTAGACAGTAGACAGTACAGCTAGCTACTAACATGTATGTACTGGTCGCGGACGGCGCTGGTGTTGTGCGGCGCGGGGTGGTAGGTGTACATGTAGCGCACCGCCTCGTACACGCCGCGCGGGTTGAGCGTGTAGTTGTACCGCGTCACTAGACAGTAGACAGTACAGCTAGCTACTAACATGTATGTACTGGTCGCGGACGGCGCTGGTGTTGTGCGGCGCGGGGTGGTAGGTGTACATGTAGCGCACCGCCTCGTACACGCCGCGCGGGTTGAGCGTGTAGTTGTACCGCGTCACTAGACAGTAGACAGTACAGCTAGCTACTAACATGTATGTACTGGTCGCGGACGGCGCTGGTGTTGTGCGGCGCGGGGTGGTAGGTGTACATGTAGCGCACCGCCTCGTACACGCCGCGCGGGTTGAGCGTGTAGTTGTACCGCGTCACTAGACAGTAGACAGTAGACAGCTAGCTACTAACATGTATGTACTGGTCGCAGACGGCGCTGGTGTTGTGCGGCGCGGGGTGGTAGGTGTACATGTAGCGCACCGCCTCGTACACGCCGCGCGGGTTGAGCGTGTAGTTGTACCGCGTCACTAGACAGTAGACAGTACAGCTAGCTACTAACATGTATGTACTGGTCGCGGACGGCGCTGGTGTTGTGCGGCGCGGGGTGGTAGGTGTACATGTAGCGCACCGCCTCGTACACGCCGCGCGGGTTGAGCGTGTAGTTGTACCGCGTCACTAGACAGTAGACAGTAGACAGCTAGCTACTAACATGTATGTACTGGTCGCAGACGGCGCTGGTGTTGTGCGGCGCGGGGTGGTAGGTGTACATGTAGCGCACCGCCTCGTACACGCCGCGCGGGTTGAGCGTGTAGTTGTACCGCGTCACTAGACAGTAGACAGTACAGCTAGCTACTAACATGTATGTACTGGTCGCGGACGGCGCTGGTGTTGTGCGGCGCGGGGTGGTAGGTGTACATGTAGCGCACCGCCTCGTACACGCCGCGCGGGTTGAGCGTGTAGTTGTACCGCGTCACTAGACAGTAGACAGTACAGCTAGCTACTAACATGTATGTACTGGTCGCGGACGGCGCTGGTGTTGTGCGGCGCGGGGTGGTAGGTGTACATGTAGCGCACCGCCTCGTACACGCCGCGCGGGTTGAGCGTGTAGTTGTACCGCGTCACTAGACAGTAGACAGTAGACAGCTAGCTACTAACATGTATGTACTGGTCGCGGACGGCGCTGGTGTTGTGCGGCGCGGGGTGGTAGGTGTACATGTAGCGCACCGCCTCGTACACGCCGCGCGGGTTGAGCGTGTAGTTGTACCGCGTCACTAGACAGTAGACAGTACAGCTAGCTACTAACATGTATGTACTGGTCGCGGACGGCGCTGGTGTTGTGCGGCGCGGGGTGGTAGGTGTACATGTAGCGCACCGCCTCGTACACGCCGCGCGGGTTGAGCGTGTAGTTGTACCGCGTCACTAGACAGTAGACAGTAGACAGCTAGCTACTAACATGTATGTACTGGTCGCGGACGGCGCTGGTGTTGTGCGGCGCGGGGTGGTAGGTGTACATGTAGCGCACCGCCTCGTACACGCCGCGCGGGTTGAGCGTGTAGTTGTACCGCGTCACTAGACAGTAGACAGTAGACAGCTAGCTACTAACATGTATGTACTGGTCGCAGACGGCGCTGGTGTTGTGCGGCGCGGGGTGGTAGGTGTACATGTAGCGCACCGCCTCGTACACGCCGCGCGGGTTGAGCGTGTAGTTGTACCGCGTCACTAGACAGTAGACAGTACAGCTAGCTACTAACATGTATGTACTGGTCGCGGACGGCGCTGGTGTTGTGCGGCGCGGGGTGGTAGGTGTACATGTAGCGCACCGCCTCGTACACGCCGCGCGGGTTGAGCGTGTAGTTGTACCGCGTCACTAGACAGTAGACAGTACAGCTAGCTACTAACATGTATGTACTGGTCGCGGACGGCGCTGGTGTTGTGCGGCGCGGGGTGGTAGGTGTACATGTAGCGCACCGCCTCGTACACGCCGCGCGGGTTGAGCGTGTAGTTGTACCGCGTCACTAGACAGTAGACAGTAGACAGCTAGCTACTAACATGTATGTACTGGTCGCGGACGGCGCTGGTGTTGTGCGGCGCGGGGTGGTAGGTGTACATGTAGCGCACCGCCTCGTACACGCCGCGCGGGTTGAGCGTGTAGTTGTACCGCGTCACTAGACAGTAGACAGTAGACAGCTAGCTACTAACATGTATGTACTGGTCGCGGACGGCGCTGGTGTTGTGCGGCGCGGGGTGGTAGGTGTACATGTAGCGCACCGCCTCGTACACGCCGCGCGGGTTGAGCGTGTAGTTGTACCGCGTCACTAGACAGTAGACAGTACAGCTAGCTACTAACATGTATGTACTGGTCGCGGACGGCGCTGGTGTTGTGCGGCGCGGGGTGGTAGGTGTACATGTAGCGCACCGCCTCGTACACGCCGCGCGGGTTGAGCGTGTAGTTGTACCGCGTCACTAGACAGTAGACAGTAGACAGCTAGCTACTAACATGTATGTACTGGTCGCGGACGGCGCTGGTGTTGTGCGGCGCGGGGTGGTAGGTGTACATGTAGCGCACCGCCTCGTACACGCCGCGCGGGTTGAGCGTGTAGTTGTACCGCGTCACTAGACAGTAGACAGTAGACAGCTAGCTACTAACATGTATGTACTGGTCGCGGACGGCGCTGGTGTTGTGCGGCGCGGGGTGGTAGGTGTACATGTAGCGCACCGCCTCGTACACGCCGCGCGGGTTGAGCGTGTAGTTGTACCGCGTCACTAGACAGTAGACAGTACAGCTAGCTACTAACATGTATGTACTGGTCGCGGACGGCGCTGGTGTTGTGCGGCGCGGGGTGGTAGGTGTACATGTAGCGCACCGCCTCGTACACGCCGCGCGGGTTGAGCGTGTAGTTGTACCGCGTCACTAGACAGTAGACAGTAGACAGCTAGCTACTAACATGTATGTACTGGTCGCGGACGGCGCTGGTGTTGTGCGGCGCGGGGTGGTAGGTGTACATGTAGCGCACCGCCTCGTACACGCCGCGCGGGTTGAGCGTGTAGTTGTACCGCGTCACTAGACAGTAGACAGTAGACAGCTAGCTACTAACATGTATGTACTGGTCGCGGACGGCGCTGGTGTTGTGCGGCGCGGGGTGGTAGGTGTACATGTAGCGCACCGCCTCGTACACGCCGCGCGGGTTGAGCGTGTAGTTGTACCGCGTCACTAGACAGTAGACAGTACAGCTAGCTACTAACATGTATGTACTGGTCGCGGACGGCGCTGGTGTTGTGCGGCGCGGGGTGGTAGGTGTACATGTAGCGCACCGCCTCGTACACGCCGCGCGGGTTGAGCGTGTAGTTGTACCGCGTCACTAGACAGTAGACAGTAGACAGCTAGCTACTAACATGTATGTACTGGTCGCGGACGGCGCTGGTGTTGTGCGGCGCGGGGTGGTAGGTGTACATGTAGCGCACCGCCTCGTACACGCCGCGCGGGTTGAGCGTGTAGTTGTACCGCGTCACTAGACAGTAGACAGTAGACAGCTAGCTACTAACATGTATGTACTGGTCGCGGACGGCGCTGGTGTTGTGCGGCGCGGGGTGGTAGGTGTACATGTAGCGCACCGCCTCGTACACGCCGCGCGGGTTGAGCGTGTAGTTGTACCGCGTCACTAGACAGTAGACAGTACAGCTAGCTACTAACATGTATGTACTGGTCGCGGACGGCGCTGGTGTTGTGCGGCGCGGGGTGGTAGGTGTACATGTAGCGCACCGCCTCGTACACGCCGCGCGGGTTGAGCGTGTAGTTGTACCGCGTCACTAGACAGTAGACAGTAGACAGCTAGCTACTAACATGTATGTACTGGTCGCGGACGGCGCTGGTGTTGTGCGGCGCGGGGTGGTAGGTGTACATGTAGCGCACCGCCTCGTACACGCCGCGCGGGTTGAGCGTGTAGTTGTACCGCGTCACTAGACAGTAGACAGTAGACAGCTAGCTACTAACATGTATGTACTGGTCGCGGACGGCGCTGGTGTTGTGCGGCGCGGGGTGGTAGGTGTACATGTAGCGCACCGCCTCGTACACGCCGCGCGGGTTGAGCGTGTAGTTGTACCGCGTCACTAGACAGTAGACAGTAGACAGCTAGCTACTAACATGTATGTACTGGTCGCGGACGGCGCTGGTGTTGTGCGGCGCGGGGTGGTAGGTGTACATGTAGCGCACCGCCTCGTACACGCCGCGCGGGTTGAGCGTGTAGTTGTACCGCGTCACTAGACAGTAGACAGTACAGCTAGCTACTAACATGTATGTACTGGTCGCGGACGGCGCTGGTGTTGTGCGGCGCGGGGTGGTAGGTGTACATGTAGCGCACCGCCTCGTACACGCCGCGCGGGTTGAGCGTGTAGTTGTACCGCGTCACTAGACAGTAGACAGCTAGCTACTAACATGTATGTACTGGTCGCAGACGGCGCTGGTGTTGTGCGGCGCGGGGTGGTAGGTGTACATGTAGCGCACCGCCTCGTACACGCCGCGCGGGTTGAGCGTGTAGTTGTACCGCGTCACTAGACAGTAGACAGTAGACAGCTAGCTACTAACATGTATGTACTGGTCGCGGACGGCGCTGGTGTTGTGCGGCGCGGGGTGGTAGGTGTACATGTAGCGCACCGCCTCGTACACGCCGCGCGGGTTGAGCGTGTAGTTGTACCGCGTCACTAGACAGTAGACAGTAGACAGCTAGCTACTAACATGTATGTACTGGTCGCGGACGGCGCTGGTGTTGTGCGGCGCGGGGTGGTAGGTGTACATGTAGCGCACCGCCTCGTACACGCCGCGCGGGTTGAGCGTGTAGTTGTACCGCGTCACTAGACAGTAGACAGCTAGCTACTAACATGTATGTACTGGTCGCAGACGGCGCTGGTGTTGTGCGGCGCGGGGTGGTAGGTGTACATGTAGCGCACCGCCTCGTACACGCCGCGCGGGTTGAGCGTGTAGTTGTACCGCGTCACTAGACAGTAGACAGTAGACAGCTAGCTACTAACATGTATGTACTGGTCGCGGACGGCGCTGGTGTTGTGCGGCGCGGGGTGGTAGGTGTACATGTAGCGCACCGCCTCGTACACGCCGCGCGGGTTGAGCGTGTAGTTGTACCGCGTCACTAGACAGTAGACAGTACAGCTAGCTACTAACATGTATGTACTGGTCGCGGACGGCGCTGGTGTTGTGCGGCGCGGGGTGGTAGGTGTACATGTAGCGCACCGCCTCGTACACGCCGCGCGGGTTGAGCGTGTAGTTGTACCGCGTCACTAGACAGTAGACAGTAGACAGCTAGCTACTAACATGTATGTACTGGTCGCGGACGGCGCTGGTGTTGTGCGGCGCGGGGTGGTAGGTGTACATGTAGCGCACCGCCTCGTACACGCCGCGCGGGTTGAGCGTGTAGTTGTACCGCGTCACTAGACAGTAGACAGTAGACAGCTAGCTACTAACATGTATGTACTGGTCGCGGACGGCGCTGGTGTTGTGCGGCGCGGGGTGGTAGGTGTACATGTAGCGCACCGCCTCGTACACGCCGCGCGGGTTGAGCGTGTAGTTGTACCGCGTCACTAGACAGTAGACAGTACAGCTAGCTACTAACATGTATGTACTGGTCGCGGACGGCGCTGGTGTTGTGCGGCGCGGGGTGGTAGGTGTACATGTAGCGCACCGCCTCGTACACGCCGCGCGGGTTGAGCGTGTAGTTGTACCGCGTCACTAGACAGTAGACAGTAGACAGCTAGCTACTAACATGTATGTACTGGTCGCGGACGGCGCTGGTGTTGTGCGGCGCGGGGTGGTAGGTGTACATGTAGCGCACCGCCTCGTACACGCCGCGCGGGTTGAGCGTGTAGTTGTACCGCGTCACTAGACAGTAGACAGTAGACAGCTAGCTACTAACATGTATGTACTGGTCGCGGACGGCGCTGGTGTTGTGCGGCGCGGGGTGGTAGGTGTACATGTAGCGCACCGCCTCGTACACGCCGCGCGGGTTGAGCGTGTAGTTGTACCGCGTCACTAGACAGTAGACAGTAGACAGCTAGCTACTAACATGTATGTACTGGTCGCGGACGGCGCTGGTGTTGTGCGGCGCGGGGTGGTAGGTGTACATGTAGCGCACCGCCTCGTACACGCCGCGCGGGTTGAGCGTGTAGTTGTACCGCGTCACTAGACAGTAGACAGTACAGCTAGCTACTAACATGTATGTACTGGTCGCGGACGGCGCTGGTGTTGTGCGGCGCGGGGTGGTAGGTGTACATGTAGCGCACCGCCTCGTACACGCCGCGCGGGTTGAGCGTGTAGTTGTACCGCGTCACTAGACAGTAGACAGTACAGCTAGCTACTAACATGTATGTACTGGTCGCGGACGGCGCTGGTGTTGTGCGGCGCGGGGTGGTAGGTGTACATGTAGCGCACCGCCTCGTACACGCCGCGCGGGTTGAGCGTGTAGTTGTACCGCGTCACTAGACAGTAGACAGTAGACAGCTAGCTACTAACATGTATGTACTGGTCGCGGACGGCGCTGGTGTTGTGCGGCGCGGGGTGGTAGGTGTACATGTAGCGCACCGCCTCGTACACGCCGCGCGGGTTGAGCGTGTAGTTGTACCGCGTCACTAGACAGTAGACAGTACAGCTAGCTACTAACATGTATGTACTGGTCGCGGACGGCGCTGGTGTTGTGCGGCGCGGGGTGGTAGGTGTACATGTAGCGCACCGCCTCGTACACGCCGCGCGGGTTGAGCGTGTAGTTGTACCGCGTCACTAGACAGTAGACAGCTAGCTACTAACATGTATGTACTGGTCGCGGACGGCGCTGGTGTTGTGCGGCGCGGGGTGGTAGGTGTACATGTAGCGCACCGCCTCGTACACGCCGCGCGGGTTGAGCGTGTAGTTGTACCGCGTCACTAGACAGTAGACAGTAGACAGCTAGCTACTAACATGTATGTACTGGTCGCGGACGGCGCTGGTGTTGTGCGGCGCGGGGTGGTAGGTGTACATGTAGCGCACCGCCTCGTACACGCCGCGCGGGTTGAGCGTGTAGTTGTACCGCGTCACTAGACAGTAGACAGTAGACAGCTAGCTACTAACATGTATGTACTGGTCGCGGACGGCGCTGGTGTTGTGCGGCGCGGGGTGGTAGGTGTACATGTAGCGCACCGCCTCGTACACGCCGCGCGGGTTGAGCGTGTAGTTGTACCGCGTCACTAGACAGTAGACAGTACAGCTAGCTACTAACATGTATGTACTGGTCGCGGACGGCGCTGGTGTTGTGCGGCGCGGGGTGGTAGGTGTACATGTAGCGCACCGCCTCGTACACGCCGCGCGGGTTGAGCGTGTAGTTGTACCGCGTCACTAGACAGTAGACAGCTAGCTACTAACATGTATGTACTGGTCGCAGACGGCGCTGGTGTTGTGCGGCGCGGGGTGGTAGGTGTACATGTAGCGCACCGCCTCGTACACGCCGCGCGGGTTAAGCGTGTAGTTGTACCGCGTCACTAGACAGTAGACAGTAGACAGCTAGCTACTAACATGTATGTACTGGTCGCGGACGGCGCTGGTGTTGTGCGGCGCGGGGTGGTAGGTGTACATGTAGCGCACCGCCTCGTACACGCCGCGCGGGTTGAGCGTGTAGTTGTACCGCGTCACTAGACAGTAGACAGTACAGCTAGCTACTAACATGTATGTACTGGTCGCGGACGGCGCTGGTGTTGTGCGGCGCGGGGTGGTAGGTGTACATGTAGCGCACCGCCTCGTACACGCCGCGCGGGTTGAGCGTGTAGTTGTACCGCGTCACTAGACAGTAGACAGTAGACAGCTAGCTACTAACATGTATGTACTGGTCGCGGACGGCGCTGGTGTTGTGCGGCGCGGGGTGGTAGGTGTACATGTAGCGCACCGCCTCGTACACGCCGCGCGGGTTGAGCGTGTAGTTGTACCGCGTCACTAGACAGTAGACAGTAGACAGCTAGCTACTAACATGTATGTACTGGTCGCGGACGGCGCTGGTGTTGTGCGGCGCGGGGTGGTAGGTGTACATGTAGCGCACCGCCTCGTACACGCCGCGCGGGTTGAGCGTGTAGTTGTACCGCGTCACTAGACAGTAGACAGTACAGCTAGCTACTAACATGTATGTACTGGTCGCGGACGGCGCTGGTGTTGTGCGGCGCGGGGTGGTAGGTGTACATGTAGCGCACCGCCTCGTACACGCCGCGCGGGTTGAGCGTGTAGTTGTACCGCGTCACTAGACAGTAGACAGTAGACAGCTAGCTACTAACATGTATGTACTGGTCGCGGACGGCGCTGGTGTTGTGCGGCGCGGGGTGGTAGGTGTACATGTAGCGCACCGCCTCGTACACGCCGCGCGGGTTGAGCGTGTAGTTGTACCGCGTCACTAGACAGTAGACAGCTAGCTACTAACATGTATGTACTGGTCGCAGACGGCGCTGGTGTTGTGCGGCGCGGGGTGGTAGGTGTACATGTAGCGCACCGCCTCGTACACGCCGCGCGGGTTGAGCGTGTAGTTGTACCGCGTCACTAGACAGTAGACAGTAGACAGCTAGCTACTAACATGTATGTACTGGTCGCGGACGGCGCTGGTGTTGTGCGGCGCGGGGTGGTAGGTGTACATGTAGCGCACCGCCTCGTACACGCCGCGCGGGTTGAGCGTGTAGTTGTACCGCGTCACTAGACAGTAGACAGTACAGCTAGCTACTAACATGTATGTACTGGTCGCGGACGGCGCTGGTGTTGTGCGGCGCGGGGTGGTAGGTGTACATGTAGCGCACCGCCTCGTACACGCCGCGCGGGTTGAGCGTGTAGTTGTACCGCGTCACTAGACAGTAGACAGTAGACAGCTAGCTACTAACATGTATGTACTGGTCGCGGACGGCGCTGGTGTTGTGCGGCGCGGGGTGGTAGGTGTACATGTAGCGCACCGCCTCGTACACGCCGCGCGGGTTGAGCGTGTAGTTGTACCGCGTCACTAGACAGTAGACAGTAGACAGCTAGCTACTAACATGTATGTACTGGTCGCGGACGGCGCTGGTGTTGTGCGGCGCGGGGTGGTAGGTGTACATGTAGCGCACCGCCTCGTACACGCCGCGCGGGTTGAGCGTGTAGTTGTACCGCGTCACTAGACAGTAGACAGCTAGCTACTAACATGTATGTACTGGTCGCAGACGGCGCTGGTGTTGTGCGGCGCGGGGTGGTAGGTGTACATGTAGCGCACCGCCTCGTACACGCCGCGCGGGTTGAGCGTGTAGTTGTACCGCGTCACTAGACAGTAGACAGTAGACAGCTAGCTACTAACATGTATGTACTGGTCGCGGACGGCGCTGGTGTTGTGCGGCGCGGGGTGGTAGGTGTACATGTAGCGCACCGCCTCGTACACGCCGCGCGGGTTGAGCGTGTAGTTGTACCGCGTCACTAGACAGTAGACAGCTAGCTACTAACATGTATGTACTGGTCGCGGACGGCGCTGGTGTTGTGCGGCGCGGGGTGGTAGGTGTACATGTAGCGCACCGCCTCGTACACGCCGCGCGGGTTGAGCGTGTAGTTGTACCGCGTCACTAGACAGTAGACAGTAGACAGCTAGCTACTAACATGTATGTACTGGTCGCGGACGGCGCTGGTGTTGTGCGGCGCGGGGTGGTAGGTGTACATGTAGCGCACCGCCTCGTACACGCCGCGCGGGTTGAGCGTGTAGTTGTACCGCGTCACTAGACAGTAGACAGTAGACAGCTAGCTACTAACATGTATGTACTGGTCGCGGACGGCGCTGGTGTTGTGCGGCGCGGGGTGGTAGGTGTACATGTAGCGCACCGCCTCGTACACGCCGCGCGGGTTGAGCGTGTAGTTGTACCGCGTCACTAGACAGTAGACAGTAGACAGCTAGCTACTAACATGTATGTACTGGTCGCGGACGGCGCTGGTGTTGTGCGGCGCGGGGTGGTAGGTGTACATGTAGCGCACCGCCTCGTACACGCCGCGCGGGTTGAGCGTGTAGTTGTACCGCGTCACTAGACAGTAGACAGTACAGCTAGCTACTAACATGTATGTACTGGTCGCGGACGGCGCTGGTGTTGTGCGGCGCGGGGTGGTAGGTGTACATGTAGCGCACCGCCTCGTACACGCCGCGCGGGTTGAGCGTGTAGTTGTACCGCGTCACTAGACAGTAGACAGTAGACAGCTAGCTACTAACATGTATGTACTGGTCGCGGACGGCGCTGGTGTTGTGCGGCGCGGGGTGGTAGGTGTACATGTAGCGCACCGCCTCGTACACGCCGCGCGGGTTGAGCGTGTAGTTGTACCGCGTCACTAGACAGTAGACAGTACAGCTAGCTACTAACATGTATGTACTGGTCGCGGACGGCGCTGGTGTTGTGCGGCGCGGGGTGGTAGGTGTACATGTAGCGCACCGCCTCGTACACGCCGCGCGGGTTGAGCGTGTAGTTGTACCGCGTCACTAGACAGTAGACAGTAGACAGCTAGCTACTAACATGTATGTACTGGTCGCGGACGGCGCTGGTGTTGTGCGGCGCGGGGTGGTAGGTGTACATGTAGCGCACCGCCTCGTACACGCCGCGCGGGTTGAGCGTGTAGTTGTACCGCGTCACTAGACAGTAGACAGTACAGCTAGCTACTAACATGTATGTACTGGTCGCGGACGGCGCTGGTGTTGTGCGGCGCGGGGTGGTAGGTGTACATGTAGCGCACCGCCTCGTACACGCCGCGCGGGTTGAGCGTGTAGTTGTACCGCGTCACTAGACAGTAGACAGTAGACAGCTAGCTACTAACATGTATGTACTGGTCGCGGACGGCGCTGGTGTTGTGCGGCGCGGGGTGGTAGGTGTACATGTAGCGCACCGCCTCGTACACGCCGCGCGGGTTGAGCGTGTAGTTGTACCGCGTCACTAGACAGTAGACAGTAGACAGCTAGCTACTAACATGTATGTACTGGTCGCGGACGGCGCTGGTGTTGTGCGGCGCGGGGTGGTAGGTGTACATGTAGCGCACCGCCTCGTACACGCCGCGCGGGTTGAGCGTGTAGTTGTACCGCGTCACTAGACAGTAGACAGTACAGCTAGCTACTAACATGTATGTACTGGTCGCGGACGGCGCTGGTGTTGTGCGGCGCGGGGTGGTAGGTGTACATGTAGCGCACCGCCTCGTACACGCCGCGCGGGTTGAGCGTGTAGTTGTACCGCGTCACTAGACAGTAGACAGTAGACAGCTAGCTACTAACATGTATGTACTGGTCGCGGACGGCGCTGGTGTTGTGCGGCGCGGGGTGGTAGGTGTACATGTAGCGCACCGCCTCGTACACGCCGCGCGGGTTGAGCGTGTAGTTGTACCGCGTCACTAGACAGTAGACAGTACAGCTAGCTACTAACATGTATGTACTGGTCGCGGACGGCGCTGGTGTTGTGCGGCGCGGGGTGGTAGGTGTACATGTAGCGCACCGCCTCGTACACGCCGCGCGGGTTGAGCGTGTAGTTGTACCGCGTCACTAGACAGTAGACAGTAGACAGCTAGCTACTAACATGTATGTACTGGTCGCAGACGGCGCTGGTGTTGTGCGGCGCGGGGTGGTAGGTGTACATGTAGCGCACCGCCTCGTACACGCCGCGCGGGTTGAGCGTGTAGTTGTACCGCGTCACTAGACAGTAGACAGTAGACAGCTAGCTACTAACATGTATGTACTGGTCGCGGACGGCGCTGGTGTTGTGCGGCGCGGGGTGGTAGGTGTACATGTAGCGCACCGCCTCGTACACGCCGCGCGGGTTGAGCGTGTAGTTGTACCGCGTCACTAGACAGTAGACAGTAGACAGCTAGCTACTAACATGTATGTACTGGTCGCGGACGGCGCTGGTGTTGTGCGGCGCGGGGTGGTAGGTGTACATGTAGCGCACCGCCTCGTACACGCCGCGCGGGTTGAGCGTGTAGTTGTACCGCGTCACTAGACAGTAGACAGTAGACAGCTAGCTACTAACATGTATGTACTGGTCGCAGACGGCGCTGGTGTTGTGCGGCGCGGGGTGGTAGGTGTACATGTAGCGCACCGCCTCGTACACGCCGCGCGGGTTGAGCGTGTAGTTGTACCGCGTCACTAGACAGTAGACAGTACAGCTAGCTACTAACATGTATGTACTGGTCGCGGACGGCGCTGGTGTTGTGCGGCGCGGGGTGGTAGGTGTACATGTAGCGCACCGCCTCGTACACGCCGCGCGGGTTGAGCGTGTAGTTGTACCGCGTCACTAGACAGTAGACAGTACAGCTAGCTACTAACATGTATGTACTGGTCGCGGACGGCGCTGGTGTTGTGCGGCGCGGGGTGGTAGGTGTACATGTAGCGCACCGCCTCGTACACGCCGCGCGGGTTGAGCGTGTAGTTGTACCGCGTCACTAGACAGTAGACAGCTAGCTACTAACATGTATGTACTGGTCGCGGACGGCGCTGGTGTTGTGCGGCGCGGGGTGGTAGGTGTACATGTAGCGCACCGCCTCGTACACGCCGCGCGGGTTGAGCGTGTAGTTGTACCGCGTCACTAGACAGTAGACAGTACAGCTAGCTACTAACATGTATGTACTGGTCGCGGACGGCGCTGGTGTTGTGCGGCGCGGGGTGGTAGGTGTACATGTAGCGCACCGCCTCGTACACGCCGCGCGGGTTAAGCGTGTAGTTGTACCGCGTCACTAGACAGTAGACAGTAGACAGCTAGCTACTAACATGTATGTACTGGTCGCGGACGGCGCTGGTGTTGTGCGGCGCGGGGTGGTAGGTGTACATGTAGCGCACCGCCTCGTACACGCCGCGCGGGTTGAGCGTGTAGTTGTACCGCATGACCAACTCCCACACTTTCTGCTCAAACCACCGCTCGTCGATCTCGTAGTTCGGCGCGAGAGTCTCGTTCGTATCTGAAATGAGTTGAGATAATGTTAGTATGTAATTCATTTAAGGGGGAGACAAAGGAAATCCTAGTCAAAATCTGTTCACTCATCTCACTTAGGCTTCTTACAGACGAACGGCACGTGTCGGCGGCAGTCGACGGCAGTCGGCGGCACGTGTCGGCGGCAGTCGACGGCAGACGACGGCACGTGCCGGCGGCGGCAGCCGACGGCAGCCGTTGACAGTTTATGACGCTTGCAGACTCTTCGACGCCACGACCATTAAACCGTGGATTGATGACTGCTCTGCTAGTGCCAGTCCCACTAGTGCCAAGCTTTATACCACTTATAGTCAACACACCAGGGGACTGACAAACTACAAAGAGTGTACTTACAACGTCCCGTCATATAACGCAACGCCGGATTAAATCGTCGTTTAGCGTTCAATTGGTCAAGCATCAGATCGACAAAGTGCCTGTCGGACTCGCGCCAGCCCTAGCAAGACTCGTTATTAACACTCCAGGGGACTGACAAATATCTTTTGAAGAGTATATTTTGTAGTGTACTTACACAGCGCATACGCAGCCTTCTGCGTCGTCACCCCCGTCATACACCGCAGCGCAGGATTAAACAGTCATTTCGCAATCAACTCTTCGGGCGTCTAGTAAAAGAAGTGCCAGTCCGACACACCTCGTACCACCCATCACCAACACGCCAGGGGACTGTCAAGTTTCGAAAGGTGTACTTACACAGCGCATACGCAGCCTCCTGCGTCGTCACACCCATCCTATTCAAGAGTGCAGGATTAAGCCGTCTCTTAGCAATCAAAAACAAATTGCTAATCCAACTCGCGCTAGCCCTCGATAGAAAAATCTTTTACCAACACATCAGAGGACTGATAAGTTTCTTAAGTAGTAGTGTACTTACACAGAGCATACGCAGCCTCCTGCGTCGTCACACCCGTCATATACCGCAGAGCCGGATTGAACCGTCGTTTAGCTATCAGCTGGTCAGGCGTCTGATCCACGAAGTGCCAGTCCGACTCGCGCCATCCCTCGTACCACTGGTCGCCGGGGAATGTGAAGTTGTTCTCCAGCACTGGACCCCACGGTATGAAGCCTACATGCGGCTGTAAATAAAAGTCGGTAAGGTAAGTAAGATTGTTACTTGAGCATGGTTTATATTTATGTATGTGGTACAATTAAGGCTGTAAATAGAAGTTGCAAAGATAAGAATGTAATTGAGTAAAGTTTACATAAGATCTTTATTTGTGTGACGTCGTTACGTCGGCAAGTGTTTTGTAAAAGTCCTAAACGGGAAGCCACTCTCTCTCTACAGGTGAAGGCTCAATATATTTAACAAATAATAATAATTAACAAGCTGTGTTTATTATGAAAGATTCATTCAACATAACATGTTAATCAATTTGCAATTAGTTAATCTGGTTGAATTAAGCACTGCCATATTCAATTACAATTAAAAAAAAATTAAAATAAAAGACTACGCTAAAAGTCTACTTGGCCCGCGTTCCACTTGACGTTAAAAACAATCAAAACACTCAAAATAGGAGGCATTTTGGGCGTTTTGATAGTTTTTAACGTCAAGTGGAACGCGGGGATAATCTCATACCTGGAACTCAGCATTCCCCAGCTCATAGAAGCTCCTACCCTGGCGGAGGCAGTTGACGAGTTTCCACGAGGAGTCGATGGGGCAGCCCAGCAGCCGCCCAAACACCAGCGACGTGTTCTGCACACGATACTTGTCCTCTATGAGTGCCCAGTCGGCTAGAGCGGACCCGCTCTGTAAATGTTTTTTTAAATAGAAAATCAGATGACATGAAAAAGAACAACCGCCGCCCGTGGACACTCGCAACATAAGCTGCAGGTGCGTTGCCGGCCTTTTAAGATGGTATACGCTCTTTTCCTGAAGGTTTACAGGTCGTTTTGGTCCGGAAATACTGCTGGTGACACGTCATTCCAGAGAAAATTATTAAGGCAATATTGTCTTGGCCATATAAATGTTTAATAATAATAATAATAATAATAATTTATTTTGCAGAAAAAGGTACAAAAAAGTTGTTTCGAATCATTAAACATGGTTCACTCTTTCTACCTATAGTTTTAAGCATGCAAAAATATTAATTTATGTAAAATTGAATTTAAGACATTATTTCGAAAGTACTCAATCACATAATTAAGTTAAAATAGTCATTAAAAAGTTAATAATCAATTCACATACAAATTACAATAAGCCTGTGTCTTATGTCAATGCAATTTAAATACATCTCAATTAATAATAATTCGTACCAATGACAGAATAGAGATCTTTGATTCGTACTGAAGTCATAAAAAAATACAAACAAAAGACGAAGGAGAATACAATAAAAAGAAAGAATATCAATGTCAGCGAGGAGGTTACAAAACACAACAATAAGGCCTATTTTGTGGTGTACCGTGTAAACAAATACGAGAACGAGATTCCCAAAAACTATGATTATTTATCGTCAATTTATATTGTAATTATGAGTTAGTAGGTATCACAAAATATATAGCTTATAGCTCAACTTAATGGAGATGCGTTCAGTTAAGGTATTTATTCACATTGTTGTAAAATATACTATTTGTTACATTTTATCAGTGTTACATTAAAGTTTTTTATTTTTTATTTTAATACGCTAATTTTAATTTTTTAATTTTTAGCACCCAAAAATGTCACTAGAGATTATATTCTTCATACAAAAGAAGCTTAAATATGACCTTCCATGTGGTGCAGACCATACAGGTAGATAATCAAAGTTTCTTGCAGGTAACCTATATAAGTACTTATAAGTATCACAATATTTATATTTAAATGTTTTAAATTTTAATTTTCAGCACCCAAAAATGCCATCCAGATATGAATTGTTTTACATTGGAAGTTAAGGGGTGATTATACAAGGATATGGTTCAACTCTGATATAAATAATTACATTACATAGTTTTAAATAATAAATAGTCATTGATACAATATACCTATTATTATATATTATGTTCATAGTGAGAGTATTGTGATAAAGATAATATAATAGTATTAAGTAAGATCAAATTAGAAATGTCAATTAATAGGTCAAAAATGTATAGATTAAATAATATCATTAGATGTCAAAGAGAATTGAATATTATTGTATTATTATTAAATTCACGTTCAAAGAATAATAACATTATACGAGGGCTGCTATTTATGTATCCGGAATTAAAAAAAGAAACAAACATATATCATTTAATATGGTTTTATTGCTTTTCAAAATATTCGCCGCGATGATCGACACACTTTTGCATACGCTGGAACCAATTTTCATAGCACTTTTTCCATTCTGATTGAGGTATCTCCAAAACGTGCATTTTGAACGCATCAACAGCCTCTTCGCGGCTCGAAAAACGTTGACCACGTAATTTGTTCTTCGCGTATGGAAATAAAAAGAAATCGTTAGGTGCCAAATCAGGGCTGTACGGCGGATGACCAGTCAATTCGATCTTTTGACCCTCCAAAAACTGAGTTGTTTCAGCTGAGGTGTGACAGCTAGCATTGTCGTGATGTAATATGATTCTGCGTTGTCGGTTGTCCTTTCTTATTCCTTCAAAGACTTCTGGTAAACAAATGGTCGTATACCATTCAGAATTAACCGTTTTACGATTCTCTAATGGCACTGTAGCCACATGTCCATTAATTCCAAAAAAACAGGCGACCATTTGCTTCAAAGTACTTTTTGCACGAGTAACTTTTGTTGGTTTCGACTCATCTTGGAACACCCACACCGTTGACTGTTGTTTAGTTTCGGGGTCATATGCATAGATCCAAGATTCATCACCTGTGTAGATATTATAAACGGCTTTTGACGTACCACGGTTGTATTTTTTTATCATTTTTTTGCACCAATCGACACGAGCCGTTTTTGATCGATTGTCAAGTTGTGCGGAATCCAACGCGAACATATTTTTTTTACAGCCAAATGTTCGCGTAATATCTTATGTATGCTCGTCATACTTATGCCTAAGGACGCCTCTATCTCGCGATATGTATCATGACGATCACGCATTATTAGTTCCCGCACAGCATCTATATTTTGTGGGACAACAGCTGTTTTTGGGCGACCTTCTTTATTTTCATCCGTGAGCATAGACCGCCCACGATTAAACTCACTGTACCAGTGATAAACAGTGGTTTTTGATGGTGCTTCATCTCCAAAAGTTGCGGTGAGTTGAATAAAGCACTGTTGTTGATTTAGCCCACGCCGAAAATCGTAGTAAATCATTGCACGAAAATGTTCACGCGTTAAATCCATGGCAAATGAAGACACGCAATTTTCAAAATGACGCCACAATGGAAAAATAATTGACAGTCACATGAAACAAAATGTATTCTTCAACCAAAGAGTTATATTTTTAAATGTTGTAATTACTTTTTAAATATTGTTCTTGTAAGTGGCCAGTTCCGGATACATAAATAGCAGCCCTCGGATATAGTTTAGTTTGAAGACTAGTATGTAACACTGTAGTTAAGCATTTAGATCAAATCGCCTCAGACACTGTACTGAATGTAAGTTTTTGTCAGTACATGACAAACAGTTTGCATGACTTCGAATCCTAAGAACATGACAGCGCCTCTAGTGGCAAACAATGGTAACTAATTTATGTTATTTTTTTTAATTTAGTAGCGACACTTACATTTGCGCTAGCAGGCTTGCAATGGACGCGCTGTCCTCATTGGCCCTATACATATTATTACGAACCTGCGCTATAACCCTGGAGACTAGATGACTAGTGCGCGGGGCGAGCGCTAACAGCCCCGCGGACGCTGCGCCTGCGCCGGGGCCAAACAAAGTAATGGAAGCGCTGTCCCCGTTAAACGGCTCAATGTTCTCATGCACCCATCGCAGCGCCATCGCCTGGTCTAATATTCCATAGTTGCCGGGGGAGTTCTCGTCCGCCGTTGATAGGAAACCTGAGGCAGGGGAATGACGCGATCAGTAATATTTGCAATGAAAATAATATCTCGAATAGAAAATATAAGTTGATCAATAACCGCGCCGTTCGAATCTATGTCAGGCTGAAATCTATACTTATAAATTATAATGATGACTGGCAGGGGAATGACGCGATCAGCATTATTTGCAATGAAAATAATATGTCGAATAGAAAGGATGTTTTAAAAAGTCCCCTGTGTTGATCAATAACCACCACGTTCGAATCTAAGTCAGACTGAAATCTATGCTTATCTACGAATAATAAAAAATGCTTATATTATAAAGCTAAAGAGTCTGTTTGTTAGAACTCGCTAATCTCACGAACTACTGGATCATTTTTTTTTGTAATTTGGCTCAATTGTAGAGTATACCGCGGGAAAGCCATAGGCTATGGAATTTTTAATTCAAGCGGGCGAAACCATAGGGAACGTCTGAATATACCACCAGAGATAAATTCCAAATACATACCGTACCTAATTATAGTTCAGTATAGAAATTGGGCCCCCAATCTAATATATGAAATTCTCGTGTCACAGTTTATACGCGAACTCCTCCAAAACGGCTCTACCGATTTTAATGAAATTTTGTATATACATTCGTTAGGCCCGAGAATAGGTTTTTATCTACTTTTTTGCAAAACAACGTTTGCCGGGTCAGCTAGTAGTAATATAGAACTTACCGAGTGCCCCCAGTCTGTAGTTAATAGACACCACGACGACGTTGTAAAATGCTGCCAGCATATGCGCGGGAAACAAGTTGGATGCTCCCGATGTGAACTGCCCACCATGGATATACACCATCACTGGATACTTCTGAGCGGTGGTGCCTGCCTCCGTCTAAAATAAAAATAAACTGCTATATGTGTTGGTAAGCGCTAATCTCGAATACAGCTGAACCGATTATTCTTATCCTTAAAATAATATCAAAATATACTTGTTATACTACACAATAGGTCAAAAGAAAAGGAACGCGTACATTTGGATGGGAGTGCAAGTCCCCTATATTATTGCATTTTTGCTCTATCACGCGTTGAGGTCAATGATTTCATAAACGATGGCACATCTTGGGGGTAGTAGGATGGCTGCTTGCAAGGCTACTTGTATATTATTTTATGACTTACAATTAATGTTGACATTGTATAATTATTTTTCTTTTGGAAATAAGGGGGCAAACGAGCAAACGGGTCACCTGATGGAAAGCAACTTCCGTCGCCCATGGACACTCGCAGCATCAGAAGAGCTGCAGGTGCGTTGCCGGCCTTTTAAGAGGGAATAGGGTAATAGGGGAGGGTAGGGATGGGAAGGGAAGGGAATAGGGGAGGGTAGGGAAGGGAATAGGTTAGGGGATTGGGCCTCCGGTAAGCTCACTCACTCATCGAAACAGCGCAAGCGCTGTTTCACGCCGATTTTCTGTGAGAACGTGGTATTTCTCCGGTCGAGCCGGCCCATTCGTGCCGAAGCATGGCTCTCCCGCGTATAAATTTTAAGTTACAGCATTGTAAACTTTATTTTAAAAGATTAATTTTTTTCTTACTTTTTTTTGGTAAATAAAGTGGGCCCCGTGCGAGTTTCTTACGCCGGTTCTTCTCGCCGGGTTAGTTCCCGAACCGGTGGTAGGCATCATGTAGACTTTCAGAAAATGTTTGCAAAATTTTATTCTGAATAAAAAACATTGAGTTTAAGTTAAAAAATATCTGAACTTATAATACATAATATCAGGGTTTCTACAATTTGCATTGTATTGTGACCACAAAGAATGTTCTGCAAGTGTTATAGTTTACTTGACTCATTTATAGCAGACTAGCGACCCGCCCCGGCGTCGCACGGGTATAAAATATATAGCCACTGAAAAAATGATAAAAATCGATAGCCTATCACGATCCTTCATGTGGTCTACTTCTTATCTGTGCCAAATAACATAAAAATTGCTCCAGTAGTTCACGAGATAAACAATTTCAAATAATTTCCCCGTTTTTCACATTCTCCTATTAGTCTTAGCGTGATAAAATATAGCATATATCCTTCCTCAATAAATGGGCTATCTAACACTGAAAGAATTTTTCAAATCGGACCAGTAGTTCCTGAGATTAGCGCGTTCAAGTTAGCACTTTCAAATAATTTTCCCCGTTTTTTCCACATTTTCCTCTATTTCTTCGCTTCTATTAATCTAAGCGTGATAAAATATAGCCTATAACCTTCCTCGATAAATGGGCTATCTAACACTGAAAGAATCATCAAAATCCGTTGCGTAGTTTTAAAGATTAAAGGGAACAAAGGGACATGAGGGAAAAAAAGTGACTTTGTTTTATAATAAGTATAGAAGATATAAAAAACAAAATTAATATTAACACATATTTTATAATATGAATATTTATAATTCAGTCCAAACTAATGAGGTTTAATTTTTTTCATTAGAAAACTAGAAAGGTTACGACATAAATTACTTACTTAAATATTTTATGTAGTTTACTTAGTCTAAGTGATTAGATTATTTATTGTTGCTTTTAAATATTACAACCACACTAATAATATAAATTCTAAAGTGTGTCTGTCTGTATTTCTGACGATTTTAAAGAAATTGGGTAGGGATATATTTGTAACTACTGTATATTTGTTAGTTGAGTGTGTCAGGAATTAGGATGATTTCTAACTATTTTTAATTTTTATTATTCTCGGAACAACTACGTAGAGGTAATTAAATAGCAAATAAATTTTTGTTATCCGAATCACTATTATGTATATTAAAACAATTTCTTTACTTCTTTCATCCTAAAAAAGTTTGATGACAGTACCAACTTGAACATGCATTCTATAAAATATTGTTGTGATGATGTAGTGGTCTAATTTTTGAAAATTGGTCTGCAAACAAACATACAAGGAAAAAATTCATCTGAAGGCATAATTGCTTAGTTTTTGGAAGTCAGTTATATTATACAGGGTACAATTAAACCTTCCTGCCAAATTTTTCCAGGGCTTTGGTATTATTAGGAGAGTCCATTAAAGCAATAAAAATTGGGTGTTATTTTTTTATGACATAATATTTTACCCCATTTAAAATCGTTGCAGAACGGTCACTAGCGGCGCGGGGGCTCGTCACGCGCGGGCGACGCGTCGTGTCCATTAATTGTAGTGTTTTTTAGGATAACTTTCGGAAGCTTTTTCTCATCATTTTAGTACTGAGTGATAATAAAAGAAAAAATACGTGTATTTTAATTTTAAACAAGGATCATTATATCAAAATTTGGCAGGAAGGTTTAATTGCACCCTGTATATGAATTCCATAGTAAATACTTGTATTTAATTAAGTATCTCTAATTGCTTCCAGTGCAATTTTTTCAAAATGTAGCATAATTTATGTGAAATAAGGTTGTACACAAAATTTTAATGAAATTCATTAATATCACTCATTACCAAAATGAAAGGGTATAAAAACGCTGCTAATTTTAAGTAAGCATTAAGTTCAGATTTACCAGCAAAGTAATATCGACAACAGATAAGTATTGAAGAGGTTTGTACTTTGTAACAATTTTTATGGCATAACTAGCGGACCCGACAGACGTTGTCTTGTTTTAACGATGATTATTTAATTCGAATTAGTATAATTAATAAAAAAAAGTGTGTTTATTTTTAGTGCCATCGTGACCTCATCTCAAACTATTACTTTGCTCTGCTGCAACACTTTCGCCATCGCACAATTTCTCGAAAGGTTGCAAGTTGGTGTTTCATTTGTTTGCAAGTTCAACGGTAGCTTGAGATCGGAATGTGCTGTTCGACCGCCATCCAACAACGTGGCTGTAATACCTGATTAAGCAAGTGCAAGTGCGGTATAATTTTAAATTTATTTAAAATTCAGTTTTCTTACATCTTTTTTGTGGGAAATAACAAAGTAATTGTTTTAATTTTTACATGTATTTTCTATCAATATAATTTTCTGTTAAGGTTCCGTACCCAAAGGGTAAAAATGGGAACCTATTACTGAGACTTCGTAGTCTGTCTGTCTGGCTCTAGGCTGTAACTCAAGAACTAGTCTTCTGAAATTTCACTGATTATGTATTTTTGGTGTCGCTATTAAAAACAATATAAAGTTAAGATTTAAGGAGGGCTCCCATACAACGTGATTTTTTTTGCCCTTTTTGGCTCGTAGTCCATAATGGCTACATGTAAACACTTGAATTTTTTACAAAATCCTCAATTATATGTGTACTTTAATCAGTGAACTTTTAACTACAGGAAGAGTAACTCCGTCAAAAAAAGTGCACCAAAAGGCTACAAAATGTGACCCGAATACATGTATACTTTATACATGTGTTCGGTACACATTTTTCGTCTATATATACACGAGTGACATTCAACCAGGTTGACATGATAATTATTGTCAAACTCATTTTACAATTTGTTTACTTACTTTTTACGTAGCTTTTTACAAAATTTTCGTTGTTAAAATGCCTAAATGCCCTGTGAAATGGTGTAGAAGTCATACAGATACGACTTTTAATACAGGAATAACCTTTTAAGTTTCATCAGTAAGTGTTTTTTTTTTAAATTATGCTTAGGTAAAGTTCTTGTATTTTTTCCGACCCAAAAACATGCCCAAAAAGATGGTTTATTTAAGTTGGATGCCAGGGCATTTGCGTAAAATTAAGCTGGTCTCTTTGTGTTTGTCTTATTAAGTTTACATGTTATTGTAAAAATGCAATAATCAAGAAATAATATAATTACAAAATTTTTACAAAGTCGCCATGGACAGTGTTATGCAAGATGTAACAATTTAATCATAATTCATAAACGAGGGTCTGACTGACATCAGTATGGAGTATCTTATTTTTATAATGCCGTTCGTACTTCGTTTAGTAAGAAACGAACTGAATTGGATGCCGAGCCAGATTACTCGTTTATGTAGCATACACTTTAATAGTCATGATATATTTTGTATGAGTAATGACCAAAAATTAAAGAGATTACGAAAATGTGCATTTGCACCGTAAGTTTTTTATTTCAATTCTGTAATAATTTAGCACAAAGATTTTTGTAATCTGAAAACGTCTTGTCTAGGTGCTCTGGATAGTTTTAAATTCGTCCGAGTCGTACAAGGTTTGTTCAAAATTATTATATATTATTATTATCGATGACTTAAGGATCAGAGGAAAATGTTTGATTTTAAAATAATAATTATATACTCCTTTCTTCGTGATAGTAGATATGTTTGGTGTATACTGCACAATGCCATCCGCTTTTGACAATTATTGTCCACGGCTTTGTTTCATAACTGTGACAGTGACAATAACCGCGCAGGCTGTCGTCCAGCGCGCAATATTATGATACGTTACCTGGAAAACGACCTTGGCGAGAATCTGAATTGTCATATTTTAGTGTTCGAAAAGGAGCCAAATTTAAAACGGTTGCAGTATGGGAGTTAAGTTTCCTGTAGTTTTGTTATTCGTAGACTTTAATATTTAATTGCAAAATTAAAATAAAATAAATAATAAAGGGGAGCTACCGTACAAAAAATACAATTTTCTACCTACTTTGGCTCTATAACGGTACGGAACCCTTCGTGCGCGAGTACGACTAGAACTTGGCCGATTATTATGGCATAATATTATTATGTCCAGTTTTCCTTAGTCTATGTTATGTCATAAAAATTTATACAAACACAAATTTCGCACATTCCACAAGTTCATGGTGTGTGTACACACGGTAAACACGTTAATAATAATAATTATAAGTAATTAATTTACTCTTGTAAAATATATGTTTTAAAAATTCTTATGTGCATAAATTAAACATGAAGAATGTCAGTGAAGTATATAAATGAGAGGATTTAAATCATCCTTTGAGTATTTATTCCGATTGTTTAGTTTAGAACCATTATTATTGTCTTTATAAGCTTTGATTTGACTTCAATAAATATTTTAAGCAGGAGCTTAAAAAGTATCTAACGTGAAAATACTATCTAGATTAGTAAAATCAATAAAAAAAAAGAAAATACTTCTAGATAGAGGGTCTGTACACTAGTCCCAATTTTTTCTATTTTTACGTGCATTTTTTGTTAAGATTTTCTCATGAAGTTTGTCGTACTGTGCCTACTGGGCATCATTCCCCTGGCATGGACGTACGCGGACGTGAGCGACAAGGTGCACTTCGAGGACATAATCAAGAAGCCGGACGTGCTGCGCGCGGAGCTGTACTGCTACCTCGACCGCGGGCCCTGCGACGAGGTGGCCGCGCAGCACAAGAGTAAGTACTGTGTGCGTACTGGGCGTCATTCCCCTGGCGTGGACGTACGCGGACGTAAGCGACAAGGTGCACTTCGAGGACATAATCAAGAAGCCGGACGTGCTGCGCGCGGAGCTGTAGTGCTACCTCGACCGCGGGCCCTGCAACGAGGTGGCCGCGCAGCATAAGAGTAAGTTAGTCCCCTGGCGTAGTACGCGCATTGACATAATATTTTTCACTAAACTGTTTACGTTTTTCGTTGGTCCCGCTCCAATTTTTTTTTTTTTTTTGAAGTGAAAACTTCTTTAGCGGCGTTGAGCACTTTTGTGGGATGGGTAAAAACTGTGAAACTCGCGTCAGATTCTCATGCTGATCGAAAAACCAAGGAAAAAAACGTAGGACGGTTGGAGAGTAGTGTTGTAACATCGAAATCGATTAATCGAACAATCGATTGTTTTTTTTCGATTGTCGATATTTTTTAATCGATTGTAAGGGTTTCGATTAATTAATTAAAACGATCGTTTTTTTTTTTTTTGAAGTGAAAACTTCTTTAGCGGCGTTGAGCACTTTTGTGGGATGGGTAAAAACTGTGAAACTCGCGTCAGATTCTCATGCTGATCGAAAAACCAAGGAAAAAAACGTAGGACGGTTGGAGAGTAGTGTTGTAACATCGAAATCGATTAATCGAATAATCGATTGTTTTTTTTTCGATTGTCGATATTTTTAATCGATTGTAAGGGTTTCGATTAATTAAGAAAATCGTTTTTTTTTTAAATCGATTTTCATAAAAAATGGGTTAAAAATTTAATCGATTGTAAGGGTTTCGATTAATTAATTAAAACGATCGTTTATTTTATATTTTTTTCATTATTATTATTTTTTTTAAATCGATTTTCATAAAAAATGGGTTAAAAAAAATAATGCACAACCTTAATAATCAAGTTTTCACTTCTGCCGGCACTCCCGGAGTGCAACCCGTCTTTTTTTTTTATTTATTTATTTAAATCAGGCATCTTGGCCTATATTATATATACCTTAATAGCCCAGTAGGGTTAGATTTTTCTTTAAATGAATTAAAGTCAGATTTTTTTTTGCACTAGTGTTTAGAGGAGGTCACAAATAGCTTAAATTCAAAAACTCGACCAGCCACGACGTGTGCGTTAGCCGCCATATTGGTTTGAAGGTCCAATCTTTTTTTAGCTCATTTATTTTTTATTTTTTTAAGCTAATGATAAGGATCAAATTTGTCGAAAATTTGATTTTCTACAACCTTTATCCTTATACTTTTTATTGTAAAATCAATATTTAAGGAAATAACTGCAAAAAACAAGTCAAGGTATAATTTCGACCTGTTCGACCTGTATCGCGATTATTGTCAAATACAGAAAAAAAACAGAAATAAACTTGCAGCTCTTTACATTAACCACAATTAAAATTAAGACTTCGTCTGTCTGTCTCCAGGCTTCAAGAACGGTGATAGGTAGAGACTTGAAATTTTCAGATATTATGTATTTTGTTACCCTCTATAACAACAAATACTAAAAAACATATTATATTTAATATTTGTTGGGACTCCCATATAACAAACAGGATTTTAGTGGCCTTTTTTGTTCTTTATCAAAAATAGCAGCACTCAGACAGTTAAAGTATGCATAAAATATTTAATTGTATTTGTACTTTAATAATTAATAATAAAATTAAAATAAAATAAATATTTAGGGGGGGGCTCCCATACAAAAAGCACAAATTTTTGTCTATCTTTGCCTTATAATGGTACGGAACCCTCATGAGCGAGTCCGACTCGCACTTGGCCATTTTTTAATAATTATTCAGGTGTAGGTTGTGCCGTAATTGTTAAAAGGTCTAATTCCCGGTCCCGGTACATTTACCATAGTTGTAGGAGCTTAAATATTGATTTCTAAAAAAATTCATAAGGATCAAATTTGTAGGAAATTTAATGATAATTTCGCTAAATTCGATAATAACTGACATACAAGCGAAATTATACTTTGACTTGTTTTTTGCATTAATCTCCGTAAATATTGATTTTACAATGAAAATTATAAGAACTCAAAATGTAGAAAATTAAATTTGCAACAAATTTAGTTCTTATTATTTTCGTAAAAAAATATAAAATAAAGGAGATATGTCTAAAAAAAGATTTGATCTTCAAACCAATATGGCAGCTAACGCACACGTCGTGGCTGGTCGAGTTTTTGAATTTAAGCTATTCATGACCCCCCCCCCCCCCCTATACACAGGTGCAAAAAAAATTCTGACTATAATTAATTTCAGATTCCCATACAAGGCTGAACTAACCCTACTGGGCTATATAGGCTAACATACATAACATATAAACTAAAACTAACACTAAGCAATAACTTTGATCTCACATTATCGACTGCTTAATATCACAAAACGCTATGCATTCCAGAGCACATTACCGAAGCAGTGAACACGGCCTGCGCGAAATGCACGCCGACGCACAAGCACAACGTCCACGTGTTTATACGCGCCGTCAGCCAGCTCTTCCCAGATTTGTACCAAGAGTTCAGGAAGAGATACGATCCGGATGGGAAACATTACGACGTGCTCATACAAAAGATGGACGCTTACTAGAATGGTGGCATGGAACGTGAAATAGCTAATGTAGCACCATTTTATTTAATATTGGCCACTTACTGTGGTTTTTGTAATAGGAGTTATCTATTAAATAGTGTGATGTTAGGATAACATGAAATTGTTAGCTAATTAACAACTCTGTTGATCAGTAAAAATCTTAGAAACGAGACATGGGAAAATTGTTGTGACTAGTGATAAATTGATTAAGGGTACATGTTAAAAACGAATCAGTAATGTATAGATTTTATGTAGTATTAAATTAGTAATAATTGATAATTATCTGTTTGAGTTGCAACTTTATCCTATTAGTTGTATCAAATACAAGCATTTAAATATTGTCTTGTAATATTTGAACCTTAACTACCAACAGACAAAAGTCTGGATAAAACTAAATATATACTACTCTTGTTTGATGTACATATTTTATGAAAGAGAGAGCATATTAATGTAACAAACAAATAGCCCAAACTGATACAAATGCGCTACATAAAAATATGTCAAAATATATTTAAACTTACATTTGGAGAGAATATATTCAAATAAAGGCAGTCCTCGTCCATGTCTCGTATGCCCTTGGTGGCCCCGGTGAAGCGTACAGGCTGTGGGCATGCCGGACCCCAGTCTACAGCCTGCATCAGCTGCCAACCCGGGTGCTGCCGAGGGGGCTGGAATGATAGGTGGAAATATAGCTTCGGCAAATTTTATTTCTTGTCATAGCAAACAAATAACAATGTACTAGACCAGGGGTTCCTAATCTTTTTCAACCTTTTACACGTCACAATATTTCGTCACGGCGCTTACTCTACTATATCTATTACAAAAAGGTACCATCCAGGAAATTGATTCCTAGGCAGTTGACGGACCTACGTCATGTGGTCGGCTTATGTCAGTTCAATGTTAGCTGTGATGGGTCAGATGCGTTTGTTAATGCAACTAAATTACTTAAGGCTGCCATCTGCCTAGGAATCAAATTCTCTGATAGTACTAGTCATCATTTTTATCACTAGCTCAATGATGAATAGATTTTACAATGAAACAGTTGGTAAAGTAAGCACTAAAATCATTAAGGACAGAGTGACAAAGAATCATACCTTAAATCTTCCTTCAAGTACCGGAGGTCTTGCGTAAGGTATTCCGAGAAAAACAGATGCCTCTCCCTGTATCCTCTCTACCGGTGTCAACCAGGGCCGGTAACCAGAATTCGGGTCAGGGTTGTCATACAAATACACCTGGAAACATCAAATTTCAAACTAATTAAAATTTTTTGGTACTCAATTCAAATTCTTTATTAACCATACAATTATATACAATAGTGTAAAAGCTAGGTAGCGTACATCACGTCGTCTAATCCCATGCTAAGTAAAAACTTGTGTTATGGCAATCAGACAACGGATGCACGTAATGTCTCTTTCGGCGACGTGATGCGCGCTTCGTTCGGGAGCCTCCCCCGGAAAACTACACCGGCGGGCCAGAACTCCTCCACCTCGAAGATGGATAAAACTTGAGTCGGCACTCTCACCACAAAGGAACTGAAATTCACTTTGTGGCGAGAGTGCAGACGCTCCACCCTCAAGGTGTAGGTGGTCTTCTCGCGGATGTAGTTTACGACGTCTTCGACCGTCATGGACCAGTGCAGGCGCGACACGTGGAGCGGCGTCGCGGGCACCTCGCTGCGCAGGCGCAGCTCGGGCACATAAGGTGCGGTGCCGCGGTGGTTGCGGACGGTGGACTTCTTCTTCTTCCTCCTCTCCACCAGAACGAAGCCCTCCTCATCGCACCTCCTGCTCTCGTCCCTGCAGCGACGCTTGCATAATTTTTCGCTTGAGTCGATGGCCGCAATTTCGTGTCGACGTCACGCGGCGACGGCGAGCTGACGGCGGCGGCTGTTGCTGACCCACTCGATTTCGCTGACGTGCAAAACGGCGAGTCGCGCTGAGCTCCGCGACGCATATTTATCGAGTCGATCGGATGCTCGGGTGACCTACATAATGAATTATTACTTTTTAATTGTAATAATTCACTACATAACTCATTGATGGTGGATTCCGAGGCATCCAATCTACCTCGCATCTCGTCCAGTTCTGACCTCATGATGTTGATCTTCTGGAGCAGGCTGGAGACGTTGACGTGGTCCGTCGATAGCGCAGGCAGTTTGTGGAGCTGCTTGGCCACAAACACCAGCAATTCCGCAGGATTAGTCTGCTTGAGCAGGGAGATGATGTCCTGCAAGCTTCGTTCGCTTCCATCTCTCCTCCGGGACGTCATCTGCGCGGTCTTGCCGAGCGCTTCGTACAGCATCAGCCTGCCCTTGCAGATCTTCTCGCTGGTGTAGGTTGACCTGCACAGCTGCACGATGCTATCTTCGTCCATGGTGTTGACGACGTGTTGTACGAACGCCAGCAGCTCGTTGGATACGAGCGCCATGGTGTCGGTGCAGCGGCTGTGAGCCGCGCGACTCGCGAAATATTAATTTCATTTATTATTCAAATTTAGAAATTAAAATTGTTTGATTCATCTTAGTAATGATAGAGTAAAGGTTGTTATCTTTAGATAATAAGACATACAAAATTAGCAATGTAAAATTTTTTGTGTAACAATGCAGAAATAAACATAATTGAAACATAAAGGTACCTTAAATCCCTGTACTTGTCCATAGTTGGTATTCACAAATATGTCCCGTTTCAGCTGCCTTGAGTCTCTCCTCTCCTTGCCTTGTAAATCTTCCCGCCATCCGCCGAGAACACCAGGAAAAAGTGAATCTGGATTGTTAGGGTCTCGGTTCTGAAATTACAAAAAGAATTTAATATTCTGCACTCTGACTGTAAAACTATAATACAAAAAATTTAAAAGTTTTAAGTATGCAAATTTTATAAAATTGCAAAAACAATGGCTATAGCCATTGTTTTTGCGGCCTCATTATTAAGTTGAGATTGGCAGTTTAGGTGTTACAATGAAAAATTGCTTTGGACTGCCAAAATTATTACCCTGGCTTTATTGTCTTTGCCAATAAAAAGTAGGTAAAAAGGTTTTGATCATACTTACAGTATTAAACTTAAATTGTTCATCCAAAGGGTTGGTCACTATGGGGTTATATGGAAAACCTCCAGGTTGGTTTATGTTGGGATTGTAAGGGTTATATCTTGATGGATCAGCCCCATATCTTCTGTTGTTATAAACATAAGTCCTGTAGTCACTGTCGCCCGGTTTAGGTAGGCGATTCTCCTGTGGTCTCTTATACAAATCATTGTTGTATAAATCCTTGTTTGACTGAGATTTCACTTGTATTAACATCCAAAGTACAATAAAACTAGTTTTTAACATTATCACACACATATTGCACAGGCTTCGGTCTATTAATTGAAGCACCTACTTGCACGAAGAGAATGAATCACATACATAACCAAGATTAGTCAACCAATTAGATTAGTGAATTTGAGGATTTTTATGAATTAAACTAGTATTATGGTTGGGTTAAAGTCAGAATTAGCTGCAAATTTATACAATAAACGCATCACAAGTCCAGAAAAACACGGTTACAGCCAATTTTGTGCAAAATTTTAACTTTTACGACGTGCATGAAAAATTGCAATTTAGAAGTTTCTACTCGACACTTTATCTATCGTAGAACACACACTAGAACAATTTTATCAACTTATAATCAATGAATTATCAGTAGATATCACAGTTGGGCAACGCCCACAACAAATTATCACAAAGAGTTTTGTTTATGTATTTCTTCATTGAAGTTTCTCAACCGCAAAGTGCAAACGCCAAATGTCATTTTGAGGTGACGCCATTTTCAAAAGTCACCTGTCACCACACACTCTTTTGGTATTGGTCAAAACGCTTAACATTTTACGTGATTGGTTGTTACAACGTCAAATCTTCGGTTAATTTTGGCTGTGTTCCGAAATGAACTGCGACCACTGCACAGTGCTATCACTGTAGAAAAAATCGTTCCGTAATGGAGTTGCAGACTGCAGTCAGAGTAGACAGAATGATAGAGTATGCCGACTTAGAACTGATGTAAAAAAATTTAAGTTTGACGTATTAAGACAAAAGTCGTCACTAGGGTCGTTACCTACAAATTTAGTTGTTGTTTATATTTTGGCACATGCAAAGAAAACTGTCAGAATTCAATTTCAAAATCTTATTTTTAAAAATAAATTATACCAGCCAGCGCGCCAGCCTTTAACTTATCCTAGTGAAACCCGACGAATTTGACAGATATTGAAACCTGTCCATTTCTTTGCAGTCGAACTACTGGTAGTTATGTCTATTGTGCTGCAGTACACTGCCGCAGTACCCTAGTGAAATATATTATGACGTCATCAATCGTCGCCATATTCTACTGTGAGCACTGGCGTTTTCGAGGTAAGGCACTCGCAGTACTTTGATCACGTGATCGACTGATCACTCACACCTCGTTACGATAATAGCTCAAAATTTCCGAAATTTCTTAGGAAGCTTAGAATTAGAATTTTATAAAAGGTTCGTGTAGTACCAGCAGGGCAATCGCGCTAAATTTTTTCAACTGAAACGCAAATGAAACTCGGACGTTGATCGACTTTTGGAACGATTCGGTATCGCGCTAACGTTTTGACAGCTAGTTGAGACGTTACTGAACCTCAGCCCGAGCGCAAACGCTGTCAAAACAAAAAGTTGATACAATGCAACTTTTACTCGCACGTTTCTGAAACGTTTCTTATTTTGGTGCGTTAAATTGACGAAAATCGATGGAAAAATATAACATAAGCTATAATCAAATTATAATATAAGCTTATGTTTTACTTCAAAGCTGTAAAATAACATTAAGGACTATTTTAGTTTGTTAAAAAGTGAATTGAATTTTGACATTACTAATTATTTCTTTACGTAAATATTTTCTACTTTTGTCACAAGTCACAACTCACAAGTCACTATTCAACACTTATATGGCGTTTGTAAAATACATATTATAGTAAAACAATATTATGAATTCAACTACGTAAATTAAAAACTCCAAGTACTAATCATTCACATTCATATTAAGTTCTACCAACACAACTTCACCCGTGTCATATTCATCCATATGTAAATAAACAATTTGTCAATTGACCAATTAACACATCGGAAAAAATTTGTTCATATTTAAGCCAATCAAAACTAAATCAGAAGGGCGCTGATTGGTCCGCTGCAATGTCTGTCTAAAGGTCAAACGTTGCGCTTCATTCGAGTTCCATCTAAGGTTGAGTTACGGTTGAAACGATAGCACGATACTGAAATTTGTTCAGACGCAGCGGAACCAAACCGTAACTGAACCACAACCAAAGCAGATGTGAACCTGAATTGAAACGTTTAAAAATAACGCGATGCTGGCCTTCTCTTTTGTTGATATTTTACCGCCTAGCTTATCAAATAATAAAAATAAAAATTGTTTATGAAAGCATCCTACATTTCGCCCTGTGAGAAACAATTTGTGAGAAACGCTATTTACACCCCTGTATAATTATAGAAACTACCACTTCATATGTGACATCATTTATTAAAAAGAAAAAGTGTCAGTTTCCCTCTGTGTCTTGTTGTGTTGTTGATTTTATTTTGGTCGTCCATTTTTTTTTGTGAAAAATTCCTGTGAGAAACGCACTTAACATCAAGAAAATAATTAATATTTTTGTTTATTATTAGTGCAAAGCATTTTGATAGTAAAGTGATCCCGATACAACAGGGTCACGCTTTCGTAGCATCAGATTTTTAGCTTATAATCAAATAAAGTGATTTAAAAGTTGCATGTTGGCATCATGTTACGTATGCCTGTGAGAAACGGTCGAACCAAAATGTAAAACTAAGGCACGTTTATACTGGTCATATTTCTCACATGACCGTTTCTCAAAGTATTTAATTATATTCCTATTTACGTACTTTTTTGTCTTACATAAAAATGACCGGAATGTGATATATTTTTACCGGACTTCAAAAAAAAAGGAGATTCTCAGTTTGTATGTATGTATGTGTGTATGTTTGGCTGTGATTATCTCGCGTTTAGGCTGAAACGATTTTAATATGTTTAAAAAAAAAGTATATTTTGTTACATAGCGAAGAAGGTTCAAAAAGTCAGTCAAAAGGTTGAGTGTTTTTTGAAGGTGGTTTTATTTTTAGCCGACTTCCTAAAAAGGAGGTGGTTCTCAATTTGTCGGATTTTTAAAAGTATGTTCCTCGATTACTGGAAGACGCCTGAACCGATTTGAAAAATTATTAAAGTGAAAACTTCTTTAGCGGCGTTGAGCACTTTTGTGGGGTGGGTAAAAACTGTTAAACTCGCGTCAGATTCTCGTGCTGATCGAAAAACCTTGAAAAAACCGTAAGACGGTTGGAGAGTAATGTTTTGTGTCGAACTCGAACTTGAACTCGAACTCGAATTGTTTGTAAGGATTTCGATTAATTAAAAAAATCCATTTTATAATAATCGATTTTCATAAAAAATGGGTTAAAAAAATGCACAACGTTAATAATCAAGTTTTCACTTCTGCCGGCACTCCCGGAGTGCTACCCGTCTTTTTTTTTGTTTGAAAGGGTATACCTACAGATATACTTCACAGATGGTCCCGTTGTCACCAAGTCTCTGATGATGGAAACCTAGAGATATCGAGGGCGACCCTCAAATTTTATAGGTACGCACCCCGTGTTTTCAAGTATTTGATTAAGTTGTTCTGGTATTTAAGTCTGATAGCTATCATGTCATGGAGCTTAGCTGATGATGGAAGGTCCAATTCCTAAGAAGTTAGGAGTTAGGGTACAACCACAACATAATATCTATATGAGTATACGTATACACATTATATTGGCCTAAATATCTTCCTCAGACTAAACACAAAATATCATTTACATATTATTTGAATCCTATGTTTATTCCTGTACATCTAAATCATAATTCATAATAATATGTCATAGGTACCTATTTAAAAAGTTACCTATGTGAACGCATCTTTGTGAGAAATGTGAGAAACGTTTTTGATTTTTGTGAGAAACGTGAGAAATGTTTCTCACAAGAGTCATGTGAGAAAGGTACATTTATTTTGGCTCAAACCCGTATAACGTTTTAAACATAGAGGAAAATAATACACGGGACATTTTAAAACAATACCTACAGTTTAATCCCAAAGTTATAAATTTCTGTAATTAATTTGGATTAATAATAATAAAACACTGGAAGAATTGCAAAAATTAACCTTAATAGACTGGGTTGAAAATGTTCAATACGAGCTGTCAAAAATGCGGCTCATTAGTATACTGGATTGCGTTCCGTTCTATATAGTAACCAGTATACCAACCGTAGACAGAGTAAAAGTATAGACAGCTGGATATTTCCTTTTCACTCACACAAAGAAAGAGATAGTTAATTACGTATTGCTTGTGAAGAAAAGAGATAAAATAATTATTTTCTGTCCCTCGCCGCTTGGCCATTTTTTCCAATGTGATACTCTCATGGAATTAATATATTATACTGTTATACGTAGTATATATTAATTCCATGGATACTCTTAATAAGTGTAAGACTAAGTTTGACGTTTCGTACACAAACAGCTGGGATTTACAAATTTTATTTGGTTTAACTAATTATGTAACGTTAGAAGTAGACGTGGTTTGTGTTTTTCTTATAAGATGTGTATGTGCACTATACTCGTATTAAAATAATGTTGGGATGTAGTGTTATGGGCTGTAAAAGCAATACTATAAGGAAAATTGAGGGAATATCTTTTCACACGTAAGTTTTCAAAAATTTCATTTTATTTTATTAGCATCACAGTTATTTTAAATTAACTTTCTATAATTTTTAATATTGTTCACATTTAATACATATTTTACTAAAATTAGCATCTAATATATTGTAAGTATTTTTTGTATTTTGTTTTTATAACCTCAAATGCCAGTGTTGCTAGATGTTGCTTACATTAATTACCCTGCTAATGGGGAAATTTAAGTAAATATGTTTTTTCAACATTTTGTTGTTTTTTAACCGACATCAAAAAATGAGGTTATCAATTCGAAGCGCAGGTATGTATGTAATATTTCTAGAACTGCCCAGTTTTTGTATATGTTAGTCTAGATCAGTGTCTGAACAAATGAAACAAATTTCAAAAGTGTATGTATTTATGTATGTACGTATGTTTTTATGTTTGTGTTTGCATATCTCCGTAACTACAAGTCCGATTTCAGTAATTCTTTTTTTGTTGTACAGTTTCAAGTTTGGTATTGTTCAACTTAAGGAATATTGCAAGTTTCATCAAAATCGGTCTAGTAGTTTCCAGATATTTTAATTCTCAATTAATTAAGTACAATTATTTTGAAGTCGGTTTTATATTTTTAAAGTACTACTCGTATTCCAATACAATTATCATGTATCCAATTTTTTTCCAGATTTCCTAATGACCCTGAAATCCTTAAATTATGGATAACTGCAAAAATATAGACTGAATTGGGGCCCACCACGTGGTTCAAGAATATACAGTAAACATTTGAATAAAGAAGATGTATTAAATGTTGGAAAGAAAACATTTCTTTTTCTGTGCCTGTCAAGGTAATTTATTTATAATTATTCATTAGGTCCTTTTTGTCTGTGTACAGAAATTAAATTAATATTTTTTATTACATCTCCTAGATTCTAAGAGCGAAGCATCAGGTAACCCATCGTGTGAGACCTCCTGCTTTGTATGGGGAGGGAAAATGGGAATATTTCCTACTCATACCGCCTATGACCTATCTTCTTCTGATTAATTTCGTTGCCCAAGACAGCTTTAGCATGTCTTTTGGGCTCCCTGAGATCATATCAAAGGATTTACGGCAGTAAGTATTTAAAATACTTTTTAAATACTTACTGCCGTACTCAGAGAAATTTAATGATTAGGTATTAAACTTCAATTTAATGAAGAGTGTGACAGATAAATAAGATAATGTAAAGATAAGCCCCATGGCTTAACTCAATATTTTTATTTAATCACAGTTAAGTAATTATTGATACTCATCTCTGAGTGCGGCCGTTAGCTAGTTATTAGTTACCCTTTATTAACCGACTTCCAAAAAACGAGGAGGTTATATGTTCGGCTGTGGATATATATATTTTTTAATTTTTTTTTTGTATGTTCAACGATTACTCCGCTGTTTGTGAACCGATTTTCGAAATTTTTATTTTGTTGTATTAGGTTTCACTCCAATTTGGTACCATGTTCACAAAAGTGGTGACCTGATGATGGGATCCATGAGTAATCGAGGGAACTCCTCGAAATTTATATGGAAACATATGGTGATTTTGGTTTTATGAGAAGCATCCTAAGTATATGCTACCAAAACGCAACATTTTGCACCAAGGTATATATACTATGGTTCCGAAGATACTAAGAGAACACCGGATTCCTTATAGATACAAGTTTGGGGGTTTAGGCGCTGTTTTAAGAACTGAAAGTATATGCTACTATACAAATTACATTCATCATCATCATTACCACATTAGGGTCACCAATGTCACCAAAATTGAACATAACAAAATATTCAACCTTATCTCCAGAGCGTAAGGCACACATTTGACATTACTTCTGAGAAGTAAGTTGCTTCGATAATACAAGTAACATGCTAGTGCACTGTCACACTTACCAATCGCGGCCACGGGCGGCCGTAGACTTCTCAAGCGATACTATGTATTACAATAATAAAGATAAAGTTTAAAATCATATGACACTGAAAGCCTCGCCGCTGCTAAAATTCCGGTTTGGCGCGGCCCTAGCACGTGTCCACTTCGATTTTTTTAATGTATTGTTTAAAATTATCTGCAGCTGATATTATATTTTGTAAGTGTGACTGTTAACAAATTGTAATAAGATACGTAGAATAATATACAGTTGTAGGGCCGAGTCACACCGGAATGGCGGAGGCGAGGCGAGCAGTTTCAGTGTCATATGATTTTAAACTTTATCTACATTGTTGTAATACATAGTATCGCTTGAGAAATCTACGGCCGCCCGTGGACGCTCGTGGCCTCTTGCGGCCGCCGGCGGCGTCGATTTCTCAAGCGATATTATGTATTACATGAAGATAAAGTTTAAAATCATATGACACTGAAACTGCTCGCCTCGCCTCTGCCATTCCGGTGTGAATCGGCCCTAATCTACGTATAGTACGCGATAATTTTACTAGGTACTACGAATAATAAAACCTAAAGAAACGTAACTCCCATACTAATACAGTTTTAAATTTGGTTCCATTCGAACTGTCAAGTAACGTCAGCCTTTATACCGTCCCTTACCTCAAGGTCACCTAAATATTGCAAATGTATGAAAAGTGAACCTAAGGTACACTTTTTTGACAAGTATTTTGGAGCATGTTTTTTGACGGAGTTACTCTTCCTTAGTTTTTATTATTCGTAGACTAGGTAACTAAAAAGAGTGAAATTATTATTTTTAACAAAAAATTAAAACCGACTTCCAAAGTAAAAACAATAATAACATCCTTATAATATTATGAACTAAAAAGTATTAAATAATTTTTCCTATCTCATGGTGCCTTTTTCCGAATTCGGCTAAAACTCAACTATTTCTGTACTCAATCTTCATAATTTTGAAGTCGGTGCCAGTTACAAATGTGACAAATATTCTGGCATCTGGATTCAGCTATATCTGGTACCGACTTCAAAATTATGAAGATTGAGTACAGAAATAGTTGAGTTTTAGCCGAATTCGGAAAAAGGCACCATGAGATAGGAAAAATTATTTAATACTTTTTAGTTCATATTATAAGGTCTACTAACTAAAAGGCAGTTAAGCCCAAAAAGTATTTTTCGAGAAAACGCCAAAATAAGTGGGCATTAATGTCTCTTGAAAAGTATGCTACTTAGGAACAAGGTTGCAATTTATATATGTAGGCATAGTATTTGTGCACAAAATGTGATATATTTCATTCGTATTTATTTATTAAATTTTATTTTATTTCACTTTCTAACTGCAAGCTAAGCAATTTTTTTCATTTTTACATAATATCCTACACTATAAGGCCGTTAACCATACCTTAACTGCTTAATAGCAAAGCAATTTCTTGTAGCTGCCACGTCTTGTACTTATAGTTAAAGTTGAAAAAATATAATAAGCTATAAAGCAGTTAAAGGATTTTAACAGTCTTTTAGCCTAGGTAGCTAGGCCTTGGAAGAGTGACTTTGCTTACAAAAAAGCAGTTACGGGATTTTAAATGCTTTTAAGGTCGGTAATGTAAAACATATTTTTATACTGGTTCCCCTAGTGCTTAACTAGAAGGCACTTAATGACATCTCGCTCGCAATTAACTACCTTTTAAGTAAGCACTTCCGAGTAAAAAGTTGAGAAGTTAAAAACTATCTTAGGAATATCAGAACTTTTTTTATTAAAAAAGAACATGTGTTAAAACTTATCAAAAAGCTTTAAATTATTAACAAAACAATAAATACTTATATAGAAAAAAAAACAAAACAAACTTTTACAAATCTAATTAAGTAATGAGATCACCGTGATTATGGGACAAATTATATTAAAATTATTTTATAAAATTACATAAACCATGTCAGTATTGTTTTTGAAAGGTCAAATTCAATAACAACAATAACTCAAAAAAACAACTAACCTTGGTCTATTTTGCGCCATTCTCGTAAATATGGTGCCAAAAAACAAGATACGCGCCGCACGTCTTAGTTCATGGAATTGGTACATTTTGGTTTGCATCAAATGGGGTAGTTCTAAATTTTTTACAATTTGTATGACATAATCAGGTGGTAATGACAAATATAATTTTTCGACCTCGAAAGCCCTCCGGAACATTGTAAAATTCATGAGAAACCATTTTTTTTAGTTTTTGCCATTTTTTTGCCACCAGGACGTCATGTATAATGGTAGAAGTCGCCAGAAATTATTTTAAAGTAGAATAAATTTGCAACAAATGAAAATAGTTGGGTCTCGATAAACTGAATAGTTTGCAAAATTTCAAAAAAAGATTTTTTTCCAGTTTTTACAAGTTCTTGTGTATGTGGTCAATTATTATTGATCTATTTGATGGCATAAATTCATATAATATGTACGTTATTAAAGAAAACAAATTTTTCAACAAAGCGAGACCAATTTGGTCTATTAAAATCTGATAGTTCTCTAGCTACAGCTGTCCAAAGATGCTGAGGTGAGTAAACAAAATGGAGTACTACTTATGAAATAAGCATTATAATCATCGCCAGGTTGCCTCCAACCAGCAATGCTGCAAGATTTCACTCTCTGCGAGCATACCACAAGGTGAAAAATTTTTTTTTTTAAATAATAATAAACCAACGATATTATTCATAATTTTGAACAGTTACGATTCTTAAATTTTTGTTGGTCTTGTTTCAGGTTCAAATGTGGCTGGGAAATAAGAAGAACCCACTCGATTGGGGCTGGATGCGGAGCACCAGAGGCCTCATTCCTCGACTGATGACGAAACCACCAGCTCCTCAACCACTGCTAAACTTTATTATACAAAGATAGCAAAAAAGGATATGGGCGAATAGCCCATAGACGGCCCCAAATTACATAAATTAAAAATAAACCCCTGCTAAACATTTTCTGATTTCCTGCAATTTCGATTCCATCAGATGACGATTTCGACCTTCCTGAGCTGGTCGATGACGAAATGCTACCGAAGCAAGCTCCCAAAAGGTGTTCTGTCGATTTTGAGGATCATCCATCAATGTATGTACATCATACAAGAAAAACTAATAATAAAACTCCTGCAATGACCTCAACTTCAACCGCCATAATATTATGCAAAGTTAATATTAAGTATAATATTGTATATTTTAACACAGTCTTTTTAAATTTTTATACTCAAATTATTTATTATTATAATGCCTATTTCATGAGTCCTATTTCATTTTTAACCGACTTCCAAAAAGGAGGAGGTTATATGTTCGTCTGTTTATATATTTTTTTGTATGTTCAACCATAGCTTCGCCGTTTATGGACCGATTTTCACGATTCTTTTGTTGTTGTACAGGGTTAAATCCGAGGTTGGTACCATGTTCACAAGAGTGGTGATCTGATGGTGGGATCCATGAGGAATCGAGGGGACTCCTTGAAATTTATATGGGAACATATAGTGATTTCGATTTTTTCTGAAGTATTTCAGGCATTTACTACCAAAAAGTAAGATTTTGCACCAGGATATACCCTGGTTCTGAAGGTACCCAACAGAACTTTTGAATCCTTACAGATACAAGTTTGAGGATTTTGGCTTTATTTAAACTACTCCAAGCAAATCCTACATTATTTGTCCTGAACAAAGGCTAAATTTTATTTTGGAAAAAATAGGGTTTCGTAAGATATTTGGGTTTTTCGGACGCCAGGTGAAAAAATCAACCAGGAAAGTTACTTATTTTGCGTACGCTGCCGAAACTATAAAAGATAGAACCATAAAATGTTCTAAGTATTGTAGATCTTATAAATATCTACAAAAAAGTCCGCAACATACTATACTTATCTATGTCGAGTGAGGCACAATAACCATTTTTTTATTTTAAAATCTTGAATTTTTTTGGACAACATTTAAACGCGTTTATTTTACTTATGCCATTAAACCTTATCAAAATAAATTATTTCATCACTAAGTACAGTTTATGTAGATAAAATTTGGTCCTTGAATGATTAAAATTGGACGTTTGGTTTTGAAATTATGGCGAAATTAAAATATTACGATAGTGGGCGTCACCAAGCGGGATGCGCTTGCAGGAGGAAGACAATCAGCTGTGCAGTGTGCACTGTACACCCTTCGGATAATGACTGCGTCTGCGTCGTTGATGTCAGTGTCGGAGTCTGTGAATTGACCTGGGAATCATTTTGCTGACCGAGTCTTTCCTGGGTAGGCTTGTTGCAGCCGTAACCGACATCCACGCGGACAGAGCCGCAGGCGACCGCTAGTAATATGTACAACTCTAAGACAACAAGCTATAATATTATAGCCTTGTCGTCTCATATTATGTAACTAAAAAGGGTAAAATTATTATTTTTTTAACAAAAAATTAAAACCGACTTCGAAGATAAAAAGAATCAAATAATAATTATTCCTTATTATACTCGTAGTGGCGTCTTCAGACTTCGCCTAAACCTCAACTATTTCTGTACTCAATCTTCATGCTTTTGAAGTCGGTACCAGCTTACCTTAGCGTAATTGCTATGTCAAGGATCTCAGAACTTTTCCGGGCTGGTACCGACTTCAAAAGCATGAAGATTGAGTACAGAAATAGTTGAGGTTTAGGCGAAGTCTGAAGACGCCACTATAATAAGGAATAAATATTATATTCTTTTTAGATTAAGATTAAGTATTACTTTTGTTTTTACCTCGGAAGTCGGTTTTAATTTTCGTTAAAAAATAATGTTTACTCACCTCAGCAACTTTGAACAGCTGTAGCTAGGGAGCTATCAGATTTTAATAGACCAAATTGTCTCGTTTTGTTGAAAAATTTGTCTTCTTTAATAACGTATAATATGAATTATGCTGTCAAATAGAACAATAACATTTTGTTGCAAATTAGTCTACTTTAAAATAATTTCTGGTGTCTTTTACCATTAAACATGTCCTTGGTGGTAAAAAATGGCAAAAACTGAAAACTGATCAAAAATTAAATGGTTTCTCATGAATTTTACAATGTTCCGGAGGGCTTTCGAGGTCGAAAAATTATATTTGTCATTACCACCTCATTACATACAACATATAAATAACTGTATTTTAAAAAGATAAAACCGACTTCAAAATTGTACGAAATTGAGAATTAAAATTCCCTATCTCAAAAACTACTGAACCGATTTTGATGAAACTTGCAGTATTCCCTAAGTTGAACAATACCTAGTACAATAAAAAAAATAATCATTTAGATTGAACTTGTAGTTTCGGAGATATGCGTGCACAAACATAAAAACATACATACATACATACACTTTTGAAACTTGCCACATTTGTTCAGAAGCTGTTATAGGTTAACATATACAAAAACTGGGCAGTTCTGGAAATATTACATACATACGCGTCGAATTGATAACCTCCTTTTTCTGAAGTTGGTTAAAAAATCAGAACTACCCGATCTGATGCAAGTGAACACCCCTTTTATGGTATGATTTCCATGGATTATCCGTCCACCACGAGCACCCGAAGTGGAAAGGAAGTATAAACTGAATTCAAACGCGAACCAAAATCACAAGCGTTTCACTGCTATTTAGTCTAGCAATGTCGCTTAGCTGCTATCTAGTGATTGATACTTAGCTAATACTAATTTCAATCCCTAACTTAAAAGCAGTAATTGGCATATAACTGCTTTCTAGTGTAGTTTTTCTTTATGACTGCTTTATAGCTAAGGTACGATGTTCAGATGATTATATTTTGTATGACACAGCACATGAAGGTAGTTAAAGGCGCTTGGCTGCTTTTTAGCCAAGATTGACTAGATAACGTAGTTTTAGTTAAGTAAATTAAGAAAAATTAATATACAGGGTGCAATTAAACCTTCCTGCCAAAATTTAAAAATTACTTTGAAGTCGGTACCAGTCCCAAAAGTTTCATATATTCTGACATTGACTGATTAACTCACGATTAAATTAGCTGGTACCGACTTCAAAATAATGAAGCTAGTGTGTACAGAAGTAGTTGAGATTTAGACGAATTCTGAAAGAGGCACTATTAAAGAGTTAGAATTATTTAATACTTTTTAGTTCATATTATTACTTATTGTTTTTACCTTGGAAGTCGGTTTTAATTTTTTGTTAAAAATAATAATTAATAGTTATTATTATTCCACTTATTCTTATTTCAAATGCTGCTGCGTTAACTTTATTCATTTTATAAGAATTATATTTTCTTAATTTATGGAAAAAACGCTTCGACCTTTCAAGCCAGCAACAAAACAACATACAGTTCAAGTTTCAACCGAATAATGTTTGAGGTACTTACCTAAATTTAAATGTCCACCTATCAGACAAAGGCGGCAACATAAAATATACTTAATAAATATTTTTATTGTAACTCCTGGATAGCTGACCAGATTTTCAATGAAACTATGTAAGGTCAGTGCGGGGAAATGTAGCTGGGGGGCAAGTGTGACTGCTTTAATTTTTTGAAAAACTGTTTGAGCTTATGGTGGCAGCGACATCTGTTGTTATGCGTAAAACTAATTTCTTATGTACACAATCTCAATCCAGGTGGAACTGTCAAGCACTTTTGAAGGGGAACAAATATAATGACCACCAAAAAATGCATTGATACCCTAAACTTGTTTACCAAAAAAAGATATTGAACACCAAAAAAATAAAGCCTAAAATTGCAATACTACCAGCTATTTTAGTCATGACAACACTTCAAATTGTAATCGAACACCAAATATAGTAACTGACCACCAAATATAGTAAATGATCACCAAATAAAGTAAATGATCACCAAATATAGTAAATTACCGCCAAATATAGTAAATGATCACCAAATATAGTAAATTATCGCCAAATCCTTGTGAGCAAATCAATGCAATATTTCTGTCCAAATAAATCACTACGATTGACAAAAAATGTGAGCATATTATTAACAAAATAATCGGCCAAGTGTGAGTCGTATGGAGGATTCCGTACCGTTTATAGAGCAAAATTAGACCTAAAGTTGTGTTTTTGTATGGGTTGGGACTTGGGAGCCCCCTTTAATTTTATTTTTATTTTATTATTAATTATTGAAGTAAACATAATACAGTGGCGGCGTAGCATGGTTTGGCACCCGGGGCGGCTTTCTATTGAGCACCCCCAAAATAAAACGACAAATACGTCTAATGCTAAGTACTGATATACGGTTTCGCTCGATAGTTTTACTCCAAATCGAGCAATAACCACTGTGTAGACCGCCAAAACTGACAGCTCGAAGGCTCGCTTCGAGCCGGCTCGATAGAATTAAATATGTCAAATATGTCATTTCCTTCGATTTGGAGTAAAACTATCGAGCAAAACCGTATGTGAGTACTTAGCATAATACTAAGTACTGACATACGGTTTTGCTCGATAGTTTTACTCCAAATCGAGCAATAATCACTGTGTGGACCGCAAAAACTGACAGCTCGAAGGCTCGCTTCGAGCCGGCTCGTAGAATCAAATATGTCATTTCCTTCGAGTCGGAGTAAAACTATTGAGCAAAACCGTATGTGAGTACTTAGCATAAACGTGCCCACGTTACGTAAGTTTCGCGTTTGGCTCATTGTGGATCTTATTTAAGATTTTATTTTTGTTTCGAAAAACTTTTTTACAGGAAGCCACCGAAACACAAATTGTTTAAAACAATCTTAGATACAGCGCTAGACTTGGAACAGACTCAGAATAGTGCTATTTTACTATGAATTTCAGAAGCTCCAGGGTAGTCCATTATATATAGCTTCTAGGGCAGCCTTTCCCAAAGTGGGCGATAACGCCCGCTTGTGGGCGCTGAAGGTCTGAAGTGGGGCGGTGTGGGACCCAGAAAAAAATGACAGCGTTGTGTATTGCGGCGGCTTGGGGGGTGATTTATTTCATCAGGATGTATTTTAAATTGAAACAAGGGGGGCGCTAAAATATAATTTGTTCTTAAAGTGGGCGGTAGACAAAATAAGTTTGGGAACCTCTGTTCTAGAGAAATGCTGGCGGCATCCAAGTGGTGCTTCAATCGTAAAATCTCCAAAATAATGCCCTCTGCACAAAGTTCATCATAGATTTTCGTCAAGAAATAAATATATCATGAAGTTCTTCTTCTGTTGACGTAAATGTTATAAGAATGTGCGAGTAAGTTGTCACCCCTTGGTACTTGGCACCCGGGGCGGACCGCCCCTGCCGCCCCCCCCTTACGCCGCCACTGACATATTATTATAATCAAGGCCTTTGCGAAAATATCAACGTGCCTACTGGTTGCCATTATTGATATCGAGCAAAAAAGGCCAAAAAAAATCACGTTTGTTGTATGGGAGCCCCCCTTAAATAATAATTTTATTTTGTTTTTAGTACTTGCTGTTACAGCAGCAACAGATATACACAATCTGTTAAATTTTCAGAAGTCTAGCTGGAGCGGTTCTTGATATACAGCCTAGAGAAAGACGGACGGACAGACGGACAGACATCGAAGTCTCAGTAATAGAGTCCCGTTTTTAGGGTTCCGGGACTCTTTTACTGAGACTTGCTATTGCTAAATAAAAATATATTTGGTTTTAATTTTAGAATAAAATGCTAACGTTTAATGCTGGTGATCATTTACTAATTTTGGTGATCGTTTACTACTTTTGGTTTAACAATGATTTATTTGGAGTCATTTTGCATAAAGAGGATAGTGAGATAATAAATCTTTGGTGATCATTTTACATTAAAATGATAGTATAATGTTGGTGATCATTTACTAATTTTGGTGATCATTTACTTATTTTGGTGATCATTTACTATTTTTGGTTTTAAGATGTTAAATCTTTGGTTATCATTTTACATTAAAATGGTGGTCTGTATTTTGGTGATCGTTTACTATTTTTGTCTGTGAAATGTTACTATTTCTGGTGATCAGTTAATTATAAGCCCTTTTGAAGTTGTCGCCATTTTGAAATATTCTGTCACATTTTTTAAGACGAACTCTAATTCACAAGTGTTTTTTCAATCAATAAAAATCTTTGTGATTTTGAAGAACCTGATAATTGTATACCGGTAAGTTGTTTTTTACTAACTAAACTTATTACCCGTTTCTTTTATAATTTTGTTGGAATTGTTGCAAATTAGAGATTTATGTCCGTTAGAAAAATCTGACCTCAAAATTTTAGTGCTGGGGAAGTGTGTCTACTTTGCATGAGGCAAGTGTATCTATATGTCACACTTATCCAAGTCAGGGTTTACAAACATTTGGTCTAATATTAGTGATTATGTAATTTCTGTGTGCACATATTTTGTTTACTTTTAAGTAATTAAAAACACTTAGCAACTTCACTATTCAGGCTTCTGTAACCCAAATAAGTAAGTATCATATTTTTGAAATTAACAATATATTAAAAGAAATAACTCATTCAATAATTTTTACTCAAAATGTTTATTACCCCTCTCCAACGTAGCTCATAACTTTTGCTCCTTTAATCTATCCTCAGAAACTATAGTAAGTATGTAATATAGTCGTCATATGATTAGTTCCGATGATCAGGTGGTATATACTTTGCATTTTCAAATTTGAAATAATTTTCTATTGTACACTTACGATAATAGTCACACTTGCCTCACTTTCTTAGGTAAGTGTGTCTACCACAGTATTTTATAAAAGACCTTATTGTGTAGAGCACTTTGTTACCGGCCAATTATGAACCTTTTCGTATTTTGATTTCACAGAAAGTGAGAAATTAAACCTTAAACTACTTGATTTTTAAGTTCAAAATAAACTTGAAAAAAAGTATGACACACTTACCCGTATCGACCTTACCTACTTATTAATTAGACACTGTCACCGAACCCGTGCAGTAGGTATTGAAGCCCCGAGTCATTACCTTAACCACGGAGCTAAAACTAAGTATTAGTTCCGTGCTTTAAACTATGGTGTAACAAAATATTATTATACATAACAGTGGTCCAGTGGTTGGGCACTATAAAATTACTCCTGCGTACCTAACTGGTATTAAGGGCATTCCCTCCGGAGATTCCGTAATTTACCGTATTTAAAGCCTTATAAACTCATAATCTGAAAGCTACAAAGTTATAATAAAAATACGGCAATAATAAATGATCAAACGAACTTACCAAGTGAAGTTCGATCATTATTATATGAGTCGCTTCATTCGAAGATATAATATAACTAAGCAAAAGTAGTACCTTTGCTTATCTGCTAAGTGCTAGGCAATCGCGTTTTTTTAAAGACGTATGTGGGTACTTCGAAAAGTTACCCGCTCGGTCGCTCGATAACTCGACGTTCCGGCGTGCCTCATTATGTTTAGAGAGAAGTAATGCAAAAAATCTTTCTTTCCTTCTTTGGGTACTGCAGCAAACATAGTTTCATGCAGACTGGGTGGGAGGGAGATTATATATTCGAATGAAGCGACTCATATAATAATGATCGAACTTCACTTGGTAAGTTCGTTTGATCATTTATTATATTTCTTCGCTTCATTCTTCGATATATTATAATTAACCAAAAGTAGATTTTCAGAGTAACAAAAGAAAGTTTTTTTTTTTTTTACAAAATACAATAGATTACATTATGAATAGTAATCATTATATATATTCAAGAAAAAATGTAACATTATGCCCATAAATTTAATAATAGTCAGTAGAGACGAAACGTAAGAGACCTCTATGGTTTGTGATTCATATGATAACATACTGGGATCATGGTGATTATTTAACTGATTCAGCGAAACTTTATTCGTCGATAAAATTATGGTTAAGGAAAATAGCGAAAGTATTGGAATCGCTAGTCCTGACTCCTGCCTGTCGACTGTCGTCTTACTAATAGTGTCCAGTATCAATCCCTGTGTCGACGCTCGTGTCGACGCCGCGCCGCTCTCGCACAGCACCTGCTTTATCCAGCGGCTAACCGACCGACTAGGAGGTGGCTGTTCTGTGCAGAGCGTTAAGCGTTAGCAATAATAACCCGTACTGTAGCATTACCCTATTTAATATAATCTTGAATAACCATTGCAGGGCGTAATAACTTAAATATTATATCCTCTTCTTCTTCTTTTTTTGACGTGAGAACATCTTATAATTCGATGGGGCCTGCGCGCACGAAAAAACATGACGCAATCTGCGGCGTTACCTCGCTCTGAGGCGTTCCATTTAAGGCTATGACGTTGTCACGTTCAACTATCGTCAGTACACCGCACAGAGCACCGTACAGTCAGGGAAAATTGTGCTAAGCAGAAATGTACGGTCGGGGAAATGAGTTGTTTAGCAGAAATGTATAGTCGGGGAAATGAGTTGTTTAGCAGAAATGTACAGTCGGGGAAAATTGTGCTAAGCAGAAATGTACAGTCGGGGAAAATTGTGCTAAGCAGAAATGTACAGTCGGGGAAATGAGTTGTTTAGCAGAAATGTACAGTCGGGGAAATGAGTTGTTTAGCAGAAATGTGCAGTCGGGGAAAATTGTGCTAAGAAGAAATGTTTAGTCGGGGAAATGAGTTTTGACGTGACAACGTCTTATAATTCGATGGAGCCGGCTGCACGCACGAAAAAACATGACTCATGCGGCGTTACCTCGCTCTGAGGCGTTCCATTTAAGGCTTGAAGTGCAAGTGAGAGCGCGGAACGAGCGACAAAGAGGCATGTTGTCACGTTCAATTATCGTCAGTAAACCGACTTTACAGACAACCATTTTTTTTAAGGATAACATCCGATTACGCCCGGTAGTTTATGTCTTTGTAATATAAATTTCGATACCGCTATTTAAAACCGTTTTTTTTTGCCGAGTTTTATTAGGCAGAAAGTTTTAAGTTACTGATCAGTATTCAGCTGTAGGTACAGAGTGCAAGAAAAACAAATAATTTATAAGTGGATCCCGGGTTCTACACTACTCAGGTATGGGCTAGGATTTTTACAGGAAAGCTTCTTTCAAAAGGCGCTTCACACATTCATCTGAGCCAATGTCACCAACAATTAATAATGTCAACATTGTTCATAAACAATGACAGTGCTCAGTGATGGCTGTAGAAAATATCGTATTACAGCCATTGTCAAATTGTTTGGCTAAGGTTCCGATGGAGCGGACGAAGATCTTTGTAATAAATCTAATAACTAATAAGATTGAAGAGAGCATTTATCTAAAATCTAAGTCGAAGTAAAGTATTTTAGAATAAATTTTAAGGAGTCTACTGCTCTAACTGGGTCCGGCTCTGTGGTCGTCGATAATGTGATTATTGCATAATAATATGATTGAAAGTCGAGAATATTGTGTTCTCGGTCCACCAAGCTGAATATTTTAACAACTATTATTCAAGAAGAAGTGTGATTCTGGTATCGTATTTATCATTGCATATTGTATTTAGTATTAAATAATATTTTATTCGCTGAAAACCAGTTGCATTCCGCGGTGGGAGTCAGGAATCAGGATGTGAAGGTGTCAAAACACCTATCAGTTGAGCTAGCTCACGAATAGTACACTGATTTAACTGTTCTATATTATTCCGTTTTAATAGGCATATTTTATTATAAAATACATATATCTAATATATAAAATTCTCGTGTCACGGTGTGCGTGGTTGAGCTACTCTGAAACGGCTCGCCCGATTTTCGTGAATCTTAGCGAGCATATCGGCTAGGGTTGAGAATCGGACAAAATCTACTCTTCTATCTTTATATTGATGAGTGTATTAATTTGTTGAATAAATAATAGTAAATTGTTACAACTCGAGACTGACGGCGACCATTGTTTGTGCGACGGGATAGCAATCATGGACTTTGCCATGGTGACATACTTAGTCACTTCAATAAAATAATAATATGGGCGAAATACTTTATAAGGCAAAACAACGTTTGCCGGGACAGCTAGTTATGTTATAATAATAATATATAATACTAGCGACCCGCCCCGGCTTCGCACGGGTATAAAATATATATCTACAGAAAAAATGATTAAAATCGATTCAGCAGTTTTGACTTGTATTCATTATTACTACCCGTGGCCCGCATTAGTCGGTACCGCCGCAAAAGCTACGTCTCACAGGGAATTGGAGCCTTTTGCAGGGTATAGGCAAATCAGCTGTTATGTAGGGATCATTGGTATTCTTGGTATATGCAACGGGTATATGAGCTAATTCACCAGCTGCAGGACCGGTCATCATCTTCGCTACTGCGCACCCCCGCCTTGGCAGCGCCCACTTCGAAACGGGCGTAACGCAATTTTTAATTTCGCCATAACTTCTAAACTAAACGTCCAATTTTAATCATTTAATTATCAAATATTATCTACACAAACTGTACTTAGTGATGAAATAATTTATTTTGACAAGGATTATCAGGATGAGTAAAATAAATGCGTTTAAATGTAGTCCAAAAAAAATCAAGATTTTTAAATAAAAAAATGGTTGTTGTGCCTCACTTGCCATAGATAGGTATAGGTGTCGCGGGCATTTTTGTAGATATTTATAAGATCTACATTTACTTAGAACATTGTATGGTTCTATCTTTTATAGTTTAGGCAGCGTACGCAAAATAACTAACTTTTCTGGTAGATTTTTTTCACCTTGTGTCAGAAAAACCCAAATATCTTACGTAACCCTATATTTTCCAAAATAAAAAGTAGACTTTGTTACTCGTAAATAATGTAGCTTTCGAATGGTGAAAGAATTTTTAAAATCGGTCCAGTAGTTTTTGAGCCTATTCGTTACAATTAAACAAACAAACAAACAAAGTTTACATCTTTATAATATTAGTATAGGTTATAAACGTTAAGACTTAAATATTTACATATTTGTTGTGATTAATACACCCATGGCACTGTTAACCATAAAACGTTAACAAAAAAGGGGCGCCTGAGGCTGAAGAATTCTCGCCTAGAGCACTGATATTGTTAAAGCGTGGTAAGCCTTGTAGTTACTAGTTATACAGCCTATGCCTGGTCTAGTTGCCTTCTTTATATTTTTTGTAAAAAAAATGTTAGCGCATCTTATAGTCTGTACGTTAAGACTTAAGGCTCTTAATTCGTAAATTAAAATCTTTCGATCGACTAGTAAGTTACTAGGAACCAAGAAGTAGGCTCTTAAAACTATTTTTGCTAGATATCCACTTTTAGGTATTGGCTTGGAACCTTAAAGGTTAATTTTCCAAATTAACATGTAATTTCGAAATAAACTTACGAAGTGGTTTCAAATTTAAAATAATTCAAAAATTATATTTAAAATATAATACAATATTTTCCGCCGCTTTGTTTGGGGAAAAGAAAATCTTTGAAATAAAGTAACCTTCGGTGGGGGTACACGAAGATATAGTTTTAAATTCTAATAATTTATTGATGTCATGATGTATAATATATTAAGCCAGTGGTCCCTAACCTGTTTTTTTTTTGTTTTTGGAACGAAGTTCCCTAATTTTTTATTTTTTTATTTTTCATGCGGGCCGCATACATTTTTGGTGTTGGTGTCGCGGGCCGCAACAAACATTTTTAGGTTTAAAAAATAACGTTATTCAAAATTAACGATTTACAAGTGAAAAAGACTTTCACGTTGATTGTATAATATTTTGCCCGAGGGCGTGAATTTCAAAATGGTTTAACATGACGCGGGCTACAAATAAAGTCCCGGTGGCCCACATGCGGCCCGCAGGCCGCGGGTTGGGGATATCTGTATAAAGCCCACAATTATAATTGTAACATCTATAAAATATATATAAAAATAACTGTCATCTCTACTGCTGCAGTGTTGAGCGTTTAGTCGTCTCAACGCTCTTCGAACTAGAAGGAGTTTGATTGTAGCGGCACAGTGCTAGCGGCGCCAGCCGACGGTTACCAGCTCTCCCCCCCCCCCCTTTGACGGGTAGCGGGAAGGGTTTGCCAGAGCCTAAAAGGTACCCGATTGATTGGGATGTACTAATTTGTCTCTGAGAACAAAATATACTGGAACTATCCAGCGAAACAATAATAATCTTGGTCTGATATTGAGACAAGACTTATCGAGTCTGAGTGTTATAGGTTTCCGTTACGAAGTTGTCTTGTCTGATAATATGTTATCTGATAAGTTTGATAATAATTTATATCGAGATAAGTCAGATACTGTTGATAAGTCTGATAATATCGAGACTTTGTCAGGTGAAATCTATAATGATAATAATCGATCGAAATGGAATCGATCTGCAACACTTATTATCAGGAACGTTTTATTAGCAGTAGCTTATCTTAATCGTTTTTGGGATCCTTTAAAACCATAGTCTGGCGAATCCAACGAGGCTTCACCTAACGTCAGTAGGAGCCCTGGATCTATCCGGATCTGGTCCGGTTCTATCGGTGCCGGTACTCAGAATAGACCGTTGGCACCTGGTTTAAGAGTGGGAAAGCTTCGGGTTCATTCGTAACCTGATCGACCCGTATATTGGTCACTTTTAGTGATATTTCCCCAATAGTCTGGTCTTAGTGACCTAAAAATTAATATTGGGGTAGCTCGTTATAATCGACATATTTGTCGATAAAATATGTTACAAAAAATATTGAGGGTAGTAACTATCACGTTACGTAGATATTAAGTTTCGTTATACACTCGCGGTGTATCCCGAGTCCCAACATTGGTGCAAGTTTTATTTAATAATAATAATTATATACCGGCAGACATCGTAAATTATAATCGTAGTTCTATTTAGAACAAACAAAAATATTTAGAACAAAAGCATCGCGCGGGACGCGCATAGGTTGTTAACTGATGAGACTCACAGTCAATCTAGTTATTAGCTCGAAATAGCTGTTCTCTATAAAACGGCAAAGATTTTATAATAATAATTATGTAGTTCTATTTATAGAACAAAGAGCGCGGAAAAACCCGCGGTAGTTGCTAATTTTTATTATTAAACATTGTCGGAGACTCGTAGTCAATCCATACCTTATGTTGATTTTAAAAAATATCAATATATTTTTAATTTAAATATTAATTAACTCGCAGTTAATCCTCTCAAACCAGCCAACATAATATTATACTTCTATTTTTAGATAAAGCATCGTCAGAGACCCGCAATCAATTCCGATGCATAAGGATTGTGTTTAGAGACTCGCAGCCAATCCACACATTATTGCGGTTTACAAAATAACTTAATATATATAAACACTTTTAATAATTTTCTTGCAGTTATTTCCCCCAATCGGGCAAACGTATAGCTCTATTTATAGAATAGGTAAAACATCGTCAGAGATCCGCAATCAATTCCGATGCATATAGAATATAGATTGTGTAAAAGGACTCGTGGTTCAAACACACTGTACTTATAGAATCACAGTCGCAGTACATGCCGGATAGTTAAATAATTGCAGTAATCGCCTGCGGCTGTTTCCCCCAATCCGGCAAACATAATATAGTTCTATAATTCTATTTATAGAACAGATAAAGCATACATAATGTTAAAGATTGTGTATAAAGACTCGCAGTCCCAACACATTGTACGTTTATTGACTCGCGGTCGCAGTACAAGCCGGCTAGTATTGAATATAGTTGGCTCGTCTAGGCCTCGGTAGTGCCTGCCGTTTATTTAAGTATTTAATAGTACTTACATGTATTTTCTTGTTCCACGATAAACACTGACTTTAGTTACTTACAACACTGACTCAATCATCTTAAAATAATAATAACCAGCTGCGCTTTGGCATGGTTACTAGTATACGTGCTCGCGTTAACAAAGAATGAGGCACGCCGGAACGTCGAGTTATCGAGCGACCGAGCGGGTAACTTTTCGAAGTACCGACATACGTCTTTAAAAAAACGCGATTGCCTAGCAGATAAGCAAAGGCACTACTTTTGGTTAATTATATGTCGAAGAATGAAGTGAAGAAATATAATCTTCAGTATATCAACATTCCTTTCCCCGTTTTAAATTTTCTATTTTTGTTTATTATACTCATGATATCAGCTTCCAAAGTAATACCAATTGATTAAAATTCAAGCATACATTCAGCATCTCCTTAGTATTTACAAATTACAAACTCACGCCAATAGATCGACAATATCATAAACTACATATTCCCCGTTTTAATTTTTTTCAGGACAATTTTGAATTACTAATGCCCGTTTTCACCAACTACACCTAAAATTTAGGGGTCCCCTAAGCCTGCAATATTCCAAGTTTTGTTCTTGATGAATTGACAACCCCGTAACTCTTAGGTGACGTATATCTCTACATAGTATAAAACAAAGTCGCTTTTTCTGTCCTCATGTCCCTTTGTTCCCTTTTATTGCGGTTTTCTTTAATATATAGAGTGATTAAAGAGGAAGGTTTGTGATAAATATGTATATTAATTATGGGACTTCGCTATTTTACAAGTAAAATATCAGACGGCCATTCTATAACAGATTCATTGTCAAGGCAACCGTCGTCGTCGCCACATACGTCACCTAAGTGCATAAACGTATGATGCTAAAGACCAACAAACAGTGCGAGAGAGAAGAAAATCCTTTATGGAATTATAACAAGATGAAAAGAGAGAGGCAGTCTAATGGAAACTTTAACCACTTTCATTTGACAGGTCGTCCACAAGTCGTCACCCGTTTTTATGCCCTTTTGGTATTTGCAATTCATAAATAAATATAAATAATAAAGGATTTAATTGTTTAAATCCTTTATTATTTTCGACAAATGGGCCATTCCTCTACAGACGGCCTTTAACGAGGATTTTTAAAATGCGGCATTTTTCAATTGGAATATACGTAAGAAGATTTGTATTTACTAACAAAACAACTTTTATCGGTAAAAAATGGAATTCGAATAATTTAGAGCGTTTTTAAGCAATTTCATCTAGGGGACGCGATGTTTTTTCCCATATTTTTAAATTAAAATAGCATATATTTTAAATTAATGTTTAGTTGTAGTATAGTTGTACAGCAATACGTCGAAATCTTTTGTATAAATTACACTATTCAATCGTTTTTAGTGATTTAGACGATTAATTTTGTCAGACCAATAAACAACTGAAAATTAAAAAAAAAAACTACAATTTGGTGCAGTTTTATTACAAACTTACTAGTATAATTATACATTCCATATTGAAAATTTTAAAATTTGTTTGAGAATTACGATTTAATTCACCTTAAAGAGATTTGAGAATTTTGATGTTGCGCCCGCGATCGTAGAAATGGTTAATAATAAAAATAATCCTTCACAGGTAATTAATCTTCATGTCCTAATTGCTACGATGTGTTTATTTTCGCTTTATTCTGTCTATATTTCTCTATTTAGAATAAAATATTGTTAATCCTCCCCTTTACTTTCATATTTTGCATAACTAAGGGTACTATTGTAAATTGTTCTTAAATTACACAATTTTTGAAGAAAAATTTTTCATCAAAATTGTTTACACATACGCTAGGGCTTGAATCAAATTTATCGATATGCCTATCGGTATTTAACAAGAACATAAAACTAATCTAAAAATGTAATGGGGGTGTAAGGGTATTATGATATTATGTATTTAATTTAAGAATAAATAATATACTATGTTTGTCGTTTACTTTCAACTTTATATTTGCATTTCTATTAATGTAAGGGCTGATTTGTCAGATAGTTTTTACCTGAATAATAAGTAAATAACTTTTAAATGTGTGTATTATTTACCCTTATAAGAACCTCATGTTATAACATATCCGACGATTGAAAAATCACCCCAACCGAAAATGTGTATCTACTTTTCAATCGTCACCTTTTTTCTGCCAAATAAAATATATGATACCTAATTTGAATTACAAAATCTGTCAAAGTTGCATATTATTTATTTCTCATAGAAACGCAGGTAAAATAACTCGATCGGACAATACTATCGATAGTAAAATATACATCACTAGCACACGCACACATTGACAGATCAAAAATTGACACGCATTTTCGGGTTGTCAGGTGGTCTATACGACAGTATATATTATAAGTCTATGCCTAAGTGTATGGGGTCGTCAATCCATCCCGTAAATTATAAACGTCACCTAATGGTTTGATGGATGAATCGCATATAGTTGTTTTATTTCAAGTAAACGTCACCTAAGAGTTACGGGGTTGTCAATTCATCAAGAACAAAACTTGGAATATTGGCTTACCTTACCCTAAACTTTAGGTGTAGTTGGTGAAAACGGGCATAAGACAAGTAAAAATAATAGGGTTTTGGCACGATCTCGGCAACGCGGCAAATGTATGGCCAAGGTCGTTTGCTCGGGGGACGGCCTTAATGAAACCGGCCACCGTCACCGAAACCGGTGTGGGAGCTATTATTATTATCACAACTATTAGCAGTGGCCTGATGATGACGATGGAATATGGAATGCCGTATATTTGGGTCACCATGGCTGAAATGTTTGCGCGCTTGATAGATTGGAATCGAATGCTGAGGTGAATGCAACGGGGATGTGGGAACAGTGGATGAGGTATGTAATAATTCAAATTTTATATTTTATCAAGATTAGGTATTTTTGTAATCCTAGTTGTGGTCAGGGCTGCTGACTGCACGTTCCAGGAGGCACTTCATCAGGCCAGAAACAGACGAGTAGAGAGCCCTATCCCGGGAAGCAAAATATTATATTGGTGGTCACGACTCACGTCCCTCAGCCATGAGAATACGACTACGAAGATGAAGTTGTGATATCGTTTGCTAAGGTGCTATCAGATGAAATACTTCTTACTCTGATGTTTCTGGAATTCTTCCTAAGCTCCTCCTATTTACTTCTGATTAATTTCCTTGTGGGTCCCAAGACAGCTTTAGCATATTGTCCCTAGGGCTCCCTGAGATCATATCAAAGGGTTTTCGTGGTTGGATACCGCTGTCGATCCTGGCCACACAGGAGATACAGTGGTGGGAATGTTTGGTGGGCCAAAACCCGTAATAAAAAATAAAATTACTCTGAAGTTTGAACGAACTCTGTAACTACGAATAATAATTAATAGTAATTTCTTAAAAGTATGCACTGGACAGAATACCTATTAATAATTATCATGACGCTCAGTTTTCAAACAGAGAAGACTAGAACAAAATCCATTCAACACTGAATCAATTAAGATCTAGCACATATTGCACAGTCGCCGTAAGGCATAGGTTACACAGTGCGAGCAGCTGATATGACAGTAGACAGCTACTGTGCCTGTGTACTTGTATGACAGTAGCTCGACTCGCCTCGCTTGGTCACACTATGCGAACTGCTGGCGTCGTAGGAAGACAGCTACTGCACCAGTATACTCGCATAGTTCGTCTGTATCATGTCTCGTGCAATGTTGTCACAAAATACACGTTTAATCACAGTGCATAGGTACCACTTGGCTGCAAAGAAAAGGGGCAACGAATACAATATTTAAAGAGCTATATGATGAAGATCCCCGAGAATATAAAGCGGTTATGAGAGTGACAACACTGCACTGGCGGCGTGGGCCCGAGCGTACGAGCTACTGTCATTTCGCAAAATCATGCGAGTTGACGACCGAGCGGCGTGCGAGTGGCATGGTGGGGGAAGGCCAGTTGAGAGTAAAAACAAAAATGTTGAAGTAACTCGTTTGCGAGCAACTCGCCCCCTCGCACATAACACTTACTCGTATGATGCGGTCACACGGTGCAAGTAGCTGCACCTCAGTAGCTGACTAGGCCAGCTCGCATGTCAGCTCGCACCGTGTAACCCAGGCATAAACCATAACGCGACAGAAATATTATAATGTCAGTTGTGTTGAAACTGCAAGCTCTAGTAAGGGCCACCGCTCATTAGAGACAAGACAGTTTATAGACAATCTTGTTTCACACAGACGAGTCAGCTTTACGATTAAAGAGAAACAGTTGTGTCTACCACGCGGCGCATACCAAGACGAAACTGTTTTGTCTACGACGACGCAACGCATACATCAGACTAGGTACACCGTTAGACAGTTCTGTCGTTGATGTGCGCGCTCGCATACACTTCAAAGGGAAGCCGACAGTCGTTAGTCAGACTTGTCGCCGTGCAGGGGCCCAATTCTCAGGATGTGAGAAAAGTTCATCTTCGAATAAAATACCGAATTATGAGATTTTTACGAGCGTAACACAGTTTGTGTATTCTCAAAACTTCACATTCAAAATATATCGTGCAAAGATCGCTCGAGTCGAACGAGTGGGACCGGTTATTATTAGATGTCCGAATTCGTACACCAATTTACCCTTCTATTGGTGGTCGGACCAATTATTATATGTATTGTAGCAAAGTAGTTGCGAAAAAAATAAATGGCGGACATATTGAAACAAAAATTCAATATGTCCGCTTGCTTACTTGTGTTTCTTTTTACCCGACTGCCAGGAGGGTTATGTGTTTAACGCGTATCTTGTATGTATGTTTGTATGTAATATTCTTTATTACCTTGTATCTCCAGAACCGCTAAACGGATTTTCACATTTGAGGTATCGTTAGATTTGTCTTAATAGCCCAAGTGTTCTTAGATAAGTAACATTAAAAAAAAACCAAAATGGCGGTTGTTTGACGCCATATTGTGAGGTAAAAAAAAATAAAATTCTACGAAGCATATCGAGTGGGGTATCAAAATAAAGGATTTTAAACACTGATTCTAAATATGCAGTTTTAATATTAAAAGGAACGATAAATAATAAAAAAAAAAAAACAAAAACAACAGCATGGATTAAATACAATAATTAAAAATCAACTGAAATTACTGAAACAAGATGAAAATTCAATGACAAAGTATTAAAAAAAAAAACAATGATTAGGTACTTAAAACTAGAAACATAAATTGAAACAGTACCAAACCTATGTAGGTACCTACGTGTTGTAGGTAAGTACACTTAGAAATATCAGCACGATAGTTTTTCAATTTATTGTCGAAATGGTTAGATGACTTCAACTAAAAAGTCGCAAATAAAATAAATTAATAAAAAAATAAAAAAACCGACTGCAAAAAAAATGTTAACTAAAAAGAACGAAACAAGACCCAAATTTTGCCGGAGGCATCGAATCCATGTTTTAATTGATACGACTCTTGCTTACGAGTTTCATGCCAGGATAAATAGAAGGTTACATAGAAAAATGTAGAAGAAGAAAGTGGATTATAAAATGCAGTCGGAGGCATAATATTTTATGATTTATGATTTAATGTTAAACTTGATGCGACATGCCTCCGACTGCATTTTGTAGTCCACTTTCTTCTTCTACATTTTTCTATGTAACCTTCTATTCATCCTGGCATGAAACTCGTAAGCAAGAGTCGTATCAATTAAAACATGGATTCGATGCCTCCGGCAAAATTAGGTCTTGTTTCGTTCTTTTTAGTTAACATTTTTTTTGCAGTCGGGTTTTTTTATTTTTTAATTAATTTATTTTATACGATATAATAATAATATTATAAGTTAATGTGTTTAAAAGAAACTAAGTACCCAGTCCCCAACCTTTTTTCATACGGTAAACTAGCGACCCGCCCCGGCGCACTATGGAAAATGGTATTTTATTTTTATTTATTTTCTTTATTGGACCAAAAAACAGTTACATGTTAAAATCTTAAACTAAGTACAATTAGATAAACAATTAGACAAACACATAACCCACACTATTGATCGCGGCGTAACAAAAATAATACAAATTTTGCAAAAAAAAAAAGGAAAAAGTTAAATACATTATCATTAAAAGATGAAAAACATATTTTCTGATACTAAACTTAAATATGCAAATAATTTTTACAAAAAAAAGAAGAAGAAAAAAAAACAAATTAACAGAGCTCTGCGGATAATTTTCTTATTACCTTTTTTTTAAATGGTCATGGACATGTTTTTTAAATTGATTATAGGATAGTGCAAAAATATCAATATCAATAAAGTACTTATTGTATGTGTCCACTAAGCGACGAAGGGGAATGCGAAGACCAGCGTTAGTCTTGCAGGATGTAGTGTGAAACAGGTTATACTGACGAACTCTACGTCGATGGACTGTTCTAGGAACGGTGTAACATATTTTATTAGTTAGGGCTGAGCAGTCAAATTTATTATTGCATAGACCATGCAGCATCATGGCATCTAGGAGCTGACGTCGGGATTCCAAGCTCAGTAATTTAAAGTGATTAAGCAAGTCAGTATAATGTAGAGTAGATCGATTATATTTAAAATAAGTAGTGCGTAAGAATTTTTTCTGTACCAATTCCAAACTATTTGTATATTTGGTATAGAGAGGGTTCCATACAGGTATGGCATATTCAAGCTGGGACCTTATTAGCGTTTTGTAAAGTAACAAAAGTGTGGAAGGTCGAACGAAATCTCATGTAGATCTAATTACAAACCCATACATGCGATAAGCTTTATTAATTATGTTATCAATATGTTGATTGAAATGTAGAGATGTATCCAAGAGGACCCCCAGATCACGAACTTAACTGACTTTATTTAAAGGTGTGTTGTTAATGGTATACGTGAAATTTAGTTTATTAATTTTTTTAGTGAATGAAATAGTGTGACATTTGGGAAGACTTAGAAATAACTTATTACGAGTACAATAGCTATGTAATCTACATAGATCTTGTTGCAAAAGTAGACAGTCTGCAATATTTCTGATCGATTTGAAAATTTTTATGCCATCAGCATACATCAAAAATTGCGAATTTTTAAAACATTGTTGTATATCGTTTATGAAAATGGCAAAAAGAAGCGGACCAAGTATAGATCCCTGGGGAACACCTGAGCTAGCAAATATGGACTCAGAACGATAGCCGTTTATCACCACCCTTTGTGATCTGTTAAAAATATATGACATAAACCAACGAAGCAAATTTCCCCGAATCCCGTTGAAGGCTATTTTATCTAACAACAAAGAATGATCAACCTTATCAAACACTCTTTGAAAATCTTGCTTATCCATATTAGAAAATAGGTACTCGACAAAACACATAAGGTTTGTGCATGTAGAGCGCTGCTTAACGAAACCGTGCTGCTCAGGTCAGATCAGTCGAGCTTGTTGTTCTAGGGAATCAATTTTTGCTTCAAGCTCAGTCACTTTTCAAAAAATCCCACCCGTAAACTTACACCTAGATCCTTTATTTTTATATTATACTCTTTAATCTTCTGTTTAGTACATTTTTTTAAGAAGTTTAAAATAAATTTCTACATAGTTTATAATTTACTAAGTTATGGTATGGATGTATATAAAAGCCAGCATGTCATGGTTAAAATGTTTATGTGTTGCTACTATCTTCATAGATACATGTTAAAATTGATTATTTTATATTTAAATCTATCTCTTAATATTTCAAAATATTGTGTCTACTTTTGCTTCCAGGAAGTGCATAAATCTCATGTCATAATATCTTATAATACTTTATGTCCTTTAATTTTTGTATTTACTCTGGTCTCATCATATAATGGGCTCAATATGTCATTATTTTTTAAATCTACTCAGTCATTAGTAATATTTATATATAGCTATCCCAGTCCAAATGACTTCTAACGGTATCGTAGTGTACTACCAAAACTGTGAAGGTATTCGCACGAAGTTACATACTCTATACATGAATATCATGGCTTACTCATACGACGTAGTGGTCCTAATTGAAACTTGGCTAGCGCCCGACATTAATGATAATAATTTTATTGATGATCGCTACATCGTTTTCAGATGTGATCGCGACAGATCTGCAACTTCTAAAGCTGATGGTGGTGGTGTCCTAGTTGCAGTTCGTCGTGAACTTCGACCCACAAAATTAGTTACGCCATTTGATAACTCGGCGATCGAGCAGGTTGTAGTAGAAATTCCCGCTGAAAAAGCTGGGTCAAGTCACATCATCAGTGCTGTGTACATACCGCCCCGCTCAAGTTATTTAGTGTACGAAAATTATTTAGACATGTTACAAAATATCACCAATAACTCCCAGGTTGAATCTTTTTTCATTACTGGAGATTTTAATTGCCCAGACGTTGATTGGATTGAACAAAATAACTATGTTATCCCTAAATTAGTCTCGTCAGCTGCTAGGTCACCCAGTCAATTATTGCTGAATTTTCTGTCGATGGTGAATGGTATGCAGACTGTGAAGCAGTTTTCTGTAACGCCTTGTCGAATACTGTTCCACATCAGCCTCCATTTTCCATTATAACTAGTTTAAACACTAAGTTAGTGCCTATGCAACGTCAGAGATTACTTACCTATAAATATTACAGAGCCAATTATGACAACATTAATAATGCACTACAAAACATAGACTGGAGTACAACATTAACTAATCTAACTGCCGAAGAAGCCGTATCAGAATTTTACGAGATTTTATACGGCGTAATTAAGATGCATGTTCCCCAGTCTTTGTCTAAGAGTTCAGATTTTCCTATTTGGTTTTCATCCAACCTAATTAGAATCTTTAAAAACAAAGAGCGCGCCTGGGTCAAGTGGAAAATATATAGAAATCGCATGGACTACGAACACTTCTCAAGCTATCGTAAATTGTTTCAAAGTGAAATGGCCAAGTGTTTTCGTAATTACATAAAATCAGTTGAAGACAGTATACCTAAAAATATTAAACACTTTTGGTCTTATATTTCAAATAAGAAAAAATCTGCTAACTTTCCTAATAACATGTACTATAACAATGTCTCAGCTAACACTCCCTCCCTCTGACGTTTGCAATTTATTTTCCTCTTTCTTCAGTTCAGTCTATGAACGATCTACTCTTGATCCACTTAATTGGCAACCCTCTGATGATATTTCCGAGTACGCTCAATGTATTTCTGATCTTGAACTTTCTGAAGACTCAATCAATAAACGCCCTCAAATCAAAACTTTAGATTCTTCGAAAGGTGCTGGCCCAGATGGAATTCCTCCATTCTTCTTTATAAAAACTGCAGCTTCCATATCTTGTGCTCTACATATACTGTATAATAAATGCCTTCAAGAGTCTGTGTTTCCGTCGGTATGGAAACAAGCACATATAACACCGATTTACAAGAATGGTGACAGGAGCAACGTGGAAAATTATCGCCCTATCTCAATATTATCTACACTGTCTAAAGTTTTTGAGAAGCTTATTCATGACGCAGTGTATCCCCTTATCCATCGACTGATCTGACCTGAGCAGCACGGTTTCGTTAAGCAGCGCTCTACATGCACAAACCTTATGTGTTTTGTCGAGTACCTATTTTCTAATATGGATAAGCAAGATTTTCAAAAAGTGTTTGATAAGGTTGATCATTCTTTGTTGTTAGATAAAATAGCCTTCAACGGGATTCGGGGAAATTTGCTTCGTTGGTTTATGTCCTATATTTTTAACAGATCACAAAGGGTGGTGATAAACGGCTATCGTTCTGAGTCCATATTTGCTAGCTCGGGTGTTCCCCAGGGATCTATACTTGGTCCGCTTCTTTTTGCCATTTTCAAAAACGATATACAACAATGTTTTAAAAATTCGCAATTTTTGATGTATGCTGATGGCATAAAAATTTTCAAATCGATCAGAAATATTGCAGACTGTCTACTTTTGCAACAAGATCTATGTAGATTACATAGCTATTGTACTCGTAATAAGTTATTTCTAAGTCTTCCCAAATGTCACACTATTTCATTCACTAAAAAAATTAATAAACTAAATTTCACGTATACCATTAACAACACACCTTTAAATAAAGTCAGTTAAGTTCGTGATCTGGGGGTCCTCTTGGATACATCTCTACATTTCAATCAACATATTGATAACATAATTAATAAAGCTTATCGCATGTACGGGTTTGTAATTAGATCTACATGAGATTTCGTTCGACCTTCCACACTTTTGTTACTTTACAAAACGCTAATAAGGTCCCAGCTTGAATATGCCATACCTGTATGGAACCCTCTCTATACCAAATATACAAATAGTTTGGAATTGGTACAGAAAAAATTCTTACGCACTACTTATTTTAAATATAATCGATCTACTCTACATTATACTGACTTGCTTAATCACTTTAAATTACTGAGCTTGGAATCCCGACGTCAGCTCCTAGATGCCATGATGCTGCATGGTCTATGCAATAATAAATTTGACTGCTCAGCCCTAACTAATAAAATATGTTACACCGTTCCTAGAACAGTCCATCGACGTAGAGTTCGTCAGTATAACCTGTTTCACACTACATCCTGCAAGACTAACGCTGGTCTTCGCATTCCCCTTCGTCGCTTAGTGGACACATACAATAAGTACTTTATTGATATTGATATTTTTGCACTATCCTATAATCAATTTAAAAACATGTCCATGACCATTTAAAAAAAAGGTAATAAGAAAATTATCCGCAGAGCTCTGTTAATTTGTTTTTTTTTCTTCTTCTTTTTTTTGTAAAAATTATTTGCATATTTAAGTTTAGTATCAGAAAATATGTTTTTCATCTTTTAATGATAATGTATTTAACTTTTTCCTTTTTTTTTTGCAAAATTTGTATTATTTTTGTTACGCCGCGATCAATAGTGTGGGTTATGTGTTTGTCTAATTGTTTATCTAATTGTACTTAGTTTAAGATTTTAACATGTAACTGTTTTTTGGTCCAATAAAGAAAATAAATAAAAATAAAATACCATTTTCCATAGTGCGCCGGGGCGGGTCGCTAGTTTACCGTATGAAAAAAGGTTGGGGACTGGGTACTTAGTTTCTTTTAAACACATTAACTTATAATATTATTATTATATCGTATAAAATAAATTAATTAAAAAATAAAAAAAACCCGACTGCAAAAAAAATGTTAACTAAAAAGAACGAAACAAGACCTAATTTTGCCGGAGGCATCGAATCCATGTTTTAATTGATACGACTCTTGCTTACGAGTTTCATGCCAGGATGAATAGAAGGTTACATAGAAAAATGTAGAAGAAGAAAGTGGACTACAAAATGCAGTCGGAGGCATGTCGCATCAAGTTTAACATTAATTCATAAATCATAAAATATTATGCCTCCGACTGCATTTTATAATCCACTTTCTTCTTCTACATTTTTCTATGTAACCTTCTATTTATCCTGGCATGAAACTCGTAAGCAAGAGTCGTATCAATTAAAACATGGATTCGATGCCTCCGGCAAAATTTGGGTCTTGTTTCGTTCTTTTTAGTTAACATTTTTTTTGCAGTTGGTTTTTTTATTTTTTTATTAATTTATTTTATTTGCGACTTTTTAGTTGAAGTCATCTAACCAATTTGACAATAAATTGAAAAACTATCGTGCTGATATTTCTAAGTGTACTTACCTACAACACGTAGGTACCTACATAGGTTTGGTACTGTTTCAATTTATGTTTCTAGTTTTAAGTACCTAATCATTGTTTTTTTTAATACTTTGTCATTGAATTTTCATCTTGTTTCAGTAATTTCAGTTGATTTTTAATTATTGTATTTAATCCATGCTGTTGTTTTTGTTTTTTTTTTATTATTTATCGTTCCTTTTAATATTCAAAACTGCATATTTAGAATCAGTGTTTAAAATCCTTTATTTTGATACCCCACTCGATATGCTTCGTAGAATTTTATTTTTTTTTACCTCACAATATGGCGTCAAACAACCGCCATTTTGGTTTTTTTTAATGTTACTTATCTAAGAACACTTGGGCTATTAAGACAAATCTAACGATACCTCAAATGTGAAAATCCGTTTAGCGGTTCTGGAGATACAAGGTAATAAAGAATATTACATACAAACATACATACAAGATACGCGTTAAACACATAACCCTCCTGGCAGTCGGGTAAAAAGAAACACAAGTAAGCAAGCGGACATATTGAATTTTTGTTTCAATATGTCCGCCATTTATTTTTTTCGCAACTACTTTGCTACAATACATAATAATTGGTCCGACCACCAATAGAAGGGTAAATTGATTTAAAATAATTACGTCATGTGATCATTATATCTTCACCTTAACAATACAGGGGGCAAGTGGCAACTAATCGCCACGACAAAATATGATCACTAGGTTGGGGAAGTAGCTCAGTTAAGCTGTGCTCATTGCCAAGCCATTATAATAGGGCGAGGCCGCCAATTTTTGCTGATTTTGCAATTATTTTTCTCCGCCCTTTGTATTTTAAAAAGTATTGTGTTTATCTTATGCTCGGAAACTGATTCTAACGAAGAAAACAAAGTACTCAAGCATGCATTAGAATTATTTGAGTTCCAATAATAGTCTAAAAATATATTTACAATTAAACATAAAAAAGGGTAAGAAAATAGCTTAAAATATACAATCCGCCGTGAAAGAGGTGCACTTTAACTGTCGCTATATAGTCCCCAGTACAAGGAACTAACTTTTTTCTGATACATACAAATTTACCACTTTGTGAGTGCCTTGTTTACGATGAGTCCGACAAACTTTTCTATACGAAAAATTTCGGCGCTGCTGCGTTTTCGAATGCTTGACTCCTTGAATTGTCGATATTTCGTCACCATGGCTCTTCGTACATTCAACTTTTATTTTTTGGAATTTGTTAAATAAAGTTAATTTAAAAACTGTGGTCAACTTGTCCGACAAGAATCACGCAGCGTTTAGAGTGTCCGACACCCTAAAGATGTAGCTATTACGTCACTATGGCTCTTCGTACATACAACTTTCATTTTTTGGAATTTGTTTAATAAAGCTAATTTAAAAACTGTGGTCAACTTGTCCGACAAGAATCACGCAGCGTTTGAAGTGTCCGACACCCTAAACATGTAGCTATTACGTCACTATGGCTCTTCGTTCATACAACTTTCACTTTTTGGAATTTGTTTAATAAAGCTAATTTAAAAACTGTGGTCAACTTGTCCGACAAGAATCACGCTGCATATTGGAGTTTCCACCACCACAAAAATGTTGATGTGACGTCATTATGTCTCCCCGTACGTACAACTTTAAATTTAGTAGTTTTCGATTTAAAATAAAGTAGGGTAAATGACTAGTGATTGGACAGTGCCAGTCATTGGAAAAAATACAAAAACACAATATTTATTAAGGTTGCTTTAAAAACTGCCTGTTTTCAAAGTAATAGAACGCCTGATTTTAAAGAAAAACAGGCAGTTTAAAGCAACATTAATAAGGGGAAGGGGAAGAGAAAGCCCTTCAATATTTAATTAATCGGCCAAGTGCGAGTCGGACTCGCGCACGAAGGGTTCTGTGCCATTATAGAGCAAAATTAGACCATAAATTGTGTTTTTTGTATGGGAGCCCCCCTTAATTTTTAATTTATATAAATATTATTATTAAATATTAAAGTAAACATATAATTAAGGATTTTGTGTAAAATTCAAGTACCTACCTGTTGTCATTATTAGTACAGAGCAAAAAAGGCCACAAAAAATCACATTTGTGGTATAGTATGTATTCACTAAATATTATTTTTTATTTATTTTTCTTACTTGTTGTTATAGCGGCAACAGATGTACATAATCTGTGAAAGTTTCAAATCTCTAGCTATTACCGTTCTTGAGTTACAGCCTGGATACACACAGACGGACAGACGGACATACAAGGTGTCTCAAAAGAAAGTTCACATTTAAATCTTTTTTTAAAAGAAAAGTCTTAGCTTTATTGAAAAAATGTTTATTTTATATTGAAGTACACTGTTTGGGAATTTATTTTTTAAAAATAACATCGTCCAAATGTAAACCGTTGCGCTCTCGGCATTCATTTAGTCGGGCACTAAAATTGCCTATGACAGCTCGGCAGGTAGTCTCCGTGATGGCTGCCATTTCATGACGGATATTTTCTTTTAATTGTGCCAGGGAAGTCGGTTTATTAGCGTAAACTTTTGATTTGACATAACCCCACAGGAAAAAATCCATAGGCGTTAAATCGGGACTCCGTGGAGGCCAATTTATGTCACCTCGCCTGGAGATTAATTTGTTCGGAAAAATTTCTCGAACTCGAGGCAGAGATCTGTTGGACGTGTGTGAAGTTGCTCCATCCTGCTGGAACCATGTTCTTTGGTTGTAACCAGGAAAGTTTTGCAGTTGGGGTACGAAAAACTCGTCTAACATCTCCACATAACGCTCTGAATTCACTGTGAGTGTGCGTCCCCTTCCATCTTCAAAAAAGTAAGGGCCGATAATTCCTCGCGCCGACATCGCTGCCCATACGGTGACTTTGGGTGAATGTAGCGGTTTCTGATGTTTTTGTTTTGGGTTGGTTGCACTCCAGTAACGACAATTTTGCTTGTTTACATGCCCATTCAGGTGAAAATGGGCTTCATCGGAAAACAAGATGTTGGTGAACGTTGGAAAGCGCTCAATCATCTGATTTACAAAGGCAAGCCTCTGACCAGCATCTTGAGGCTTCAGTTCTTGCACTAACTGAATTTTGTACGGGTGCAGCTTTAAATCTTTGTGTAAAATGCGGCATAATGAAGATCTGTGCACATTTAAAGCAACAGCACGTTTTCGAATCGAGAGGTTTGGATCATCTCGAATAGACTGAGTAACACTGTCCACGTTTTCGGCTGTTCTTGATGTTCTTGGCCGCCCAGATTTTGGTTTCTCCAGAGTTGACCCAGTCTCTTCAAACTTCTCAACCCATTTTGCAATGAGTCGAGTGCTAGGCGCATCATTTAAGTGACGAATATGTCGAATACTGCAGAATTTTCTACGCGCTACAGTCGCCGAATTACCGTTTTTGTAAAACTCACGTACGCACAACGCACGGTCCGCACCAGAGAAACGCTCCATAGCGACTAAATTCCCAAGAGCCAGACTACCGACTGACATACCCCCCGCGCCCCTAAGAATAGTTGCTTTCGCGTAATAAGATAAGCAAATGTGAACTTACTTTTGAGACACCTTGTACAACGAAGTCTTAGTACATAATAGGGTTCCGTTTTTACCCTTTGCGTACGGAACCCTAAAAATGCCAAAATTCAAGAGGCTTTCAAACCAACACCACAACCACAGTTTTTAAAGTTATTGAAGAGCTCGTCTGTAGAATGTACTCGTTCAAAACCAAAGACGACGTCAACAAAAAGTTTGGAAAATCATATAATAAATCCTGCAACGATTCGGAAAAACTTTAAAAAAGATAATTTAGTCCTGCGATACGTCAACCCATTAAGCAAGAACTTTTGCAGCATATTAAGAGGATACAATTATACTCAAGCAGCATAATACAGTGCTATTCACATATTATTCGCAATCCGTCGAAAGTAACGCCTGACGATTATGGCTGGATTTTAATCGAATATGAATTTATAATCTGAAATTTCATCAGAAATATTAGGCACTCTTATAATATTTCATATCAATTTAATACTCACTCAATAACCTTCTAATTTTCCTAATATTATTGTAGTATTGTCAATAGCAGCGACGATAGTGGTGAAGAATGAAGATGACAATGACAATGATGATGAAAACTTTGATGATTATAACAATTATTATGATAATGATGTGGATATAGTACTCTGATGTAGAATTTTTTGTAATCCATACTTCCATACTAATATTATAAATTATATAATATCGAAGGTGTCCGATTTGGAAGTCTCCCCACATGCTTGGATGCGATATCTGAAATAGTTGATACTTACGGAAATGCAAGTGGACCAGTTAGAATGTAATTGTTTATTGTTTATTGCTGGTCACTGCTAAAAGAATCCATATATCCATACATACAAATACTGTATGTAAAATGATAATAAGGTTATTTTTTAATGAAATTTTTAATAATGTTGACTACGGAACCCGAAAAATGGCGTTTAAATAGTATGATATAGTAACGTTAATGGAGCTTGCCCGCTTGATATGTAGGGTAGGCATCATATACATCTATACATATTTTATACTCTATACAAATAAATTAAATTGGAGTGTCTGTGTGTAATATTGAAAGAAAGTCTGTCTGTCTGTATGTTCCAGCTAATCTCGGCTAGAGCTATTTTGCCGGGACTTTTTATGGTAGATAGCTAATGTAGTAAGGTGTAACTTAGGCTACATTTTAACCGACATTCAAAAAGGAGGAGATTATATTTTACTTTTTCCATATTTGTTTGCGGACAATCCATCTTTGTTATTATACTATGTTGACGCGGACGAAGTCACGGGCAACAGCTAGTATTATAGGGTGTAATACAACTAAGTGATACTTTAGGGTGTGTATGTGTTCCTTGTAGAGAGTTTACTGCGAAAGTAGCAGTGCTGAAAGACCAATTTTTTTTCACATTTGTATGGGCAAGCGCTCGAGCGTCACGAGTTTTCCCATACAAAATGAAAAAAAATATATACAAGGAACACAATATACACACCTGAAGTATTATCATTATCACTTATTTTTGATACACCCTGTATATTTTAAAGATTATTATAAGTATGAATTCATGCCGAATTACGGCTTTGTAGGCCCTATAGTCTCTGAGCAAAACCGTGGACAGACAGACGGAAAGACAGACAGACGAACAGACATACTGAAACTATAAGGGTTTCTTGTTGACTACGCATTACGCAACCCTAAACAAGACGTTATGGTCGATGGCAATTTAACCCTTAATCAGGCATAGTACGATTTATTGACTACCTAGGTAATTGGAGTTTTATAGTGATCTTCTTTTATAGTCTATCACCAGTGTACATGAGTTATGAAGCCTAATTAAGGGTTAAAAGCGTCTTCATATTATATCTCCATACATTTTACTTCCCAGGGAATTCTTCTTCCAAATTGTTACCACCCAGATAGTAAATTGAGAACAAAAAAAGTTATTTGTTTGAGCATAAGGGCTCCATTCCACCGAGGCGCACGGAGAGACTACAAACGTGCGTCAAGCTTCGCTTTGTAAGAAAATCTATGTGACTGTGTCCACTGCAACCCACGGACACGCTACGCACGAATTGACTCAAGTAATAGTTTTTATTGATTTCTGAAAAATGTAATTTGAGTGACTGAAGAGGTTTTTGAAATGACCCATTCAATGATTGTAGTAGGGGAGACCAGGGTGCTATTCGTTTGGTCACTCGAGCGTCATGGAGACCTATAAGTAGGTTTTTTACATTAGATAAAACTGATAGAAAAATAGTAAGAGCGTTTTTTATTTTAGCGGTGTGTTCAGAAACTGCAGCCATTTTAAAGTTATGAAAAAGAAAATATATTCCGAAAATTGCTTATTTAGGTAAGTAATTAATAAGATTTTAAACAAAATAACTAAATCGCTTAGTTTAGTGCAACATAAAATATCTGCGAAGCTTAGTTAGGAAAATATGAAGCTTTATTTTTTAGGGTTCCGTGGCCAAATGGCAAAAAACGGAACCCTTATAGATTCGTCATTTCTATTTATCTGTCTGTCTGTCTGTCCGTCCGTATGTCACAGCCACTTTTCTCCGAAACTATAAGAGCTATACTATTCAAACTTAGTAAGTAGTTAATATAGTATGTGAACCGCATTAAGATTTTGATCATCTAAATTCTAACCTTTGCGTGTGGGGTATCTATTGATAGGTCTGTATAAATCATATTGAGGTTTTTAATATTATTTTTTCTAACCTGAATAGTTTGCGAGAGAGACTCTTCCAAAGTGGTAAAATGTGCCCCCCCCCCCCTCTAACTTCTAAAGTAAGAGCATCATTTCTATACCATGATAACTAGAGACATGACGGAAACCTATACAAGCTTAATCTGACACGCTCGAACTTGTCGCGAAATCCCCTCTTCGCCTCCTTAACTATAATATAATATTTAAATAATACAAGTGAATACCTATTATTTAAAGTTTATTCAGTCAGAAATTGACAAAAAGAAGTTCACCATTAGTAATAATTTTTTTTTCATTTTCTTGTCGGACTGACTATTTAACTCAATATATTTGTCGGACAAGTTGATATTAGCATTTGGAATAACATTATCTATCATTGCTATTTTTGTCCGACATGTATGTACGAAGAGCCATAGTGACGTAATAGCTACATGTTTAGGGTGTCGGACACTCCAAACGCTGCGTGATTCTTGTCGGACAAGTTGACCACAGTTTTTAAATTAGCTTTATTAAACAAATTCCAAAAAATGAAAGTTGTATGTACGAAGAGCCATAGTGACGTAATTGCTACATCTTTAGGGTGTCGGACACTCTAAACGCTGCGTGATTCTTGTCGGACAAGTTGACCACAGTTTTTAAATTAACTTTATTAAACAAATTCCAAAAAATAAAAGTTGTATGTACGAAGAGCCATGGTGGCAAGAGTCAAGCATTCGAAAACGCAGCAGCGCCGAAATTTTTCGCATAGAAAAGTTTGTCGGACTCATCGTAAACAAGGCACTCACAAAGTGGTAAATTTGTATGTATCAGAAAAAAGTTAGTTCCTTGTACTGGGGACTAGTAGGCTGTAGCAGTAAGTATGGCAGATTTGAAGATAAATCTGATATGTTATGAATACTTATATAAATGGCTATTACCTCATCTAATTCTTATAGTATTTTAAGATAGAAGAAGATTTATTTAATTATAAAATAAAGAAATCTATTGATACGTTTACTGAATGTTGATTTAAATTACCAAATAAGTTGAAGGCTTGGCTTGAATGTGATCTGAAAACTTTTTACGACAGAAGTATTGAATAGAGCTATGCAATATTTTGCTTGGCTCCTTTTACATTAATTCATGTTTTTGGTGGGATTATGTTTACCTTATAGACTAACATACATAACATTTATACTAAAACTAACACTAAGCACTAAACACGTATTGTCTGCGACGTGGGGCGCGACGTGTTCGGAAGTCGTCCTCGGAACCTCCTGTAGACGACTCCAATCGGCCAGAACTCTTCCTTCTCGAAGGTCGGTAGATGATATATTATAATATTATGCATTGAGATATGAGTACTACGTAATTATATGGCAAAATAACCGCAAAACAACTTGCCGAGGTAGCTAGTAATACTATAAAACCAATTATTTAGTAACCTATGTTTACTAGAATACACTTACATATCTTCGCACGTAGCAAAATTTATCCCAGGGTTTTTTTTATGCCAAAACAGAACGCAAAATAATGTCAATGGCAGGTACACCTCAATAGCTATCGGTCCCCAGAATACGAGTTTTAGGGACCATTCGAACTTGCCAGTAGAAATGAATAGTTCATGAAATAATTTTACGAGGGAAAAAGTTCACATCCTGAGAATTGGACGTTTTGTTTCAAATGTGCGTGTCTAGTATTTTTTATTATGCGATAGTCTGTCTAAAACTGTCGTGTCTCTAAGGTGCGGTGGCCCTAAGATGCATGAGACTGCTTAGCATAATGAAGCCTAGACTGCTTCTAGCAAGCTGTAAGACGTAGTTTTAAAAGCATAGGAATAGAAATTCTAACATAATATTATAATAATAATATGGACATTTACTTTCTATTGTCTTCTGGGGACATGGGACTGATGAGACAGCGACAGCGAACATTTTGTAGAAGGAATTCAAAATTAATATGCCTTGTCCAATATTTACTTACACGATGAATGTGCCGTCCCTAGCGAGTATTGCAGGTCGTTTCAATATTGCAGAACGCAGGACTGTCATCACGGTATCACGCCATGACGCCATCACGACCCATCACACCGATCATCCATCTGACCGTATCACGATATAAATCATATAAATATTTTATTCAGCTCAGATTTTTAAATGCCGATATCTCAAACGCGTCGGTAATTTTAAATTTTATAATGGACGAATAAGGTCGAATCCTGGAAAAAATCCTGAATGTAATCTTAACCTTGATAGGTTAAGATTACATTCAGGATTATAAGGACACCGGCGACCGCGACAACAATAGAATAACAATAGATTTCCAAGAATCCGCGACCGAAGGATATTATGGTGTTACATAATAATATTATTTTTTCTTTACAAGAGAGTGGTTAAAGATTAAACTCATCCAAATCTATCTTTAGATCTTTCAAATGAAACCGGAACCGAATTGTGCTACAAAGCAATTCTCTAATTATTTTGAATTCGTATATATAATATTAGCTGTTGCCCGTGACTTCGTCCGCGTTAACAAAGTATAGTAACAAAGATGGATAGTTTTCCCCTTTTTGTGGTTCCTTATACAAAGGGTAAAAATGGGACCCTATTTAAGCAAACGTCAAACGCAAACGTCAAATAAACTTTCATGTTTCTAACTCAAGAAATGACGGACTTTCATTGAAACTTTCTATCCCAATTTCACCCCCTTGGGGGTAGAATTACCAGAAACGCTTAAGTACGTACCCATTCATTTTTAATCAGTAGCACAAAAATAAAGTTTCATGTTTCTAACTCAATAAATGACGGACTTTTATTCAAACTTTCAACCCCGATTTCACCCCCTTGGGGGTAGAATTTCTAAAAACGCTTAAATACCTATCCATTCACTTTTAATCAGCAGTCCAAAAATAAACTTTCATGTTTCTAACTTAAGAAATGACGGACTTTCATTTAAACTTTCAACCCCTATTTCACCCCCTTGGGGGTCGAATTTCCAAAAGCGCTTAAACACGTATCCAATCATTTTTAATCAGTAGCCCAAACATAAAATTTCATGTTTCTAACTCAAGAAATAACGGACTTTCATTCAAACTTTCAACCCCAATTTCACCCCCTTGGGGGTAGAATTTCCAAAAACGCTTAAATACGTATCCGTTCATTTTTAATCAGTAACCCAAAAATAAAGTTTCATGTTTCTAACTCAAGAAATGACGGACTTTCATTCAAACTTTTCACCCCCTTCGGGGTAAAATTTTCAAAATTCCTTCCTTAGTGGGTGTCTACTTAATAAAACAACCCTACTCACCAAATTTCGTGGCTGTAACTTTAACAGTTTTTGCTCAGCGATGATGAATCAGTCAGTCAGTCAGTCACTCAGGACATGTAATTTTATAAGTATAGATTTTACGCCTAAAAATTCCCGATAAATTGGAACGAAATAAAAGTTGGTTTTATTGCTTGTGCCGACACAATATTTTGAATTAATTCAAAATTCATTTATTTTATCACCTGCCCGTATATTTTGCCGTTCGTATTTATTCCGCACGTTAACCTGTGCAATTAAAATTATATATTATCTGAATGGGAATGTGTGGCGACATTGGTTTCTACTTTATAAGTACATTATTAATAATAGTAGATGACGCCTGCAACTCCATGGCGCCAAAATTCGTCTATCGTGCAGGAACCGTACATTTTCCGGGATAAAAAGTATCCTTATATATCCTTCCACACCAAATTTCAACAAAATCGGTTCAGCTAGTTGGGCGTGAAGAGCCAATGGACAGACAGGCACTTCGCATTTATGATATTAGTATGGATTCGCAAAGTCACGGAACTTTTCTGATTTGCAACGGTTCATTTTCCTACTCGTCTCACGACTCACGAGATCTTGTCCATAGTATGATGATTAGCTGGTCCTACTTGGATTAACTGAACCTTTTAATAATAAAGTAATCGAGACAGTCTTACGACTTAATAATGCCCGCCTACGAACAATAATTTGCCTTTTATTGGAGTTTAATATCGTATTGTATTTCTGGTATGTCTATAGCCTATATGAATATGGAATATTCTACAACTGTCCGACTATGCGTGGTGTACGCAATATTGTATTTACAGGATTGTATAAGAGTTCTGACTAATCTGACTACATATTCAAATTAGTCAGAGCTCTAATAATATAACCCTGTAAATATGAAATCAGTTGATAACACCATTACGTTGGTGATTTAACGAAAAAATCATATCTCGTTCGGGAGTCGGGACGGTAACTTGATTGTATGATCCACTCGGCAAAGCAATTTGCGAGAGCTGCAACCGGATGTGACGTCACAAACGCCATGTCACGGAAATTCCAGCGTAGCACCCCCGTTTGTAAATGATGTTCAACTACCCACATTCGCGCGTGCTGGCTATGGGCGTTTTCACACTGCAACGATAACGACACGACAAGATATCGTCGGACTGGAAGTTTCATACAAATCACTACTAAACGCTTTCACACTGTGTCGTTGCAGTCAACGATATCGTCGCCGACAGATTGTCGTGCCGATACCGGGACGACACACCTTTGCTGACGCAATACTACTAAGGTCCACAAATTACGTGAGGAGTTTAGGAGGGGAGGAAGTCGAGTCAAATCTCATCTAATCTCACGTTGGGGAGAGGGGGGTCTCGGAAAATTTCATGTAATTTTTTTCTCAACATAATTGTATTTTATAAAGATATTTAACTGACTTAAAAATTGTACGTATTTGAGAATTAAAATTCCCTATCTCAAAAACTACTGAACCGATTTTGATAAAACTTGCAGTATTCCCTAAGTTGAACAATACCTAGTATAATAAAAAAAGAATTATTTAGACGGGACTTGTAGTTCCGGAGATATGCGTGCACAAACATAAAACATACATACATACATTCTCCAAACCGCTCGTTTACGCGGTGTGGCGACCAAACCGCTCGTTCTCGCGGTGTGGCGATCAAACTGCTCGTTCGCGCGGTGTAGCAACCAATTCGCTCGTTCTCGCGGTGTTGCGAAGAAACCGCTCGTTCGCACGGTGTGGTGACCAAACCGCTCGTTCGCGCGTTGTGGCGACCAAACCGCTCGTTCTCGCGGTGAAGCGACGAAACCGCTCGTTCGCACGGTGTAGCGACCAAACCGCTCGTTTGCGCGGTGTGGTGACGAAACCGCTCGTTTGCGCGGTGTGGCGACCAAACCGCTCGTTCGTGCGGTGTGGCGACCAAACCGTTCGTTCTCGCTGTGAAGTGACGAAACCGCTCGTTCGCGCGGTGTAGCGAGTAGCGACCAAACCGCTAGTTCGCGCGGTGTAGCGAGTAGCGACCAAACCGCTAGTTCACGCGGTGTAGCGACCAAACCGCTCGTTCGCGCGGTATAACGACAAAACCGCTCGTTCGCGCGGTGTTGCGACCAAACTGCTCGTTCTTGCGGTGAAGCGACCAACCGCTCGTTCTCGCGGTGTGGCGACCAAACCGCTCGTTTGCGCGGTGTAGCAACCAATTCGCTCGTTCGCGCGGTGTGGCGACGAAACCGCTCGTTCGCGCGGTGTAGTAACCAATTCCCTCGTTCGCGCGGTGTGGCGACCAAACCGCTCGTTCGCGCGGTGAAGCGACGGAACCGCTCGTTCGCGACCAAACCGCTCGTACACGCGGTGTAGCGACAAAACCGCTCGTTCTCGCGGTGTGGCGACCAAACCGCTCGTTCTTGCGGTGTAGCAACCAATCTGCTCGTTCTCGCGGTGTGGCGACCAAACCGCTCGTTCTTGCGGTGTAGCAACCAATTCGCTCGTTTGCACGGTGTGGCGACCAAACCGCTCGTTCGCGCGGTGTGGCGACCAAACCGCTCGTTCTCGCAATGTAGCGACTAAACGGTTCGTTCGCGCGGTGTGGCGACCAAACCGCTCGTTCTTGCGGTGTAGCAACCAATTCGCTCGTTTGCGCGGTGTGGCGACCAAACCGCTCGTTCTCGCGGTGTAGCGACTAAACCGCTCGTTCGCGCGGTGCTGCGAGCAAACCGCTCGTTCTTGCGGTGAAGCGACCAAACCGCTCGTTCGCGCGGTGTAGCAACCAATTCGCTCGTTCGCGTGGTGTGGCGACGAAACCGCTTGTTAGCGCGGTATAGTAACCAATTCGCTCGTTCGCGCGGTGTTGCGACCAAACCGCTCGTTCGCGCGGTGTGGCGAAGAAACCACTCGTTCGCGTGGTGTAGCGACCAAATCGCTCGTTCGCGCGGTGTGGCGACCAAACCGCTCGTTCGCGCGGTGTGGCGACCAAATTACATACACTTTTGAAATTTGGCACATTTATTCAGAAGCTGTTATAGATTTAACATATTATACAAAAACTGGGCAGTTCTGGAAATATTAAATACATACGCGTCGAATTGATAACCTTCTGTTTTTGAAGTCGGTTAGAAATAAATACTATTTTGGTCCATTTATCCAGATTGTACGTACCTATGCTTATTCGTTATTATGATTGAGATTGTGGTAGCTGGTTACCTCCCTGGACTCCAAATTCCAACACAGCTACACACATTAATTAATATGCACTAAGTACTTTGCTGAAGGCGAATGAATAACTTACAATGGAATGAAAGAAATGCACTATGGAAATGATGTTTAATGAAAATACTATAACTACAATGAATGATAATATGAATAAGTGAATGACGTGAAGCTATACAATATATAATGCAAGATGTACGCGCGCGATCAAGGCAAAGGCTAGGTGCGGAGTGTACGTAGTGGGGCGCGCCGGCGACCGTGCGGCAGCGCCTACGTCACACACGCCGACTTGTTTCGAGGCGCGGGACAAGCCATAAGCGGAGCGATTTTTCAAGCGTGGCGGACTGAATTATGTCACTCCACAAGATCTTCGTTCGAAAGAAAATCTACTGACTGTCAAACCAAACGTTTACGTAAGAAACCCACATTTTGAAAAATCTCATGGTTGAATAAAATCTCACGAAATCTCACCAGGGGGAAAGAGGGGGTCAAAAAATTAAAAAAAACACCTCACGTAATTTTGTAAAATTGTGGACGCCCCCTAACCGCATGACAAGCTGTTGGTTTATATAGTGTCGATATCGTCGGACGATATCGTTGTCGTCCGAGCAGACGACACAACAGTATCGTGTCGTGTCGTTATCGTCGCAGTGTGAAAACGCCCTATTGCACGAACCTTTTGGGTGAAGCCAAACGAACGTAATTTTGTGAGTCACGTGAGTCGCAGGATTTCGGTCGCGTAAATTATTTTTCATAATAATCATGACTTACAAAATAACGCTCGTGTGAATGAAGTAGAAATTTTCTTTGAATTTGAATGCAGCAGAATTTCGTTTGCGTAAATATCTTTTCATACAAATCATGACTTACAAAATTACGCTCACATGAATGAAGTAGAAATTTTCTATGAATTTGAATGCAGCAGAATTTCTGCCAATCGAAATTCTGCGACTCACGACTCACAAAATTACGCTTATTTGGCTTCACCCAATGTCAGAATAAAGGCGACCAGAAGGTAAGGTCATTCGCTCGCTTTACAATAATTACTTTCTAAAATATGATATAGCAACAACTAGAACTATAATATTACCTACAGTTAGCATGGGCGTATATAAGGGGGGGGGGGGGGGGGGGGGTCCTGGGGGTCCGGACCCCCCACCCATTACTATCCATCTTACTTGTCCAATCGACAATATAATATTATGTACCGCACCGATTTTAATCGGCGACGTACATGTGTTTTATTTCTATTCACAGTATAATAATTAATAATTTATTATTATACTGTGGAGCGTGTCCTTAGGCAGAGAAGTACCGCGATGGGTTCGTAGTTCGTCGCAGGGGCGCGGGGAAATGTGCACAGTGCAGCGCCTGTGGTGGTGCATCTAAACTTGCATGAAAGACTCACTGGACTGGCTTTAATGTGCGTACACCGAGATCCGGCGGCGCAGCTTGATTCCGAAGAAATTATTAAGTAATCAATTAGCAATAAAACATAAAGAGATTACTTTAGAGTTTAACCTTTGTTACTTTTTTAAATATATTATGTATTCAACATTCCGATAAGTATTCAAATTTTAAATAAATATTCGGCCAAGTGCGATTCGGAATCGCGCACGGAGATTTCCGTATCGTTATAGGGCAAAATAGGCCAAAAAATGTGTTTTCTGTAAAAAATTAAATATTTATTTTATTTTTATTTTTAATTATTAAAGTACACACAAAATTGAGGGTTTTGTGAAAATTTCAAGTGCCTACCTGTTGCCATTATTGAAGCCTCCCTAAAATATTAATTTTATTATGTTTTTAGTATATTTTGTTGTTATAGCGGCAATCTCTGAAAATTTTAGATGTCTAGCTACAGCCTACAGCCTATAGCGGTTCTTGAGATATAGCCTGGAGACAGACGGACAGACATCTAAGTCTAAGTAATACGGTCCCGTTTTTACCCTTTGGGTACGGAACCCTAAAATACTTTTGATTTCCTTAAAACACGTTACCTATTTGCTGCTGCGGAACCCTTCATGGGCGAGTCCAACTCGCACTTGGCCGCTTTTTTACGTTAGGGACTTTTTCAAAGCTATATATACGCCCGTGACAGTTAGTATATTTAGTGATAAAAAGGTGTAAGAAATGGTGAGGATAAAGAGGAGACATTTAAAATAATACTTATAAAAGTTTTTTTATGCTTTTGAACGGTGGATGGATGCGCGTAACCAAACAAAAAGTACCAAAACCATGCAGTTTCACAACGCAACCAGTAAAACTTGACTCTATGTTTAAAACCATTGGGCATTGACTTTCTGCTACGCACAGAACTCTGGAACGAACTGTCGCCAGCAGTATTTACGACCAATACGACCTGCAAACCTTCAAGAAAAGAGCGTACCTATATTCTCTCTTAAAAGGCCGGCAACGCAGCTCTTCTGATGATGCGAGTGTCCATAGGCCACGTTAGTTGCTATCCATTAAGTGACCAGTTTGATCGTTTTCCCCCTTATTTTATAAAAAAATAGATAAGGTGTACCGTAAAGATATTCTAGTAAAAATATTATTAAACATTTTAAAGTTGAGGCGCTATCCATTTGTACGAGTGCTTTTCAGAGTTTAAAATGAAATCCTGTGTAAAAATCTAGTCTTTATTTCGATGTAATTATTAAACCACAGAGTCAACTCGCTCAGAATGGGTTCATTATAACTCAGAAGTTAAACACTTTAAACAATAAGAGCTAATAATGCAATTTAACTTTTTATAAATTGTGAGTTGTGAGTTTGTGACTGTTGATTTTAGGATTCAGTTGTTTCGGGGTTTCAATGTGTTACGAATTACGATTGTAATTTAGGTACCTACTAGACGACTCGGTGTATACAGGGTGTAACAAAACTAAGTGATAATACTTTAGGGTGTGTACGTGTTCCTTGTAGAGAGTTCACTGTGAAAGTAGCAGCGCTGAAAGACAAAAAAAAAATCACTTTTGTATGGGCAAAATCGTGACGCTCGGGCCCTTGCCAATACAAAAGTGAAAAAAATTGGTCTTTCACCGCTGCTACTTTCACAGTGAACTCTCTACAAGGAACACGGACACACCCTAAAGTATTATCACTTAGTTTTGTTACAATCTGTATATCACTTCCCTCCCTATATAAACCTTTCCTGGACTTCCACAAATACTTCAAGGCTACAATTTTAGCCAAACCTGTTCAGTAGTTCTCTGGGGCGCTTCACAAATCACAAAAAAATTGCTCCGTCAGCGTTGCTACTTGTGACAACACACACAGTGAACTCGATATAAAAGGCATATGCACATTGCACACCCTAAAGTATAAGTATTTTCACCTAGTTTTGTTACACTCTGTATAAATTATTGTGGTTTTAGAATTAGACCACTTCTCGAATGGTAGATAGTAGAAGATATTATTGCGAGCATTTAACAACAATTTAATTTTACATTTTAGATTTTTAACAGCGAGCTTGACGGTTCTGCTCTAGAAAAAAAATCTAATCATCTTTTAAGAAGAAGGCTTCTAAGAGGAAATTAATCAGGGATATTTAATTAAACTGTTTCAAATAAATGCTCCGAAAAAGATTCTGAAAGGAAAAAGAAATCGTTGATGATTAATTTAAAGAAGACACAAAAGTTGCAATGAAAGATTAATTTAGATTAGTTAAAGTATGAAAAGTCGCAGAATGCAAAATAAGGCGATTCGCACACTGGATCGCAAATCGCAATACACTGCGTCGAGTGTGCAGTGTGTCGTACTTGTGACGTCAAAGAAATTACAATCCTCAAAATAGGCGTACATAATCTTTTTTTCTAGAAGACCTTTTTTTCATACGGGTCACAAACATAATATTGTCTTGAGCGGGGAATTCACTACCGGGCTGCCCGCGGGCCACCCCGGTCTGGCACAAGTCTGCAGCCTATTGAACACACACAGAATAGGCAAGTCAGTCGAATAGATAGAGGGCTGCAACTCGGTCGTGGACTCATGGACTCGAATTTGTTGACTTGGTGTCGCGGGCCGCAACAAAAATTTTTTAGGGTTAAAAAATAACGTTCTTCAAAATTAACTATTTAAAAGTGGAAAACATTTTACGACTTTCACGACGACTTTACATTATTTTGCCGGTGGGCGTGAATTTCAAAATGGTTTAACATCACGCGGGCCATGGATAAAGTCCCGGCGGGCCGCGGGTTGGGGATAGCTGCATTAAACTATCACAAGGGAGGGCATCACAAGAATGTAAAATTGTAAAATAACGGGCAGAAGGTATTTTCTTGAAATAGAGTTGTAAATAATAGCTTAGGTTTTATTCCTATTATTTACAATTTTATATTTTCATTAATTTCCTATTAGAATAAGTTATACTGTTGTCTCAATTTTATGTTATTGCTGTCCCTTTCGCACAGAAATGTAGTGCGTCTCACATAATTAATATTGTTGTCCTTTTCTCGCCTAATTGTAGTGTGTCTCACGCAAATGTTGTTGCTGTCTCTTTTGTTTTACAACTTTATTTACGTTTTTTATTGTTAATTAAAGAATGCCTATTTACTATTGTATTAGCTTATAAGAATGTCCTTTAATGTTATTGTGTAAATCTGTATTTTTCAATAAACGGACTGCGTATGCCCGACAACAAACTGATAGAACCCCATAGGTTCTAACAGAACAAAATTCACATAAAAACACGCACTTTCTCAGTGCAATACGCATTCGATTCACGAACACAGCAGAAGCAAGGTGAACCCCTGCCACACCAACACTCCACCGTGACTGCAGTACCAAGTTTCACCTGGCGTTTTACTTCTTCTCTTCGACCTGCACCCTACCTCCTCAGGACTGAACCCTCACAAGTTACAGTCCACTGCCAGCCTGACCAATTGACGACTACGGCCCCGCAGAGTTGTCGTGTCGTCAACAAGGCTAATCAAAACAAAAACGACGAAACACTTCGAAAACCACCGTGCCACCAGATAACAAAGGTTAGAATGTTTACCATGGACGGCCACGGAGTTTGCCATAATCACTTAATGAATGTATGTTACGTCATCACTTGTATAATAACAATTATTACTTGCTGTTGCGTATTATATGAACGAGAGCGATACAAAGACATATACAGGATGTCACAAAACTAACTGATAAATGATAATACTTTAGGGTGTGTATAAGTCCCGTGTATAGAGTTCACTGTAAGTTCCAGCGTCGAAAGAGCAAATTTTTTTTTCACTTTTGTATGGGAAAAGTGGGAAAACTCGTGACGCTCGGGCGGTTGCCCATACAAATCACAAAAAAATTGGTCTTTCAGCGCTACTACTTTCACAGTGAACTCTCTACAAGGAAAACATGCACACCCTAAAGTATTAATATTGCTTAGTTTTGTTACACCCTGTAGAACTAAACCTGTTCCACTCTGTTTCCCGGTTAAAAAAAGGAACACCAGAACACATTGCGTACACTGCGCGTCTGGACAGTGTGCCATCAGCCTTACTGTGGAAATTCAGTGGAATCCAGCCCGTGGCTCTCGGCCAGATTCCGGGGAATCCCGCGCTTGAATCCCGGAGACAATGTCAATTCCTCGGTATTGGATGGACTTGTTTCAGAACCAACTGGGCGAAGGAATTTCAGCGCGCTGTATGGAGTTTAATTAAACGTTCTTGTTCGTTTTAAGATGTTGCTTTGATCGACTGTAAGAACATTCTAAGTATGGACCTTTGAAAGTAATTTCACATAGGAGAGTTCCATGTGATCATTATCTAGACATGCGGTAGAGTGCAGTCCAATAAATTTCAAGTAGGTGTAACAGAACTGGCGAGCAGCACCGTGTGTAATATTACACCAACCATTTGAACCACTTTTGACCCCCTCATAATTCAAAAACTATTTAACATAATTACAAGTTTAAATATCTTGACGGTAATGAAGGATTTTGCTGCTCACTCAACTTAGATGTTCCACGTGGACTATATTGACGACATACTCAAGGTTAGCAGCTAACCTAACCCGCGAGAAACCGTCATGCCTAATCTAAACCTAAACTTATAGACAAAGATAGTATTAGAGGTTCAACTTGTCTACCGTCTTAACCGCTAGCAATATAATAATTATTATTGGCGAATTTCAACCGCATCCGAATCTCAAGTATTTTTATTATCATTATCAAATCTTTATTACAAAAATATATCACTATTCTTGGTTACGACATGACGTGAAAACTTCTATATTTTGATTAAATTTGGTGCAGATATAGCTGATATTGAGTAGACCATGGGAAGGACATAAACTACGTTTTATTGCTGGGAAGAGCGTTCTCTGAAACACGTGAAACAATCGTGCAAGAACGTTTTCTTGCACGATTATTTCACGTGTACAAAATCGCTGAAAATAGCTAGTAATCTATATTAAGTGTCTAAACACACCATGACCGAACTTCCGCCGCGGAACTTCGGAATGGTGTGCTTAGACACAGATCAGAAAATATCAGAATCTGTTCTAAAAGGGCCTGATCAGTGCCGGTTTTAGCACTTCCAGCGCCCTGGCCGAGAATTCTTCAGCGCTCAGGATGCTAGTTGAGTTAAAAAAAATTGGCACTCCTTTTGTTTGCCTTTAGCGCCCCTGTTTATCGGGCGCCCTGGGCGGTCGCCCAGCGGCGTTAGCCCCTAACGCCGCTACTGGGCCTGATTACATCTACCGAATAGAGTAGCGAGACAGTGCGCTCGGCCTAACAATCGATATGTATCCCACACTTTTTTTTCATTATTATTAAATAAGGGGGCAAACGAGCAAACGGGTCACCTGATGGTAAGCAACTACCGTCGCCCATGGTCACTCGCAACATCAGAAGAGCTGCAGGCGCGTTGCCGGCCTTTTAAGAAGGAATACGCTCTCTTCTTGAAGGTTTGCAGGTCGTATAGGTCCGGAAATACTGCTGGTGACAGTTCGTTCCAGAATTTTACAGTGCGCGGCAGAAAGTTACGCGAAAAACGCACGGTGGAAGACTGCATGGTGCCACTCATCAAGGTGATGAGGATGGTATGTTTTTCGCGTGGGACGATGGCGAAAAGTTGCAGGTGGTATGATTCCAAACAATTCCTCAGAGCACTCCCCGTGATACAACCGATAGAGGATGCAGAGTGAAGCTACAACTCGGAAGAATACATAGAAGTAAACGAATCCGAGTGCAAAGCCAGTTAACAATAAATCTTTATAAGTAGCTACCGTTTGTCGGAATAGATAAGCGAAGTGTATTGAGAGTCGTAGCTATACATTTGTAATCCCCGAAGGGTCTCCCAGACCCTTGCTGAGATAATATTCAGTCGATTGTATTGTTTGGAGTAACGTTAACAATAGAACCAACTTAGTTTCGACTTACACTTCTACGTAGGAAAATCTTAGGAAAATAATATAATAATCCTAGCTTAGAATTCCTTCGCCGTTAGATCATAAAGATAATAATATACCTCTAGGTATATTAAGTTTATGCGTTAGATACGGAGATCTCTGCGAGATAGATATTTTTTTTATTTGAACCAAAAAGTATGTAAACTTCCAATTTGAACAGTTTGTTATTTTGCCTTTTGCCTTTTTTATATGAAAATATAAGCTGTTGCGCGCGGCGACCGAATTCTTGATTCGGTAACGAAAAATAATCTTGCACCCCCCACTCGTCGCCCGACTTCGGCACGGTGTGAACGTATCCTAATAATCTATACATAATATTATAAAACAAAGTCGCTTTTTTTCTCTCATGTCCCTTTGTTCCCTTTAATCTTTAATACTACGCAACGGATTTTGATGATTCTTTCAGTGTTAGATAGCCCATTTATTGAGGAAGGCTATAGGCTATATTTTATCACGCTAAGACTAATAGGAGATTGTGGGAAAAAACGGGGGAAATTATTTGAAAGGGCTTATCTCGCGGACTACTGGAGCAATTTCTATATTATTTGGCACAGATAAGAAGTAGATCACGTGAAGGATCATAGGCTATCGATTTTAATCATTTTTTTAGGTGGCTATATATTTTATACCCGTGCGACGCCGGGGCGGGTCGCTAGTAATATTATAAAACAAAGTCGCTTTTTTTCCCTCATGTCCCTACTCCTTTTGTTCCCTTCAATCTTTGAAACTACGCAACGGATTTTGATGATTCTTTCAGTGTTAGATAGCCCATTTATCGAAGAAGGCTATAGGATATATTTTATCACGCTAAGACTAATAGGAACGAAGAAATAGAGGAAAGTGTAGAAAAAACGGGAGAATTTTTTTGAAATGGCTTATTTGAACGCGCTAATCTCAGGAACTTCTGGTCCGATTTGAAAAATTATTTTAGTGTTAGATAACCCATTTATCGAGGAAGGCTATATATAGGCTATATTTTATCACGCTAAGACAAATAGGAGAATGTGGAAAAAACGGGGGAAATAATTTGAAAGGGCTTATCTCGCGAACTACTGGAGCAATTTTTATGTTATTTGGCACAGATAAGAAGTAGACCACGTGAAGGCTCATATAGGCTATCGATTTTAATCATTTTTCAGTGGCTATATATTTTATACCCGTGCTGCTATATAGCTTTACCGCGGCAGTCCCCGAGTGCCACACGTGACGCGTATTTATTTTTTTGGAGCATTTGGAGTGGGCTACAGAGATATGCCAGACCCCACAGAAATCCTCAGAACTGCTTTTGGTAAATCCACAAGAACGATACTACCAATCACGACTCCACCAGCGGACGTCTGCTTAGTGTAGTGCAGTTCCTACTAGGGCTATCCTTAGATTTTTCACAGCAGCCAGTCTTTAACTCTTCTGATATTGCGAGTGTCCATGGGCGACGGTAGTTGCTTTCCATGAGGTGACCCGTTTGCTCTTTTTGATCTGAAGATCATAATATAAAGTAAGTACACAATTTATTGCGAGAATATTGAAATATATTTTTTATGATCGCGAATATGTGTCAAAGATGTAATAAAAAATTCGTTTACTGGGAACCCGGGAATTAATTGAAGCTGTAACGAAGAACCGTTTTTAAATTTTACTAAGTAAATACTTTAACACCATGACGTAACGAAGGGTACCATACTCAGGGCTTCCGGATACTGATTAAGTACTTTACTTATTAATTAATTTAAAAATAAATTAAAAACCTTACACCTACTTATCTACTACAAAATATAATATCTAATCACCATCAAATCAATCTACGTCTCCGTGTAGTTCCTGAGGCTTAAAGCCTCGGATTTCCGTAATAAGACGCGAGCGAAGCCGCGGGCAAAAGCTCGTCTGGTTATATAATTTGAACCACAGATTACTAGTATATATATATTTTAACAATCCTTCGATCGTGGAAAAACGAGACACAATAGCCTTTCAATTGTTCGGCTTCACTCGCGAAGAAGTATTGTCATATACAAACTTTCATCCCCTATTCTAGCCCCTTGGGGTTGGAATTTATCAAAATCCTTTCTTAGCGGATGCCTACGTCATAACATCTACCTGTATGTAAAATTTCAGCCCGATCCGTCCAGTGGTTTGGGCTGTGCGTTGATAGATCACCATGACAGTCAGTCACCTTTGAGTTTTATATATATAGATAGAAGATGCTGCAGGAGTGTTAAGTTTGAAAAGAGTTGGAAGAGAGTATATTGTAGGTAGATAATAACTTCTTGACGGATTTTAGCCTGAAAGTTGTCTTTAATCTTTATGGGCCGCTTGGCGCTTACACTAATTTATACTAATCCACTGCCGCTACTGCCGCTGCCGGAAATATTTTCTCTGAATACTTCTGCGGCAGTAACGAGTGAGTGCTTACTGTTTACACTCAGCCTTCGTATTCACTTGCCGCGTTGGGCAGCGGCAGTGGCAGCGCGAGCGACATAACATTTTCGTGCTGCCCACTTCGGCCCTGCCCAACAGAGCTGCGTGTAAAATTATGTTCTTGTGTTAGGTACGCTGCAGTGAGAGTGACAACAAATCAAAGTTTTTTTCAAGTTGTTATAAAATATAAGCTTCACATAATATTATATTTTGTGAAGAATCACAATTTTTTTATAATATTATAGCACCTTAGATAATATATTATTGAAGTGAAGCTTCCTTAGAGCGTTGAGAGTGAAATTTCAAGGTGGCGGCAAAAGAAAGAAGGTCGAAATAATATATGGGTGCGTCCACATTTGTATCATTTGCGCGATCAGATCCCCGATCAGATCTCCGTCGCGTATCATCGAAGCGTGTCAAAATGATACGCGTATCATGATACGCCCCGATCGCTATTAACCGCGTATCTAATACATGCCGCATCAAATACTCGCATGATCGGCAGAATGATCTAATAGGCGTCTACACTATGACACGCATACCTGATACGGCGCGACGCGATGATCGCGACGGAGATCTGATCGGAGATCTGATCGCGCAAATGATGCAAATGTGGACGCACCGTACATAATATTCGTCACGACGACGCGATGCCGTCACGATTTTTTACAGAGGTTTCACTTCTGACACGTATACTCTGTACACACGCTCTTTGATATTGATGTGCTGTAAAGATATTAAAAAGTATTCTATGTCCTTTCCTGGGACTTGAAGTATCTCTCCTATCAGCAAAATCGGTTCATTGGTTTGGACGTGAAGAGGTACTCAGAGGGTCAGTTACTTCGAAAAAAAAAAAAATTCTATAAGAATTTAGTGTGGATCAAAAATTCTGCCTCGTGGAAATAGTATTATTAGTAGTGTCGGTTGCGGTCGCTCCACCTGTACTCCTGAAAATTTAGCGATACAATTTCAAATACTAAACATTTTAAGCCGCATTGAGAACGAAATAAATGAGGCCGTTCACGCGTATTTCGTGACAGCCGTTTTGTAATTATTTAATAAATACATAGCGCTAATAAAGCTTGAGGCATTTGCAATTATTTCTCCCGTAACATGTTACGATATTTTCATCAAAATTGAGTTTAATTTGTTCCCAGTTTGTGTTTGTTGTGATTTGTATTGATTATAAATAAAAATATTTTTATAGTTTACAAAACATTTATTTTACATAATAATCAGATTTTGAGTAAGAGGTTTCTCTAATGTACCTACTCCATAGTTCTAGCTTTGTAAAAAAACTTGAAATAAAGTAAGTTTACTAAGTGTCTAAGCAGCAACTACTACTGGCAGGGGCGAGTCCACCACATGGACTGGCTCAATAACATCCACGACACTCACTGGATCAGGGTTGACAGAGGGACTGTCGCCTTGGATCAAATTGAAAATTACTTTGAACAGGTACACGTTTCCTTCTGGTTTCTCAGAGATTTCGGTATCGACGACTGCTGGCCCAACAGCGATGGGCTGGTAAGAGTCTACAACGGCTGGTCCGGGAACAATGGGTTGGTAAGAGTCAACCACGGCAGGTCCAACAGCAATGGGCTGGTAAGAGTCAACCACAGCAGGTCCAACTGCGATGGGTTGGTAAGAGTCAACCACAGCAGGTCCAACTGCGATGGGTTGGTAAGAGTCAACCACAGCAGGTCCAACAGCGATGGGCTGGTAAGAGTCTACAACGGCTGGTCCGGGAACAATGGGTTGGTAAGAGTCCACAACAGCTGGTCCGACGGCGATGGGCTGGTAAGAGTCTACGACGGCAGGTCCAACAGCGATGGGTTGGTAAGAGTCAACCACGGCAGGTCCAACAGCGATGGGCTGGTAAGAGTCAACCACAGCAGGTCCAACAGCGATGGGCTGGTAAGAGTCAACCACAGCTGGTCCAACAGCGATGGGCTGGTAAGAGTCTACGACGGCTGGTCCAGGAACAATGGGTTGGTAAGAGTCCACAACAGCTGGCCCGACGGCGATGGGCTGGTAAGAGTCTACAACGGCAGGTCCAACAGCGATGGGTTGGTAAGAGTCAACCACTGCAGGTCCAACAGCGATGGGCTGGTAAGAGTCAACCACAGCAGGTCCAACAGCGATGGGTTGGTAAGAGTCAACCACGGCTGGTCCGACAGCGATGGGCTGGTAAGAGTCAACCACAGCTGGTCCAGCAGCGATGGGCTGGTAAGAGTCTACAACGGCTGGTCCGGGAACAATGGGTTGGTAAGAGTCCACAACAGCTGGTCCGACGGCAATGGGCTGGTGAGAGTCCACGACGGCAGGTCCAACAGCGATGGGTTGGTAAGAATCAACCACGGCAGGTCCGACAGCGATGGGCTGGTAAGAGTCAACCACAGCAGGTCCAACTGCGATGGGTTGGTAAGAGTCAACCACAGCAGGTCCAACTGCGATTGGTTGGTAAGAGTCAACCACAGCAGGTCCAACAGCGATGGGCTGGTAAGAGTCAACCACAACAGGTCCAACAGCGATGGGCTGGTAAGAGTCAACCACAGCAGGTCCAACAGCGATGGGCTGGTAAGAGTCTACGACGGCAGGTCCAGGTACAATGGGTTGGTAAGAGTCAACCACAACAGGTCCAACAGCGATGGGCTGGTAAGAGTCTACGACGGCTGGTCCAGGAACAATGGGTTGGTAAGAGTCAACCACGGCGGGTCCAACAGCGATGGGTTGGTAAGAGTCTACGACGGCTGGTCCAGGAATAATGGGTTGGTAAGAATCAACCACGGCGGGTCCAACAGCGATGGGCTGGTAAGAGTCTACGACAGCTGGTCCAGGAACAATGGGTTGGTAAGAGTCAACCACGGCAGGTCCAACAGCGATGGGTTGGTAAGAGTCTACGACAGCTGGTCCAGGTACAATGGGTTGGTAAGAGTCAACCACAGCAGGGCCAACGGCAATGTCTTCTGGCTGTACGATGGCTGGGCCAACAGCGATACCTCCTTCAACGATAGCGGGACCAACGGCAATGCCTTCTGGCTGAACAATAGCGGGGCCAACGGCGATGCCCTCTGGCTGTACGATTGCTGGGCCAACGGATATGCCTTCTGGCTGTACAATGGCTGGGCCAACGGCGATACCTCCTTCAACGATAGCGGGACCAACGGCAATGCCTTCTGGCTGAACAATAGCGGGGCCAATGGCGATGCCTTCTGGCTGTACAATGGCTGGGCCAACGGCGATACCTCCTTCAACGATAGCGGGACCAACGGCAATGCCCTCTGGCTGTACGATGGCTGGGCCAACGGCAATACCTTCTGGCTGAACAATAGCGGGGCCAACGGCGATGCCCTCTGGCTGTACGATGGCTGGGCCAACGGATATACCTTCTGGCTGAACAATAGCGGGGCCAACGGCGATGCCTTCTGGCTGTACAATGGCTGGGCCAACGGCGATACCTCCTTCAACGATAGCGGGACCAACGGCAATTTCTTCTGGTTGTACGATGGCTGGGCCAACGGATATGCCTTCTGGCTGAACAATAGCGGGGCCAACGGCGATTCCTTCTGGCTGCACGATGGCTGGGCCAACGGCGATACCTCCTTCAACGATAGCGGGACCAACGGCAATGCCTTCTGGCTGTACGATGGCTGGGCCAACGGCAATACCTTCGGGCTGTACGACGGCTGGGCCAACGGCAATACCTTCTGGTTGAACAATAGCAGGACCAACGGCGATGCCCTCTGGCTGTACGATGGCTGGGCCAACGGCGATACCTCCTTCAACGATAGCGGGACCAACGGCAATGCCTTCTGGTTGTACGATGGCTGGGCCAACGGCGATACCTTCGGGCTGTACGATGGCTGGGCCAACGGCAATACCTTCTGGCTGAACAATAGCGGGACCAACGGCGATGCCTTCTGGCTGTACAATGGCTGGGCCAACGGCGATACCTCCTTCAACGATAGCGGGACCAACGGCAATGTCCTCTGGTTGTACGATGGCTGGGCCAACGGCAATACCTTCTGGCTGAACAATAGCGGGGCCAACGGCGATACCCTCTGGCTGTACGATGGCTGGGCCAACGGATATGCCTTCTGGGTGAACAATAGCGGGGCCAACGGCGATGCCTTCTGGCTTTACAATGGCTGGGCCAACGGCAATGCCTTCTGGCTGAACAATAGCGGGGCCAACGGCGATGCCTTCTGGCTGTACGATGGCTGGGCCAACGGCGATACCTCCTTCAACGATAGCGGGACCAACGGCAATGCCTTCTGGCTGTACGATGGCTGGGCCAACGGATATGCCTTCTGGCTGAACAATAGCGGGGCCAACGGCGATGCCCTCTGGCTGTACGATGGCTGGGCCAACGGCGATACCTCCTTCAACGATAGCAGGACCAACGGCAATGCCTTCTGGTTTAACAAGAGCAGGTCCAACAGCTATTCCTCCTGGAGCAACATTGATTGTTTGGTGGTAGGAGTCGACGACAGCTGGTCTCAGTGGGTCCACATACCGGCGCGTAGGACCGGCTAGGACTACAGCCACGAGGGCTGCAGAAATTAGTACGAATTTCATACTATGCTGAAAAAGGAAACAATGCTTAATAGCGAGCACGAATAATTTTTATAAATGAAACGTAACAATACAATTCTAAAAGGGTGGTCACATGTTTCAATACAGTCGTTTCAGTTGTCTTCTGCATTTAAATATTCATGATTTCAAGTAAAATAGGTACATATTTTCTATTTACAAATATTGGAAATGCTATAATAAGGATCTGCTTTTGAAATTTATTAATCGAAATCGTTATGCTGATATTAACTGAAGCTTGCGATTCGGACATGGATCTCAGAAAATTACTTGGTACTATCAGTTATGATTTAGTATAGTTATTGCCATATAAAAAAAAAACACTTACCTTGGTGTCTGTTACAGGATAGTCAAGTAACAAACTATGCGCTACATCAGAAACAAGCAGTTTTTATATGGACCTTTATCAAATCGTCCAAAATTATTAACTCTCTAAGATATGTAATATTTATTGCAGTTAATCTATTTTATTTCTTTATTTATGGCATCCGCGATTAAACTAAACAAAGACTACCGAATTCTTCCTAAATCCTACACATTTGTGTACATAACGTAATTAAGCTTAGTTATACAGTTTTGGTCTTTCACACTGTTTGTGTGTGTTCGTTTTTGACCGACTTCCAAAAAGGAGGAGGTAATATGTTCGGCTGTATGTATCTTTTTTTTTTTTTGTATGTTCCACGATTACTCAGCCGTTTGTGGTCCGATTTTCAAAATTCTTTTTGTGTTGTATAGGGTTTAACTCGAATTTGGTACCATGTTCACAAAAGTGGTGATTTGATGATGGGATCCTTGAGGAATCGAGGGGACTTCTTGAAATTTGTATCGAAACATATAGTGATTTCGATTTTTTCTGAAGCATTCGAGGTAAATGCTACCAAAAAGTAAGACTTCGCATCAGGTTATACCCTGGATCCGAAGGTACCGAACAGAACTTTTGAATGCTTATAGGTACAGGTTCGGGGATTTCTGCGTTGTTTAAACAACTGAAAGCATAAGCTAATACATCAATTTGATTAATCATCATCATCACAACCATCATTATACCATGGGTCATCACACTATGACCCAATTATTGGTACTTTTCGTGATATTTTGCATCGAAGCAGACGTTTTTGATAATGATTTCGCTGTTTGTGGACCGATTTTCAAAATTCTCATGTTGTTGTTTAGGATATAATCTTAATTTTGCATAACAATTACGAAAGTGGTGAGCTGATGATGGGATCTATGAGCAATCGAGGAAAATCCTTGATTTTTATCAAAACACTCATAGTGGTTAAAATGTTGTTTCTAGTAAGTTAAACATATGTTACGAATAAGAGAAATTTTATACGAAGGTGTTTCTTGGTCCAAAGGCACTGAACAGAACTCCTGAATCTTTAAAGATAAAAGTATGGAAATTGCAGCATCGCTTAGATAACTGCAAGCATTTACCACAATTTCGCTTACAGTGACATAATGTGAATAGTTAACATTCGTATTGGTTATTTACGCATAAAGCCTAATTTTGTAGATACTTAACTAAAAAGAGTAAAATTATTATTTTTAACAAAAAATTAAAACCGACTTCCAAGGTAAAAACAATAGTAATATGAACTAAAAAGTATTAAATAACTCTTACCCTTTAATAGTGCCTTTTTCAGAATTCGTCTAAATCTCAACTATTTCTGTACTGTATACTACAATCTTCATTACTTTGAAGTCGGTACCAGTCCCAAAAGTTTCAGATAATCTGACATTACTGAACTCACGATTAATTTAGCTGGTACCGACTTCAAAATAATGAAGATTGTAGTATACAGTACAGAAATAGTTGAGATTTAGACGAATTCTGAAAAAGGCACTATTAAAGGGCTTACCCTTTAATTATTTAATACTTTTTAGTTCATATTACTATTGTTTTTACCTTGGAAGTCGGTTTTAATTTTTTGTTAAAAATAATTGCATATTTATTTTGACACAAAGTATTCAACGCTTAAGACTTAAAGATGTTTTAACTTGAAGGTGTTGTGGCAAATAATTTCAGAACTGTTTTTTCTGTATTACTAATTAGGTACATTCTGTTTTATATCAGAAGCTCTTCTAAACATCTATGGTAATATTTTCTTCTCTGGTAATTTTAACAACAGACTTCCATAACAATATTCATGTCTTTTAAGTTTAAATATTTAAAACACAAGAGGTGGGCTTTGTATTATACTCGTATTAGATGACGCCCGCAACTCCCTTGCGCCAAAATTCGTTTATCGCGCGGGAGCTGTACCTACATTTTTCCGCGATAAAAAGTATCCTATGTCCTTTCCCGGGACTCAATGAATTTTCATACCAAATTTCAGCAAAACCGGTGCAGCTATTTGAAAAAAAAGGTAACGGACAGACAGACACGCTTTCGTATTTCTAATATTAGTATGGATTTCAAAATATTATGTCGACTGAAGAAACTTTAAAGCCCATAAAGCTAACAGACGTCACAGGCAGCTCCATAGACAAGTTCAAAACTCTTTATTAATTTTACTAATTACAATGTTTGTTAGTGATTTATACATTTAACTTTCAACTTCTAATTAACTTGGGCTTATGATTAAAATTGTTCATAATGATCAGTTTTGTACAGTGGTTTTATTTCAGGTTAATTAAAGACGCCGTAACTCACATTTTTCTGGGATAAAAAGTGTCCTGTGTCCTTTCCCGGGACTCAAAGTATCTCCATACCAAATTACTACCAAATCAGTTAAACGGTTTCGGCATGAAGAGATAACAGATAGACGGACAGACAGTCGGACAGACAGACTCACTTTCGCATTTATAATATTACTAGCGACCCGCCCCGGCATCGCACGGGTATAAAGTTAATAGCTACTGAAAAAATTATTAAAATCTATATATAGCCTATGATCCTTCACGTGGTCTACTTATTATCTGTGCCAAATATTCCCTGTTTTTTCCATATTTTCCTCTATTCTTTCGCTCCAATTAGTCTTAGCGTAATAAAATATAGCCTATAGCCTTCCTCGATAAATGGACTATCTAATACTGAAAGAATCATCAAAATCCGTTGCGTAGTTTTAAAAATTAAAGGGAACAAAGGGACAAAAAGCGACTTTGTTTTATAATAATAATATTATGTATAGAAATAAGTATGGATATAGAAGTATGGATTTAATAATAAGCTGCTTACTAGCTTGGAAAGGTTTTCCTAAAATGCAAAAACTTTTGTCTATTGTAATATTTTGCTTTGAAAGTTTTATTATTGTTGTAAAAAAAAAAATACCTGAATTGAATAAAAAAATTTTCATTTATCTTTATAAATAATAGTAAACTAGCTAGTAAAGATAGTAAACTATATTATTATTATTATTTAAACTAGATGTCGCCCGTAACTCCTTTGCCCCGGCCACAATTCGTTTATCGCGGGAAGAACCGTACATTTTTTCGGATAAAAAGTATTCTTTGACCTTTCCCGGGCAAGAGACAAACAGACAAACACACTTTCGCATCTATAGTTTTATTTTTATTATTATTTTATACACATATTAAATTTAATACACATCCAAGACCCAGGAACATTGAAAACTTTTTTTGTTCCGTCGGCGGGATTCGAACCCGTGACCCCCATAATACTCGTATTATAGGTAATACTTTAGGGGGTGTAACTCATGTAAGTATATGTTTCTTGTACTTATATCTAGTGTTCATTGTGAAAGTAGCCGAGGTGAAAAGTCACTTTTTAAACTACTGTATGCGCAAGTCAAAAATAAATCTTTCAGCGATGCTACTTTCATATTGAATATAATACAGGGGTCACAATTCAAAGTGATAATATTTTAGGGTATGTATATTGTATAAGTCCCACAGAGTTCAGTGTAAAAGTAACAACACTGAACGAGTAATTTTTTTTTTACTTTTGTATGGCCAAGCATATTATGACCCTGGGGCGCTTACAACAAGTCATAAAAATACTATTTCTATAATTACTGATGCTACTTTCACAACTCTATACAAGGTGTAACAAAACATAGTGATAAAACTTTAAGTTGTGTATGTGTCCCTTCTATAGAGTTCACTGTGAAAGAAGCAGCGCTGAAAGAGCCAAACTTTTTTGGCGATTTTTTTGGGCAAGCGCTCCAACGTCATGAATTTTTCCATACAAAGTTAAAAAAAGTTACTGTTTCAGCGCTGCTACATTTGCAGTGATTTTTTTATTATAATATAAGGTCTTCTTGAATCAACAAAACTTGGTTGACTACGGAATCCTAAAACGGAACCCTAGCCAGCAGATTTTCTGTATAGTGGTAGGTTAATAGTTACATAATTTAAGAGTAACATTGTCCTACAAATAGAACAATCCATATTTCAGGACCATCAAATCAAAGTATTAAATCCTTTCTATCTCTATTAGCTACCACCTTCAAGTTTTTTCGCAAATAAAATTGTTGTTCGTTTTATCAAAATGAAGCTACTCACAAAAAATTAGCTTGATAGTAATAAAAAAAATGTTCTACGGAACCCGGACTATCCCCTGTATAAGGGGAACATACACAGTACACACCCTAAAATATTATCACATTGTTTTGTTATTTTCTGACACCCTGTAGAAGCTCAATGTTTTCATTTTAGATTCACTTCTATGTAAAATGTTTTTCGAGTAGTGGATGGACAATCTTAACATACTTATTTAGCACAGCTAGGCGTTGTTATTCTTGCAATTCTACGCTAAGACGAGTAGAGAAATAATAAATTGTGAAAATCTAACCTTATTGCAGTCTATTTCTTATTTCGAAATAGCTATATTCTAAACGGGAACCAATTTCGATTGCAGACAAAATCTCACTCCCAATTAAGTGTCAAATGATAAATTGATGTATTTCTTTATCTACCTAATTGCTTTCGTTTTTGTGAAACTGTTTCGTAGATTGCATATGACATAGTAAATATATCATAACATGATCGAGTTTCAGTTTTTTGTAATTTCTTGAGTGTTTCAAATAATATATCTTATATATAAAATTCTCGTGTCACAATGTTAGTCCACGAACTCCTCCGAACTGGCTTTACTGATTTTTACCAAATTTTATATGCATATTCAGTAGGTCTGAGAATCGGCTACGGGGTGCTTTATATATTGATAAGTGCATTTATTGAATAAATAATAGTAAATTATTACAACCTGACACTGACGGCGACCATTGTTTATGCGACGAGATAGCGATCGACGTTGCCATGGCGATATACTTATTTAGTCACTTCAATAAAATAATACGGGCGAAATACTTTACATTATGGCAAAGCAACGTTTGCCGGGACAGCTAGTTATGTATTGAAATATTAAAAATTTGGAACTAATTCGTCCATCCTAGAGCTCTTGTCTGTTCGAGTAACTTAGAATTTTATTTTACACAGATTTTTCTACATTGTTGCGTACAATAGAACATCTTATATATAAAATTCTCGTGTCACAATGTTAGTCCGCGAACTCCTCCGAAACGGCTTTACTGATTTTTACCAAATTTTATATGCATATTCAGTAGGTCTGAGAATCGGCTAACTGGGTACTTTACTTTATATATTGATAAGTGCATTTGTTGAATAAATAATAGCAAATTATTACAACCTGAGACTGACGGCGTCTATTGTTTGTGCGACGAGATAGCGATCGACGTTGCCATGGCGACATACTTATTTAGTCACTTCAATAAAATAATATGGGCGAAATACTTTAGGTATATTATGGCAAAGCAACGTTTGCCGGGACAGGTAGTTATTAGATAATAATTGGTGGTAGTCACATAACAAACAATAAGTTTACTAATCGTTTATTTTATTCGGTATTGGATTTTACCAAATATATTAAGTAGTAAATGGAAATAAAATATGAACATAATATGATATACCTACAGTCGAATTTTAATACTCATTTTTGGAAGTCGGTTTTGGAAGTTGTCTCTGTTTTCATTATTTTATGCAATTTACTATTAAAACTGTCTTTTCAGTTAAGTTCATCTGGTAGGTTGATGACTGGGGTGGGAAGAATGGGAGTGCCGATCTCAGCGGGGGCAGCCTCTACCACCTGAACTGGGGACACTTCGATCACTTCAGCGGGTGCTGGGGCAACCTCGACGGGATCAGCCTCAGGGACACTGGCATCTTCGGCGACAACCACAGGAGTAGGAGCGATGGGCAGAGGCACGTCCACCACGTGGGTTTGTTCGTTGATGTTAAGGATGATTTGGATTAATGGTGCTTGGGGTGTTTCGGCTACAATGGCTGGTCCAACGGCGATTTGCTCAGGCTGCTCAACGATAGCTGGTCCAACCACAATTTGCTCAGCTTCTTCAACGATAGCTGGTCCAACGGCGATTTCTTCCGGCTGCTCGACAATAGCTGGTCCAACCACGACAGGTTCGAAATCCTCAACTTGGGCCGGTCCTACTGCGATCGGCTCGAAGTTGTCAATGATGGCTGGTCCCACCACAACTGGCTCGTACTTGTCCAGCACTGAGCTGGCTCTAAGCTGCGCCGGGCTGGCCACAGCGAGTGCCACGAAGGTGAGAGCAAGGATGAACGATTTCATGTTTCTGAAACATTTTATATTTTGAGTTTTTATATTCCTGGGGACCGTTTTTGACCAACCTAGATATTATCAGAGAAGTTGATTCCTAGACAGGTGGAGGACCTACGTAGTTTGGTCGCGTTACGTCAAATCCAGCCGACAGATCACGATGCGATGCGACCAAATGACGTTGGTCTGTCAACTGCCTAAGGATCAATTTCCTCGATGGTACAAGAAACTAAATAGCCGTATGAAGTGATAAAAGTTTATGTAATTGTTTTTAATATCTTTAATGTTGCAATAAACTTAACAGGCAAATAACAAAACAGTAAACAAGTGATTTTTTATATCAATAAATGCTGATAATATGATAACATTCATAAGATTAACCATTATCAAGGGCTATACACGTTTTTAGCGTGTTCTGGTAGGTATAAGGAAATGTCTTGATCTCTTTCAAGGTGTAACTTTAATATTGAAGTATACTACCCGAGGAAAATGATTCCTAGGCAGTTGACAGACCTACGTCGTTTGGTCGGCTTAATATGTTAATTCAATATTAGCTGTGATGGGTCGGATAAGTTTGACATAACGCGACCAAATTACTTAGGTCCGCCATCTTTCCTAGGAATCAACTTCTCTGATAGTACCTATTGTGACATTCGCTGTTTAAATATTTTCATTGCCCTACTACTCTTACATTCTCTACTCATACATTAATAATTATATTAAGTATTTATTATTTTATTTTATAATTATATTAAATATTTATAGCTGCAAATAATAATTTATTAACCATATTTTATAGATTAGACTTTCGTATAGTTTAGATTGTTAACTGCAGTATCAGTTTAAAATTTAAATACTTCATAATATGAGAGTCATACATATTACACAAATTAATATCAAATGGTTTTAATTCAAAGATAATATAGTCGTTGTGACACAGCGGAAAAAGCATTTAGCATTTAAACGAGCATACAATAATTACAGTCGTTAAAGTCTAATATTATTGTTCTGTAAATTAACGCCAAAAACCACATTAAATAAATCTTACAGCCAGAAAACATAAGTTGAGATTTAATTTATGTGCAATTTTAATTAGATTCAAGAAGGGAAGATTGCTCAAACTGCCAGAAAAACACTTGCTACTGTGTTACACTTTCTAGTGTCTACGGGCGACGCGACGGTGCCTTCCATCAGGTGATCCGTATACTCGTTTACCACCTCTTCTCTTTAAAAATATAATTTAACGATTTAATTCGGTAAAACATGACATACAAGTTTAAAATAAAGTCGACCCGCTGTCTGTCTCTATACTTTAAGTTACGCTTAAAAGTTAAACTTAAAAAGTTAAAACTATGCATCACAATATTATATCGTCAATGGCAGAACAATGTCTACCGGGTCAGCTACTAATAAATATGACCTACCTTTTATCTCGGGAATTCCAAATTGTTTTTCCCAATTGTTGATGGTAAGTTTTATAGAGGGTGTTATCGGATTAACGAACAATTAAGTCTGGCAGATAATTATATTGCGGCTAATCCCACTTATAAAGATACGTGGAAAACGGCTTAGATGTTGATTGATTGAAGACGTGATCGATTGAAGGAAGAACACAATAAGTAACAGTAAAAAATTGCCGTTTTTTTTTTGCACAAATGGAGGCTTTAGGGTCCGAATAATGATTTGAAATAAAAAAAATTACATTTTATGTGTTGCCAGATACATTAGCCAGGTGATGAAGTAGATAAGTTACAAGGTTTGTTCAAATTATATGGAAAAAAATGAGTGAATGACCGTATGTTACAAAATGTTAGCTATCGTGTTCTTCAACTCACGTCTTTGGTTCTGAACGGTTCCTACTTAGAGTGGATTGCACCAACTAACTTTGACTTAAACTTTAACCGGAAAAATTGACAGATGTCGTATGGGCATATGGGGTGTTTCGACGCCATATTTAACTTTAACTTTAACCACGCCTCTGGTGCGACCCAACCTAAATGTTTCCCGAAACTGCAGTCAGAATAAGAACTTTATTGCACGATAACCGGACATTTTGTATTATAGTTGACATACTATTATGTCAAGAGAATATTCTCTTATTAAATTAACGCATCAAGCCGCATAAGAGCACCGGTGATCGCGACAACAATAGAATAACAATAGATTTCCAAGAATCCGCGATCGAAGGATAAATTACAGTGAAGTAAGATCCGTCTCTGAGTGCGGCAGTTAGTACTTAAGGACTTTGAATCTATACTATAGTCATCAGCTCTCGACTCTATACTATAGTCAAGACTTCGAAGTTCGAAGTCATCTCTCAACACATGCAAGTTTTTTATCGCTCTACTTTAAGGATGGTGTACTCACTACTGTATAATATTACAAGTACAGAAACCTTTTGATGTAGAACAACGGCGGGCTATCAATACAAACTAATGTACAGTGAACAAAGTAAATACTACGAGATTTTTAGCGTTCATTTTATTGTTCCGTTAGAAATTCTGTGTACTTAGGCCGTGTTCACACCAAACCAACTGTGAGCCGCCGAATATGAGCGAACGTTACGCAGTTTATTGTATCTCCATACATATTCACTTTTACGTTTACACCTAACCGACAATACGCCATTACGCTAGGCGTAGGCGCGGACATTCGATACCGTATATTTTGGATGATTTTCACGTTCACACTGGGGCTCACAGTGAGCCTGCTCACATTCGGCGGCTGACAGTCAGTTTGTTGTGAACACGGCCTTACTGCCGCACTCAGAGACATTTAATGATAATTAAACTTCAATTTACTGTAGAGTTTGGCAGATAATGTACGGGGCTTATGTCAAAATCGTTTAATTACAGTTAAGGAATTATTATTCGTCTCTGAGTGCAGCAGTTAGTGCTTAATAATATTGTATTTAGTTTTGACAGCGAAGTTATATGTCAAAGATGTATTCGACCGATCGCATCGCTAAGCACTTTCTAAACATCATCTAAACAAAAACGCCTTAGCGCCTTGGCACTTTTTAATTGTTCAAGTTGAAAAACAAAAGCTGTTGACAGCTTTTTTTTTTAATCGGGCTTTGGCCCACCACACATTCCCACCACTGTATCTCCTGTGTCGCCAGGATCGACAGCGGCATCCAACCACGAAAACCCTTTGATATGATCTCAGGGAGCCCGAGGGACATGCTAATACTGTCTTGGGACCCGCAACGAAATTAATCAGAAGAAAATAGGAGGAGTAGGAAGAATCCAATTTCCCTCCCCATAAAAGCGGGAGACAGCACAAAGTTGCAATGACCGAAAGTCAAAGAACTTAAGGGGGAGCACCACGGAAATAAGGTTAATAATTGTGACTCCTAAGCCAAAGCTAAGTTAATATTGGAGTTTATTGTGTTTGACTGTTGCCAATAATAATTGTGGCAAAAACGCTTGAAGGCACGGAAGTTCCTAGCGCTGTCCACGAGATCACCGTAGTATGCTACTCCAGATGTACAGAATAGGTTGTTTAGCATAGTAGTTCTTTCGTCCTGCCAGAGACTGCACTCCCAGAGAACATGATGCGCGGTTTGTTCAAACATGTTGCCTTCGGTCGAGCACTCGCACATGGGTGATGCTACTAGTTTAAATCCGTAAAGTTTGGCCTTAAAATTTCCATGACCGGTCAGGAATTGAGAAACGCAGTGATCAATATCCATCCATTGTTTGGATAGCCGTTCACGAATATTAGGGAAAAAATTATAAAGGTGTCGCCCTTTGGTGGAACAGTCCCATCGTGACTGCCATTCGGAGATTAGGCTTTGCACAGAGTTTTCTAAAGGTTCAAACAGTCTTGCTATTTTAATTTTATCGCGAGCGCTTAAAAAGAACGGGTTGTCAATGTTTTTTTTATGATAGTAAATTGTCGCACGACGCTGAATCTCAAGGTCAACGGGTAAAACTCCGGCTAACACAGGTAAGGCTTCGGTGCTTGTGGTCCTGTAAGCTTTGCATAAGAATATAAGAGCAAGACGTTGGCTTTGTAGCAACTTGCGACGAGCCGCGCCGATTGTTGCTCTGTCAGCCCACACGGGGGCCCCGTAGCAAATGCTGCCTAGGTAAGTAGCAGTGTAAATTAATTTTAGGGTTTTGAAGGAGAGGCCCCATGTCGACGTAGATATTTTGGTAAAGGAGTAAAAATTGCGCTTCGCTGTCTCACCGGTTTGAATTATATGTTCTAAAAATGAAAATTTATTTTCCAAGTAAAAACCAAGATAACAGAGTGACTGTTTGCGTTTAACGTTAATATTGTCAAGTTTAATGCTAGGGGAAGATATAAGGGACCCTTTTAAAAGAATTTGGTAAGTTTTATGCGCGGCGAATTTCAGGCGATTACGTTTACCCCAGCTCGATATTAAATTAAGACTATCATTGGCTTTAGATTCAATTTCGGAACGTGAATTTGCATGAACGATGAGAAAACCGTCATCGGCGTAGCCAACTAGTACGCACAGCGGTGGTAGGGGAAGACTTAATAAATCATCAAATCCGATATTCCATAATTTTGGCGAGATAACAGAGCCCTGAGGGCAGCCGCATGTTAAATCTTTGGCGTGTGTACAATGGCCAAGTCGAAGCTTAGTTTGACCGTTAAAAAAATAAGAACGTATTATGGCATAAATATTAGAGTAGCAACCTCGATTTTTTAGTTTTAATAATAACATCGGCCACCAAGCATGATCGAACGCGCCGGAGATATCTAATGAAATGGCGACCACGTATTTAGATTCCGAATGATTTACTATTTTTCTAACTTCCATAGCCGCGTCAACAGTCGATTTCCCGGCGGTGAAACCGAACTGATGACTATGAAATTTAGGGCCACCGGGTAGCAGGCGAGGTACGATGAGACGTTCTAGTAATTTACCTAAGCAAGGCAGTAACGTTATCGGACGGTAAGATTTTGGGTCGTCAGGAGGTTTGTTTCCCGCTTTAGGTATTAATTTTAAGCAACCGGTGCGCCAAATTTTTGGAAATATACCTTCTGCGATACATCTGTTGTAAACATGTAGAATCGATGAACTGGCCGCTAAGCACGCTTGTTTTATCATAATATTCGATATTTTATCCTCGCCCGCAGATGTTTTTATAGGCAAAAGGTTTACTATTTTACTAAACTCCTCCGAAGTTGGTAAATCTGAGGCCGGTGTATGTATGGGGTCTAGCATTCTACTCCTAATGTCGCGGTGGTGTTCATCATCCAAGGAGGGCTCGTCGTCTGGGATGAGAACGTTTAGATATGCCTTCGCCGTTTCGTCTAAGCTACAAGTGTAAGAGTTGTTAATTTTAATATTTGAGAAAAAGCTTGGCTCATTACTACTACCGGGTTTAAGCTCGTGGTATAAAGAGGACCAGGGGCCCTCTTTATCCAGTCTATTCGCGGCATTCTTCAACATATTATTTTTCGCTAACGTAACGGCGGCGCGATAGCGTGACCTTGAAATGCGTAGGTTATTCAAACTAATTATGTAATTATAATTCGAACGATCGTGGCCAGATTTACGAAGATTATTGATTTTGCGCCTGGCCCTTCTAAATTCCCGACGAAGATTAAGAAGGTTACTGTTCCACCATTTACAGTTGTGATCTTTTTTAAGAGGTCTACGACCCAAGGCTACATCGGCACAGTAAACAAATGTGTTTGTCATAATTTCCGCGCACTCATCGACGTTTAAATCCGGCCGAGTGAAGTCTCCGGCATGAGCGGTAATGAGGGAGCGGAATAAATTCCAATCGCCGTTCTTTACGTTGTATTTATAGTCATTAGAATTGACTACGGTATCACTCGGGACCGCACGAGAAAACTCGTACACCAATAAGCGGTGATCACTACATGACGCATCAGGTAGGACACGCCAATGCCTAATCTGGACGTACGCGCTGGATAGCGTGACGTCAATCGACGATTCGCCCGTTGGGCTACTATAGGTAGGTGGTGCATCGGGGGTGTTGTGAATTTGGAGGTTAAACTCCGCAATAAAGTCTTCTACAGCGGTACGACGGTCGCGGTCAGTGTACCTAAGCTGGCCGTGCCATAAGGGCGAGGATGCATTGACGTCGGCGCCAATAATAATTTTATCACCCGCGAGAGATTGTAATACGCGGCGGAGTTGATGTAAATGTGGGCCTACGGTATCCGCGTACTGAAAGTAGCAGCTTACAACGTATAGTCTAAACTGAGGACACGATACCTCGGCTACCGCACAATGCGACGTCGAAAGGTTAGTTAAGGCCGTGACTGAAAATCTAGACTGAGGTGTGTATATACCCGCGCGAGCTAAGTTATTAATTTGTATCATTTTCGACCGAAACGACGCGAGTTGATATTGTTCTTGAACAAGTACTAAGTCTAAATTGTGATCAGAAACTAACTTTTCTAATTCTAAAGTCGCGTGCTTGTTATTATGGAGGTTTAACTGTCCTATATTTAAACTATCCATACCTAGTAGTTAAAATAAGTTGCTCCATTTTGCTTTTATATGTTGGACAGTCTGGGGAGCCCGTGGGGTGGTCGGAAGATTTTTTATAACGTTGGCAACTACCACAAACTGGCTTAAAATTTTCTTTATCTTTGTTGGGGCACGACAACGAGCTGTGTTTTTCGGCACAGTGATAGCAGCAAGGATTAGGATCGCGACAGAATTTAGCGACGTGCCCAAACTGTTGGCAGTTGCCGCAGCGGACCAGCTCAACGTCGTCCACGAAGCGACACATCGCCCAATCGATAAACAGTTTTTCTTTTGAATTGATCAGGTGTTTACGCACAGCGGGGTCTAATTCGATACCTATCCATTTCCTGTTGTTGTAATCTTTATTTAAATTACGACGTCTTACTATTTTTGTTGAACGCAAAAATTGTTCTTGAGACATATTCATTTCGCCATTAATATTTTGATTAAAAAGTGCGAGAAGGAAATTATCATCCGTCATATGTTGCGGTACATCTTTTATGAGAATACGTGGGTTACGTCCTTTAGGCGACTCGAGTCGCAGACCGGCCGATGAAAATAAGTAAATTATAGTAAGCTGTTGACAGCTTACTATAATTTACTTATTTTCATTTTACATTCACTTCTTAAAGGTAAATAATCGGCCAAGTGCGAGTCGGACTCGCGCACGAAGAACCTAACTGTTGCCATTATTGATATAGAGCAAAAAAGGCCAAAAAAAAATCACGTTTGTTGTATGGGAGCCCCCCTTAAATATTAATTTTGTTTTGTTTTTAGTATTTGTTGTTATAGCGGCAACAGATATACATAATCTGTGAAAATTTCAACTGTCTACCTGTTACCGTTCTCGAGCTATAGCCTGGTAACAGAGAGACGGACAGACGGACAGACGGACAGACAACGAAGTCTTAGTAATAGGGTCCCGTTTTTACCCTTTGGGTACGGAACCCTAAAAAACATCTTGTATAAATCCTCTGGAGTTTTCCATTGATACTTTCACACTTATAATAACACGTATAATAATATATTATTGATATTACAGGTTACAGAAAATGTTGTAGAGTGTACATTATCAATAGCACTAAGGGTAGCCCGCTGCGAGGAAAGTGGCTTGTCAGTAACACGCGCCCGCAATAGCCTCTGTGTTAGATCATTACGAAAATATTACATTTCATAAATAATATTTCCAAATGAATGGATGGATATTGGATAGTATAAAAACTTAGGGTTCTTTTTTTGTCCTGAAGGCAGGTCATAGTAGCCATGATGTCACTGCGACCATGCTGCGACCCTTGAGGATCTATATTGTGACTCCCAAAAACTAAGGGTAGGTACATACTTTGCGCATCTTGTTTAGAGTAATTTTTTTACTATACCTACGTTCTAGGCCTTTGCATACGCTATGCAACTTATGCATGACACAGTATTCTCGGACTAAATTACTCTTTAAATACCAACTTTTTTATTTCAGAGTTTATTTTAGACTACAGATCATGATTAAAGCTTAATAAAAATCAATATTATAATAATTGTATAAGCACATACGTCATACAATATTCTTGCAGGAATGAATTGCTTTAATTGCTTTATATATTGTGTACCAGAGGCCTGAAAAAGTCTTATTGGTTCACGGCACTACCTGGGATCTAACCAGGTGCAGATTAGGTTAGGTTTAAGCTACCACAATTCTAAAATTACTGGACTGGTTTCGATGAAATTTACCAAAGTAAAGAGTTGAGTGTAAAGTACCTAAGGTCCTATCAGAGAAGTTGATTGCTAGGCAGTTGGGGGAACTACGTACATCAAACCCAGCCGACGGTTGAATAATTAAATGATCCGACCAAATGAGTAATGACGTTGGTCCGTCAACTGCCTAGAAATCAATTTCCTCGATGTACTTTTCTTGCGGGTCTGTACTGCCTAGTAAATAAAGTGTGACTTATGTGTACCTGCCATGTTGTACCTCTCATTGTGTAGCTAGTTGTTATAACTACGTACATATTGCTGCCGCAGTGAATGGTAAAAAATAAAATAATGTACCATCGAGGAAATTGATTCCTAGGCAGTTGACGGACCTACGTCGCGTTATGTCGATTCAATGTTAATTTGGATGGCTGGGTTTGACGTACCGCGATCAATCTACGTAGGTCCCCCATCTGCCTAGAAATCAACTTCTCTGACCTTATTATACTCCTTACTGTGTAGCTAGTTGTGGCAACTACGTACATATTTGGCGGGCCGCAGCCCGCAGCGTTGCGGCCGCGCGACTGATTACCTCGGAGCTCCCAGCTGTGTGTTCCATTAATTAGTACAAGGTATTCAATACTAATTATTACAAATATTAATTAGTACAAAGTATTCAATACTAGCTTATACCCGCGGCTGCAGTATCCCTGCCATACGAACTTTAATAATATTAATCCCCTGTCAAATTCTGTCTGTTTATCTGTTACTTGATACCTCTTCACGTCTAAATGGAATGGATACTTTGAGAGACAGGACAGGCGAGGAGGACAGACCTTTGTCTCTCAAAGTATGTCCATAGCAAATTTAATCTTAATCGGTTAAGTCCATTAGTATAGGATAGTAGATAGACCGTACATTTTTTCACAACAAAAAGCTATGAAAAAATGTACGATAAACGAATTGCGTTGAAACGTCGTGGGTGTCATCTAATTTTAGTTATTAAAAAAAATCTTAATAATTATTATAATATTATTGAGATAAAAACGCGTACTTAGCAGTGAGCACAGGAAAAAATCTGAAGCTCCTGTTCCGAACGCGGTTTCGATTTCAAATCCAATTTCATCCAGCTGTATTTACAATGTCTTGCTTTATTTTAGCGAAAAAAGATTTTAATTAATTTAGTTAAGGATTCGTTTAATTAAATTTCCACTTTCATCTACATCTATGAGGGCGGAATGAATATTTTTTATCCACTCATTTTAACTTTCAAACGTATATAAGAGAGTATCTATGAGAGGCCGGCCCGGCCTCTCATAGAAAACAAGCAATGGAACAGCAAAAAATGGAAAGGGCGTAACGGACAAAATGGTTTTTGTCGCATAATTTAAGAACCATAAATACATTTCATATAAGCTATGCACAAATTAAAGTGCATGCTTGAACCAATTTATGTACAAATTTTGGAACCTTAAATCACTCTCCTCTGTTGGAAAAATAGGAATCCCTTTTTTTACAGAGGTCTTTTCGATTGATTATTCTGTGCTATAAAAGTTGTCCAATCGTGTTATGCTATGGGCAATTCAAAGACAAAGACATGATGAATACTGACAATGAACTTCAATTTCTTAGCTTTAGTCATTGCTGAGAAAAATCGGCATCGCTACAGCCAAATTATCAAGGCGTCGCCTTAAGTGCATTTTAATTTTTTTACGAGCAAACGGTTCACCAGATAGAAAACTACTATCGTTGGCTGTTGCCCATGGAAGCTTACAACATGAGATGAGTTGCAAGTGCGTTGCCAGCCTTTTAAGGCATTAAGGCATTACACTCTCTTCTTAAAGGCTCACAGATCGTAATAATCTCTAAATGCTCGTACTGCTGGCGACACTTTATTCCAGAGTTTTACAATTCCATGGTTACATAAATTTTCACAATAAAGGTGCTCCCTCCCTCACCGGGACCATTCGCGTCAAATGTAACATTATAGATTCGACTTTGAGCATTACATATTAGTTGAGTTCACTGTCACGTAGCATTGATGTTACAAGTTGTATGTAACGTTACAGAGTTGAGCATTACGCTCGCCTCTGTCACGTTACATTACAAGCGAATGTTTAACATCATAATCGTTCACACATATTATATTTAAGCGAATCAAAACATCAATACATCGCTAACACAGAGTGGGTTCACCCGGATATCCGGGGCACATACGGAATTATGGATTATGTTATCTCATCGGATATCGACGTGCTCCGTGCTCACTGGCTCACTGCTCATTGCAAAATTGCGAACTCAATCAAGAGGCGGGCTGTAAATAATTCAGCAATATAGCTAGGTAGGGCTGGGCCCTTTTGAACCAACTTTGCAATTGCCGATTTGGCAATTTGTGTTTTTATTGGTCGAGTCGATTTATACAGATATGTTTCAAAAGTGGTAAAGAAGCCGAAAGGAGGTGCCTCAGGGGGTCATTTTTTTCTCCATAGAAACTTTGTTGATCACGTGAATTTTTACTATGGAAAAGAAAAATTTTTTTTGACCAAACAATGCTGAATACTGAATCGCGCTATCGAATTTTGGAATTCTACAGGTTCTAACTTCTAGGAGTTGTAATGTACAAAATTTAAAAGATCGGTCGAAAGATTTTCGAAGTTCTCAAACATATTTTCAAAACATAAAATGGCAAAATAACATTTGCTGGCTCAGCGCTAAGGCGGTTATCACAATACAATACAAATGCACAATATCCAACAATATTACTCACAAAATGATTAATGTAAAACTATGTTTATTCCAATTTTTCTGAAAGGAAAGTTTTAATAACTTGCGAAGTTAAGGGAAGGAAATATTTTGGCCAGCCCTGATTGAATTCGATCTTCGCAAGATAAACAAGCACCACACCTCTGTTCAAACTTCCCAACTAAAATATTGGTTTTATTCTCTCTTACTTAGTTTTGACATCCTCACAAACAGTTTAGAGGGAGCTGTCGCTTCTTATCGACTGGAAAAATGAAAATACTTAAATTGTTGGAGATACGAGTACGATTGTACTATCAGAGAAGTTGATTCCTAAGCAGATGGGGGACCTACGTAGTTTGGTTGCGTTGCGTCAAACCCAGCCGTCAGATCACAATTAAAATTGAATTGACATGATCCGACCAAATGACGTTGGTCTGTCAACTGCCTAGGAATCAATTTCCTCGATGGTACATGTTCTGTAGTTCAGACATAAGCGTTTGAGCTTTGTTTGGAGTTTTAGTAATGGGAGAAAACATTAACAAAATTGAGATGAAAAGGGTATAAAAAAAAGTTTGTTCTTGTATTACCTACGCAAAAATATTTGACCGATAAGGACAATTTTTTAACCTGGCTGGATGGATTTCACGGGAGTATCAATGGATAGTAAACAGATGGTATTTTAAGTTTTAACTTGTCACACTTTTCTTTCTCATCATCTTCTCAAGTAAACTTTTTTTTTTCTGTTTTACCGCTCAACGAAGTAGGCACAGATCCTACTCCTAGTTAATTACGTAATGAAAAGTACACCAATAATATTTTTCAAATTAAGATAGTAAATAGGTTAAACTTACTGTCGCGGATCCACTTACGTAAGACTAAGTAAAGGCGCTTACATGTTAGTCTAGTCACGCTAGATTATTGTTCAAGCTGCATAGTTGAAGCATAAATAAATTACATAAATCTCATCCTGTAAGCTTAGTAGGAAGACAGCAACGTAACCTTACCTAAGTGTGCAGAACATTCAATAACTTTCCAAAATATTATTTTGTACATTATTATGGTATGGTGTTAGTAATCACTGAAAAGTGCTTTTGGCAGTATGTTTTGTGTAAGGAATTAAAACATGGTACACCTTAGGGTTAGTTAATAATTAGTAAAGTATGTAACCGTAGTTAATAAGTAAAGTGTGTTAACCGAGTTTATTTCCGAAAAGCTTACAATGATTTAGGCAGTATAGGTATGATCACTGATCACACTGTTTTAATTACTGTTTCAATTTAATGATAATAATTTACTCGTAAATTATGTTCATCTTAAGGCAAAGTGACTACGTAAGTAGCAAAAAATATCTACCAACCTAAATACCTAAATGTATCATTTTAGAGCTTAAAACCTATTTGCGCATAAAATTTCATCCCATTCTTTACAAATATTGTCCCCCAACAATATAACAGCAGAATTTACGGCATACAAATGGGGGTGGTAAATCTAAAAGGCATCAGCTCATTGCCTTAACTGTAGCGATTTGTCCGCGCCCGACGCAGGTATGCTGATGCGGATTATGAGAATTCCCGACGTTGCTCACACAATGTGTTCTGAAACTTTAACCAGGTGATTGATAAAAATATCCAAGTTTTTGTAGTAAAGTTATAGTCACACAGTTTTGTCCTCGTTAGTCCTTGTGTCTTGTTGTTATAGTGGTTTAATTAATTAATTTATGTTATAGTTTGCTCTTCTTTTTAAATGTATAAAAATAATTTTAATTTATTCCCGAATAATTCAAGACGTGAGTGGAAGAATAAGGTAAGTAACATGAAAAAACTTCCCGTTTTTTTGCTTAAATGGAGGCTTTAGGGCCGGAAAAATTATTTGAAATAGAAAAACTATGGATTATATTATGTGTAGCCGGATACATTAGCTAGGTTATGAAGTAGAAGTTTTATTAAAATAATTAGGGAAAAAATTAGTTACTGTCCGAATGTTACGAAATGTTACTTGTTCGATTCTTCCACTCACCTCTTCATAATTTTGAACAAACGACTAGACGCCAGAAGGAAGGTTATATTTTTCGAGTTATTTTATGTCCCTTTCCATTCTCTATCTAAAGTACAGCTGAACGACTTTGAAATGAACCATGCGGCAGTGCAGTTCGTTAGTATGGCCGTAGACAGGGCCCGATCTAGATGGGCGAGCCGGGCATTCGCCCAGAGCGGCAAAAAATGAGAGGCGGCAAAATTGACTTATTCCTATCTTCCAACCTAAGCCATTAGCCAACCACCACCATATTTTGAGAATTTTATCTTCCAACCTATTTCAGATTGGATTACTTTACAGAACTAGCTCTATATGACATGGTTTTCTGTATGTAAATGGCGGCGAAAATTATCTTAGCCCGGGGCGGCTAAATAGCTAAATCGGGCCCTAGTATTAGCAGAATATTATCGAAAGAGCATAAAATACTAATTCGAACAAAACTTATACTTCTGAGGAACGTGTCCCCGCGAGCCCCGCGTGGGAATAAAGTTAGATCTTGTTAAAACTTCGCAAAGTTAATTATGTCAGCCACGTCACTGGAAGAAAACGACTCAAATTCCTGTAAGACGGAATTTCAAAATAAACTGCTCTCTATTCTCTGACACATGTTTTATGATAAAATATGAACAAATAGAACACGTTCGTACTACTAGTATTATAAATTTGAAAGTGTGTCTTTCCGTTACCTCTTCACGCCCAAACCGTTGAACCTATTTTGCTGAAAGGGGGTTGCCAAAAAAAAACCCAGTTGCAGGCAAAATGAGATGTATCTCAAAAAATCAATAATATTATGTTATGTAATAATAACTATATGGGATCGTGATCCTTACTGGCAGACAATCGAAATTGCCTGTTTTATTATTCTGGTGCCGACTTAAAATAATCAACTTTTTTATTACATTAATTTCGTTTATTTACAAAAAAATGATGTTAAAAGTATTCTTGAAATATAAGTGCAGACCATACATCACAATATATTTAATATTTTTTCATAAGCTGACGATATATTAACTGTAATATCCGTAATAAAGGAACTGTTATACTCTTTTAAAGGGATAGGTAAATAGAATCATGATAAAATGGAATGAACATACAAAAAAAAACCACAGCCGAACATAATATAACCTCCTCGTTTTTTGGAAATTGGTATAGGCGCGCCGCAGACTGTATGTAAGCCGCAGACTCGATCACACAAAAAGTGTGACGTCTGCGGCGCGCCTATACCGACTTCCAAAAAACCGAGGAGGTTATAATTATGTTCGGCTGTTTTTTTTTTCTGAAGTGAAAACTTCTTTAGCGGCGTTGAGCACTTTTGTGGGATGGGTAAAAACTGTGAAACTCGCGTCAGATTCTCGTGCTGATCGAAAAACCGTAAGACGGTTGGAGAGTCACTGCTCGATTTCGATGTTTCGATTAATTAAAAAAATCGATTTTTTAAAAATCGATTTTCATAAAAAATGGGTTAAAAATTTAATCGATGTAAGGGTTTCGATTAATTAAAAAAATCGATTTTTTAAAAATCGATTTTCTTAAAAAATGGGTAAAAAAAATGCACAACGTTAATAATCAAGTTTCCACTTCTGCCGGCACTCCCGGAGTGCAACCCGTCTTTTTTTTTTGTATGTTCATTCCATTTTATCATAATTATATTTACCTGTCCCTTTAAAAGCGTATAACAGTTCCTTAATTACGGATATTACAGTTAATATATCGTCAGTTTATGAAAAAATATTAAATATATTGTGATGTATGGTCTGCAGTTATATCTCAAGAATACTTTTAAATCATTTTTTGTACATAAACGAAATAAATGTAATAAAAAAGTTAATTACTTAAGTCGGCGCCTGAATAATAAAACAGGCAATTTCTATTGTCTGCCAGTAAGGATCACGAAGGATCACGATCCCGTATGGTAATTATTATATTATATAATATAACTGATTTTTTGAGATACATCTCATTATGCCTGAAAATGTTTTTTTTTTTGTATGGGATTTTGGCATCCCCCTTTGGTATGGAGATACTTAGAGTCCCGGGAGAGGACAGAGGATACTTTTTATCTCGAAAAATATACGGTTATCGTGGTATAATTTAAACGAATGTTGGCGTAACGGAGTAGCGGGTGACATCTAGTGTGAAAAAAGTTGAAAAATTATAAACCATCGTACGATAAAAAGACGTCATCATGATTAGGCAATTCGCAATCTACAGTGTGCACACTGCACAATCGGTGATCTTGGGCATTTAAAGACAACTAACATTAAATGGCTACTTTTTACTACTATATAGTATAGTAAAAAGTAGCCAGTACGACTACCAGCAACATCTATAATATTATCAAATATAATATTATTAGACAATAAGATTAGTTCTACCATAACCCTTTCCATTACCAGCGGCGTAGCTACTAAGGGGCTAGGCGGGGCAGTGCCCCGGGGCCCTCAAGCTCAGGGGGCCCTCGAATCCTTACCAAAAATCTCGATCGAACTGAACTTTTCCATTTTCAAAATAAATATGACAGGTTGCAACCAAATTGGCGAATCGGACACCACTCTAAAAAACTAAATCCAACTAGATATATTATAAAGGCTTTATAAAAGCTTTGCGAATTCATGTACAGTTTATTGAACGATATTATTATGTACCCAAAACGTTACAAAAATGCGACATCAATTTGGGTGAGGCGAGTAAAGTTTTAGCAGAGACCAAAGCAAAGTTCCAAATATTTCTTATATTAAAATATATTTCGAATAATTCAAGTGCAAAGCCAGTTAAATTATGGTATTGATACCCATTTTCAAGAAAGAAGGCAAAGAAAAGTTAAAAAACATTTTGATAAATTAGCTTTCATATTTTTATTAAATAAAACCTAATCAGTTTAGGTACATAGCAGTGGGGCCCCATTTTTTATTTTGCCCCAGGGCCCTTGGTTACCTAGCTACGCCACTGTCCATTACACTATGATTTAGCACGGAACTATAACACAATTGGTTGGAGTGATCGTTGAACAAATCTGCCGACTCACCTCTCTCCTGATTTCCGAAGGAGTTAGCCAATGCTGACGCGGCAAATATACAGACAGTCATCCTAAACTACTTGTAAACAACTATACAACCAGGCTTCGGTATGTAGACGTAAAGATTTTAAAAAGAAAGATTTCTCATATCTTTAGGGTGAAGCCAAACGAGCGTAATTTGTGAGTTGTGAGTCGCAGAATTTCTGCCGCGTAAATATCTTTTCATACAAATCATGACTCACAAAATTACGCTCGTGTGAATCAAACAGGACTTTTGTGTGAAACCGAACGCAGCAGAATTTCTGCCAGCCGAAATTCCGCGACTCACAACTCACAAATTACGCTCGCTTAGCTTCACCCTTACGGCGATTTCGCTTATGTCAAGTCAAAACATAATCGGTATAGATGCTGAAAACTATTTTAAAAATAATTTTAACTAGATCAATGCTGTACTTCAGCTTTAAACATATAAAAGAAACAATACTTCACGATCATTTTGTAGCGGTCGAAAGTAAACCTTACGAAAACCCGCCTGAATTTTGGGACCACAACGCCTTTCTCATTCGTCCGCTGATTTCCCGCGGGCTACACCTATTTCAATCTTATATTAATTGGAACGAATACATAAACACCGAAATAGCCATTGTGAGAAACCAAAATAAAGTACCTCTCACCCAGTATCCCATCTAACAAAAAATAAGCAGTATCTGCAGGGTGTAACACTACAAAGTATTAATACTTTAGGGTGTGCATGTGTCCCTTGTATAGTATTCACTGTGAAAGTAGCAGCGCTAGAAGCTAGAACTTTTTACACATAATTGGTATTTTACTAGTCTCTTTGAACGTCGAGTCTATGATGAGTATGATGCCTGCACCAGTTCGGGAACTAGCCCGGAAAGAACAAAGTAAGAAACTCGCTCGGGATCGTTTTTAACCGACTTAAAAAAAGGAGGTTATCAATTCGACGAGTATGTATGTAATATTTCCAGAGATGCCCAGTTTTTGTATAATATGTTAATCGATGACAGCTTCTGAACAAATGTGCCAAATTTCACAAGTGTATGTATGTATGTATGTATGTTTTTATGTTTGTGCACGCATATCTCCTGAACCACAAGTCCGATTTTAGTGATTATTTTTTATTGTACTAGGTATTATTCAACTTAGGGAATACTGCAAATTTCATCAAAATCGGCTCAGTAGTTTTTGAGATAGGGAATTTTAATTCTTAATTACGTACAAAAATTTGAAGTCGGTTTTATCTTTTTAAAATACTATTACCAAAAAAGTTTTAGTTTTTATAATCCGTAAAAAAGTACGGGAGCCCTAGAACAATTTTTTTTATTACTAAAGATAACAAAATCTATCTTTACCGCCATCAATTAGAACAACCGCGAACACCTCGCTGCGGTAACGGATGCAATCATTGAGGCTTCGAATAAATGATTTTAATGATCATTAAAATCATAAATGGGCGTGATGATTCCAATTAATATTGATATCAATTTCACCGGTACCTGTGCTCACCGATAACAGATTTAATTTATAACATACAGTAAAACAATTACTGACTACTTTCAAAACATGATAATGGTTAAATTAATGCACCTTACAATAAATATAATAATATAATATTATGTTATTAATTGTATACCAATATGTTCACTGTACTGTACTCGGCGAAACATGGCGGTAGCGGTCATTGACTCCCTGTCAAAAACTTGAAATTTTCTATACAAAGCCACGATTGAAAACATCTGACAGTTCATTGTCAATCGCGGTTTATATAAAAAATGGCAAGTTTTTGACAGGGAGTCAATGACCGTTACCGCCATGTTTCGCCGAGTACAGTATAGATGACACGGCAAATGTTGTTTTCCATGTATGATGTGGGAATAATATGCTGGAGAGACAAAGTATCATAGGAAGATCTTCCGACGGTGTAAATTTGTAATTTTTGTAATGATAACTTTTTTCAGAACCTCCAACTTTCAGACAAACTTCGTCAATCACGATTAAGGGCCTGTTTCACCACTTTCTGATAAAGTTCCGAATAGGCTATTCACTACTTTTTTGACAGATTCTCCGTACATGAACTGTGAAGTTAATTGGTGGATAGCCTATTCGTCACTTGTCAGGAAATGGTGAAACAGGGCCTTTTTATTGTTCGTATTTAATTTATCGGGATTTAAACTCTCGTTGTCCTTTTAATGAAATTGGTTTAGTCTTACATTAAAAAAATGGTTTAGTCTTACATTAAAAAAATATGATCATGATGTTAATTACTGTAGGTCCAATAATAGTTATCCATTATGGCCCTACGTGAAGAGAGCCCTTATAATGATAGACCTGCATGACTACATGTTCGATTATCGCGCGGGAACCGCACATTTTTCGGTATGTAAAGTATAATATCTTTCCCGGGACTCAATGTATGTCCATACGAAATTTCAGCACAATCAGTTCAGCGGATCGGCGTGAAGAGGTAGCAAACAAACACACTTTCGCATATTTTATGAAATTAGTATGAATGCTTACTATCTGGTGAACTACACGCCTCTTTAATATTTCCTATGGTGAACTCGATTAACTGAACCACAACCCTCACAATTAAACCACTATCCATCTTCATTAGCCAACAAGGAAAAATATCGAAATGCGATTGTTACAGGAATTTGTGGTTTACTTCGGTTAAGATGTAGTCCTGTAAAGCTATATACTATTAAGCTATATCTAAGCATTTACTTTGGGCCTAGATGGAATACCATGATGGAAAGCTGTCTAACCAACACTAAAAACAATATTATAAATTAAAAAACTGTGCATTATATGTGTAGCCAGATATTAGCCCTAGGTGATGAAGTAGATAAGTTACAAGGTTTGTTCAAATTATATATAAAAAAATGAGTGAATGACCGTATGTTCCAAAATGTTAGTAATTATAGTGTTCTTACAGACACTGATCACGTCTTCAATAAATTATAGACAATTACAACTACAAGTAAATTATGTTCCAATACGTCATGTTTGTTAACGCTATACCTTTTACCATCGGCCAACGTGAACAAGAAGTATTTTATTTTATAATATCGGCCGAGAGATTGCTTATTCTTTAGAAAGTATACATAAATAAGAATGCAGAGGCATTTTCTTCCTTTGCTTCATTCAAATTTAAAATTTATAAACTCTTAAATAAGCTATTTACTTAAATAACAGTTATCTAACAATGTTGTTGTTTATTAGCATTTAAAATTAATTCTCCGTCAACATCTAGTTCTGCAATAAGCAAAATTCATAACCAGGGAACCCCCACGCGAAATCTCGGTGTTGCAACATTCACAATTTTCCCCGAAATAAAGCTGAATAATTTGTATGCAAATTGCGATTTAAGATCTCCAATTTTAATTTTAATTTGTTTTTCAGTTATTTATGCAGGATTCTGTTGCATGATTTAAGTTAAAAGCATGTCTCTTGTTAAACTTTAGTTAAGTATACAGTTTTAGGTTTAATTTTGGAAGAGTTATATTTTTTTAACTACTAGCGACCCGCCCGGCGTCGCATGATTATAAAATATAATATAGCCACTGAAAAAAATATTAAAATCGATAGCCAGCTATGATCCTTCGCGTGGTCTACTTCTTATCTGTGCCAAATAACATAAAAATTGCTCCAGTAGTTCGCGAGATAAGCCCTTTCAAATAATTTCCCCCGTTTTTCCACATTCTCCTATTAGTCTTAGCGTGATAAAATGTAGCTTATAGCCTTCCTCAGTAAATGGGCTATCTAACACTGAAAGAATTTTTCAAATCGGACCAGTAGTTCCTGAGATTAGGGCGTTCAAGTTAGCCCTTTCAAAGAATTTTCCCCGTTTTTTCCACATTTTCCTCTATTTCTTCGCTCCTGTAAGTCTTAGCGTGATAAAATATAGCCTATAGCCTAGAAAAAAAAGCGACTTTGTTTTATAATATGTATAGAATAGATATAGATTGTATAAGTTTTTTTAAATAAGCTGTAGACAGTGTTAGTAGTAAAAATATTTTATTTCTTTCCCGGCACCTCTGTATCAAAATCGATTCAGCGGGTTTAAGCGTTAAAAAAACAACACACTTTTGCCCGTACTTTTGCGTTTTGTAATATCAGTATGGATTAACACTTGGCTTTTAGTATTCCACAATTTTTAGTGAGCTATTTTGTTGCAACCTATTCCCTTTGAAAAGCTCCAAAAATATAACCTCAAAGCAGATATTTTAGCAGACAGAGAAAATATTGCATTCTACAAAGTATTAAATTTCAGAAAACTACTTTCTTTCGCAAATATAAAATATTACTTCACAAAAGAATTCATGATGCGGCCACTGAGGCAGGCAAGGTGAGGAGATTGAAACAATGATATATTCAAATAACATTTTTGTAGGGAACAACATAGTTTTTGTGCCCTCAGTTTGTTGAGTTTTGTCTTGAGGTGCTTTACAAATTAAGCTTTAACAAAGTTTGTTGAAGAAAAATAATTATATTGTCTTTTAAATTAAATAAACTCCTATTGTACTCGGCGAATCATGGCGGTAGCGGTCATTGACTCCCTGTCAAAAACTTGTCATTTTCTATTTAAACCGCGATTGACAATGAAGTGTCAGATGCTGTCAATCGTGGCTTTGTATAGAAAATAACAAGTTTTTGACAGGGAGTCAATGACCGCTATCGCCATGTTTCGCCGAGTACAGTGTAGAAGTACTAGATGACGCCCGCAACTAAATCACTAAATTAGTATCACGCGGAAACCAATCATTTTTCAGGGATAAAAAGTATCTTGTGTTCTTTCCCGGGACTCAAATTATCTCCATATCAAGTTCCAGTAAAATCGGTTCAGTGGTTTCGGCGTAAAGAGGTAACCGACAGGCAGACACACTATCGTGTTTATAATTTTACTTAGTACGTATTGTAAAATTTATATTATAGATTTATAATTAGTTTTAATTCTAAAGTATGTGTGTACAACGCTTTAAGGTTTAAACTGATGAGACGATTTTGATGAATTTTAGTTTTCAACGCTACGTTGGCGATTTACATCTCTCTGTCTTACGAAATTTCGATGGTCACGTTACCTGATGTGAATTTTTATCCCAAAAAATGCTCAAAACCGCGAAAGAAGTTTTCACTTCAGAACCTTAAGCATAATGAACTCCAACGCAAATATTCGGCGATGATTCTCTTGTAATATCCAAGATCTAGAGATAACATTGACCTAAACCTAAGTTCGAGCTCAAGTTACTTAGGAATTTGCCTCAAAGGGAGCTACGAGATTCGTAAATTGATACTATTGTAATACTAGACTTTACACCACAGTGGCTATGGGCACAGAATGTTTAAGTAGAATCAAGTTCAAGCTTCGTGCATATTATTATGACGGCGCGCAGCGGGGCAGATCGCATTTTCATTTTTCATACAAAAGAGTTTTTGTAACGAGCGTGGCATACCTAAAGTTATTTTCGTGTACACCTAAAAATATTTATATATATATACCCAGAGAAAATATTTACAAACAACAAACACTATACGATGACACGGTTTTACTCTTTAGCGGTAAAAATTGGGCTGATGTTTACACATTTGCACAAAATGGTTTTAATGCGGTAACTGAATGGCTACGATTGAATGTCCTAACTTTAAACACAAATAAAACTAAATACATTACATTCTCGTTAAGAAATAAAAATGATAATAATATGCATTATAGTATAATATCTCATAAATGCTCAGAGTACAGTAAGCGTGGCTGCGATTGTGCAAAAATTGAGAAGACTGATACAATTAAATACCTAGGAATAGTAATTGATAATAACCTATCTTTCCGTGAACATATTAATTGTTTAGTAGCAAGAACACGCAAACTGATGTATGTGATCAAAAACCTTCGTCACGTTGCCTCCAAGGAGCTTGTAAGATCTGTTTACCTTGCGCTGGTCCAATCTCAGCTGAGCTACTGTATTTCTGCTTGGGGAGGTGCTGCAAAGAACCATATGTTAAAACTTGAAAGAGCTCAGAGAGCAGTTCTAAAAGTAGGCTCTTCCTTTTCCTTCTTCCACCCAACTAACGAAGTTTATAAAACAAGTAAGGTACTTACCGTTCGTCAGCTTTATGTCCTTCAGACTATACTAAAGCAACACTGCATATCTTCCTTCGATCCTAATGTAATAGAAAAGCGTCGCAGAAAAGATAGAGTTTTTAATTTGCCACAATGCAATACCTCATTCGCTCAACGCTTTTTCGATTATAAGGGTGGTTATTTATATAACAAAATTAATAGGATTCTAAAAATTTACTCTTTGACGAAACAGAAGTGTAAGACTTTAGTGAGTCAATGGTTACAGGATTTGGAATACGGTCCTACAGAAAACTTACTTCACTAACAATCTCTATATCCATCAATCCACTTATAGACCCTCGTACTGATGTATGACATAACATACATACACAGGCACACACACACATACACACACACACACACACACACACACACACACACACACACACACACACACACACATACACACACCATAACACACACACGCGCGCCAACACGCACAATCACTCGCAAGCACACACACACACAAATACACATGTTCTAAAGGGCATCTATTGTTTTACGAGTTACTTTTGCTTTTAATAAAAACAGATTTTATTTTTTATTTTTTTTATATTGTTATATTTATCTTCTCATAATGCTGTAACATGCTATGATTGTAAATCGGAATACCACCTAAATAAGTATAATGTTCCTTGGGGTGAGGACCTGGTGATCTGTAATACAGGCATGACCTATAATGGACACCAGCTCCTTACATCTTTACCTGACTATCGAAAATTCTGTTATTATGTATACTCTTAAACTTGTATTGTGAGGAGAAATAAAGATTATTATTATTATTATTATTATTACTATTTGACAAAATGTCGTAAATGATATACTTTTTGAAATATTTCGAACTGAAATAACTCAGAAAGTATACAAGATGTTTGTGTAAACACCGTTGTCCTTGAAACCATCAAATGAGCCCATCAAAATGATGGGCTCATTTGATGGTTTCCACAACTTTTTCTATGAGAACAATGCTGGGAATTAAAAAAAAAACTGTCTTCATACCCATACAAATTGCCGATCCAGGCATCCGTATGGGTATGAAGACGGCATTTTTTTTTTGAGTTCCCAGCATTGTTCTCATAGAAAAAGTTGTTCATTTAGACGGGCTCACTTGATGGTTTCAAGGATAACGGTGTTTACACAAACACACTGTATAATTTACTACATTTTGTCAAAGAGTATTTATTTTTTGTAAACATCTTCTCTATCGATTGGCGTATGTTTCATAGATTTATTAGGTGTACACCAAAATATGACATTTATTATGTACTTGTAAGTTTAGATAATTTATGCCAATAAGGTTGGTTGTTCTTTATGACCTCATTCTTCAAAAATTTTTCACAGCTTTTTGGGCTCTGATTCCACGAGTCCTAGACGATCGAGTAAAACGACTTTTCGGAATGACAACACTTTACCTAATTAAAGGTTATGAAAATATTCCTTTAGCTGTACAAAAACAATGAATAATTAATATTAATTTGTTTTTTGAACCCGACGGATGGGGTAAAAAGTTGTCATCACAAAAATGGCGACAGTTAAAATAATGTTTCCTACGTGAGTACATTTATCATTGACTCACTTCTTGAATTTCAATTCTATTTAGACAGAATTGAAATTCAAGAATTCTGCAAAATGGTGCAATTGCCCCCTCGACCATTTTAAAGTTTAAACGAGTTTAAATCTTGTAAATGTGGGGATTTTTTAAATTCAATTTAAGTAGAAAACATAGTTTAAACTAGAGGTAGGCAAAAACTTTGAAAATCAACGAAAACAAAATACTAGATAGAATAATGGCCTAAGAGCCAGCGACAGCCAGACTTGCATCATTTTATAACAGCTTAGGCTAAGAACTCACGGAGCGGTTAATCCCGCTCCCGCCGCGGTTGCGGGCCCGCAGCCTTCGTAGAATACAGTTTTGTATGTAAAAAATTGAAGCAAAACTCACGGCGCGTTTTTCGCCCGCGGCGGGCGCGATTGTTTGCGGTTCCCGCTGGACCGTCGTCGGGCGGCGGTCGCCCGCGTATAGTTTAGCGGGTGATCGCAATAGCCGTAGTAGGCGATCGTAGTAGAAACCGCCCGTCTTGCGATCACTGCCCGCAGAGTTTGCGAGCGCTGATCGCCACCGCGGCGGCCGCGGGCCCGCACAAATCAACGGTCTCGTGAGTTGTGAAATAAAACCACAGCTCCGCTGCAACCGCGGCGGGCGCGGGCGATAGCCGCGCCGTGAGTTCTTAACCTAAAGTTTACCTGTTTATGACCCCTATAGAGGTAAGAGTAACAACGAAAGTCTGGCTGTCGCTGGTTGTAATACTCTATGATCGAATGCACAATAATATAGACTCTACATAATATCCATACTAATATTATAAATACGAAAATATGTATGTCCGTCTATCAGTCTGTCGGTCTGATTTTGTTGTTTTGTACTTGAGATACTTTGAAAACCGGGAAAGGGCATAGGATACTTTTTATTCCGTATATTTTTATTATAATTTTTATTTATAAACGAAATTTGGCGCAACGGAGTTGCGGTCTTCATCTAGTACACATTATCTAAGACTACATATTGTAAAATATTTCTTTCCCTACATGTTTATTGTCCGTATCCGAAAAATTGCCTAAAATGTTCACGTAGGTACGTCTTGTTTGAGTGTAAAATTGTGTGTGTCGAGATTTTGGCACCAACTTGTGTTTGCAAAAAACCAGTCAAGTACGAGACGGATTCGCGCCCTAATGGTTCTGTACAAATGGTAACCGAATCGTGTTTGTTCTTTGAGAGAATAAAAAATGTCTTTAATTCAATTAAAAATATAAAATGTTATGAATTAAATATACAATTACTTAGGTACATTTCTAGTGCCTACTTGTAGCCATATAATATAACTAGCTGTTGCCCGCGACTTTGTCCGCGTTAACATAGTATAATAACAAAGATGGATAGTTTTCCCCTTTTTGTGGTTCTTTATACAAAGGGTAAAAACGGGACCCTATTTAAGCAAACGTCAAACGCAAACGTCAATAAACTTTTATGTTTCTAACTCAAGAAATGACGGACTTTCATTGAAACTTTCAACCCCTATTTCACCCTCTTGGGGGTAGAATTTCCAAAAACGCTTAAACACATATCCAAATATTTTTAATCAGTAGCCCAAACATAAAATTTCATGTTTCTAACTCAAGAAATAACGGACTTTCATTGAAACTTTCAACCCCAATTTCACCCCCTTGGGGGGTAGAATTTCCAAAAACGCTTAAATACGTATCCATTCATTTTTAATCAGTAACCCAAAAACTAAAGTTGCATGTTTCTAACTCAAGAAATGACCAACTTTCATTCAAACTTTCAACCCCCATTTCACCCCCTTCGGGGTAAAATTTTCAAAATTTCTTCCTTAGTGGGTATCTACTTAATAAAACAACTCTACTCACCAAATTTCGTGGCTGTAACTTTAACAGTTTTTGCTCAGCGATGATGAATCAGTCAGTCAGTCAGGACATGTAATTTTATAAGTATAGATATATAGTGTAGCATACTGTGTTTGTCAACACGGGCGAGTGGTGTGGGTAAGAAACCAACGAGCAGACAATTTTTTTGTAATATAGAGCCGGTAAGTCGTAACTCTTTGCATGCGCAACTCTAAAAATCAAAAAAATATTTTCATACTTTTTAAAACAATATTTCTTCAACAGGACGCGGCAGGTTGCGTTTTTTAAATGTTTCATTTTTAAATTGCAATAAACAACATGACATTGATGATGAAATTCAAAATGAACTTTATTCTACGGAGATACGAGCTAAAATCCTGAAAAAGCGTCTTTTCATTTTGTTTACAGCGTTCGTGGATCCAATACAGATTGGCGTGCTAAATGTAAAGCTATGCCCGTGATTCACAGGTGATTAGAAACGCGCGGTGATGCGATACGACGCAAGCTGAGCGCTGCTTTTTGTCAGTCACGATGTAATATTGCAATGCATTGCATTAGCAGCGCATCAAAGCAGTTCCGCTTTAAGCTAAGCATTATTTTTTACTTGAGAAATTTGTACTTACAACTTAGTTATGTGTATGTAATGTACACTCAAATCGGCTACAAATCAAATATTTTCAAAACCCCCAACTTCTTCAGTCACTCGGCGCTAGATCAGTGTCACGTTGTCCCGCTGTCGTCACGTCGCGGCCATCGCCGGAGGCTGCACGCTGCGTGACCGCCGGGACTGCAATCGCAGGCTTGTCATGTTCCCAGACTGTTTCTATAAGACCTATAATAATCTAGATTTTAGACTCTAGTACCAATACTTCTAGATCATTTGGACTCTGATCTGCGACCCTACCATGGCCGCAGCAGAAATGCGAAAGTATAGATAAAAACTGTGGAGATAAACTGAAGGTGTCGTCCCGATCTTTACCGCGGCTAGCCGCGACCGACAAAAATTAAATTAAATGCCACTTTTGGTCCAGTAGTAGCAGTATTCTAGTATACTTCTAGATCATTTGATCATTTGTTTGAGCTTAGTTACTAAATTGACTTATTTCTTTCGACGCGAATCCGGTCATATATGGATAAGGCTTTTGCACGAGCTGCACCGTGCACCGACTGCCAAAATCAGTATAACCCACCCGTTTTTGCTTCGCCGTAGTCAGGTAAAAATCGAATGTACCTAAGGCTTTACAACTCATTGTAAAGCCTATAACTATAATATTATGTTCAATATTCTTCTATTTTATTTCTACTACTGCAACTTGTTTTTTATTCCCTGCGTTTAAGATTCTGGATTCCCTTATCCACAGCATTTAAGGTAAATGAAGTAATTTCTCGTACGTGTTGTATGTGGGGACAAAATACGGTAAGCGCGCTCTACGGAACCATTCCCGTGTATTGATGGGTTTTATCGAAGCTATATCGTATGTATTTGATATTTATCTACTTGTCTATGAAAACTTACGAGAATTTGGAATAAATTGTGTTTTAGGGTTTCGTATTCCATTGTGCCTAGATTTGTGCCATTTAACGAATTGTGCCTAGATGTGGTCATTTTTGGCCACATCAAGGCACAATAATTCGTTAAATAACTATACTAGTTTATCTGCTCTTGTACTGTTTATATTGTAATTGTGTCTCGTGTGTACTAAAAACAACATTTTTCTTTCTTTCTTTCTTTATTCCAAGAAAAAGTGCTTTTAATTACTGATACCTCGTTAGTCGATACACACCATGTTGTCTGTCACCAGGCTTTCACAGATGATGTAGTTCAATTCCCACAAACTTAATTTGCATTTTTTCAGATTTTGAATTTTGGCATAGATAGAGTAGACTACAGGAATGACAGAGGATAGTATTTATCACTATAAAATGTGTGACTACCGCGGGGTACTGTTTATACGGCAGGGGAGCCGCGAGTAATTACTACTAAATAAAATAAACGAAGTTATTTTGGAGGGCATGCTAGTGATGATGATGAAACAAGTAGGGTAATTAAAACGTCGTAAGTCGGAGTAGTTTCAGTATTTCAGTATCGCCCACGACTACCTGCCAATCGAATATTCAATCCGAATTCCCCGTCTCACTCTAATTCCTTGCAATATGAATGAGACGGAATTCTATAGTACATCTAGGGTTGCCACAGCGCAGAGTTTGAAACAAAAACTTATTTTTTGTAACACTAAAAATATTTTTTCATTTCTGGTTAATTATTTCAAAGTTCTAACATCTATTATATACAAAATCAGGACGGCCACATTTGCGATCGATCGTTTCGATCTAGATCGCTGATGCCTTAGCATTAAGGTTCCCCTGCACGTGGAGGCCGACCGCTTCCCCACCCAATGGCCATTAGGCCGTAGGCAGACCTGCCTGGCTCATGTATATATACACAGGAATACACAAAACATCTCCGGCCAGGTCGGCCTGCAATCTGACCGAACGGAACAATCAGCCTTCCCGTATATTGATGTCTTTAACGTCGTTATTATATCTTTTGGGGCACCTTGTTTCGAGAGATCAAGTATACATTACCTGAGCTGTACAACCCTACTCCAAGAGCCCAAGTACAAGGTACACGAAATTTATTGATTTGTTTATTTTGTTCCGGAATCGCTTACCGTCCGAACCAAACTTTTTGATTTATTCGGCGCTTCGGTCTGTGGAATGTGCATTTGTTATTGTGTTATAGGTTCAGTTTCGGTTGCGGAATGATTAATGGATTCAGATTGAGATTCGATTCCAATGTTTCAACAATTGACAATTGTTCATAATTTAGCTCTTTGTGAATAACAAAGAGAAATTATGAAGTCTATCCAGTTATTGTTGTTTAGTTAGAATTTCGCCAACGCTTGTTAGTGTTAATGGCTTGTAAAATATTCCTTCTCTTGCATCGATATGAATAACACGAGAGGAAACTTAAACATTTTATTAACTGCTTAAACAGACGATCTTAAACATTGCACTAAGATCCAATTTAACAAACGACTGTTAAAATTAGTACTCGAATTAATATCATATTACCTCTCTCGTTTTTCATATGAATGAAAGAGAATACATGACATTTTAACAAGCTGTTAACAGTCTATTCTAATCTATGTGTCGTGGTAATTGTAACGATTTAATTTACCTCAGTGAGTATATTACTATAACGAATCATATATTATTTTTATTTCGATTGTTTCACCAATAAAACAGCCTTGTGAACGGGTATATTTTTTAAAAATCCCAAAAAAAAAACAATGATATAAGTTTTCATCATAAGTTATTTCAAAATTTTAGATCTCTACCAACATTAAACTGCTCAATACTCCAGCTGCATACAGTAATATATAAAATAGAATGAGTTATTAATTCGAAGCAATTTTAATGAATATGGTAACACGTGTAGCGGACACGTTCAAACATTTTTAAACGAAGTTTTTAACGAGAGACCGCCGTTCGTTTTTTCCTTTTGTTATTTCTATGGAGTTTTTCTCCCAATCCCTCGTCCCGGGAAAGATTTATAAGATTTTTTATAATGCCCCAACGACAACATAAATTATGTCCCTATTTAAATGCAACAAAAGTAAAATTGTAAAAGTTGATAAAACTTGTAACAATTAAAACAATGATATTAATGCTTTTATCTGCAGCGTAATATTGTTTCCCTACTAGTTTCAAATCAATATTATAATAATTTTCAAATCAATAAAATTAAAAAAAAAACATTCTTAAGTATTTAAAAAAAGAACAAATTATAATAGTGCATTGTCATTGGCTCTTAATACGTATGGTCTACGGGAGGTAGACCTAAAAATCGTGCTCAAAGATTCCGTTAGATGTACAGCCCAATCTAATAGAAGCGTGTTAAAAATATAATATCTATTTGACATATTACATCCAATAAAATTAGTTCTTATCTGGGCAAAACGAATACATCATGATTCATGACTGAAGGCCCAGCTGCCTTCTAGCAATTTCTTGGTAATAAACAACTAACAAGCTATAATAAACGAAAAAAATAACTGGATTATTTCTGAATCGTAAGATGGCTGTGTAAAGTGAATCTTGCGCATAATCTACCTTACTGCCAGTGCCGACTTTATATTTTGTACGAGACGTTCCGCGCGGCTTCGCCCGCGTAAATTAGATATTTCACAGACAAATTAGTCCACATAAAATAGCCTATGATACTTCACACATAAGAAGTATTCTTATGTGTGCCAAATAACAGAAAAATAGTTCGTGAGATAAGCCCTGTCAAATAATTTCCCCCGTTTCTTCCACATTTTCCTCTATTTCTTTGCTTCAATTAGTCTTAGCATGATGAAATAAAGCCTATAGCTTTTCTCAATAAATGGGCTATCTAACACTGTAAGAATTTTTCAAATCGGACCAGTAGTTCCTAAGTTTATAATATTATAGTACTAGATGACGCCCGCAACTCCGTTGCGCCAAAATTCGTTTATCGCGGCGGACCGCGTAACCGTACATTTTCCCGGGACAAAAAGTATTATATGTCTTTTCTCGGGTCTCAAAGTATCCCCATACCAAATTTTATCAAAATCGGTTTAGCGGTTTGGGCGTGAAAAGGTAACAGACAGACAGACAGACACACTTTCGCATTTATAATATTAGTATGGATAGAATTATAGATAAGAGCTAGGCCACTTTATTTCCGCCGCCTCATGTACGTAATCTGAAGGGCCTCTGTGGACGCTGCCGACACCCTAGGATGCTGCTGCCCCTAGGCCGCGGCCTATAGGCTATAACGGCCTATTTATAACTGTTTCACCTTTTTTTTGTTCGCCGGGTGGATTTATGGGTGCCCCGGGTTGGGGGTGTGCCTCAGTTAAGCTGAAGCACCCCGAGGGTATGTGGGACCCCCGGCGAGAAGCGCCGGGCTTACCCACTAAAACCACCTGCGGTTTGCCTTCAGCCGTAATTACTGCTGCACCTAATATAATTAGAGGTGATTGAAAACATTAATTAACTTCGACAGGTCACTCACCCTTTATTAAAGTCGGTTTAAATTCATTAAAATTTTCTAAATTAGCTGCCCAACTTAGTTCTAAATGCTTATAATTGTTCAACCTTTCTTTGAGTTCTCAGTCAATTGAGTTCATAATATAAACTGAAAGGATTTAATGTTTTCATTGAAAGCTCTAACAATAGAACGTTATGAAAACAAATACCTTCAATGGAATGTCTACAAAGATTTTCTTATAGCTGTTACTTTTATAATATATTTTATAATATATTATTTATCGAGCTTAAAGTGGAAACGTACCATCGAGGAAATTGATTCCTAGGCAGTTAACAGACTAACGTCATTTAGTCGGCGTATGTCAACTCAATGTTGCATGTTAATTGTGATCTGTCGGCTGGGTTTGACGTAACGCGACCAAACTACGCAGGTCGCATAGTCAAGTAGGTCACTTCTCTAATAGAACATTTTTCCGATATAAAAACTATAGAATCATTGGACATAATTATGATTTTGATATTGATGAAAGTCTCTGGAATAGGAGAGATTAAAGAATTTTATAAAAATTGTTTGTTTCAGCGGTATAAACGTATTAGTAATAACATCAGTATGGATTAGCTTTTGCTCTCGTAGCACGGCAAAAAACATGCACATTGCGAAAAATAGCTACAAACTAAGCTGAATAAAGGTGCCGGTTGGCAGCGGGCGACATGAAGCAACCGCAGACGACGTGTCGTTGCGACACTACTGGTTTGTATGTATTTCTATGAAATACCTTCCGCAGCTGGCGACACGAAGCTAACGACATTATTCATAGAAATACATAGAAACCAGTAGTGTCGCGACGACACGTCGTCTGCTGCAACTTCATGTAGCCGGCTTCCAACTTGTACCTAAGTTAACATACATCGACTATAATATTCTGATGAAGAATATTTTCATAGTCAAGATCCCACGTCTAAGCGGCTACTCAGAGCTCACCAAAGTTTGAGAGATGCCCAATTAAACTTATGCCACACGGATAAGCTGAAAAATTGCCCTCATACCTTATAGTTTAGGACGCTTATGTCAACGTGTTTAGGCTCACTTTTGCTTGTAAGTTTTCCCTCGATCGCTGTTCTACTGAGCTTTTGAGATGAGTGTTTTTGTTTTAGGAGTGTTATGAGTTATGACTTATAATTGTTTTCGCAATCTGCTTCCCATTAAAATCACGGCTAATTATTGATTTTAAAATTTTCTTGTTTTCTGTTGTTCGTAAATTTTTATATGCAGCAAGTAGACTATAGAGTCTAGAATATAATATTATCTTAGGGCATTCGCTAAATTATATCATATAATTCTATTTTTGACCATGATGGTTGCTACCATGACTGCGAAGCTGTTTATAGTACTATCAGAGAAGTTGATTACTAGGCAGATGGGGGACCTACTTAATTTGGTCGCGTTACGTCAAACCCAGCCGACAGATCACAGCTAACATTGTATTGACATGATCCGACCAAATGACGTTGGTCTGTCAACTGCCTAGGAATCAATTTCCTCGATGGTACATTTGACGTCGACCATGGTGTTGCCCTCACTAGTCACACTCATAGTCACCACCAATATATTTTATCCAACGTGGAGAAGCATAATATACGCTTTTTCGGAGGTTATCATACCGAGTTTGTCTACTTATGAAGAAACCAGCGACATCTGTCAAAAACATATCTGCAGAAGAATTTGGAGCGAAAATTCCGACTTTACATATCTAAACCTAACAAGGAAAATTATCTTCAAAAGTTCCTTGAGTACTTAGTCACATTGTATTCTAGTTTCGATAACGAAGTTAGATGTCAAAAATGGGATGTGACATTTAATTTCGATGTCAACACTAGCGAATGGAAAATGACCAAACACCAGTGTTTGGTCAAACATAATGTGTAAGCCCAGTGTTGTGACCAGTCACAACACTGGGCTTAAACATTGTTCCTTACCTAAGTATTGTCAGTAAAAACACAACCTCTAATAGAGGAGTGAAATTGATAATGTGTCTAGTGTCCTGGGGGTGACAGTGACTAATATGTGACGGTACGCGGCCGTGACGAGTGCGGGGGAAAAACGTGACGAGATCGTCTCGACGGCTGATTGAAGATGGCACCTTGTTTTATTAATAACGCACGATTACGTTACGATTGGCGACGATATAGAATAGACTAGAATGGAATGGAATAGCATGGAAATGGAACAGAGAAGATGAGAGAGGAGAGGAACAGAAAAGAAAACAGAGGAGAGATTTAATTAGCATATCAATCGAGGCATGATTGGTTATCCGTCATGGCACAATATCAGAGAAGTTGATTCCTAGACAGATGGCGAACCTAAGTAGTTTGGTTGCGTTTTGTCAAACCCAGCCGACCGATCACAGGCTCTATAGTGCCACCAACTTATCTGTTCAGTAGCCGGGGTCAGTAGTGTCGCGCTTAGTGTTGCTATTTAAGAATGTTTACCAAAACTGTAGGGAATCCACTGTAACCGGGCTGTATCTGTATTCTGTACACATGAGATGTCCTTTCACGGCCGATAGAAGCCAAAATGTTTTTCTTTTTAATATCTGTCTGTGTATTTGTACGCGCGTCGCGCATCAGGAAATCTAGTCAATGTAAAATGCGGTTTTCATAGTTGTGTTGCTCGTCTTACTTAAAAAACTGGCCCATATAGCTTTTAAATAAAATAATAATAATTTATTAAAAGCATTTTTTAAACACGTACGTAACAGTATAATAAGTACTTATAACAAAATAAAAATCACAACACTGATTTATATCTTTTTACAAGCTTTTATTTGACTTGGCTTGCTCGTATGTAAAGTTTGTACTAAGTGTTTTTTTAATAATATTTTATTATATTTTATAACAATAATTATGGTCATGATGTCTATCTTCAAACAGCTGTACTCCAGAAATTCCAGAAGTAGACGGGCCTGACGATTCCCACAACTCTCCGTCATCATAATCATCATCACTCGAGTCGCTTTCGCTATTGCTTTGTAATTGGATAATAATTTTTTGTAATGGTGGTAGGCATCATGTAGACTTTCAGAAAATATTTGCAAAAATTTATTCTGAATAAAAAATTTTGAGTTTGAGTTTGAGTTTGAATAAACGGTTCATCTAAATAGACATCCTTCTTTCTATACTCGCATTCAATTTTTTTAACATGGTTACAATGGTTTTTCCATTCTGCTGGTGTAATTTTATTAAATGCATTTTCAATTTACTGTGGCATTTCGGCATTGGACTTCTTAATATTATGCTCCGCAACATTTCTTTTCATTGAGCTCCGTACCATTTCAATAGGGTTTAGGTCGCAATGGTACGGCGGAAATCGAAGAACAGCATGAATCACTAACACCTATAACAAAAAGGAGTTCTATTAAAACTATGAAAAAATAAGTAAACTATGAACCAAAATATTTTTGGAACATACTGAGAACAAGGCACATTTTTTAAAGAACCTGTGGGAATTTTTTTCATTAACTAGCAACACGAACCTGTAGCTGCTGCAACGCGCTCGGTCACGTTTTTAAATGGTATTTTCGGAGACTGAAGGCGTTTCTCTTCTTTCATAAAAGCTAACACTTTTAAAATAATCTGTCGCGCATTACTTTTTAGTGGTTTCGGCATGATAATGATACTTTTAACAATAAAACAAGACTTAAAACACACGGAGACACGGAGCACTCGTACTTCAAAAACAGACAGCGAATGACATTTTACAAAATGGCAGTTGTAGTTCCAATTTTGTCTACTGAACAGATAAGTTGGTGGCACTATAACTTTGAATTGACATAAGCCGACCACATGACGTAGGTCCGTCATCTACCTATAAATTAGTTTCTTCGATAGTACTTCATAATTTCGTACTTCATGCTATTCAAGGCTCGCCTCGCCTTTGTCTATCATGTGACTTTTACAATGTGCCAAAGACAAGCATACCTTTATAGTATAATATATTCGCCGTATAAATAAAGTTGTTAGGACTTTAAAAAAGAATTGATAATTGATAAGAGTATGAAGCTGTAAACCATTGTAAGGTAAATGGTAATGCTAATTAAGTAAAATTATAAACCAACTAGGCGACGCGTCATATTTTGTGACCCAGGCCCGACACAAATGAGACATATCACATATCCCATTTTTTTCGTTATAATTATTATGGGTATCCAAGATATTATGTAATTTTTATATTCAAAATCAGTGGCTAACATGTCATTTTATTGCTTTCTTTTTTTCTTCAGGCGCAGTATGAAAGGTGTTAATACGAAGAATAAGAATTAAGAATCGTTATATTTTACATGTAATTATATTCAATATCTGTGGCTAACACTTATAGTCGTGTGCGTACAAGACAAAAAAAACGAGGAATACGGCTTTTGCTGAACCAAAGATTTCCTTTGGTAGGATTGATCTTTGTATCCCTAAGATGGGTTTACGATGTGGAGCCACCTGAATATTTTATGCAGGTGGGGGAGGGGGGGTTTTTTAGCTTTAACAAGGTATGAGGTCAATAACTGCATGGGATTTAGATATATAGTCGAGTTTGGTATCATTTTCGATTGAATCAAATGTTTAAATGCCAGTTTTGGAATAATATTTAGATAAAAGATAGTAAAAATAAAATAAAATAAAAAATTAGAATATATGATTTTCAACCAACGAAAACGCTGTTGATAGGGCTTAATTAATATAAGGAGGCTGATAGACGCATTATTCTGCATGCCAAAGACATGGTGATGAATGGAGCAATAAATATATTAATATTACTAGACGTTCCGCGCGGCTGCGTCCGCGTAAATCTGAAATTTCACGGAAACCGTATATTTTTCACAAATTAATAACCCATGTCTTACATAGTCGTGTCAAATAACATAAAAATTGCTCCAGTAGTCTGTGAGATATTAGCCCTTTCAAATAATTTTCCCCGTTTTTTACATTTTCCTCTGTATCTTTGCTCTTATTGGTCTTAGCGTGATAAAATATAGCTTATAGCCTTACTCGATAAATAGACTATCAAACACTGAAAGATTTTTTCAAATCGGACCAGTAGTTCTTGAGATTAGCGCGTTCAAAGAAACAAACTAACTAACAAACTCTTCAGCTTTATTTTCACATTTTCCTCTGTACCTTTGCTCCTATTGGTCTTAGCGTGATAAAATATAGGCTATAGCCTTCCTCGATAAATAGGCTATCAAACACTAAAAGATTCTTTCAAATTGGAAGTAGCTCCTGAGATTAGCGCGTTCAAACAAACAAACTGTTCAGCTTTATAATATTACTAGACTTTTCGCGCGGCTTCGCCCGCGTAAATTAGGTATTTCACAGACAAATTAGTCCACAATAAATAGCCTATGATTCTTCACGTTCCTACTTTTTATCTGTGCCCAATAACAGAAAAATTACTCCAGTAGTTCGTGAAATAAGCCCTTTCAAATAATTTCCCCCGTTTTTTCCTCATTTTCCTCTATTTCTTCGCTTATATTCTTCTCTTAGCGTAATAAAATATAGCCTATAGCCTTCCTCGATAAATGGGCTATCTAACACTGAAAGAATAAATCGGACCAGTAATTACTGACTTATACTAAGATTCTTCTTCTTCTTTTTACATTGTTTAACATCTTTATCGTGCAAATATGAGTCCTAAAATGAATTTAGCATTCTTAAGTCATCCGAATATGGTACCAAACTTGGAACAGTACCATAATTAATGCCTCTATACAGATTGAGACTCTATCTTCCTCCAGAGCAGAAGCTGTTAAAATTTAAAAAAACTAACATCAAAAATCGCGGTGGCTCCACATCTTAAATCCATCCTTGGGCCATAAGGACCAATCCTACCAAAGGAAATCTTTGGTTCAGCAATAGCCGTATAATTTACCGTACACACGCAACTATTAGAAATATATTATTTTTATACCGTGCCTAAAGAAAAACACAAAACCATAATATTATATATTATTTTGTTTACATAATAATATGTAGGTACAATAAAAAAAAAAGTTTTTTTTTTCACTATCTTCTACTAGCATGTTTCGAACAATAAGAAACGTCCTGTCTCTGCAGCATGCTACCAAGACCAAGACCAATGCAAACGCCAACTCCAACTCCAACTCCAACATCAATGCAAACGCCAACACCAACACCAACCAACTCCAACTCCAGAACCAGCTCCGCCAGTATGAAGACCAAGAACAAGACCAAAACCAACGCAAACATGAAGACCAACACCAACTGGTTTTGGTACACCAACACCAACTGGTGTTGGTACAACAACACGTAGTCCAACGCTTACGCCAACATGAAGACCAAGACCAACTCCAACTCCAACTCCAACTCCAGCTCCAGCTCCAGCTCCAGCTTCAACACCAACACCATCGCGAACATGAAGACCAACACCAACACCAACACCAACACCAACGCCATCGCCAATCCCAACATGAAGACCAACACCAACTGGTGTTGGTACACCAACACGTAGTCCAACGCTTACGTTAACATGAATACCAAAACCAACGCCAACGGCAACATGAAGACCAACACCAACACCAAGACAAACGCCAACGCCAACATAAGGACCGACTCCAACTCCAGCTCCAACTCCAACTTCAACTCCAGCTCTAACTCCAGTTGTTACAACAACACGTAGTCCAACGCTTACTCGAACATGAAGTCCAAGACCAACGCCAACATGAGGACCAACACAAACTCCAACTCCAGCTCCAACTCCAACTCCAACTCCAACTCCAGCTCCAGCTCCAGCTCCAGCTCCAGCTCCAGCTCCAGCTCCAGCTCCAGCTCCAGCTCCAGCTCCAGCTCTAGCTCCAGCTCCAGCTCCAGCTCCAGCTCCAGCTCCAGCTCCAGCTCCTGCACCAGCTCCAACTCCAGCTCCAGCTCCAACTCCAACTCCAACTCCAACTCCAACTCCAACTCCAACTCCAACGCCAACACCAACACCAACACCATCGCCAACGCCAGCATGAAGACCAAGAAACAAGACCAATACCAAAGCCAACGCCAACATAAAGACCAACACCAACACCAACACGTAGTCCAACGCTTACGCCAACATGAAGACCATGACCAACGCCAACGGCAACATGAAGACCAACACGAACACCAAGTCAAAGACCAATACCAAGACCAAGACCAACTATCTACATATTTTGTAGTGAGTAAAGGTGTGAGAATTATCTTTGACGTACTGAAATAAAAAGTATTTTCCTAAAATAATAATTTAACTACCACCATACTCTTAACAAAAAGCATTTCCCAAGAGTCACAACGCAGTCACAAGCATCAAAATTGTTGTGCCCACCGACAATTTACATTCGCAAGTATCAAAATCAGTTGTATATTGTCATCCGACCACTTGGAACTTGGGCCTAAACGCTGGACTGTTTTTATTTGGATTGCACTACGATTACCGGACTAAACGAGTTTGATTTTTAATCTGTTGCATGCAAAATTTCAGGCGGTACTATTTTTGAGTTTATCTTGCTTTTATAATGTAACGAAAGAAACGCTCGGAGTAATAAATGAACATAATATTATAACTCGGTACGATCTAATTGCAAAACCTCCTATTTTTTGGAGTCAGTTAAAAAGTTGCTTAAATGTTTTATTGTCGAATCGGTAAGTGGTTTATGAAGTAGGTACTATAGTAAATTTGTTGGTGTTAGTAACTGTTGTTGTCGACTCAAAAGTCAATGATCATAATATTATTATTTTGTACATATTTGGTGAAAAACTGATCAAAGCCACAACAACAGGTATATTTACGGGAAATTGACACTTGGAAATGCGGCCCTAACACATAAATAACGCTTGTTAGGGTATTCATGTCATAATTTACAGTTCGGGGTCCACAAACTGCGTTTGATTTACGTCCAAGTTTCAATTGAATACGGTTTTTTCACCTAGAAATTTTCACTTTCTGTAAAATCGTGTAGGATAAGCCTATTAAATATATTATCGTAACATTTTTTTTAATCATACTTACATTACGCACGTTTCGTTCGTAATAATAGGGAGAAATGTAGCAACTGCATTGCAAGTTGCATTTTGCAACCACTATATTAAATCAATTTATTACCGATATACAAGGTGTAACAAAACTAAGTGAAGTAAATAAATCTATACATATAATAAAACTGTAGAAATGAAAATTCTGTACATTAAAGATATTCAAAAAATAATAAGCGGGGGGTATTACTACATCGCTATAGAAGCCAAAAATGTGGTTAGTTTTTTTGTCTGTCTGTCTGTCTGTCTGTCTGTCTGTATGTTTGTTCCACTATCACACGAAAACTACTGATCCGATTTGAATGCGGTTTTCGCAGATATATTTGTCTTCTTCCAACTTAACATCTGGTGTATAAAAATTTTCCCCCCCACCCCTCTAAAGGGATGAAAGTGGGGTGAACCCCACGCAAACGCCTTCGTGTTAAAGCAAAAGTCTTATACAAAATCTGAAGATTTTGTATAAGATGACCAGGGCTCGGAAACCGGTTGCAGAACATAACCGGTTTTGGTCATTGACCCCAAACCGAAATCGATTTCGGTTAAAGGTTGCACTTTACCGGTAAAAACCGGTAAACGCAGAATACCGGTTTTTCTTTAATTTCGGTTTTGGTATTGAAAAATAACCGGTAATTTGTATTTCACCCACAGTTTGTGCGCCTGATTTGCCGCGCGCGACGTTGCCACCCCTTGCGCACGGTGTGGCAACTGGCAACGTCGCGCGCGGGAAGCGCTAGCGCGCGCGGCTGGCTGGGCTGGATTTTTAGGTACTTACTTTGAGTTTGCTTTGAGTTACCAAGTATGCGCGTGTGGTCGCGTCTGGTTGCGACTCGCGGAGTTGTCGTGTCGTGGATTATGGGAGAATCAAAAGAAAAAAAAGTAAACGTCGTTAAAATAGTGACAATGGCGAGAAGATGTAAGTACTTGTGTAAAATCACGTCTTTTACTTTTTAATTTAATTTTGACGCCCGTTTACATATTTTATTGTGTTATACAGTTATAAGAACCCAGCGCTACGGACTAGGTATTTTTAGTAGGTATTTCAGAGATATTATTATTTATTTATATTATTATTTACAAATTAAATTATATATTTTATGAGTTGTGTTGTTATAAATTATAATTATGCAGAAACTAGAAAAAAATCTCATTAGGACAGTTTTTCGGCATTCCATATTTGACTTATGGCCTGAATTCACTTTTATTAGTGCGAGTGCAGGTGATTAGGAGAAAATAAAGGACTTGCACTAATCAGTCGCTTTCCACACTTGCTTTCTCCTAATTAGTAAATAGTAATCACCTGTAAATTGTAATAATCACCTGCACTTATCACTAATCAAAGTGAATACAGACCGTTACTTGAAGTACAGACGTTCTCCTGCAAAAATGAAGTCAGTCGGACGGAGCTTTTTAATACATCGAAATAACATTTTAACTTTCTATTATTTATTGGTTCTGACTTATTCATAGAGCTCAGTGAACCTTATTTGAATCGTTTATAAATATTAAAAGACAAAAAAGGTATATTTTCAATGTGGGCAAGTCCGTCTGCAAGTGTTCAGAATAGAACTGTACTTAATACTTTTGAATTTTTTCATATTATATATACTTCTTTTCAGATTCTACACCGGAGTATAAAAATGAAGTAGAGAACGATAAGAAGTTTGCGAACAAGAATATTCATTCCTCTATCAATTCAAATATATTGTTCACAGAAGATTTTGAAGAGCATCCCCAAAAAAAGTTAAGACTTCTTTTGGAAGTGGTGATAGCGAAGGTTCGACAGGATGCAGCTCGCCGAAATCAGAGACGTTTACTGAATAATATGCTCAACGTTGGTCCCAACTCCCAAGATTTAGGTCTTCAAGAGGATCAGTCAAAACAACTAGAAAAATTCTTATCTGATGCAGCTGTGAATACAACCCCAATTTCAAATGAAATTGATGAGAACATAAGGCTGAACAATCATATGTTTTGTAAATTCATATCTCATGAACTTGAGCAATATACTGGTAATAAGCAATTTAATATTATGAAGAAAATATTGGAGGTTTTTTAACATTAACAGATACTAATATATACTACCAAAACAGTTTAATTTTTATGTTTGCGTAGACTAAAAAGATTTACGCATTAAGTGTGCATAATCATAGATTTTTCAATAATTATAATTTCTTGAAACATACTGATATAGCCATTCTAATATACTTTGATAAAACAAACCAAAAACTACTACAGAAGTTTATTCATAAGTGTTTTTGAATCACATTAAAAGATAAAAACGCTTAAATTATTTATGTTTGTGTTCCTTATTTTTAATTGAAATGTTATAGTCATAATAGGTAGTAAATCGTGTTTGTTGTTGATTCGTGATTTTAATACATGATTAATACAATAAATATAATTATTATAAAAATATAATGGCATTTTTCTTCATGAAATTCAAATTAAAAAACCCCCGATACAAAAAGAATTTAACTTCCCTTTAAAAAGTAAAAGACCCCACTCGAGTTTAATAATATTTGCAGACATTCTGTAATTCTGCCCACTTTCACCCCCCACAACTTTGAAACGGCTCAACCGATTTTCATCAAACATATCTAAGAACACTCGCACGTAAATCACCTTTAATAGAAAAAAAAAACTAAATTGAAATGTCCATGCGTTCGGGCGCTATGATGCCACAGACAGACAGACTGACACGTAAAACTTATAACACCCCTCTTTTTGTCAAAATCTTTTACTAGTATGTACATACCTTCAAAATGTAAAAAATAAAATGTAGGTAATTAAAAATTAAAAAAAAACCCGCACCAAAAATACTCACCTTCCCTTTAATAAATAAAAAAATATAATCCTAACGCACCTAAAAATAATAAATATTTTAAAATAACTGTATTTTAAAAAGATATAACCGACTTCAAAATTGTACGTAATTGAGAATTAAAACTCCCTTTCTCTTAAACTACTGAGCCGATTTTGATGAAACTTACACTATTCCCTAAGTTGAACAATACCTAGTACAACAAAAAAGAATTACTGAAATCGGAATAGTACTTTCAGAGATATTATGCGAACACAAACAGAAAAACATACATACGTATACACTTTTAAAATTTGGCACATTTATTCAGACGCTGATATAGACTAACATATATACGAAGATTGGGCAGTTCTGGAAATATTACATACATACGCGTCGAATTGATTAAACCTCCTTTTTTTGAAGTCGGTTAAAAAAATACTTCGCGTTTGGAGACCGCTCCAAACCTAACAATTTAATTACTAACTTAACATACTCACGGTGTTTTCGGAAGCATCAAAATTAAAAAATATAAGTGAAAATAATTTCGGAATTAACCGGTTAATTTGGGTTTTCTAAATCGTTTGTGTGTTAGTAACCGGTAACCTTTATCAATTGGGTTACGTAAAAACCGTTCACTTGCTTAACCGGTAAATAAAAGAACGATATATTAACCGGTTTATAACCGCAATAAACCGGTATTTTCAAACCGGTTCCGAGCCCTGAGCGCGACTAACACATTTGAAAATCCATTTTTATATATAAGACTAGCTGTCCCGGTGAACTTCGTGTCACTTTAAAACCTTACCTGGACTTCTACGAACATTTCAAGACTAAAATCAGCCCAATCCGTTCAGCCGTTTTCGAGTTTTAACGCGACTAACACATTTGAAAATTCATTTTTATATATAAGAAGATATATTTACAAGTTGATTCACCTAAAACAAAAACAAGTGTTACTAAAGACATCACAATCTAATATTGTTAACACGTATATAATATTATTATGTACACAAAATCTCAATAAAAGGGGTATTTACATAAGTGCTCCATTCCACCGCGGCGCACGCTGTGCACGTCCACGCACACGCGTGGACGAGCACGGATTTATTTCTTTGACTTGAGTCAATTCGTGCGTAGCGTGTCCGTGGGTTGCAGTGGATACAAACAACTAAATTACAAAGCGAAGCTAGACGCACGTGCGTAGTCTCTCCGTGCGCCGCGGTGGAATGGAGCCCTAACTTAAAACCGATTTAAAATTGATAGGAAGAGGGATGTAATTGGGAAGACAGTCATATAGGGATGATTGGTTTCTAGGACAGCTCACAGCAAATTATGTCAACTCAATGCTAATTGCTAGTCGTGATCTGTCGGCTGGATTTGACATAACGCGACAAAATTATGTAGGTCTGCCATCTGCTTATGAATCAACTTCTCTTAATAGTACCTATATAAACTAAATACGCGGTAATTTCCTGTAACATTAGCCGGTGCGGTGTCAATCGCACGTCTCATATTAAACTCCCTTTGATTGATAGTTCACGATCCCTTCTCCAACTTGTTATTGAAATTATCCTACCGATATTAAGGGGAGGCCCTATTATAGCGATAGCAGGATAGTAACCAAATTGGACATAATAATTTTGACAGCGGAGCTATAGAATTAAAAAATGTATGAGATTTGACATAAGACAATGCAAACGCCATGGCAGTTTGCGACGCGTTGTATTAATTGTTTATTAAGTATAATTTACACAGAGCCAGTACTGGCTGCCAGTCTTATTGGCAGCCAGCACTGGCTCTGTGTAAATTATACTTAATTCATATTTTTTGAAATTTCCAACTTTTCTGTCAAAAATTTGGAATGCAAGTTGTCTAAGTGACCTGAAATTTTCGTGATAGATTGGCAAGGGCTGAAATAGACGCGACGAGTTGCTACGTTTTTTGATTTTCCAATTTCATAGAAACCAATACGTACGTGCAGAGCAAATTGTAAAATGAAATGCAAACAGTTGACGAGCCCTCAGATTGAGTTTGCACGTGGTAGGGCAAAAACCATCGCACTGACACCCCAAATGTATGTTGGGTTGCAGTTGAAGGCATGAGCGATGGATCATGGAGTGGACTAACATTTTACAACATTAGAACAATAATTATTCTCATTTCATAATATACAATTTTTTTCCTTTATAATTTGAACAAACCTACTTACCTACTACTTCATCATCTGACTACGTCATAGAATCCACATTTTTTTTTTATTTCAAATAATTTTACCGGTCCTAAAGCCTCCATTTAAGGCGAAGCCAAACGAGCGTAATTTGTGAATGGGGATTGTCCATTTTTTTTAATTTTGCTCATTACAAAAACATTTCGAGGAATAAGGTCAGTGATCGTTTTTCTGTATATAAACGAAAAAAATACCCATTAGTTACTTATATTTTTGAACAAATATGTTTAACCTTAGTTTGACCTTCAATGGCGTTAAATTAGCAATAAATTCGACAAACATTACGTTTCGAACTTTTGGTAAGCTTCTCGTATCAGCTTTCACATAATGAGAACTTGCATTTGACGAACCAGCCATTATAAATAAGATTGAAAGGAAATTTAAAACATACTGCAGAGGTCAATTGGCCGCCGATGATGACGTCAGAGCGAAACTTTAAAAATTTATTGAGAAAAAACTAGCCAATGAATTTCAAAATGATTTAATTTATATTCTTAAAATACCCTATTTTAACGAAAAAAAAAATACATAAAAAGTACATGTGATTTTTTTTGGACAATGCCCAATCAGAATTTCGGTTCGGCAGAATTCTGCTGCATTCAGTTTCATACAAAAGTCCTGTTTGATTCACACGAGCGTAATTTTGTGAGTCATGATTTGTATTTGTTTGGCTTCACCCATATGCAAAAAAACTACAGTTTTTAAATTGTAAGTTATTCATGGCTGCATACATATTACACACTTCTAAAGAGCTAGTAATAAAGTAACCTAAAACTTATTTTGTCACTTAAATTATATATTTTGTTAAAATATGAAAGTTTCCAACTCCCAAATATCGGCTCTTAAGTAGAGTTACTGAAACTTTGAGTAGAGCTTAAAATAACACATTCAATGTATTATATAGGAAGCTACTTAAGAACAAAATTACTGGAATAATTTAAATAAAATAATTTTATGACACATTTATCCTTCGATCGCGGATTCTTAGAAATCTATTGTTATTCTATTGTTGTCGCGATCACCGGTGCTTTTGTGGGGCTTGATAGGTTAAAGATATTTTAGCAAAGTATAAAATTTTGTGACTCGTCTCGTGGTTTAAGCCACGGTTTAGTCATTAGATAATATTCATAATATTCATTATAATCAATGAAAATAAGCGATAGCTAACGGCTTAGTTTTATCGAGTATTAGTCAATGAGTTTCTGTAACATACAATATCATTGGTATTAGTAGGTAATAAAGTTTTATTAGCTTAAATATAAATATAAAAGCTTAAATATTCTTTATATTTAAGAACCACTTCAACCTATTAGGGTAAGATCCTCTTTGATAGTGGATGTCAAATAAAATAAAATATCCACAGAAGTCTGAAGAGATCCGATTACAAACTTCGATAGGGACTCAAGTCAAGAGATAGTACTAGACATATCGACAAAACTAACTGATCTTTACCATGTAAAAATGTTTTTGTAGTGGAAAATTCTTTGGCGGCGTTATACACTTTTTCGAGATGGAAAAAATGTTAAAACCGTATCAGCATAATATGTGATCTGAACTAAAATTCGTAGGATGGAGGGAGAGTTGATGCGGCATAGGAAAGAAAGTAATTTCCCTCTCTCATTACCTAAGTGGCTAGAATCAGTGCCGTAAAGAGGGCGGTGCCACCGGTGCCCAGGAACAGGGCGCAGACTCTGGGGGGGCGCAAGAATGGACAGACCAGGGAGGCCTGTGACCCTGGAAGCATTGCTCTGGGTACCTATAATATCTAAAAAAACCGGCCAAGTGTGTGTCGGGCCACGCGCAATATAGGGTTCCGTAGTACCGCTAGTTTTTTTTAATTTTTGTATGTTTATAACGGTCAATGAATGTATATTTATAACGGGTTTTACACTACTAACAAAATCATCTCAGTTACTTTCAAAGGAATTTGAACGAAAAGTTCCTTTATACTTCGCTGAATACCCTACATTTATTTAATTGAGCGACTATAACTCAATAACTTATTAAGTCTTCTTAGCCGTGATAGTTTTCCTTTCAAATTCAGCAGATTTCCTACTCCTGTGAATTTTTTCATATATTTTCTAGAAGCAACCGTTTAGCATACAGAGACAAAGACAGAGAGTCATATAAAAGCAAAGGCAGCAACATCCATTTGTTTTTAGAATTGCATCAGCTTTGAATGCAGTCTAATGTCATCTGCATACAATCGATTTAATAGTTCCTTGTGAAACCAGCAATAAACCTTATAAAATCATCACTTTAGTTAAAGGTTAGTAGCAAAAACAGCATATCCCTCTTGACGCACGCATTACGTACTCCAGGAAAATTAAACATTCGACCTCGGTATAATTCGCATAGAGCTGAAAATTGGTAGAGACGTTAAATACACCATTACAAATAAAACCTCAAAAGTCCTCGGCGATCCTCCTTGTGCAAAAAATTTTATTCAAGGTCAAAGGTATGAAAATGAGGTTTTTCCTGTTTTTTTTTCCAAACTGTAAATTTTATCACAAAAATAAGTTGGGCAAGAGTGTAGATAATAGAATTCTCTACAAAAAAGATTCAGACACTTTTTTCATACGACTTACCATTCCTTATAAATGGCGGGCTTAAAGTTTGGGAAAATCATATATGTATATGCTTATAGTATAAAGCTAAAGAGTTTGTGGAGCTACTGCTTTGAATTGAAGAATTCGTTTTTTGTTGGATAGTCTTGTTTATCGAGGAAGACTTGAGCTATATAACATCACGTTGCCACCAATAGGAGCAAAGAAACAGAGGAAAATAGGGAAAAACGGGGAAAATTATTTGAAAGAGCTCATCTCCCAAACGGCTGAAGAAATTTTTATTATATTTGGCACAGATATAGAATAGGCCACGTGGAGGGATGTAGGCTTTTTTGTTTTTCAGGAAAATTTACGGTTTGCGTGAAATTTATAATTAACGCGGCCGGACGGAGCCACGCTTAACATCTAGTACTACATACTAGGGTTGTTTGAAAAAATTGAAATGTTCTTAGCCTGACATACTTCTGAGTAACTTGCAAGCGTACTGTTGCTCTTCGCGACTCGAAAAGTTTAGATTTGGTAACGGTAATAAGTCACATAGAAGTAAGTAAGTCTGTGAATAGCCCTCGTTTGCTGTAGTACAAGAAGTTCCGCTCCGCCCTGTTAATAATGTATTTCACGGAAACCGTACATTTTCCCGAGAAACAAAATAGCCTATGTCCTTCCTCGTGGTCTACTTTATATTTGTGCCAAATAACATAAAAAATGCTTCGGCCTTTTGTGAGATAAGCTCTTTCAAATAATTTTTTCCCGTTTTCCCCCATTTTCGTCTGTTTCTTTGCTCTTATTGGTGCCAACGTGATGTTATATAGCGAGGAAGACTTGTCCTCGATAAATAAGACTATCAAAAAAAAAACAATTTTTCAATTCAAAGCACTAGCTCCACAAATTCTTTAGCTTTATATTATAAGTATTAGATATGATTTCCCCAAACTTTAAGCCTACCATTTATGAGGAATGTTAAGTCGTATGAAAAAAGTGTCTGAATATTTTTTGTAGAGAATTCTATGATCTACACTCTTGCCCTACCTATTTTTGTGATAATTTTATCATGTACATTTGTACAGTTTGAAAAAAAAATTAGGAAAAACCTCATTATCATACCTTTGACCTTGAATAAAAATTTTTTGCACAAGGAGGATCGCCGGGGACTTTTGAGGTTTTATTTGTAATGGTGTATTTAACGTCTCTACCAATTTTCTGCTCTATGCGAATTATTCCGAGGTTACGATTTTTTTGCGTCTAATTAGACCGGGCTAACGGCCTGGCCACGGGGATCGGCGGTGCGAACTGCGAACGGCGACGCGGTGGGCGCGGCGACCATTCGCACGGCGCCGTTTGTAGGCGCAGAATAATTTTATTTTGCACAAGGAGGATCGCTGGGGACTTTTGAGGTTTTATTTATAAAAGTGTATTTAACGTCTCTACCAATTTTCAGCTCTATGATAATTATTCCGAGGTTATGATTTTTTTGCGTCTAATTAGACCGGGCCATTGTATTTTTGAGGATTGTCTTTGTTTTATATTGAAGTTATCTTTTAATTTTCATAATTCTAAGATAATTTCACAAGTATATATGCGGCCTAAACAAAAAAAAGGTTACTCACATTTCAAATAAACTGGATGTGGCTGCTTTTACTTTTATATGACTTCTGGTAGAAGGGGGGGGGGGGGGGGGGGGGGGCACTGGACTCTAACAATTATTTCCACTTTAAAACTTAATATTTCACAAACGGATCCCTAAATCGGAAAATGATCTATGAATAATATTTTTAAAAACCTATCCAACGACACCCCACACGATTGGGTGGACGCGAAAAAAAATTCATTCCCGCTTGATGTGTAGGGAAGGTACCATATTTTTTTTTTTTTTAAGATTTCATGTACCATTTTTTCGGCATCACTAATATGTGCATTCATGCCAAGATACAACTTTGCAGTTCCTATAGTCTCTGAGCAAAATTGCGGACAGACAGACAGACGGACAGACGGACAGACACACCGAAATTATAAGGGTTCCTTGTTGACTACGGAACCCTAAAAAACAAGGGCGCAGTTATAGAAGCTCGCACAGGGCGCAAAAAAGGCTATTTACGGCACTGGCTAGAATGCAAAAAAAAAAAAAACACCAGATCAGGTATTGTTTCTTATTAAATTTCTACCAGCACTTTGATTTTGCTTTTTAAGACTCGAGAGTAATATAGTATTATTATGTCAGTTCAAAGAGTATTCAGTAAGTAGTTTTTTTAAGTTTAAGATGACAAAATTCTAGATTATACAGAATTAAGCCATTTCGGTGATTAAGTATTTAAAAATATCCTTAGTCATTGAGGTTTCAGAAAGTTTTCAAGATTTTCAGTAACATTACAGGCCACTTAGAATCGTGATTATAAAGTCGGTATACCATCATAAATAGTGCACAATTTGTGAAAGTACTAAAAGTTTGCAAACTTCTCGAAAGCTTTGGAGTTGCGAAGTGACATTTTTTATGATTAATAGTTGCATTTCTAAAGTTCTGCGTCTCCGTTACGAACTAAAGCCTGCCGATTGAACTTCACGCTACGGCAATGTATACTGCGTTTTAAAATAATATAAAAAAATATTATGTACCTTTTTAACCCATCAGTCGTGGCAAAACGAGACACAATAGCTTTTTCATTGTTATCGCGGCCGGATGTGGCCGCTTGGGGCTTCATGAATTAATTAAAATCGATCCAGCCGTTTTAAGTGATTTTCGAAATTTAATTTCATTTGTATCTTAAATAAAAAAAAATTAAAGGCCGGCAACGCACCTTCATCTCTTCTGATGTTGCGAGTGTCCATGGGCGACCGTAGTTGCTTTCCATCAGGTGACCCGTTTGCTCGTTTTCCCTTGATTTTTTTAAAGCTGAAGTGATCAATGTCGTGTTTTTTATCAAATGGAACAAACTTACTTCTCATCTTTGCCTAATATCTTACCTCTAAAACGTATACATCGTTGGGCCATGTTGATTGGATTAGCGACTACGATAACTTGTAGATATATTCGTCTATGAATACCCATTTGCTAAAGTCGAATGTACTATTGAGTAAATTGATTCCTAGGCAGTTGACGGACTTCATTTGGTTGGGTTATGTCAATTGAATATGTCAATTCTATACTGTACTCGGTTGGTACCATAAAGTTAATATACCTAATGGTTGGTACTCGGTGAATGTGACATGACTCCCTGTCAAAAACTTGTCATTTTCTATACAAAGCCGCGATTTCACACTTCTGACACTTCATTGTCAATCGCGGTTTATTAGCGTTTATATCATAAAGTTAATATATAGGTATATTACCTTTATGATTTATATAGAAAATGACAAACAAGTTTTTGACAGGGAGTCAATGACTGATACCGCCATGTTTCGCCGAGTACAGTATAGTTGTGATCTGACGGCTAGGTTTGACGTAACCGACCAAATTATGTATAGGTACCAGAATCTGATGGCAATTTTTGACAGCAAATTTTCAAAAAATATCTGTCTGTGGTTGGTGAGAGCACTACGGAGAAGTTGAAGACAGTGAATGAAGTGGAAAACTATTTTATTAACCGACTTCAAAAAAAGGAGGTTATCAATTCATGTATGTATGTAATATTTCCAGAACTGCCCAGTTTTTGTATATGTTAGTCTACATCAGCGTCTGAACAAATGTGCCAAATTTCAAAAGTGTATGTATGTATGTATGTATGTTTTTATGCTTCCGCATATCTCCGCTTCGCTCGCTTATATTATTCGCTTATCTCCGGAACTACAAGTCCGATTTCAGTAATTTTTTTTTTGTTGTACTAGACGTATTGTTCAACTTAGATAACAGTGCAAGTTTTATCAAAATCGGTTCAGTAGTTTTGGAGATAGGGAGTTTTAATTCTCAATTACGTACAATTTTGAAGTCGGTTTTATCTTTTTAAAATACAGTTATTAGTTATTACAAACTATTACATAATTATTATAACACTAGCTGTCCCGGCAAACGTTGTTCTGCCATAAAAAGTATTTAGATACTTCATCAGGAAAAAACTTTAATAATAAAAATTCTTTTTTATTATATAATTTGGTATATGGTAAAAATCAGTAAAGCCATTTCGGAGGAGTAAGGTAACTAACATTGTGATACGAGAATTTTATGTATAACATAAGTGCTACTTCATCATCTGGCAAATAAATCTCATAGATAAAACCATACTTTTTTAATTTCAAATCATTTCCCGGTCCTAAAGCCTCCATTTATGCAAAAACTGCATATATTATATTATATTAAATTGTTAGTTACTCACTACATGTCTTTAATTATAATGTGAAATAGTTAAGTACTTTCAGCAGTTTGTTCTGTGGTTACCGCGTGAATGAATTCCGGAATTATTTGTGTATTTGGTTATTTTAATTTCAATCGCCATTGTCACGGTTGGCTTCACTGCACTGTGACCATCCAATAGTGAATTTGTTGGTGGTTTATCTAATCTAATAAATAACGCTTTTAATTCGACGTTATTTTATTAATAACGCTAATCTATCAAAAGCACATTTAAAAAGATTAAGGGCCTGTATCTGTCAGATAAGTTGTAGATAGGCTATCTACAACTTATCTGACAGATAGACTCAATAGAGTATGGAGTATATTATGTCAGTTAAGTTGTGAAAAGCCTACCCTGAAATTATCAGTGAGTGGTGAAACAGGCTAACTTGGTGTTAATTATTATTGAAAGGTTACAGTTAAAATAAACAATGGTTTCAAGTGATTATTTTCTCCTCATTATTTTATCAAAGCTATTCTAATCAACCCGGCGAGAATGTGGCAGGGTATTTTACACCCTGCCCATCACTTAAACGCGCGTAGTTTTTTTATTTCGCGCTAAGTTACAACGGGACTTTCAGTAGCTGCAGACAAGGTAGTGCGGAGGGTATTAGTGGCGTTATCCTAGTGTTGCGCGTACCTGCTTGGGAGTTATAGGCTTCCTAACCTACTTCGGGTAAATTTTACCCTGCCACATAGCTGGTATATGTATTTTTTATTTTATTTTGTGTAATTTATATGGCTTAAAAGTATTAATTTCACTTTGTTTTTTAAAAATAAGTGACGAACGTATTGAATTTATGATAAAATAAGTTTTAAACGATTTTTTCGACGAGTCTGACTCTAAAGTTGGGTCTGAACTCTGAACCCTCAACTTCAGCATCAAGAAATATTCCTGGAAGAACTGTCAGACGTCGTAACTGTCCCTATAAGAAATATTAGAAGACTAAATATGGTTGTAAGCACTGTAAAAAAGCCATATTTTATGAAACACTCAATATTTTTGGCTATATAATAGCACAATGTTCAAGACTAAACAAAATTTAATTATGACTACTTAATATATAGTTGATTTAAATTTTTTTAGAAGAATACCTCATTACTTATACGTGAAAAATTATATTATCTAAAAAATAAGAAGTAACTTTATGTTTTCTTTTAGTTTTCTAAGTCAATGCTTTTTGTTGATTGTTAAATCGATATTTTTTGTTTTCGGTAAAATTAATAAGTATACATATAAATATACAATATTTTTTATTAATTCATGAAGCCCCAAGCGGCCACATCCGGCCGCGATAACAATGAAAAAGCTATTGTGTCTCGTTTTGCTACGACTGATGGGTTAAATATCGTAAAGGCTATACTAAAATTGAATAAAATAGTAAATATTATATAATACAGCTATAATTTACATCACAGTATGAATTTTTACATAAGGGTATAATTTACCCTGCCACATTCTTCGCGTAACTTTTTTTCACCACATTCTCGCCGGGTTAATCAAGGGTAAAACGTTAAAAAATAATACGAAGCAATTTTTTGTGAATAAAGTAAATCCTTAATGGAGTAAACAAAGAAAATCCTGAATGAAACATAATATTATTCACAACGCGCTCTTCGTAGCAAGATTTCGTAGCAAACTCTACGGACTACGACGTACGTTGCACATGTTTTGTAGCGTACTATCAGTGGCGGCCTTAGGGGGTGGCGAACAGGGCAATTGCCCGGGGTCTCGCACTTGCAGGGGCCTCGCGTTAAACAAAAGGTCATAAAGTGGCATTTTATTTAAATTTTTGGCGGTGAGGTCCGGTGTCGGTGGCAGTGGACAGAGGACCAAAGGGCCTCGCAAAGACCTGCCGACCGAGGTCTCGCAAAGACCTGCCGACCGGGGTCTCGCAAAGACCTGCCGACCGGGGTCTCGCAAAGACCTGCTGCCCGGGGTCTCGCAAAGACCTGCCGACCGGAGTCTCTTAAAGACCTGCCAACCGGAGTCTCGCAAAGACCTGTCGCCCGGAGGCCGGGACCTCGCAATGGGTAAGGTCGCCACTGCTGATACTACCCTAATTTCTATATTTTTTAAATCATTTAATATAACTTTTATATAGAAACCTTTTCATAATGTATTTTAACGTGTACAAACTCAATCTGTAAAAATACGAGGTAAAAAAACTACCATTCCATCGCGATTAAGTTTAGATCATATATTTATCATCTACTCTTTCTTGACAGACTGCAAATAGCACACATTTCGTAATAGTCTTATAATAATTTTCTATACTGCGTGAAATTTTAATGGTTGTTTTCCCGCAGTAAAATTATTCTATCTTAGTAGTACAATAGATTTGTGATTTTTTTTTTATTCAAATCATAAATAAAATTAGGCCGGGTCATAGCTGTTCACGCCTATCGTCATAAAATTTCCACAGTACGTCGTACAAAATATTTTTTTATTTTCAAAAAATAACTTGCATGATTCGATAGTACTACTGTAGGTAAATCGTTCTGCTGCGGGAAAACAACCACTAAAATGTCACGTTGTATATCCTACTAATATTATAAACGCGAAAGTCTGATTGTTTGTAACCTTTTCACGCCCAAACCGTTGAACCGATTTTTTTTAATTTGATATGTAGGTAGATACTTTGTCCAAGAAAAAGACATAGAATATTTTTTATCCCGGATAAATGTACGGTTCCCGCGCGATATACTAATTTAGGCGTGACGGAGTTGCGGGCGGGCGAGCGACAATAGTTTAAAGTTTTCCAATATTGATTTTTAAATACACTAGCATCACTGGTCTGCACGACCATGTTTATTGTTTACATTTTGTAAACGACTTAAGGCTGTCACAGACAGAGCAGGTAATGTAAAGATGTATATTATAGCACGATACAATATCTCGATACATCTCGATACGTCTTTCTATAGAAATCGTACACAACAGCTATAATGTAAAAATATACATTATAGCTGTTGTGTGTGGTCTCCTGACGAGATGATGAGATGTATCGAGATGTATCGTGCTATAATATACATCTTTACATTACCTGCTCTGTCTGTGACAGCCTTTATGCTTTCAGACGAGTCGTCCGTCACAATCTATCACCGCGTCACGGAAAATTAAAGTGGACTTTTACACAAATTGTTTACAAACGCGACTTCGTATTGATTTCGCTCGTTTCCCCGACCATGCTATAAATTTCCTTTATCGCTATGTAAAACTCGTTTAATTCTTTTTAGCGTTTTATAGTGAACTATAAAGTCAGTTCCAATTGGCATGTCTGTTCAACATTGCTTGTTTAAGCTTTAGAGTAATTTGTAAAAAATGGCTACATATTTTTTTGACGGCGCAATTTTATAACACTTTTATAACATGGGACTGCTCTCATGTTATAAATAAAAAAAAACGAAATCACTGTTGATAGTAACGGTACCGATCACGTTTTAAATTCAAAAATAACAATGGAACTTTTAAAATGGCGAACACATTTTTAATTATAAAAGAATAATAACACTTCTTTTAAAAAATTAATACAACAAAAGATGGTTCCCGCGTGAGTCCAGCTCAATTTTTAAATGAATTTACCGCGCGGTGCCAAGGTAACTAAATAACTTTTCAATGAAAAGCTTACGGGATTTTTCCAATTTTCTGGGCACGAAAAATTTATATTAAACATCTAAATTTTGTGACCAAAAAATGTATGGAATTGTAGACGAAATTTTTAATATAATTTTTCAGTCTGACTGTTGATTTTCGTGTGCATATAAATATGTAAGCTGTTTTACAATAAAATTGTGGCTTCATACCGTTTCTGTCAAAAAACATTAATAAAACATAGCAGAGTTAATATCAAAGCTTTTTGACTAACATTATGTGGTTTAGGCAAATAGCTATTCACTAACCATTATTACACACATTTTTATTTGTCAATGTAAAGAGTAATAATATTCTATCTTATCCTTTTCCTCTATATTATTAAGATTATCCAACCACTATTATTTGCGGATAAATGTGTCCAGTTGACGTACGAACTACGGACTCTGCAATAGACTAAAGAGGGTCATTCTTCATTTAAAATAAATGAAGAATTCATTCAAATTAAAATAGTACCCTAGATAAACTGATAATAATATATTTAGTTAGGTAAATGACATCCGTATTTCACTTAGCGGTTCAGTTGAAAACCGGTGTCATGTGTCCAACATAGGTACATGGCCTAAGCCGAACTGAACCCTTTTTTGGACACATCCAGGCACAATTCGTTAAATAATTATACTAGTTTCTCTGCTCTTGTACTGTTTATATTGTAATAATTGTGTCTTGTGTGTACTAAAAATATTTTTTTTCTTTCCTTCTTTCTTCCGGCGTTAAGCTAATTATAGTGGGCCGAGAAGAATAGTTTCTATAAATTAGTCTGGAATTAGGCAAATGAATTCCGCCGTCTTCGTGTTTTCGCGAAGAAATCTTAATTAAGTCGGTGAAATATGTCGGCGTTTGCGTTTAATGGCCGCCATTTTGTTTACCGAGGACGCTGACAATCCCCAAATTATATTTTCACTGTTGCTGGATTCTCAGTTTTAATTTTGATCTAAATGTTAAAAAGAAATAAAACTCGGACATGAGCCGTAATTGTGAACAATATTCGCACAATCCTAAGAAATCATTACACTTAGTAATGCTTAAACCCCCTTGTAAAAATCTTCGTTAATGGTAGCCCTAGGTTAAAAGTTCTTCGTACATATGAAAGAAAGGACGCAATAAGTTAACCAAGATTAACTTTGATTCCGATAAGTAAGTAAGCATTATAATGCTAACCAATTTAAAAATCACAATATAAACCAAGTGACAAAGGTATAAAACAGCTTATTTCAGTATGCACAATACGATAATACTATTTTACTGTTCAGAAGAGCTTAAGTGTTTTGATTGTTTAGTAATAAAATTGTATACTAAAGTGAAGATTTTCAATTCATGTGTCCCTGACCAACTTAGGGTCAGTTCAAAACATTGTAACGTGACAAGGTGACGCAATGCAATTTTAAATTAAAATATAACTTTATTTACTACACAAGAAGATACACATTAAGTTGACCGAGTGCTTAACTTACCACCCGCGGTGTTAGGCTGTCTGTTTCAATTTTGAATGACATTTAAAACGGGAGTCAAAAAATAGCAAACACCTTTCTGCCCTCACATACTGGAGTAAAGGGCGTAGGAATTACGTCGGGATGAGGCCAGCCACATAAGCCGCATGCAGCCCGACCGCTGGGTAAAGATATTGACAGAGTGGGTACCCGAAGACGGACGACGCAACTGTGGCCAGCCAAGGAAAAGATGGCGCGACGAGCTTGAGGCCTACCAACCGGGTTGGCCAACGGTGGCGCAGGATCGAGAAAAATTGAAGACTTTTTGCCCAGCAGGGCACGCTACATTGCTACACGGATTGAGAAAAATGGAAGTCTCTGTGGAAGGCCTTTGCCCAGCTGTAGGACAGCACACGTTAAAAAATACATCGTACGCCTTCGTCGCAATGTGACCTGACCCTAATATCGAAATGGCGCAGTGTCCAACTAATCTACCGGATTGGACGGATGCGTTGATAATGGGATTTCAGTTTCACAGCCCGGCCGGCTTTCATTACTGCTACTGCTCTGTAGCATTACACAGATTTTAGGATAGACCTTGCATTTGATAATGTGCTATTAGGAAATTGATTTATGGGCAGATGGTGGACCCATGTAATTTTGTCAAACCACCATACTTACTATACAATAGGGAATAGTACGCAAAGGGCGCTACTAGTTCATACAGTAATCCGACCAAAATCCGACACGTTTGCAATATCAGAATATTGAAAGAAACGTTGTCAAACGTCGAACAACAGTACGTTACGCACCTAGGGCTGGAAAATAAGAAAAGTCACACATTACATGTGATCTGAGGCTTTCTTATTTACTGCCCGTGGTTCGTTTACGATTTTTCTCATCGACGGAGGCGGAAAACGGCAACATCGGTTAGCGCAGATCACACGTTTGTTAACCTCGGCTTCGCCTCGGCCAACAATTACATATTTTGGTCTGAGACAATTCTTATTTTCCTGCCCTAGGTGCGTAATGTACTACTTTTACTGTTTATGCCGGGAGGTAGAGGCAATCTAGCGTGAAAACATTGCAGTAATAATAATATTATGTCCCATTGTACGGATAGGTACGTTATAAAAGTGGCATGACTGAAAAGGACAAAACATTATATAATAGGGATGATGACAAGGTCAAAGATTAGCGAATTTTGTTAATAAAATAAACAAATCACGGTAAAAAATAAGTGTTCCCAAAATTTCAGCTGGATACGAGTAGCATTTGTATTTTTTTTTATGCGCCTTCAAAGTTGGATGATCAAGTCGAATTTTTTTTTCTATTATATTTCTTAATATTTGTATACCATTCGATAACTTATGCAATTAAAAGCAATTTTTGTTATGAAACCACTTTCATAAACGCAATATTTAATATACCTACCGAACAAAGTTCTCTCCCGATCCGTACAAACTACGAAAGAGTGACGTCAGTCTTTCGTAGCACTTTGTATGGAGCGTTTCGGGCAGGTCTATTTTATGAGATGTTTGAATTGTCATATCTTGGTGAATTTTTAAGCTATCAGAGTCATTCTTTCAGCGATGTTTCTATTTTTTAAGGGTCTTTCAGTTACCAATAAGAAAAAAAATTAGTCATCAAGCCTATTAAGGACAGGATAAAGGTACAAATTGGAAGCCGGAAGAACAGACGACGTGTCGTCGCGACACTACTGATTTCTATGTATTTCTATGAAAATTGTCGCTAGCTTCATGTCGCTAGCTGCGGAGGGTATTTCATAGAAATACATAGAAATCAGTAGTGTCGCGACGACACGTCGTCTGCGGTTGCTTATGTCGCCCGCTGCCAACCGGCACCTTTAAGTATTCTGTAATTGTACACTGATACAAAACCTTAAATAACTTAACTAGAAGTTATAAAATAAATCTTTAACCTCAAGGCTATCTTTACACTTTTACAAAGAAAATAGGGGAAGAAACGGAACCGAAACGGAATTATAATAACGTAAGTATAAAGACAGCTACGAGAATTAGGCTGTAACGTCAGTATTGCTCATAAAGCCCAGTTTCCCACATTTGGGACGCTCCACTAACAAGTTTGTGTGACAGCTGGCCCCAACTTGCGCCCTAACTGCCTACCACTTTTACGTGTTATGCAAAATGTTTTAAACTATTGCAATTTTGTTAACTTCGTGAGCTGCGGGGCACTTGTTCGTAACTTTTGCGTTATCTATACTAATATTATAAATACGTACGTTTGCGTCTATAACTATCTTGTTTCTATAAGTACCTGATTTTAATCAATTTTGGTATGGAGATACTTCGAGTCCTGAAGACGAACAATGAGGTTTAAAGCAGAAAATGTATCATCGAGGAAATTCGTTCCTAGGCAGTTGACACACCCACGTCATTTGGTCGGCTTATGTCAATTCAATGTTAATTGTGATCTGTCGGAAGGGTTTGACGAAACGTGACCAAATTACATAGGTCCTCTGCCTAGGAATCAACTTCTCTAATAGTACCTACAACAGTTTTGGTGCGATGTTGCGAGCAACAACAGCTTTTATAAAAATTTAAAAAATGATGGGAATATAAATTTCTTGCATGGCATCAAAAAATATCGCATAACTTCTAACACCTCCAAAAATATTTATACAAAGTTTTATGATGATCAGCTGTGTAGTTTTCGTATTAAGCGTAAAGGTGCTCCCAAACAGAAGTTATATAACGTTAGATAACATTTTTGTATACCATTTTTTAACAATTTATAACAAAATACACGTTTATTTTTTGACATGTTGTAGCGTATGTTACACGATGTTTTATAATGTTATCGTGTTACACAATGTTTTATAACGTTATATAACTTCTGTCTGGGAGCACCATAACAAAGATACATTCACATAAAATGTAAAAATAGGAGGAATAACTTCGAAACTAAAAGCTAAATCTTAAAGACAGCCGGGTCCAGACAAATATAGATAAAACTTTAAAACAAATACAGACGCTTTAAAATAAATTGCAGGCGTACTTAGCATCTAATGACAGGAACTAATGAGCGAAAGCAGTATTAATCTTACTGGCGTTCATTTGTGCCAGTCAATACTTTGAGCGGCTTAACTAGACAGTTATAATTGACTAAAAGTTATGTTTTAAAATTTTTAAGTTTAACCCGTCAAAACTCCGTGAGAAGAGTGCTATCTGGGGGCACATGTGTGCCCCCGCCAAGACGAGCCAAGCGAATCCATATTTCTATACTAGTAGTACCTAGCTAAAAATGTCTGTCTGTTTGTTATCTCTTCAGGCTTAACCCATCAGTCGTGGCAAAACGAGACACAATAGCTTTTTCATTGTTATCGCGGCCGGATGTGGCCGCTTGGGGCTTCATGAATTAAACCGCTAATACGTTTTTAACCGTCAGTCGGCGTAGTTATAGTAAGTTACAAGTATACTTTGTATTATCGAATGTCAAAGTATGCTGTCAAAATTTTCATATGTTTCCATAGCAAAGTGATTTCACACGAAAAATATACCATCCTCATCATCTTGATGGGCGTCAGTCTTCCACCGTGCGTTTTTCGCGTAACTTTCTGCGGTGCACTGTAAAACCCTGGAACGAACTGTCGCCAGCAGTATTACTCAACCAATACGACCTGCAAACCTTCAAGAAGAGAGCGTATTCCCTCTTAAAAGGCCGGTAACACACCTGCAGCTATTCTAATGTTGCGAGTGTCCATGGGCAACGGTAGTTGCTTTCCATCAAGTGACTCGTTTGCTCGTTTGCCCCCTTATTTTATAAAAATCGTTACGAATTTATCATTTCCTACACAGTAAAGCAGACTTAGGAGCGTCTATAATCCCAACAGAGTTGAGATTGTTCACAGCCTGGCATCTGGCAGCATTCCAATCGACGCAACAAGTATAGTTTAAATTCAGCCGAGGGTCCTTAATCGTTTAACGTGGCTGAAGAACATGCCATGATACGTTTTGGAACGCGGCCACAGTATCACAGGTAGGAGTTAAGAAATGTACGTTTAAAAGGCTTTAACCGAAATCCGTAAAAAATACCCAATTTGGAAAAAAATGTTCTTTGTTTCAATTCAAAGCCAATATTTACCAAAAATCCGTTCATTACTTTGTGCGTGAATACTACGTATACGTATTTGTTTATTAGTCTTTCACCAAGTTGTAATATTACTCGTACTATACTCTAAGTCTATTGACCATAAAATTAAAAAGATTGTACCAATTTTAATGTACCATCAATCACCCAATTTATAACTAAACTAACTGTCCGTTTGTCGTAACGTTTTTTCATTGTAACTTTGTAGTTTAATAGCATCTGGACGGAATCGAACAAATAAAGCTGCAATGTCACAATAAAATCGGGGCACTTAAAAACTTTTGCATCAGTTAATATTAATGCTTTTTAATGATCGAAATGGAACTATAATTAGCTGCCAATGTAATATGGAGTTTAATAACGTCGCATAAATAATTCATCGCGATATAAAACGATGCGAGATTTTAATATCGGCGTGCACCTGCGACCGAGCCGCGGCAAGCGCGGGTTTATGGCTCAACTTATACGATGTAACTTTAAATTAAAATGCAACGTCACGAGTCAACTATTTAGTAAACAGTAGAAACTAGGGATAATTCCTATAGATAAGTACAGTAAACCCTAAACTTACGTAGTAATTATTTAGTAACCTGTGACTCAACATTCATTTCTTTTTAGGGATGCGTACCCAAAGGGTAAAAAAGGGACCCTATTACTGAGACTTCTGTATGCCAGCCTACCTGCCTACCTGCCTACCAGCGCGACTTTTTCCTATGACATGGTGATTGGTGGTGATGTTCAAGAAGTGTGGCGATAGTATGAGAGCAGCTGCTCTTTAGCAGCTTTAGAAAAGCTTTTCTTACTTTTTTAAAGGCGTTGACTCTGACCTGACCGTGTCGTCCGTTGTAGGACAGCAGTAACTAACCACCATAACCCTTTGCTACGATCTCAGAGTGTCTGAAGGATAAACGAGAGCTGTCTTGAGAATTATTAAAACCCGCATATAAATTAGAAGAAAACTGAAGGAGTATTCCAGTTTCCTCTCCACATACAAATCTTTTCTTTCTTATGAAGATCCAAATTTCATTTATCACGCGAGAACCATATCTGTCGGGATAAAAAGTATCCTATGTCCTTTTCCGGGACTCAAAGTATCTCCATACCAAATTTCTCTAAAATCGACGGGTTTGTGCGTGAAGAGGTAACAGACAGACTGCCAAACATAATTTCGCAATTATTAGTACGGATAAGAGAGAAAAGTTTTGAAGTTTAATATCACGTGATTTACAAGTTACAACACAATCATCAATTAAAGTAAATTGGATAGTTAAACAGTAGTTTTCCGCTGACCTAGTAAACGTTTGACGCCAGAGCTGAGACGAATAACTTGTGAGTCGCAGGGAAATTTTAACAGAACATTCGCTTTAAGTGGCAATTTGTTATAATTAAGAGGATTTTCGCGAAGTCCGAACGTTATTAGTTTTAAGGCAATTTACGAGCCTGTGTTCGTCGTTCGAATTAATTTTGAAGTTTTTGGGGAAAATTTTTGAATTACTATAGTGGAGATACGAGGGATTTACCGATAGTAATGTTTTACTAGAATATTCGATAGATATAGAACCCTTGCGGATGTACCATCGAAGACATTGATTCAATGGCCGATGGCAGACCTGTACTTCATTTGGTCGGGTTACATCAATTCAACGTTAATCGTGATCTGTCGAATAAGTTTGAGGTAAATCGACTATATTACTTAGGTCTGCCATCTGTCAGCTCCCTATGAATCAACTTCTCTGTTACCATTTTATAATGGCCCCGTAGTTTTTTTTATGAAATAAGGGGGCAAACGAGCAAACGGGTCACCTGATGGAAAGCAACTTCCGTCGCCCATGGACACTCGCAGCATCAGAAGAGCTGCAGGTGCGTTGCCGGTCTTTTAAGAGGGAATAGGGTAATATGGGAGGGTAGGGAAGGGAAAAGGGTAGGGGATAGGGCCTCCGGTAAACTCACTCACTCGGCGAAACACAGCGCAAGCGCTGTTTCACGCCGGTCTTCTGTGAGTGCGTGGTATTTCTCCGGTCAAAGGCGGTGTCATAAGGAGTACCGCTATTTTTAGTAGATAGAGGCTGCGTTAACCATCCAGAGACGCTGCTAATCTCACGCACCCGTGGTAGGAAAACCAAAAAAAACCTACGATACTGAATACACTAAAATGTAACCAGACATAGAAAGTCGGTCCTTATCGCTATTTAAACAATCAACTTCCATAATTTCGAAGCTATTAAAAGGTTATCATGAATTATGAAAATTTGACGGCGAACATAAAAAAAACCGCTAAAAACCCCGTAACTCGAAACTGGGTCACACTTTCATGGAGCATCAAAAGGCGGGAGAATTGAAAGCGCTAACCGATTTCATTTTACACAGGACATAATCTATTTGGCGATTCGGTGCTGGGTCATTCCAGTTCTTGGCTATAAACTAGTTATATGACCGGCAAAGCACTTACGGTGCACACACTACGAGTAAGGTTTATTTGCTTACCACGTCAATAATTGGTTATTTTTTGACGGTAGCTATTCTTAAGCAGTAGTGAATCCATATTAATATTATAAATACGAAAGTGTGTCTGTCTGTTTGTCTGTCCGCCTGTCTGTCTGTCTGTCTGTTACCTCTTCACGCCCAAACCGTTGAACCGATTTTGCTGAAATGCGGTATGAAGATACTTTGAGTCCCGAGGAAGGACATAGGATACTTTTTGTCCCAGAAAAATGTACGGTTCCCGCGCGATAAACGAATTTTGGCGCAACGGAGTTGCGGGCGTCATCTAGTAGATAATAAACGTCTGTCAAAAATCTTGAAACTTAACTTCAGACTGCTTATTAGGACAAGTTAAAAGATTAGGATTAGAACAGACTTACAACTTACAAGGCTTGCTAAACATTAGACAACGCCTGGACAACGACTCCGTAGTCCAGTGATCTAGAGCGTCGCTCTTGACTCGGAGGTCAAGTTTTGTTTTGTTTGTCAAGTTTTCAAGTCAAGTCATCGGTTCGATTCCCGCGTTGGAAACATAATGTTATTTCCAAGTTTGGTTAGGACAATGCAGGCTGATTACCTGATTGTCTGACAAGTAAGAATATGATCCATGCGTCGGATGGGCATGTAAAAAGTCGGTCCTGCGCCTGATCTCTCGCCAGTCGTGTCGGTCTTCCGTCCCACTGGGTTATGAGAGTAATGGAATAGAGAGTGCTCTTGTGTACTGCGCACACACCTGGGTACTATAAAATTACTCCTACGTACCTGGCCTGGTTTCAAAGAAACCGGCCACCGTCACCGAAACCGGTGTAGGGAGTATTATAAAAAAATTAGAATATGATCGTTTTTTTCACTGTCTCTTTTTAACGTGACGAATACGTTGTCAGTTGATACTGCTGAGCCCCGTATGAGTTTTAATATTTTAAGTGTCTGTGCAGCATCCGATATCCTTGAATAGATCGGAACAGCTGGGCCGGGGAATATTTCCGTTACAACGTTTTTCACTTTGCCCGCGGACGAATAAGTTTTCACGATTGGTTTATTTTATTACAAAACCTGATACGATCGAGTTTTTTAATTTACAATCTTTGAATATAAAAACAAGTAAATGTGAGAGAGAATGAAATAAAGTATTCATTATTTGTATAACTTTTTATAAAAAAAATGTTTAAAGAAAGTAACTATTAGCAAGGCACAAAAAGATCGCTTTGCGAAACTGGAGGGGCAATATTACAGGTGCCTGTGTATAGTTAAATTGCGACTAGATGGTTGGTATAGCTAGTTAGCTATACCAACCATCTAGTCGCAATTTAACGACCCATCTTATTCGTACCAAGTACGAATGCACCAAGTACTGCATGTACAATGTACCATCGAGGAAATTGATTCCTATGCAGTTGAGAGACCAACGTCATTTGGTCGATCATGTCAATTCAATGTTAATTGTGATCTGTCGGCTGGGTTTGACGTATTGCGACCAAACTACGTAGATCCCCCATCTGCATAGGAATCAACTTCTCTGATAGTACATAGTGTATACGCACGGGATACGCTATATCATATATTATTCAATCAATATAAATATTATATCAAAAGCGTATACTCCGTCCCGCGCACTCGTCGCCCCACCAAGGAGACCTAAATAATATCTCCGCACCTTCTTTCCCCTTCTATTTTGGCCGAGCTTTTACAAACTCTTGCACGGCCTATTATTATTATTATAACCGGCATAATATTATAAGCGCGGCGCCCCGCGGCGGTAAGTTTTTTCAACAACTTACAATAATATTATTGCTTTACTTTAATATCAAATCATTGGCTTACGACCCCTAAGCAATGTTGTAGAAAATAAGCTTAAGGTGACGCCGCGTTAAAGTAAAAAACCGTGTTGGATATGTTTTAGATTGCTTGTTTTCTTTGGGAGGCCGACCCGGCGACTCATAGAAAACAAGCAATGGAATATCAAAAAATGGAAAGGGCGTAGCGACAAAATGGTTTTAGTCGCGTAATTTAAAAACCACAAATACATTTTATATAATATATAAGCTATGGACAAATTAAAGTGTATGCTTGAACCAATCTATGTACAAATTTTGGAAGCTTAAATCACTCTCCTCTGTTGGCAAAATAGGAATCCCTTTTTTTACAGAGGTCTTTTTGATTGATTATTCTGTGTTATAAAAGTTGACCAATCGTGTTATGCTTTAATTTCTTAGCGTTAGTCATTGCTGAGAAAAATCGATATCGCTACAGCCAAATTATCAAGGCGTCGCCTTAAATAACGTAGCCTAACTAAACATTATCGTAAGATCAACTTGAAAATGATAATGTTAATGGCAAAATACTGTCATGAATGCCTCTTAAGCGAAATTAAAAGTATTCTACTCATCTTTTAAAATTAATTACAACGAAAATATAAAAAGTATAAACGTATTTTACTGGTCCGGCCGCGTCAGTTGAAGGCTGACTTATTTAAATGAACAAAATTTTAAGGCTGTACATAAATTAAGTCGGAATGAAATTATTTTTTGCGTCGGAACCTTTGAAATTATCTTTTCTTATCCGCCGCTTTGACTCATTTAACTTTGGACGGATCACACTAATTTCTACTTCGTCATCAAGTTGCATGAATAAAGAATACCACTTACTAATAAAAAGTCCGCACTATGCATATTATATTGTTTTATCCTTGCCTTATATGTTATAAAAATTTACATGCTTATTATAAATTATAATATGATTTTTCATCGTACTTAGAGGCATACATAGGTACCATCGAGGACATTGATTCCTATGCAGTTGAGAGACCAACGTCATTTGGACGATCATGTCAATTCAATGTTAATAATTGTGATCTGTCGGCTGGGTTTGACGTAATGCGACCAAACTACGTAGGTCCCCCATCTGCATAGGAATCAACTTCTCTGATAGTACATACAGGTAATAAATAGGATACGTTGTGGCAAAAAGCGGGGTCAAAAGAATGCCCTCTTCGGCTTTTGGACCACTTGGACGTGACGTATGGCACTGTACAATTTTAATGGCGTAAAAGGATCCTGTGGCATTTGGATGACAATAAATACACTGACACTTAAGTCTCAATTTTGTATGCAACTGTCTATACAGTGACACTTTACAAGAAGGCGGCCTCAGTTCCAATCAAAGAGGTTCCAATGGTCGCGCGCCACAAGCTAACGCCACAAAATGTATGCGATTTGACATAAGTCATCGCTTCGCTAGCGTATACTAATGTCAAGTCCGGAGTCCCATACATTCTGTAGCGAGCGTTGGCGTTTACGATGATCGCTTGCCGCTTGTCTAGGGGGGCTGGCCCTTAGTTATAAAATCATAAATAGACTAAAAGAGTCCAAACTGATTTGAAAACGGAATTTACTACAGATTACATTATGATTGCAGAATTCCATGCCTTAGTCAAGATATTATTACAAATTAAGAACATTAATCGTAGCATAATCCAGCTCTGTCAGATCCAGATTGTTTCAGCTTTGTAGCATTAAATACTAAATATCACGATCTAGTCTAAGACCACAGGGAATCCACAAAGGATTTGGAATGGAAATCAAAATGGGTGCGAACCGCAGTGAAGTTGTGCGCGAGCTGACATTTTGTGAATTTGTAATTTAGTTGCCAACTTCGTTATTAACTTTCAGTGTACCTTGTTACCTCTGCTTTAATATTATTACCGATTCGAATACGGTTCACTGGACGTGACTGGGTTCGGGTGACGGACAAACTACAGATCATTCTAACATTAGATAATTTCAAATTATTGATATTCTTCTTTTTTGAAGTGAAAACTTAACCTTTGGCGTAGATTTTTGGGGTAGCTAAAATGTCTAACATAACACGTGATCGAAATTTCGTAAGACTCATGATCGAAAATTCGTAAGACAGAGAGAGAATGGCGCGGTGTAGAATAGAAAGTGATATACTAGGTAGTAGTCTTAAACAGTCACGACAATATCAAAGTAGCTTTAATATAATGTGTGATTCTCCTCAGCTGACTTCTAATCTAATAATCATAATTCTAATCAGTACTCGTTAGTCGATAATTCCAATCAGAATTCGTAAATCATCAACTAACAGTAGTCACAGGTTCGTTCTTGGACCCGTGAATTAATTGGCTCGATGTGATTGATCCCTCACAGCTGCCCCGATTTAATAAAATAATTAATATCAATTATTATCAAATCATTCATAAGGCCAATTTCTTGGAACCGATTTGTATGGACGCTTTCATTTGAGAATGTCATTTATCACTTTTTTTCTTTTTGATTTTTTTTTGTTGCTGCTTGTTATCTATACCTATCTCATATTTTAAACGAGACAATTTTTATACAAAGAATAATTTTGTATGACGTAACACGTCCCTCTGAGTTGTGACTGCGCATGCTCAAATAATTAATGCTTTTAGGAAGTACACTTTCCCGAAGTAAAAAGTAGTAGGACTCGTATGCAGGGTCTAATCTATACCTGCTTATAAAATTTGGTTTAGCAGCGGCTGTAAGCACTTCCACAATCCACAGTAGTATTCCGGTAGTTTTGTTCGAAAAATGATTGTATCGAAAAATTGGGTATTAACTATTAAGGTGGCAACTTCAACCACAGGCCTTTTCCAAGCAGTGGATCAGACTAAAAAGGCTTGACTTATCCTTCGTTTATAAAGCCGTGAATTCATAAAATATGTTACCGGTATATTTTTCCCTGTAAAAGAGTATTATTCGTTATGGATTTGATCGTTATACAAACGCTAATGAACTGGGAGGACTGCCGCTGAATTGATTGATGAGTTTGTACGGTGTTTGTGTACATTTTTCGTTAGATAATAACGCTTTTAGATTAATATTGAGTTCGGTAATTGTCTAAGTGTCTAAATACACTAGGCCGAAGTTACGTGGCGTAAATTACGTCCCCGATGTCAAAACGCATACAAAATACGGACGGAACGCGACGGAATAGTGTGTCGTCGGCAATTTAAAATACATTGCGGGCGTAATCATGCGGAATTTACGCCGGCGTAACTTCAGCCTAGTGTGTTTAGACACTAACAGTTAACACATCTTACCTATTTGACCTACAAAGGCCAGCAACGCACCTGAATGCCCTTTTGGCCCAATGAATTTGCGATTGTCTATGGGCGACGGTAGCTGCTCTCCATCAGAGTGAGTTCGTTCGTGTCGTTTGCTCGTTTGCCCCCTTATTTTATTAAAAAAACCTGTACAGTGTACAATGAGGCTGGATTTATATAATATGCGTACACCGTGAGATGGCAAGCAAAGTAAATGACAGCGCGACCCCGCCGCTATTTGTATAAATCGTTACATACATTTGCTTGAGATCCCGGTGGAGCGGCCAAACCGCGCGTTTGCGCCGATAAATACAAATCCAGCCAGCAGGTTTTCGATATTTTATTAGCTTCTAGGGGCAAAACCGCCCGTATTTTTTTTTATTTTATGAAATAAGGGGGCAAACGAGCAAACGGGTCGCCTGGTGGAAAGCACCTACCGTCGCCCATGGACACTCGCAACATCAGAAGAGCTGCAGGTGCCGGCCTTTTAAGAGGGAATACGCTCTTTTCTTGAAGGTTTGCAGGTCGTATAGGTCCGAAAATACTGCTGGTGACAGTGTGTTCCAGAGTTTTACAGTGCGCGGCAGAAAGTTACGCGAGAAACGCACGGTGGAAGACTGCCACTCATCAAGGTGATGAGGATGGTATATTTTTCGCGTGGGACGATGGCGAAAAGTTGCAGGTAGTATGATTCCGAACAATTCCTCAGAGCACTCCCCGTGATACAACCGATAGAGGATGCAGAGTGAAGCTACATCTCGGCGTAATTCCAAGGGGTCCAAGCTGTTTGAAACACTATGGCAGTCAACAATTCGAGCGGCCCTTCGTTGGATACGATCCAGAGGGAGCAGTTGGTATTTTGGCGCCCCTGCCCAGAGATGAGAACAATATTCCATATGAGGCCGAAAATTTATGTTGTAAACTTAAAAAAACCCTCACTAAACTATTTTAATCTACATCTTCGGTATAGTAAAGATTTATACAAGAGTAAGAGGGCTCCTTATAATATTATATTTGTGCATACTAAGCTCTGCAATCATGGTGGCAATCTTTTTTTACTAATAAATCATAAGCCACCATAGGCCCTTTCTACACTATCTAACAAATCAAAGGCCCTTTTTACATTAGCTGATCACAGATTTCGTTGTTAGTATTCAAGAGCGCACTTTGTAAAACTTCTTAGAAGCACTCACTTAAATCAATTTGTGTCGAAGGTTTCTAGGGTTCTGCAACGATAAGTTTCATCGGGAATTACTAAGGCCGTTTTTCCACCTGCAAGCAAACTCGCGGAAGTCTTGCGTGAGTTTCTTGCAATATTGTTTACATTTCATACTAATTCCTGCAATTTATTGCTGCAATAAATGTCGTGCGAGAAGCTCGCGGATAGCTGCCATACGAAACTAGACCGTATATCTGCGGTGACCCGCAGCGAGATCTGTCGCGAGTCCTCGCAGACATGTTTAGATATGCTGTCGCAACTACTCGCAGGAAGCGCTTGACAAATTGTCGCGACAGCATTTGCTACGGGGTTTTTTACTTGCAAGCTGCTGTCTCTTGTTTTTTATGCTTTAAAAATTACTAATAACCTTCTATCAGAAAATAAATATTTAAGGACTTTAAGGTATGCTCCAAATACAGCAATTGCCAGGTCGCTCAACCTTAAAGCCTTTGCAGCTAGGCAGCTTTGTCGGCTATCATTTGAAAAGGCCGGACACCTTGCAATTGAGAGCTTTGCACCTCAACTCACAGCATATTAATAGGCTCTGCAACGAGAATATTCAATGTCAGTATGATAATAATTCGAAAATTCTTCCAACAAGCCTTTATGGCCGCGCTACACCGGAATGGCAGCGGCGAGGCGAGCACTTTCAGTGTCATATTATGATTTTAAACTTTATCTTCATTATTGTAATACATAGTATGAGTCATATTAGTATCGCTTGAGAAATCGCCGCCGCCAGCGGCCGCTAGCGTCCACGAGCGGCCACAAGCGGCCAGGGGCGGCCGTAGACTTTTCAAGCAATACTATGTATTACAATAATGAAGATAAAGTTTAAAATCATATGACACTGAAAGTGCTCGCCTCGCCGCTGTCATTCCGGTGTAGCGCGGCCTTTATCCCGACGTTCGCAAGCTGTATACGGAATCCGTCGTGCGCGTGTCCGACTCGAACTTTATTTTTTCAATCTGCATTCACCGGAGCAAACTCGGACCATTTGGATATCTCGCCTTAACAAACTACTCAGAAGCAGACGAGTGTTTTAGTCTGAGTACCCTCGCCAGCGCGAAACAAAACTATCAGTGATGCATTAGCATTATCCCTCGATAGTTGGATCAACCCAGAGACTTAAAGAAATTGACGGAGCGTGCCCTGGTGAGACTGCACTAGATGTAGGTAGCTACACTATACCGAGCGACATAATACATCAGGGGCACATAATATTCTTTGAATAAGGCTGGCCGCATGCACACGGTTTCCAGAATCGATTTCTTAATTTGGAATTACGATTTGGGATTCCGTGAGCCTACCGCAAACGTTCGTTTTTTTTACGCGTGAACGCGCCAGCTTACACTTGAAACGTACGTGCGGAATTCATTCCGTTTGGAAAAAAAAACCGAACATGTGGATAACGTGTGTATGGGGCCAGCCTAAAAATCTATAACCTACAGTATGAGCATAAGCTAAGCTGCACCTCGCAGCCGCGTAACGTAACACAAGCGTCGAGCGAACTGCCAATAGCTGTAGTCTTTCAAGCCTCATATCCGCTCAACGTACAGTATCTCTTCTTCGCACTTTATTACTATTATAACTTACTCTTTTTCTAGCGATTCAATTAGTCAACTTTAATAAGAGTCTCTGTGATCAGTCCATATCTCTAAGTCTATGGATCAACCTTACTCCAATAATTGCATTATCTGTCTGCTCATTTGTTTTAATTTGAAAGAACATCAACATCAAGATGCACAGACATGTTATAATATTTTTATTATTAATAATATTTTTTGACGTGACAACGTCTTATAATTCGATATGGGCTGCGCGCACGAAAAAACATGACGCAATATGCGGCGTTACCTCGCTCTGAGGCGTTCCATTTGAGTTGTTTAGCAGAAATGTACAGTCGGGGAAAATTGTGCTAAGCAGAAATGTACAGTCGGGGAAATGAGTTATTTAGCAGAAATGTACAGTCGGGGTAATGAGTTGTTTAGCAGAAATGTACAGTCGGGGAAAATTGTGCTAAGCAGAAATGTACAGTCGGGGAAAATTGTGCTAAGCAGAAATGTACAGTCGGGGAAATGAGTTGCTTAGCAGAAATGTACAGTCGGGGAAAATTGTGCTAAGCAAAAATGTACAGTCGGGGAAATGAGTTGTTTAGCAGAAATGTACAGTCGGGGAAATGAGTTGTTTAGCAGAAATGTACAGTCGGGGAAATGAGTTGCTTAGCAGAAATGTACAGTCGGGGAAAATTGTGCTAAGCAGAAAAAAGACTTTACAGACAACCGTCTTGACGTGATAACGTCTTATAATCCGATATGGGGTGCGCGCCCGAAAAACATGACAGTTCATGCGGCGTTACCTCGCTGAGAGCTCTGAGGCGTTCCATTTACACTCTCAAGTCTCTCAACAACCGTAAGGCCCACCTGGGCCGCGTACTTTGTTTCGATTATATTACGTATTTCGATGACTTAGAGAATACTTTTTTATGAAGAAGTTTGGTTAGTTATGACCTTTGATACATTGACCACACTCTGAATGAAAAAAAATAAACAATCTGTGAGCTATTAGTATTATTTCGGCTATTCAAAATTGTGCTCTATTTCCTACGTGTCAAGGTATGACTTAATATATGAAGAATAAAGTATTCGTTTATTTCTTCTGAACAAGTCACTAATTATAGTTTCGAAAGTTTATAATTGAGTAACTAATGTCACATCGGACTAAATACTATATTATGATGACTTGATAGATAGAAAATTTAACATATATTATAATGTAGTTCACACAAACATAAAATATGGATTAAATGTAAGGATATTACATTAATTTTACAAAGAGGGTAGGCCGGGCGCCATTTTTTTTTGCACATTGACCTGCCAACTTTTTTGCATCTGGGGGCACGGTAGTTTTTTAGCAAAGGCACGACCGTACCATACTTTTCTCGAAGCGGTTCGCAGCTATTTCACACCCCCTTTATCTTCGATGTTAAAAAGTTAGGGATTCAGAATTTCGGTCACTAGGAGCAAGTATTAAAACTAGCTTAACCTCCAAATTATATGAAATTTCGATAAATAGTTTAATAGTTACGAATGGTCAAAGTTACTACATTTTGTCACTCACTGACATATAGATCATCAAAATTCTAAGGTACTTCTAGCAGACTCAGAACCTTGAAATTTGGTACCCGGATAGGTCATTATTTACAATGAAAGGAAAAATTATGAAACCGGCCAAGTGCGAGTCGGACTGGCGTACATAGGGTTCCGTACCGTAAATTTGTATGGGAGCCCCCCTTAAGTAATAAGTATATTTAATTTTTATTATTAATTGTTGAAGTTAATATACAGCTGAGTATTTTCAGAAATTTTCAAAAACCTTACTATTACCATTATGGATATAGAGCAAAATTGGGGAAAAAATCGTGTTTGTTGTATGAGGCCCCCTATTAATAATTTATTTTATTTGAATTGGACTATTAGCTTTTATAACGACACCAGAAATACATAATTTGTGAAAATTGCAACTACCTAGCTATGGCGGTTCTCGAGATCCAGCCTGGTGACATAAGGATGGACGACGGACAGACAGCGAAGACTTATTATTTTTTGATAATAGGGTCCCGTTTTCATCCTTTGGGCAGGGAAACCGAAAAACTGAAAAATAATATTCATAATAATAATATAATATAGTAGTTTATCAAATAAAAGAAAACATTTTTATGTTTGTAACTTTGCAAGAACAGTATGAGTTTCGACTGCATATTTGTTATAATGAAATGGTATTGATTAAATAAAAAATAGTATTAACAACCTTAACAATGAAACAATAATTAAAATCGATTAAAATATAAATGCAATCAGTACTGCGATATACACTCCTTACTCGCTCGATATATACTCGTAATATGGGAGTTTTAAGTTATCACATGAAATAAGGTGTGCTCCTTTCCTGCGAGGAACGTTGACGCTTACATCAGTGCTGCTATGTATTCAACGCTATGCTAAAAATGACCACCTTCAAGTATTAAAGCTTAAAAGTCAATTAAAGTATATGATTTTTTAAAGTTTTCGCGAGTATAACTCATGATATTATAAGTTTAAACACTTACGGATTTTGTCGCGGAGCACTTTTATTAATCCCGACGTTTCAGCTGCTTTACAGCGGCCGTGGTCACGGGTGGACTGAGGTGACAGGTGTCCAATTTCTTGAAGTTCTTTAACTACCCGAAGACCACCCGTGACCACGGCCGCTGTAAAGCAGCCGAAACGTCGGGATTAATAAAAGTGCTCCGCGACAAAATCCGTAAGTGTTTAAACTTATAATATCAAAATATATGAATATTAATAATCGACTCAGAACTAACGAAGCCTCAAAAAATAATATAAAGAAGATAGAGAATGAGAACCAAGCTAAGTACAGAAAAGTTATAACGTGACCTGAAAAGAAAAGAAACAAAAACCTTAAAAAAAGAAATGAAATCCCACCAAAACATGAAATGTAAAAGGAGCCAAGCAAAATATTGCATAGCTGTAATACTTCTGTAGTAAAAAGATTTCAGATCACATTCAAACCAAGCCTTCAACTTATTTTGTAATTCAAATCAACATTTAGTAAATTTATCAATAGATTTCTTTATTTTAAAATTATTATAGTGGCTTGGCAATGATCACAAGAGAAACAAATTTAATATAAAACTGCATATTTGAAGGAGTTCATACTTACACAGACGGCAAGCATAAAGTGTTTTAGCATGTAACGACGTATGTGGCCGATGGTACCCAATATATTAACATATTATTTCTCTAATGCTCATTGCCAAGCCAGCATAATAATTATAAAATAAAGAAATATATTGTTGATTTAAATTACAAAATAAGTTGAAGGCTTGGCTTGAATGTGATCTGAAAACTTTTTACGACATAAGTATTACAGCTATGCAATATTTTGCTTGGCTCCTTTTACATTTCATGTTTTGGTGGGATAGATTTTTCCCGGAACTGAGGGGTTAAGGCTATGACGTTGTCACGTTCAACTATCGTCAGTAAACCGACTTTACAGACAACCGATTTTTTTAGTTTCTTAAGAGTTTGAATGAAACATAATAATATAATTTCTTGTAACTTGTCGATAAGCCGAAAATAAAATTCAATTTTGAACGCTATATTTTAAGAGTAGGTACTGCGCAATCGCGTCTCGTTATAAACTGACCCTAAATCACAGAATACATATTAGGGAAAGGAAAATATTCAAGATGACAACGTGTTTACTATTTTCCTTTCCTCACGCCGTCCGTAAACGGTAACTATTTATTATATTTATAGCGCGGGCTAAGTGATGAAATTATGTACATTGTACAATCAACGACACATGTCAAATAAATTTTTTTTTAATAATATCTATGGACGCTTCACACCACGTCAGTCTGGCCCCGTGGTAAGTACCTGAAGGACTTGTGTTACGGGTACCAGGCAACGAAAATATATTTAATACTATACATATATTTAAGATTTTTATTATATTATGATACACATATTTAATACACACCTATGACCCAGGATCTTTGAAAACTTTTTGTTCCGTCGGCGGGATTCGAACCCGCGACCCCCGGCTTGAGCTACCGACAGTCCATCCCATTGAGCCACAGAGGTCGTCAAATAATAGTCAGCCAAGTGCGAGTCGGACTCGTGCACGAAGGGTTCCGTACCGTTATAGAGCAAAAATAGGCCAAAAATTGTGTTTTTTGTATGGAAGCCCCCCTTAAATTTTTATTTTATTGAAATATTATTACTAATTATTAAAGAACACATATAATTAAGGCCTTTGTGAAAATTTCAAGTACCTACCTGTTGTCATCATTGATACCGAGCAAAAAATGTTTGAAAAATAACGTTTGTTGTATGGGAGCCCTCCTTAAATATTTAATTTATTTTGTTTTTAGTATTTGCTGTTATAGCGGCAACAGAAATACATAATCTGTGAAAATTTCAACTCTCTAGCTATTACCGTTCTTGGGTTACAGCCTGGAGACAGACGGACAGACAGAGGATAGGGTCCCGTTTTTAGGGTTCCGTACCCAAATGGTAAAAACGGGACCCTTTTACTGAGACTTCGATGTCTGTCCGTCTGTCTGTCCGTCTGTCTGTCCGTCTGTCTGTCCGTCTGTCTGTCCGTCTGTCTGTCTGTCTCCAGGCTGTAACTCAAGAACGGTAATAGCTAGAGAGTTGAAATTTTCACATATTGTGTATATCTGTTGCCGCTATAACAACAAATACTAAAAAAAATAATATTTAAGGGGGGCTCCCATACAACAAACGTGATTTTTTTGGCCTTTTTGGCTCTATATCAATAATGGCAATAGGTAGGTACTTGAATTTTTCTCAAGGTCCTTAGTTTTATGTGCACTTTAATATTTAATAATAATATTAAAATAAAATAAAAGATTAAGGGGCGCTCCCATACAAAAACACAAAATTTTTGGGCTAATTTTGCTCTATAATGGTACGGAACCCTTAGTGCGCGAGTCCAACTCGCACTTGGCCGATTATTACCCTTTGGGTACGGAACCCTAAAAAACACAAACGATTACTTTTTGATCAAGCAAGATCGCTTTGGTTTTTTTTCCAGTGTTATCCGAATTCCAATAGCCGTGACATGAAAATAAAATAACTAACATCCAATCATGAGGGTCCCGACTTCCGAAACATTAATCATGACACCCTAATGATATTGAACGTCATTTTTCTAGCGCAAACAAAACAAGTAATACTGCACTTTGTTTTGGTCTCAATCAGTATTTTAATAGGACTGATCCTTCTCATATTATTTACAAATTGCACACAACTCTACTCAACACATCAAACAACTACACAAGGCTCAGCGCTAGACATAAGTAATAATATTTATTCTAACGTACTAATTTGATTTCTAACAATGAAAATGTGTTTTTTACACAATAAGGGGGCAAACGAGCAAACGGGTCACCTGATGGAAAGCAACTTCCGTCGCCCATGGACACTCGCAGCATCAGAAGAGCTGCAGGTGCGTTGCCGGCCTTTTAAGGGGTAATAGGGGAGGGTAGGGAAGGAAATAGGGAAGGGTAGGGAATGGAAAAGGGAGGATTGGGCCTCCGGTAAACTCACTCACTCGGCGAAACACACCGCAAGCGCTGTTTCACGCCGGTTTTCTGTGAGGACGTGGTATTTCTCCGGTCGAGCCAGCCCATTCGTGCCGAAGCGTGGATCTCCCACGTCACGTCGTGTCTCATTAAGTAGGTCATAAGTGAATAATGGAATACCGAATTTGTAAATCGCAGCATCACGTTTTGTTTGGCCTCTTACTAGTGTGATACTATAATATTAATGAAACTTAATATTTATCGAGCGGTTTTGCGACCGACTGTACGTTATATACCCCTCCCTATGCGCTCGCCAGGCATCTGCCTCACATACTTGCGCCTCTTAATAAGTTAATTGCATATTAGCCCGCCTACTATGGAATATGGATATAACGATAGGACACGATGGCCTATAGAATAATATTCTGTAACGGTATAGGTTATGTAAATGTAACTGCAGGTAGCATGACAGCATAAGGGCTTACATTTACTATTACGTGTAAGTTAGCCTTAAATATAGTTTATAGTCAAAATAGAGAAGGAATTAATGGTGGTCATTGACCTCACAGCCTAGGAGCGACGTGCAAAATGCTTGCATCGTTTTCTGCTATTTGTTTTTGAATATCATTAAGTTACAAAGACAAAGACTAGGTAGTAGGTACTGCCTATTGTAAATTCATTTGAATATTTCTTGCCAATATTTATATTTTTAAACTTTTATGAACAATTTTAGGTAATTTACTAAAGGCATTAATAAAATTAGTTTTCGTATTTGCTTGCTCACCTTTTTTGGGGTTCCGTACCCAAAGGGTAAAAACGTGACTCTATTACTAAGACTTCTTTGTCTGTCCGTCTGTCTGTCTACAGGTTGTATCTAAAAAACCGCTATAGCAAGACTTCTGAAATTCCAGGAAACTGAACATAGTGAAAAGACGGCTTATATACAGCATCTATCCATACTAATATTATAGTGTGTAAGTCTGTCTGTCTGTCTGTCTGTTACCTCTTCACGCCCAAGCCGCTGAACCGATTTTGCTGAAATTTGGCATGGAGATACTTTGAGTCCCGGGAAAGGACATAGGATACTTTTTATCCCGGAAAAATGTACGGTTCCGTCGCGATAAACGAGTTTTGGGGCAACGAAGTTGCGGGCGTCATCTAGTTAATACATAAAGACCGAGTTAATTAGACGGCAAAATAAATATAATCTGTTTATATTTTGTGGCTTCCTAGAGACTTCAGCCCCTTATCACGCGTCGGCGAGACCCTCGTCAGAGTACACACGCGGGCACAATAGAAAACGCAGAGTATATGCGCATTTCACGCGAAATGTAATAAAGGGTTTTTTGATCAAGTGTTTTTTGGGTGTAGCGTTTTTTGTTCAGTTTTTTAACCTATTATACAGAACTAGGTCTTGCCCGCGACTTCGTCCGCGTTAACATAGTATAATAAGTAATAACAAAGATGGATAGTTTTCCCCTTTTTGTGGTTCCTTATACAAAGGGTAAAAACGGGATCCTATTTAAACAAACGTCAAACGCAAACGTCAATAAACTTTAATGTTTCTAATTCAAGAAATAACGGACTTTCATTGAAACTTTCTACCCCAATTTCACCCCCTTGGGGGTAGAATTTCCAAAAACGTTTAAATACCTATCCAATCATTTTTAATCAGCAGTCCAAAAATATACTTTCATGTTTCTTACTTAAGAAATGACGGACTTTCATTTAAACTTTCAACCCCTATTTCACCCTCTTGGGGGTAGAATTTCCAAAAACACTTAACCACGTATCCAATCATTTTTAATCAGTAGCCCAAACATAAAATTTCATGTTTCTAACTCAAGAAATAACGGACTGTCATTAAAACTTTTAACCCCCAATTTCACCCCATTGGGGGTAGAATTTCCAAAAACACTTAAATAGGTATCCATTCATTTACAAACAGTAACCCAAAAATAAAGTTTCATGTTTCTAACTCAAGAAATGACGGACTTTCATTCAAACTTTCAACCCGTATTTCACCCCCTTCGGGGTAAAATTTTCAAAATTCCTTCCTTAGTGGGTATCTACTTAATAAAACAACCCTACTCACCAAATTTCGTGGCTGTAACTTTAACAGTTTTTGCGCAGCGATGATGAATCAGTCAGTCAGTCAGTTGCTGTCAGTCAGGACATGTAATTTTAAAAGTATAGATGTAACAAAGCAAACTGATAATATTTTTGCGTTTGTATAATTTCCCTGTATAGTGTATAGAGTTCACTATGAAAGTAGCAGCGCTGAGAGAGTAATTTTTTTTTCAACTTTCGTATGGGAAAACTCGACATGACGCTAGGGCGCTAGCCGATACAATCACCAAAAAAATTGCTCTTTCAGCGCTGCTACTTTCACAGTGATCTCTACATATACAGGGGACTCGACATACACATCCTAAAGTATTATAACTTAGTTTTGTTACACCCTGTTTAGCAGATTATAATTATTATAAAAGACAACTCTACAACTCTACAAGGCGCAGGTTCGGCCTCATATGGAATATTGTTCTCATCTCTGGGCAGGGGCGCCAAAATACCAACTGCTCCCTCTGGATCGTATCCAACGAAGGGCCGCTCGAATTGTTGACTGCCATAGTGTTTCAAACAGCTTGGACCCCTTGGAATTACGCCGAGATGTAGCTTCACTCTGCATCCTCTATCGGTTGTATCACGGGGAGTGCTCTGAGGAATTGTTCGGAATCATACCACCTGCAACTTTTCGCCATCGTCCCACGCGAAAAACATACCATCCTCATCACCTTGATGAGTGGCAGTCTTCCACAGTGCGTTTTTCGCGTAACTTTCTGCCGCGCACTGTAAAACTCTGGAATGAACTGTCACCAGCAGTATTTCCGGACCTATACGACCTGCATACCTTCAAGAAAAGAGCGTATTCCCTCTTAAAAGGCCGGCAACGCACCTGCAGCTCTTCTGATGTTGCGAGTGTCCATGGGCGACCGTAGTTGCTTACCATCAGGTGACCCGTTTGCTCGTTTGCCCCCTTATTTAATGAAAAAAAAAACAACCGGAATATATATTCGATGCTAACAGACAAAGAAATAATTTAAAAAACTTTTCCTTTTTTGTAATTATAGTATAGATTTGCCTTCGGAGTGTGTTTCTATAATGTACTGTGTACGCATAAACTCAAATTGCAACGCGTTTGAACGAAAATATTCTCCTGCTATTGCGGTATTAATGAAAGGATAAAAATCTGATCAAACCTGCTTCCAGACAATGGACGCCATTGTCTGAAGGTAAAATATTACATCGAACAAAAACAAAACTGAAATACAATGACTGTTTTATCTAAGTCGATCCTCCCCTCTATTATTCTCGACGATAAATTTTTAAGGAAACTTGTTGCCCGTACAGGGTGTTAACAATTCAGCCACTCGAAATATTCAATGTTTATACGGATCGGAATTTATTTGAATTGGCCGGTTTACCCGCTCCGCGTGCAGAATTTTAGCATTCTAAACAATGTACCCAAACAATATTTGAATGTTTGGAGCAGGCACATATAGGAGATAAATAATTATTGTTTTGGGAGAAAACAGTAGCTTCAAGCTTGTTACTACTTAATAAATCCAGCACACTGTTGCTCGGAATGATACCTTTTATCAATGAGTTTCTAAAATACTAGAGTAGCAACGTCTTACTTGAAACGATTCTCAGAAATGCGTAACCACTTGATAGTTCAAAAGGCAATGTTAATTCATAATGTTATTATGTCATTATGTAAGTCAGATATGTCATATGCCTGCAGGATCTTCGAAGTGGCAACGCGTTGCTGCTGTAAACTGCCAATCTAGTTACGTTAGTAACATAGAATATCATTGCCTTTTATACTCATAAGTCATAACATACAGGGTATAACAAAATAAAGTGATAGTACTTCAGGGCGTGTATTTATCCCTTATATTAAAGAGTTTACTGTGAAAGTGGCAGAAGAGTTTTAATATAGTTTTCAAAGCTAAAAAAGTCTTGCAAGCCGTAACAAAATATTATGTTATAATTAAGACATAATATTATCTAATATAAGCCTAATTATGATCCTATTATTGGTACGTTTCATAGTCTTTAAGATCGAGACTCGAGTTTGTCAAGCGATTTTAAAAAATCTGTACTATTATTCCCAACTAGCAAATTAGTCCTTTAACAAAAAACCTAAATGACATTTAGTCGTATAGAAAACGTATAGTTGTAATTAAAGTTTCCAACATCGTATAACAATATATTAAACGAACAATATGTCGTATAAAAGTTTAGTCATTTAATTTAGTCCTGTAATCGTTAACACGACCAAATTATATGACTATCCTATAAATATCGCAGTTGTGACCTTTAAAATACATATTTGATGTTGTATAAGATGAATTTATATAACAATCATAATCTGGTTGTAATGCCGACCATAACACTACCCTTTATCAGTAATAAGATTTCTACATGGTTATCATGTAAAGTCCATATATTTAACTGTTATAAAATACATCTATAAATAAACGTTTATTACATGATTTTCGACTCTCTTTATACGACTATTATAAAATGTTTATAAACCTAATATTCCTATTTTGAGAACTTAAATAACTAACTTTAGTTATGATTTTCAAATACTTTTAAAACTTACTGTTATAAAACATTTTAGTTATTTAATGATATTTCATGTTTTTCTTTTACGACTTCGGCCAAGAAATAATCGACCAAGTGCGATTCGGACTCGCTAACGAATGGTTCTATACCGTTATAGAGCAAATAAGTTGGCCAAAAATTGTTTTTCTTATGGGAGCACCCTTAAATATTAATTTTATTTTAATTTTATTATTAATCCTTCGATCACGGATTCTTGGAAATGCTATTGTATTCTATTGTTGTCGCGATCACCGGTGCTTTTATGGGGCTTGAAGGATTAAAGAACAAAATATATATACTTAATTGAAGATTTTGTGAATATTTCATGTACCTACTTTTTACGATCTATTACTAATATTATAAAGCTGAAGAGTTAGTTAGTTTGTTTGCTTGAACGCACTAATCTCAGGAACTACTGATCGATTTTTTTCAACATCAGAAATTATCACCATATTGAGAATGCGATAAAATGCATGGGTTTCCACTTTGTTACGGTACCCCAAAAATGGCGGATGATAAAATAAATAAATGGTAAGATATGCGACTAATAGTCATGAGACATCATATAAAAGTCATCATAATTACCTAAAATCGTGTAATGGTAAAAGTACAGGTAATCTTAAATTAAATTAAATTCATAAATATTATTTTGCAATTATTCGAAGGGGGCGTTAAATATTTGTTAAAAAACGTATGTACAATCGTCGAGAAATTTAATTTCCCTTAGAAAAGCAGATATTGTTACCGACTAACACCAAATACATTATAGTAAATAGCATTAATTCAATAATAAATATGGCAGACAAACTTTTACCAACATAATGGCTTCTTTTTCTTTTATCTTACTTCAACAGAACTGTTAAATAATTAGTATCCGCAAAAAAGGTAATGCTGATGACTACTTCCCAATGTTTATACAACGTCTACTGGATCACAATACGACAAAACCGTTATAAAATTAATCACTTTACGACTGCAATACGAATATTTAGCCACTAAAACGACCATGACACGATCGTTATACAAATAAAAGTTATATATTTTGCGCCTATTTCGCGTCATATAAAGGTTAATACGAATGCTACATAACCAAAAAGGACTGACCTCAAGTTATAACCAAAACGTTGTCTCGAAAATTATGTGACCAAATTTTGCTAGTTGGGTTATAAACCTGAAGAGTTTGTTTGTTTGTTCGCTCGAACACGCTAATCTCAGGAATTACTGGTCCAATTTTAAAAAATTATTTCAGTATTAGACAGCTCATTTATCGAGGAAGGCCTACTTTATTATTCGTAGCATATTATAATAATAATTGTCACTAATTGTTTATCTACTAAGAGTATTTTGTAACGTACAAGAAAAGTACAAAACATTCGACAAAGTATAACATTTATACGCGAAACCTTTTAAATAATATATTATTTAATTGATACAATTCGTGATCACGCTGTATAAGACGTTGCGTAACGTCACCTGCCGCCAGTTTGAGAGTTCATTAATTCGGCAGTTTATTCCCCAGTTAGAAGTGCGAATAGCAACACCGTGTTGGGAAAATGGCGGGAATGCAGAACTATATTTGAGCATCAATATTTGCTAGTGCAGTTGCAAATGTTTGGTAACAACGGTGCATGAAATTACGAAAATACTATAAGATATGTAATCAGTTTTATTTACTTGAAAATTACGTCTATAGTGGTCCACTCCGGCTCTGCCCGTAGTACATACATAGCCTATAGCACTCAGGGACATCTTAGCTATACATTGGTGAGAGAATTTTTGAAATCAGTCCAGTAGGTATAGTGCCTGAGATTTTTTTTAATGGACCCCTTATATGGGGTCTCTTGTTCCCCCTTCCAAAGGGAAGGAACAATTTTTTTCATTCTTAATTATATCATGTAATGATTTTTTATACTTAGCCCCCTAAGTAACGTCCACAAATTTTCTTGAATTTTTTGACCCCCTCTCCCCCCCTGGTGAGATTTCGTGAGATTTTATTCAACCCCCCCTCCCCCCCATGAATCACACGTGAGATTTTTCAAAATGTGGGTTTCTTACGTAAACGTTTGGTTTGACAGTCAGTTGATTTTCTTTCGAACGAATTTGTGAATGATCTTAATCGTATAACGATTACGCTTACGATTAAATCTTATGCATACGTACAATCTGGATGAAATGGACCAAAATAGTATTATTTTGTTAAGAAAAAAAATTACGTGAGATATGCCGAGACCCCCCTCTCCCCAACGTGAGATTAGATGAGATTTGACTCGACCCCCTCCCCCCCCCCTAAACACCTCACGTAATTTGTGGACGCCCCCTTATTTACAATGACAATTATTTTTTAACAGTTCTATTAGAATTAAAAAGCTACGCCCGAAGTGCCTGAGATTATCGCGTTCAAACAAACAAACTCTGCAGCTTTGTAATATGTATTAAAAGTATCTTAGCTGTCATAAGTTTTTGAGTAGGTACATCCTGTTAGGAGTTAAAATGTATAAAATCTTGAGGAGATCAAACATCATATTCTCTATCTATCTCTTTATAATATATACTATATAGAGATAGATAGCAAATAATCGGCCAAGTGCGAGTCGGACTTGCGCACGAAGGGTTCCGTACCGTTATAGAGCAAAAATAAGCCGAAAATTGTGTTTTTTGTACGGGAGCACCCCTTAAATTTTTATTTTATTTAAATATTATTAATAATTATTAAAGTACACACATAATTAAGGCTTTTGTGAAAATTTCAAGTGCCTACTTGTTGTCATCATTGATACCGAGCAAAAAATGTTTGAAAAATCAAGTTTGTTGTATGGGAGCCCCCCTTAAATATTTAATTTATTTTGTTTTTAGTATTTGTTGTTATAGCAGGCCTGTCCCACTCGCGCGTTTAGGTATCGAACTGTAAGTACCCCTCTAGAGGGGCAGATCACTAGGGACTCACAAGCGAGCGGTGACGCACGCGCAAGATTTTTTCGTCGCATTAGTACGCATATATCTACGTACTGATTTAACCGCTGTGACAGAATCGTTATTAATCTGATAAATATGAACAATTGAAAAAAGGTCAAAGAAATATTTCAATAAAGTAATTTAAGCCTTTAAAATACAAAAAAAAGATAAAAAAATACACAAACATAGCAAATAAACCAGTTGGTTACAAACAAACTGCATACTACACAGAAATAAACACAAGTTACTATGTTTAAGTTGTAAATAATTCCTGACCAGCTCCTACACTATAATCGAATATAAAACTATTATAAAATATACGTTGGGTTTGTATAAAAAAGTTTGCTATTAGTAGCTATAGTAATTAAAAGAAGATAATTTTATTTTCTAAAATCTTGATTTCGTCAGAAACCTCTTACGCGATAGAAAGAGAACGCACATGTAGACAAATATAATTGGAGGCACCTAGCACTGCGCGGTAGGAATTTGAACTTTATAGTATCGTAGCATGAGTTGTTATTTCTTTAAACAGGTTTCACGAGTGGGATTTCTGTTGGTACTACTAATATATTATATTCTTTGGTTATAGCAGCAACAGAAATACATAATCTGTGAAAATTTCAACTCTCTAGATATTACCGTTCTTGAGTTACAGCCTGGAGACAGACGGACAAACGGACAGACGGACAGGCGGACAGACGGACAGACGGATAGACGGACAGACGGACAGACACCGAAGTCTCAGTAATAGGGTCCCGTTTTTACCCTTTGGGTACGGAACCCTAAAAATGGCGGCTTATACATTGTCTTTCTACGGTCGATATAAAATTCTCTGGTTGCGGCGCAGTGTTTGTTTCCAAATTTCTCCGAAAGTAATAAATAAATTATTGCTATTATAATTTTGTGTGTTTATCCCGTAGGTCTGAGAATCAGTCCACATGTATACCTACCTAGTATATTTCGTACCCGAAATAACATAATATGGTAAAACAACATTTGCTAGGTCAGCTAGTATAAAAGTCAATAAATAAATATAAGGAGCATGGTCAAAATGCTCATTGACGGCTTAACATTGGATTATGTGATCAATATGTGCCAAAATCGGATCAAAATATAATATCGTATATTCGGGGCCTTAGCGATAAAAGATTACCACAGCATACATCCCCAATCCCCACCCCATCCGGTACGAGCAAAGAAAACATAAAACAGCCAAGCCTCTTGGAATATTGAAACACCCATTGCGAGAAACGTTTTCCAATCGTTCCACTCCGAAACGCTTGACAAAATGAGAATTTAACTGGGAAATATTGGAAACCTCGGCGTGCGTGTGACGGCAAATGTATAAAAGTGTTTTTCAACCTGTGGATCGCGACCCGGGGTTATTTAAAGTAAAAAATATTATATTAATATGTTAATTAGGAGAATTATAACAAAAAGGATATTATGCTGTTTTATCAAGTACTAGCGGTCGCCCGCGGCTCCGTCCGTGTGGATGTCGGTTACCGCTGCAAAAAGCCTACCCAGGAAAGACACGGTCAGCAAAATGATTCCAGAAACATCGACGACGCAGTCGTTTTCCGCAGGCTGCACAGATTGTTTGACGTTAAGTTATTATCAGGTAACAAAATATTATACTGATGGTCGGGAGCCCCGACTCGTGATAGGGCAATGTAAAGTTGCCCATGCGTAAAACATTATTTTTGTAAATATATTCCTACTAATTTGAATGTTTGGCTCTGGGATTTATTTATCGTTAGTGCAAAAGAATTTTTTACAGGAAATTGGAGCCTTTTGAAGGGTACTTATAGGCAAATCAGTCGGGATCATTGGTATTCATGGTATATGAGCTAATTCACCAGCTGCAGGGCCGGCCATAATCTTCGCTACTGCGCACCCCCGCCTTGGTAGCGCCCACTTCGAAACGGGCGTAAATCGCAATTTTTAATTTCGCCATAACTTCTAAACCAAACGTCCAATTTTAATCATTCAAAGACCAAATATTATCTACACAAACTGTACTTAGTGATGAAATAATTTATTTTGATAAGGATTATCAGCATGAGTAAAATAAATGCGTTTAAATGTAGTCCAAAAAAATCAAGACTTTTAAATAAAAAAATGGTTGTTGTGCCTCACTTGACATAGATAGGTATAGTGGGTCGCGGACATTTTTGTAGATATTTATAAGATCTACATTTACTTAGAACATTGTATGGTTCTATCTTTTATAGTTTAGGCAGCGTAAGCAAAATAAGTAACTTTTCTGGTTGATTTTTTTCACCTTGTGTCAGAAAAACCCAAATATCTTACGGAACCCTATATTTTCCAAAGTAAAAAATAGCCTATGATACTCGAAAATAATGTAGCTTTCGAATGGTGAAAGAATTTTTAAAATCGGTCCAGTAGTTTTTGAGCCTATTCTTTACAATTAAACAAACAAACAAAGTTCATAATATTAGTATAGAAGTTTATAAACATACATGATAAAACCACAAAGGGTGGGGTATATTTTTTCATACCAAGGGGGTCACAAAAAAGGTTGAAAAATCCTGTTGTATACCTACAAGGATGTTGGTTCGTGGATTATTATTAACAGTTTGCAACATAAAAAACGATAGCTAATAAATACTTTAGAGGTGTGAGTTCTCTGAAACTAGAAAGCAGCATCGCTGAAGAGTGAAGTTAATTTTGAGTTCCATGTTTCTGTGATTATGCCGAAACAATATTTGGCAATACAAAATTAAAAAATAAAAGTTGCTTTCACAATAAACTCTATATTGTAATAAGGCACACATACACAAGTAGTTTTTTTTTTGTTACACGTACTTGTGAAATATTGCGTAGTGAATAAAGTTCAATTTAGAATGCAAATATAGTAGTAACAGCTAACACCTTTTCATTTCGGTGTGAAATTGCTCTGCTAAACTTCTTGCTTGATTAATTAGCTAATTCCAAATTCAAAAACTTCATTTTTGGCGCGAACACCGAGCGCTGACGATTCAAATTGAGAATTCCATAAATTTTGATAAGGATAACGCTTATCTTCTGACACTTATTATCTCGAGACGCAGAATCGAAGCGATAGAGTATCACAATCACAATGGTGGCTGAGCGTTGCCATGGCGACCGGCGGGGCTGGGATCGACCGGGCAAGGTCGAGCTGCCTGTTATTAAATTCATTTGACAGAGATAAAACAAATGGCCGAATTAGGCGAATTTCTTTTTGATTAGGTCGTGATTTGGGCAAGGGTCGTAGGTTAATCCTGGCAAGATTTTTTGTTCCCGATCTGTGTAGAAACATGTTTTTTTTTTTTTGGAAAGTGGGCAAAGATATTATAAGTGAAGGTCAAAGAATTTAAAACGAGGAGTAAAAATGCGATATTACTTTTCATATTGTGCAATGTAACCACGAGTGACGAGCGTCAAGTGTCAACTTTGTAATTTAAAATAGATAATAATAAGTGAATCTTCTTTTGTTATTAAGTAAAGTTTAGTTACGAGGTTATAAAATAAGCCAATATATTTTATGACTGCATTACAACCACAGATTACAACGGATATTTTTCAGAAAAAAAAAATCCTTAAAATGTCCTATTTTCCCCAAACAACCGCAAAGTAGGGTCTTTCAGCCACGCTTTTTGTACTAGGTACATATTATCTACCATATTATATCTGTGTGTTAGATAAAAAAAATATTAAAATACGGCTACGTCATTTGGCACTGCTATATTTTACCAGGTTCTGACTATATTACTAAAGCCTGGCTACCGAACACGTTGAAAATAGAGCATTGACCTGTTTCACCCGCGTGTCCTTTTCTTTCACTCCCTCGCATCTCGTTTCCACAGACGTACGCTAGTAATTAAATAAATAAATAAATAAAACTTTATTTCAGGCTAATTTTGTCCATAGATTTGTTAGTGACGGTTAGTAACAACAATAAATAAATAAATAAAACTTTATTTCAGGCTAATTTTGTCCATAGATTTGTTAGTGACGGTTAGTAACAATTGGCTTAAATACAAGTATGTTAGTAGTGTTAGTAGTAATCAGTAATTTTTTCAATATCAACCCTATCCCTATCTCCATCCAGTGTTTTCGAATGGAACAGTCTAATTTAGAGGCAATGACCTTCAGAATGCTGTTTTCACTGCTACGAAGTCTCTGCAATAGCGATGATAATCCAATGTCTGAATTTCTACGTGATCGGTAACTACATTCTTTCTTAACGAAAGTTTTAGCACCTAGTGCTTTACGGCGACACTAACTAGGTTAGGTTATAATTTTCACAAGAAACTGCCAAAGTTGGAGCTTTCCAGAAAGAACTGTTTCAATTAATATAGAGCTTTGACTTCATAAGTGCCAACTTTTATTAGTTCAATATCGAACTTTCTAAATTATAATCCGCTGAAAGCTTCTACGCGGATTAAGCGTTCGATAGCTTTTCAGAACGTACAAAATAAAACTTTCAACTCGCTTAGAACTTAAGCGAGGGCTACACTTATACGTTTTGCAGTATAATATTATATTATGTGTGAGAAATTATCTTTTTGTAATTTTGAACTATAGAGTATAGAATAAGAGTACTACTTAGTCAAAAATATGGAACGTATTTCATCCGAAGAATGGAACATCTAACACTTTGTTAATCTATTAATCAATAATTCTCAATTCTGTGACACTGTAGTATTTCGTTTGAATTAACAAAAAAATGTTATATTTGTTTAAAAAAGGTATTTACATATTCGTTATTTCACAAGGGTTGAGTACATAATAATATTATAATTTTGTAATCACAGAGTGTGAGTTAATAATAATTATGAAAAGTGAATAAAAAATGATCAGTGCGAAATATGCGTCGGGATAATTTTACAATTGTTATATCTACGATCAACGGTGTTTTACATGTGACGAACACGATACGATTTTTTTGCGCCAAAACATGTGCATAGATTTCTGAATAACCTTACGACTATTGATTTGGGGTCTAGAATAATGTAGAATTTACAAAATAATAAGTAGGTACCTACTTATACACAATCATAATATTTATGTGGCTAAAAAAAGATAGATAAGATTATGATTATTAATTATATTTATGATTATGATTACTATACGTAATTAATTCCCTTCTAATAAAATATATTTAAACAGCGATTTGTAATACATGGCATGTTTAATGTTTATCCTCATCTGACACAGCGAACAGAGACAAACATACACACAAACAAATCACAGAACAGAAACAACGGACCTTGACTAGTTATAGACTATAATAGGTAGGTAGATACCTAAACTGTTTGCAAAGTGTCTAGTCAAGTGCCGCTTTTATTTGTATAATATTTTGTAAATTACTATATTTTCCACCACCTTTACCACTATTTTAACTTACTTACTTTTAAAAATAATATTACACATAAAAATGAATTAACAAGACAATAATACTATCAGTATATTATGTAACCAATGTATTTATTACAATTCATAACAAATACCATAGACAAAAAATCCTATATCGTGGACGTGAGTTATAAAGGCCCCATTTGGTGAAGATCCCGTATATGTTTCTGGATCAAACAAACCCCTGTATTAATTTGTGTAATTGATATTATTCTATCTCGTCTCAATTTCTGTTAGTAATTAGACGTTTAACACGTCATATTATATTATATTTTCATCAATTAATTATTATAATTTGAAAAATACTTACATATTCTTTAAACGTGTCTTTTTCTACCTAGAAATAAGAAAAAATGTGGCATCATCAAATAGGAAATACACGGCAAATATATTATCAGGAATTGCATAATATTATAACGCCTTTATATAAACAAAATAAAAAACCAAAGCAGCAAAAATATATCTGACAGCGGTGGGATTCGAACCCACGCCCTTTCGGACTGGTGCCTAAAACCAGCGCCTTAGACCGCTCGGCCACGCTGCCTGTTACATTGGAGGCCAAATTACCGCTCACTATCGTGCAGTATCATTATACATTGATGACGTCATTATTCTTATGTATGAGTTGGTTATATGTTGTGTGCTAATTAGCTATGGTAGGTATATACCTACCTATTTATATAAATAGTACAAGATCTTTAGAGTAAAATATTTTACAATATTATTTAAGTACATACAATTTAAAAGCGTGACAAAGCAATTTCCTTTGCAAAATAAACAGTATAATAATACGGTCGAAGTTTTTATCTACATTTTCTAGCAAAAAGAAACTAGTGTAGAGCTAAACTGAACTCAGTACTATCATAGACGAATTATAATTATAAGTACTATATTATTTTGACTCAGTGTTGACTACGCTACGTCACGATTCAATACGCAAACACCTAAACAACTGATTTGAAAAGGCCTATAATATGAACGTCTTTTTTTTATTAGCCTATAGTGTCCCACTGCTGGGCAAAGGCCACCGCGCCACCGATTGCCAGCCTGGCTGGTATGCCTCCAGCTCGTCACGCCACCTTTTTCTAGGCCGGCCTCGGCGGCGGCGTCCATCTTCGGGTGCCCACTCTGTTGAGACCCTTGCCCAGCGGTCGGGATGCATGCGGCTAACATGACCCGCCCACTCCCACTTCAGCTTGACCGCTTTGACACCTACGTCCTTGATGCCCGTTTGGGAGCGCAGTATTGTGTTTCTTGTACGTACGTCTTTAGATACTTTTTATTTTATTTTATCGAAACTGATTTTACTACAAGTTGGTTTTGTTAAACAAGGTAGGTTTAATTTACTTACTGATGTAGTGTTTAATACTTATCTATTAAATATAAAAAATATTTTCACGCAGCTTATGGAAGCCCCCTTCAAAAGGGGTGTTTACTTTACCATCATGGCGTTATGTTGGCGTTTTCTGTCAGTGTGGCCATAACATAATTTAGGAATTAACACAAGACAGTAGGACATTAAGGGCGCGTCGACAACCCTCGACCCGCTTCCACCCGTTGTGTTTGACGAGTGGTCGGTTACTTAGGGTTGCCACTAATACAATTAACTATAGTCCGTCAAGAAAGTCATGACAGGCGGGAACATTTTCTAAATGTAATCACACTTATAAGGTGTATTTTTTTCTTTGTATTTTCACAGAGAACGCTTATTACATTTTAAATATTGTCACCTTGCACATTTTTATCTCGAATTAATAAAGGGAACTAATTTTTTGAGCAGTTATTTAAATATTTGAGATGTTATTATGATCAGTTGAAAAAAATATTGAGCAGTTATTTAATTTTATAGCGGTTGATTAATTATTGTGACCGTAAACATGGGCAGTTATAAAAAAAAATTGAGCGGTAAAAATGATGGAATGAGCGGTTCGATAACGACTTAACAGAAGGCCTACTTAACCCTTTTAAACCCCCCCCCCCCCCCCCCCCGCCAAAACAAAAACAAATACAATCCAGAAAGTCCAAGAGTAGGTTAGGTTAGGTTAGAACTTAGACCACAACACAGAAGGAGCCGAGCGAGCGCAGCGAGCGTGCTGCGGCAGCAGCCGGCGACCGTCTTATACTTTCGCTTTATAACGGTACGGAGCCCTTCATGGGTAAGTTCGACTCGCACTTGGCCGATTTTATTATATTTTACCACCTCATTGTTTAAAGAACTGCTTAGAATGAGATTTCTTACTGACAAATTCCAATTTGTTACTGCCCACACGTAACCGCTCATTCATTAATTTTTACCGATCATTTAATTATTTTACTGTTCAATAATGTTTTCAATTATCCATTTTATTATTTTTTACTACTCATTTTTGTTTACTTTACTGCTTAGTTTTAACTGCTAAACTAGTTATTAAACGTACCATTTATAATTTTTTACTTACCAAAACTGCAATTTACAACTGACCCTTTAAATCAGTGCCATTAATAAAGTTCTCATATGTTTTATTTAATTTAAAAAATTTCCCGCCTGTCATGACTTTTTTGACAGACTATATTTCTACATTGTATAGATTAAGTTGTAACATGGTATTTTTTATCGTATTTTATAGTTTATTTTGTCCACTTTTTTTCTAAAAAGTGGCATCTGGATGTTCTTAAAACATATGTTTTTTGGGATAGATAGCCCAAAAAACAAAATATGTTTTCAGAACGTTCTACGTGATGCCTACCACCACCGGTTCGGGAACTAACCCGGCGAGATTAACCGTCGTAAGAATCGCACGAGCCCACTTTTTACAAAAAAAGTGGAAAAAATAGACACGTCATTTGTATACAAAGTTTTATTCTACCAGCAAAAAGTATACGCCAGCCAAACGTTTTGAGCGTTGGTTCTACTTCTTTTTTTTACACAAAATAAGGGGGCAACAGAAAAAACGGGTCATCTGATGGAAAGCAACTATCGTCGCCCATGGACACTCGCAACATCAGAAGAGCTGCAGGTGCGTTGTCAACCTTTAACTAGTCTTTATTAATACTACGGCTAGTCTCGTCAATCAGACCCTTCGGCACAAGGTAACAACAGTGAATTAGTATCACTGTTGTTGCAAAATCGTTGTTACGGATCACTTATCTTTGTCACACATTACAATTTATAATAAGTACTAGATATTGTCCGCAAATCCGTTTATCGCAAGAGAATTGTACATTTTGCCGCGATAAAATTTTCATTAAGTAAGTACCTAATTAATTGTTTCAGAAATAAAAATTTGCAGAATTTAATATTTCGAACTGACAACCCTAATCAGTAGAGGCACAAAGTTAGGACTTGGGTTTGATACACTTACCAACAGGTGCCCCAAACGCTTTTACCTACTCGAAAAATGGCCATAGCAATCTGGTTTTTCCTATTTAAAACAAAGAAGCCAGAAAAAGTAGTAAAGAAAATATGTAGTACTACTAGTAATACGGAAACATTATATTATAGTACTAGCTGTCCCGGCAAACGTTGTTTTGCCATTTAAAGTATTTCTACTTCATCAGTTGATACAAAATCTTACCCCCTCTTTTGTCCCCTAAGAGGGGTGGGGGGAAAATTTTAATACACCAGATGTTAAGTTGGAAAAACAGTTAATAATATGAAGTAAGTCCATTAAAGAAAAGAGTTTGATACAAAATCTAACCCCCTTTTTGGTCCCCTTAAAGGGGTGGGGGGGGGTGATTTTTATACACCAGATATTGAGTTGGAAGAAGGCAAATATATCTGCGAAAACCGTATGTAAATCGGATCAGTAGTTTTCGTGTAAAAGCAAAAGTCTTATACAAAATCTGACCCCCTCTTTCGTCCCTTTAGAGGGGTGGGGGGAATTTTTTTTATACACCAGATGTTAAGTTGGAAGAAGACAAATATATCTGCGAAAACCGCATTCAAATCGGATCAGTAGTTTTCGTGTGATAGTGGAACAAACATACAGACAGACAGACAGACAGACAGACAGACAGACAAAAAAAACTGACCACATTTTTGGCTTCTATAGCGATGTAGTGACACCCTCCGCTTATTATTTTTTGAATATCTTTAATGTACAAAATCTTCATTTCTACAGTTTTATTATATGTATAGATTATAAGTAGGTACATATAATATAACATAATAGTAATAATTCTCATATCCATATCCATACTAATATTATAAGTGCATAATTGTGTTTGTCTGTTTATCTGTTACCTCTTCACGCCTAAACCGCTAAACTGATTTGACATGACATGGGATATTATATATCCCGGAAAAATGTGCGGTTCCCGCGCGATAAATTAATTTTGGCACAACGGAGTTGCGGACGTCCTCTAGTATTAAATTAAAAAACAATAATACATAATCTCCTTTTTCGAAGTCAAGAAGAAAAAAACAATAATACATATTCTCCTTTTTCGAAGTCAAGAAGAAAAAAACAATAATACATAATCTCCTTTTTCGAAGTCGGTTCGAAACACAAGAATGCTCTATCTGCACTTGTCAGGTTCGGAGAAATGGCCCGGACGACCGGTGACGGATGTATTGTACGCTTGTTTACGTTCCTAGATCGATTCTGTAGGTAACAGCTGGACTATTCCCTATTTTCATTGGCATGGCCAGACTACGGCTAAACTAAGATTATACTATTACTGGCAGTTGCTGTGTCTTTCGCGAGCTAGCCGTAAGTTATAGGATAGGTCCTAGGTAGCTTTTGCCATGTCCTTTGCTAAGACACAAGCATATTATATCCTCTTTCATCCAGGTATCGGTTAAGTGGTCTGGGAGTGAGGAGGTCAGCGGTCTAGATTCTAGACAAGATAAAAATGAACACTGTCGCACATAGTATTTATTTCTAAGCTTTCTAAGAAATATCTAAGCTTTCATTTTACTGTCGCAAAGCATGTGCTACTCGTATATTATTTTCATCTTTCATTGTCGAACACATTTCATCCATAAAAGAAAACTCTGCTGTATTATTTTGCATTTTAATTAATCCTTCGATCGGGGATTCTCGGAAATGCATATTGTATTCTATTGTTGTTGCGATCACCGGTGCTCGTACGAGGCTTGTTGGGTTAAATGTAATTCTATTGGTGAATCAATAAATACATAAAGAAACCATAAAATTAATACATTAAAGTATTTATTTCTTGCACAGAAATAAGATCTAGATAGGAGATCTGTGATACTCACTCATTTGCTCTTTTCATTCACGTTTAAATTAAATTTCGAACCCTCTTTAAGACAGACCCTTCAAAAGAAGGGTATGTTTAAACCTCTTTACCATAATCTGCCACATCAGCACGTGAAGAGCCAAAGTGAATAAAGCACTAATTTTCACATCAAGCCAAACTCCAATTTTCCACATTTTGACGCTGCAATATCTATTCATGAGCCCAGTGACAGCAGCCCAAAACAACTTATTTGCATACAATTTGCACCCTAAATTAAAGGGGTAAGGTTTAATTTTGCGTAACGTCTATCAACGTTGACCGAGGTTGTGTTTTTTCTTTGGACGCTCCGTGTTAGTGTATTTCATTTTGTACAATGTTATAACAGTTTCATCCCTCCATTGTAGCGTGATGTGTGTCAACACAGATTTTTTAGTTGAGCTAACCAAAGGAGGCTGGCGAATCCTGCTCCATCATTCCGCATTCGTCAAAGCGTTCAGGTTTTAAACATTTTTTCATCCCTATCCATACTAATATTATTAAAATTATACGAATTTGACTGTCTGTTGCCTCTTGACGCTTAAACGGCTAAAACGATTAAGATAATATTATGGAAAATGGAAATACTTTGACAGACGGGAAAGGATATAATAATTAATTATTGAGATAGTTTGGTTGCGGAAAAATGTATGCGGCCTTAAGGCCGTCCCCCGAGCAAACGACCTTGGCCATACATTTGCCGCGTTGCCGAGATCGCGCCAAAACCCTATTATTTTTACTTATCTTAGTTCAAAATTGTCCTAAAAAAATTTAAAACGGGGAATATATAGTTTATGATATTGTCGATCTATTGGCGTGAGTTTGTAATTTGTAAATACTAAGGAGATGCTGAATGTATGCTTGAATTTTAATAAATTGGTATTACTTTGGAAGCTGATATCATGAGTATAATAAACAAAAATAGAAAATTTGAAACGGGGAAAGGAATGTTGATATACTAAAGATTATTGCTGCATTTTTATTATAACTTTGTAGCTTTCAGATTATGAGTTTATAAGGCTTTAAATACGGTCAATTACGGAATCTTCGGAGGGAATGCCCTTAATCTAGTAGCATATAACTAGAATGTATTTTACAAATTCTGAATTCCAGATAACCTATTGCAATTGCGTTGTTTTCACGTTTGTTATTATCTGCAATATATTGCCATGTTTTCATTTATGTATATTGAGTCGTTATATCCTTTTCCTATACTAATTAAACCCAACATAACAGGGAACTGCACAACTAGGCGAAAAGAGCTAAAATATGATAATGATGACAAAGCCTTCGTAATTTCTTTGATGGCTGCCGTGACGTCACGTCTCACAATATGGCCGTTTGACAGATGATTGATCTTCCCGCCATCTCGTCGTCTATTCCTGTCAGTGCCGAAATTACTTGCAAAATTTTCAGACACAATCAACCCATTTTTCCTATCACCATAAAGGCTTGGAAAGGTCACGGGAACAATTTAAAAGTTTAATTTAGAACTGGGATCCAATATTTTGCAAATAACATTTTTCCATTTGAAATAGTATGGTCGCATCTCATTGGAAAGCTTAAGGTTACAGATACTCTGTGGACTATTTGACGCCACATTAAGTGTTGGACTGATCGCAGGCCGACCTGACTTCCCCGTATATGGGAGCCCTTAAATAGAAAGTTGCGTGGTTGCGTATCTGTATTATGTGCGTTTAACTTTGGCGTAAGTTTAATACGATCTACCTTTCACCAACAGGTATTGTCGAATTTTTAATTTCACACCCTTCCCTTAAAAGCTACAAAAACCCTAACGTCTGCGTAATGATTTAAAAGGTGTCGTTATTAAATTAAAATATGCATTTTGCAGCCGGCCGATACACGCTGTAAAATCGCATTTGACGGCGGAATTTAATTTTAAATATTCCCGCCATAAAACGAACATGGCCGACTTTCATCTATGCGGGGGACATGCCGGCGTTATAATTTCATCAATATTTGATAATGCCATCACAGTAATTACTTCGGTCATCGACGCTTTTACATGGATAAAACTTTAACCGCATTTGTTTGTCGTTGAGTCCAGTCCAGCTACGAAGTTTTTGTAGCGCCCGAGTTTGTGCCACACAGAAAAGAACAGGTACTTAGTCAAAACTTAAGAAGTAAATACCCTGTTCTTATTTTTGACTCAGAAGTAATCTAAGTACCCTGTTGGCTGTTCCTTTTGATGAATTCGCTACATTCGAAAGCACGATTATTGTCAAAAATAATTATCAAAAATGTATGGGATTTGAGTTTTGACATAACGCATAGTTAAATTGTCATGGCGCAAGCGAGTTGCGATGCGTGATCTCAAATCCCATACATTTTTGACATCTAACTTTTCTATCGAAACTACTAAACTTACTAATCTTGACGGTACGCGTATACTACTTCATCCATACGTCCGTACTTCCATACTAATATTATAAATGCGAAAGTGTGTCTGTCTGTTACCTCTTCACGCCCAAACCGCTGAACCAATTTTGCTATAACATGGTATGGAGATATTCTTTTTATTTTTTTATTTATAAAATTGGAGCCGTCTATGGGCTGTTCGCCCATATCCTTTTATTGTTATTTTATTATTTATATTTTTCGCACCAAGGATATTTGATATAATATTATTACACACTGTATAAATAGAATTATTTACTTTGAAGCCCGGGCGCAGAATATTTTTTTACTCTGTGGCAAAGGTAAAATATCACTAAATGAACGGTGAGATAGTTCTACAATCTACATGGAATAATAATCGTCGTTTATTCCAAGCTTCAGCATCCGACGTCCGTTGTTTTAGACGAGCTAAAATGGCGTCCTGCAGATATAGCTTGAATATTTTACTTCGATACTTTGCATGGTTCAGTTTCATTATCATAACGACGCTCACATTATTTTAATGTGTAGCCGGTTATATTTCCCTGAAATTTTCATAGAGGAAATACAAAATGCAAGTGTCCAACGTCAGTTTTCAAAACTATACAAACTAAATCAAAATCGGTTCTCCGATGCTAGACACACATACATAGATATATCTCACATTTAATCTATAACACAAAAGACTTTACTTTTTGGTCAGGAGTTAAAAACACATTAATTCCTAAAGGATAATCCGCAATCTTTGAATCTCTTCTCAAAGTGAAAAAGTCTCCTTTCCTTTTCCAAATTGAGGGAAAACTCGAGTACGTAGCAACTTAGTGACCAGTGCCTTTAAAATATTAAATAAGCAAAGTTTCTCAAGCCTTATTTCACTACAAATGTTTCATGAAAGTCTTTTTGAAGTGAAAACTTCTTTAGCGGTGTTGAGCACTTTTGTGGGATGGGTAAAAACTGTGAAACTCGCGTCAGATTCTCGTGCTGATCGAAAAACCGTAAGACGGTTGGAGAGTAGTGTTGTAACATCGAAATCGAACAATCTTTTTTTTTTTCGATTGTCGATATTTTTTAATCGATTGTAAGGGTTTCGATTAATTAAAAAAATCGATTTTTTAAAAATCGATTTTCATAAAAAATGGGTTAAAATTTTTATCAATTTTAAGGGTTTCGATTAATTAAAAAAATCAATTTATTAAAAATTGATTTTCATAAAAAATGGGTTAAAAAAATTGTAACGTTTTCGATTAATTAAAAAAATAGATTTTTTAAAATCGATTTTCATAAAAAATGGGTTAAAAATTAAATCGATTGTAAGGATTTCGATTAATTAAAAAAATCGTTTTTTTTAAATCGATTTTCATAAAAAAATGGTTAAAAAAAATAATGCACAACGTTAATAATCAAGTTTTCACTTCTGCCGGCACTCCTGGAGTGCAACCCGTCTTTTTTTTTAGTTGTGTTTCTCTTTTCTAGCGAGAGAAACAACTGCCTGCAACTAACAAGAAAACTAACTGCCGCACTCAGAGACATTTAATTATGTTAAGCTTCAATTTAATGAAGAGATTGACAGATAATGTATGAGCCGTCTGTCAAAATTTTAAATTAATTAATTTAAGTAATTAATGTTCTTCTCTGAGTGCGACAGTAAAAAGAGACGAAGAAAAGGATGTGTCATATTAAATAAAATTAAACTTAATAATAATTTTTATTCTTTATAAATATTGGGCATCACACTGGTTATTCATGTCCGATATCTCATCGCCCTTACCGCTCGCTTCTGGGGCCGTATCACGAAACCGTTTTGAGACTCAAACAATCGAACGAAAATGTGAAATGGTACGTTGTGAGAGCGGGATGCGGCATGCGGCATTCTCGTTCGATTGTTCTCAAAACGGTTTCGTAGTAGGCCTACAGTAGGTACCGAAAAAATTCGGCGAATCGGGCTACCGAAATAAGTCAATCATTGAACGTTCTATATTTTATCTAAATTCTATATTTAAAGACGCCGAGGGCGGAAGGGCCCGACATGTTGTTAAGGAAATTATAGGGATTTGTACATTTTGAGGTTTCCTGACCTGCCCGCTCGATCTTGAAGGGTTTGAGGGGACTTTTATGTTTTTTTTTCAAACATTAGTCCATGAATGCTTGGTAGAGTAGAGTTGAAGTTGAGAAAAATGTGTGACTCTACAAAAGAGTGAGGAGAGTTGCTGCCATATTTTTATTAATGTAAATAATAATTCAATTCGTCATAATTCTGAAATTGTTGTTGTATCTTTTTCCGCTACTTAGCTTTCTGGAGGGTGGAATTTGGCCTTTCTCAGTAGACACCTGTAATTTATCAAGATACATTATTTTTTGAATCACAATCGAAGTTGTTTCTCAAGTTACCCTTTAAAAAAAACCACGTTTGTTCTTAACTCAGCCACTAGGCCAATCATCCGTGTAGTATTTCATCCTAGCGACATACGCAAATAGTGGGTATTTCTGAATGCTCAACCATGTGACAGTAGTATTTTTCAAGTGGAAAGTTAGGAAGAAGTTGGCCGTCATAATCGCACAGCGCATTTGCCGAACGTGTACAGCCGGATTTATGCCGGAGTTGGAGACGGTTAAAAATTATGTCTGTCTGTTTGTATGGTAGGCATGTCTTAAAACTTGTATTATAAATATTCAAATACTGATTCAAATGCTGAAGAAGATCCATAATTGAAGACTCGTGATACTGTTATCTTATTGCTGTCGGATTCGTGTACCACACAATATGTCGCTAACTGTGAAGTGTGATGACACAGTCTGCGATAGAAGTGACTTTCGAAGAATGAAAATCAGGACCCTGGTATGAGGACGTGGACGTGGAAGATAGGGCAAAATGTAAATTCTTTACTTGAAAAACCAATGCACAATAAATAGAAACTCAATGCATGCTGTTAAAAACTTAATACATGGTCAACCTAACCACGAGTACGTTTAAGCCAGGAGAATTCGCAAACTCGCGCATCGTGAAATAATATTTACAAATTGTGTCGGTGAATATATTGGCTCCATGTCTCGACACACAGCTGGGACTCATAACATTTAGAGCCCCCGCAGACTGCAGACTTTCTATCGGCCGATAGTGTGGTCAAATTGGGCTATTAGCGCACACGTTGCGATGTCGTGTCGTAGTTTTTTACGACGCGCGTCGTAGATTCCCACGACACGACGTGGCATCGTGAAACGACGCCGCGTCGTGGTACGACACGACGTCGTGTCGTGTTTTTGTGTCCCGGCTCTTAGTGGCGAGTGCGCAGAGCCACAGACTGAACAGCAGTCGGCCGATTGCTTTCGCACTTCATTCACAGCGATAGATTTTTGAATGAAAAATTTTACACGATTCGCATTTCTGCCAAGTCAAACAATCGGCGACGTGTGCGCGCGTGGAAGAACGTCGTAGATTTAGCATCGGCCGACATTTTGCCGATAAGTCTGCAGTCTGCGGGGGCTCTTAAAACCAGCGGTTCAAGACTCATTGAATGCGTATCCTCTTCATTTCTAACGCGAAGCATATATTTTAACATGCTTCTAAGCTCTCTTGCGTATAAAATTTCGAAAAGTTTCTTTTGTGAAATATTGTATATGCTCTTAAATTTTGAAGCAAATAGTTTTGTGACGTTGACAATAATTTATAAAACTTGGATATACATCTTTTTAAAATTTTATTCCCCAAGTGGGTGAAGTGGGGAAAACATGCAAATAGTTCTTGTACTAGATTGGGCAATTATTTGTAGGCCCAGTATATAAGTTGAACAATAAAAAAGCCATAATCAAACCGTGTCTCTATTACTTAGAGCTATGCTACAGACAGGTATTATACATATTATTTTATTAAATATATTCAGGGCGAGCGAAGCGAGCCCACAACCTGAGCACTTTTGTGGTACACTTTACAGAAAAACTATCACGCCTATTGATTTCCGCTTTAACATAGTTATTTTTAAATAAAAATATAAATTATTATGTAGATGTATTATAACTGGCCAGTCAAGGTTTGGTTACTATTAAAATATAAAAAACTGCCTAAAAGATTATTTCCACGCAGAAAAACGACGCAAGCCCTCACAAAGATAGTAAATAATATAAAATTACACCCACTTTTTCCACCGGAGGTTAGAAACAAGTGTGATAATATTTATTCTGTGTTTGTGCTCAATAAATCCAGTGAATTTTCCGATGCCTGTGAGATCGCGTCGTATTTACCCTCATTACAATACTACAGCGCTTTATTAAATCTAACACACACTTATTACTTAATTAACTAACACCCTCATTGCGTTATTCATTGATGAATGAATTATCAAATGAAACCAACGAGCTCTAGTTTTCGGTAATATTTGTAAAAATGATGCAATAGTAGCTGTAGTAACAGTAAGTTGCAGTTTAAAAAAATGCCTAAAAATAAATTTTATGTAAGCAGCCAGTATTAGCCAGATACATCAGGCTTCTTACAGACGAACGGCACTTGTCGACTGTAAGAAGCCTTAGCCAAATAATAAAGTATACACGTCTTTATTTATTTAGGCCGTGTTCACACCAAACCGACTGTGAGCCGCCGAATGTGAGCGAGCGTTACGCAGTTTATTGTATTTCCATACATATTCACTTTTTTGTTTACACCTAACCGACAATACGCCATTACGCTAGGCGTAGGCGCGGACATTCTATATCGTATATTTTCACGTTCACACTGGGGCTCACAGTGAGCCTGTTTGATACTTATTATTCGGGACTTAACGCGACTTATATTCTAGTAGTAATGCTACTACATACTTTTCTCGTATGTAGTAGCATTACTACTAGAATATAAGTCGCGTTAAGTCCCGAATAATAAGTATCAAATATAATGCAACGCGAAAGTTTTAAAGTTCACAGTGAGCCTGCTCACATTCAGCGGCGTATAGTCAGTTTGGTCTGAACTCGCGCTTACAGCGGATGCTTGCGCGTTTTTTTTTTTAATAGAACTAAAGCCACCATCTTGTAAAGTTAAGAGACATCAGCTGTTCAACAATGACACCTGTCTAACATCATCAAAGTTTCATTGCTTCATTAGATAAATTATCACTTATCTAATTTGTAATGTGATAAATGTTTTGTAATCTACGTTCCCATCTTATCCAAAAGCTATTTTTTTAATATAGCTTTATCCATACTAGGCGCTTTCGTCTTCAATTTTCGTCATCTTCTTTGATTCAACTTTCGTTTTGGCGCATTCAATAATTGAATGCGTCAACGAACGCAACGCCAACATTGTCGTTTTTGAAGTTTCGGATACGGTCAGAGGGCATGCGTCGCGGGCATGCCTCACGTTCGCTGTTGACTGCGCTGTAACGCATGCCCTTGACGAACAGAAAAAGGCACAGTTGGAAGCTTAAGATCCTTGTCTGTATGAAAACCATTGTCAAAAACGACATTTTGGTTACACTGTGGTTACACTGTTTATTGTTTTGTTGAAGACATATTTTTGGGCACATGTAGCTTGTGGGCGCGTGACTGAACTGCTGATATGGGTTACGAATATTATTTATTGTACATTATAACATTCCGAACTGGTTTATTCTGTAAATCTTGTAAACCAGACGCTTCGTGTTCAACTACCAAGGTCGTTTTTTTCATATGAAGGTCGTTCCATTCGTTCAGAGTTATCAATATTGCTCAAGAATTTCACGGGCAACTGTTTGAAATTCATTTTGTACGCAGTCACGACTCATAACAATTTCTGAATTTCTCCGAGAACTCACGGATGACAGGGAGAAGTGACATGACGGAAGTTGGGTTTGCCGTTTGCGTATTTATAGAAATAACTCTACGTCTACTTCGGACCGTACTTTAGCGCAATCCGGTGCGCTTTCAGTACGTATACATACCTATAGTAATTTTTTGCTGCAGTATTATATGAAACAAACAAAAGAATTTTCTGTTCATTGAATTAAAATCCAGTCAAATTATATTACTATCTGCATTCGAATATCACTATAGCAATAACGACTGCTTATCTCGACCTGCATAAAGACTAGTTTCGCTCAGCAGCTATGGCTGTGTAAATTAGCTATTGTATAAGTCAATACCGCTATAACAGATGGTCCAGTTAACAAAGTTGCTACTTCGACAGGTCGCTCGCCGCCCCCGCCCGCCCGCCGCTTAGTTCGTAACAATATCTAGACCGAAATAAATTGTTTTGACCCATTTCGAACTTTCAGCAAATTGTACCTTTATTTACCTAGCAAACAATAGCTTTCAATCTATTTTAATAGAATAATGTTCGGAGTAGGTAAACAGGCAAAACAAGCAAGCGCGGGTGCAACGCGCAGTGGGACGAATTCAGGTACTCGCGTAGCATCTCGTAGCATCCCGTAGCGTTCTGTAGCAACCTGTAGAATTTCGTAGTATCCTGTAGCGACTGTAGCAGCTTGTAGCATTCCGTAGCATCATTAGTATAGCATCTGTAGCATTCCCTTTTTTTTTTTTTGATGCGCAGGGGAAACCCTTTATGGGTGTCCCGGGTTGGGGATGTGCCTCAGTTAAATCCTATAGCATTCCCTATAGTAATAATTTGTAGCATCCTCTAGCAACTTGTCGCATCCCGTAGCACCCCGTAGCGTTTTGTTGGCAACTTGTAGCATCCCGTAGCGTTCTGTAGCAACCTGTACCATCCTCTAGTAATTTGTAGCATTACCTAGCAACTTGAAGAATCTCTTAGCATCACGTAGCGTAATGTAAGCAACTTGTGGTATCCTATAGCATTATATAAATATAGAATTGTAGGTACCGCCACATTACCATGTAAAAACACACGGTTCCTGCGAGATTTTAACGAGTTCGAAGTCACTGGGATTAGCGAGCAATATAAACTCTCCCAACGCTCCTGAAAGTCACAAAGTCGAGTGTTAATTGAGAGACGTACAGATTAAGGTTATTATAACTTCTACATAATTACGTTCAGAACTAATTCGCTGGTAAATTACCTACGTGTCATCGCTAACGATATCGTAACTTCGTCGTTTTACAACTTATATGGCGACTAAATGACTTGGTTTAGAATAAGGGCTTATTATATTAAACGTGTCCGATAAAATTAAGACAGAGTTTTACCAAAGGGAGGTCAGTCAAAGTAGGCGTCGCCGTGTTACGCTCTTACGAATTTTCAATCAAGTCAAAAATAGTCGGTTGTATCATTTTGTATTTTATTAAATGTGAAAATGAAAATAGTTTATTGTCTCTCTCAGTAAATACATAATAATAAAATGAAATAAAACAAAAGATAGACACAGGATAATACAAATTCAGGTGCGCAACCCCTACACTAAGAATCTTGTGCTGTAGGGGTTGAAATTCAGTGTACTTAACTAAATGGATATTATTATAAGATGACAGAGAGAGGGCTTAAGGTAAGTATTTACTATTTTCTTTTATTATTTGTATTTTGTATTATTATTGTGCGTGTGCGTGTGTGTTGTGTGTGTGTGTGTGTGCGTGTGTGTGTGTGTGTGTGTGTGTGAGTGTGTGTGTGTGTGTGTGAACGTGATTCTGTTGGTGAATCAGTAAATAAATAAAGTCACATGTTCTGATTTTTTTATTATATTACTTTAATAATTACAAGAACTTTAGACGTTTTAACCTCAATAATTATATTTAAAATGTATAGTACACAATTACAATAAATAATTTTAAAATTCAATTCGTAAAAACAAAATTCGTTATGGTGCTCCCACACCGCCGTTAGAAAATCTTTGTAAACATTTTCTAACATAAAAAAACATTTCCTAACAAATGTTGTCAATTGTTGCATTTTGTTAGGAACTGTTACATGTTATAAGTGCTCCTACACTTAGAAAATGGTTACTAATGTTTACTAACATTTAAATCTGGTATTGACTCACCGCATACTCCGCCGTCACCTATAAAATGTTTACAAACAAAAGGTAACACATGTTTTAGTTTGTAAAAATTAATTTGTTTAGTTATAATTTGTTAACTTAAGTTTATTAAACATTTTCTAACATGAATACATTTTTAACATTTTTTAACATTTGTGATTAAATGTTTCCTAACAAATGTTTACTAACGTTACTAAACATTTTCTAACGGCGGTGTGGGAGCACCATTACAGCGTCATTCCCAACAAAGCTTTGTACAAACTTTATTTTGATGCCGCAGCTATTTATGGTACTTTGTTTTATTCGGGACGAAAGTTTTGTTAAAATACTCTTAGATTGGAGGTAGTTAGTACCAGTTAGTACTAACTACGGTCTACGGGCAGACATGTTTATTTCGTGTTACAATTAATAGCTTTGTAGTTTCGTACCTCAGCGGACATTTATTAAGTGAAAACTTTGTGACTGCATCTAGAATCGAGTAAGCCGTATAAAATTTTATATTATAACTAGATGATGCCCGCAACTCCGTTGCGCCAAAACTCGTTTATCGCGCGGGAACCATACATTTTTACGGAATAAAAAGTATCCTGTCCTTTCCCGGGACTCAAAGTATCTCTATGCCAAATTTCAGTAAAATAGGTTCAGTAGTTTGGGCGTGAAGAGGTAACAGACAGACAGACACACTTTTGCATTTATAATATTAGTATGGATTGCGCGTGGCTCTGCGTGAAAACAGTATCCCGCAGTGATCGTACATTTTCTCACGACAAATAGTATCCTATGTTCTTCCTAGAGGTCTACACTATATTATCCATCCTAAATTTTATAAAAATCGGCACAGAAGCTACGGAGCCTATTCGATGCAAATAATAATTAATTAACAGATACTGTTTTCCTTTTTATAATTAGCATTATATGTTTAATCTCGTTTTGATAACTCTTTAAGATATCATACTTACCGTATTAATAATCAGAATAATTTAAAAAGTATTATGAATATTATCTTTAGGACTCGACAACGCTGACGTCTTCTACCTAGGTACTAACTCAAATATTTATCCAACAAAGACAAACAAAACAATAATATAATACTCATCAAATTAACATACATACAGACTCATTACGTAAATAACACTCTAGTAAATTAATTTCGCTTTGTCTGAACAAATACCTAGAACGAGTACAGTCCTTGATACTTTCCCAGAATTACTTCATTATCATTATGTACATAATATTATGTCTGCAAATATGTTATGTGCACACTGTAATAACAATTAACCTGTGTGGCAAAAAGAAAGGTTATATGTACTCGCACGAGAGCAGCCTGACTCGCCTCCCTAGGTCACACCATGCATGCTAACGTCGCAGTAGACGGACAATGCACCGGTTAAGAGGGCGACTAATGCAAAAAATCAAACATCGTCCTTCTCTCTTCACACTCACGCCCGTCTTTCATATGCCAGGTGAAAAAGGACGACGCGGATTCATCGCCAAATTAGTTTTTCTCAATAACTCGATAATTTCCAGTCGCGTCTGGAAATTTCTGAAGACGCTGGGAGTCGGCAAAAATTCTGATGGTTTCCAAAAATCCTGTATAGATGCTGACACACTAAACCGACACTTTGCATCACCACCTAATAACTACGACCTATGCCAAAAATCGCTTACCTTGAACCACCTTTCCCACTTACCCACTCCTGATTCTCCGCCATTCCAACTTAATCCATTTACTGGGGCTGACGTTGAAAAGCATATTGCGTCCATCTCCTCGAATGCCGTTGGTGACGACGGAATCAGTCGAAAAATGATAATTCCTGTTTTGGAGATCATTACACCGGTGCTTGTCGATATCTTCAACCATGCTGCTAATACTTCCGTATTTCCTAATACCTGGAAAAGTGCCACCATAATCCCACTGCCAAAATCTGCTCGATCTAAAGTTGTATCAGACTTTCGCCCAATTTCAATATTGCCATTTCTCTCCAAAGTTTTTGAGAAACTTATAGGTCAGCAGCTCACGAATTATGTTATGCAGAATAACCTACTCAGCACCTTCCAGTCAGGCTTTCGACGTGGGCACAGTACGACTACGGCTCTTATCAAGGTCACGGATGACATTAGGCGTGGCATGGATGATAAGCAACTTACTCTATTAGCACTGCTAGATTTTAGCAACGCTTTTAATGCTGTCGACCACGACGTGTTGATTGGTATGCTGAGAGTTTATAATTTCTCACCTCAAGTAATTTCCCTATTTCGCAGCTACCTTGTGGGGCGTCGACAAAGAGTTAAAGTAGCTGATACTTCTTCTGATTGGTCCATGATTCTTACCGGTGTCCCTCAGGGTGGTGTGCTGTCTCCTTTGCTTTTTGCTCTCTTTATAAACAGCATCACCCAATCACTATCCTCATCTTATCATCTTTATGCTGACGACTTCCAAGTTTATTGTCAGTCATCCCCGCATAACTTACATGCCACTATTCACAAACTCAACAATGATCTTAATACAATCTGTAATTGGAGTAAACGCCATGGTCTCTTTATTAACCCAACTAAGACGCAATTAATACTCATTGGTAGTCCTGGGTTAATATCTAGGGTTGAGTTTGATCGCTTACCTCAGGTGGTCGTGAATGGCGTTGTAGTTCCCTTTACTAAAGTGGTTAAAAATTTAGGAGTTTACCTGGACGAAACGTTATCGTGGTCACAACACATTAAAGAGATCAGTAGAAAAATACACGCAACCTGGCACTCTCTATCTCGCCTGCGTTACCTACTTCCCATCCCCACAAAAATTAAGATTGCTGAAGCACTGTTCCTACCTACGCTTGATTATGCGGACGCTTGTTTTGTTAATCTGACGAAGGACCAGCTTAACAAGCTCGAGCGGCTGCAAAATCTTGCTATAAGATTCATTTTTAACCTTCGAAAATACGACCACGTCTCCGAATTCCGCGCTAAGCTGAGATGGCTGCCTATACGTCTTCGACGGGATGCCCGCGTACTATCTCTTGTATACTCCATTATACATGACCCGTATTTACCTTCATATTTGAAAGATATTTTTCTATTTCGACGGGCAGATGTCAAGGACTTACGGTCAGTGTCTAATTTGCTCTTAGAAATGCCTGTACATAACACCAAATACTATGGTTCCTCCTTCACTATTACTGGAATCAAACTCTGGAATGCTTTACCTAGAGACATAAAAATGACGAAAACGTTAAGTCGCTTTAAGACCTTGGTCAAGCAACACTTACTCGCTATCGCTAATAATGATAATGGCTCAACTTAAATTTTCCTTATGACTATAGTTACAATAATTATAATTACAATCTTTCTATTGCTAAAATAATATTACAATTACATAATATTAAAAAAATGTTCCATACTTTGTCATAGATTATTTATGTTCGTATGTATGTATTTTAGATTAATTAGGTATGTATGTATTTATGTATCTATGTATGTAGCTGTGTATTTATTTTATAATTAAATATCTATATTTTTATTTATTATATAATAAGTATATAAGTATCTATTTTGAAGCATCATGTTACGTTTGATATACAAATTCTTTTTTTTTTTTTTTTTTTTTTGTTAATGGCACATTTACCATAAATCTTAAAATTATGTTTCCTCTACCCGTGGTTGCCTGGAAGAAATTACTAATTAGTAATAAGGCCGCCATTGTGTGTTACCTGTGTTTTAAAAATGTATTTTATTTTAAATTGTTATGTGTGCACAATAAAGAATATTTATCTTATCTTATCTTAAATATACGACATTTTAAAAATCTGCTAGGTCAGATTATCAATGATAGAATTTTATACAATGTCTTAAAATATTAACTTAGTTTAATACACGGTTATGGTAATATATGAAAAATTCGTGAAAATTTTGTCTATCGAGAAATTTTTAAGATATCGTGTTTTCGCTAGGTCGGATCCTCGGAAATATAATGTAGTATCTATGTTTAGAAAATAAAACAATTCGGGGCTTATTTTCAAGTATAAAAATGAATTATAAAATTGACAATTTAGGGTTAGTCGCCCCTTAATTCACCTAGTTGTATCTGTGATGGGTGAAGGCGAGTGGCGAGTGAAAACAAAAAATGTTGTAGTAAAGGCTCCATTCCACCGCTGCGCACGCTGTGCACGGCCACGCACACGCGTGGACGTGCATGGGTTTATTTCTTTGACATGACACAATTCGTGCGTAGCGTGTCCGTGGGTTGCATTGGACACAGTCACATATATTTTCTTACAAAGCGAAGCTTGACGCACGTGCGTGGCCGCTCCGTGCGCCGCGGTGGAATGGAGCCCTAACTCGCACGCGAGCAACTGAGCTACTCGCATATGAGAGTGACACGGATGCGGTCACACAGTGCAAGTAACTGACTATCCAACTCCCTTGTCAGCTCGCACCGTGTAACCCAGGCATTAGAAGTAGCTTGTGATTGGTGGTAGTCGCGAGTTTCCAGTTCGTTCTGAGGGCAAACCGTGTCCGGGTTTCCTCACGCCTTTTTCCTTTATACGGTTACTGATTCAGTGTGCATTGAACGCGTTCTAATTCTTTGGTGAAATCGCCCTTTAGGGTTAAGAGGCTTTACGTCGTTTTTTTTTTTGCATAGATGAAGGACAAATGGAAGAGAAAAAAGGACCAGGAAAATTATTTAAAATAAAAAAATGCGAATTCTATGTATAGCTAGATATATTATCAAGACGATGAAGTAGGCAACTTGTAAAGTTTGTTTAAATTAATAATTGCAAGTTGTAAAATACTAGCTACCCACTACATCCACTCATGTCTTCAATTTAATTCTATAGTTCGCATAGACAGTTGTCAGAGCATTCGGATATATGTTGGCAATAACGGACGTGGATATTTACGGGCATCGGGTGACAACGGGCCGACTGATGGGCCCCATAAAACGGATCAGGGATCAGACATTCCGGTGTTCACCTTACATAAAATATTGGGTACAAACAAATGGTGTATTTTATATGTGCTACATAGTAGTTTACTGTCGTAGAGAATGTGTTTGTCGAGTGGTAAATTTTGCTATAAATATTATATTTATTTTTACACAGAACGTAAAGTATTACGTAGTAAATCTCCGCCTACATAAAAATGTACCCCAAAGTATTATAAATTTTCCTGCTATGAAATGTTCATTAAAGTCCTAAGTAGCTTAAAGCGTAGCTCTTGAAGGTCGTGGGCTCGATCCCCACGTTAAAAAAATGTTTCCAAGTTCTTCTAACTGATAGTAGTCTGGCAAGAAAGATGATCCATGAACCGAAGGGGAATGAAAATAGTCGACCTTTTGCCTGCTCTTTTGTCACTCGTGTCGATCATCATTTTCAGCGTTGTTGCTGGGTACTCACTGGGTCATATACTGATTACTGGTTATACACTATACAGACAAATAGCGTTTTCAGCATCTGAACTGCCCCGGGGCAGGGTGGGCCGACAGGTTACGGAAACAGCCGAAGTTTAAATTAATCCTTCGACCGCGGATTCTTGGAAATCTATTGTTATTCTATTGTTGTCGCGATCACCGGTGCTCTTATGGGGCTTGATAGGTTAAGAACATAAACTACGTATTGCACTAGTACCAAGTCCACGTGCTTCGTGGAGCATCGGTTTTGTTCGGCTATTTCCGTATCCATTTGGCCTGCCGTGTCTGCCCTACCCCGGGGCAGTTCCAAATGCCGAAAACGCATTTGGAACTAGTTACTAATACTTTAATAGGCTAATATTTTAAGCTAAGGAAAATACTTTCAGCTTTTATAAAATGACGAAAGTCTGGCTGTCGCTAGCACATGGATTGTTGGCTTTTATTGTTGCATTGGCAGCCCCGGATTTATAGTCTGTCAAGAAAGTCATGACAGGCGGGAAAATTTTTAAATGAAATAAAAAATATGAGAACTTTATTAATTCAAGATAAAAATGTGCAAGGTGACAATATTTAAAATGTAATAAGCGTTCTCTGTGTAAATACTAAGAAAATAATACACCTTATAAGCGTGATTACGTTTTGAAAATTTTCCCGCCTGTCATGACTTTCTTGGCCGTTATAATAGACCCAGGGGCGGCAGCGTCCATAGAGGCCCTAAAGATTACGTACATGGGGCGGCGGAAATAAACTGGCCTATCTTTTTAACACTTTAACGCTAATAATATTGTTATAAATGTGATATTGTTTCTGTGTGTCTGTCTGTCACCTTTGAGTCCCGGGAAAATAGGACTTTTTATCCCGGAAAAAATGTACGGTTCCCGCATGATAAACTGATTGTGGCGCAGCGGAGTTGCGGGGTATAGTGAAAAAAAAATATAGGCATTGTTTGGCTTATCTGGACCCACCTCCATCCGTCAGTGATGATGCTATTAATATATCCGCTACGTGACGGTGCATAGTTCACACCGGGATGATTACATTGAAACTTTAATCCTGCGTTTGTTACGGTCGGAACTACAACTGAAATTGTTAGAACTATTGATGTGCAGTCGTTGCACTTAAAAGCTATAGTTTTGAATTCAGGTGGTCTAATACTCCGCCGACTAACATTTAGTTTTCATTGCATCGTTGCATAATGACACAAATCATTTTAAAAAGGAGCTATTCAAAACTGAGGTCTATTTACCACAGAAGATGAAAATTAAATTGACAGATTTGCCCCCTGCGGTGTCGGGCCGCCTGTTCCGAAAAAGGATCATTTAAAAATGCGTCGCAATTCGCATCGCCTCGTTACGTTGCAACGCAGACGTAGTATTTAGGGTAAAGTCAAACGCGCGTAATTTGTGAGCTGTTGTGAGTCGCAGAATTTCTGCCGCGTAAAGATCTTTTCATACAAATCATGACTCACAAAATTACGCTCGTGTGAATCAAACAGGACTTTTGTATGAAACTGAATGCAGCAGAATTCTGCCGAACCGAAATTCTGCGACCACAACTCACAAATTACGCTCATTTGGCTTCGCCATAAATTCCTTCTATCTTTAGCTGTTCAATGCGATGAAAATACTTCAAAATGACCTTAAATCGCCGCCTACGTGTAAAAAATCCACACTATTTATAAATGTTGTAGGTATACAATGTCACCTCTGTTTCTGTTAGAAATGTTAGCTTATCAAACAATAACAAAACGTGGCACAATTGTATGATATATCGTCTGTATATACAGGGTGAATCTCTTTATTACAGGGGTAAGACTATAGTTTGAAATTGCCGTCGAACCGTATTGTACCTCAAACGCAATTACTGCGTCGCCAACACCGAACACATTACAAGTTGTGAGCGAGTTACTGTCGAGTTAACGAGACCTACTCGATGTGAGGTTCTGAGTACTCAATATGAGGCACGTTCTGAGTACTGAGTACTCTCAGTGTGAGGCTGCAAGTATTAGTACTCGACATCTAACAGTTGCTGATGGATTAAATTTCGCCACTCAAACACTCAATCAATAGTAACCTTGTAATATGCAATATTGCATAGTGCTGCTTGCAACTTCATTCCACCACTTGCAATCTTCTTAAGGCGACGCCTTGATAATTTGGCTGTAGCGATATCGATTTTTCTCAGCAATGACTAAAGCCAAGAAATTAAAATTCATTTCAGTATTCATCATGTATTTGTCTTTGAATTACCGATACCATAACACGATTGGTCAACTTTTATAACACAGAATAATCAATCAAAAAGACTGTAAAAAAAGGGATTACTATTTTGCCAACAGAGTGATTTAAGCTTCCAAAATACATAGATTGGTTCAAGCGTACACTTTAATTTGCCCATAGCTTATATGAAATGTATTTATAGTTTTTAAATTACGCGACAAAAACCATTTTGTCGCTACGCCCTTTCCATTTTTTGATATTCCATTGCTTGTTTTCTATGAGTCGCCGGGCCGGCCTCTCATAGAAAACAAGCAATCTAAAACATATCCAACATGGTTTTTTAATTTAACGCGGCGTCACCTTAACGCTAATAGACAATAATGTAAACTGCGAAGCATTATAACAATTGAAGACGTAAGTGGAAGATATGGCTATCTAACGTTTTTAAAATATTCGTTCTTATGGAGAAATGGAGACTTTAGGACCGGAAAAATGATCTGCAATCAAAAAAGCACAGATGTCATCTTGCTAAAGTATACATAAAATCAATTTATATTTCAGGGTGTAAGCCATCAATTTATGTAAAAAAAAACGAACATTTTCCAAAATCGAACGTCTATAATTACAGTATAATGTAATGCCGTGGTATTGCCAGAGATTTTGTGTTCAAAGTCATTCAGTGACCAAAAATGTTGCAAAGTAGGCAACGACGTGTCACTGACATAGGCTGTTGCACTCGGACTGCCGCGGTAAAGCTATTGCATAGCTATTAGCTAGTCTACACGCATACAATATAATATCTAATCGCACACAAACACCGTGCTGAAGTCTGCCGAACTGAAACGACGTTAGACGATGTGTTAGGTTTATTTTCGTTACGGAATTTATTGATTCTGTCGCCGCGCTCAAAGCCCTCGATAAAAGCCATGTCTTGTACACCGACTCTCTGTTTCTTGTCGACTTTAGACTCGGAGGACGTTCATTTACGAGTTGGCACCCAATAAACGCGTCAATATTTCTTCGAGGGCAATCTCTTAGCCCCAAGTGGAACACTCCGGCTTGTTTACGAGCGATGGGGTTTTTACGATGTAGTGTGTATGAGATATTACCCGGAATTTACCCGCAATCAACGTTTGAACTCTGAGGTGCCGTAGGAGAAAAATATTTATTGGCAGATTTTTTATATAAAATAACCAGCAAACGAGCAAACGGGTCACCTGATGGAAAGCAACTTCCGTCGCCCATGTACATTCGCAACATCAGAAGAGCTGCAGGTGCGTTGCCAGCCTTCTAAGAGGGAATAGGGTAATAGGGTAGGGTAGGGGATGGAGGCCGCTGTTTTAAGCCGGTTTTCTGTGAGCCCGTGGTATTTCTCCGGTCGAGCCGGCCCATTCGTGCCGAAGCATGACTCTCCCACGGCAGATGGTAGAGTTCCTTCAACTTAAAATGACGAGAATGAGAGAGGGATATGACGAGAAATCTTGTATTTAAATATCCCATTTATATCAATAAGGGTAAAGCCAAACGAGCGTAAATTGTGAGTTGTGAGTCGCAGTATTTCGGCTGACAGAAATTCTGCTGCATTCAGTTTCATACAAAAGTCCTGTTTGATTCACACGAGCGTAATTGTATGAAAAGATATTTACGCGACCGAAATTCTGCGACTCACAACTCACAAATTACACTCGTTTGGCATCACCCTCAATGAATTTGTGGGGGCGTAATCTTAAAACTAGAGCCTCTAGCCAAGACGCTTTCTTTATCGCTGGTTTATAGAACCGCCGATTATAATGTATGGAATTGACATAACATGAGTCTTAGGTCCGTATTTTTAGTCAGTACTCAAGATGCATCCCCGTCTCAAGACACGGTTCAGGCTCTGTGATTGGTTGGCTGTCAAAATTTGGACCAATCACAGAGCCGAACCGCGTCTTGAGACCAGGTCGCATCTTAAGTACTGACCAAAAATACGGGCCTAAGAACAACAGGAACAGACCAGAAAATATAATAACTTAATTACAAAATTCACATCTTAAAAAATTAATACGCTGAATTCGACTTCAATATTAATTTTTAATGGAAACAGTTACACTTTTTGCATAATATTTTGGTAAACGAATGGTAAAGTTATTACGCCGCAACAGCTGCGGAATAAATTCTCAATATTATAACCTGATTAACGAGTGTTTATCGCATTCAGTGTATTTGCATACCACAAATGATTCTCATTGAAAATGGATTTACCGAGTTCATAAAAATGAAGAAATGCTTATGAAATTGGTAAAAATATCGAAAACGTACTTAATGATTTTCTATTGTATCGTCACGCTGAAAACAATGAAAATATGCTTAGCATATTTAATAACTAGATGGCCCCCGCAACTCTGTTGTGCCAAAATTTGTTTATCGTGCAGGAACCGTAATTTTTTTCGGGATAAAAATATTATCTGTCGTTTCCCGGGACTCAAAGTATCTCCGTGCCAAATTTCAGCAAAATCAGTTCAGCAGTTTGGGCGTGAAGAGGTAACAGACAGACAGACACACTTTCGCATGTTTCATATTAGTATGGACATGGATTAGCAATGACTAAAAACGACAGGTATTTCACCCTGGATCCTTATATTACATTAATGGCAATTATAGCATATACATTTATACAATATTGTCTATCTGTCAGTATTCATATTGAATATTAATAATACGGTACACAATATCCGTACAGTACTTGGCGTTATTATATTAAAATAAAATCGGCCAAGTGCGAGTCGGACTCGCGCACGAAGGGTTCCGTACCGTTATTGAACGAAAGTTGGCAAAAAATGAGTTTTTTTGTATGGGAGCACCCCTTAAACATTTATTTTATTATAAATTTTTAAAAGTACAAATATAATTAACAATATTGTGAATATTTCAAGTGCCTGGCTGCTACTATTATTGATTACGAGCAAAAAAGGCCAAAAAAATCACGTTTGTTGTATGGGAGCCCCCCTTAAATATTAACTTTATTTTGTTTTTAGTATTTGTTGTTATAGCGGCAACAGATATACATAGTCTGTGAAAGTTTCAACTCTCTAGCTATTACCGTTCTTGAGTTACAGCCTGGAGACAGACAGACAGACGGACAGACAGACGGACAGACATCGAAGTCTCAGTAATAGGGTCCCGTTTTTACCCTTTGGGTACGGAACCTTAAAAACGACCTCTCGTTTTGTTTTACCTACATATAAATTGGTCACAATAATTAACTCTGTCCGTACCTGTATGAAATGTGTGATGTTATCAAAAGGTAATTAACGAATTTTAACAAGTCTGTATATAAATTGGACGATTATAATTGAAAATAGACGCAATTATTATGGATAAATAAGGGCGCCTTTATAACGCAATAAAAAGAGAAAAAATCAATTAATTTATGATTCCCTCCGGGTTCTTTGAAAACTTTGATAAAATATTTTTGATTTAATTTTGATTTAAATATATGCTTTTAGCTTGATCTTTGAATAAGAAAACCCATCCAGGACTATCTAGACACGTGGTAGCATATCATACCAAATTCAAGCTATCAGAGTTGGCGAGCAGTATTAAATGTACTATGAACTATCAGAGAGTTAGTTATTAGTTAGTTATTCGTAGGCAGTTGGCGGACCTACGTCATCAATATAGTAATCTGCCGGCTGGGTATGACATAACGCGACCAAATTACGTAGATCCCCCATCTGTCTATGAATCAACTTCTCTGATCCTAGTAATGTTCCTTGTCATAATTATTATCAGCCGAGGTGAACACCGCTTTACGTTAATACAAATTAACTTAATAAAACTAAAATCAATTTCAAATTAAATTATTCATGAAAATTATATCGATACAGTTGATGCATCGTAACAGCTTGCAGAGTGAGCGCCAGCGACAGCTGGACTTTCGTCATTTTCTAAAAGCTGCTCATGACACCCTTAAACGGCCTTAAGGTGACGCCGCTGCGTTAAAGTAAAAAACCGTATTGGATGTGTTTTAGATTGCTTGTTTTCTATGAGAGGCCGGCCCGGTCTCTCATAGAAAACAAGCAATGGAACAGGAAAAAAAACGGAAAGGGCGTAGCGACAAAATGGTTTTTGTAGCGTAATTTAAAAACCATAAATACATTTCATAATATAAGCTAGTGTATGTTTGAACCAATCTATGTACAAATTTTGGAAGCTTAAATCACTCTCCTCTGTTGGCAAAATGGGAATCTCTTTTTTTACAGAGGTCTTTTTGATTGATTATTCTGTGTTATGAAAGTTGACCAATCGTGTTATGCTATGTGTAATTCAAAGACAAAGACATGATGAATACTGACAATGAACTTTAATTTCTTAGCTTTAGTCATTGCTGAGAAAAATCGATAGCGCTACAGCCAAATTATCAAGGCGTCGCTATAAGGTATTGCACTTTGAGGTAGTTTGGCAGTGGGAAGCAACTGTCATAAATATCCTGCAGGGGCAGACGATTTTTACTGCTATGCCAAAGCAAATAAGATAAAAAATTGAGCTACATATTTGATCGAAGGTCAGGTAAACCTTCAGAACTGGATACCTCCTAAACTAACCGCGACCGAAACTCCATAGTTGCTGGTCGTTCTTTATACCTCTATATAGGGGTCATAAACAGGTAAACTTTCAACTGTAATAAAATGAAAAATAATAAAATAAAATGAAAGTCTGGCTGTCACTGGCTCTTGGGCCATTAAAACAATACAATTTGTTGCAACATAAAAATATACATATCTACTATACTGTACTCGGCAAAACATGGCTGTAGCGGTCATTGACTCCCTGTCAAAAATTTGTCATTTTCTATACAAAGCCGCGATTGACAACATCTGACACTTCCCTGTCAATCGCGGTTTATATGAATAAAGGTCTTTCGTTTATAATATAGAAAATGACCGCTACCGCCATATTTCGCCGTGTACAGTATAGAAAAAAAAATCTGCGTAACTGGCCTGATTTCTTTGACACTGGCCACGGTCACCGAAATCAGAGAGTCTAGATGACGCCCGCAGAACCGTTTCGCCAAAATTACATTCTATCTTACAGTCCGCCGAAACCGTACATTTTTCAGGGACAAAATGTACTATGTCCTTTCCCGGTACTCGAAGTATCTCGATGCCAAATTTCAGCAAAATCAGTTCAGCGGTTTTAGCGCGAAGAAGTAACAGACAGACAGACTGACACACTTTCGCATTATTATAAATTAATATTAGTATGGATTTATTAATGTTGGTGACTGCTTAGTTTTGTAATCGTTTTCTTTACCTCTATTTACGATGTCAATAAGCCTCTTTATTTCATAACCTTCTTATTAAAATAATAGCCATTTTCCAACAGCTTGAAGTTGCTATTACTCGACTTAAGAGGACGAAGGATGACACTGAAGTAATAGAAGTGATTTTAAGCGCTTATAGAGAAAAATTACGGTTATTAAATAGTTTATTTAGGGTTCCGTATCCAAATAGGTACTATACTATAGGTTGTTACGTTTTGCATTATATTAGGATACCGTAGTAAGAAATTAAAACCAGACATGAAGTATGATGATTGATGTTTCATGCAAATAAATTAACAAAAAACATGGCTACGCGCTACGAATAATAAAAACTAAGGAAACGTAACTCCCATACTTGATACTATTACCGTTTAAAATTTGGTTCCTTTCGAACTGTCATGTAACGTCAGCCTTTATACCGCTCAAGGGCATCTAAATATTGCAAATGTATTGAAATGTGTACCTAAGGTACACTTTTATGACAAGTATTTTGGAGCATGTTTTTTGACGGAGTTACTCTTCCTTAGTTTTTATTATTCGTAGGCTACGCGCCATAACATCGCTTAAGAATTACAGTATTAACTGTTTCTTACTCCAGTGCTTTAAATGGCCACCATTTTTATCACTATAACATTACCGCTCTATTTAATTTCCTACTAACAAAATGGCGGCAAAAGTTTAACGTAGAATATTCTCGAAGGATCGTAGCAGTTGCGCGCTAACGACCGCGATTTTTCATCACCGTCCGCGAGTTTAGCTCTCATATTTGATATTAGTACGTGTGATGTCTTTATAATCATAGTCGAGTGAAAATACTTTAAACGAGGAAGTTATTTTAGTTTCAAAGTAGATTGAAAATATAATATAGCCTGTAGAAAGGATTGTAGAGTTGTCACAGTGAAACATTATTGGTGTGTGTGCCGAAGTTCCTCGGCGGAAATTCCGCATGATTACGACAGCAATGTCAAACGCATACAATATAACGCGACGGAATTTCGGCATGGTGTGTCATCGGTAATTTAAAATACATTGCAGGCGGAATATAATTTAGACACTTACGGTCCTACCACAAAAAACTAAACATCTATTACAACAGTTGTTTTGAGACCATTTTGTACTGAATTTTTCTCTAATGTTCAACAGGTGTTTAAATCTTTTGTAGTAAGACCATTATTCTCTAACGCCTAAAACCACACACAAGGATGGCTAATGCGTAGATGGTCCTGTTATGACATTGATGCGAAGGGACTGTCGCTGAAAATTATTGCCTAAGGGGGCGACTAACCCAAAATGTTCGATTTTATAATTCATTTTTATACTTGAAAATAAGCCCCGAATTGTTACATTTTTTTAAATTTGATACTACATTATAATTCCAAGAATTCGACATGAGCAAAAACAAGATATATTTAAATTTTTTCGATAAAAAAAATCACAAAGATGCATCTAATTTTCACGAATTTTTCATTTGTTGCCTAACCGTGCATTGAACTAAGTTAATATTTTAATACATTGTATAAAATTCTATCATTGAGAAACCAACCTAGCGGATTTTTAAAATGTTGTATGTTTATCGAGTTATTAAGAAAAAACTAATTTGGCGATGAATCCGCATCGTCCTTTTTCACCTGGCATATGAAAGACAGGCGAGAGTGTGAAGAGAGAAGGACTATGTTTGATTTTTTGAGTTAGTCGCCCTCAATATTTACTGAGGAAAGGGTGAGAAGTCTAATATTTTTATACTTTTACTAGATAGTGGCGTTACTCCAAAAACATTCTTGTAGGATTGTAAGAGTTTCTATTTTCTATATAAAGCATATAACCTATATAAAGCCGTTTTTCATTTGTCATTTTAAAAGTAGAAATAATAAGCGTTTATAAACGGATATTTTAACGGCGGAGCCCAAAAGCGTCCTCGAACCTCGAAAATCTTAATTTTAATGCCCAAATGTGTCCGTTCCATATTCAAATTAGGCCCGACTAAGTACACCGCTTTCCCGAACCCAATGCTTTATTTGTGTAAGAATATTATTATAATTTTAATATTATAATATTATTTCTTGTGGCTCCGTACCGTAAAGGCAATAATGGTACCATATTATCTATAGAGTCGACTTCGTGGACGCCACTAAAGAAGTTTTCATTTCAAAAAATTGGTATTGTGTAGCTACGAATCTGAAAATAATACCTGTAATTTTAACGAGAGTAATTAATATAACAATTTTTTACACTAAACAAATTGTTACTCTCAATGTTCTATTTGATTATTTTTCAGCAGTTTCATCATTTTGCTAGTGAATTGCATTTTAAAATCTAGTGATTTCGTTAGACCACACAACGATGCGACTAATTTAATTATTGTGTTCGATGCCCCGATTCTGCATTTTTTTAAATACAGTTTAAAATTATTTTTTAAAAATACAATTCAGACCGCAACGCGACGAGGCGAGGCGAGGCGCGGCGCGGCATAAAGTATGGATTTGACAGATTTCAATTGCGTGAGACTTCTTGCCAGTCTGTCAAACCCATAATATAAATTAAGAAATGCATCTACGCGTCGCGTTGCGGTCTGAATCAAATCAAATAAAATCAAAATAATTTATTCATGTAGGTCACACAATAACACTTATGAACGTCAAATAAATAGGTAGCTTATACATTAACAGCATTATTAAGATTTAACTTCCTATAGTTTACTTATTACAAAATTCCATTTTATATAATTACCATACATAATAATATATAGAACTGTCGAAATTGAACTTTTATTTAGGTTGTAATACATTTTTATAATAATGTTTGTATATTTGAATGCAATAATAATAAAATGTCAAAATAAATAATAAGTAGGTATGTAAAAAAAAATATGTCAAAATATAAAGTACATATAAAATATGTTAAATTAATATGATTAATATGTCAATTTATGGAATATAATATTATTATGTCAATGCATATTAATTTATAATTTGACTAATTACTTTTATTACATACAGAAAAGCATAAATTTGTTTTGAAAATACAATTCCCATGGATGGATGTCATCAAAAAAGTCGTTTATTTTGTTGTAACTCTTTCTAATTAATTTATTTTTGATACATTCTTTAAATTTATTAAAAGGCGAGTCTAAAATGTCATCAGGTAATCTATTGTAGAAACGTATACCGAGTCCCACGAATGAATTTTGAACCTTATGAAGACGTGAGTAATTAACTGCTAGTTTGTTTTTATTACGTGTATTAAAAGAGTGCGTGTCGGATTTCTTGCTATAAAATTGAATGTTCTTTCTAATAAATATAATGTTGTCAAAAATGTATTGTGATGGAACCGTCAAGATATTTATATATTTAAACTTTTCCTTTAGAGAGCACCTTGATCCTAGTTTATATATGGCGCGGACAGCCCGTTTCTGCAATATAAATATTGTTTGAATATCTGCAGCACTTCCCCACAGTAGTAATCCATAGGATAAGATGCTATTCAAATAGCTATAGTAGACGGTGCGAGCTGTTTCTTCGTTAGTCAATTGTCTCACTTTCCTAATCGCAAAGACTGCTGAGCTAAGTTTTTTTGCTACATTTGAAATGTGAGCTCCCCAATGAAGCTTAGAGTCAAGCGTGAGACCTAAAAATAATGTAGAGTCAACAAAGTTTAGATTTACATCACCAATTTTTAAATTAATTTCATTGTTAACTTTCACCGTAGGCATTCTGAAAATGACACATTTTGTTTTGTTAGAATTGAGTAACAGATTATTCGAAGAGAACCATTCTAATACAAGAGCAAGTGCTTTATTTATAGTAGTAAAATCTGGATTTTTTCGTTTTAATTTAAACAAAAGGGATGTATCATCGGCGAATAAAATAATTTCGCAAAGGGATTGCACGATGAAAGGCAAATCATTGACATAGATCAAAAAAAGAAAAGGTCCTAAGATGGAACCCTGTGGTACTCCCATTTTAATAGGTAATCCCGTAGATTTATGTCCATTAACATCAACAAATTGAACTCTATCTGTTAGATAATCCGTGATGAGATCAAGTGCATTGTCTTCAATGCCATAGTACTTAAGTTTATGAAGAAGTGTTTTGTGGTCAACGCAGTCAAAAGCTTTTGACAGATCACAAAATACACCTATCACATCATGATGGTCTTCCCAGGCTTTAAAAATATATCTAATTAAACTAACACCTGCATCTGTGGTTGAAACGCCTTTGGTGAATCCGTATTGACGGTTGTGCAATAATTTGTTAATATTAAAGTGACTCTGTAGCTGGTTAAGTATCTCCCTTTCAAATATTTTGCTTATAGCAGGCAAAATAGAGATAGGTCTAAAATTACTCGGGTCAGTTTTTAAACCTTTTTTAATTCATGAAGCCCCAAGCGGCCACATCCGGCCGCGATAACAATGAAAAAGCTATTGTGTCTCGTTTTGCCACGACTGATGGGTTAAACAAAGGAATTATTCTGGACTGCTTCATAAGACGAGGAAATACGCCAGCATCAATGCAACGATTAAAAATAGCGGCTAGGTATGGTGATAATTCTGTTATGATATTTTTAAGCAATTTGACTGATATACCCCACAAGTCTACTGCTTTTTTGAGGCTTAGAGAGTTAAATATCTTTAAAATATCTTGCGAATTTATGTGTCTGAACTGAAACAAGACCTTCCCTTCTACAACATTTTTTCTAAGTAAAATACCCGCCTTTGATGGACAGGAGTCGAGAGAACTAGTTGTCTCTTCGATAATATTTACAAAAAAGCTATTAAAAAAATGAGCTAATTCTAAATTATCGGAAATTGTCAACCCGTCCACATTTAATTTTATTTTATTTTCGTGTCTTTTAAAACGTCCTACTTCATTATTTATTATATCCCATATAATACGAATTTTAGTGTGTGAGGTATTTATTTTGTTACTCCAATATAAAGCTTTAGCAGCGAGGCATGTTTTCTTAAATATTTTAGAATAATTCCTAACATACTGTATAAACAAGGGATCAAAGTTATGTTTTTTTAAGTCATACAAATTATATAGTCTATTTCTACTGGTGTATATACCAGGGGTCGCCCAGTCACAAAATTTTAATTTTCTATTTATATTAAATGTTTTATTTTTAAATATAATGTCATGTTCTGATTTAATAATATTGTGTAGTTTTTCGTATAAGATATGTGGGTCTTGTTGTTGTAGATCAATATTTGTAATTTTGTTTGCTATGTTTTCCTTCAGAATACTAATTTTACCCATAGTGATTGGCTTACGAGTAATTTTTTCTGTATAATTAATCGTTGTATCCGGAAAAACAGCCATTTGGCCTAAATGGTCAGATGTCAAATCACTAAACAAACACATTTTTGTGCAACTACAGTTACAAAAAATATTGTCTAAGCATGTTGCTGAGTGTGAAATAATCCTAGTAGGCTCTAGAAATAAATACTTTAAGTCAAAAGTTTCAACTAAATTAAGCAATCTATCACAACATAAAGATTTTTCCATAAAATTAACATTGAAGTCACCACATAATATAATATATTTTGTTGTCATTAAACGATTTAGCACATTTTCTATTATTGAGTCAAAAGAATCCAAATCACTCTGTGGGGGTCGGTACACACATATGACAATATAGTTATCTAGCTCAATGCAGGATATTTCTGCTATACGTTCAGATGAAAGAGTGACAATGTCCTTGCGTTCTTTATATTTGATGACATTTTGTATGTAAATAAGAGAACCGCCACGTATGGCGCCCTTCCTAATAAAAGCACTGGCAACATTATAAAATTCATTATTAATAAGAATAATTTGTTCATTTTTAAGCCAATACATAGTACATGAATATTACGGCTTTTTAGAAATAAGTCTAATTCTAGAATTGACACTTAAGGCGATATATCGAAAATAAATTATACCGCAAGGGCAATTTGATACTTAATTTGTATGACTATAAAGTCGTGAATACACTGCGGCCAGAAGCTATCGGCTCGCTCGGAAAACATGCGAAATTATTTAAAAAATAACTAGGAGTATAGCAAAATGCTTCTATACGATTTTGAGTTGCAAAGGTGTCTATTAATTAGACTAATTTCCTACAATATATCTATTTTCCTTTAAAAATAATCTTCAAATTTCGTATTTTTAAGAGGTCATTTCGAAAATTAAATGTATCGAGGCAAAATACATTAATCGTGTTTCTAGTTCTTCATTATTAAATATATATTAAACCTAGATAAGGCTATGAAGATATTATGTATATCTCATTACCAGATTTGTAACATTTCTGAGGGTCCTATAGTATTACGTCAAAAAGGACAGTTTTTTCAATATAGCGCCTTAAGGTTGGAAGCCCGATACATGAAGTTGCAGCAGCCGGCGTGTCGTCACGACACTATAACTGGTTTCTATGTATTTCTATGAGTATCGCTAGCTGCAGAGGGTATTTCATAGAAATTCATACAAACCAGTAGTGTCGTGACGACACGTCTTCTGCGGTTGCTTTATGTCGCCCGCTGCAAACCGGCACCTTTAATCTAGTACAGATCAGGTCAAATAGATTTTTTTTGACGTGATAACGTCTTATAATTCGATATGGGCTGCGCGCCCGAAAAACATGACAGTTCATGCGGCGTTACCTCGCTGACAGCTCTGAGGCGTTCCATTTACACTCTCAAGTCTCTCAACAACCGTAAGGCCCACCTGGGCCGCGCTCTTTGTTTCGATTATATTACGTATTTCGATGACTTAGAGAATACTTTTGTATGAAGAAGTTTGGTTATTTATGACCTTTGATACATTGACCACACTCTGAATGAAAAATAAATAAACAATCTGTGAGCTATTAGTATTATTTCGGCTATTCAAAATTGTGCTCTATTTCCTACGTGTCAAGGTATGACTTAATATATGAAGAATAAAGTATTCGTTTATTTCTTCTGAACAAGTCACTAATTATAGTTTCGAAAGTTTATAATTGAGAAACTAATATCACATCGGACTAAATACTTTATTATGATGGCTTGATAGATAGAAAATTTAACATATATTATAATGTAGTTCACACAAACATAAAATATGGATTATATGTAAGGATATTTCATATTACATTAATTTTCCAAAGAGGGTAGGCCGGGCGCCATTTTTTTGCACATTGACCTGCCAACTTTTTTGCATAGATTTTTCCCGGAACTGAGGGGTTAAGGCTATGACGTTGTCACGTTCAACTATCGTCAGTAAGCCGACTTTACAGACAACCGATTTTTTCACATAGCTACGTGAAAAGACATAGCTCGATAAAGTTTTTACCATATCAGCTATATGCGTTGATCTGGCGTTTAGTGAGAAAACCATTTGTAATTTTTAACCGACTTCCAAAAAGGAGGAGGTTATATGTTCGTCTGTTTATATACATATATTATTTTTTGTATGTTCAACAATAACTTCGCCCTTTATGGACCGATTTTCATGATTCTTTTGTTGTTGTACAGGGTTGAATCCGAGGTTGGTACCATGTTCACAAAAGTGGTGATCTGATGATGGGATCCATGAGGAATCGAGGGGACTCCTTCAAATTTATATGGGAACATAATATGGTGATTTCGATTTTTTCTGAAGTATTTCAGGCATATACTGCCAAAAAGTAAGATTTTGCACCAGGATGTACCCTGGTTCTGAAGGTACTCAACAGAACTTTTGAATCCTTATAGATACAAGTTTGAGGGTTTTGGCTTTATTTAAACTACTCCAAGCAAAAGCCAATGAATCCTACATTGTTTCTGCTGAACATAGGCTAAATTTTATTTTCGAAAAAATAGGGTTACCTAAGATATTTGGAGGTTTTTCAGACGCCAGGTGAAAAAATCAACCAGAAAAGTTACTTATTTTGCGTACGCTGCTGAAACTATAAAAGATAGAACCATAAAATGTTTTAAGTGATTGTATATCTTCTAAATATCTACAAAAAAGTCCGCGACACACTATACTTATCTACTATGTCGAGTGAGGCACAATAACCATTTTTATTTTTTTAAATCTTGAATTTTTTGGAACTACATTTAAACGCGTTTATTTTACTCATGCTATAAATCCTTATCAAAATAAATTATTTTATCACTAAGTACAGTTTATGTAGATAAAATTTGGTCTTTGAATGATTAAAATTGAACGTTTGGTTTTGAAATTATAGCGAAATTAAAATATTACGATAGTGGGCGTCACCAAGCAGAGCAAGGGATGCGCGTGCGGGAGGAAGACAATCTGTGCAGTGTGCACTGTGCACCCTTCGGATAATGACTGCGTCCGCGTCGTCGATGTCAGTGTCGGAGTCTGTGAATTGACCTGGGAATCATTTTGCTGACCGAGTCTTTCCTGTGTAGGCTTTTTGCAGCCGTAACCGACATCCACGTGGGCGGAGCCGCGGGCGACCGCTAGTAACATTATGTACAACTCTAAGAGCCTTGTCGTCCTATATGTAACTAAAAAGGGTAAAATTATAACTTTTTAACAAAAAATTAAAACCGACTTCCAAGGTAAAAACAAAAGTAATACTTATTCATAATCTAAAAAGAATCAAATAATTCTTATTCCTTATTATAGTGGCGTCTTCAGACTTCGCCTAAGCCTCAACTATTTCTGTATTCAATCTTCATGCTTTTGAAGTAGGTATCAGCTTACCTTAGCGTAATTGCTATATCAAGGATCTCAGAAATTTTCCGGGCTGGTACCGACTTCAAAAGTACGAAGATTGAGTACAGAAATAGTTGAGGTTTAGGCGAAGTCTGAGATAATAAGGAATAAGAATTATTTGATTCTTTTTAGATTATGAATAAGTACTTATTACTTTTGTTTTTATCTTGGAAGTCGGTTTTAATTTTTTGTTCAAAAATAATAATAAAATATAAAGACTTGTCGTCCTATATGTAACTAAAAAGGGTAAAATTATAACTTTTTAACAAAAAATTAAAACCGACTTCCAAGGTAAAAACAAAAGTAATACTTATTCATAATCTAAAAAGAATCAAATAATTCTTATTCCTTATTATAGTGGCGTCTTCAGACTTCGCCTAAGCCTCAACTATTTCTGTATTCAATCTTCATGCTTTTGAAGTAGGTATCAGCTTACCTTAGCGTAATTGCTATATCAAGGATCTCAGAAATTTTCCGGGCTGGTACCGACTTCAAAAGTACGAAGATTGAGTACAGAAATAGTTGAGGTTTAGGCGAAGTCTGAGATAATAAGGAATAAGAATTATTTGATTCTTTTTAGATTATGAATAAGTACTTATTACTTTTGTTTTTATCTTGGAAGTCGGTTTTAATTTTTTGTTCAAAAATAATAATAAAATATAAAGACTTATGTTTTCTTCATATAAAATTAGGAGCAAACGAGCAAACGAGTAACCTGATGGGAAGCAACTACCGTCGCCCATGGACATTCGCAACATCAGAAGAGTTGCAGGTACGTTGTCGGCCTTCTAAGAGGGAATTCGCTGGTTTGCAAGTTGCATGTAGTGTTGTATGTAGTGTTGTTTGTTTGTGTTGTTGCGGTGATGAAGATGGTATATTTTTCTCGTGAAATGATGGCGGAAAGTAAGGTATGATTCCGAACCAATGTTTTACGAATAATAATTATTTTGCGATGTAATATCGTGATGCACAAAATCTCAATCTGTATCATACTTTAGCCCAACGTTAATACAGCTTCAATATGGATTTAACCTATCAACTCCCAAGCGGTCGAATTCGACCGCGATAACAATAGATTTCCAAGAATCCACAATCGAGGGATTAATGCAGTTTTTTTTTTTGTAATAGACTGTTATTATAAATCAAGGCACGCAAATGATACACAGAAAGTCAAGAGATGCCTTTCAGTGCTAGAAACTATTCTACACACAGATGTTCTCACATATTCAAATGAAGTTAGCAGCACGTGGCCAGCTCGGCTGAAGTTAGCTCGGAAACTTTTCCCATTATATCGCGAAGAAAATGAACGCGCGATGAATGTATGGCTTAGTTACGGCTTACGCTCGTTTTGTACCGTATTTGTTACCTCTCTACGAGGTATTGCTCACGTTTTATTGCCGTTGGCTGGTTTGAGTAATGGTGACCGTTTTAAGAGATATTAGCCGGTTCAATTAAAACCAGGAGGGCTAGCCTAAAGTAATCAGTGATAAAATGCGCATCAAGAGCTCAGCTATCTCTCTCTTTTTTTGAATAACCCAACTGAAAGGCTGTCACGATGATTGAGAAATTAGGCGCAAGACCCACTTTTTACATGTCCATCTGACGCGTGGATCATCAACTTGTCGGACAATCAGGTGATCAGCCTGTATTGTCTTTACCAAACTTGGGACATTTTTCGTTGTCCTAACTTCTTTGGAGCGTCCGTGGCGTAATGGTAGACCTTTGGTTCGCACTCGTAGAGGGTGCAGGTTCGATCCCGGGTAGAGGCGTGTACCAATGAGACATTTTCTGATCTCAAGTATATAATATAGGACGCTCGTACGGTGAAGGAAAACATCGTGAGGAAACCCGCACATAGTTGGTCCCAGACGTATTGACTAGTTCTTTTCTCTGGACTAGGCCGACAATGTTGCGAAAATGTCGTATGTGCTTGGGCAACCATACGGACTTTTAAAACCTGTTCCAGGCACTACAGTATTTGAGGAGTGGTTACTTCGCTCAGAAAATACTGTATAAATCATCCACAACGGATGCAAAGTCCTAATATATATTTTTTAACTTATTTGGCTATTTTAACAATTTGAGAAAAAATGTATTATACTCAAATGCTACTCATGACTTGGTTTAAACTTAATTTATCCTAAACGATTATTTCTACGAATGAAAACTTTCTCAAAAGTATTATAGGTACATTTCCAAGTAAAACTCTTTGAAATTGTGGTATAAAACTATTCGCAAATTTAACAAGGTTCTGTAATGTTTTCCAAGAAAAGACTTTTCCCCCGTTCGTGTGGTTTATCGCGCTGAGAATCGCCGGTCAGACACATTGCAAGTGTTGCGCACCAGCCTCCTTCAAGCATTCACTTTTGTTTCTAATGTTGTATTCGCGTGCAAAAATGAGACTTATTTCGCAAAATCAAAAATTACATTTCAAGTGATTTTAAATTGTGGTTTACTTTGGACGCCTCCGTGGTCCAGTGGTTAAGAGCGTGGCTCTTGACTCGAAGGTCGTGGGTTCGATTCCCGCATTGGAAACTTGTTATTTCCAAGTTTGGTTAGGACAATACAGGCTGATCACCTGATTGTTTGACAAGTAAGATGATCCATGCGTCGGATGGGCATGTAAAAAGTCGGTCCTGCGCCTGATTTCTCGCCAGTCGTGTCGGTCTTCCGGCCCACTGGGTATGAGAGTAAAAGGAATAGAGAGTGCTCTTGTGCACTGCGCACACACTTGTGCACTATAAAATTACTCCTGAGTCCTGCGTAACTGGCCTGGTTTCAATGAAACCGGCCACCGTCACCGAAACCGATGTGGAAGTTATTATTATTACTTTGAAAATAGATGCTACCCGCAAGTTTGTTACGCTACAATTTTTCTGCAGTTTATCGTAGAGAACCGTGCATTTTTCACTATTAATAACCTTTCCTGGGTTTTAAAGTATCTTTATACGAAATTCCAATGAGATAGGTTCAGTGTTCTAAGCGAAGAAGAAATAAAAGACATCCATACTTTCTCAACTATACGGTGGCTGTTGAGCATTTGTGCACGAATCCACATTTTTTGTTGAGTTATGAATGCAGTAATGTTTTTAATGGTCTAAAGAACATAACTGCATTTATATTACTGCAATACCTATAAATACGATATTTATTTATTTTAGTTGTGAAGTGTAATATAAAATATTAATCACTATTTTTACCGTCCAACTAACATCTGACGCCGTCTCGATATTGCAGTTTAATTACTGTTATAACCATTTTACAGTTATAGTGCAATTCTTTTGTGAAATAACTTTTGAAAGCCCATTTTCGCCTTATGAATTTCTATTCTTAATGTAAAGACACTATGAGGACACTTCTTATTTGTAATTAGATTATTGTATTAAGACTGTTTATGGTTTGTACATTTTTATAGGAGAGTTGTGCTTTAGCACGAATTGGCTAGCTTGACGGAGGAATACGCGTAACGCTCTTAATATTATAATAAGTTTTTCTTTATTACTATATTTGGAGTCACTTATTATGAGTCGATCTGCCTGCTCGTTCTAAAAAACTAGTTCACTACACAGTGTACAGTTGGAATCAATAAGAAACTGCCAACATGAATGATTCTCGCACCCGAGTTGATTCGCTCGTGTTAAATATTACATGTCAGCCGCATGTAATATTTATACTTTGTTCAGAGTTATTTTTCCCTGAACCTTACAAAATAAGCCCTTATGTAGTTTGCATAGAAGTTCTTTCAATGATAAAGTATCTCTCACAGGACTGTAGTTCGAGCCCGGTGCGCTCAATAAAACATGCGGCTTGTCTCTGGGCACATCTTGACAGCTGACGCAAGGACTTTGACATTGATTTAAAATTCGAATGCCGTTTAATTTCATAACGCTTTAATTCGCGGTAATGTAAAGGATAAAGGATTTTTAAAATAGGTAGTGTAAAGATACTAATTAAATAAAATTATTTACCAGAGCTTTCGATTGGCAAACAAATCAACAACGCTGTTGAACACATAAACTCCAGTCAAAAATCCTCCATCTTTTGAGCCTTAGTGAATTCTCAATCTTATTGAGCCTTAGTGTGAGAAATCCCTAAAAAACTGGGTTAACAAAATATAATAAGCCGTTCAATATCAATCAAGGTTTATCGGGGTTCGAATTTCACTCCGCCGAGCACGATACAAAGCCTAACAGTGAATACATCAAACCGTCGCGTCGCGTCGCGTCGCGTCTATTGTTACACTGTCACGTGCTTTTATGAATTTATTAGCCTGTGACGCCCGTAACTCTGTAGCGCCAAAATTCGTTTATCGCGCGGGAATCGTGCATTTACAGCAAAATTCAGCAAAATCTGTTTAACTGTTTTGATGTGAAGAGGTATCAGTCAGAGAGACACAATTTCGCATTTATAATTTTACTAGCTGTCCCGGCAAACGTTGCTTTGCCATAATATTATAAAGTACCAATTTCGCACATATTATTTTATTGTAGTGACTAAATAAGTATGTCTCCATGGCAACGTCGATCGCTATCCCGTCGCACAAACAATGGTCGCCGTCAGTCTCTGGTTGTAATAATTTACTGTTATTTATTCAAAAAATGTACTTATTAATATATAAAGTACCCAGTAGCCGATTCTCAGACCTACTGAATATGCATATAAAATTTGGTAAAAATCAGTAAAGCCGTTTCGGAGGAGTTCGCTGACTAACATTGTGATACGAGAATTTTATATATAGGTAAGATTAGTACGAATAACGAATTAATTATTTTCATGCAAGAGGTACTACTTTAAATAGTAGATAATTTTTTTGTATTATGATTTTCACCACTGAACCGCTGAATCGATTTTGATCGAATTCTTAGGCATCATACTTTAGCTTCATCATCTATGCAAAATATACGGTTTCAGGGTGTTAATGGATTTCCGAACAATGAAATTGCGAACAACTTTAAGTAAATAAAAAACAAAATTAGGCAAAACAGCGTGACAAAGAATAATAATTGACCTTCTACTTTTAACGACCTCTGTGGCTCAGTTGGTGGGCTGTTGGTTGCTCAAGCCGCGGGTTCGAATCCCGCCGACGGAACAAAATGTTTTCAAAGTTCCTGGGGTAATGGATGTGTATTAAATATGTGTATCATATAATAAAAATCTTAAATATATGTATAGTATAAAAGTATTAAATATATTTCCGTTGTCTGGTACCCGTAACACAAGTCCTTCAGGTACTTAGCACGGGGCTAGACTGACGTGGTGTGAAGCGTCCATAGATATTATTATTATTATTTTACCTAGTAGGGTACCTACTTTCTATAATTCCAGTACGCTTTATCAAAAGTCTAGATGAAGGCTATATCGAGATAGATCAATTTAATTTCGTTCCTGAGTTTGAATTTAGAACTCCGGAACCCTTTGACTAGCGACTCGAGATGCATCTGAGAATCATATTCGATGCATGCCAATATGAAAATATTGTGCACGAGCGTCAAACGTGCTTAGAGATTTTCAGGCATCTTAGCTCCATTGGGGCTTGTAATACATACTTAAGTTTTTACTTTAAAAATACGTGCACTCGAGGACTGCCGCGGTGAAACTTATTGTATAGCATTTTTTATCAACTTAGCAATATTTAATTATAATTCGCATAGGTACGCCATCGTCACACGCACACAAACACCGTGCTGAAGTCTGACAACGCTGCACCGGTCGTACGACAAAAACCTAACACACCCCACGGCGTGTTAGGTTTTTTCGTTACGGAATTTCTTGATTTGGTCGCCGCACTCAAAGCCCGTGATAAAGCTATGCAATAGCTTTAAAATATAACAGTTGCACTACAAAATACAGACATGTTTTAGTCGCAACCAGCCTAAAATGTATCCCTAATACCCAGTATTAGAGATATATTTTAGGCTGGTTTTAGTCTTTTTCATCGATTCTGCTACACACAGTTTAGTCAGCGATAGTTCCGTTCGTTAATCAAAGTTGTGTTCTGTCAAAACCCGCGCGACCCACTATTCATTGATTCCATTTAGATCCCTGTCCAGGGCTGCCACCTTTATTCTTTTTGTGATAACTTTGGAATGCTTGTTGTATAATACAGTGTAGACGGACATTTTTATACATGACTTGTTTTATTTTTATTGAACAGCTGGTGTGAATACACAATATGAATTTTTAATACCTAAATGGATGGCCATCTATGTGATGGCCAACTTGGGCCATCCATAAGACACTTGAAAAAAAGGAGAGGTTGGTATAAAAAAAGATACTCTATTTTCAAATTAGTTTTCTACAAACACTTTCAGAACTGTACCACATAACGCCGACCACCAGTTCTAAAACCACTCAGCAGAATTGGCATGATGACTATTTTTTTTCTTATTAGTAATTGAAAGACCTTTAAAAAATAGAAACATCGGTGAAAGAATTACTCTGATAGCTTAAAAATTCACCAAGATATGACAATTCAAACATCTCATAAAATGGACCTGCCCGAAACGCTCCATACAAAATGCAACTCGATTATGACGTCACCTTAGAGCTGTTTGTAGGCATCGCGGGAGATTTTTGTTCGGTAGCTATATTAATTATTGCGTTTATGAAAGTGGTTTTTTAACAAAAGTTGCTTTAAATTACATTATTTATGGAACGGTATACAAATATTAAGAAATTTAATTGAAAAAAATTCGACTTGAATATCCAACTTTGAAGGCGCATAACAAAAAAAATACAAAAGCTATCAAGCTGAAATTTTGGGAACACTTATTTTTTACCGTTATTTCTTTATTTTAATAACAAAATTCGGTAATCTTTGACCTTGTCATCATCCCAATTGCTGGACGATTACGTAACTCGTAAGTATCTGAATTTTTGTATAATGTGCAATGTGCTGTCAAAAGCCTGTTGCTTTCTTGTCGTAAGATGCGTGATTTCCATGCCGGTTTAAATGTATCCATACTAATATTATAAATGCGAAAGTGTGTCTGTCTGTCTGTCTGTCTGTAACCTCTTCACGTCCAAACCGCTGAACCGATTTTGCTGAAATTTGGTATGGAGATATACCTACTTTAAGTCCCGGGAAAGAGAAAAATGGGCAGTTCCTGCTCGATACACGAATTTTGGTGCAACCACGATGCAAAGGAGGTGCTGGCGTCATCTAGTTTAAAATAATTTAAGTTGGCAACCCTAAGTATTGAATCAATATCCTACCGAAGTTGGCATATCTAAGGAGCCCGCAGCTTCGGCATTTGTAATCACTTGAACATTGTTGTGACGCAAAAACTATTTCATTCCCAATTCATTCCCTCTTTTATCGACTTTAACTTTGTAACAAACTAACGAATTCTCACAAGTCCCGGTGATGGATCTACTTACCAACTTTAACTTTATAAGAATTATTTACCTCGATAGTGCAGAAAATTCACCGATATTTGCACTTTTACATTGCGAGTAGGTACGGTCATACTAAAATTATAGATACGAAAGGGTATATCTAGCTTTCGGTAAGTATGTAATCCGCTGAAACGATTTTGATGAAATCTAGGAAATAGATATAGGATATCTTTTATCACCACTAAATATTTGATACCCGCTCGATTTTTGGGAAAATGGCGTCACAAGAAATAACTTATGTACTTATACTATTTCTATAGACTTTCCTTCTTTCAATAAACTCGTAATTCGATACTTCTAAAACATTAAAATGGCGAATAAATTGCGATAAAGTCCGTAAAATTGTTGCTTTAAAATGGCGACGGGACCTGGTATGGGCGGTAACTGAAAACTACCGAAGCAAAATTTATGTCTAATGGAAAACTTATCAGTTACCCACACATCTAAACGTTAGAACATACAATGTATTTCTACTGTAACAACTTTGTTTCGATGTCTTCAATTCTTCGTATTTATTGAAGACAGCAGAGGTTTTCAAGAAAGAAACAATAATAATATCAGCAGCTGTACCTACTGGGTGTTTTTAATAAAGAAATAGGGATACAATGGATGCTATAACATATAATATATACTTTGTTCTATTTAATATTCCCTGATAAGCTCTTGTCTATCAGGGACTTTTTATACATATAGCGCGATAGCGTGATGTAGGATTGTAAGGCTTATTGTACCCACAATAAGCCTTACAATCCTACATCACGCATCTACGTCACAGTATCAAAACTCGTAAATCCTAAAAAAGTCCTCGTGATCAAAGGGGCACCAGGCCCCTAGGACAGCGAGGCCGTGGACGGCAGCCCACGTCGCCTACGCCTTACACCGCCACTGGTTCTTGTTTCAATACTAATATTAGTTAAGAGATAGGTCATAACCCATCAAGCCCCGTACGAGCACCGATGATCGCGACAACAATAGAATACAATAGCATTTCCAAGAATCCCCGATCGAAGGATTAATATAACATAGTGACATCATAACATACACTATCATAACTCTATCTATCAAAGAAAATCCACAAAATATACGGAATTCAGAATACAAAATTGCCTCTATAAAAATGGAATGAAAATTTATCTCCGCAAAACTCGAAGAGGAAACTGTTTGAATTTGGAACGTTTATTTTTTAAAAAACATTAAACAAAAACAGTGGCGCAAGTGTCGACTGTTTAATTCAAAACCGGCGAAATAAAGTCACATTCACACTTGAAACAAAGCCTAAAGCGTCTTTTGTTCATAGACCAATTGACTCTTGAACTACGGTTACTACAGAGTTTTTTGTTTGAGCTGCTAATTTTCTTCGTTTTATGAGTGTAATGTGAAAGATAAACTGGAAAAACCTTTCACCCGAGTGTGGATTGTTGTGTTAGTATGTGTTACAGGTACACATACTACTTGTGTCGCCTTTCTTTCTGTGTACGTTTTGTATCATATTTTGGAGTACTCTGGTGTTTCGTCCCAATGTTTTTGGGCCCACTGGGACCAATGACCAGATATGAATTTTTAACATTTTTTCATCTAGCGATTGGTCTCAAGTAATTATTTTTTATGACTGTCGGGCTTATGTGCGTAGGGCTAACAAAAAAGTTGTAGATTTGAATAAAAACCAAATAATTACTTTGTATGAAAACATTTATTGACATCGGTCAAGGCTCAAGACAAGACAAATTAAAACTTCAAACAATTAGTAAAAATAATAGGAAATAAATCAATACTTGGCCAATAATAAAATAAAGTACTATAAAAACTAATAACATTATATGATTCTTAGTACTTCTTTTGTTTGAAAACTTTGAAATAAAACTAAAGTAGGTAATTATCTTATATCAATTAAAATCACAGGTTTTATTATGAAATAACATCTCAGGTGTAGGTCTTGTAATTGTGAACTTATTGTTGATAATACAATTTAAAAATATTAGAATTGCCAGTTGGTCTCTCAATATTATTACTTATGTAATAATCTTAAATTATTGAAGTGTAACACTTTTCCTACGTTAATTTTTCTAATTTTCAATAATATTACAATTTTTTCATAAAAATAATCATATTATGTCATTTCTGTGGTTATAAATTTTTGTTTTTTAATTTTTATAATATAATAATATCTAATTATAAATCAAGTATAAAATGCCTTAATCAGTCTTTAGTGCAGTAACATTCATTAAAGCTAATAATAAAATTATAACGTTACGTTTAAATGTTGACTTTTCTTCTTGTGTAACCTACGTGTACGGTCAACAGTTTGTCGACAGTACATCACGTTTCGCACTGTCAGCGTATACGCCGCCACGCGGTATTATAATTTACTTTAATTAACCAGTTCGCGTCAAGCCGCCAATCGGTTCGCGTGCTCTCTTTACCATTTAACCATTAAACCATTTTAGTATAAGTTAAGGATTCAATAAACCTATTGAACCTAACTTGTCTTTTAAGAGTAAAAGACAAGTTAGGTTACACCCGTCCCGTACAGAGGTACGGGACCAAACCACCGTACATTGTGGTCCCTCGAACTATAATTGAACCAGTGACAAAATAATTTAACCAATATAAGGACCATTGTGGTCCTTCGGCCTGTGAACCAGTGACCAAATATTGACGTGACAACGTCTTATAATTCGATATGGGCTGCGCGCACGAAAAAACATGACGCAATATGCGGCGTTACCTCGCTCTGAGGCGTTCCATTTGAGTTGTTTAGCAGAAATGTACAGTCGGGGAAAATTGTGCTAAGCAGAAATGTACAGTCGGGGAAATGAGTTGTTTAGCAGAAATGTACAGTCGGGGAAATGAGTTGCTTAGCAGAAATGTACAGTCGGGGAAAATTGTGCTAATCAGAAATGTACAGTCGGGGAAATGAGTTGTTTAGCAGAAATGTACAGTCGGGGAAATGAGTTGCTTAGCAGAAATGTACAGTCGGGGAAATGAGTTGTTTAGCAGAAATGTACAGTCGGGGAAAATTGTGCTAAGCAGAAATGTACAGTCGGGGAATTGAGTTGTTTAGCAGAAATGTACAGTCAGGGAAAATTGTGCTAAGCAGAAATGTACAGTCGGGGAAATGAGTTGTTTAGCAGAAATGTACAGTCGGGGAAATGAGTAGTTTAGCAGAAATGTACAGTCGGGGAAATGAGTTGTTTAGCAGAAATGTACAGTCGGGGAAAATTGTGCTAAGCAGAAATGTACAGTCGGGGAAATGAGTTTTGACGTAACAACGTCTTATAATTCGATGGAGCCGGCTGCACGCACGAAAAAACATGACTCATGTGGCGTTACCTCGCTCTGAGGCGTTCCATTTAAGGCTTGAAGTGCAAGCGAGAGCGCGGAACGAGCGACAAAGAGGCACGTTGTCACGTTCAACTATCGTCAGTAAACCGACTTTACAGACAACCGTTTTTTTTAACCAATCGAAGGAACCCTAACCATTGTGGTCCTTCGACCTTTCATCGAATCAGTGACCATTTTAACCATTTGAAGGGCACATAACCATTGTAGTCCTTCAGCCTTTTAAAGAACCAGTGACCAACTAGTTAACCATTTTAAGGACCCATAACTATTGAGGTCCATAGTATTTCGTAACCAGTGACTTTAACTATTCCAACGTGAGAGCAACGTGGTCTTTCGTTCCTTAACGTAAGGAGAGACCGGCGCGGCGCTAGTGAAACCAAACACGTATCGGTTGCGTTGTAACCAGTTAAACCAATTACGTCGCGTGTGTGGTGAACCAATTGACCAGAACCGAACCAGTCTACCAATTTTGACCAAAGTGCTTGTGTGAAGTGCAACCAGTTCACCAGACCAGCGACGCTACCAGCGACTACCACCGGGGACGACTTCTGCAGACAACCAGGTCACCACGTGCCAGTCTTCAAGTAAGATCTGTCCTTTTTACCACTCTCTTTTAACCATTATAATGCCCGCAACCATGGAGGCTATATTAACCACCCAGAACTAGATCATAACTGCGATTAACACGCAGTATGTCAATTTCAAGAAGGACGGGCCTGAACGTAAGACCTACGGGCCTATATCGAAAAACGCCTTTATACTTTGGACTCGTACTGGAATGAATTCCAGACCAACCATACCAGGCTCTGCGCCGAGTTCGAAGATCTTAACCACCGCTACTTTACTGAAAACCATTACCAGCGGACAAAAGATTTTTACGAGAAAGTTAGGAACATGATGTCTAATTACGTAACCAGCGAACCAGGCAAACCATTACTGAGACCAGCTACACCATTATCGCAGGGCTCAGATAGGCGCGATTTTCCCTCTCCCGCCCAGGAGGGTACCTCTTTTAGTTTCCCTGCGCCGAAACTGTCGAACCAAGGTAACTCCAGTAGGGTGGAAGAAATGCTTCGGAAGCAGATGAGCAACTTCAAGGCGCTTTCTCGAACCATAGAAGCCGTCGACCTTGAAAGCTGCTCCGAACGCTGGGAGTTTGAAGACATTTTAAGAACTATCCAATCCAGATGGTCGGTCATCGATTCTCTTCACTGGGACATCTACAGCGAAGGGGTACTAGACAACAAGGAGTACGAAACAGCCTTCACTGAGATGGAGAGGAAGTACAACACCATGAAGAATGCAGTGAACTGACAGATGTGGTCGTCATCATACCAGGAACGTTCAACACCACAAATGGACATACCCACATTCAGCGGAAATTACCAGGATTGGATATGTTTTAAGGATTTGTTCTCCGAAACCATACATAGTAATAAGTCGTTACCAAATGCCCAAAAAATGCAGTTTTTGAAAAGTAAGCTCCGCGGAGAGGCTGAAAAATTAGTTCACCATTTACGTATTAATTCCGAAAATTATCAAGTATGCTTTGACATTTTAAACCAACGCTACCATAATACCAGATTAATATTTAATTCCCACATACAACTATTATTAACCATGCCTACTATTCAGGAACAATCTGCAGCGGTCATTAAGAAGTTACATGACACAACCAACGAGTGTCTTAACTCTATAAAAGCAATGGGTATCGATATTTCCAACTGGGACCCATTGATCGTATACATTTTGTGCCAAAAACTAGATACAGAAACACATAATGATTACATAGAGTCGCTTAAGAACCCAAAAGAATTGCCTACGTTGTCCGAATTTTTAAAGATTTTAGAAATTAAATTTACATCATTAGGAAGCTCTCGTCGTAAACAGGATTTTAATAAACCAGGCTCATCACCAGTACACCACAACCAATTCCAAAAACCAAAAAAATGGGTTGAAAAGCATCCGAATAACCATTTACATAATTTTATGAACAGAAACTTTAAACCAAGGCCAGCTGTAATAAACCATGTTAATACGAAACCAATGCATATTGCAACACAGAGGAAATGCATGCTCTGTAAAAACTGTTGCCATGAATTGTTTAAATGCAAACAATTTCTGGAATCGTCGGCGCTGAATAGACTTAAAATTATTGAAACAAACAAGTTATGTAAAAATTGCTTAACTAACCATTATGACAAGGAATGCACTTCGGAAAAAACATGCCGTTTTTGTAACCAACATCACAATACTTTATTGCACAATGCCCTCGTTACTTTTGCTCCCTCAACTTCTAGCAACACCAACATCGAGCATCCTGCCCGAAAATCTAAAATATGCGTTACCAATGCCTCGCACGAAACCATGCCCAAATTATTAGCAACAGCTAAAATCAATATTAGGTCTGTGGATGGCTGTCACCATACCATGCGAGCCCTCATAGACCCGTGCGCAGAGACGTCTCTTATTACCGAGAACGCTGCTCAGCTTTTAGGCCTACCAAGGATTAAGCGCCACTGCGTGGTTGTTGGAGTTGGCGCGAAGGCCGACAATAGTAGGGGTGTCGTACAGATAGACGTATCTTCTCTTCACAATAATTTTACATTTAAAACCGAAGCCTATGTCATGAAGCATGTCGTCGGAAATTTACCAAACGAATCTTTTGAGAAACCGTCTTGGCCATGCCTGGATAAATTACCACTCGCCGATCCAGAATTTTACAGAAGTAAACCAGTAGATTTAATTTGAAGCGTTGATGTGTACGAGTTAATTATTTTACCAGGTTTAATTCGTAATGGCACATCATTACCAATCGCGCAAAATACCAAGCTCGGATGGATTTTAAGTGGGACCATAAAACCAACACAAAAATATTGCATGGTCGACTTGCAAGATATTCAGCGCTTCTGGGAGATTGAGGATATCTCAGATAGCTCAGTTAATACTTCTGATGAAGATAACCATTGCCTTCATCATTACCAGCAGCATACGAAGCGTCAACCAAATGGACGTTATGTCGTACGTTTACCACTCAAACCAGAGATTACTAAAAAATTGAGTGACTCGAAAACCATAACTGTGGCTCAATTTCTTCAGTCAGAAAAAAGATTTTCTAAAAATAATATTTTCGAACAGAACTACAAACAATTTATCCATAAATTTATTAATTTAAACCATATGAAGAAGTGCAAAAGTAACCCGATACTTCAACGCTATTTGCCGTACCATTGTGTAATCCGAACGGATTCCACGACCACGGCCACGCGAGTTGTTTTTAATGCCTCAGCGAAAACTTCGACTGGATTTTCGTTGAATGACCTTATGTACTCTGGACCAAATTTGCAAGAAGATTTGTTTACTCTCATCCTTAAGTGGAGGCAGTACCAAATAGCCTTCACAGCCGACATAGAGAAGATGTTCCGTTTCATAGATATCCATGAAGATGACCGGCTGGTCATCTTCAGAATCTCTCCACATGATCTTCTGGAGAGGCTTCTCCAGAAGATCATGTGGAGAGATTCTGAACAGCAACCATTGGAAGAATACCAACTTACCACTGTCACATACGGCACCAAGGCCGCACCTTTCCTAGCCATGATGACATTGAAACGCCTGGCTAAGGATAAAGGTCACCGCTATCCAGAAGCAGCAGAAGCTCTGGCTACAAGGTTCTACATGGATGATCTTCTCCATGGACAGCACGACCTAGAATCTGCAAGAAAACTAATTTCTGACCTTATAAATCTTCTTAAGTTAGGTGGATATAATTTAAGGAAGTGGTCGTCTAATAAACCAGATGTATTACCAGATAACCAGTCACCATGTGAAAACCAAGCATACGTATTCAAATACCGGAATCAACCAAGGCTTTAGGACTTAAGTGGCATCCAGACCAAGATTATTTTACATTTCAGTTGAAATCTGAACCAGTTCGTAAGCTCACCAAAAGAAGCTTACTCTCGAATATATCGAAAATATTCGACCCGCTTGGATGGCTTTCACCAGTTACAACCAAGTTGAAACTACTCTTCCAAGAAGTCTGGCTCCTAAACCTTAATTGGGATAACGAGTTGCCAGCAGATATCAACACAAAATGGAAAACCATAGAAGCTGACATCACCAAAATTAACCATATAACCATACCAAGGTGGCTACAGTCCTCGAAGAACGACACCATCGAATTGCATGGGTTTTGTGATTCATCGCAAAATGCCTACGCTTGTGTTGTATACTGCAGAGTCAGCAATACCACCAACAACCAGTCTTCTGTAGTATTAGTGGCAGCAAAGTCCCGTCTCGTACCTGTAAAGAAAAATGTATCATTACCAAGATTAGAATTATGTGCAGCTGTTTTACTTACCAAGGTCATGAAGATCACCTGTAATTGTTTATCAGATTACAACATTAAAATCTACTGTTGGTCCGACTCGACAGCAGTGTTAGGTTGGCTCAACGGCAACCCAAGCAAGTGGAAACCATTCGTCGCAAACAGGGTGAAGCAGGTGACGGACATCATTCCACCGAGCAGCTGGCATTATGTGTCAACCAAAGACAACCCAGCTGACTCAGCAAGTAGAGGCATCACCACGGAACAGCTGATTAACCATTCCATGTGGTTCACGGGACCCCACTGGCTACAATCTTTTGAGGAGTCGAAATTAACCAATTCATCTTATACCACGAACGAAGAGCTGAAAAAACCATTGTTAAATATAAATGTTACAACTATTAAATGTGAAAATGAAGTTATAGAAAATATAATTAGCAGATACAGCAATTTTACGCGAGCTTCAAGAGTGCTTGCGTGGATATTAAGATTTACACCTAAGTCTAAAAATAAACAACGATACTTAACTATATTAGAAATAAGAAAAGCTAAATACTTCATTATAAAATATGTACAGCAATTAGAATTCTTAGAAGATATAGAATATATTAAAAACCATAAACAACCTAACCCTTAGAGTAATTTATTAAAATTAAAACCATTTATTGATGACCAAGGACTTTTGAGGGTTGGGGGGCGATTGACCAACGCTAAAATAGAAGATAGGATGAAGCATCCGTGTATTTTACCACATGACCATGTACTTACCAATATGATAATTGACCAGGCACATAAAATTACCTTCCACGGGGGTGCACGATTGACTCTCGCGTGGTTGCGTCAAGAATATTGGACTTTAGAAGGAAATAGCGCTGCAAAGAAGCAGCTTCGAAGATGTGTGCTGTGCAGAAGGCACGACTCCTGAAACATGACCAGTTGATGGGAGATTTACCACCAGCCCGAGTCAACAGGACCCGCCCTTTCTACCATTCAGGGGTTGATTTCACCGGTTTTGTTGACGTCAAGTCTGCGAAAGGTAGAGGAGTGAGATGTACCAAACGATACATCGCCGTCTTTGTGTGTATGGTGACCAAGGCCGTACACTTAGAGTTGGTCTCCGATCTCACCGCCTCAGCATTTTTAGCAGCCCTAAGAAGACTTTCGGCCAGGACAGGATCGCCCGGTCACATTTACAGTGACAACGGGACGAATTTTATAAAGGCAAATAGAGTCCTGCAAGAAGAGATCGTTAATTTAAAATCAATATTAAATGACCAGTTTTATACTGATATAGCGGACATGTCGATAGAATGGCATTTCAACGCACCGTCTTGGCCTAGTGCAGGCGGTCTGTGAGAGGCGGCAGTGAAGAGTTTGAAATACCATTTGAAGCGAGTCATAGGAGAACAAAAACTCACATACGAGGAGTTCTCCACTCTCCTAGCTCAACTGGAAGGCTGCCTCAACTCTAGACCTCTGTGCCCGCTGAGCGAAGACGTAGATTTAGATTTCCTAACTCCATCCCATTTTCTAGCCAGTGGACCAACATTAACCATTGTTGAGTCTTAACACGATCTGCGAACCAGATGGCAGTTAGTACAGAAGATTTACCAAGATGTGTGGAAGAGATGGAGAACTGAGTATCTTACACAGTTGAATACTAGGTCTAAGTGGCAACGTTCACAACCTATTTTAAATATAGGAGATATTGTCATTATACACGACGCTAACCTGCCACCGGGTAAGTGGGCTCTCGGTCGAATCGTGCAGCTACATCTAGGGCAAGATAGGCTAACTAGAGTAGTCTCTGTAAAAACCAAAAATGGCGTTATGAAACGACCAATAGTTAAGTTATCCCTTTTACCGATTAACCATAACAGTGAAGACAGAGACAGTAACCAAATTGTTGACCATAACCAGCCGAATAACCAGTCGAATGACAATTTACCAAAGCCAAAAAGGAGAGCTAGAAAAGGCATTAACCATTTATTTACCATGGCACTTGTGTTATTTACGTTTTTAATTTCACCAGCCTCGTGTGCATACAACGTAATAAACTTTAACGACAGTCAAAGTTTATATTTTGACAAAATATCTACCATGCGGTTAGTGCAAGACGGATGGAAGCTGGTAGTATATTATGATTTAGGACCATATTGGCAGGGCAGTAAGCTATTATCAAAGTATATAGATCACATGGAACATCTATGTCAACAATCACCAGTAAGAAAACATTGTGAATCCATTTTAATACAATTACGGCACAGCTATACAGAGTTAATGCATTACAATCGCATTCTGTCGACGCAGCAGTTCCCTCACGGGCACGCGCGGCGCAGACGCGGCCTTATCAACGTCGTGGGTAATGTTGCACACGCGTTGTTCGGTGTACTCGATGACCAATTCGCTGAGCAATATGTTAAGGACATCGATTTAATTAGAGAAAACCAAAACCATCTGGCTGCTCTATGGAAAAACCAGACTTCCGTAGTAAAAGCAGAATATAATGAACTGAAAAGGGTGCAAGGTTCTATTGACAAACAGCATAAGATATTTACACATTACATTAACCATTTAGAGAATACTACCAACGATGCAAAAAGTCAACTGAAAGACGTGGAAGCGACCAATGAGTTTTTGTTATGCTCCATGGCCGCCAACAGCTTGGAGTCGAATTTGAAGAATATGCAGGATGTTTTACTGGATACAGTTTCGGAGGTATACTTTGGGAAGTTCAACATTCATCTGTTGAAACCGGACCAGCTTTTAAAGGAGTTAAATATTATTTCAGGAAAACTGTCTAATGAATTAAAATTACCAATTGAAAATCCTTACACGGAATTTACCAAAATTTACCATTTACTTAAGGTTAGAGCTAAGATGATGAAAGATTATTTTATTTTTGAAATAAGAATACCTTTAGTGAGTAGAGATAGTTACCAAGTATATAGAATTTATCCTACCCCAAGATGGAACGACAAAACCATGGTCACCCTAGTTCCAGCTTCGGATAACATCGCGATCAACTTACGAAGAGACTCATTTATGACCATACCGCAATTAGAATTGCATAAGTGTATTCACTTAGATTCTGAAATACAACTTTGTCCACTGCAGAAACCAATTTCACACATGAGTCATGACGACGTCTTGTGCTCCAAAGACCAGGAGACGAAGCGGTGCAGAATAAAAACTGCGAGGTGTCAAGACTGGTGGTCTCAGTTGAACGATGTAAATACTTACTTTTTCTTTTGCTGCGATTCGTGTCCAGTGCGCATCATCTGTGGAGAGCAAATGTTTTCAAAGCATCTAAATAGTAGCGGTATCATAAAGCTGGGTCCAGAATGCGTTCTGCAAGGAAAATACATTACCATTTATGCTCAGAGACAGCAAAACAATACTTTCACCACGAAGACTGATATACCAGCGATAGACATTCTCCCCATCTACTACATCTTCAACCAGAACGGGACGTCCGCGTCGCTAATTCCGGAGCCGACGTCAGTAGCGGGTAGTTACGATTAGGATCTAGACGATATAATAGGCGTTAAGATAAAACAAATGCGTTCAGAGAGTGGTCTAAAGGGTGGTATATCTTATCACGACGTTCACCATTACGTCGCGATATACGTGGTGGCGAGTGTGCTGGTGTGTGGGGCAGCCACATACGCCGCGCGGCGGTGGTTCCCGCGCCGCAGCCGCCGCCAGGAATCCAGCAGCGCGCCGGCAGCAGCTGGCGCAGCGCCTGCGCCTGCCGCGTCGGACCCGCCGCGCCCTGAGCCGCGGGGTCTGGCGAACGCAGCGTTTGTGTATAGTGTTAGTGACCAGTGTGTGAGTGTAGTTGACCATGGGCAATCTAGTGTTAAGTGTAGTGTTAGAGTGAAAGACCAGTCCACTTCTCCGGTAGTGCAAAAGCATAATTATTTTAGTGACTATTGTGATTAGAGACACCTTTAGAATAAGCGAATATTGTTTATCACCTTGTCTCACGTCACTCACTAACCATTGAACCATTTATTTTTTGTACCACTTTCACCATCACTCTTTCTTTTCTCGCGGTGGCAGCATGTACGGTCAACAGTTTGTCGACAGTACATCACGTTTCGCACTGTCAGCGTATACGCCGCCACGCGGTATTATAATTTACTTTAGTTAACCAGTTCGCGTCAAGCCGCCAATCGGTTCGCGTGCTCTCTTTACCATTTAACCATTAAACCATTTTAGTATAAGTTAAGGATTCAATAAACCTATTGAACCTAACTTGTCTTTTACTCTGTACGGGACCAAACCACCGTACACTACGAATAATAAAAACTAAGGAAACGTTAAACTTACACACTTTAACTGTTTTGAATTTGGTTCCTTTTCGCATTAAATAAAACATTAAAACTATTGTGCAAACTATTGCACTTTTTATGTAAGGCGGGCAAACAATTACATTAATAGGCATGGTGCGGGCGCCCGCGCCGATCGACTAGTTAAGACTTTAACCAATGATATTATATAAATACTTTAACAGTCATTAACGTTAGTTTAAACACTAAGTATGTACTTTAAATATTATTATGACATCTAAGATATAATATATAGAGCAGCATTTTTTAAAAACCTAATTCTAAGCAGTATGTTTACGTAATAATAATAATAATAATTGTAACATAACGTTTAAGGTGAGAGTGTTCTATGTTTTAAATGTACAAAACAATATTATGGTTATAACTGATTATTTTTGTGCCAACTGCCAACCCTACTTCAAAATTTCTTGCCAGAAAACAATGGATCATAAAAGTGGGACCAATCGCTAGATGAAAAAATGATAAAAATTCATTTCTGGTCATTGGTCCTAGTGGGCCCAAAACCCTTGGGACGAAACACCAGAGTACTCATATTTTGCATGTGCAACATAATATTATAATAAAAAAAATATATATATACGTATTTATGTACCTTTGTGGCACGGCACTATTTTGGATGTCATTCCATATTGTACAAAAGTATTATATTGACGACCTCTGTGGCTCAGTGGTGAGCGCGTTGGTAGCTCAAGCCGGGGGTTGCGGGTTCGAATCCCGCCGACGGAACAAAAAGTTTTTAAAGTTTCTGGGTCATGGATGTGTATGAAATATGTGTGTCATATAATAAAAATCTTAAATATAATATTTATAGTATAAAAAGTATTAAATATATTTCCGTTGTCTGGTACCCGTAACACAAGTCCTTCAGGTAAACCACAGGGCCAGACTATCGTGGTGTGAAGCGTCCATAGATATTATTATTATTATTATTAAAAAAAGAAAATCGTAAAAAGTATATAATATATTACGAACAAGATGACGCCTGCAACTTGGTTGCCCCAAAATTCGTTTATCGCGCGGAAATCGTAACCATTTCCAAGACAAAATGAAAAATATCCTATGTCCTTTTCTGGGGCTCAAAGAGATACATACCAAATAACAGAAAAATCGGTTTAGCGGGTGTGAAGATGAAGCAGACAGACAGACCCACTTTCGCATTTATAATATTAACTAGCTGTCCCGGCAAACGTTGTTTTGCCATTTAAAGTATTTCTACTTCATCAGTTGATACAAAATCTTACCCCCTCTTTTGTCCCCTAAGAGAGGTGGGGGGGAAAATTTAATACACCAGATGTTAAGTTGGAAAAACAGTTAATAATAATATGAAGTAAGTCCATAAAAGAAAAAAGTTTGATACAAAATCTGACGGGGGGCGGCGGGGGGGATAATTTTTATACACCAGATGTTGAGTTGTAAGGAGGCAAATATATCTGCGAAAACCGTATGCAAATCGGATCAGTAGTTTCCGTGTTAAAGTAAGTCTTTAAATACAAAATCTGACCCCCTCTTTCGTCCCTTTAGAGGGGTGGGGGGAAATTTTTTTATACACCACATGTTAAGTTGGAAGAAGACAAATATATCTGCGAAAACCGCATTCAAATCGGATCAGTACTTTTCGTGTTAAAGCAAAAGTCTTATACATAATCTGAACCCCTCTTTCGTTCCTTTAGAGGGGTGGAGGGATTTTTTTTTATACACCAGATGTAAGTTGGAAGAAGACAAATATATCTGCGAAAACCGCATTCAAATCGGATCAGTAGTTTTCGTGTGATAGTGGAACAAACATACAGACAGACAGACAGACAGACAGACAGACAGACAGACAGACAGACAGACAGACAGACAGACAGACAGACAGACAAAAAAACTGACCACATTTTTGGCTTCTATAACGATGTAGTGACACCCTCCGCTTATTATTTTTTGAATATCTTTAATGTACAGAATCTTCATTTCTACAGTTTTATTATATGTATAGATAAGGATAAGGAAATAAAGCAAAAGTATTTTGCTGTAATTTTAATTTAAAATAGTAACTCCACAGAATATTGTGAGGAAAGAATGTCGCCTTTACTTGTATAAAGCCACGTTATAATGTTAAGGTGAAAGCAAAACGCGAGCGCTCGGAATAGTTTATTAAAGACACCGCCTCTTTGCGGATTTATCTTTTTCTGTTATAAACTGTGATTTACCCGGTACTTGGCTGTGCTTTTCTTTTTAATGCTCCTGCAATATGAAACAATATACTTCTGTTATGATTTGCAAGAAATAATTTATACCGACTTTTGTTATGATTCGCAGTATAGTGTAATAGAAATAATTTATAATGAGTATTTTCCTGGTTTTTTAGCCCCAAAATCTCATTCTACTGAAATTTAACACACTTGTTTTTTGTCAGGAAATAGTGTTTAATTCAATCAAGCTTCTACGCATGCTGCGCCAACTGCAACGCAGGTAAATCTGAAGTGTCAAAGTACCGCAAAATATCAAGTAAATATAATTCGAAAAGTGTCCCTGTGTGTCTGTCTATTACCTCTTCACGCTAAAGCTACTGGACAAATGTTGGTGAAATTCAAAATGAAGTAATCTGTGTCATGTAAAGGATTTCCGGAAAAATTGTAGGTCCCGCACGTGAATCGAATTTCGTCGTTACGAAGTTGCGGGCAAAATCTAGTTCGTTCATATTTCTGTAGAACTTTGGCAATAAAGAGCACAACAAGGGTTTATAACCCTTGCTACACGTAACCGTGACGAGTACGACACCGGCTGCAGTCGTAAAACGACCACTTACAACGTCGGATACGACCTGGTGATTTGTTTGTAATATTACTATCTGTAGGTAATCTATCGGATTTTGACTCAAAATGCTGAAAATGTACCTGCTTATAACCCTTAAAGAGGTAAGAATGACCAGTAACTATGGAGTTCCGGTTACGGTTACTTTAGAAGGTATCCAGTTCTGAAGGTCTACCTGACCTTTGATAAAGAGTAAAGCTCAATTTTCTATCTTATTTTCTTCATGGTAACTGTAGGAATCTCCTATTCTACGGACATTGTTAACAGCTGCCAGACACCATAGTAGCTGGTCCTTCTTACCTCTATAGGGGTCATTTACAGGAAAACTTTCAGCTTTATTAAACGATGAAAGTCTGGCTGTCACTGGCTCTTGGGTTATTAGGTCAATTTTCAATTGATTAAAACAAAGAACCCTTACCCCTTGACTTATTCATGACTTCCTCAATCACGAATAACGATCAACAAATCAATTTTGTTTTCATTACTTCCCTTTTGAAGATGACCACTGAGAATTTTGGCAGAAGCTTTTTAATAATAGAGTGTATTATCCATTAGGATTTAGGTGTACTACGTAAAACACTACACGCTTAGCCAGTAACGGCCTTATTAAAAAACTAGATGAAGCCCCAAACTCTGTTACACCAAAATACGTTTATCGTGCGGGAACCGTATTTTTTCCAGGATGAAAACAATCCTATGTCTTTTCCCGGGACTCAGATAACCTCATCAAAAACACACTTTCGCATTTGTAATATTACTAGCGACCCGCCCCGGCGTCGCACGGGTATAAAATATATAGCCACTGAAAAAATTATTAAAATCGATAGCCTATGATCCTTCACGTGGTCTATTTCTTATCTATGCCAAATAACATAAAAATTGCTCCAGTAGTTCGCGAGAAAAGCCCTTTCAAATAATTTCCCCCGTTTTTTCTACATTCTCCTATTAGTCTTAGCATGATAAAATATAGCCTATAGCCTGCCTCAATAAATGGGCTATCTAACACTGAAAGAATTTTTCAAATCGGACCAGTAGTTCCTGAGATTAGCGCGTTCAAATTGGCCCTTTCAAATAATTTTCCCCATTTTTTTCACATTTTCCTCTATTTCTTCGCTATTCTTAGCGTGATAAAATATAGCCTATAAGCCTTCCTCGATAAATGGGCTATCTAACACTGAAAGAATCATCAAAATCCGTTGCGTAGTTTTAAAGATTAAAGGGAACAAAGAGATATGAGGGAAAAAAAAGCGAATTTGTTTTATAATATGTATAGATATAGAATATAGATGATATTATAGATATGGATGTCGCATCGCAAACGCATAATATTGTAACGGGGTGCAATGGAGCGGGCCGTATTTTCTGTTAATTTTATTTTCATAGAAAATTTATGAAAAATGCGCCTCCCTGCGCCCCGTTGTAACGTGCGCGTATCATAATGGGATCCAGGTACTGCACAAACTTAAAGTGCACACAGGAGTGTATCGAGTTTAGAAATTGTGCCTCGGAAATTTATTACAAACTCCCTCGCCACGCTCACAAAAAAATGGAATTCAATTTTTGAAATTCTTCTCGAATTTTCGTGGAGTTATAAATGGAATGGAGTAGATATTTGAATATGATGAAACATCCTTATTGTTGGCACCATAAGAGTTCATTTTAGGAAAATCTTAATATTGACATTGCTATACTGTTCTCGGTGAAACATGGCGATAGCGGTCATTGTCTCCCTGTCAAATACTTGTCATTTTCTATATAAACCGCGACTGACAATGAAGTGTCAAATGTTTTCAATAGTGGCTTTGTATAGAAAATGACAAGTTTTTGACAGGGAGACAATGACCGGTATCGTCATGTTACGCCGAGTACAGTATAGTAATATTTTCAAACTAAAATCTATAGTCTCCCGCAAACGATCAAACATCAAACCGTCAAAACACGTAGTAAATCCAAATTTTCTTCAAACGCGTCAAACACGTCAAACACGTAGTTTATATGGTGTTTGACGTGTTTGACGTGTTTGATGTTTGATCGTTTGCAGGGCACTAAGATGCCAATAATAAACATGGGCTGCGTCGTTGAATGGCGCAGACATACTTATTACTCGCGTCTTCAGTCGTTACGGTTACTTTCTTGTGTTTATCTGTGTTTTAAAAAGCCGAATTTTGTTACCTATTAGTCGAGTATGAACTCTTTCAATATTGATCGATTTCCAAATAAAATAAAAATCATGTAGTCCGAAAACTTTACTCGAACTCTATTTAAACTTAAGAAACAACTTTACGACCTAAAACACAGCTTGATGAAAATTACTAAAACTTCAAAAACGCTGAAAGATGGCCGAAGCAAATAAGTCTTTCATTTAATTATAATCCGGAGGTATCTTTAAGTGAGGAACAAAAAACCGGTCGACCCTTTCACGAAGTTTCTTTGTCATTAAAATTTAAAAAATTAATGCCTCGGAGTTCAGTCTGTGCTAAACTTCAATGGAAAAGTTTACTTATTATCTTTGTATATTGACAATCAAGATGGCGCTCAAAATTTCTGGTGCGCTCAAAAGAATTTGCAGCTTGTGGTATAAAATTGTTATTTGCTATTTATTATTATTATTATTTTATTAGTAGCGTTTAAGTATAGTTTTCACAGAGCCAGTATTGGCTTGGTATATGCCGCGTGTGAACAGTTTGGCCTGGCTTGAAAACCTATTCACACGCGGCATATACCAAGCCAATACTGGCTGCCAGTCTTATTAGCAGCCAGTACTGGCTCTGTGAAAACTATACTATAGGGTTGCCAGGTCGCTAAACTGAAAAGCCGGACAAAGCTTGACTGGACCAAAAAGCCGGAAACCCTGCTATCTTACTAGATTCCTTTTAGAATCTAAACTTTTAGTATAGCAATGCGTTCAGCGCGTGTTCAAACTGTTATATTATATTCAATTTCACGTTATATCTCACTAGGTATAAAACCGTCTCAAATTAAGATTTCCATATAAAATTATAGATTCAAAGCTCTACACGCCGGACTATCTTTAATTTTGGCCGAACACGCAATCGAAAATGAACATGTCTGGCTTTATCCGAAAGCCTGGCAGCCCTAGTAGCGTAGTACTTAATGTTTAGGACCAACTTGTAAGCTGTTGTGTGTATAGTGTATACTTCTCTGTTGTAAAGCCGTCATTCCACCGTGGCGCACGCTGTGCACTGCCACGCGGCGCACGAATTTATTACTTTGAATATTTAAATACGTCAATTCGTGCGTAGCGTGTCCGTGGGTTGCAGTGGACACAGTCACATATATTTTCTTGCAAAGCGAAGCTTGACGCACGTGCGTAGTCTCTCCGGGCGCTGCGGTGGACTGACGGCTTAATGTTGTTATGCTTGTTAACTGGTTCATGTCATCCAAAAACAAAAGAAAACAACGGATTACACTACGCAAACGTGATGTATTTTTAAATGATCCATTCAAACCTTATCTTTATTTACTACACAAAAGATACACATTGAATTGGCAGACTTGCCACCGCGATATCGGGCTGCCTATTCTGAATGGCTCATTTAAAATCGCCGTACCGCTGCAATGTGAACTGACTAAAACCTAAATCATCGTTTGGACGGGGAATCAATTGGGGCGATATCGGACGATTTATATCCGGGGATATACCCGGGGACGGGGTGATGGACTGTCCCGAGATACCCGGACCCGCGGAACGACAGAACCCATCGTTAATAAACCCACTTTATTGGAACCCAGCATCTTTATTCAGTTTGTGGTCAGGAAACAAGTGAACTAAGCGATTCCTCGAATGCTTTACGGATATTGAAGTCAGCTGTTTCTAGTGGAAAATATAAAGCCTTAGACTAATTAAATGCTTTATATTTTCCAGTTTTTAGTAAATTCTTAAGATTTTGTGTAAATTAAGCACTTGCGTACACTATAAACTACGTGCGAGATCTACATAAGTCTATTGAGAGTATTTTTCCGACGTAAATCTTTTTCTTTCTCGGGGGTCAAGGTATTTTGATACCATATCAGTTCAGCCTCTAAACGTGAAGAGGTAACAGATAGACAAACTATGGTATTTATGTTATAGGTATGGATTTAATCTTAGTATAAGCACAGTATTACTGAATAGTTACTATGGAAGGATGAGATGTAAAATCGTTTTAAACATTACTCAGTTAGCAGCTAAAATCCTGGCATTTCGTGCGCTTGTGCGTTTATTTCTACAAAACTCTCCGTCAGAGCTCGCTTATCGCGCTACGTCGACTGTATTAATCACCCCCTATTTTCAGTAGCGTAGCTAAGGATCAAGAAACCCCGGGGCCCTCAAGATCAGGAGTCTCTCAATCTCTTATTAAAATCTATAAAATACTAGCTGTCCCGGCAAACGTTTCTTTGCCATATTATAAAGTACTAGATGACGCCCGCAACTCCGTTGCGCCAAAACTCGTTTATCGCGCGGGAACCGCACATTTTTCCGGTATAAAAAGTATCCTATGTCCTTTCCTAGGACTCCAAGTATCTCCATACCAAATTTCAGAAAAATCGGTTCAGCGGTTTGAGCGTGAAGAGGTAACAGACAGACAGACAGACACACTTTCGCATTTATAATATTAGTATGGATATCGCCCGTATTATTTTATTGAAGTGACTAAATAAGTATGTCACCATGGCAACGTCCATCGCTATACCGTGACCCGCGTCGCGCAAACAATGGTCGCCGTCAGTCTCGAGTTGTAATAATTTATAATAATAATAAACATTTATTCAACAAATACATATTCACACCACACTACACTTAAACACACATATTACACAGATACAAGGTACAAAAAACAAAACAAATAAAAAACAAGGAGTAAAAAAAAACATCACAAAAAAAAATAAGAACATAAGAGACTTTAAAATTGATGGACTAGGTACCCTGATGCAAGTGCGATGTGAACACATTGTCGAAAAGGATTCCACTCAGGCTGTGATCACGGTATAGGATACCTGTACCGTGATCCCTGGTATTCTGTGGATCCTATATAGTAGTTGTCAGGCGATTGACAGACAACACGCAGTATTTTAAATATATAAATATTAATTGGGTAAGTAAATAAATATGATTGAAATATAATAATACGCTAAGTATTAATAATATAAAATAAATTAAATAAATAATACCGTGAGTTAATGTACAATAAATTTACTATTATTTATTAAACAAATGCACTTATCAATATAAAAAATAGTAGCCGATTCTCAGACCCACTGAATATGCATATAAAATTTGGTAAAAATCAGTAAAGCCGTTTCGGAGGAGTACGGTGACTAACATTGTGACACGAGAATTTTATATATAAGATTGTGTTTATGTTTTGTAACTGTTACTTTTTCTAGGGCATATTTAAAATAGTATCTAACTAATATGATATTATATTACTGCAATGTTTTCACGCTAGAGCCAGCACCCAATGGCATTTCCCGACCCAAAAAAAAAAGCATAGACAGTAAAAAAAGTTTTGTTATATATTATATTTTACTGTACGTGCTAGTAGCTCACTCTGGTCCGACCTTTGCGTAATATTTCCTATTTCAGATTTTAATTTTTCAAAAGTAACTGGTAGAGCCCACAGAAGGTACATCAAGCTTAAACACGCCTCTGCCTACATAATTAACGTCTTGCGAGTTGCGTCGCCACTAGTCGGGGCCCCAAATAGCTACGCCACTGCCCACATTCCCCCTAAAACAATTACCAACAGAAATGTTATCTTTAATATTCTTACACCTTTATGGTGGAGAAAAGAAAATGCTTTTTGAATTATTATTCTTTCCCGGCTAATGATAACGCCCAGATGCTAATGATGGCGTTACCGGAAAAATTATCAGCACTACCCGAAAAAGGTTACGCTCATCTTTTTACCTGAAAATGCCTTTTTCATAACGTATAAAATTATGTTTTAATATCTTTGTCCCTTCTTTTCATACTTTTTACAGGAAGAATTTTAAAGACTGTCCATCATATTGTGTGAATATACATACTCGTAGATACTAATCAAAATAATCAAATTTTTTGAAAACAAAACTCACACAAAGAAAAGTGACTTATCGAATTAAACTAAGTAAGAATAGAAATCCGACGCGGCGTAGGAGAGAAAGTTATGTGCCCCTTTCTTTATCCCATAGCGAAAAGGCATGCCTTTTTTTTCCTTTTCTTGTATCGGCACTTATGGAATACAAAAACTTTTTTTTTTTCAGGAAACCGTCCACGGCATGCGTCTGCGGCGACCATATCAGGCTGGTGCGCGTGCGCATAACGCGATCCCTGCATCTACTATCGTTCAGGATTTCCAAAAACTGCCTCTATTTGAACCTAGTCACCCCGGAGACAGACTTGGTAGAATACAGTGCCTTGTGGGATTCCGGTGCAGAGTGACGTAATTGATAATTTGGAGTTGAAATAAATTAAATATTGAGGTGATTTCTGTGCTACTTTATTTTGCGTAATATCATTCTGATGCAAAGGATTTTGTATCCTCACATATTCTTCATTAAAAAAAAACCATAAGGCTAAGAACCAGACCACAATGCTGCGTTGCGGCTTTGTAGATCTTTACGATGCGACGCAGAACGCATCTTGGAAATTTATGTTGGTTTATGTTGGTTTGCATCGCATTTCTGTGCGATATTGATTTTGCAATACGACGCCGCAACGTAGTGCTATGGGTATGGCCTGACCCTTATAAGTTATAAGTTTCGTTCTTACTTTAACTATTACTTCTAACTTCTATTCTAAATATAGGCACTCAGTTTAACAACAAGTATGAGGTAGGGATTTTCCAGTTTCTTTTCATCTGCTTCATTTAAATTCGTCCCAACATAAAACCTTTATTTCGCCATAAAAAGTATAGGTATCTCGCTAAGTGGTTTTCAATGTTAATGTAATATACTGCATTATACATGCTATATTTGGAGGAATTTCTTTATTCTCCCAAATGAGCCGCTATTTGCATAAGCACTTTTGTGTTCACGTGTACTCGACCTGTTTAGTGTTTACCGGGAATCTAACACAAGTCTGGAAATATCTACTACTTACTCGTAGCTCTATTATTTACTTACACGAGCCAACCGTTTGGAATGAACTCCACGAACTCCAAATAAAACTTCCATTCCACAAATGGGCGTGTTTAACAAAATTATATTTAGCAACAATTTAGATCATAGGTTCTCAACGTGGGCGATAACGCCCCCTTGTGGGCGTTTGAGACTTTCGGGGGGGCAGTAGAAGACCCAGAGAAAATTAGGGGGCATTGAGATGGCGCAGATGGGGTGTGGATAGATTAAAAAATATAGTCTAAGAAGGCAATATGCAAAAGTATGAGTTTTAATTGCTCCCATTGAAACATTCTTCTTTCATACGTAATAACGATTAAATATAATCGTGGCAATAGCTGTTTAGCATATTCTCAAAGTGGGCGGTGAGCAAAATAAGGTTGAGAAACTATGATTTAGATCTAGAGAATATACGATGGTATGTTCAGGGTCTCAATTGTTGCCAATAATATTAAGCGTGTTTGCTCAAGCTAAAGCCTATACAGTGACACAACCATTGATGATCCGTCCGTTCAACCAAAATGACCGACCACTTTAAAAACGTAATACATAAAAACGTGCATGTACGTCCGGTTAGAAAGAAGCCGGCCATGTTCTTGCGTTGCATTCGGGAGTCTACTAAACATAGCTGTTATAGCTTCCGTCAGCATACCATATGATCTGAGCGAACCACGAGAATCAGACCCCTGTTCTTTTAAAAATTACAATTATCTAGAGAAGCCTCATAACAAAACAACCTTTTTAAATTCCGGGAAATCAACTTAGTATAATTTCTTCCCCGAGGGAAACGAGCAATGTACTTGGTCGATTGACATCAAATCCCCAAACCTTTTGGTGAGTCATCCCGCCTAATTTCATTGATGCTTTGAAAGCAAATATTTGTGTAAGGGATATTAAAATCGTGAGCACTTTTTTGGGGTTCTGTTTTTAGAGTGGTTATTGAGGAAATAATGATCCTAATTATGTAACAGGATGGAAGCATTTAATTGTTATTTATAGCCAACTAGCTGTTGCCCGCGACTTCGTACGCGTAAACATAGTATAATAACAAAGATGGATAGCTTTCCCCTTTTTGTGGTTCCTTATACAAAGGGTTAAAACGGGATCCTATTTAAGCCAACGTCAAACGCAAACGTCAAAAAACTTTCATGTTTCTAACTCAAGAAATGATGGACTTTCATTGAATCTTTCTACCCCAATTTCACCCCCTTGGGGGTAGAATTACCAGAAACGCTTAAATACGTATCCATTCATTTTTAATCAGTAGCACAAAAATAAAGTTTCATGTTTCTAACTCAAGAAATGACGGACTTTCATTCAAACTTTCAACCCCAATTTCACCCCCTTGGGGGTAGAATTTCCAAAAAACGCTTAAATACCTATTCATTCATTTTTAATCAGCAGTCCAAAAATAAACTTTCATGTTCCTAACTTGAGAAATGACGGACTTTCATTCAAACTTTCAACCCCAATTTCACCCCTTTGGGGGAAGAATTTCCAAAAACGCTTAAATACGTATCCATTCATTTTTAATCAGTAACCCAAAAATAAAGTTTCATGTTTCTAACTCAAGAAATGACGGACTTTCATTCAAACTTTCAACCCCGATTTCACCCCCTTGGGGGTAGAATTTCCAAAAACGCTTGAATACCTACCCATTCATTTTTAATCAGCAGCCCAAAAATAAAGTTTCATGTTTCTAACTCAAGAAATGACGGACTTTCATTCAAACTTTCAACCCCTATTTCACCCCCTCCGGGGTAAAATTTTCGAAATTCCTTCCTTAGTGGGTGTCTACTTAATAAAACAACCCTACTCACCAAATTTCGTGGCTGTAACTTTAACAGTTTTTGCTCAGCGATGATGAATCAGTCAGTCAGTCAGTCAGGCAGTCAGTCAGGACATATAATTTTATAAGTATAGATTAATTGTTATTTATAGCCAATTTGTGCCTCGTTTTAACTTTATCCACTATAAAATAAAACAAAATATTATAATATTGTTACTATCTTTTACTCGCGGCTCAACCCTTGAAAATATAGTATCCTATCACCATATTGAGAACAGTGTGTATCATCATAATATTGTATCATCATCAGTATAATATATCCATACTAATATTATAAACGCGAGAGTGTGTCTGTCTGTCTGTCTGTCTGTCTGTCTGATACCTCTTCACGCCGCAACCGCTGAACCGATTTTGCTGAAATTTGGCATGGAGATAGTACTTTGAGTCCCGGGAAAGGACATAGGATACTTTTTGTTTCGGAAAATGTACGGTTCCCGCGCATATACGAATTTTGGCGCAACAGAGTTGCGGTCGTCATCTAGTCATAATATATATCAAAACCATGCAAATAATAAAAAGATATGTATTATACCTTTCTGTAATAAATCCATTATTTGCACATAAGAAACACATAAAAAGTGACAAAAATAAAAGAAATAACAAAACAAAAAAAAAACAAATTATGAAAATATGCAAAATTGCTGCTTTACCGCTCGATCGTGGGAATTGCAGACACAATAGATTTTCAATTGTTATGCGGCAACCGGGTGCCGCCAATGTAATTTACACTTACTATAACACAAAACCCGACAAAACTATCAATTACAGTCTCACAATATTCATTCCCCTCAGCAACGTAAGACGGTTTTACGTAAGACCCTATTAAGTTTTGCGGTAAAATAATACGTTTTGTTTATAACAAGTAGAGTTAGGAGTGTATCATAATATTCAAGTAGAACTTGAGAGGTGTTGCTAAGGTTCTGTTTGTTGTATGAAACTTTATTTTTGGTGGTGTAATTTACGTCAATTTAACAAGTATTTTTTTTCTCAACTTCAATTTTCATGTTCCTTTAGTACATTTTTTTTAATATATCAATTAATAGTGCTAATATAATTCGTGGGGCCATTCTCATAGATACAAAGAAGTCTGAAGTAATAATTTTAGTACTGCTACGTTAACGAGAACTCTATATTTAGCGACGTATGCAACTATACACACCGAAAACTATTACCACTTTGTTTTGTTACATCCTGTATAAAAATCTGAAATTGAAAACTGCAGTTTAAAAAGTTAAACCTGGAATCTGCGGAGCGTTTTTGTGGAAAAATTTTAGACAAAATCCTAGAAGCAACAGGTTCGGGCAAGTTGTTATTAAGTTCAGCCATTACTGTTTTTACCGAGCCGGCATTAGCAGCGACTTAATTATGAAGTTTGGATTTATCTAAGAAGCAACTTCGTCAACAATTATTCGGCTGATGACGAAAGTTTTGTAACAAGGGGGGAAGTTTTGTGAGCCATCCTGCTAGATGTATGGAATTTTAATTTTAAGCGTCAAGGACGTCACTTTGAAGAAGTGACGTAACAAATAAAAAGATTCAATTGGGGTAACTGAATTTGCATAATAGTACTATTAATAGTGTAATTATATAGAAAGCTACGTAGGATTAAACGTGACATATAAATTATTCCTTCTTATTGTGTGTTGTTTTTTAAAGTAATTACATTTTGAACTATTTCTACTTTTAAATTTTTGCTTTTGTCATTAAATCACCATTGATTGTGTGTGTTATTTACTTAGTAAAATAGTGTCCACTACACCTAAAACAACTACTATGATTTAATTAAATTACATAATTTAGAAGCATCTTTGCAGAAGGCGAGTCTAGTCTTCGACTCCATCGCCAAACTCTAAGACATTAAAGCATAGTATTAAATGTGAATTATGCGACGTCTCAAACAAACAAAGACATAAATTTAAAACTGGAGTAATCCTGCCACAGGGAGACGCAGTAAGCCAGTAAGTCCTCACACCTGGCCGGATTTAATCGTAGACTATTCATTTAAAAAGATTCCATTCCATTTGTTTTTACGTATCCTCATTTATTACATGACTTAGTTGGGAATAAGATAAACACTGCCTGCATTGCAGGAGATAAATTGGCAAATTATGTTACGCTGAATAGTGACAAAAAGGGTTACGTAAATCATTAGAAAATCTTGGACTTTTTTAGCTTTAAGAAAAGCACCTACCGCTTTCAAAAATTTACCCAGCTAGCTAGCTAAACATAACATTCTGCTTGCATTTTCTGGTAAATTAACCCATCAAGCCCCATAAGGACACCGGTGACCGCGACAACAATAGAATAACAATAGATTTCCAAAAATCCGCGATTGAAGGATTAAAAAGGTAACTCGACAGATAAAGACAATGGACCTTGCATACCGCTGAGTATAAAATATATCTTTTTTATTAAAGGTGGTATGAAACAAGGACGCTAGGAGGGTATTGATGGCAAAACATTTTTAGCAAAGTGGTGTTTTTTCGTGGTCAAAAACATTCGCAGGGTGACCACATTTAAAAGTGTTCAGTGGCTGTCCAAACAAAAACTGCCTAATCTTTTTGAACTACATTTTGTTTTGCAAATTAATTAATTGTACTGTATTGCAGTTGGTTTGTTACAGCACGGCTTACATTTTTACTGCAGCTTTCAGCAGCGAGTAATTATCTTGTTAAGCTGTTAGTTTGTTCGTGCTGGCAGCTTCATTACAGTCTGTAGGATCTGATTCATTAATTATATTCTGTTCCGTCATCCAAATAAAGAATTAAAATAATGGCTCATTCTAATTATGTTGTAGTCTTTCTCTGTGTTTGCGACTGTTTGATTTAAAAATTGTTTTATTGTTACATTCAATGATATTCTACAACAGATCTGTTACGTTCATACTATTTTCCGGTTTAAATTTCTTCCGAACAACATTAACAAATTTGACAGATGAGTGAAACAAAAGATACGAAATTCCATTTACATAAAAGAGACAGACTAAATAAAAGACGACCCAATTGGGTCGTATTTGAAGCTTCACAACGCGCGCGGTAGTAACTCTGCTTTGAGTTTTTTATATACTTAATATATCATTGGTTACATTCTATAGTCACGGTTGTAAACTTAAGTAAATCCTAATAGTTAGTATTTACTTACTTTAGCTCTCAATTCGATTCATAGAATAATATTTATTATGTTATTCTACTAGACGACACCCGCAATTCCGTTGCGTCAAAATCATTTATCGCGTGGAAACTGTACATTTTTCCGGGATAAAAAGTATGCTATGTCCTTTCCCGGGACTCAAAGTACCTCCATGCCAAATTCCAGCAAAATCGGTTTAGTGGTTTAAGCGTGAAGAGGTAACAGATAGACACACTTTCGCATTTATAATATTAGTACTAGATGACGCCCGCAACTTCGTTGCGCGAAAATTCGTTTATCGCGAGGGAACCGTACATTTTTCCGGGATAAAAAGTATCCTATGTCTTTTCCCGGGACTCAAAGTATCTCCATAGGTATCAAATTTTAGCAAAATCGGTTCAGTGGTTTGGGCGTGAAGAGGTAACAGACAGACAGACAGACAGACAGACAGACAGACAGACACACTTTCGTATTTATAATATTAGTACGGAAGTATGGATGGATGAATCGAAGTATACTGTACTTTTCGTCAACAAATCATTCGATTGGTTGACTGGCTGCTCTAGCCAAGTTTAACTTACACCTGATTTTTCACTATTCACACTCTTCATTTGTGTCTAAGCTTTAGCTTACAATAGTCAAAAACTTAGAAATGAACTAAAAATATACTGGTTTATCAAAGTTGTAAGTTATCTAAATGAAGTAATCTTTACAACAGCTGTAAAGTAGAGGCGAGCATTTAATTACATAGAGTATGGTGCAGTGGCGTGCGGCCGGCCTATTCCTCACTTGATAACACATCCGCCTGCTTACTGAATCAGGTTACGGTGTACGTTAGGGTCAACTCACATTGCAACGTTGCGAGGCGCTGCGACGCGTTTCAAAATTATCTTTTTTTATCATTTATTTTCTTGATATTACCAGCTATTATTTAATCAGCCCAAGTCCATTGAATGTTAAACTTCATTTAATTAAGTCGAGTTGGAAATGGTTCATTTCAAAATGCACCAAATTGAATTGACGCGTCACATTACATTATGAACTAACTTTTAGAACAAGTCCACACAGCTCCGTTTCGTTGCTTCGCCGCTACGATGTTTTACAATTTACTGATTTTATTCTGTAGGCAGCCTATAAAAAGATTGCTCGGCAAAAACGGAAGAGGAAGGTGCAGTGTTTCAAAAGTTTTCCCTCCCTTCTTTGGTGGGGTAAGGAGCGACTACTACCAGATAGCTGAATCTTCAGTTCTCTGACAGAATATTTGAATCTTTTGGAACTGGCACCGACTTCAAAATTATGAAGATTGAGTACAGAAATAGTTGAGGTTTAGCCGAATTCGGAAAAAGGCACTATTAAACACACCGGCAAAATTAGAGGAACATAACAAAATTTTCAATTTTTTTGAAAATTGTTGTCTGTTTTTATATATATATATATTTATTTATTTACTAATTGATTATTGAAAAATAAATTTTATTGAAATTTAGGGCATAAAAACGTGAAAAATAGAAAAAAATCGGCAAAAATCAAAAATTAAGAAAATCTTTGAAATTTCAGTAGTAAGTTTTTAAGTTAAATTCTCCATTTTTACTTAAGAAATGCCATGTTAAAAGCATGTAATGCCTTCTATGGATCTCAAGAAGGCCTGGATACGCCATTTCATGCTTGCATATTGATTGTCAATCATTTCCTGTGGGATATTCTCCTACTCCTCCAGTAGCGCCAACTCGAGCTCCTGGTCACATTTTGGACCGGAGTTTTAACTCATACCGTTCAAACATTGATGTGCCACACGTCTTCAATCGGATCCACATCCGTAGACCGCGCTAGCCTCTCCACCTGGGCTACGCCAGCATCGTTTAGGTAATAATGCCCGATTTTCTTACTCTATGGACGCGCATAAAATTGAAGTTACTACCTAAAACTGTGTAAAAGGCACACCATGCAGTTCCAGGATGTCTGTGCTATAGCCCTGTACTGTCAAAGTACCATCATCAATAATCATCAGCTCCGTGCGGGCTCAAAATCATATGCCACTCCAAACTATTACGAAGCCTGCATTATAGGCCACTGTTTCCGTTAAGTTTGATGGCCTATAGCGTTCCTTACGATTTATCCACATTTTTATCGCCTGTCAACTAAAAGTACACAGAATTTGCTCCCATCACTGTACAGCACAAGATTTCACTCGTCTAATTTTGATGTTCACGCGCAAATCTTAGCCTGGCTCTTCGGTGTCCTGTCTCAAGTTTTGGTGCCCTTGCTGGCACTTTTGATTTTAATTTAACTTCTTTAAGTCTTCTTCTTTCTGTACAATCACTTATACGTACATCTCGGACCTGTTCCGACAGGTTTGGTGCCTGCATAGCAGTTTAAGGTCGATTTCTTAAGGTTTGTTTCCTTACAAAATGGTCATCCTGAACCATTGTCACCCGATATCTGCCTTGTTCTCATCTCCGAACGTAAGATCCAGTCTCTCTGTAGCGTTGAAAGTTACGATGGACCACGGAAGCCGACACACCTAAGGCCTGACTGACCTAACGGTAGATGTGACCTTTCTCTATCGTGGTTACAGCTCTAGCTGTCGCAGATGCTGGGAAATCACTAATTTTGTATCTAAGCAATGTGTTGTTTCAAAAACCAAACAATCAAATGAGCTGAGCATACCTTGCACCCCGCTAAAACGCCATTCTTATCAGGAACACTTACAACGTCAATCTTCGAAAAACACTTATTAGGGCATAATTGCTATAAAAACCTGTCAACTTGCCAGTTTTGTTCAATATCTTATTTCTTAAATGAGCTTAGAAACTATAAAAAAGGATTTCACACAGCCCGACTCATTCGAGTTCAAGTTGTGGCCCTTTTTACCTATGTTCCTCTAATTTTGCCAGTGTGTGTAGATAGGAAAAATTATTTAATACTTTTTAGTTCATATTAATGTTATTATTGTTTTTACCTTGGAAGTCGGTCTTAATTTTTTGTTAAAAATAATAATTTCACTCTTTTTAGTTACGTATCTTATTATAATTTGTTAAGGCCCGTATAAATAGTCATTACTTAAGATTAATAAATATAACTTTAGGTGCCCTATGGCCTATATGTATATCTAAATGGCAGTGGTGTAATAGTAATGTAGCCTTTGGCATGACATTAAGGCCCGTATTTTTGGTCAGTACTTAAGATGCGACCCGGTCTCAAGACGCGGTTCGGCTCTGTAATTTGTCCAAATTTTGACAGCCAACCAATCACAGAGCCTAAGAGTCACAACTCACACTCACAAAACATATTACCAGTGAAGTGAACATATTGTGCTAGGTAATTTAAAAATTTTAATGCTTCAAGCCCCAAGCGGTCGCCGGCGATTGCGATAACAATAGAAAGGCTATTGTGTCTCGTTTTTCCACGATCGAAGGATCTATCAGATAAAAAATTGTATAAACTTGCATAGGTAGTACATGGAATTGGTACATTTTGGTTTGCATCAAATGGGGTAGTTCTGATTTTTTTTATATGTTGTATGTGATGAGGTGGTAATGTCAAATATAATTTTTCCACCTCGAAATCCTTCCGGAACATTGGAAAATTCATGAGAAACCATTAAATTTTTGATCAGTTTTCAGTTTTTGCCATTTTTTACCACCAAGGACCTGTTGAATGGTAGAAGTCACCAGAAATTACTTTAAAGTAGACTAAATTTGCAACAAAATGAGAATAGTTGGATCTCGATAAACTGAATAGTTTCAAAGATACAGCTTTTCAAATGCTTGCAAAATCTCAAAAAAAATTCACTACGTCCTATGTAGAAAACATAATATTAGAAATGGATGTATTTACTATTAGTCGGTCAGCATCCTCCTCTGCTTGTAGTGTAAGAATATTGTTCCTCTCCAGTTGCACCTTCAGCATGTTGATGAATCTAACCTTGTTCCTGTCATTCAATAGGAACTCATCCCGAGCAACTGAAACAATGGTTGCCTCGTCAAAGATAACAGGGAGGACTTTTGGTGTTTTTTCCTGAAGCGTCATAATGGATACCCGTTGAAAACCACGATTATATAGGAGCCGTAGTGACTTCTCAAGTATTGGACATATCTGGCACCATTTTCTCCAAAAGACACATTCCGAGGCCACACAACTTTGTGGAGCAGATGTCCCAGAAATTCCTGTGACGACCTCAACTTCAACCGCCACATGCAAAGTTAATACGTATAACACAGACTTTGAATTTTTAAACCCTAATTAGCTGTGCCCGCGACTTCGTTCGCGTGGAATAGTAATTATGGACATTATATTTATTTTTTCGAACAACTTCCTCAGCTTTATAAATTATAGCAGTTATCCACGGCTTCGTCTGCGTCTATTTCATTAATGCTTTCATTTCGACCAACGATTCTTAGACTATACACATACAACACATACAACATAATATAAAAACGATTATTTTGAGTGAATCTTAAAAGATAGACACGTACGATCACGGACATTTTTTAGATCATTAAAGAGGAATAATTCTTCCATACATATTTTTGGGCATCTTGGGCCGTTTCTGCAGCGCACGCAGCGGAAGCTCTCAAAGATGAATAATTTTCCCTGCCTTTTCCACATTTTCCTCTGTTTCATCGCTCCTAAAAGTCACAGCGTGATGTTATTATAGCCTCCAGCCTTCCTCGATAAATGGGCTATCTAAAACTGAAAGAATTTTTCAAATCGTATTTACTTAGGAACTACTGGTCCAATTTGAAAAATTCTAAAAACGCGCTAATGCGTGTTCAAACAAACAAACAAACAAACAATTAAACAAACAAACAAACTCTTCAGCTTTATAATAATATTAGTATCGATTAGTATAGATTAGTATACTTTATTATAAGCATTATAAGCATTATAATATTTATAAAATATTATAATGCTTATTTCATCTTATGCTTATTTTATAAACTATAATATTATAAAGCGGAAGAGTTTGTTTGTTTGTTTGAACGCGCTTATCTCAGGAACTACTGATCCGATTAAAAAAATTCTTTCAGTGTTAGATAGCCCATTTATCGAGAAAGGCTATAGGCTATATTTTATAGAAGCGAAGAAATAGAGGAAAATGTGGAAAAACGGAACGGAAATATATTTGAAAGGGCTTATTTGAACGCGCTAATCTCAGGAACTACTGGTCCGATTTAAAAAATTATTTCAGTGTTAGATATTTCATTTATCGAGAAAGGCTATATTTATTTTATTTAGACTATATTTTATTATGCTACAACTAATAGGAGCGAAGGAATAGTGGAAAATGTGGAAAAAACGGGAGGAAATTATTTGAAAGGGCTTATTTGAACGTGCTAATCTCAGGAACTACTGGTTCAATTTGAAAAATTCTTTCAGTGTTAGATAGCCCATTTATTACGAAAGGCTATAAGGTATATTTTATTACGCTAAGACTTATATAAACGAAGAAATAGAGGAAATTTTGAAAAAACGGGTTAAATTATTTGAAAGGGCTTATTTGAACGCGCTAATCTCAGGAACTACTGGTCCGATTTGAAAAATTCTTTCAGTGTTAGATAGCTCATTTATCAAAACAGGCTATAGGTTATATTTTATCACGCTACACCTAATAAAAGCGAAGAAATAGAGGAAAATGTGGAAAAAACGGGGGAAATTATTTGAAAGGGCTTATCTCACGAACTACTGGAGCAATTTTTCTGTTATTTGGCACAGATAAGAAGTAGAGCACGTAAAGGTTCATAGGCTTTTTTTTGTGGACTAATTTGTCTGTAAAATATCTAATTTACGCGGGCGAAGCCGCGCGGAACGTCTAGAAAGTTATATTATTTCATTTTGTTTACTTACCTCAGCAACTTTGAACAGCTGTAGCTAGGGAACTATCAGATTTTAATAGACCAAATTGGTCTCATTTTGTTGAAAAATTTGTCTTCTTTATACGTATATTAATTTATGCCGTCAAATAGATCAATAATTGACCACATTGACGAGAACTTGTAAAAACTCGAATAATATTTTTTTTTGGAAAATTTACAAACATTTGAACAGCTGTATCTTTGAAACTATTCAGTTTATCGAGTCCTAACTATTCTCATTTTGTTAAAAATTTTGTCTACTTTAACCTCTTGCCTGTCACTGTTTTATTATATTTTTATGCTATCTGTCATTCCGCTCACTGGCACGCCGACAGAAGGGGGTATTTTTTTTTTATTATTCTAATTGGATAATATATAATTATTCTAATTTGAATTATGTTAATTGACATTAATAATCATAAAGTATATTAAATAGTCTTTATTTTCTTTTATGTTTTCTACATACGACGTAGTGAATTTTAATTTTTTTTTTGAGATTTTGCAAACATTTGAAAAGCTGTATCTTTGAAACTATTCAGTTTATCGAGACCCAACTATTCTCATTTTGTTGTAAATTTAGTCTATTTTAAAGTAATTTCTGGTAACATCTACCATTAAACAGGTCCTTGGTGGTAAAAAATGGCAAAAACTGAAAACTGATCAAAAATTTAATGGTTTCTCATGAATTTTACAATGTTCCGGAAGGATTCCGAGGTGGAAAAATTATATTTTACATTACCACCTCATCACATACAACATATAAAAAAATCAGAACTACCCCATTTGATGCAAGTGAAGACCCCTTTTATTGTACGATTTCCATGGACTTTGGTTATTGGTGACCTTAACACGACCTGGTAATGATGTAGCGTAGCTACTCATAATATTTAATATTATCATAATTGACAGCTGTTCTTGTAATCAAGAAGTCAAATCGATACTTGGTGCGCCATCTATCGATAATAAGTGTAACTAATTAAAAAGACACTTAATGACTTTGTTTTGTTTTAATTCTATTTGTCTATTTAAATTTTATAAAGTACTAAGTAAAGTATTCGATCTGTATATAAAGTAGTTAGTAAAGTATTCGATCTGTCGTCTGCCGCCACGCGCCGCGCGGCGGCGACGCCGTCGCCTCTGCGACGCCGACCGCCGTGTATAAACAGGTGTTGATATACAGTACATAATTATTATTATTATTGTATCCATACCTATGCCTTGTACTATTATCTATTCTGTGCCATGAGACATTGGTGACCTTAACACGACCTGGTAATGATGATGATGATGATGACGATGATGATGATGATGAATATGAATTGCATAGTAGCATATGCTTTTTGTTCTTAAAACAACGCCGAGACTCCCAAACGTGTATCTATAAGGAGTCAGGAGTTCTCTCAGCATCTTCGAAACCATGATATACCTTGACCCAATATTTTACTTTTTGGTAGAATATTCTTAGTACACTTCACATGAAACCAAAATCACCATATGTTTCCATATAAATTTCGAGGAGTTCCCTCGATTACTCATTGGATCCCATCATCAGGTCACCACTTTTGTGAACATGGTACCAAATTGGAGTGAAACCTAATACAACAAAACAAAAATTTCGAAAATCGGTTCACAAACGGCGGAGTAATCGTTAAACATACAAAAAAAATAAAAAAAAAATATCCACAGCCGAACATATAACCTCCTCGTTTTTTGGAAGTCGGTTAAAAAGCGGTTCACTGTCATCGCCGTATTGTATTAACGTGCGTTGCCGCGACGTTACGCGCGGCAACGCAATGGAGGAGTGTGGCCTAGTTCTTACTGCATTTTATATAAGGGCTACATCGTACATGAAATGTTTAGTAGGTAGTTGTACTAAATGGGATTTGGGGCAGATTACAACTAAAGTAAGAAATTAGGCCTAGTAGGTGTAAATCTGATAACATTGTATTATGTGATAGCGAATTTAAGTGGATTATAACTCTCTATAATATTTTTAATAATATTTACGCGACTACGGCGAAGTTAAAGAGAAGAGTTACGATTTTGGCACTCTGTATTGTATGAACCCTCGCAGTAGCGGCGGCCCAGGGCGCCGGATAAAAAGGGGCGCCGAAGTCAGAGAAAATGGGGCGCCGCGGGCAGGTAGCACTACTAGCACCCTGGGCACCGAAGAAATCTCACCCAGGGCGCTGGCAGAGCTAAAACCGGCACTGAGCCGTCGTAGTGGCTAAACTGGTCTTATTGTAACAAAGGAAGTGTCAATATATAAGAAGGAATGCCGCGAGTGACATTAAGTATGGTTTGTTTTTTTTTTTTTTAATAATTACGTAATCGCATTATTGTTTGTAAACTATTACATATTTGACAAACTATTAGTAAACCAAAAAACCAAAAAAGTGGACCAACCATGAACCATGTGTGCGCGTTGGTGCATTTTTCGCGAAAACTTCGTCCATAGAAGAAATTGCGTGCCGGGATTTGTCTTTGTTACAATGTTTTTCATTGTGCCATTGAGATGGGAACTCCTTTATTCCCTTTTCATTTGTACGACCCATTGTCCGCGCAACATATACTGTACAGTGTACAGCCTTAGTTATAGAATTAAGGTTCGATACAATACCGACCGTTGTGAATTGAATTAAATCTTATCTTGACTTTCAATCCAGTTAATTTTAAACAATAAAACAATAATTTCTCTACTTTACGGTAAATTATTTATTAATTTATTTTCACAAAAAACTATCATAGTTATTACTTAATAATATTTACCCTCCATAAACCACTTATGTCCGAAGTGTAATGTTATTTTACAAGTAGTTTACAATACTGAAGTATAATAAACTATTAACTAAGTAGTTATTAAATATTTTTAACATAACACAAAATGAAAATATAGAGTAAAATATGTACTATCAGAGAAGTTGATTCATAGGCAGATGGCGGAGTGCGGACCTACGTAATTTAGTCGCGTTATATCAAACCATGACGTAAGTCCGTCAACTGCATTGACATAATAAAACTGGCTATGAATCAATTTTTTCAATAGTACTATAGGAGTAATAATTGATTCATAGACAGGCTGTAATTTTTTGTCAAGTGTCTAGCGTTTCATTTGGCCTCTTGATGATGAAACAACACAAACGACCGTGTAGTAAGGCATATTCGTCTACGGTTGCCCATGAGCGACGTCGATTACGCTAGCGGCAGTTTGCAATCGTAGTAATCCATCAACCCCCAACGTGTCGAAGTACCTTAAAATTTACAATCACACAAAGCAATATACGTTTATGTCTACATTTTATTCGACAATGCATACAGCTATAAAATTGTTCAAGGGTACAAAAGGGGGTACTGCCCATATAATTGGACCCTAAAAGGTCCGATTTATCTTTCATTCTCGTCAATTTCGTGTCTATTAATAAGGGCTAAAGTGGTTTTATGGACATCAATGAGTTTTGATGTAAGACCGCTTTCAATGTGTACTGAATGAACGTTTGAAATCGCGGTTTATTTGGCATTACGAGTATAATAATTGCATCCCCACAATAACGACGTTTTAAATTGTAACAATAATAAAGTTATAGCTGTAATGTAGGAGATAAAATGTAGAAATTGATTTTTAGGTTGTGAAAAAGAAATCTGATTCTATGTTGATAAAATAATACAAATATAAATATTAATCAACCAAAAATTATTTTACATAATGCGATAATTATTGGATCCCCACACTAGTCTAAACAACAAAACATGTAATTATTATTTTTGAAGTGAAAACTTCTTTAGCGGCGTTGAGCACTTTTGTGGGATGGGTAAAACTGTGAAACTCGCGTCAGATTCTCGTGATGATCGAAAAATCTTGGAAAAACCGTAAGACGGTTGGAGAGTAGTGTTGTAACATCGAAATTGATGAATCGAACAATCGATTGTGTTTTTTTTTTTTCGATTGTCGTTTTTTTTTTTCGATTGTCGATTTTTTTTTAATCGATTGTAAGGGTTACGATTAATTAAAAAATCGATTTTTTTGAAATTGATTTTCATAAAATATGGGTTAAAAATTTAATCGATTGTAAGGGTTTCGATTAATTAAAAAAATCGATTTTTTAATAATCGATTTTCATAAAAAATGGGTTAAAAAAAGTACAACGTTAATAATCAAGTTTTCACTTCTGCCGGCACTCCTGGAGTGCAACCCGTCTTTTTTTTACAGCTAAAATCGGTCGTCATTCTATGGTCTATGACTCGCCCAACGGATTTGCTGAAAACGCATATTAATTACATCTTAGTTTTCGCATACTAACTACAAATACTAACTGTCGCACTCAGAGACTAACATTAATTGCTTAACTATGATTGTATGAAGATTTTCAAAATGACTCATGATCATTTTTATTTATTATACTTATTGAAGTTTAATCATAATTAAATATGAGTACGGCATTAAGTGACTTCACCATCTCAGTCATAACTCAACAAGCCAACGTCTTGTCCAGACAAAAGAAACTTCCCAAATTACCGCCATCTTGGCTCTAAATTTAAAATTCCTTAATGCACCCGGTATGTTTTATTCCATGAATTTTCATATCCATCTGCTCTCGAGATCGTAAAGTACAAGGAGCTCGCCTTTATACAGCTCCTTCAGAACATCCACTTCACAGATGGAATTTGGTTATATTTTTTGCTTCACGATCTGGATATCTCATGTCGGCCGTTATTTAATGCATCCTATAACTTTTGAGTGGCTGGATTTTGTTTATGTGGTATATTTTATTAGGCGGGATATATTATTTTATGGTATGCAAATATAGTACGTGTTGCACCATAAGTTCTCGAGAATTTTTTGTAGTATGTACCATCAGAGAAGTTGATTTCTAGGCTGATAGCGGACCTCAGTAATTTAGCCGCGTTAAGTCAAACCCATCCGACCGATCACAACTAATGGCTGGTTTGCACCAGTGCTGCCAACTCTTCAAAACATTTTCCCCCTAAAGCAACTTCGAAACCCACTAAATTTCAACCAAAACTCCCCAAAAAATCAAAATATTTAAAACTACTTGGGGTGTGTTCTACTAAGCGCTCAAAACGCCGAAATACACCATCAGCCGGTTTAAATGGCGATTGCGATCGTTTCGACCACGGTAAAAACGAAAAAAGGCAGTCAGTTATTTATTTAAAATTTTACCGGCAAAAGTTACAAATTACAAAATATTTTTATATTGTAGGAATTAAAAAACAATTCAACATTCCAGAAATTGAAGAATCAGTAAGCATTTATTATTAAAATGTTAATTTTAATAATAAATGCTTTTTTTTTTAATATTATTGAACTCAACGGATAAACCATAGAGACATGTGCTTTGTGCGGCAGTTCCATCTAGTAGCTGTTGCAGTAATTTTCTTCATAAAATTTATTTAAATCAATACCAAACTCTAAGGTTGTTAGTAAAAAAAATATCCATTCTTCAAATATTTTAACCCCAAAAATATCCCCAAGATATTTTACCCCCTAAAAAACCCACTAAATTATTTTTTTCCCACTAAATTTAGTGGGAAATCCCCATAGTTGGCAACACTGGTTTACACGAATTAAGTTAATAAGTAGTTAACTAAATTTTAAGGTTTCCGCTTCCGGTATAACAAACAGTAGACGCTCTGCTGAACGCTCCCGTGAAATAAATCAAAAAAGTGCTAAAAAACTAGAAATCTTAGTGCAAAGTGCTGATCTCCAAGTCTCCAATACAAGTGTGTTACAAATCGTCAAGATATTAATCAGTGAAAGGACAATATAGTGAAGAAAACTGTGAGAGAAACATTGGATCGCTGAATTCGAGCAGCCATTTTACATCTCTTCATAATCTCTTCGAAGCAACAAAACAAAGATAATAGACTACTTAAACAGTGTTGACAACCTATTGAAACGAAACGCATATCCTGAAATTCCATAGAGCACACTGCACAGTATCCACAAAATCAAAAACAAGACAGCTGTTACTTCTACCATAAACCTTCAAAGCAATAGAAAAAAGTAAGCTGCTCACCGGTATTCCTAGCTAAAATTAGGGTTAAGGACAGCTCTCTGTGTGAATGTGGACTTGACGAGGGTACCCTAGATCATATTTTTTTCTGCTGCCCTAGAAATCATCCCTCTCTTTATGATCTCCTCCCTAACAACATCCCCCGCCCTACAAATTTCAAATCAATCCTTTGTTATGTAAATAGTCCACTTATTGAAATTTTACGTTCTAACAATATTAAACTGTGATGTTTTACTAACCCATATATGTTTGTGTTTGTTTTAGATTATTCAACAGATAATCTACTAAATTAGATTCCGTTGTACCTTGTTGTTTCACCAGACCTACAATAGAGCAAAGTCAACACAGCCAGTAGCCACTCTGACATTGGCAACTCACTGAGGCCGCCATAATTAAAGAAGAAGAAGAAGAAGACTCGTGAAAATTACTGAACAATTAAACTTACAAGCGGTCAAAATAACCGAAAATCTCACTTCTGCTGTGCTACAAAAGATTGACGACAAGATAAAACCATTAATCGATGAAAACGAGAGACTTCAAAAGGAAGTTGATAATCTCAACAGCAAAATATTAAACTTGGAAATTCACAACAAAAGAAAAAACTTAATTATCCATGGGATTCCAGAAACTGAAACGGAAAACAATGAAACCTTGAGCTCTCTAGTTATTTCCACACTTAACGAGATCGACGTAAAAATGGAACTAGGAGAGATAGACAGGTTATTGCGCCTTGGAAAAATGACGAGAATAGCAAGAAAGTTAGACCAATTTTACTCACAACCACTACGCAACAAAGAAAAGCACAAATTATGAAAAATAAAAGGAAACTAAAGTCTACTGCTTACATCACCCATGACCTACCCAAAGAAGTCTTACAAAAAAGAAAAGAATCCAAGATTCAGAACAGTAACAAAACAGGAAACGAAAAAAGAAAAAGAGCTGACACTCCTAGCCCCAAAAGCCAGAGCGCTGCAACTTCAAAGGTCCCTAAAACCACTAAGAACAACAACTTTCAAAAAAAAGTCAACCAAATTGATGCTTTCCAATACATGCGGGAGAGATCCTACTCTTTCTCGGATAAAAACACCTACAGAAATTAACAACGGACATAACAAACAGGAAGTGGAGGTAACAACTTGCAACATAACAAAGCCACAACAGTACAACAAACCTCTCCCGCCACGGCTGGTCCCCGCGGGAGATAGCGACCACGACCCTCCAACAACAATACCAATTAAAAAACAGAGATTATATATTGCTGCTCTAAATGTACTTACTCTAAAAAATGACGAAAATCTGGAAGAACTTACATATGCTTTAAAACAATTAAATTGGGACATTATTGGCCTCAGCGAAGTAAGACGTATAGGCGAGAGAATAATTTCCTACCCAGACTTCTTGCTATACCAAATAGGAGAAACGCCAGGCAAACATGGTGGGCTTTATAATCAGAAAAGAACTTTCGGATTACATACAAGGAATCATCGGGATCTCAGAACGCATATGTATACTGAACATAAAATTACCAGGCTACAAAAATGCTTGGTCGATCATACAGGTATACTCACCCACAGAACAATCAGAGACAGAAACAATAGACATGTTCTACTCAGACCTTAACTTGGCTATTCAAGAACACGCTAATAAAAATGTGATAATAATGGGAGACTTCAACGGCCAAATCGGTGAAAGGCGACCAGAGGAAGACAGAATAATCGGTCAATTTACATACAGCGCCAAACCGAGGAGTAGGAATGGATAAAAGCTAATTAACTTTGCATTGGAAAACAACTTAACTATCCTTAACACAACATACAGAAAAAACAAGTGTAAAATGTGGACCTGGCGGTCACCAGATGGGAGAACAAAAACGAAATTGATTTTATTCTGACTAACAAAGCCAGCTTTTTCTCAAACTTCGATGTAATCAACAGGTTAAATTTCAACACCAATCACCGACTTATAAGAGCTGAACTCAAAACACAAGAACCCAGAAAACGCAGACCGGAAAAACATGAAGCAGAAGAGCTACAGAGAACTTTAAAGGAGAAATTTAATAATTTCAAGTCAGAAACCATAGGCTTAAACATTCAGGAAAAATATAACTATTATGAGCTCACATTAACAAAGCAGCTCCAACTCACTACGAATAATAGAATTACACAAAAGAAATGGGTATCAACTGACACCATTAAACTACTGGAGCAAAGGAACAAACTAATCTGTTCAAGAAATACTTCAGACAGAAGAAAACTCATAACAAAAATAAGTAAAGAACTCAAGGAGAGTATGCGCAAGGATAGAAAAAGAAACAGACTGGAAATAATCGAAAAATATATACTTAAAACCGGTGGCATCAAAAAAGCTTACAAAGAATTAGAGAATTCAAAGGATTGGATTGTAAAAATGAAAAACAACTCAAGAAAACAATATCACGACAGGTCTGATATATTGACAATTGCAACAGAATACTATAAAATGTTATATGGATGTGAAAACAGTACACTGGAAGACAGCAATATAATGACCACCGACAACTGCAATAACCTTTCGGGCCCCAGCCCGCCTGCTCTAAACGTTCCGAACATATTGGAAGTAGAAGTAGAGAATGCTATAGACAGCTTAAAAAAAGACAAAGCACCGGGCCCTGATGGCATAGATAACGATATCCTCAAACAAAACAAGGAAACAATTATACCTATATTGACAGAGCTTTTTAATGACATACTAGACACCGAAAATATACCTCAACAATGGACCGAATCGAACATTATTTTACTACACAAGAAAGGAGACAAACATGACATTGGAAATTATAGGCCAATCAGCCTCATGTCGAATACCTACTAAACAGAATGGAAAGGACATTAGACGAGCAGCAAACAATCGAACAAGCGGGATTTCGTAAGGGCTACTCAGTTCTTGATCACATCCATGTGGGCCGCCAAATTCTAGAAAAGTTCAGTGAATATCAACTTACCTATTATATTGCTTTTGTTGACTATAGCAAAGCTTTCGATTCCATATCACATTCATGCTTATGGGATTCACTAGCAAGCCAAGGAGTCAAACAAAAATATATCCGTATATTAAAAAATATTTATAACAATAGTACGGCCAGAATCCAACTAGAAAAGGCGAGCAAACCATTTAGCATTCGCAGAGGCGTAAGACAAGGGGACCCCCTGTCGCCAAAACTATTCGCAGCTGTGCTGGAGTCAGTGTTCAGGCATCTGGATTGGAAAAAACTGGGTATAAACATAGATGGTGCAAAACTTACCCATCTTAGATTTGCAGACGACATCGCGCTCTTTGCCAAAACTCCACAAGAAATAAATAAAATGATACAAGAACTATCAAAAGAAAGTGAGAAAGTTGGGCTAAAATTAAACCCCGGGAAAACAAAAATCATCACAAACAGCGAGAAATATCCATTACAGCTACAGAATACACAAATAGAATACGCCGATGAATATACTTATCTAGGACAACTGATGACACCTATCGAACCCATACGCAAAGAAGTAGACAGGAGAATAACTAACGGATGGAAAAGATACTGGAGCCTGAAGGAGGTAATGAAAAACAAAACTCTACATACAAAAACCAAAAGCAAAATATTCAACTCCTGTATTCTGCCTGTGCTCACATACGGCTGTCAAACCTGTCCTTTAACACAAAAGACAATTTCAAAACTCAGAACATGCCAATGAGCAATGGAAAGAAGCCTTCTAGGAACAAAAAAATCAGACAAACTTAACAGCTATGTTATCAGGAAAAGAACAAAAGTAACAGATATAACAAACAAAATAAGAAGGCTGAAATGGAAATGGGCAGGTCACATGATTAGACAAAAAGATAGATGGAGCAACATGATAACACTATGGAATCCCAGAGATGGACAGGGGAAAAGGGGCAGGCCCCAAAAGCGATGGGATGATGATATCCGACAAGTTGCCGGAGTGACATGGCATAGAGTAGCACAGAACAGACAAGAATGGAAAAGATTGGAGGAGGCCTTTGCCGACTGGCAAACTGATCTGCAGAGATCAAGCAACTCACAAATATTAGATACTTAGGATAGTTATTAAAAAAATATAATTTTGTTATTTAGGAAGGATAATAGTGTGTTATGATATTATGATAAAGTTATATCATAGCATATTGCTATCTAAGTTAGCACCATTTTAAAACTACAATATTCTGATAGCTAAAATTTGTATTTAGTGTCTACAAACTTTAAATTGTAAGCAGATCTGAATAAAGGCTTTTATTATTATTATTATTATTAACTAAATTTTAACCAAATTTTAAGTTGTTAATAGCATGTAAACACAAAATTTTGTAGCAAGTAGCAAGTTAAAATTTAGTAAGACTAAGTACTAAACTAGATGACAATAATTAGAATTTAGTTACTACTTATCTACTTAATACGTGTAAACCGGCCATAACATTGAATTGACATGATCCGACGTACTATTCGTATTAAAGAAACATTTTTTCTCACCTCCGGGCGCAAAGCGTCAACTTTCTTCCCGCTGCGCTTACTGATGTTGCCGTTTTCCGCCTCCGTCGATGAGAAAAATAGTATACTCACCATGGGCAGTAAATAAGAAAGCCTCAGATCACACGTTTGCATGTGCATTACATATTATGATCTGAGACATTTCTTATTTTCCTGCCCTAGGTGCGTAATTCTTTATTTCGCGAAAGTTTTTTTCCTCTCTGAATTTAAAGTAGCTCTACAGCTCTCAATTTAATCACAATATATTCTGGAATGTTGCCACGCCGAGATGACAGACAGACACATTGCATTTTCTATAGTTAGATAACTTTTCTATTTTAAATTTTCTTCCCTTGAAACTTGCATAAGCAAAGTTCTAGGGAAATTCTTTTCTATCCGTTCGTCGCCGCAAATGAAAGACAAACATCATGGCGTTCATGTGGTGTGATCTTAAGATGGGATTACCGACGAGATGGGTGATGCTGTACACACTACGCGACAGGACATTGCAATTTGCAACACGATACGATTTGTCGTTTGTGTCAAAATTATACTGAGCTGTGAGGCTTTGATGCATAAATTCAAAAGTGAGATTAAAATTTTAAGCATCGTGATGTCGCATTACTTGATGTTCTATTTGTATGAAAGACGCGTGCGAAAAAAAAAAGACGCGTATTGTACTCGTATAACTTACGGTAAGTATCGCTTTGGAAAAAAACTGACCGTTTCCACTTGTGCTGCTTTGCGAGGAACGTGTTTTTTTAACCAATAAAATCGCTTCATTTGTCTGATTTTGCTCAGCGCAGCGAATCTATTGGAATTTGGATCTTTAAAAAAATCCGTGCACGCTATTAAACACTTAAGTCAAGGAAACGCTTTATTTTCGTAAAATCCTCAACTATATCCTCCGATAAATCGTGCATCTAGTCGTGTCGCTTAGTGTGTAGGACGTCTACTGTAATTTGTGCGGCCGACAATTGTTTACGTCTGCGGGCAGCCTGCATTACGTACCACTACAAATTGTTCAGGCGGGCTTCGTACAGATACTCTAGCTAGGACTTTATATAGATGACATAATAGGGTGTAATTACTTTATAGTCAAAGTGTAGAGACTATAGGCACTAGTGGTCACTGAACTTTATAGTCTAGGAACGAATTATGCGAACGAATTATGCGAAATGTTTGCAGTGTATTCTGCAACTTGTTCAACAACCGTAGGAGGCACAAAACCCATTTAACCTGAACTATTTCTTAGATGACATTTCAAAACTTTTACGAGCTGTAGATAGCTGTTAGTAAAGTTATTTGGTGAATTAATAATTTATTGAAATTGAATTTAAATCCGATCCCGAAACGGTATATTACAGACACGCACTTACAAGCTGGTAAGTATAATAAAAACCTATGTTTTTGCCCTGATAAGGCAAGTCCATACAAACAAATTCTCAACAAAGAGTCGCTAGAAATCGAAACGAGTGACGAGCATAAGAATAGAAATGTTATAATTCCCTCCTGTATCCTCCACCCATCCTATACGAAATACGAATGTCTCGAGAAAAAAGCTTCGTCAAAAACGACACCAGCCTCCTTTTCACTTAAACCATCAAACGATATTTGAGTCAGCCTGTGGCTACGAAGTCAAGCGTTGTAGCGGCCGAAGGTATTTTACCGCTGACAGGACTTTTATGCTAACATAAAGATCATCTCGCAAATTATTATTATTGAATTATGCTTTTGAGTAAAAACATAAGATAAGTATACAGTACAGTCACTACAAAATTTAGTTTCTTACGGCGGCTTTTTTCGCCGGGCTATAAAGTATAATATCCTCAACCATTGTAGTTTTGACGTATTATAATATTATAGTTTTGACATTTTGTATAATACCAATGTTGAACGAATATTATATTATTTTTGTTTTTAATTAGCAATAACGTCCAAGAGTGATGTTGCATTGCTGTAAGTGACTGTTCCCTAATTTCCTAAATTGGGTTTTTCATTAAGAGACTTGTCCCACCCGCAGAATCAGAATAGGGAAGTCACTTTTTTCGTGAAGAGCTAAAAGCAATATGCGCGATTCAACGATACTAACTACTGTAGACGGTCGACTTCATGGCCACACCAGACACCTCCATCAGAATGTAAATGGCGAATAACACAAGACCCTCGGAATATCAGCCCGTGTGCCTCAACATAAAGCTGTTGAATATTTTAAATATATTATTCACTCTTACGTATATTTTTTTTACGTTTGGCGTTTTAAAACCTTAGTTTATTAAAGCTAGGGGACAAGTCCAACGAAAAACCCTTTTGGGACGATTTCATGGTTACTATTAAATATTTTGCACAGAATATATTAAATATAATATTTGAAGACTGCATTAAATTTTTGGTGTGTTCAAACACAATTTTATTCTGTGAACTACATTATAATGGTATCTTATAAGTGTGTATGTTCCTAAACACTGTAATGTAGGACAATATAGCTGCAACTACAGGAAACTTAATAAAGAAATTAGTTTAAAAACATCATAAAAGTAATGAAATTTAAGTCACAAAAATAAAGGAGCACAAACAACATGAAATTCAATTATTTTAAGCAATACGACTGTGACAGTCACGGGGAAAGTCTTTAAAAATAAAAACGAAATTGTTAAAAAGTTTTGACTAGACAGTCGCCCGGAAAATAAATTCGGAAATATTGTACGAGTAAACTTCCTCCTGTTTTAAATGGTTTAAGTCGCATCCACCAATTTTGGGTACAGTCAGAAATGATACAAAACTTTCGCCCTGTTACTAATTAAGGTATTTATAAAGCGTATCTGTCATGTGACTTTTCCAGTGTTTTTAGTCAAAATAGCTATATACAAGATGTCTGTGTAAACACCGTTGTCCTTGAAACCATCAAATGAGCCCTTCAAAATGAACAACTTTTTCTATGAGAACAATGCTGGGAATTAAAAAAAAACTGTCTTCATACCCATACAAATTGCCGATCCGGGCATCCGTATGTGTATGAAGACGGCATTTTTTTTTTAGTTCCCAGCATTGCTCTCATAGAAAAAGTTGTTCATTTTGACGGGCTCATTTGATGGTTTCAAGGATAACGGTGTTTACACAAACACACTGTACTTATCAGTACCCAAATTCATCTATTTTAATGCAACATTTTCTACACTCCTATCCAATTTCATAAAAGTATTCTCATGAAACGTAAAACCGTATATTATATTATAGCGTATGTGCTTTACGTATATAGGAAGAGTTTTTGCTATTTGATATGAAACGTGCTCATCGAACAAGGAACGAAGGAACCATCGAATAATAAGATTCACAGGCATTGACAGGCCTACGTCAAATGGTCGGATCATGTCAATTCAATGTTAATGATTTGTCGGATGAATTTGACATGACGCGACCAAATTACATATCTGCCTATGAATGAACTTCTCTGATAATACATTATGAATTGCATTAACATTAGAATCAGACTTTAGCGACGTCATCACTCTTCAGGCAACTTCAATTTCAGAGGATAACATTTCATGTAAAATATAATTTCAACTAATATATGTGAAAACATAATACGTGCTAGCTCGGAGTTGGATATCTAATGCATTTCCCATCTTTCCAGCTGATCACAATTCCGAAGCGGTACCATAATCTACATAATATTAAGAGAAAATTTCCGAGCGCATTCAATTGTAAGAGAATTTTCAAGCTCAGTTTGGAGATATCATGAGTTCAAGCTACGATATGCACGTCCGTTGTTAGATTTGGGATTCCCGATCGTAGCACTGGGATGTAGGGGTGGTTTTTGCGTGTACCGATAATGATATTTGTCACGATTAGGCAGGAACAAGCAATCGCGTGGATAACGCTCGGATTTGATCGATGTGGTCATTAGATATCAATTAAGCTTATTAATGGCAAAATTACATACAAAATCTTTTTTATAAGTAATCAGTTTGATTTTTTGTTACTTATTATTTTGATTAATGATATCTAGAATAGTTACTATTGTATGGGTGGCCGCGTGTACGCCAAACTTTTTGTAGGACCGATAAAAAATAATCAAGCTTTGTTGAAATTTCAAAGTACTAATTCTGACCTACTTTTTGTGAGACGTACACGTTATACTACAATTACAATCAATAATACTATGTAGGAGACATTTCCCACAAAAAATCGATCAACAATCTATAGACATTGATAAGTATCTTGTTTTCGGATTTCACAATCGCTATATCATGTCAGGGTTAACAGTATGAGCTGGTTCTGAAGCGCCTAATTAAACGCGCCAAAAGAACCTTGCAGGGCTGTACTTTATCTCATCTCCTGAATTGTATATCGCAGTCGGTGACGAATCCACAAAATATTAATCGCAATGTGGCGGCGTAACTGGCAACGCGGCGGGTTAATAATGAAAAAGCTAATTTGGCTTAGCCTCAACCCACACATGAATAGCTAAGACTCCGCTAACTTTATACAGTTAAGTGGCGTCTACGTGATCGTTTTAAACATACATTCATACTTGTAGATGTGAGCTTCTTTAGTTCGTTCATGGATTTTGTAGGCTTCAGAATGTGTTACTGTTTCATGAATTAAATCTACACATTTTACGGACGCACGCAGAGAGATTCAACGTTGATATATTATAATAATATGTATGGACGCTTTACGCCAGACTGACGTTGGCCCCGTGGTGACTTGTGTTACGGGTACCAGACAACGGAAATATATTTAATACTTTTACACTATAGTACATATATATAAAGATAAAGAGTATGATACACATATTTAATACACATCCATGACCCAGGAACTGTGAACCCGCAACCCCCAGCTTGAGCTACCAATTATAGAAATAGAAATAGAAATAGAAATAATTATATAATTATAAATTATTATAATTATAAATTATAAATTATAAAATTATAAATTATTATATAATTATATTAATTAAAAATTATTATATTATTATATAATTATAAATTATAGCCCACCAACTGAGCCACAGAGGTCGTCAACAATAGTCGTCAATATAACTTTAATTTAATGAATATTTCGAAGTAACCTCTATAAATGTGAAATTCTTTTTAAATTAAAGTTCAGTAATTATTAAAATTATTAAATACCTCCGAGTGCTGCCACCAGTACTGACACTCTTACAATTAAGCCGAATCTCTTAAACCCGAAAGACAAGTTTTTTAGGTCCTAGAACTCCTAAACTCTAGACTATGACAAAAATATATTCAAATACATATTAAACATAATATGTACACTTAAAAATCTAACTCTCATTTTGGTTCAGTCGAGTTAAACATCATAGAATTTTTATTTACCCGCACGTAAAAACTGTACATATACAATACAATCTGTTAAACCTGCGTATCATACGGCCGAACAACTTTTCGCGTTTCCAAAAACATTTAAAACAAACAAACAGATATTCAAACAATATCGAGTAACAGCGATATCTGCAACAATTAAAACATGTTCCTATAATGTTTATTTTTACAACGATAACTTTTTACTCGGATTACTGATACGGTTTCACTCAATACATGAATAACGGGTCCTTTTTCGAGATTCGTGGTACAAACATTGGGACCCTTATAACTTTAGATTTTTAAAATACTGCTCACTACATTTATAAGGTACTTATTCTGTTACATACTTTTTTGCTATACGATAAAAATCTAGTGATGAACATAAGCCTCCTTTTTAAGTTGGCTATCATGTTTTATTTCTAAAATAGAAAGTAAGTTGCTGGGTTGATGGAATATTACAATTTACAGCCCTTTTCAATTTCTCTCAATCAAACCAATGCTAAGTAAGTTAGACATAGTGTACATAGTTAAAATGTCATGGTACATACAAGTGTAGCATAATGTAGCATAAGTCCTTTTTATTTTTATTTTCTGTTGTGTGTATATTGTGTGTTGTCCAAATAAACGTATTCTTATTCTTATTATTCTTACGTATACTAAAAAATCAATTTTTAATTTATTAGATATTATCAAATCATTTTTTATAACACTAAACCAAAATTTATTGTAACAATATTCAACGCATCCACCTACAATCTAAATCAATGCCAACACGATTTTCCCTTAATTAAACCCTTTATATCAGCAATAAGTCTTTAACAATGATTTATAATCGAATACACTTCAGACCCGACGTTTAATTACGGCGCACGGATACATCACAACAAAGACGGTACAAAGTTGCAACTAACTTTACGACGCTTTAACATTCTTCTCCGGGATTTTAGCTGATTGTAATCAACTACGTCGGGCACTCTTTAAGTACAAAGTTTTAATATGGTCTTTGTTTGGAAAACAAAATGTTTTAAGGTTTGATTTGGCTGGTTGATTGAAAAAGAAGATGATCCATTCAAGGACAATGTTTGGAAAACAACACAAATGATTGTAGGTTTGGTCTGGACTGACTGTCTGAAAATGATCCACGAATTGGATGGACAAACGTCGAAAAAAGTGCGCCAATCTTGTCGGTCAATCATCTTGGATTCCAGCTTAAAGGAGACAGAGGAGAAACTGTTTTACGCGCATACACATGGGCACTATAAAATAAATCCCGCGTAGCTGAATGTTACATAAAGCAAGTCAGTGTCAATAAAATCATTGTAAAGGCAATTGAAGTAAAGTTGTAGATAGAAGCAAAGAATGAAATAAAATATTTCGACTGTGATTTTCTGTGGCATATCGTTTAAAAAGACGCGTATTTTGTTTTGTGATGTCGTTTTAAAGGGGTAGCAAATTCTCAGCACCTTATACCACTTTTCATGTTTTCATTTAGCGTTATCAAATTTGTCACTCCATAATCTTATAATTTAACCAAGTACTGTAAGACATTTAATCACGTTTTATGTTATTTGAACTGGAATACAAAAGGTATACTTATATTACCCCCTTTTGACCTCAATTGTATGTTTATATCCGTTCATGCGCCACGTGCAAAGACTCAAAGGGATGATTAAATTATTTCCGGGCAGGATTGAGCAATTTAACAAGGAAAATAACATGAAGATTTATTAGTATGGTGCCTTTTATAGAATAGTATCTATATTCGGAACTAATAATAGAAAGCACTTTTTCCCGTTTAAGCCGTAAAGGGTATTGAATAGTTTTTATTACAGAAAAAGGGATAGTTCTCGTTTGGTAAGTGAATTTCTGCACAAAGCATTACTTTAGCATAGATACAAACTTTGTAGGTTTAGCATGCTTAAAGTTAAGTGTCAACTCCATGTTCTTGAGAAGGTATGAAATATCTTGTGAGGAAAAATCACTAAGGGCCTGTTTCACCACTTCCTGATAAGTGCCGAATAGGCTATTCAGTAACCAGTATCCACCACTTAACTTGACAGTTAAAGTATGGAGGATCTGTCAAAAAAGTTGTGAATAGCCTGACACTTTATCAGAAAGTGGTGAAACAGGCCCTAAGTATTGCCTGTTATAACAAAGCGATAGATTGGCCACCGAAAACTGATATTCAGCATTCACATAGCTTATATCACAGGCTTTAAGTGCGGCAATCACTAAAATCTCGCAACGAAAATAAACCTAACACTTGTCTAACGTCGTTTCAGTTTCGGCACGGTATTAATTGTGTGCGTGCAACTAGATGTATGCGAATTATAATTGCATAAGTTAATTAAAATTGCAATGCTTGTTCCTTTTTTACCTAAAACCGGTTGGTGTTTCTCTTGTGACAAAACTAGACTCTTTTGCGATATTTTGTGCTTGTGTCTTGTTATACCTGCAGAAAAAAATATTTTGAACTATAAATCAAGTAACGTATCAAAGTTGGACCTTAATATTTATCCTCATGAATGTTCCAGAAGGTTGTCGAAAATAATTAGGAGGAACTATCGCGGCCTGTTTGTTATGCACAACCCGGTTCAGGGCTGAATAATACATCGCCGGAGGAGTGTTGTACCACAATATAAATAATAAACAGTACACTATCTTAAGTCAAAACGGCGAATCAATGGCATTTGTCTGAAAATCTGAGTTTGCTTAAGTCTAAACAGCAAATCGAGGCAAACTTCACATAAAGTGTCAAAATGTATATATTAAAATAGTTTAACATATACAAGTTTTGACACTTTAAGTGAACTAATCAAAATGACGAGACTAGGCATAGGCTAGTCTCCTCATTTCGATTGTAGACCACCGAAATCGCGTTCACACACAATATGATTTTAAATAACTTAATGAATTGGCAGCGCACAATTTTAAAATTGCTCGTCAAAAATTGAAGAATGCGTCGTGGATTTAACCCATCAAGCCCCATAAGGACACCGGTGACCGCGACAACAATAGAATAGCAATAGATTTCCAAGAATCCGCGATCGAAGGATTAAAGGTCTGCTTCGTGGGGCAAGGTGTAAGCGGGGATACGCTATTGGTAGATCAGTGCGCTGACGGGTCGTTATAAGTAGATCGCGATCAGACAGTGATACTAAACTGAATAGATCTACATAATTATACTTATATGTACACATGATCTTTAAGATTTGCACAACCAATAACAATGCAATATCACGTCGTACGCGCGAAAACTTGTCACTCATTTTAGCGAGATAGATCCAAAGATTTACTTTACTCTACTGAATGTCTTATACTGTGGTTTTACTGCTGTCAGCTCACTCGGCAGCTCGTTGACCTCTCCGCCATTTCACTTCAATCACTCACTCCTAAAACTTTAAAAATAAAATGTTTAGATTCACTTTTACCACGAAGTGTTTGGTTATTTAGAATCCAATAGTTTAGACAGTGTCTTTTTTTTTATCATGAGACCACATTTTTAATTCAATCTTAAATAATATAATGGACTTTTATTACGTTCATAAACGGTTGATTTGCGTGAATATACGCATGAAGACGAAGTTCAAAATATATGTCAGTCTAGTTAGATTTTTAGCATAACGCAAAAATACGCGCTTAGCTTATGAAGGCAACATATTATAGGGCTTAAGATCCTGACTCTTACATAAGCATTAAGCCTGCACGTACAATTTTCGCAGGTATCTGCACAGTTTTCGTAACATATGTACGGTTTTCGTTGACACCTCTACGCTTTTTGTAGACACCTCTACGCTTTTCGTGGACACTTCTACGCTTTTCGTACACACCTGTATAGTTTTTGTAGTGTATAGAAGAAGCCCACCGTCCGCAACCACCGCGGCACCGCACCTTATGTGCCCGAGCTGCGCCTGCGCAGCGAGGTGCCCGCGACGCCGCTCTACGTGTCGCGCCTGCACTGGTCCATGACGTCGAAGACGTCGTAAACTACATCCGCGACAAGACCACCTACACCTTGAGGGTGGAGCGTCTGCACTCTCGCCACAAAGTGAATTTCAGTTCCTTTGTGGTGAGAGTGCCGACTCAAGTTTTATCCATCTTCGAGGTGGAGGAGTTCTGGCCCGCCGGTGTAGTTTACCGGAGGTTCCGGGGGAGGCTCCCGAACGAAGCGCGCATCACGTCGCCGAAAGAGACATTATGTGATAAAGTGTAGTGTGATTGTGTGTGTGAATGTGTAAATAATATATTTTAGGATAAAATTGTTCGGCGTGCATCCGTTGTCTGATTGCCATAACACAAGTTTTTACTTAGCATGAGATTAGACGACGTAATGCACGCTACCTAGTTTTTATACTATTGTATATTATTGTATGTTTAATAAAGAATTTGAATTTGAATTTAGAATTTGAATTTTGTAGACATCTCTTCAGTTTTCTAGACAACCGGAATTCAAAATTATTATTTTACAACACAAATGAATACCTAGCAAGTAATTTTCAGTTAAGTCTAGTGTTAATAGTTAGACATTAACGAGTGAAGTAAGTAAATAGTCTTGCACCTGCGATGTAGCCACTTGAAGTTCGTACAAGTTCCGAGTTTCTAGTTCCTAAACCTGCAACTTAGAACAAACTAACAAAAGTACCGTGTTCCAAATTCAAATATGCATTCAATTACATTGTTAAATGGCAGTGTTTATTATCTGTTTTGGATGACGACGTGTATCTTAATCAAATAAGAAATATATGCGAATGAAAAAATTATATCTTTTAACCCGAGGGGGTTAAAAGATATAATGTTTTTGAGATTATATCTTTTAACCCCCTTAAAGATTGCAATGTGTATACAGAATGTAATAAATATACATGGTCTTACTACAAAAGATTTATATACCTGTTGAACAGTTAATTAGAGAAAAATTCAGTACTTACAAAATGGTCTCAAAACAACTGTTCAACAGATGTTTAGTTTTTTGTGGTAAGACTGACAATGTTTTGTCATTATCTAATTTGCTATTGCATATTTTGATTTTTGGTATACCTACTGTAGTCGGCGAAATATGGCGGTAGCGGTCATTGACTCCCTGTCAAAAACTTGTAATTTTCTATATAAACCGTGATTGACATAATAATAATCAATTATTTGCAAAGAATGTTGTTTACAAAGATCTTAAAGACAGTGAAGTGTCAGATGTTGTCAATCGCGGCTTTGTATGGAAAATGACAAGTTTTTCACAGGGAGTCAATGACCGCTACCGCCATTTTTCGCCGAGTACAGTATAGTACCAGTAGTCATAACCGCCAATTGAATGGAATGGAAACTTATGCGTCAAGTGCAAAATTTCAAGTCCAAGGCCTAACTTTACACTCATACAAAGACAAATAGAAAAGGTATTTTGCTGTAAAATCATTTTAAATGATTCTCAAAAACGAATTCGGCAGCGTTACATAAAGCAATCCGTCCGGCTAGCAATTTGCACTAAAAACCGACCTCCAGCCCCAACGTAAATATGACGTACAAACACTGCACGCTTACAACGTGAATTTTAGTTTTTTTGCTTTTTTTTTTAAACAAAAGTCGGGTATAAAATGTATTTTAACCGACCAAGACAATGTCAAAGTTTTTATTAGTTTATATTAAAGTCAAGCCCCTGTAATCCACTTGTTGAAATGCTTACCAATATTATAAATGCGAAAAAGACACACTTTCTGTCTGTCTGTAACCTCTTCATGTTTAAATCACTGAATAGATTTCGATGAAATTTGGTATGATGATAATTTGAGTCCCGGGAAAGGTCATAGAATAGTTTTTATCCCGGGAAAATGTGTGGTTCCCGCGCGTTAAGCGATTTTCGGCACAACGGAGTATTGGTATCATCTGGTTTGTAATATGTTGCTTTTATTAGTTTGCTTATTACGAGCAGGCCCGGCGGGTGAGTGACTCATCGATCTACAATAAGGCTCCAGCCTGTTGGACATGTTATGACTCTACGTAATTCGCTCGTAAAGCTAGTTGAAGGACTGCTGATGGCTTATAAAACTCCAAAGGTTTACATGACATTAACGACATTGGAGCTGTATACTTACATTATAGACTTGATTCCTACGAATAATAAAACCAGGAAACGTAACTCCCATACTAATACAGTTTTAAATTTGGTTCCATTCGAACTGTCATGTAACGTCAGCCTTTATACCGCTCAAGGTCACCTAATGTATGAAAAGTGAACCTAAGGTACACTTTTTTGACAAGTATTTTGGAGCATGTTTTTTGACGGAGTTACTCTTCCTTAGTTTTTTATTATTCGTAGCTTGATTCACAATCTTATTACGGTGCGTCCACATTTGCATCATTTGCGCGATCAGATCTCCGTCGCGTATCATCGAAGCGTGTCAAAATGATACGCGTATCATGATACGCCCCGATCGCTATTAACCGCGTATCTGATACGTGTCGTATCAAATACGCGCATGATCGGCAGAATGATCTAATAGGCGTCCACACTACGATACGCATACTTGATACGGCGCGATGATCGCGACGGAGATCTTATCGGAGATCTAATCGCGCAAATGATACAAATGTGGACGAGCCTTTATAAGTGACGAATAAGAAAAGAGTCTAGCGCGGTGACAACTGGAACTAAAAGTTTATATTTATGGCAACATTACATTACTTGCCAACACTACTACATATTATTGTGTCAAAAGAACGCGCGTTCAAACCATTGACATAGGTAATAAACTATAGTTCATAAGCGTAGTATAGGGTTGCCTATATTTAAAAAAGTGCCCTCATTTAAAACCACATTTAAAACGCACTCTTTTGTACCAAGCTGTAATAATTTTGTCTCTTGAAGATCGAGAAAAAGGATGAGCTATCAGGCTTATTGGACATGTGCTAGTAACTTCAATTATTTTTTCAAAATATCATGCCTTCTTCATACATACGAAGAACGTCAGTTAAAGTTTAGTCCTCCATTACTTTTTACCCAAACGTGTGTAAGTGGGCATCTACATAGTTTATCTATGAACCCCTGCAGTCTTCTCATAGGTAAACAATACTTTTAATTTTTTCTTTTTTAATTATTATATTCTAAAATGTTTTTGCTTCCTTTATATGATCAATTGGTTCTAAAGTATACATTGTATTTTATGTCAGTTTTGTACAACATAAGGTGCATTAAATTATTATCCAATAGGTATGTATACCCAATTACCCACAAATTAAAAGCCCTTACATAAAATTGTTTACCCAATTTACGTATTCAAAAAGAGAACGCCGAAAACATGATTCAGCGAAAATAAACTATGTTTTCTTTATGAGCACAGTTCAAGTGGTGTTAAGTATTTTCTAAATTAAAAGTAAATAATGAACAAACGGGCTGGAGCGGTGACAGTTGTCACAGGCGCCATTGTTGTGTCGTAGAGCTAACGAGTCTGCACTGAGGACGAACACACTGAGCTGCGGTTCCGCGCGACGCAACCGCACTGCCAAAACGCACTGTATTACGGAATAAAAACATCGAAGAGATTGAAAACGAATGTACATTTTGTTGTGATTCTCAATTATGCCGTTAGCAAACCAATATACAAATTCAATAAAACTCTAGTTTTATCTGTACTAGACCAGATTTTATGACATCACAACTTTTTGCTGTGTTGTTTCTTATAATTCTTTAGCGACGTTGTGCGCTTTTTTTGGACGGGTATTTACCCGTATGTATGTTTTAGGTATGCAAGTTATATGTAAAACTTGCATCAGAACACGCGACCTAATCGAAAATTTATAAGTATTCATAAATATTCCCCATTCTAGAGCGCCTACTTCTGCTGATTCGTTTTCACCTCTGCTGGCAATCCTGAAGTGTCGTTGTTTTTTATTGCTATGTTGTATGTATTTCTACGAAGAATGATCAGCGTATAAATAAATACGTCGCACGATAACGCAGCGTCGTGTGAAAGCTCGTGTAATATCATTCAGCGAGTGAAAGGACTGCAATTAAATTGATTTTTTTTCTCAGTAACGGAGCGCAAGATTTAAATAGCCTTTATTCTTGTCCAACTATTATTATCTTATTAAAGTTTAGCTTCCATTGTTTTCTGAATTAGCTGTGTTGAGTTTCATGAGACGTGTTTATTCAAGAGACTCTTCCAAGAAATCTTAACAGAAAATATAAAAGTTATAGATTTTTCAATGAATACAATGTTAGTGAGTTATAAAACATGCCACGAGCAAGTAGGGATTTTATATATATATAAATATATATACCAATATACCCTAATAATAATAATATTAGTTGCTCTTAGTTGCTCCTAATTCTACTGTGTCTATTAAAATAATTTTTCGTTTTTTTTTGTGTTAGTTCACTTTGAAACGGGACTAGGCGATGGGATACATTCTTAATTAGCCACTCAAAACTAAACTATGTACTACTCAAGAAGATACTCGTTGAATATACAGACGAAAAAAATACGAAAGTGTGTCTATCTGTCTGTCTATCTGTCTGTTACCTCTTGCCTTGCCCTTGTTACCGCCAAGCCGCCGAACCGATTTTACTGAAATTTGGTATGGAGATACTTTGAGTTCCAGTAAAGGACATAGGATACTTTTTATCCCGGAACAATATACGTTTCTCGCGTGATAAAAAAATTTTGACGCAACGGAGTTGTAGTAGAGGAGGGGAGGGTGCTATTTTTGTAGTCACTCGAGCGTTATGGAGACCTAGTAGGTTTTGTACATAAGGTAAAGCTGATAAAAAAATAATAAGAACGTTTTTTTATTTTAGCGGTGGGTTCAGAAACTACAGCCATTTTAAAGTTTTAAAAAAGAAAATATATTCAGAAAATTGCTTATTTAGGTAAATTATAAATTATAAATATATTATAGACAACAAGGACTAAATCATTTAGTTTAGAGCAAAATAAAACATCTGCGAAGCTTAGTTAAGAAAATATGAAGCTTTATTTTTTTTATATTTTAAAATGTCCCTACAGGCTTACCTAACCTTTGAATCGTCAGTGCTTTATATGGAAGCTTCTTTGGGGTATACTAAACATCCCCTATCTTAATCTGACAGATCCGAAGACATTTCAATATTAAAAAAAAAAAATACCCACCACGTGAAAAATCTGATTTCTATACCATGATAACTAGACACAATATGTCGGAAGCCTATGCAAGCTTAATCTAACACGCTCGAGCTACTCCCGAAATCCCCTCTTCCCCTCCTCAACTATTGCGGGTGTCATCTATTTGATACTATAGCGACAAGCTGTAAGTTGTAACTGTAGATAGAGGGTATAAAGTTTTGCGTCATTTAATAACAAAGTAATAGGTGCTTGGAAATTTTATGGAGGGGCGTTATCGGAAAATGAATTTTCGCATAATTAGATGTTTACCGTGTCTGCGGAACCCGCTCCAGATTCAAGGTAGAACCTGCATTAATTACCGACAATTTCTTACAACATTTGATACTTTCTTATACTTTATTTTTGTGTCTTCTTTGAAGTTGAATATTAATTAAAAGTCAATAGCTAGTAAGTTTATGAAGCGTCTATTGTTACTGTTATTTCCCTTTAATACTAAAAAGTTTGGTCTGTTACTATGGAAAATGCACTGGATGTAACTCTATTTATACATTAATAAAAAGTACATCCATCGCCTTTTCAAGGGCTAATTCACATACAACGTCATGAGGCTATGCGATGCATTTTAAATGATCCATTCAAAATTGAAACTATTAAGAAAAAAAAATATTTTTTAATGAAATAAGGGGGCAAACGAGCAAACGGGTCGCCTGATGGAAAGCAACTACCGTCGCCCATGGACACTCGCAACATCAGAAGAGCTGCAGGTGCGTTGCCAGCCTTTTAAGAGACACAAGAATTATTTTACAAAAGTGTATAATGTTTATTTAGTTTTGTGTTCAACATTTTATAAGACCCCACGGGGAATCCTACGGGATTATTACAAAAGTGATTCATTGGTGACACGACATAGATATTTTAGTCCAAAAACATTATATTTTGATTAAAAACATGTAAATGATTTCCCCAGGCCATCATTACCTGGCCGCGACCAGCCGTGGGCTAATTAATTACGCATCGATCGGTATAGAGCTCCATGGTATGGAAAAACATGTGCCCTAGCTTAGATACTAACTTTTTACCCCTGACAAAAAAAAAACATAATAATATTATCAATTCGAAAGTACAGACACACCTTACCCCTTCACACGCAAACCGCTGAACTGATTTTCCGAACCTGAAAATCAGTAATATGCATAGATACTTTGAGTAAAAGGACATGGGATACTTTTTATCCGAAACCCGAAAAGTGTACGGTTCCCAGTGTTAACACTTAGCATTTGCTGTAAGAACAGACAAATCGTGTGATCTAACTTTTAACCCATCAAGCCCCATAAGCTCACCGGTGAGCGAGACACAATAGAATAACAACAGATTTCCAAGAATCCACGATCGAAAGATTTATAAGAATTAGTCATCAGTAGCTTACGATAGCGGAAATGCGGTGAAAATCTGTTGGAAATTGATAATATCTTATTACTCCACAAACTCCACACAGGTCTGCGTAATGTTTCGAAAAACAATTTCGACTACAAACAAATAATATATTTGTAATACTTATGGTTCGACTGCTCGTTCCAACTCGCGACAAACTTGTGTTATTGTGCTAGTTCCGAAGCTGGCAGACTCCCCAATTTCTGTTGTTATTTATCTGCTACTAATATTAAACAAAACTTATTACTTTGTTATGATATAATACTAGGTTCTAAGGGGTTACGTTGTGTTTATAAGTAATAGCTTTTTCCCGATGCTATATCTTGTAAATGGATTCTTTTCTAATGTCTACAAAACTGCAATCGAATATTAATTTCGCCATTTCGTTTTACTTTGATATGACTTGGATACTTAACACTTGATACTTAACACTTTTCTTTATTTACGAATGTATTAAAAAGTGAATAAAACCTTTACTTCCTAAACTTACTTATACTCGAGTACAATTACACCCACAAACAACACTACAATATTCAAATTAATTATTCTATAGGTACTAAGTACTAAAATGAGTTTAATTATTAACAAAAACCAACTTCAATATACCTCAGGGCTTAGATTAGATAGTTATGAAATTATTCAATTCAATTGAGAATTAATTTCAATGTATAATTTTACAATTTTTAGGTGTAGATAGTAGGTAATGGTGGAAGCGTGGTCAAGATGGAAAAAGTAGTTTACTTATCATAGCAAAACTTTGTATTTTGTGATGTAAATCGGCCCTAGTCGATGACGAAATTCCTCACAGGAGGCATCTATGAAATGAATGATTCTCGTTGGAGAGGCTATAATTGTATTTCGCTATAGATTGCGCTTCAATACCCTGTTATTTCGTAGCGGTAGAAATGTACAAACACTTACCTGGAAAGGTGTGGACTGAAGGACCCCTAACTCGGGTCGTCGCTTGATGTCGCCGGCCACATAAATCTTGGAAGTACACATTGGCGGTATAAAAACTATTGCACCACGATAGCCAAGCCAAGCCAAGCCAAGCCATTATTAGCCAAGATATAATTATTGAGCACAATTCAGTCAGTAAACCTCTAGAAAGGTTATTTGATTTTCAGTTCTGTATTATATTAGAGACGCGCACACGCAATACGTTTCGGGCGGCCATTTTTTCTTGAACTGCTCTCGCGCTTGTGATTGGCGGGCGGCAAAGAACGCGATTGGCGCGTCGGAACATTTGAATGTGGAAGAAATTAGGATCTATACTATTGTATTTTAAGCCGACAGGAACTATTGTTATATAATTATTATTATGTTATAATAATATTATTATGTAACTACCTATAGTAAGCATTTGTTTAATAGGAATGGTAAGGCATTGAAATTTGAAACTATATTATTTAACATGCACCTCTTCTTGGTGGTTTGAAACCCTGGATGCCTTTTCAAACCATCAAGATTGTCAGTCAACAGTTAAACACCCAGAATGCTGTTATGACTACTTCTGACGCCTGTTATATTTCCTGTCAGTTTTCCTACAGGCACAATATGTGCTAGTGAGCTGCAATAAGCTGCTGATGATAATATCGGCTCGTGACCACTACACATCAAAGCTCTTCTTTACTTGCACGTAATGCCTTTGCGTGATTCGAGGTCTCAGGGCCTGAGGTACATTGACGGTACGTCCATTCAACCGAGTGACAGGTCAGCACGTTAGTTTGGGAAGTCTTCTAAACAGCAATTCCATCAAACCACATCATTAGGTCACCATATTGCATCAAAAGCTACGCGCGTAGCTTTTTCGCACCCGCATTTTTACTTTTGAGCTAAAATTTTTGTGTATGTTATCAAATTATTTGTAAGATTTGTAAAAAAAACTGCTGCTTACGTTACCATATACTGCCTATAGCTGTAATTTCCACTGAAAGGATCTTTATGACGAGAATACAAGGTATTCAAAGGCTCTCCAAGGTAAAATGACTCTAAACAGATTATAATATTACGCGCAGAGTCTCTTTTAGCTGTGTACAGACATGAGGAATTCATATCATTTGTAATATAACTTGCATCTCTTGTCTATAATATTACACATCACATTTACAGAATGTAATATACACAGAATGATATTACACATTCTGCAACTGCCGAGTGCCATAGCATTATTGCTACATTGTTACTACATTAGCAGTTAGAATGAAGAAAGTATGTAAGATTGTGTACTATAGTCGGGACGCGGATGATAGAGAAATTCGGTCATTGAACCATAGTGTCATCATCATGTCTTTTACATGCGTTTTAACAGAATGTTTGTTGTACAAGAATGATAGGGACGAGGTAGAAATAGGCCAATGGTTGAATTTGTGTCACGACTCACGGACGGGCGTCCAGTCACATGTCTTGCCTGTTAAATAAATAATTAGACTATACACAATTTTTTATATACGTAATCATAATTAGAATAGGGTTTCCTAGTTATTTTCTATAGATTATAAAATATATTGATTTATTGCTCATTTAATATTTTATTTCTGCTTGTGACCTTGCATTACTAAACTAGAGATCCTATTCAAAGGTAATGTTGTTGACCTCAATGGTAGTCTATTCCACTTTTCCATGTGAAAATAAAGTACCTTTATCTTTTTTTATATATTTTATTTATTCAAGGACACTTAAAAACTAGTGCAATATTATATCGCCATACCATAGTTTATCGGCGACATAACATCGTATTTCGAACATTCCAGTTATAAATAAAACCACAGGAGTATTATAAATCAGATTGCTTTATTTTTATTTTTATACAAATCGAATACTACTTACGATAGTAAATTTAACGAATAACCGTATTACCCGTCGTATTTAACATTCATTACAAATTTACCTTTGTAGTTTATTGTTTATGATGTATATTATAAAAACCTCCATAGGGGTTCGTATTAAACTTACATTACGCTGTATTTATTTTAACTGCAGTCGTCCTTTATTTAATTTATTATTTAACTATGGATTAGCCACAGGAACACAATGTGGAATGTGTGAAAACATACAAAAATAACGTTCGATGAGTGAGGTGGCGGTGTTGACTGGTGCCTGGCAGGTGCCTGGGTATTTAGACAACTTACATCCGATAGTTTCGACAGCGAAGTAAGAATTAAGGTCAAACAAGTCTAAGGTTTGACGTAAGTCAAAACGCATCACTAAATGTCGAAACTATCGAATGTAACTTGACTAACTACCAATTCACAATGCCCAATTCGACTTCCTTGCGCAATAGCCAATGGCCGCCTGCGGCATCTAGCTTTGACCAATCACCGCGCGATAAGTTTCCGAATCGGAGTCGAACGGGAATTGTGAATAGCCCTGCAGGTCTGATCGCCATCTCTGGGTTTTTACCTTTCATGTGTACTTAACTATCCATTATGCAGTATAATTAGTAATAATTGAAAATTATTTTAATTGAGGCGAACGAAAAGGTAAGATTGCCTTTTCTTTAAAAGGCCCATAAATATTAGCAACAATTTTTCAGAAGTGAATACAATATTAACAATTTAAAGGAATGACAAAGTGGTATCTGGTATTTAAATATTCGATAACTGAAAATAAATCAGATCTGATAAACTCGGATAGTTAAGCTCTGGAAGATATCAAAGAGTAAAAACCCAAAGTTGGTGTTATTATTATATCCTTACACAATATTACTCTGTAAACAGTATGCGTATAAAAGCGATGTAAAAAACTATTTCAAAATATTAAATGATTCTTCAATTAGTTATTACTTATTTATAAGCGATGAAAATAGGAATTAGAAAATATTTGGACGTGGATTGTAACTGTGAAAAATATAATAATGGAAGTAAATTGGATAATTGTGAATTCATAAGTATGGTAGTACTTCAATACGAAAAATAGTTGTGTTAGTTATTCACGGAACGCTTTACAAGAGTATAATTATAAATAAACACTTACTGACATGTAGAAATAATTATTGTATATACGAGCGCAGGTTACTATGTTTTTCACAGTTAGAAAGTTTTGTAAAAGAAAAGTAACTTATAAAATACCTATTTCATATTATAAAAGTCTTTACGATAAATATTATGATTATGATGGTACTTTCGAAATAAGAATGTATAGAAGGAGTGAGTGAATGAAAACTTACACTAGGCCACCGACAAAAGGGAAATAGTACAAGTCACTCCAAAATACCTGTTTTGGTATTAAAGCATTCAGTTACAGTTGTGCTGACATCCGAAATTGTTTCTTGTGTATATGGCATCTTTAGACTCAAATTCATATAGCTCATATTTTTGTTTTCAAGTTGTTATGGAAACAGCAAAAACGAAAACGACAAACTGTTTTCAAATAGTTTGTAATTGAAGTTTACAATCAAAAACTGAAATTACAAAGAGTTCAGGTTTTTGATTGTAAATAATTACTATTTTAAGTACAAGTACTTCTTTTCGAAAATATAAATATTATAATATTTTAAGACTTAAGTAGGAGAGGATGCCACACACTCAACAGGAAATTTTAAAGTATAAGAGTAAAATTGTAAAGTCGGACATGTAGAAATAGAGAAGTGCTTACATTTCAACGGCTATATTGGTAAATAGTAAAGCGTAAACAAGTCACAAAGCGAAAGTATCCATCGCACATAATATAATATATCAGAGAACTCACAATACTCCCTCAACGATACTATTAATATAACTTTACCCACAAATGATATACCTAGTGCTGGATAAACTAAAATATTTGAACATTATGAGCGTCCCTAAGACAACGCTAATAAGGATTTAAACCTATACGGTAACTTTACAAAATATCAAAATGTAAAATGGCAGCATTTATTCCATCGTCTGCTAGTTCACCCTTCTGGAAAGCCCTATTGGAAATACCTGAGCAGTGAGAACGCTCGATGCAAGAAGTGATAATACGAAGACGCGCGCTTCGTCTAAGATAGTTCGTTAGGTCAGTGCAAAGCGACATGCTAGTTTCTCAGCTATATTTGTAAATAAAACTTTATACCCAAGATACCTCTTCCTCTATATGATACAAGATCTTGTGTTATCCCAAGAAGCTACAAATGAAAAGAAAGAGCGTTGCAGATGAATTGCGTTCTGTACGTTTAGAGACCCGGTCCCGAGCAGGCGTTTAAAGTTATTTTAACTGTATATTTAAATCTACTCGCTTTAAAATGTATATTAACCAACACGAGGTCGCAACTCGAGGCCTTAAAACAGTTCACAACCTCTTTCTTATTTTTTATTAAACTAAGCTTTTAAAATTGGCTGAATGCATTCGAAGTTGCGCTCCCATGTTCCGACGTTATCATTAGATCTTTTAACAAAGACACTATTTCGTTTAGTTATAATTTTTACAATAAATTTCACGTGATTCATTTATACCCCTATAATCAACTTAACTCGACGTTTATAATCTAAGTTTTTGGCACTAACAAATCTAATCGTACCAATTGTCGATTCAAATATAATTTAACGAGGACCGTCTAAATATAATTATCGAATATAAGGATCGAAAACATCAATCGAAAATGTTCAGAAAAGAACTATTGAGTCGAATGAACCATATTATGTACCAAGAAATCAATAGCTTGATATCATTTGAGCACCATACGGTCAATGTTACAGAACGAGAAAACTTCCGAGCAAAATATTAAGGCCGATGAGAAGCACTAAATCTTAGCAGAGCGACCTTAATATTTCACTCGAGGAATATTCAAAACAAGAAGAACATTCTTCGTCACCTCTGCCCGGTCGCTCTAAGCATCGTCTAAGGCCAATGTCGCCACTCGTAAATCTAACTATAACAATACATAACGCAAACACTAACGACCACGTTATTTTACAAACAATTTTCGATGAAGAATAGATTTGATATCCAAAATTGATTATAGAGAACACACTGATAGGATTTATTGTATTCTAATTAAAACACTATAGTTAGTGAGCTTCCTTAACGTAGTAAATAGCTTAGATCAAAGACACGACATCCACTAGTCTATCACGACACCTATAAGAGCGAAATCGAGGAACGGACATAGATTAAGATGTGAATAAACGTTAACCTAGAACTTAAGTTATCTAATGTAATAGCTAACGCTACGTTAACACTAAAGGAGCGCTCGCACTCACGCTAGGAGTACGGTCCTTTCAATTTAAAAAACGAAACAATTGGTATAATGAGCAAAACAAACATTTCACGCAATTAAATATACGTATCGTTATATTCGATACTTCCATTAAATAATATAAATTTTAGAAAGTTTACGCAATTTCCATTATATCTCTATATATACCTATAGGCGGCCGACCCGCCTGTAGTGACTATGACTAATATAAACAGTTAGTTCAAATCAGAGTGCGTTGACACTAAGAGTATTATACATTAAAATTATATCTTCAATAAATTACATCTTCGTCTTACTGGTCATTGATTAAAATACCGATATCTCCGCTACTAGATATCTCATGCTTCGTACGACTCGCTCTAAGTTAAAAATTGTATATTAAGACAAAAGTAATAATTGCATTAGAAAGTTATTCACAATTTTCTATATCTAGTTTCGAATCATTTATGTCTCCAATTTTATTTTCGAAAAGTTTATCTGCGTTATTTAAATTCAATTTATAATTGTCACGATTTTTTTTTATATTTATTATTTCATCGTCTAAGCTTTCTTTATACTATACTTTGGTTCCTTTTAATTGTTCTTTCAGCGTCAATTCCTCTCACAACAATTCCCAGTAAGTCATTTTCAAATCTATATTCAATTCGACCATTCCAGTTCTAAATCAAAAGCTATCAGGATACTATTATATAATTCATTTTATTCTCATTATGTTATTTACATTTCCTAACTCTAACATAATGCCTCGTTAGTGATCCCTCGTTTTACATACAAAGGATTTTAACATCGATTTAAAGATCAAATATGATCAATGCATCAACAGAATCTACTGAACTTAAGTATATCAAAACATCACTATAATATATTGCTAATATCAAATTATATGTGATTTTGTACACGAACCAAAGTATATTCATTTCAGGTTCCTCATTTAACGTAATAATTTTAATACACATTTAACCATTAGTAATTATTTTATATATTTCAACAAATGATACCTCATCAACATTTAATCTGTATTAAACTAATCAACATCACATTTTTATATTATGTTGGACTTATCTATACTAGATCATTTACCGTCTTGCGACGAAGTTATGATGTGCGTTTGAACCGCGAATTTTAGTATTGTACATAGTTAATGATTACATCCCTAAGGTGACCAGCGATGTCGCAGGCGCTGGATCACTGCACGATGATATGAGGCGCCGACAGCAGCACCGCCACAGTCGCGATGATGGTGAACAGGGTAAACACGAACAGGCAAAACCTGCAGACAAAATTGTTCCTTCAAGTTGCAATTCTTTAAACAAAAATCTGAAGGTTGATTCACAAAACCAAGCCACAGCTAATAAACATTCACCGTGTCTGGCGTTGACTGATAACAGCGCGGAAAGTGTCCGAACCAGACTCCAACGGGAATTGTGAATGGGGATTGTCCATTTTTTTTTAATTTTGCTCATTACAAAAACATTTCAAGGAATAAGGTCAGTGATCGTTTTTCTGTATATAAACGAATAAAATACCCATTAGTTACTTATATTTTTGAACAAATATGTTTAACCTTAGTTTGACCTTCAATGGCGCTAAATTAGCAATAAATTCGACAAACATTACGTTTCGAACTTTTGGTAAGCTTCTCGTATCAGCTTTCACATAATGAGAACTTGCACTTGACGAACCAGCCATTATAAATAAGATTGAAAGGAAATTTAAAACATACTGCAGAGGTCAATTGGCCGCCGATGATGACGTCAGAGCGAAACTTTAAAAATTTATTGAGAAAAAACTAGCCAATGAATTTCAAAATTGTTTAATTTATATTCTGAAAATACCCTATTTTAACGGAAAAAAATATAAAAAGTACATGTGATTTTTTTTGGACAATGCCCATTACCCCGCAGATGAAAGTTATCAATCTAAAATTAAGGATAGGATTCAGCATCAGAAAATACTAAAAACTTCTTGGAATCCAAGAGACATCTACTATTTTATTACATAAAATCTTAATGGCCCTCAGCAGTAATACATTTAATTTTGATTTAAATATTTTACGACTCGTTACGCCTTCTACTTTAATCATTCGGGGACTCAGCGGGCTCTAAATCAAATTTTATGTCTCAATCGAAAATGATACAATGTAACTTAAATATAGATTGACGTTCTCTGGAAAATAAAATTTTATTCTGTGTAATTTCGTTCATTTGATCACGAGTGTCTTCAATACGTGAGCAGTATCATTGAAAATACTTTACTTTGGATTCAATATTATTATTTTATTTACTTTTATCAGATTTTAGATATTTCATTATTTGTACTTATTTATGATCAGATGTTTGTAAGTTTATTCATTATCACGATCGTCTAGGTACCCCACAAGGACGCTTTGGCGCATGGCCAGAATTAGTTTTAACGCCGCCTTAATTAATTTTTATTATAAACTAATTTACACCCACACACTCTTGTCATCCATGTTTAATTTAACATTTGTCATATTATGAGTGACAGTTGTTCAGTGTTAACATCGACAGCTGCATAACAATATCATCCATATATCGAAACCCCAAGTTTATAAGCACCAATAGTCAATACTTTTGGCCACTTACCGATCCACCACCATTGCTGCGAACTTCCAGTCGCTGATGAGCTCAGCCTCCTCGTCTGCCTTCTTCATTCTCGCCGTGATGAACTGCAATTCCCTCAGTATCAGATGCAGTTCCCGGTGATGGCTCCCGAGACCCCCGCCCACGTCCTCCATCGTGGAAGGCCGGACGAACGATCTCCGGAAATCTGACCGGAATATTGAGCAACTGAAACAAAATCAAATCGTTAATATTATCATGACTGTTAATAATAATTATAAGGTACTTTGTGAATTAAAGTTGGTAAAGTTTTATAGAACTGGATTGTTTTTTGTCCAATTTTAATTTTATTTGCAGCCGCATATGGCAAAGTATCCAACGTATATACGTTGAATGTTACATACTTCGTATATTTATTTTTACGTATGGAAGAGGTTCGCCATAAGACAGTTATGCTAATAAACTGGTATAATCCTGACATATACGTAATGGCTTAGCCACACGCAGAGTATGTTGCATTTTATGTATCTAGGTCGACTTAAAAAATTCAATAACCTAGCAAGTTCAACTCAAAGATACTCTGAATATTAGTTGCGTGTAAAATTAACATTTAATCGATTTATGTTATACATGCGCTACTAATCTTAATATCACTTATTTATAGGAATATCAAATTAGCAGCAAACACTTACCCAGGACCTAAGTTCCCCGTAGACGCGGTACTATTAGGCGGCGGAGGGGCGTGTCTAAAATCATCATCTATATCTAACACATTCGCTAGTAGAGACTTCGAAGACCTCTCTTTTAACTCTAATTCTCTCATTCTATTCGACATCATTATCGTCTTTCTTGTTATCTTCTTCCCCGGCCTCGACATTCGCAGGATCCATGGAAGCCATTGCAGGAACACTGTTTTTATCTGTTAATTAAAAATCAAGCTTAGTGTTATGAAGTTCGTTGCAGGTTATAATCAAGAAACATCTGTACCATTTGTACTATCAGATAAAATTAATTTATAGGCAGATGCCTGCGGTAATCTGTCAGGTGCCAAGGTAATGTTGAGCTGGGCATGTCTCCATAACAAATTATAAAGGCCCACCTTCTCCATAAGAATCTATTTCTCTAATAGTCCATTTTTCTCTCTATTTAGTTCATAATTTTATCAATAAAATATGACAAGACAAGCAATGTATGTACTATTAGAGAATTTGATTCCTAGACATGGTGCGCCTAAGTAATTTGGTCGTGTTAAATCAAAGCTAACATTGAATTGACATTGCATAGGTCAACCACATCACGTAGGTCCGTTAACTGCCTACGAATCAATTTCCTCGATGGTACAAATATAATATTATGAAAGTGTGTTTTAATTACCCATTGTGGCATTTCATGTATATCCGCTGTTCTGTGATGGTAGTTGAGTACAACGACGGTGAGTACCACCGACGACGCTACCATGAACATGATGCAGTTGAAATACGTCCCTGTCGAGTACAACAATATTAACACCCACTTCGAACAATTCACCAGAAATCTATTTTCACAGGGGTCAAAATCATAGAAAAATAATAAGGAGTAAATTAAGAACATCACACATCTGAAAGTAACTTCAAAATTAACAATGATGCAAGCGATAATCAAAGTATTGAAAGCTCGATGGTTGTGACTTGAAAAAATGAAATTGTGAAAAGCAAGCGGGAAGGTGAAATATTAAAATATTAGGTACTCATTATCCATATCAAACTACTACACAAAACAAAATATACAATGAAAAATTTATATTTAATGAATGTTTATTTAATATTTTAAAATATTACTCTCCGAACTATTTATAATTGCAATTTCCATTAAACCACTCATACAGAATATCACAGACCTGTTAATACAGAATAAACGAGATACTTGGAGGCTGAACTCGTTATAACAACTATGTTTTATTCAACAATTTTTTAAAACGGGTTTAAAATAATTTTACGTTTAAACATACGTACGTTTATCACAAGAACCTAATGTTTATGCTTGAAATTTGTGCATTTTAATTTATAGTTTACACAAAATATACCTGCAGAGTGCAGAGGTTACCAAATATGTCAAATTTTGCCTAAATATTTTTGGAGGTAGCAGTGAAAATTACAGAAGGTAGATAATATATAAAACTTAAAAGGATAGAATATAATAGAATGTAGATAATACTCTACTACTAGAAGGTAATATTATCTCAGTTAAATGATCTCAATAAATGGCCAAAACTCAACATCATACAAACATAACATTCTTTCAACATAAATTTTTTTGCTTCAACTCAATCAGACCTTTTGTTGTACAAAGCATGCATTTACGTGACTAGCAGACATAGTGTTGAGGGATTTTTAGAACTACCCATCCGCTACGCTAAGTAAGTTTGATAGTAATTAAACAGCTGATTAGGAGCGAGTTTAGAAGTACCTTGAGAGTGTTTATTAAGAGACATAGTTGAAGTTTAAGAGGGCGTGGTAGCTGTGATATCATTGCGGGCAATGACTCAAGCGCCAACGGTTCATCCAGAACCTTGAGATTCTAAAATGCAAGTATAAAATAGAACAAAATATTAAAAGCGCTATTGATTTTTATTTAGATATAAGACCATTCCAGCATTCTATTTAGGTGTTGATTAATTTTTGACACTTCGAGAATGGGTTGAAGAAATTTCAAAGTAGCCCACGTCAAATTAACTAAAATTGACGAACAGAAAGGTCTAGGTCGAAAAATCGTATCCTTTCGGCTAGTATTACACGTTTCGAATTCTCAACGAACAAAAGAAATTCGTAATGACATTTACAAGGTATGTTATATTGAAATTCCTCGATACCCATGTCACGATTAATTTAGAAAATCACTAGTAATTTGAAAAGTATTTTATACAATTTTATTTAAGCTCAGGTTTTATAGACTAAGGCACCCATGTCTCACCTATTAGTGGGATCGCCTCAGAGGTTTTTGTGATGACGTGCCCAACCAATAGAGAGAATACGGTTTGTGACAGAAGGATTGTAACACCTGCAAAGATGAATGTATACAATGAAAATCTTTCCACAACTATTTCTGTAAAACCTTGTTCTGATACCATTCCGCAATATCCTAAACAGTCCGCATTCTATGATCTCCTGTATGTGTGCTGTGTAAAGGGCATAAGTGAAAACAAAAATATAACGAAGAAACGCATGCAGATACTGATTTAGAGAGTGTTTTATTTTTTAATTTTTATTGAATTGAACCTATTTTAAATAACTTATATATCAACAATTTATTTTCAGGGAAAACCGAATCAAACCACCCTCCAAGTATCTTAAACTCGGCCATCAACAGAACACAAACGACACAAACACCATGGAATCGATTACGTCCTCGGTTCACTTAAGACACAATTTATTTAATACAAGAAGTAACTTACCTTATGGCTCCAACACTAGACGATAGATGTGGTACAAACATGCCATGCCAGTTTAATCTACAGAATCGTGATATAAACACATACAACCCACGCGAACGAAACAAATTTTCCGCCACCATTTGTCAGCAATTTTTATAGTCCATGAGAATAGTTGCTAAATTTTCACAAAGGTGACTGATGTGATAGTGTGGGTAATGTTATGTTTAAGCGGGGGTTTTATGAACATTTATATGAAACGGTAAATTAGTCACTTTCTCAAATAAGTTGCAAGTGAGATCGGCCTATCTCAATGACTGTTTAGTACGAAATCGATTCCAGGACTTATATTGTTATAACAAAACGACATTTAACATAAACAATTAAATGATGAACTTGAAAAGAGTCCACAAATAAATCCACATTTAATGAGCATGAAATTATTCGTGAGCATACAATAATTCAAAATGTTAAGCTAAGCGTTTACTGTACATAATTTACTCCTTGTTTAAAAAACATGAATATTTATACTCGTATTTAATATAAAAGAAAAAAAGACAGATATAATAAATCATACAAACGAAAAGGGTGTAACCGAAAACATAGAAGATAAAGGGGATGGGGTTATGGAGGGTATGGAGAGTGTACCTAACAGGGGGATAGCATCGGAGACCTGCGGCAGGGTCTCCGCGACCAGGTTGAGGAACACCGTCAGCGAGAGAAGAATTGTCACTCCTGAAATCATACCAGCAGTTAGCACTACGGTTGCCGTAGTACTGAATTCTATTGATGAGTATATTCAGCTGAATGATGCACCTAACATTATAATCCTGCTAATAAACACAGTATTAAATTAATTCATCTTTAAGCTAGGAAAATGGACTTAGGATTGACTTCGTTACTGTATTGAGTCGATCCGTCATCCATTTACATATCCATTTACAAAATCGGCAAAGATCAGACAAAAAAATCATCTGCCGTCGTAGGTATAATAACTAACCTAACTGTTATATCATGTCTTACTTAAGAGGGCGACTAACCCAAAAAATAAAACATCGTCCTTCTCTCTTCACACTCACGTCCGTCGTTCATAAATATTATGCCAGGTGAAAAGGGACGACGCGGATTAATCGAAAAAAATAATATTTTCTCAATAACTCGATAAATATACAACATTTTAAAAATCCGCTAGGTCGGTTTGTGAATGATAAAATTTTATACAATGTGTTAAAATATTAACTTAGTTCAATGCACGGCTATGGCAATAAATGAAAAATTCGTGAAAATTAGATGCATCTTTGTGATTTTTTTCCATAGAGAAAATTTTAAGATATCGTGTTTTTGCTCAGATCGAATTCTTGGAAATATAATGTAGTATCTAATTTTAGAAAATGAAACAATTCGGGGCCTATTTTCAAGTATAAAAATGAATTAAAAAATCGAAAATTTTGGGTTAGTCGCCCCCTTAAGTTATAATCGGTAAAATGTACATCGTTATGTAAATTGGTTTCGTAACGCTCTGTTTTGTTTTTGACTACAATCATACATTACATCAATTTTAGCCAAAAACTAAATCAATAAAATTAATTTGATGTCACAAATGATACGAACCGAGTGTTAATTTTTCTCCAGAGTCGGGCGGTAGCGTGAACCCCAGCAGAGCCATAGACGATATGAGAACACACGGGACTATGAGATTGAAGAAGTAGTAGAGAGTCCGCCTCCTGATCATGATAGTGAAGGTCACATCCACGTACGGCTCCGGGCAACACGCGTACGTTATCGTGTTCTTTTTACCAGGCATACCTATAATTTATGAAACAACATGTACACAAATATCTTAGACAATATCACAAAACAAATATTTACGGATGACCCGCAGATAAGGGTGGAAACAATGGCAACCTTCAAATGTATTTGTGATGTGAATATTTCATATGTTCCCTACGTATGATGTTTCAAAACATGAATTATACATTTGCGTCGCGAACGTAAAATTCTGGGGAGACAACACTCACCTATTAAGTACCACTCCCCGTTCGTTATAAAATCGGAGAGATCGCCGCCAGCCTCGTCCTTTAGCACCAAATCCAACTGTCAAGCAAATACTTTTTTACTTTGTGTAACTTTGTGCCTTACGAGATCTAGCATTCCAACTACGCATTCAGAACAAAGAAAAATCGACTACGTATATAAATTTTGCAAGACATTCCCGATACAATTTTAGATTAGTGCCATCAGGCAGCCGACTTTCAAACTTGGGAGAAAATTTAGAAATCACTAAACTATTCGGTGCAAGGATACCAGAGAACTGTGTAATAATACATGCAAATTTTGAAGTTTATTACGTACCGCCATACGGATATCGCCGAAAGGTACAAACTACACCGACCAACGAAAGGTTTCGTTTTCCACATCACCCGACACAAACACTCATAGACATTAACATACGGTTAATGAACGAACACTTCGTAAAACTGCCGAGGGCCGTCGTAAATTTACGAAAATAAATAAAGATTAGCATAAAATTTTATCTCATATTGTTTTATAGCCCCGGCTAGACCCATAACGCAATTTAGACTTTATAATGAGGGATAAATGAGCATAATAAACTTTATAAATTAGGTCGAGCTGAATAGTTTCGCAGCAAATCCAGGGCTCAAATTTAGGTGATCGAAATAATTAAACCGAGTCGTTCATTACGATCCGAACTAAATAAATTCGAGTGAAAATATTATCAAAAATATTGTGCTCGTTTCGCAAACGTCTCCAAAACAGTGAATCGTAAATTCATTACGAGTAGCGACACTTCTTTAAAAATTTAACAAATTAAGTCGATTTTATCTTCGGATTACTGCGTCCAAACAAAGGCCGTAAATTATAAAAGTACGCAAGGAAAACTAATTTAAATAATTTATGAATTTCATTTAATATATTTTAAAGAAATGGCTACGTTTCTTGAAATTATGGAGCATGCTCGAAGCGTATCCGTATGGCGAGGGGAATTACGAGATATAAAGTTAATTTATTCCTGGCGATGAAATACTTTGCACCATGCAAAATAGTACATACAAAACGTAGAGGATAATAATCCTTTTGGTTTCTCACATGGTTCCCTAACGGTTAACCACACCCTAAACTATTCATATCCTATGGGATATGAATTTAAATCTAAATAATACGAGCGTGGTAAGATCTCGCCAGACCAAACAGGAGATAAAACACAGTTCCTAGGTGAAGTTCTCAGTCAAATCATTACTTATTTAGATTCACATAGCCTTTTGTAACTAAGTGGGACATAAAACGTTTAAATAGTAGAATCTGCAGGGCCGTAACACTACGAACGTCGCTCGGGTGTAATCGTCGAATTAGCGAAAAATGTTGAACGCAATTTCGAGCTCGCACGCAAAGGCCCTCATGTAATATTACTGTTCAGCAGACAAAATTGCCGGACCAAAAGAAAATTACAGCTGCAAGTAAAAACCCAAACCAATGTTTTATCTCGGCGTAAAACGTTTAGGTCGGTATTTTTACGGCCATCATAAAATTTATTATTACGATTACCCTGAATATACAAGTGTAACTATGGCGTCGAACCGGTCTATGCTCTTGTTTGTCGAGAATCTTAGCGCTCCGGCCTGAGTGAGTACCTGGTTGCCGTCGTACGTCCAGCTACCGAACTTCATGTCGCAATGTTGGTCATCGAAGGGGAACCAGGTGATGTCTATCTTGCAGGTACTCTTGAAAATGCCAGGAGGCACATACAGGCAACTGCCGTTGTTTCTGACCACCACGTTGGTCTGGTACGTCCCGTCAAAACCTTCGTCAGCACTATACCGAGAACAAAACCGTTTACTCTTCACGACTGGACTTTAACTTTAATAGAACTAAATTACAGTCGATACTTAATTATTTGCTACGTTCAGTTGACGCTGTTAATAATATAAAGTTATCCTTCAAATAATAATCAGCACCGTTACAACAAAGTCGTTACTTTCAGCAATGATAAAATAAGTTGTATTGACGAGTACAAAAATAGCACCAGACTTCAATTACGCTAGAACAAGGTTCTTAGATAAAACTAGATGGTATAAAATAATTCTAAATTGTAAAATTACAAAAGAATGGATGTTTCTAAATCCAAAGCATTCAACGTGGTATTCATACCTTGGAGATGGTTACTATATCATAAAAATATTATATTAGAAACTTAAATGTACCCATTTTATTTATTCTGCATTATCATCATTATTTTATTTTAATTGCAGTTATCGTCTACAGTGCAAAAGAAAAAAAGTTTTTATTTAATCATTTGAAAAACAAAAGCTGCAGGTGTATATGAAAAATAAGTCATGAAAATTCAAAATACTTTCGATACTACTTATCTGTCTCAATGTACAGTTTATATGGTGTGGATCAAGCTTTATTTATGTTGTTAGTGCTGGTTTTATCGGGGACTTTTACAGACACAGCGAGAACAGGGGCTCTGTTATTGCTGCGTGGCATCCCCTCGCTTATTCAAACGGACAGTCTGATAAGCGAAACGATGACCGTGGTGTTTCAAATCAGCGACGAGCATGCCATGTATGTTTAGCGTGGCAACACTAGTAGGAGCGCAAGGCCTCGCGAACGCTTGTTACTTGGACCATCCGCCGACGTCAGACATTATATCGGACCGATAGTCGGACCGACATCTACAAAATTTTGCTTTGACTTCCCAAGTCTGTCACCGATTAGTCGTCGGAGGTGAGCGGAGGGTCTCAACAAAAGTACCGAGCGTCACATTCGGGTTATGTCCTCCTACTAAATTGTCACTTCTCTGAAATTATTGGTATTGATTATTTTAAATTAAGCAAATCAGAAGCTTTCTTTTAAATGTTTAATTATAAGGTTTTTAACACATGATTTTATATTATAAAAAGAAAAGGTAATGCACGATCACAAGTATCGAAAACAGGTGTGGAAAATACTTACAATTTAACCTTCCTAAGACATTGTATATTTGTAGATTATTTGCAAACAAAATTGCAAGCGAATTTTTGGTACAGGTAAATTATTTTATAAATAACAGTCCCACAAAGCAATCTGCGGGTACTCATTGCAGAAAATAAACAAAATATTGTCAATAGATCGAAATTAAAAAGTCGAGCACGTAGCCAATGTGAGTAGTTCAGCCGAGATTCTCATTAAACGAGTCCCCGGCAGAAACCGCGGCCGACAGCAGCTGATTACCGACTACCCTCAAATACTGGTGAAACGCGGCTGTCCTTACCTAAATGTATAAAATCTTCGTTTCAGTCCTATGGTTCAGTTTCTTTTTTTTAGTTTATTCATTCAACAGCGTATATTGTGATTGGTTACTATTTTGACGCTAGCTGATCAAAATCACTAGTGAATTTCAGTCAAAAAATTTCAGTCAAAAAACTTCAGAAACCGGTAATTAGTCGAATTTTATTCGCTTGTTTCGATAGGGAAGTTAGAAATCAATAGATCAATAGATAGATTCAAATTGATGACTTGACATAACACATCGCAAGCACCACACTTGGCGATGCGTTATGTCAAGTTCCATACATTTTTGATATATCCGAATGCAATATGATTGGAAACACGTCGACAAGAGAAGAATAGATATTTTAGTATATTAGCAGTTGCTATATTTTACTTTTGAATACAATGTGTATTATTTTCTTAGAAGTTGTAATATAGCTCTCAGGTGTTTTGATACTAGATACACCTTACATGAAATATATTCTCAAAACTCCAACGTTTACGAAAACGTAATAAGCCATTCATCATATGAATTTACAACGAGGCATGTTCCTAAAATCCTTTCTCATGCCGCCGCAGGCGAACGGAATAATTATTTTTAGGAAATGAAATCTACCGGTGGCAAAATTGCGAATTTTAAATAAGTGTACAAAAATGCCGTTCCGACTTGTTTCCTTTTAGTAATACGAACCCCGGCCCCCGGTTGACCGAATACGAAAATGTTTCTTAAATATTTTTTGGAAATGAAGAAAAGAATTTGACACTTTTAGAATTTCCGGTAAAATGTTAAGCCTTTATTTGATTTAAAAAGTCGAAAACATTAATTTCTGGACTCGTATTAGCCAGGGGAAGCCGAAATCGGTGCAAATCCAGGACAACATCCCCAGTAGCGGATAAAGAATTCATGAATAATGCACATGGAGTTGGCAGGACGCCAGCTATTCGTATTAAGGTAGACCGCGTATCACACCGAACTGGGCAGAGTGCGTGCATACTTTGCGACGCCCTACCGCACAGACAGACCGATAGAAGATATTTTAAGTTCTTGATATAAAAACACCCAAGATTGATTTATTTTGCGACTATTGTTTGAGAAAAAAGCGCCTAACAGCTATGAAATTGCAGACTTAAGCTACGTAATACGTATTCCAACTGTATTCCGCTGCACTAAGCCACGTAATAATGTGGTCGAAATCGGGTCGTTTTATGTGACCCGTAGTGTGAACGCACCTCTATGGGGTCACAGCGCAATGAACCACTGCAGGACATTAAAACAATCGCCCGAGTTTACTTATACGACCAAATGAATTTATTATGTTACCAGTAAATTCAGTTGGTTATACAAATGCGCTTGAAATTCTACTCACGTTTCAATTTGTAACTTTTTATTACGATGGTTTCTAATGACTTTACGAGTGTAAAATATATTGCTATCTACTCTAACCTGTATAGTTATTACAACACTGTTACTTTTTCAATAATAATAGGCACTAGACAAAGCTACTTTTGTTACATCGCAACATAAATTGCGACTAAAACGACCAACATCAGTATTTTAAAGCTAACTTTAAGAATCATATTACAAATATTATTATTAGCAAATTTTCATTTAATAGGCAACGCATCGTAAAATTGATGATACAACAAGAGTATTTAAATTATCATTATAAATAAAAATAGAAGGTTAAGTCGTTACAGTTCTGTGTAATAGGTATCTATTGAAATTTCGAAGACAGGCACGACAGGCTGCGAACAAAGACAATCTTTAAGTGATTTAAAAAGCTTTTTATGTAAAATACTGTAAATATTCTTTGTTTTAAATAAACTTAGGTGGTAAAGAATTTGATGTCAGATAACTCTGAAACATTTAACTTTTACTGCGGTATTTTGAGCAAGACGACAATATATATAGAGACATAGATCACAAGTAATATGTTTAAAAACCTGACTACGTTAAAAATATGAAATGTTGATAAGAGAATAGCCTATGTCACCCAAAGCATCATTACTAAACTATTGTCACTTCATTTGTCAAAAATCAGACCAGTAGTTTAGGCGCTACAATGGCATATACATACATATGGCCAAAATCATTACACTTCTTTTTGACTTCGCCGTAGTCGTGTAAAATAGAAACTAGTTGATGCCCGCAACTCCATTGCGTTGATATTGAATGAAGAATGAAAGTAGTCATGTCCTTTCCCGGAACTCAAAGTATCTCCATAACACTCTCTATAACAATTTTCATTAAAGGCGGTGTAAGTGTAAAGAGGTAACAGACAGATACATTTTCGCATTTATAATATAAATATGGATTAACAATAAAAACTAAATTGAAACTCGGTTGTAATTGATTTTGATGTCGATAAAAAAAAACTACAGACGTACTAATACCATCGGAAAAGCAATATTTAGTTAAGATTCCAATTGAAGTTTATAATCCTCATAATCGGCTAGAGCCCTGCGGAGAATAGCCCTTAACTACGCCACTAATGCCGGTTTAATATTCCAAGTTTGAGGAATTATAAGGGTTTTAGTTCGAGCCTCGATTGTGAGAATACGCCGCGATACAATAGTTGTTTATATATCACGTCGTTTCATTTCAAAATCTATTGTCGGCTTTTCAATTATTAGGAACAGCAGAATAGTTTGTGAATTGGTAAAATTATGATTGATTCTGTTCCTAGCATTCTATTATAGTTCATATTCGATTGTTGGCAGAAGCTAATAATTAAATATTGTTTTATTACTAAATCCATACGTCTTAATAGATATTAAAAATGTGAAATTGTCTCTGCCTGTTTGTCTGTTAGTCTACTTATACCTCTTCACGCCCAAACCGCTAAACCGATTTTGCTGTTTGATATGATGGTACTGTGCGACCTGGGAAAGAACATAGGACACTTTTTATCCCAAAAAAAATGTACGATTCCCGCGCGATAAACGAACTTTGGCGAAACGGAGTTGTGGGCGTTATCTTATATCTAGTAATATTATGAAATGGGCTCCGATAAATAGCGTTAGCCTTAAATCTTAGCAAGTTTAAAAGTTTAATGTACGTTATCAATTTCACATGATCCAGAAGAGTCTGGCTGGAGGCCAGGGCCCGCCCCAGCCCTGTTATTGGTTAGCGCTCCCGAGATTTCCATAATGGAATAACCCTGCCAAGTGTATTTATATGCCGATTTCTGTAATTTAAAGGTAATTGGATTAAAATTTAAGTGATTACCTAAGTTACAAATAAACGCTTTTAATAAACAACATAAAAATTACTATCCTTCGTTTGACGAAGTTGGCCAGAAATCTATACATATAATAAAACTGTAGAAATGACGATTCTGTACATTAAAGATATTCAAAAAATAATAAGCGGAGGGTGTCACTACATCGCTATAGAAGCCAAAAATGTGGTCAGTTTTTTTGTCTGTCTGTCTGTCTGTATGTTTGTTCCACTATCACACGAAAACTACTGATCCGATTTGAATGCGGTTTTCGCAGATATATTTGTCTTCTTCCAACTTAACATCTGGTGTATAAAAATTTTTTCCCCCACCCCTCTAAAGGGACAAAAGAGGGGGTCAGATTTTGTATAAGACTTTTGCTTTAACACGAAAACTACTGATCCGATTTGAATGCAGTTTTCGCAGATATATTTGTCTTCTTCCAACTTAACATCTGGTGTATAAAAAAAAATCCCCCCACCCCTCTAAGGGGACGAAATAGGGGGTCAGATTTTGTATAAGACTTTTGCTTTAACACGAAAACTTCTGATCCGATTTGCATACGGTTTTCGCAGATACTTCTTCCAACTCAATATCTGGTGTATAAAAATCAAAAAATCAGGGTCAGATTTTGTATTAAGTAAACTTTTTTCTTTAAAGGACTTACTTTATATTATTAACTGTTTTTCCAACTTAACATCTGGGGTTATATAACATTTTTCCCCCCACCCCTCTTAGGGGACAAAAGAGGGGGTAAGATTTTGGATGCTGATGAAGTTTAAATGGCAAAACAACGTTTGCCGGGACAGCTAGTGGTAAATATAGTAGAAAATATTAGAGTGTAAAATTAAAGTTTTGTGTTTTAATTTCAACTTTAACTTCAATGGTTTTTGTTTCCACCCAAATTTGCCTCAATAGTTAAGCTGCTTGCCAGTTCTGTTATACTTGAACTCAGTTATAAAATGATCAGTTAACTGATGACAGTGACATTAGCTCTCACGACAGGACAAATCTTTTAATACCTTGAGAGATATCATTCGATTCGTGTTCAGAGTTCGAGCTTCGATTAAGCGCTTAACCTCTACATTGTCAAAGTAACATACATACACTTGGAAAAGTACAGGCTTCTGGATCAATCAGGTAACCAATATACTAATGGGGATTGTCCATTTTTTTTTAATTTTGCTCATTACAAAAACATTTCGAGGAATAAGGTCAGTGATCGTTTTTCTGTATAGAAACGAAAAAAATACCCATTAGTTACTTATATTTTTGAACAAATATGCTTAACCTTAGTTTGACCTTCAATGGCGTTAAATTAGCAATAAATTCGATCAACATTACATTTCGAACTTTTGGTAAGCTTCTCGTATCAGCTTTAACATAATGCATTTGACGAACTAGCCATTATAAATAAGATTGAAAGGAAAAAAAACATACTGCAGAGGTCAATTGGCCGCCGATGATGACGTCAGAGCGAAACTTTAAAAATTTATGGAGAAAAAAGTAGCCAATGAATTTCAAAATTATTTAATTTATATTCTTAAAATACACTATTTTAACGAAACAAAATATAAAAAGTACATGTGATTTTTTTTGGACAATGCCCATTCGTAATAGTAGAGGAGGGGAAGAGGGGATTTTGGGAGTAGCTCGAGCGTGTCAGATTAAGCTTGTATAGGCTTCCGATATGTGTCTAGTTATCATGGTATAGAAATCAGATTTCTCACGTGGTGGGTTAAAAAAGTATTTTTTTTTAATATTGAAATGTCATCCGATCTGTCAGATTAAGATAGGGGATGTTTAGTATACCCCAAAGAAGCTTCCATAAAAAGCACTGACGATTCAAAGATAAGATAAGCCTGTAGGAACATTTTAAAATATAAAAAAATAAACCTTCATATTTTCCTAACTAAACTTCGCAGATATTTTATTTGGCACTAAACTAAATGATTTAGTCCTTGTTATCTAAAATATAATAATAACTGACCGAAATAAGCAATTTTCTGAATATATTTTCTTTTTCAAAACTTTAAAATGGCCGCAGTTTCTGAACCCACCGCTAAAATAAAAAACGCTCTTATTATTTTTTATCAGTTTTACCTGATGTAAAAAACCTACTAGGTCTCCATGACGCTCGAGTGACTACAAAATTAGCACCTTCCCCTCCCCTACTATAATGAAATTAAATGAAATAGTTTATTTTCTAAATAAGTTAAAAATTTTAGTAAGTCTACATGAGGCTTAACAGGTTCGGAAACTAACCCAGCGAGAAAAACCGGCGTGATAAACTCGAATATAAAGTAAGCAAAATGTACCAAATATAATATATAAATTTTACATTCACTTTCAGTGTTTATTACTGATTCCAAATGTAGTGCACCCGGGGATTTCTTCTGAATCCCCTCCGAAGATAACTAATATCTATCACGTATACGAATAAATATTTAATACTTTATTTCTAAGCAGTATGACGTGGTATATTTTCGCGAACCTTTGATTATTATTCAACGTGTATATTTCGTGTCTAGCGTAACTGTTAGTAAATCATATTCAACAGCTGGATTTCGGTCTGTTTTAATATTAAGAGAGCTAAATCTACTACAATACTAAAATCTATGTATAAAGCTCCGTACTGACATACAGTTTTGCTCGATAGTTTTACTCGACGTCGAGCAAAAACCAACCGGTGGACCGCAAAACTGACGGCTCGAAGGCTCGCTTCGAGCCGGGTTCGATAGAATTAAATATGTCCAATATGTCATTTTCTTCGACTTGGAGTAAAACTGTCGAGCAAAACCGTATGTGAGTACTAAGCATAATATTTTTGTTATGTATTAACACAAACACTTTAAATATCCGCTATTTATTCTTCTTCCCTATTTAGTGCATATAAACTGAAAATACACGGCAAAACGACCTTCATGAGGCGATTTCAAGACTGTGAAGCTGAACCTTTAAATTAAAAGAAAAAAATCGCGAGTGAGATGCGACAATCTTCATTACTTCCATACTAATATTATAAATGCGAAAATGTGTCTGTTCGTCTGCCTGTCTGTTACCTCTTCACACCCAAATTGCTACACCGAATTTTCTGAAATTTGGTATGGAGATACTTTGAGTCCCAGGAAAGGATATAGGATACTCTTTGTCCCTGAAAAATGTACGGTCTCTTGCGATAAACAAATTTTGGCGCAACTGAGATGCGGATATCTACTAGTTAGTTTATATTTTGCACACCGGAGTTGAGGGCATAATCTGGTACAAAATATTTGTTTGTGTATGTGCTTGTGTTTGTACAACAATAGGCTACCTGAAGCGAGAGCCCAAAATCATATTGTGGTTTAAAAATATCGGGAGACTTGTTGGTATGCGCACGTGTAGTCAACAAGTCCCATTGAAGTATGGAACATCAGCTGGCGCGGTGCCAACTGCGATAAACACTGTGTTCGTAATCTCCCCACCTGTATTGGAGTGCTTTCAACTTATAATCTCCTTTGTTGAATAATCTCTCGTTTTTTTAAAGGCCATACATCTTACGATTAAGAAGTTCTCACTTGTTGCTGTAAAATTATTTGATCGCTAAAGGCTCCTCCTTTAGTTAATAATCTCTCCTTTTTTCCTTTATTTAAAGGATAATTATTTTAAAATATAAGAGATAGACAGTTAAAAATAAAAGATATTTTCAATTTTGACACGATTTAAATCTATGATTTTTACATCTTAAGGTTAAGTTGGCCGAACTACTTGTTGATGAAAATTTATTGATCAAAACGCTAGCAATTTTGTTGCAATTGTTTATTGAATTTGCGTATTTTTTACTTTGTTTGTTTTAATGTATATTTTGTTTTAATATTATATACTAAGTTAGCGTCTTAAATATATTATAAATTTACGTAAAGCATACAAACGTAGCATATTTGTAGTTAGCACGAAATAAAGTTAACATTTATTCGAAGCTAGTTATGACTTATGGTGGAGGTATTTGCATGCATACGCAGGCAAAAATATGCTTACTTTGTTTTTAACACGTAAATCGTCGTAACATTTTTATCATACGTGCAAACATATTTACAAAATAAAATCGCAAGCAAAATACTACGACCTGACATGTTACACTAGTGTTGAGTGAAGTTGCAGCTTCCGGACCTGGAAGAGACTCGTTAGTATATTGACTAACTTCATGCCGCATGCAACTACTCTTACCTGTTGTACATCAGCACGTCTGGCTTCCATAGCTTGTTGGGCGTGATTCGCAAGTCCTTAACACCTCCATAATCACTGTCATTCCACCTTAGATTGTAGTCGTTCCATTCCTGTCGCACATATACAAAAACGTTAGTGTCAGAGTGGGATAAAGTATAGATATCGGACAGTATATTTCAGATTGAATAATGAATAGCTTAGACCTTTGCCTTCAAGCATTTTGCATACTAAAATGCTAGCTGCATGAGTAATTAAATGTGAGAGAATCGAAAAATACAAATTTAATATTTTAACAATTTGCACCTACCCGTTAAGCCAAACTAAATACAGTTTGAATAATTTAAAACACATTCAAAAGGGATTGTATCTAAAATTTTTATACATTTAATCCATTGTTACTGAGCTGTTATTTCACAATTTCGAAATGAGAGTGTTTCAAATTATCCAAACTTTATTTATAATGTAATTTATAAGCCGGGCCCTATTCATGTTATGATTAATTATGAAATATTGTTATGGGTCGTCAACGTACCCACTAACAAACTTAACACCCTCGTAACTTGGGAAGTTAGCCGGCAAACTTCCGAGATTTGCACACTACCGGACTATGTGGGGCATGATTGATATAATGAGTTAAGCCCAACTTGAAACTTAAAAAGACTATCCCAAATAATCCAATAGTGTTAATACAAGAAAGCTATAAACAATATTTTAACTGGCCAAAACGAGCAAACGAAAAATTATTGTCTCGCTTTCACAATTTCTCTTGAAGAAAAAATTCGACTTTGAAACGCTCCAAAATTTAGTTACACTGAAAATACAATCGAAATGTATCAAAAATAATAGCCTCGACGATACTTCAAGGGAAACTGTATCAAAAGATTAAAACTAAAAACAATAAAAGGACTGGACCAAAGAAAGCCACTCGCGTATAGATGTAAAGATAAAGGATACAAAGAATGACACACACAGACATACTAAACACTAACACATGCACATGCTCGCACGTCGGAACACAAGCGCCTATTTCATTCCCGGGTAACCGCGTTTTTCATAGGACCGAGGATTCGGGTACTACTTATCAAGGTCAACAAGCTGCCATATTGGTAAATGCTAGGACTCATTTATTTAACGCTTATTCAACATACTTTTAGTGCAGGAGTATTGACAGCTACAGAAAGAAAAAATTCAGTCATTGAAAAGAAAACAAAAAGTATGTTTTTAAGCTCACTTTATTAAGGTTATTAAATAAAGTTTATTAAATATATTTTTTTAAGAAATTAAACAGTTTTTTATGTATTGTTTAGCTTAAAATAAAGGAAAATAAACGAAATAAAAGTGTGTATGTATCGTTGAGCAAAGAATTTCATCGTTTAAGAGTTAGGAGGGACTTTTTGAGATTGACTATTTTATGCTTGTAAGGTGTGCCAATGCCATGCAAATTGCGAATTACATTTTTTTATATATTAGATCGTGTTTTAGTGCATGTGAAGACGATTTACGTTCACACACATACTCAAACAAGTCACAGGAGCTCATAAAACACATAATGTTCTATATACGTACTACATCCCATTAAAATTTAATTTTTAATTACAGAGAAAAAGCCGGAGTGAAAAATTTTAAGAATACTTTTTATTCTTTTGCTTATAATATCGTTAGTGCATTGCGGTTTACACGGCAGTTTAAAATTACGCTGCCATTTTGTTTCACGTCATCTGCATGTAATTTTGGTTTGTATATTATACTCAAATTTTTTGTGATGTGCTGTTTCTTCCGGTGATAAGTTTTTTTCTGTGATACAACGTTTTTACCTACTTCGATGTAGTCGCACAGAGTCTGTACACGAGAAGAGGTATCGGAAGAGTATAGACGCTACGTAATGGATGAAAGTGTCAATGGGATGCATGACAGGGCTTGCACTAGTCTACTGAACGAGCTGGAGGTCTAGCGTCAGCCAGGTTCTCAGAGAATGACTAAACAATATCCAAACAAAAACTGCCGCATACTCCACAATGCAATGCAATTTTCAATACATATACCAAAGAGGAAGAACGATAGTCGAAAGTAAAAGTAGATCGAAAATGGAAAACCAAACACAAAATAATCGTAACTCAAGAGAAATTTTATCGAGTGTTAATTTAGGTTCGTTTTTTATCACACTTACCAATGACAGCCATATATTGGTTATAAGTAGTTGATTCTTCTCGTCCTATTTGGTTAGACGACGTGAACATAAACAGAGAGAAAGGGCGCAATCAGTACAATGTTCTAGAGCAGTGACGCAACTGGTGGGTCCACATAACAGAGGTTCCGGGCGAGGCGCGAGCGGCCGATGCGACGATCCGCCGGCCGCGCCTCCGCTCCTTCCGGCCGAAATTTGGCATTACTGCAGCACCTCTATTTCATACATACTCCCACCTCCGCTACAACGACTATAATCAAGATGGCGCCGACCTTCAGGAGCGAAGGTCGCGGCCGCGGTCGCCGCAGCCTCTTGCGTCTCGCCCCACACACAACTAATATTAGGCGTAATGACGTTTACAACAATTTAACACCAATCGTCCATGCGACATCCGCCGCGATGGGGCGCCGTCCGCACCCGCCGCCTGTAACCGTCCCGGTGCGCGAAGCCTCAATTACGAAAAGTGCTGCATAGTGTTAGAGTGAGAAGAATCGGCGGGAGAAATATTAAGATTGCAAGGGCGGAGGACGAAGGCGCCTGGCCCGGCCTACCACTTACCAAGTTAAGCCAGACGTTCGTGGTCAGGATTTGATTTTTCTCATCCTTATTTGTAAAGGTACACACGGCGACGCAAGAAAGGAACGAAAACACACAATGAACAACATGTCGTATCTGGTCATATCGTATACTCTGTGACGCCTACTCTTACGATTAGTTTATCTACCTATGACTTAAATACTATAACTATGAAACCAAAAACAACAATGCTTAAAGCATATTTTAAATGACTTATCTTTAGAGGTAGCATCTTAAAACTTAACTTAATTAAGGGAAGGGTGACTTGAATTATATTATGAGACTTCATTTATTTATGTATACTGTAGGTATAATTAAGCCTACTATGTTATGATTTATAGATATATGAAGCCTCAAATTGATGTTCAGTAGTTAATTAATATTATGTAAATAGTTGGATATGTAACCGCCGTGCGAGGCCGCTCCTTCATTAGTGCGACATTAGCGAGGCTTACCGCTAAATTCTTGTTAAGGACCTGTTACATGCATGCGTTTTTCAGTTTTTTGTTCTAGTAAAAATAATAAGCACAGTCGTAGATTTAAAATAAGATCGCTATCAGTAGCAATGTGACATACATATGATTTTGCTTCACAGTACATAGACGTAATATGAAATCTATATTTAAGTATGTAGTCCATTGAAATGTTACATTTGCTTTGCATTTATTAGAGGACGCAATTTTATTTTTGGAATATGTTGGGGGGCTCAATAGAAGCTTAACTTCAAGTTTGTGGGGTCGCCACTCTTGTCCCCCGGCCGCCATCTTGAAAAAAGGGGTGACACCACTATTTTCGTGATATCTCGGAAACTATACGTCTTACAAAAAATTTGTAAGGACATAATTTGTTGCAAATTATTTAGCCTACAAATATGCTTATATAAATTTTTACCCTAAATTAAACATTTAAAAAGTTATAAGCAAAAAAGGGAGAAAATTTTTGAAAAGGTTTATTATCACTTTTTAACTTTGTTTAACACATTTTACAAAAAAAATACCTAACACCAACCTTGTAGATGATCTTTTGAGAAGAAGATCCCCCGATCCCATGAAATTAATTTTCTGCAGATACAAAGAAAACTCTGGAACCATGTGTGGCTGCAGAAAAGTAGTAGGCATGTGCAGACTAGTGTAGTAGGCATACTATAATATAGTTTGCATATATTTATGTACTGTAGTAGGCAAACTGTAGACTATGGCTGCAGAAAAGCAGGCCTGAAAAGCTTTACAGAATAGTAGGCATACTGTAGAGCATTTTAGGTCTGCTTTTCTGCAGCCACACATGCTTTCACAGTTTCCTTTGCATCTGCAGAAAATTTATTTCATGAGATCGGGTGGATTGGAGGATCTTTTTCTCAAAAGATTAATAACGAGGTTGTTCCAAGGTTTTTTTTTTTGTAAAATGTATTAAACAAAGTTAAAGAGCGATAATAAACCTTTTTAAAAAAAATATCACTTTTTTGCTTATAACTATTTAAATTTTTAATTTAGGGTAAAAATTTATATAAACATATTTGTAGGCAAAATAATTTGCTACAAATGATGTTCTTAAAAAAATTCTGTAAGACTTATAGTTTCCGAGATATCACGAAAATAGTGTTGTCACCCCTTTTTTCAAGATGGCGGCCGGGGGACAAGAGTGGCGACCCCACAAACTTGAGGTTAAGCTTCTATTGACCCCCCCAACATATTCCAAAAATAAAATTGCGTCCTCTAATAAATGCAATATTCGGTCCTAAAATTGTAACATTTCAATGGACTAATGTTACAAATCACAATATCAATTAAAAATATACTCGTGTGTTGTCAAAGAACACTAAATGTCTCAAATGTCAGCTACACGAAGCTTATTTGAAAATTTTATCATTCACTTTAATTGTATATTTTAAATTACCTTGATTGACACAAAACATAATGATAATAAGGTGCTTAGTCATTATAAAGCATAACAGGCATTTAATAATATTTTAGAATGCTCTGTCATACTACCCTCATTTAAGATCGTGCAATAAAGCACGTAGTCATTGGTATGTAGAGTGTATTGTACCTTACGAGTAATCAAGTTGAGACGAACACGACAATATAACTAACACAAAGAACATTTACATACATCTATCCATAACAATATACTAAGGATTCACTGTCCAATACGCTGTATAACTATTACAATAGTTAAACAGCAGCAGTGCGATGTATAACCATAATTTTATTATAGTATTAGTAACACTGTGTGTGTAAAATAAATAAACATCGGTTTTAACTAATGTAAGAAAATGCAAGGAGTTGAACTTCTATCCCTTTTCAATTATTGTTATATCGTAGTTTAGGTTATTGAATATGTGTATGTTCTACGTGGTAAATGTGCTACGACACCGTAGCCGGTCTCTACGTAACCATGCTACGTCAGCGTAGCAAAGCTCTGCTTCTCCGTAGCATGGCTCTACGTAGCAGTGCTACGTCGCCGTAGCCGGACTCTACGTAACCGTGCTACGTAGTTGTAGCAGAGCTCTACTTCTTCGTAGCATGGCTCTACGTGCTACGTTGCCGTAGCCTGACTCTACGTAACCATGCTACGTAGTTGTAGCAGAGCTCTACTTCTCCGTTGCATGGCTCTACGTAGCAGTGCTACGTCGCCGTAGCCGGACTCTACGTAACCGTGCTACGTAGTTGTAGCAGAGCTCTACTTCTTCGTAGCATGGCTCTACGTGCTACGTTGCCGTAGCCTGACTCTACGTAACCATGCTACGTAGTTGTAGCAGAGCTCTACTTCTCCGTTGCATGGCTTTACGTAGCAGTGCTACGTCACCGTAGCCGGACTCTACGTAACCGTGCTACGTCACCGTAGCAAAGCTCTTTCTCCGTAGCATGGCTCTACGTAGCAGTGCAACGTCGCCGTAGCCGCACTCTTCGTAACCATGCTACGTAATTGTAGCAGTGCTTTAAGTCTCCATATAGCATCGCTCTACGTAGCCATAATATGTCGTTTAAGAAAGGTTCTACATTTCCGTAGCTTGTCTTTACGTAGCCCTGCTACGTCACCGCTACAGGTGCTTAGGCCCGTGACTGATCGCTGTAGCAGGACTTGATATATTATAGCCTTACCACACGTACAACAAATAATATTATTCGGCGTGCATCTGTTGTCTGATTTCCATAACACAAGTTTTTACTTAGCATGGGATTAGACAACGTAATGTAGAGATAAACTACGATAACATGACGCGCCCCTCCAAATTACTGTTTCAAAGGATGTGACTTCCTTATGAAAGAGTTTGTATGTAGTAAGTATTCAACCAATCAACCAGACTCGTAATATTTCACTTAGTGTCACTAATTTACCAAGATTTGTTGGTCAACTAATCATAACTAGCTGACCGCGCAAGACAACGCACTTCAAACATTTTGACAACGCACTTCAAACGTTTTGAATTTTGGAGGGGCGCGCCATGTTATCGTAGTTTATCTCCACTAGTTAATACTATTGTATATTATTGTGTGTATAATAAAGAATTCAAAAGATTTGAAAGAATGTGGCCATACTTAAAATTGATTACGATTACAAAGATTCCTTTGATAATTTCCTAATAAAATTTCATTCCCCTCTAATACTGTTTTTTATGTGAATGTGTGAAAGTTTTAAGAATGGATAGCTGTACTTTAAACACAATTTGAAAGTAAAATAGTGCCCAGATGGCCTGGATCTGCATATCACAAGTCCCTTCAGAATCAATATCTCGAGCAGCTGCGAGATATTCCGCGTTTTTTCTTTACACTTTTCAAAGGACACTTGAAATAATTCTTGAATCTATTACTCCTTTGAAATGCAAATTCGAAGAACGAGCATTCGAGTGTTGCTCTTTTTGAACTTTTCGTTTTTTGACTTCGAAATCAGAAGCAGGAGAAATATTAATATAATATAATAACTGATATTTACAGTCTTTATTTCATGAAATTCATGAGATATTTTCAGATTTTCTTTCGCGATTGAGTTTGATTTTTTTCAATAACTTATTGAAAATAAAGTTTGGCAGTGCAATAGATGCGAACAAACACTGAATTTATGCTAAAATTTAAAAGATATTTAAAATCTTATTTAGTGTAATAATACAGTCAATATGTAACGAAAAATTGAGTGCACTCCGAATAAAGACCTACCGTTATTTGACGTGATGAATCGTTAGGGGGGCATGTCAAGAGGTCACAGAAAAATTAAAGAGGTCGCGCTAATTGCTGTTTTTGAGAAATCCAAAAAATGAATAAAAAAAAATTGAAATGCTTTTTCTCGGAAACTATTGGTTTTAGGAAAAAGTTTTTAAATAAAAAATGTAGAGGACATTGCGAACTACATTTTTTGTCATTGGAGTGACGTCATCCGACTTAAAATACAAAAAGTAGAGGGCGCTAATTGATCAAATAAATGTTACAACGGTATTTTCGATAGGAAAAAATTAAATTTTGTACTATACTGAAAATTGTGTTACTCATTATATTTCTTCGATATAAAAATGTTTTTTGATATAAAAATTAGAAAACAATTACGAATTACTAAGCACGAATTGCAAGCAGAGTGAGCATTTTACGTTTTAAAAAAAATTAATCATATTATGATTCATAATATGATTATCCAAAGCGAACATTAATTTAGCCTCGCTGTTGTTTTTTATCCAAACGACAATTAAATCTCACTGATTTATAGACACTGCTTAGTTCAATCATTTCGATACTCAATTAGGAATTGCTATTAATCATATACTAATAGAGTAAATTGTTCGCTAGCGTATGTTTACACACAAAATACAGTTTGTTATAATTATCATCCACTATTAGAACATGAAATATTGCCTCAGCGAGTTTAGTAACGACGAGTTGCACCGCTAATTATGTTGTTCACGTCGGTATGTATTCAACACGATACTGCCTCTCAACGGTCGTCCATCCCCACTAATATTATAAGTGCGGAAGTTTGTCTGTCTGTCTGTTACCTCTTCGCGCCCAAACCACTGAACCGATTTCACTGAAATTCCAATCCAATCGGTTTAGCGGTTTGGGCGTGAAGAGCTAACAGACAGACAGACAGACACACTTTCGCATTTATAATATTAGTATGGATTTAAGTCAAATGAAGATACTGTCAGGGTAGAACCCAAGGATATCCATCATCTACCAACTACGTTTACACAGAGCTTCGTTTATCATACGGTAAACATATTTTAACGCAAAAAAACTATCACATACCCTATGTCATTTCCCGGGACCCAAAGTATCCCCATACATCATCCATATCTACTTTGAAATACCTTATGCCATAGTTCATACATACAACATTAACCTATCAAGCCCCTTAAGAGCACCGGTGATCGCGAGAACAATAGAATAACAATAGATTTCCAAGAATCCGCGATCGAAGGATTAAAAAGTAATACACCGATACTGACGATGATCCTTAAAAAAATATCCAATCGGTAAAAATTAACGGTCTTACCACAAAAAACTAAACATCTGTTGAACAATTGTTTTGAGACCATTTTGTACTGAATTTTTCTCTAATCAACTGTTCAACAGGTGTTTAAATATTTTGTAGTAAGACCGTAAAAGTCCAAATGAACATGAAAAATATGTGATTTTGAATGTACTGTAAATTCTTAGTAGAAATTCATGTTTCACAGTAATAAATATACACTTTTCATGCACTTGTTCCATTTTAATCATATCATCATTAGGGGATTTTGTCGAAATCGGTCATGTAAAACATTAAAATTGTAATAAAATCAACTAAACTAATAAATCAACTAAGTGCATGAAAAGTGTATATTTATTACTGTGAAACATGAAAAATATGTTTTATGTAAGCACTCACGTATGCCCAATGCTCGTAGCTAGTTTTAGAGCAAATCAGTAACCCACTTCCCGCCCTCTCGGGAACGAGGGAGTTACAACATGTGAATTCATAATTATTATATGAGATTGAGTAAACAAGTCGGAATATATTTAATATTTATGAACATAGATTAAAAATATTTGTTGCATTTTTAATGAAGCGATACCCACAACAAGCACCATAATCCTGTATCATGCAATCAAAATTACACTTATACTTTAACTTCCAGCTTTTACTCTATGGGTCAGCCCTACAAATCTATACATATTATAAAACAAAGTCGCTTTTTTTCCCTCATGTCCCTTTGTTCCCTTTAATCTTTAAAATTACGCAACGATTTTGATTATTCTTTCAGTGTTAGATAGACAATTTATCGAGGAAGGCTATTTTTTATCACGCTAAGACTAATAGGAGTGAAGAAATACAGGAAAATGTGTAAAAAACGGGGAAAATTATTTGAAAGGCCTAACTTGAACGCGCTAATCTCAGGAACTACTGGTCCGATTTGAAAAATTATTTCAGTTTTAGATAGCCCATTTATTGAGGAAGGCTATAGGCTATATTTAATCACGCTAAAACTAATAGGAGAATGTGGAAAAAACGGGAGAAATTATTTGAAAGTGCTTATCTCGCGAACTACTGGATCTATTTTTAGGTTATTTGGCACATATAAGAAGTAGACCACGTGAAGGATCATAGGCTATCGATTTTAATCATTTTTTCAGTTGCTATATACAGTAGAACCCGTTTAAGTCGATCACGCTTAATACGATTTTCCGCATAATACGCCATTTTGCATCAGTCCCTGCAACTTGAGACATATTTTCATACATTTTTTAACGCTTAATACGATCATCCCGTTTAATACGCCCTAACGGCCAACCTCTTACCTCATCGCCACGGTATTGTGTACCGTCAAATCAGTGGGAATGCCAGATAAATCCTATGTTTCAGGTACGTTTGCTGGTGATTGGTAATGCGAAAAATCCACGTTGTTTCAAAAACGTAAAATCGCTTCCTGTAACATAATATATCAGCACAATCTCGAGCTTCGAGGATGATCGGCATTCATTTCATCGATTGGTTAAAAGCTCTAGATGATCACTTCCAGATTAAATTAATGTAGACGCATAATTCTCTTCATTGATATGAACACCTACATCCGAAAAAACATAATAAATATTAACTTATACGTATGTAGTAGGTCCGTTTTTTATTTCCATATATCCCGCATAAATACGCTTTCCCGCATAAGACGCGTTTTTGGTTGAGTCCCTGTGAAATCGTATTAAACGGGTTTTACTGTATTTTATACCCGTGCGACGCCGGGGCGGGTCGCTAATTTATTATAAACAAACAAACAAACATAATACCGCCGTGACTATTCTTCCTTTTAGTCGAAGGAAATGTATATTAAAGAAGTATATATTCCGTAGTTTATTAGATATCCGTCTCTCAATATCAACTTCAATATAAACGCAGGATAGAAATGTTATTTTAAAACCGATCGAGTAAGCGAGGCACGCTTCAATACCTAGTGTCAGGGCTGGGCGATCTGAAAGAGACCTGATTTCTAAATAAGATTTGCTGCTTCCTACCCGATAGAAGCCGGTAACAATAAAGAGAAATGCAGTAACTCGATACAGAGTACAGGTGTATATAGTAGCATAACGGTGTTCTTAAAAAAACAAGGACATGTTTAGAAAAAAGTTTAGAAGAAATACAATGCTCTACGTTTTAATATTATCCTAAATGTGTGCGTTTTTCCGACTCGAGTCTTGTATTATTTAAAACTACTGTATGATATTGATATTGTGTATTACTCCTACATCAAAGGCTTACAAGGTAAGACTTCGCTATTGATACTTTTTATTGTTCTGGAAACATTTTCTTAATGCCAACCTACAAAGGGAACGGAAAATGATATTTTGTTCCTTTTTCTTTTACCTTCAGAGGAAATTTTTAAGATTTGAAATGGATATTTTTTTGTTAATTCCGCTATATCGGCGTTAGAGTATACATAATTTTTTTTTGATGAATATTAAATATCCGATACTGAAAAATGTTGGTTTGAAAAATTTTATAAAAAAGATTTACAGTGCTAAATATTATGTTATTTGCTTAAACTTCTATCACAAATGAGTATGGATGATGAATGCCATCTTCTTTCTAATTTATAGCAAAGAATTTTTCAAACAGTAAAAAATAAGTATTATAATTAATTTTGCTACGTTATACCGTAGCACGTAACAACAAAATGGCGAAGCAATTACAGCTACGTTGCGTAGCTTACGTAGTTACACCAAATTGCTGTTTCACGTAACGTAATAGCAACGTAAATTTGACGTAGATTGGTAACGTAGCTGTACGTTGACAAACCTCTCTGAATTATTAGTGAGAAATCGAATTAATTAACTAAAAGCAACCAAATATTATACATAAACGTCTATTCCTGTCAACAATAACAATAATAATTGAATTTGATCTACGAATACAAAAATAGCCTACCTTAATTATTATCCTATTTTTAAACATTCGTTAAAGTGGCCGTGACAACGAATATACCTGAAAGAATTTTAACAATCTCGTTGCAATAAAGCAAGCGAACATCCAGTAGCGGCGTTGGTGGGGCAACGCTGGGCGACCACCCAGGGCGCCGGATAAAAAGGGGCTCCGCAGGCAAAGAAAAAGGGACACCGCAAGCCCCCACACCAACACTCTGGGCGCCAAAGAGATCTCGCCCAAGGCGCTGGTAATGCTAAACCGGCACTGGATATATCCTGGTGACAGATGAGATACGGTGAAGGCTTAGCAAGGGTACCGTTTTACTTTAGGGAACTCTAAAAACAAATTTCGGGCGTAGAATTGTTTGCGTTGCGCTTTAATAATATTCAGCATGACGTGACCCAGATAAGGGAGCGCTGTCAAAACGTCATTGTGACGTGACACTTGACGGATCTCATTATGACGCAAGGAGCTTGTTACTGTGTTCGCCGCTCGGTAATCACACACTCCACACATTTGCACACAAAAATTAGTTGTTAATTATGTAACACGAATTCTTGTGTTGAATTTTTAAAACATATAACCTTTATACAAAAATATTTTAAACACACTCCACAGTCCACACGTACACAAAAATGAGTTGTTAATATTATTTTTTTTGTTGAAATTCTAAATTCGTGACTTCTTATAATAATTATAAGTTGGAATTAAATAGGCTTTGAAACAACTCAAAGTTTAGCAACAATTTTTAATGTATTAAGGGTAAACTAACAGATTTATTTTGCCACGTTGTCTATTCTACTTACAAAGAAACCTATATCTACATTTGCCATGCTACGCGTCTGAACCGATTTTGATTTGGCTGAGATATAGGAGAAGAACAGGCATACTTTTATATTGCTTAAACGATTAACGACGCCCAGTGCGAGCATTTTATGCAATTTGATAAAGCAGAGTTTCCATAAAAATGCTATAGGGTGCAATTAAACCGTCCTGCCAATTTTTTTCCGTGGCTTAGCTGGTATCATTAGGAGAGTCCATTTAACCAAAAAAATTGGGTGTTACATTTTTTTTATTGACATATTTCATCCCATTTAAAATCGTTGCAGAACCATAAAGGTCGGGATTGTTTCTCTATTCCGATAGGTATAATACCTATCGGAATAGAGGAACAATCCCGAGCTGTCAAGCTTAACCAAAATTTGATTTACATCTGTGTTTACAATTATGTTTACGTGTGCGTGTCAGTGATGTACAAACATCTTGTATTTCGACAAAATATCGATCATGGAATAATAATTGTAAGATTGTTAAAAATAATAAAATGGGATGAAATAAAACTGCATAGATATATATATTATAATAAAATTGTAATTTTGATGTAAAATGTGACTTTTCTTCAAAATGCTTGCTGCATAATTAAGTATGCATAAATTTTTCTTCGGAGTCCAGTTTGGACGGTTAGTTATTGTAAGCCATGAATTTATGGTATCCAGGTCAGCAGGAAATCTGAAAAATTGGCCAAGTGTGAGTCGGACTCGCGCATGAAGGGTGACCGGTTTCAACCGGGCATTTTCTAAAACCCGACACGATACGACACGACATGTCATGACACGATTCGACACGACAGGTTACGTCATGTCACATCAGTACACGACACGACACGACTTCACTAGACCCTATTAGTTTTCAATTCACTCTCAATGAGCCCTTTTATTTGATGCCCATCTTGCAGAAGTGCTTTCAACTATTCCCCTATCTTGGATGAGCAGCCTTGGATGTAGAATGACATTACATCTGTGGAAATTTCAGGAGTCTATTACTATAGCGGTTCTTGTTATACAGCCTGGAGACGACAGACGGACGGACGGATGGACAGACGGACAGGCAACGAAGTCTTACTAGTAGAGCGGGACTAGGACTACTAGGACTTTTTACCCTTTGGGTACGGAACCTTAAAAACGATAAATTATGTATGATAGTATATTAATATACTTACTTAAACTAATTATAAACTACGGATGAGTATGTTATCATTTTAACATTCCTAGATAATTAGTATATTAGTATACTTAACTAAAAAATATTTTCATATCGATACAACTTATCGATAACTTGATGCAGCCCTAGTGTAAAATATATGAAAATTGTTTACACAAAATATCCTTAAATTGTGCACCATGGCTAGTCAAGTTATGTTTTCCATATAAATAAACTTAAATAGAAGTGAATTATCAAAATCAATACCAATAACTCGTAGGGAATTGGCAAAAATAAACTTAAAACTAGGTCCTATCGATGTAGAATAATTCACCTGTGAAATGAATATTTGTCCGGGTTTTTTCGATGTGGGAATCCACAATCATTCCACAAACATTTAACCACTTTTCTAGAGCAGTATTTCTAAAAATTATTCATTATTTAACTTAAAATCAAAAATTTTCTGAGATCCCAAATTGACAACGATCGGCACAGGGTCAGACAGACTGTCAAACAGATGAAAAAAAAGCTATGCAACCTCAAATCACGCTTCTCTTTCTACCACGCAGTGTTACTGATAGTAACATCTCGCTTGCTCAGGCCTTTGTTTCTCTATTCCGATAGGTATATTAACTTTATGTGCAGAACAGTCACTCGCGGCGCGGGGGCATGATAAGGCTTCGTTCAAACCTACGCGACCAAGCGACTGCGAAGCGGGAGCGTCAAGTTACGTCAAGTTGTCAAATGTGTGTTTTGTATTGACGCTCCCGCTTCGCAGTCGCTTGGTCGCGTAGGTTTGAACGAAGCATAACGCGGGGGGAGGCGCGCGCGCGGGATCACATCACGCGCGGGCGACGCGTCGTGTCCATTAATTGGCATGATGACTATTTTTTTTTCTTATTTGTAATTGAAAGACCTTTAAAAAATAGAAACATCGGTGAAAGAATTACTCTGATAGCCTAAAAATTCACCAAGATATGACAATTCAAACATCTCATAAAATGGACCTGCCCGAAACGCTCCATACAAAATGCAACTCGATTATGACGTCACCTTAGAGCTGTTTGTAGGCATCGCGGGAGATTTTTGTTCGGTAGCTATATTAATTATTGCGTTTATGAAAGTGGTTTCATAACAAAAGTTGCTTTAAATTACATAAGTTATCGAACGGTATACAAATATTAAGAAAGGATCATGGGCACTTTGGTATATTGCTCAACAGAGATAAAATATATATCATTAGATAGCTCTTAGTGACTAGGTAAAAAAGTTATATGGCGCCCAGGCCCTAGCAACTGTACTTTTTGAAATAATGTATAGTCAACGTACAAGGCCGGCGTCACCGACGTAGTTTTTGTCGTCTATGTGGTAAGACTTATTTGCTCTTAGAAAGGTTGTCTTGTCTTAGACACCTTACACCTTAGATTTACGCTCACAATAGTAGTTTAACCCCTCCCTCAAACTTTTCCTACTCCCTTTAACTGCTCACCCTTGGACGGCGGAGCAGGTAACGATGACAGAACAGAAAATATAAATAGAAGATAAGTGTAGACATATAAGACTGTTTAAGTGTATAAATTGTATTAAGAACATAAATCCCTCAACTTTAAAATCAGAGACAGGAGCATTAAAAAAAAAAAAAACACGGATAGATGGACAGACGGACAGACTGAAACTATAATATCCTTGTTGCCTACGGAACCCTAAAAATAATCATGCTATAATGTAACGTGATGTTATCAGCATGAAATGTATGCGCGCTGATGTCACTTTTAACATGGCTTTACTCAGAAAGTACAACGAATCTTGACAAGCGCCCTATTGGTCATTAATGTACATGGGTATACCTTCCTAAAAATATACAATCCATTCCTGTTGAGCACTATACCAGAGCCCATACATTTTTGCCCCTCATCATTTAATTGAAAAAAAAATTCGACTTGAATATCCAACTTTGAAGGCGCATAACAAAAAAAATACAAAAGCTATCAAGCTGAAATTTTGGAAACACTTATTTTTTACCGTTATTTATTTTAATAACAAAATTCGCTAATCTTTGACCTTGTCATCATCCCAATTGTAGTGTTTTTAGGGTTCCGTACCCAAAGGGTAAAAACGGGACCCTATTACTAAGATTTCGCTGTCTGTCCGTCTGTCTGTCCGTCTGTCTGTCTCCAGGCTGTATCTCAAGAACCGCTATAGCTAGACTTCTGAAATTTTCACAGATTGTGTATATCTGTTGTCGCTATAACAATAAATACTGAAAACAAAATACAATTAATATTTAAGGGGGGCTCCCATACCACAAACGTGATTTTTTGGCCTTTTTCGCTCTATATCAATAATGGCAAGAGGTAGGCACTTGAATTTTTCACACATTCTTTTGTTATATGTGTACTTTAATATTTTATAATAAAATTATAATTAAAAAAAATTAAGGAAGGCTCCCATACAAAAAATACAATTTTTAGCCTATTTTTGCTCTGTATTGGTACGGAACCCTTCGTGCGCGAGTCCGACTCGCACTTGGCCGATTATTTAGAATAACTTTCTCAACATTTTAGTACTGAGTGACTATAAAAGAAAAATACATGTATTTTTATTTTAATCAAATATCAATCAAATAAATTAAATAAACAAGGATCAATATATCAAAATTTGGCAGGAACGTTTAATTGCACCCTGTATAATTTTTACGACCTAAAGTCTAGGTATGTCTTGGCAAAGGCATAACTCCGAAATCTCCTCAATAACGTTTGACCCCAAATCTGTTTTCAATCTTTTGATATTAAATCTGAAGTTATAAACTGAATCTCAATTTAAGTAACACTTAAAACATTTCGCCGTAAAACCGTTAGTTGGAGGCTACGTAGTTTAGGAAGAGTAATGTCTACACGTAATAAACTACGCAATTTCCATGGCGCTTACCTGAATAATGTCCATACCGTAAGAAATATAGGAAGTAAACTTTATAGCGTCCCCACACCTCATAATATAGTTGGTCAATTGATATATTTCACTGTTTATAGAGCTGCTTTTATGTTGATTATACTCTGTTGTTATGCCGCCGTTACATTCGTAATTTCAGCGCACTTTTTAGTGCTCATGTATGTTTATGAAATGCGTGAAAATGTACGCAATAAAACGAAACGAAATAATATTAATAATGGAATACCGTCTATTGTATTCGGGATTGTTATTGTATTACGTTATAATAATTTGAATATTATATTTACTCAAATAGCACGTTGCTAGTTGCTATAATATAGACCTACATGGATTTTGTACCTTCGAATCAACCAATAATCCATATTCATACTAATACATACTTCGATACTAATATTATAAATGTGAAAGTGTGTCTGTCTGTCTGTTACCTCTTCACGCTCAAACCACTGAACCGATTTTGCTGAAATTTGGTCTGGAGATACTTTGAGTCCCGGGAAAGGACAAAGGATACTTTTTGCCCCGGAAAAAGGTATTTTCCCGCGTGATAAGCGAGTTTTGGCGCAACGGAGTTGCGGGCGTCATCTAGTTTGACATAACTCGACCAAAATTCGTAGGTCCACCATCTTGGTGAATCAACTTCTCTGATAGTACTTGGATGATATTATGGCTTTGCGACTATTCAAATGACACCAGCGATTCATAATTCAGCCACATGCAAAATGATACTTGAATCAGATTAACATGAGGGCCTGGTGTCTATCAGCTGTTTCAGCGACGCTTTATGAGTTGGTGGTATTGATTTAAACCCATCAGTCGTGGCAAAACGAGACACAATAGCTTTTTCATTGTTATCGCGGCCGGATGTGGCCGCTTGGGGCTTCATGAATTAATAAAATCCACCCTCAGAACATTCTAGTAGGCATGTAGTTTATCTACTTTGAGTTTGACATGAGTCATAATAACAAATTAGAGATCAACTACGATAACATGGCGCGCCCCTCCAAATGACTGTTTCAATGTGTGTAGTCACATCCTTATGAAAGAGTTTGTATGTAGTAAGTATTCAACCAATCACAGTACACGTAATATTTCACTTAGTGTCACTTATTACCAAGATTTGTTGGTCAACTAATCATAACTAGCCGACCGCGCAAGACAAGGCACATCAAACGTTTTGACAACGCACTTCAAACGTTTTGAATTTTGGAGGGGCGCGCCATGTTATCGTAGTTGATCTCTACGGACTCCTCATCAATCAATTTAAATTATGTCATAGCATTATAATTATCTGTTGACAAACTAGTTAACGTAAATAGCAACGTATTTACGCTATCATGGAAATGTAATTAAACTTAAGAATTCTCAAGAAAATCCAAACAAAACATATTTTTCGCAGGAAAAACAATAAGGTAGCGGGCACTTACTCCAATTTACCTAGCAGTTGGAACAAAAGGTCACATACAAAGTTGCGCCGCGGGCAGGGCGACTGCGGGCCGCAGGGGGGGCAGGAAAAAACACTTTTACTTTCCTTCTTTAATCGTTGCGACGCGGAAGGAATTTAATTTTTTTCTATTTTCTAACATTTGTCCTGTTACTTTAAAGGAAAGCTTTTATTTCGACCGGAAATCAGTAAAAATGGCAATTTTCCTACTTGGAATTCGACTCGCGCTTTGCGTAAAGAGCAATTCGAAATTCAAATAACCGAACCGCAACAAACGAGTGAAGTTGCAGCTCATAAATCTGGATTACGAGCGAGTTCGCCCGCGGCCAACTTCGCTCGGGACATAATTGCTATTGATATTAGCCTAATTAATATTCCTTATACGTGCGGAGTATGTGGGGAATGATTAATACACCTCTGAATGCCTTTGTAGCATCTGCGGCGTCGTTTAGGTAAATATGGACGATTTATGTACAACAATTTGTTCAGTAAATCTGTACAGTGTACAATGTACATAGAGTGTAATGGAGATGTTACGGTCTGTTCGCTTGGATCTTTAAGGTGTGATTTCAGCAAAAAAAATGAACGCGCTTAGTGTACACTAAGCTGGTTCTAAGCGTATGTACGCGTTCATAACACCGGATTGGTGAAATCCCCCCCCTTTAAGTACTTACTCAACAAACAAGATGAAAATGAAATTTTAGTTCTAATATATAGGTTGATTAAAATGTTCGGTAGCTATATGAAACATACATTCATTAAAAAGAAGCCATTTACTCAATAAATAATATTTTAAAACACATCTTTTAACCTCATTATAGGCATCTCGCTAAGAGTTAATAACATTTTCGTGTGACTTTAAGCACTTGGTTTAAAAGCGAATTTTTTTTTTTATGTTTCTCAATTTTGCTAAATTTTCCTAAAAATCAAACCAATTCAATACACCATTTTAATTTTTAAAACAAAATGGTGTTTACACACTATATTCGGATGTAAACAAACTAAACCCATGTGTGACAAAGTTATATGTGGCGACGCGATGCGGGCTGCGGTCACAAGGGACCGAGCGTCGGCCATTTTGAATTAAATATGGCCACCCTAATGACAGACACATTCATCGACACTGAAATATACTAAACCGTAAGTGCTGATTTGCGTTAAAACTGTAGCACCAGCTTAATCAGCATTGTTTCAATGTAAACAATTGATGGTAAGCTGGATAGTATCTATCCAGTGTAATGGAAACGATGGTAAGAACCGAAACTCATACTCAGTTTTTGCCGTAATGAGTTTTTTTTATGTAATATATTTATTTATTTGGAACAACAACAGCCATCATTCTTATATTACTAAATAACACATATTAGCTATTATAATTTTATTGATTTTTCTTACAAAATTAAATTAAGAAGTTCTTGTGATTGTTAAGCAGTAACCGAACAACAACTTGATCAAAATTTAAAAAAAGACTCAAAATCGTGTTTTCACTATTAGTGGAGTTCCCAGAGCGCAAAAATCGTGCAAACCTCCGATTTTTGCAATAGTGGATGAAAATTGAAAAGAAAAAAAGGAATGTGTAGCTGATAACATAAATAATAAAGTTAACCTATTGAAAAGTTGTGTTTTTGATTTTTAAATTATTCTCTTCCACTTCAAGTAAACTCATAAACTGTAAAATTTTGAAGAAAATTTGCATATTTCTTTCTTTTAAATATATAGCAAAATAATAAAATATATCATTATTTTTTTGATTTGTATCAATGCTTATATTCCAAAGAAAGAAAATAAGTTGAAAAAATATATAATTTATATTTAAAATTAATATTTTTGTATGTAGATGAGCATACCTCCAAATGTGCTTGTGTGCCTCGCCAGGTAAATGGCGTTCCAATTTTTTTTTGGTTTTAAATAGGAAGTTTAAAATTATTTTTTAGGCTTAACAAAGCCTTCTATTTCTTAATGTGTATAACTTTTTAGCTCTTACTTTATTAAAATTTCTGAAAAAGTAGCACAAACTTTTCACGGATTTTTCAGGTAAGCATTTTCCAAACATAGGTCGCAGCATGCGTCTTTAGTATGTACGTGAGATTTGTAGCACCCAATTTTTTTTCTGGCTTTAAGTAGGAAGCTTAAGTATATTTCAAAGACTAGAAAAAGTCTTTAATTTGTCGATGCATTTAATGTTTTAGCTCTCACTTAAATAAATTCTCAACAAATATAGAAAAATATTTTCGGTCTATTTTACACATTTTTAGAGATATTTAAACGTTTTTAAGTACTTAAAAGTTATCATTTCTCTAAAAATTAAATACGCACAACAAGTAAGTTTAACACACTTTTTGTTACAACCCTTGAATCTACCCAAACCCTTTTATCTTGGTTACGATGAGCGTTAATCGCGAAAAACTTTGCAAAAACCTTATAGTTGTATTTAGCTTAGCAAAGCAAACTTTCTTTTTTAAAAATTGTGTATTTGGTTAATTTTCAACGTAAACAATCGGATAAGAGTCATTAAATAACAGGAACAAGAAAAAAAATTTTTTTCTGGACCGGTTTTATATGGTGAAATATTAATTTTTAATTAAGTAACTAAAAAATTAAAAGCACAAAAAAAAATTTGGTAAACTTTGCAAGTTATAGTGTAAAAAAGAAAATGACACCTCAAAAATAAAAATCCATTCACTATTACAATTTTCGGAGGTTAAAACCTCTAGCGACTGCAGTATAATATGTAGATATACGATGCCATGGTGTGATTGTACATTCTATTTAATTTCAATTTGGAAGAAAGTTTTGAAATTCGGGTTAGTATTCATTTAATCCTTCAAGCCCCATAAGAGCACCGGTGATCGCGATAACTAATAGAATACAATAGCATTTCCAAGAATCTGCGGTCGAAAGATTAACCCATGAACCTAATGAAACTAAAAGCTAAATAAGATGTTTATTTCTTCCACCGCTTATAAACACACCAAAATATGGACTATTCGACGAAATATGTTGTTAAATTTTATGAAAGAAGTCATGCGCCGTTTACGCAAACAAATAAAAACTTTCCATGAGCCACGTCACAGAAATATATGATCAAGTTCGGTAGTAAAACGACGCCAGTTCTAGCGAAAATAATGCTTATTGTACTTTATAACAAAAGGCGACTGGCCTCAATTTTCCCCCGACAAACGTCAATGCTCGATCACTTCATAGAATTATGTCTATGGTTTATAGCGGTTCTAAATTTAAAATTGTTTTATTGGTAAAACTGTGAAATTGTCGGACATATCGCGAAAGTTCAGAATGTGTGAAAAATTCAGTGTGCTTGAGAATATCTAAGGGCCAACCCACACGTATCACAACCATACGACATCGCAACGACAAAATGTCGTCGAGCAGTGGTTACGTGTGAATGGTGTCGCTGCAGTTTTTTGTAGTTGCGTTGTGGTACCGACAAAATGCCGACGTGGTTGCGTTGTCGGTAGTGGTTGCGATGTGGTTACGTACGGAAGTCAATGAAACAGAGGGAGGGAAGAGCGCGGGCGGTGTGCGCGTACTGTCATTGCATCGACGTAACGTTGTGGTTGCGATGTGGTCGGCCGTGGTGGCGATGTGGTCGGTATCATACAAGTAGTCGCCATCGACTGCAAAATGTGGTACGTGTGAATGGTCTAGTTCATTTACAATACGAAATATACGCCCGACCACGTGGTGTGGTTGTGGTACATGTGGGTTGGCCCTAAGGGCTTTTATAACACAGAGACACTACGGCAAAACAACTAATCGCCACTACCAACAAAATATATACAGCTATGGAGCATGAACGTAGAAAAAAAGGCGGACGGGGTCTTGTTATATACAAAACTGTGTCTTCACTTTTCTTCTGAGTCGGCCACGCACACATTTTGACCCCTGTCAAATGGTATGGACTAGCGCAAGAATGTGTGCGTGCGGACCGTGTACATACAGCCAGCTGGCCGACTCTGAACGACACAGTTTTGTGTATGGTGGGACTCTGTCCGCCTTTTTTTATACGTCCATGCTATGGAGCTGTATATATTTTGTTGGTAGTGGCGACTAGTTGTGTTGCCTTGGTCGGAAGAAAGGCCCGATGTTCGTTAGGTTAACCTCTATATTATCGCTAAGCAATCCATTGGTTGCAGTTGCTGGTTGCGTGGCCTTGATGTCCCGGTGAAATATGTTCTTAATTTAAAAGATGTTTTATTGGTCGTAAGAATAAAATAGGTTATAAAACCAATAAATTATTTCACAGAAAACAACGAGTATTTCAGTTAACGACCGAAGCGATAAATCAAGATTTAACCACGCCGAGATTTTGCGAGGCCTTGTATATCATTTAATTAAATGATTATTACGTTAATGTTAATGTTTTGCACGTCGTAAATGTCAGGTGGAGGCTTCGTGGATAACGGTTTTGAACTATTAATCTCGCTTCAACAGACCTGACTATGTTACCTAAGTTCCGTACAGACAGCAACAATATTAAGGAAATAATAACTATTTTGTTTACAAATTACATATATGCTAATATTTAATTCAAAAGCATTGTTCAAAAGTGTTTTATTTATCAATTTATCAATCTGTCTGTCCAAATGTCGGTTTACTAAATTTAATAATTTGATTGGGATAGTCGTTATCCAGTAATAATGTACAGTTCACACGCGATAAATGAATGTGTATATTACAGAATTGCAGTCTCATTTTGTATAAATGCCAGTATTTTAACATTCATAATGTAACTAGATAACGCCCGCAACTTGTTGCATCAAAATTAGTTCGCGCGGGAAACGTTATTTTTTCGGGATAAAATGTATCCTTTTTCCTTTCCCGGAACTTATAGTATCTCCAAACAAAATTTCAGCAAAATCGGTTCAACTGTTTGGGCGTGTAGAGGTAACAGACAGACAGAAAGACATACTTTCGCATTTATAATATTAATATGGAAATGCGCCTAAAGACTGTCACAGACAGAGCAGGTAATGTAAAGATGTATATTATAGCACGATACATCTTTCTATAGAAATCGTACACAACAGCTATAATGTAAAAATATACATTATAGCTGTTGTGTGTGGTCTCCTGACGATTTCTATAGAAAGATGTATCGAGATGTATCGTGCTATAATATACATCTTTACATTACCTGCTCTGTCTGTGACGGCCTGAAGCTCCGTCGCGAATGATCCTAGAACTTTGACTCATAATGTGCCTAACTTTTTCTTGCTAACTGTACAGCGTCTATGATGTCTGTGTAAACAGCGCCTAGATTACGGTAATAATTAGCATCCATGAAGCCTATGTTACGGAGGATTTGCTTCATGATATGGTAGTAACCTTCTAAACTGATTTCGGTGACGGTGGTTTGTTTCACAGAAACCAATGCAGCTATGCAGAAGAATTTATTTTTTGAAAAATTGATACTTGCATATTTCTTTTATCTTTAAACCAAATTAGGCTTATATGCATACTTGAAATTAAATAAATACTAAATAGTATGTCATTTTGACAAACTATTATCCCACCAAAACATGAAATGTAAAAGGAGCCAAGCAAAATATTGAATAGCTGTAATACTTCTGTCGTAAAATGTTTTCAGATCACATTCAAGCCAAGCCTTAAACTTATTTTGTAATTAAAATCAACATTTAGTAAATGTATCAATAGATTTCTTTATTTTATAATTATTATAGTGGCTTGGCAATGAGCATTAGAGAAATAATATGTTAATATATTGGGTACCATCGGCCACATGCATCGTTACATGCTAAAACACTTTATGCTTGCCGTCTGTGTAAGTATGAACTCATTCAAATATGCAGTTTTACATTAAATTTGTTTCTCTTGTACCGACGTTTCGGCTGTTTTACAGCGGCCGTGGTCACGGGTGGACTTCGGGTACTTAAGGAACTTCAAGAAATTGGACACCGGTCACCTCAGTCCACCCGTGACCACGGCCGCTGTAAAGCAGCTGAAACGTCGAGATTAATAAAAGTGCTCCGCGACAAAATCCGTAAGTGTTTAAACTTATAATATCATGAGTTATACTCGCGAAAACTTAAGAAATCATTATTCATATACTTTAATTGACTTTTAAGCTTTAATACTTGAAGGTGGTCATTTTTAGCATAGCGTTGAATACATAGCAGCACTGATGTAAGCGTCAACGTTCCTCGCAGGAAAGGAGCACACCTTATTACATGTGATAACTTAAAACTCCCATATTACGAGTATATATCGAGCGAGTAAGGAGTGTATATCGCAGTACTGATTGCATTTATATTTTAATCGAATTTAATTGTTGTTTCATTGTTAAGGTTGTTAATACTATTTTTTATTTAATCAATACCATTTCATTATAACAAATATGCAGTCGAAACTGATACTGTTCTTGCAAAGTTACAAATATAAAAATGTTTTCTTTTATTTAATAAACTACTATATATTATTATTATGTATATTATTTTTCAGTTTTTCGGTTTCCCTGCCCAAAGGATGAAAACGGGACCCTATTATCAATAAATAATAAGTCTTCGCTGTCTGTCCGTCGTCCATCCTTATGTCACCAGGCTGGATCTCGAGAACCGCCATAGCTAGGTAGTTGCAACTTTCACAAATTATGTATTTCTGGTACCGTTATAAAAGCTAATAGTCCAATTCAAATAAAATAAATTATTAATAGGGGGCCTCATACAAAAAACACGTTTTTTTCCCCTATTTTGCTCTATATCCATAATGGTAACAGTAAGGTTTTTGAAAATTTCAGAAAATACTCAGCTGTATATTAACTTTAATAATTAATAATAAAAATTAAAAATACTTATTATTTAAGGGGGGCTCCCATACAAATTTACGGTACGGAACCCTATGTACGCCAGTCCAACTCGCACTTGGCTGGTTTCATAATTTTTCCTTTCATTGTAAATAAAGACCAATCCGGGTACCAAATTTCAAGGTTCTAAGTCTGCTAGACTTAGTACCTTAGAATTTTGATGATCTATAAGTCAGTGAGTGACAAAATGTAGTAACTTTGACCATCCGTAAATATTAAACTATTTATCGAAATTTCATATAATTTGGAGGTTAAGCTAGTTTTAATACTTGCTCCTAGTGACCGAAATTCTGAATCCCTAGCTTTGTTAACATCGAAGATAAAGGGGGTGTGAAATAGCTGCGAACCGCTTCGAGAAAAGTATGGTACGGCCGTGGCTTTGCTAAAAAGCTTGGCTGGGGCACTACCATGCCCCCAGATATTTTTTAATAACCCAGATTGCTGCGCGCCTACCGGTAAACCTCTTCATAGTTTTGACAGAAATCTGTCACAAAATGGAAATTAGTCGTATTTCACAGTGACAGGTTCATCTCAGTGATCGCGGGCAACCGTTTTGGTTTAAAGGTTTAATGCTGTCATAGTAATGTTTGCTATGTTTATTAGAAGAGCTTATGTAAATATTTACTATAATAGCTAGATATAATGATGCTTAGATTATCTAATACTTATAATAATACTGAAAACGATCATGACTGAAATCAAACTGCCTGTCATCTACATAGTCGAAACGTATATATGTCTACCATAACGTAGAGATAAACTACGATAACATGGCGCGCCCCTCCAAATTACTGTTTCAATGTGTGTAGTCACATCCATATGAAAGAGTTTGTATGTTGTAAGTATTCAACCAATCAACCAGTACTCGTAATTGTCACTTATTTGTTGGTCAACTAATCATAACTAGCCGACCGCGCAAGACAACGCACTTCAAACATTTTGACAACGGACTTCAAACGTTTTGAATTTTGGAGGGGCGTGCCATGTTATCGTAGTTTATCTCTAGAATTCTCTACGCCAATATGAAGCGCGGCGCATATCGGAACGTGCACGTCAGTAGTGACATATTTCAAACGAAGTTTTGTGGGCATGTGTCAAAAAATAAACAACAAGAGTTTGTTTATTTTGTAAATATTATAGCAAATAAAGTATATTTAGAACAATAATTAATGGTATTTGCGTTATATTTAGTTAAAAACTACTTGTGGAAAATGAATATAATCATAAAAACCTGGATTTGAGAGTGTAAAACACTTAATAAGTTTCAAGGCCCAATCTATGCTAAAAGGAAATAAATTGGTGTTAGCAGGACATGTAAGGGATGTAGAAGAGCCAAGAACTAATGGAAATGTTATATAATACGAGCCAATATAATTCGCCGAACATCGGTGACTTTAGCACCCTATAAAACAAGTTCAAACGTAAGAACTCAACCAACCAAAAAACGTAACTAAACATTTGGATAAAGCAAGTTTAAACATTTTTATTCATTCTTACAGATAGATAATAATGATCGGGTTGTTGGTGGAGTAAAATGCAGCTGCGTTTATAACCAGAGCGGCGAGTGCAAACATATTGCTGCTTTAATCAGTAACAAAAATACGAGCAATACTTTATACTTGAAAAAAATAAATGTAATGCTTTTAAAAATCTTGTTTTTATTTATTTTTTACAACATATCCAACTCTTGAAGATAATCGGAGTCTATTTTACTAAAACACTGCAAACATTCTTGATGTTTCTGAGTCTTTGCATTAATACACTTTCAATCAATGAGTTCCTAAAATAGTAACATAAAATATCATTGCTTTCAATATGGATTCTTACTCGAGCAATATCATAAGTCCTTTCGGTTTCCTCTTGAGAGTACTCGTTTTGTTTTGCTCAAAATGGGGGCATAATAATTTTAACTTTTTTACCCCTTTCATCTAAAACTTGCTTACTTGAAAAACCTTTTTGATTCAAAACTCTATCTCCAGCTTCTAAAAGATCAGTTAAACCAGTATGTAGTATCTGGTTTATCGTCATATTTTGTGAGTCACTATTTCTTCCACCTAATACTTTGGATTTAAATTAAATATCCTATGAAACTATCACTGCAAGTTTTGTCGTCGGGTTTTGGAGACCATGGTGATCCATCTTCATCAACACTAAAATAATAGTTAGGTACTCAATTAATATCTTTATAAAATGCAACTCAAATAAAATTGACTCGACTGATAATGCAATTTTAGGTTATATCGAATCACATACTTTTTCATTTTTACAGCAGCTATTCATTTATATCTGATCTAATTTCCTAGTGGATTTAGGAAAAACATTAAATTTGTATACTGACTAGGTACCTATTTCTGCTGTTATTTTTGCAGTCTACGATACAAAAACAATTAAGACCAATTTCTAAAAATTTCGAAACAAGATTGACAAGTTTGTTTGACTATTAGCTGAGCCTCTTTTTTGCATATTTTTGCCGCGGCAAGCGCGGCAATCGCTTTCTTTACCCCCTCCACCCACTTCGCACGCTCCGAATAGCGATTGCTGCGAAGAACGTAGTAGGCTCTACTCCAACGCGTAATACGACATAGCAAGTACTAAAAAATACGTAGCATGCTCTACGCCAACGCGTAGCATGACGTAACATGTGCTACGAAATACGTAGCAATGTAGCATGCTCTACGCCAACGCGTAGCATGACGTAACATGACGTAACATGTGCTACGAAATACGTAGCAATGTAGCATGCTCTACGCCAACGCGTAGCATGACGTAACATGTGCTACGAAATACGTAGCAATGTAGCATGCTCTACGCCAACGCGTAGCATGACGTAACATGTGCTACGAAATACGTAGCAATGTAGCATGCTCTACGCCAACGCGTAGCATGACGTAACATGTGCTACGAAATACGTAGCAATGTAGCATGCTCTACACCAACGCGTAGCATGACGTAACATGTGCTACAAAATACGTAGCAATGTAGCATGCTCTACGCCAACGCGTAGCATGACATAACATGTGCTACAAAATACGTAGCAATGTAGCATGCTCTACGCCAACGCGTAGCATGACGTAACATGTGCTACGAAATACGTAGCAATGTAGCATGCTCTACGCCAACGCGTAGCATGACGTAACATGTGCTACGAAATACGTAGCAATGTAGCATGCTCTACGCCAACGCGTAGCATGACGTAACATGTGCTACGAAATACGTAGCAATGTAGCATGCTCTACGCCAACGCGTAGCATGACGTAACATGTGCTACGAAATACGTAGCAATGTAGCATGCTCTACGCCAATGGGCACGGGACGTAATGAGTGATACGAAAAAAATGTAACCTTCTATTAAAATTATTGACTATGCTACGTAACTAACAAATGTTAGGTGCTTAGAAATTAAAATTTATACACCCCAACAGTCTTACAATTTTCTTAAAACATTTTTATAATTAAAACTCCAAGACTCGTACCCAAAGAAAAATTAATTTAATGGCTGTTATTTTCAAGTCCAACTTATACGCAAGTCACCGCCAAACCTGCAGCTTCATTAATAAATATTAACTTCGATCCCGACTTAAACGACTTTTTACTTTGAATAAACAAGTTTCGAAGTGTTTTAGCTTTTTAGACGGTTTTATATTTCTTTGATATTTTAAAAGGTTTCGCGTGTACGAAATTAAGGAGAATGGGTGTTGCTCTGGTGTAATAAATATAATGGTAATGGGTCTGATTATGAACTCCCATTATAACTGTGAATTAAAAAAAAATAATAGCTCCCACACCGGTTTCGGTGACGGTGGCCGGTTTCATTGAAACCAGGCCAGCTACGCAGGAGTAATTTAATAGTGCCCAAGTGTGTGCGCAGTACACAAGAGCACTCTCTATTCGTTTACTCTCATAACCCAGTTGGACGGACGACCGACACGAATTGCGAGAAATCAGGCGCAGGACCGACTTTTTACATGCCCATCCGACGCATGGATCATCTTACTTGTCAGACAGGTGATCAGCCTGCATTGTCCTAACCAAACTTGGAAATAACATGTTTCTAACGCGGGAATCGAACCCACGACCTCCGAGTCAAGAGCCGCGCTCTATACCACTAGACCACGGAGGCGTTATTAAAAAAATAACTTAGAAATCAAGTCCCATTAAAAGTCAAAATTAGAATAAAGAAATAAAATATTACTTTTCAACTGCGTACAAATTATGATTGTAACATTATTTTAATTATGGCACGAAAGTAATTTATAACATTTGAGTACCACAATTAAATGGTGAATTGATTAAATTAATAGCCGTCATTAAATTATTAGTAATCAGTTAAATTGCGAGGAAACTATATCACAGTCGATTTAATGCATTGAATGTATTAATTTAGTTTTAGGTTATACCGAAATGCGATGCGGGGCACCGGGCAGTATTTTTAATGCGGCCATTCAAAATAAAACTTTATTCACTGCATGGGAAGATACACTTTTCTCTGTGAGAGCGACACCGTGCTACCTAGCATCAATACATCTTAAAATTCGAAATCTGGCAATTAAACTTCGCAATCTTTTTGTAAAAAAAAACACTGGAAAATATTTTATGTAGTAAAAAAAGTTTAATTTTGGATAGTTTTTACAAAAATGCAGCGTCTTCTCGGCTCTGTCTGAACGCTTCGACAATAGACAGACGCGCTTCCACAGAACCTCATATCATAAAACAAAATAAAACTTTGTATCTTTTCATAATATCTCTGTCAAGAGTCAGGAAACAAAGACACATTTGCCAGTCTTAAGGACGCGGAAGTTTTGCGTCTCTGTTCTTATCTTCAGAAAAAGTGAGATAGAATGAGAAAATTGTGCTTATGAATGCAACTTATAACACGTATTTCTTTTTGTGTTGCTATGAAAGGAAATTTAGGTATGTCAATGTTTTTATCACGTTAAATAGGTTGAAAGATATTGTTTGTTCGTACTTTTGCACTGCCAAAATTTTATAACTTTTATGCTAAATTGCGTTTCCTAACAATACAGTTGTAATTCGAAAATTTTTCGTTCAATAAGTTAGCGCATCAAATTATAGTTTTTAAGACGCATAATGTAATACACTAATATTATTGTAATACCAATAGAAACAAATAAACTTATATATAATATTATATAGAATATTATAATATCTTTTATCTATATAATAACTTTAAATGGATGATTGAGTATATTACTAAATATGACCAGTACTATCAGAATATACAATGTCAGCAGACGCTGTCTACTAAATCGTGTCAGTCAGATATACCATGACTCATGAGTAACACAATATAATATATCTGACTGATACGCTGATGTGCTAAAGTGCTTTCTATGAATGTGCATTATGCACCCAGCTTATAATATAACGAAAATAACATGACTTTTGAGAAATGATTAACTGCTTATGTAAAGAAGTTTAGGCACAAAGAATACTATAAATGAATCCAAGGCATTGAGTATGTTTTATGTCACACAGCTGATTTCAATTTAATGAAATTATTTTGGAATTAGCTGTGAGTTGACCTCACTGAAAAAAGTGCAATATTATTATTATCAAGTATATTTTTATGTCGTCATTTATTTTTCGGCCTAAACCTCTTTATTAATCAATTTGTGCCTCAAAACTCCAAAACCGTCACTCGGAAATCAACCTTATTGCTAGACGATAGAGGTGACCTTACCACGTCAATGATTTGCTGGAGTGTGAGGCCGAACTTGACCTCCAGCGGCTCGCTCTCATTGGCGACGGGCCGCTCCAGCGTGTTGTAGGACGCCAGCAGCGCGTTCAGCAGCCGCTTCTCGTGCGGACCTTGCTCCGTCACTGAAAACAAAAGATGAAAGGTCATTCAAGGTTTTTTAGGTCATTTGAAGTCATTTGAAGTCATTTCAGGTCGTTTGAGGTCACTTGAAGTTATTTCGGGTCGTTTGAGGTAATTTCAAGTCAATTGAGGTCTTTTGGGGTCTTTGAAACAATTTGAAATCATTTGAGGTCTTTGCAGGTCATTTGAGTGCATTTAAATGAAATATTATAAACACTGACATGATGAAAGACAAAGGTCATGTGAGGTCGTTTGTTGAATAAATAAGTTCGTATGACGTTTGAAAAATAAATGAATTAACTTCTTATGAAGTTTTAAGGAAAAATAATTAAAATTTAAAGTCACATAAGGTCGGTCTAATGGGATAAGATCATGACGTGGTTTCCAGATAAAAGAAAAGAGGTGCCATTTTATAAAATATTTCGTCATTATGTCAATATAAGCAAATAATACGTCATAATATGGTTTTACAAAAACATAAGTAATCAAGAATAGAAACAACACTTTAAAATCTATGATAATTATTTATATACGTGTCAAAGATCAACTTTATACTATATAAAAATATTTTATAATTGAAATAATATGGAATTGAAATATTCTACTTTTACTAACTTATTTTCTGTTTAAACTTACTTTAATTTAAAGTATATTCTAATATTCTACATTTAAATAGCACAAGCTTAAGCAACACCTGCAGAAATATCATTCAACTTTAAATTCTCTAACCATTCAAAAAGTTTCCCGTAGTTTAATTCGTTGAAATCGTTTTATGAATACTAAATCTGAATTCATTTGTGAAGATAATTACTAACTTCGTCTTAAATAACAATGTATAGGATTGGCGCCTAATTGCCACGATAAAAACGGGTTTTACTCTGGGAGTATTAACAAAAGTAAAAAAAAACTAAACAGCTAAGCCAACATTTTCGTAACGCAGTAGAAACAGAAGGGGAAATTATTTCCCTCCTAATCCGCGCCTCTTCCTTCGAATAACAAATTTTTAAGGCAATTACTTTCAGAATTTGGATATCTCCTACTCTTCCTACCTTTCTTTTGATTAATTTCGTTACGAGTCCCAAGACAGATTTAGCTTGTCCCTCGGGCACTCCTGAGATCATATCAAAGGGTTTTCGTAGTTGGTTACCAACGTGATCCTGGCAACACACGAGTTGCAGCGGTGGGCATGTGTGGTGGGCCATTTGCCCGTAGAAAAAGTCAATTATTCTGTTGCAAGATTGACATTTCATCAATTCTAAAAATGAGAACAACCTTTGCAGAAGTTTTACTTAAACATGTCATGGTCAAAGGCTATATCTTCGAGAGAACTCGTGTGAAGCCTTATAAACTTTTTCTGTACAAGAACGTGACGCGTTGTTCGCGTAATGATACAGCTGAAGAAACTTCGGCGATAAACATCCGAGCAATTTGTCGAAAGTACTCGTGCATGTTGTAAAGTGTTACTTAGCGGGGAACATAAAGCCGACGGCCTAAATAAACATGAGAACTCGCGCCGTGTAAAAATAGAAAATATGTAAATATCTCAGCTCGGATATATCACGGAAAATATCTCCGTATCACGCTACAGAGGAACACGCTTTGAGCGGGGATTTCACTACCGGGCTGCCCGCGGGCCGCCCGGTTTGGCACAAGTCTGCCGCTTGCCCCTATTGAATACACACAGAACGGGAAAGTCAGTCGAATAGATAGAGGGCTGCAGCTTGGTCGTGGACTCATGGACTCGATATTCTTTTTAACAGATGATAGATCAGCATCGGCATTGATTTCTTTGGATTTTTCAATAAGTTCGCTGTAAGCGGCTTTACGTATGTCGGTGTTCATGTAATCCTTGCTTTTAACTTTCCACAAACGAGGATGCGACCGGTAAATGGAAATAAACGAAATATGTCAAAATTGTTTTTGTTGGTTTTTCTTAAGTTTAGTGTTTGTATTGTTTACCATAATATGTTTTAAAATAATATTTTAAGTGCACTTCAGTCGCTCTCCAAGGCGCAAATGACGACGGGCCGCCCGTTGCGACCATTCATGTACAGACTTGCCCGTGCCCGCGCGGGAAAAATGCGATCTCGCGGGCAGGCTGCGGGCACGGGCCGGCGGACATGTCTGACATCTGTGCCCTTACCTAGGAATTGACGTGCAGACATGCGACAGACCTGCCCGTGACGGGCGGCCCGTAGCGGGCGGCCCGGTAGTCAATTCCCCGCTTTAGCTATATAATATGCACATTGCACAACTATGTACTATCAGAGAAGTTGATTCCTAGTCAGATGGCGGACCTAAGTTATTTGGTCGCGTCACCTCAAACCCATCCGACTGATCACATCTAATATTGAATTGACATAAGCCGACAAAATGACGTGAGTATGTCAGTCGCCTAGGAATCAATTTCCTCAATGTTACCAAGTATCATGTGAGTAAATAAATAAAAATAAAACTATGCCTCCCACACTGGTTTCGGTGACTTGGCGGTTTTATTGAAACCAGGCCAACTACGCGACAGTAATATTAAGTTTTATACTCCCTAGTTTATATATAAAATAACAGTTCATAAAAGCGTTCTTCATTTACACTCATCACTCAGTTGGGCTGGAATACCAACTTGCGACTTTTTTACCCTTAGTGACCATCCATAAAGTACGTCACACGATTTGATAATTTTTAGACCCCTCCCTTGTTGTCACACCATGTCACAGTAGTGTGACATGGTGTGACAAGGAGGTCGACCCCCACCTCCCCTTAGGTGTGACATACTTTATGGATGACCTTACTAGTTACGTCACACGTGTCGTCTTTTTTGTCTGACTTAGTGCGACCGCACATCGGAGACACGACTGTAGTTAGACAGTCTTGTTTCACATAGACAAGTCAGTCTTACGACACAATTAAAACAGTTGTGTCTATCATGTGGCGCACACCAAGTCAAAACTGTCTTGACTACGATGACGCAACGCATACAATTGTATTATATTAAACAGTAGAGAACGCCCGGACAGAGTAGACAGAATTATAGAGTATGCCGACTTAGAAGTTAGAAATTTTTAAATTTGACGTATATGACGAAAATCGCTAGGGTTGTTAACTTGTCACTACGAACTTAAAACTATGACATATTACAGGCATTAGGGTTTCCTATTACTGTATTTCTCTGGGATGTTAAACACGTAAAAAACGGGTTGTGAAACACGTCAATTTGAAATAATTTATATTTACAACTTGTACTTGGATCGCTGGACGTGTTTCTCTTTTTGGTCGTATTATTGTTTATGTTTTGGCACATGTGATTAAAATTTTCAGAATCTAATTTTGAAATCTATAAGTATTTAAAAATAAATTATATCAGCCAGCGCGAGGCACATTCCATTTATAATCTTAGTGAAACCCGACGAATTTGACATATTATATTGAAACCTGTCCGTCTCTTTGCAGTCGAAGTCCAGAGCTCGGAATCGGTACTTTTTTAACCAGGTTAAAACGCTCTATAACCAGGTTTTTGGATAAGTGCTTGTTCAGAGCGAAATAGAGATTCGAGCGGTATTGCTTCTGAAATTAACCTGGTTAATTTCTCGCGGAAAGTAACTCTCGGGACCAGTATTTTTTTAAAGAGGTTAATACGCTCTATAACCAGGTTTTTGGATAAGTGTTCGTTCGGAGCGAAATAGAGATGCGAGCGGTATTACTTCTGAAATTAACCTGGTTAATTTCTCGCGGAAAGTAACTCTCGGAACCGGTATTATTTTAACCAGGTTAAAACGCTCTATAACCAGGTTTTTGGATAAGTGTTCGTTCGGAGCGAAATAGAGATGCAAGCGGTATTGCTTCTGAAATTACCTGGTTAATTTCTCGCGGAAAGTAACTAGTGGAGTGATATCTTCTATTCCTTTCTAGTGCACCATCTAATAGCCAATAGGCCATAACTTGTTTATGTGTGGACAATGGGTGATGGTCGTGGTGTGTGTGAGTGGGCGGGGCGAACATAACTGCGAACGGTTCTAACCGGTATTTTGAGCAGTGAGCAATTTAATTTTGCTCTTAGAACAAAACCAGAAATCATTTCGGACCGTTCAGAGCGGAATCGAAATAAAAACGCTCTTTTGGAAATGTATGGCATTTCTAACGAACAGGATCGCGAAGATAAACCAGGTTTCCGAGCCTTGAGTCGAACTACTGGTAGTTATGTCTATTGTGGCTAGACAGTTTTGTCGTAGATGTGCGCGCTCGCATACACTTTAAAGGGAAGACGACAGTCGTTAGTCAGACTTGTCGCGGGGCGCATTAGACAACTTTGTCTATTAAGACGTTTTGTCTCAAATGTGCGCATCTAGTGCATTTTATTATGCGATAGTCTGTCTTAAGACAGTCGTGTCTCAGGTGTGCGGTAGCTCTAACGCGATCAGTATTTAAGAACTAATTATGAAATTTTAAATTTAGAACTTGATCAGTATTGCAGAAGAGGCAACGAATAAACGAATAGTAAAAATATTCTCACATATCCCAGCTAACATAGACAAGTCAATTTCGCTCCTGTGCCTGAATGTGAAGTTTCAAATCCATTAACAATACCGCAGGTGTATGTTACTGTCAGAATTTCCATTCATTGTTGCCTCCACAGTTCGTTCAGTTACCTCATCTGTATGAAGGTGATACTGTGTGTGTAACACTTAATGAACTATACATACAAAACTACACTTTTATTATTTCTATACAGAAACGCTCAAGCCAAATGATCAAACGATCCTTATTGTAGAGAAGCTCTAATTAATGTTATACCATCCACCATCCACCATCCACCATCTGCCTACTAACCAATTTCTCTGACGGTACGTACATCTTGTGAAATTCGAATGAATATTTTAAAAACTCCGCAAATTCATATTTATACGTTTAATAAACCAAACAACACGAAACATAAAAAAACTTTGTTAATTATACTCCCGGAGTTTTTTTATAGAGCGACTTACAAAATAAAGTTTCTTTTCTTAGGAATTTCGGTTAAATCGTAACAATTATTTATTCAGCAAACGGAAAATCTCTTCTGATGGGGACGGCTATTGTAACATTTTCTTTAATGAAATTGTTCGGATGTCCAAAAGTAAGGAACATAAATTGTGCTGATTAAACTTAACAACATGAGTTTATCCTAATATTATAAAGTTTATTAGCTCGAACTGAGTATAATGTTAGGTACTTTTTATTACATCCAACTGCCAGTAGTGATAATATATTTTTTGAATGTATATATGGCTCTTTGATATGCCCTGGCCTGCACGGTACCAGAGAGCATATCGAAAATTAAGGTAATGACTATCTAGGTTAAGTCTTTAGTCATAGATCCTCAAGGTTCACAGTGATGTCAGGGCTGCCATGACGTGCCTTAATCGGAAAGAAAAAATGTAGTCTTTAATTTCAACATGGGTATTGGGTATTGTGTCTATTAATATTCGTGAAATGAAAACGGAATCTTATTCTACTTAAGAGGGCGACTAACCCAAAAAATTTTGATTTTTTGGGTTAGTCGCCCTCGTTCTTCTCTCTTCACACTCACGCCCGTCTTTCATATGCCAGGTGAAAAAGGAAGACGCGGATTCATCGCCAAATTAGTTTGTTCTCAATAACTAAATGAAAAATTCTTGAAATATTCTTTGAAAAATGAAATATCTTTGTGATTTTTTCTATCAAGAAAATTTTAAGATATCGTGTTTTTGCTCAGATCGAACTCTTGGAAATATAATATAGTATCTAATTTTAGAAAATGAAACAATTCGGGGCTTATTTTCAAGTGTAAAAATTAAAAATGAATTATAAAATCGAAAATTTTGGGTTAGTCGCCCCCTTAAGGTACGAAAATAAATCCGTCGGTTATATCTTACGAAGCAATCGCAATAATCTTTTATGAACATTTTAGAAATTATGTCATTTAAGACATCTGTATTTTAATTTAAAAAATCATTACAACTTTTTATCGTTCAGACCCGTACTTCTTTGCACCTGGTACTGTAGGTTTAAATATTTTATGAGAAGCGAATATTCAGAATTTTGCTTTGTTTCATTTGTTACAAGAATAGAAGTGTATAATATAATTGAAATTTGTTAAAAATTGTAGCAAAATGAACAAATTAATTTATTAATTTGTTGTAAAAAACTTAATACTGACTTATGTTAAAAATTAGTTATTAATTTATGTTGCAATGTTCGAGTATGATTTTTCTATTTCTTGGCAACTTAGACCCCCCGCGCATTAGGCGGCCAGGTTGCGCGGCCAGGTCGTGCGGCCAGGTCGCTGCGGCCAACTAATTCTTCTATGATATTATATGTAGGTGCGCGCATTACGCGACCAGCGGCCAGTGGCCACTTGGCCGCCGTGGCCAACGAGATACGGGAATTTGTATGAAATTACTCAGTGTGCGCACACTGGTCGCCACGGCCACACGTTTTTTGTATACAGAAAACAAAATAATATTCAAAGTTTAGACCCCCCGCGCATTAGACCCCCCGCGCATTAGGCGGCCAGGTCGCCGCGTCTACACGTTTTTTGTATACAGAAAACAAAATAATTGTCAAAGTTTACTCATCAAATCACTTGTCATATGAGTGTCTAATGCGCGGGGGCCCTTAGGCGGCCAGGTCGCTGCGGCCAACTAATAGTTCTACGATGTATGTAGGTGCGCGCATTACGCGACCAGCTGTCACGCTCTGGTCGCGCGGCCAACGAAAAACATCGCGACACACACGCGGCCACTTGGCCGCCGCGGCCAACGAGATACGGGAATTTGTATGAAATTACTCAGTGTGCGCGCACTAGTCGCCGCGGCCACACGTTTTTTGTATACAGAAAACAAAATAATTATCAAAGTCAAATCACTTGTCATACGAGTGTGGTCGCAGACGTGGCCGCAAAGTGCGCGGGGTGGTCGCAGCGACCTGGCCGCACGACCTGGCCGCCTAATGCGCGGGGGCCCTTAAGCCAACTTTATAAGCTTTCTAAGTTCATCATATTAATATTTAAATCACAATAACAACGAACTTATAAAATCACCGAGGTAATAATATTCAATATAAATATTTTTGTGGTTTGGTCAAGTCGAAAAATGGCTGTGACTATCTGAAATATTAAAATTCCTAGATCGTACGTTCCAGAAACATTTCACAGACGTCGCATGTCAAAATGATAAATCCTTAGTTGAATTTCATTTGGGTAAGAAGCAGGGCTTTACAACATGAAAATATGAAAACGGACCTTCTGTACGACTTCCACTCGGAATATTCGTGGAAGTAAAGGATGCTAGTCGGCTACTGTATGTCTTTCATTCTCATTCTAACTACAAGAAATGTGAGATGGTCTTATCTTGCATATGAGTATTTTGCAGTTCAACATTTCAGCTTAGAGTAACATAGTAACATCCTCCATATAGAGTTCACTGTGAAAGTATCAGCGCTGAAAGATCCTTTTTTTCACGTTTGTATGGGGATGCGGGGGCGCTTACTTGTGAAAGTAGCATTCACACTGAACTCTCTACAAGGAACACGTCATATAAACACCCTAAAGTATTATCACTTAGTTTTGTTATACCCTGTATACAGAGTTTAATCCTTACCGGAATACGTGAGCATTTCAAGACAAAGGTTAAGAATTATAAATGAGTTTCGGGAGTCTCAAATCCGCGCTCGAAGCTGAGTTACGGCTACACGGGCACCTGGACCCAGCCGGGGATTTACTGGCGAAGACAAAGAGAGTAATTCCCCCACTCCCGTTCACTCGACTCCACCAATAAACACTCATTTTAGTGGGTAGATAAGCTGTTGCGGACGTGACGTATGACCGTGCGAGAGGGACAGACGACCGCCCTATATATTTCAATTAAAGTGGAAGAAGGATGTCAAATTACTCGCAGGTGATTTATTTTTCAGAAATACCCTCGGGCGCCCGAGTTTTATATCCGTTTTGTTACCTTATAGAAAAGAATTGGCCGAATTGCTTTTAAATTTTCATTTGTGAATGCTTTCAGTGTATTATATGTATTTGAACTTCTCAAACGTCAGAGAATTGTTATACATTATACACAGTTTCTCATACACATTAATATTTAACTCCCACTATAAAATGTCTGTGGTATTTCCCGGTTCGCGTCTGGTACAATGTACGATATCAGTGGAAAGCTGTTTATCAAACAAACAATAAGAATTCTCCCGCATTGTCCGAGGGAGCTCAGCCGCTTTATTGCTCGGGGCAATGGCGCTTACTTATCCACCGCTGCAGCGCTTCGAGTGCTAAGCCGAGCGGTTACTCGGCCGCGGTTGGCAGTGGGCTAAACTGATAAACCACATTTCAGTTTCATATTACACCAATAAAATAATGCTGCTCGGCACGCGATGTCTTCTCGACAGTGAAACATGTTCTTAATACTTTGGAGAAATGGAATTTAAAGAAATGGGAAAGATGAAAACTGTCCACCTGTTTGCAAAATTATTGACATTCATTTTGATGGATGGATGGCAATCTAAAGATATTTAAGGCGTTAGGTTTTATCGCAAATGTACTGCTCACATTCACCACAAAGACATTACTCATATCGCAACAGAAAATCGCATTACATTTCACATCAAAAACTCAAACCCTTTGAGCACGACAAATGTCACTAACCAACTTTCCGAGGCAAATCTTTGCCAGTAAACAACTACAGTGACTGGTTGCAGCTCGTGCCAGTGCAAGCAGATAGAGCTCATGTGACAGCGCTGGACCAGTGACAAAGGAGTAATTAAAACGCTTCAAATGTTGACAGTCGGAGTCGGAAAATGACCTCGCACGGATACTGTGGTGAAATAAATTGATTCAGTGGTTAATGTGACATCGGCTGCAGTGTAGAAATGTGGAATGCACGAATTATTAAGAAATAATACACCACAATTATAACTTTCTTCTCGTCTTTGCTTTGGTCTCTCTAATAATTTAAGCTTTGGCCGGTTCAAAGTACAAAATTAATTAAGATTGATAATAAGATAATATAACATTACATGGGCAAGAGTAATTATAGTACGAGTAACTGTTGATTTTATTGTATAACATCATACATATTGTATTACTGATTGATAATTTAAACAATAACTTAGGTAATCATTTAGACACTACGACGAACATACCAAAACTGAAGACAACCAATATAACCACACCGTTCGACACGTAAAAAGAAAAATAGAGTATGTCATCAATGTACAAAGTTTATGTCGTTAAAAGTAGTTCACGACAGCCCTTTTCATTCGCCTCACGTTCAGAATTCTTCCGCCTCATCGCAGCTGTCGAGTGCGACAGTTGTGCTTGATTCGGGTGTACGAGGAGGGTCGAATAAGATAAATTGTCGGTATCTATCAACTATCAAGACGTGCGCATTTAATATTTTGTTGGGAGTGAAATATCGCACTGTCAGTTTTCAACGGTAATTATTTGTGGCGCGCGTGCGACGTAGCAAATGAGGGTTTTATGGCGCCATGTAGCCGTAGGGTCTATCGTGTCCAAATCGTGTCAAACAGCTGTCATATGTCACGAAATAGCTTCCACATGCCACATATAGCTTTCATAATATTATGTCTGTCTGACACGACATTTGACACGAAAGACCCTACCGTCCCTATTGTGGTGAAGTTAACTAATCCCCAAGCGGCACCTGGCTGCCGCATAACAATTGAAAATCTATTGTGTCTGCGATTCCTACGATCGAGGTATTAATTATTATGTATATGATAACGCTAATGAGCGTGTCTTATGTCGTTATGCTTTTGGGAAAAAAGTGGTATTTACTATGTTTCAAAATGAGTGATCTCGATACACGCCCACACTTTGATTGCCACATTACCATATTCTTCTTTATCTAACTAATTATTCTGTTTATTGCTCATACTCATAGACCTAAAAATCCCTTCCATCTTTTCAGTGAACTATAATGAAATATCCTCTTTGAGCATGTTCGAGTATTTGATTCCCCCGCAGGTCCGCGTTATTAAATAATATTTACTGGCATTTTGTACGGCGGTAATTGAAAACCCGTGTCGCGTTACTACTGAGCATTTCTCCGACTACCCGCCGGCTACAGTAGAATAGTCTTTATTGCAGATGTACATAAGGTGTTATAGATACACTGTGCTATAATATTAGAATAGTATTTGTTATTGCAGATCCAGAGGTCCATACGGTGTTAACTGTTACAGCTACACTGAGCTATATCACTGTTAGAACTTAGAACAGTCTTTATTACAGATATACTATCAGAGAAGTGGATTCATAGGCAAATACGTTGTTTGGTCGCGTTATGTCAAACCGAGCCAACAGTTCACAATTAATATAATATTTTGACATGATCCGACCAAATTACATGGGCCTGTTGCGGTAAGTTTACCAGATAACGGAAAAATATTCAATACTTTCATACTTTATAGTAAACGCATATTTGACTTAATTATATGATACTCATGTAACCCTCTCATAAATTAAAATAAAATAAAATGTCTACAACTCAGAAAAGAATAGATCGATTCTATTGAACATCAATTTTTAACACACGAAACAACATACTGTGAAATAAACGTTTTTTGATTTAGTTGGTAGGTAGGTAAATTTGTACATGTTCGTAACATTAAACAAACTTTTTATCGTCGTACATAAGTCATAACAGAACGACATTAAACGACAAACTCCCATAAGTAATCGAAACTTTTATCCGCCATAACTAGTTCGGCAGCCATGATAAGGGAGGGAAAGAGAGAAATATATGTATAGAGTGAGAAAGTAGCCACTGTTTTACGCTCGATTTCAAACAAAATCAATTTGCGACAAGAAGTATTTTCTATCTCTAAAACTTTTACTGTAAATGTTCCGAAAGGTTTTTAACCTCGACGGCTAAACGTTTCAGCTATGTGAGCTTGGAGTTATTCGGGTACAATTCACACTTAATTACGTGAAATAACATTTTTGAGCTAGACTTTCCTTTTAATACTGATCATACTAGCAAAGTATTCATAAACGCTGGATGAACAGTTTGGTAAATAAGGAACTATTATGTTTTGTCTATCACAAACCCAGCATTAAAAGATCCATTTTCTTAATAAGTCCTGCACAATATTTATAAACGAAACTTAAGCATTAATTAAACCATAACAGCTAATTACGAGAGTATTAAGCTTAGTATAAAGTTAAGTGTCAAAAGCACGGGAGTTAAGTCGACAACCTGTCAGATTAGAACGCTTGCCTTCTCTTCCATTGCTGCACAAGTCGTCGCTCGCAACTTCGTTTGTGTGTAGGATATTTTAATGTTTCAACTCCCAAGCGGTCGAATTCGACCGCGAAATCAATACATTTCCAGTAATCCACAATCGAGGGATTAAGGCCCCCTATACAAGGAGGCTGATCTAATAAGACTCGTACACACATACGGGAACGCACAAAAATTGAGAAAATATGGCCCGTAGTCTGTAGTGTGGTGACAAAGGCTACGGCCTACGAAACACATTTTTGCCACCTCATTCAATAACCGGTGCAAACACACATCCATACTAATATTGTAAATGCTAAAAAGTATGTTAGTTTGTGAATCTGTCTGTCTGACAATACTTTTCCTTTTGACGTCACGTAAGTTGGTAAAAATTGCTATAAAAACATAACATCAGTATTTTAGTGTATTTTTCTAATTCCTATGTAGCTACTAGAAAAGACAATAATAATATGAGTTTCACACTTTTTTTCCACAACAAGCATAAATATGTCGGTACGTCGCTATTCGCATATTTTACACTTTTCAATTACACTTAAAACCTTTAGACGAGCCCGCCCACAATAATTTAATCCATTAACTTTTGACCGTACTTAAAATTATTAACATTTACTGAAGAACAACGCTGCCCGCCTACTAATTGCACCCCCTCTCACTACACAATTTCGAGAACAGTTTTAAGGTGCCGGTTGGCAGCGGGCGACATGAAGCAACCGCAGATGACGTGCCGCAGCGACCACGGTTTTGTATGTATTTCTATGAAATACCCTCCGCAGCTAGCGACACGAAGCTAGCGACACTTATTCATAGAAATACATAGAAACCAGTAGTGTCGCAACGACACGTTGTTTATTGCAACTTCATGTAGCCGGCATCCAACTTGTACCTTTACAAAGAATATTGTGAACAAAATATTATGATGAGTTTAAAAAACTTCAACTCTTAAGATAAGCACTCTTCAAGATGTTAATATAAATGTCCTTTTAACCGTCATCATTACAAATTTTTGTCGTCTTATTAAAATCGGACCAATAGTTTATCAACTACGAGGGCATATACATTACACTCGATGACGCTCGAAACTCAGTTGCGCCCAAATTCGTATATCGCAGGAAAACGTAAATTTTTCCGGGAAACAAAACCGTTCCCAGGATGCAAAATATATCCATACCAAATTTCAGCAAAATCGGTCTGTTCTTTGAGCGTGAAGACAGAAGAGGTAACCGACAGACAGACACGCTTTCGCATTTAATATTAGTATGTTCATAAATACTACATATAGTATGTTCATACATACTATATATAGAAGGGTATTGATGTACTGAAAATCAATAGCCTTCCTTTAGAATTCGCCGTAGAGTGCAGATAAAAAGAGTTACAATTTTGTTGCTGCAAACTATTGCAAAATATGTTAATATCACAATATAGTTACTCGTACCATAATTTAATTCCAATTGCCTTTGTAGTCTCAATGTACGCGAAGCTCAAAGACTCGTTTTGTAATAAACTCCTCAGTATGTTTGCAATTCGAAATGTAGTATGTAAATCAGAGTCCACATTTAAATTAAACCAAACCGCCGGCCACGCCGTGCTTAATTCAATGTGATTCATCACGCAAAAACCGAGTGTACGGCTAGATTGAGGCCACGCTGCTTCGGTGCGTTGCGTCGTTGGACTAACACAGTGTTTGTTACAGGCACTATTATAAGTGCTTAAAACGTAGTGATTATATTCTCTTTGGTGCTAGTGATATTAAGACTCGCAGACTTTGCGAGGAAGAGGATCTTGACTGTTTTGTTATAGAGGTACAACAGAGTAAAAACGATACCTAGTGCTCTACCATAGAGAAAATGCTTAGCACCAACTCAATTACATCGTTCAATTCATGAGTACCATTAGCTTTGTCCACATTGTGCCTTTTTTTTTTGTTCAACAAGGGCATGCGTTATAGCGCAGTCAACAGCGAAGGTGTGGCATGCCCGTGACGCGCGTCAAAATCCACCCGCGTTGAAAGAAAAGTGTCATAGCGCGCGCTACGATTTCAACGCGCGTTACGGGCATGCCTTACGTTCGCTGTTGACAGCGCTATAAGGCATGCCCTTGATGAACAGAAAAAGGCACAATGTGGACAAAGCTATTGGGTAGCGGATGGTACTCTTATGCAAAAGAGTTATAATAAGTCATTTGAGTCGCAGTCACGTAAGGGCTCTGAATATCTGCCATCGGACACCCCAAAATGACACATACAACTCAACACATGACAGTGACAACAGTCAGCAACCAGCCAACAGAAGGCAATATTTCTCATTCCTCTGCCTGGGTCATCTCCTGTTGTCAAAAATCGTATCAGATCACAGGGCATATTATCATAAAATATATTATGTGGAAAACGTTGCGGCGACGCAGCGCAACGCAGGGAGCAACGTGGCTTCGCTTTAACGTAGCTCACGCAGGGTACTAATCGAGTACGGTTGGGGACACTATTTAAATGTCTCTCATGGCGAGCATGGAGTAAGAGATTAAGGCTGCTTATTTAGGGCAGCAACTGTACGAGAGACTTAATTCAAGATGTCAGGCCATTAGACGTCTTCTTCTAAGTACGATTCACGATTTGGTATGCTTTACTCTTGCATTTGTCAAATATTCATACTAATATTGTGATTGCTTACGTGTGTCTATTTGTATGTCTTCTACACAATATTGTACATAAACATTGCAAGAAAATAAAAATAAATTTAAAGACTGGATAACATAAACGATACATAAAAAATATGGCTACTACGCACGTTCCTTCACTAAAATAAAAAGATACTACCAATAGATTTGGTCCTTCGAGCTCTCGGCGCAGTAAATGTGATTGGAAGGGATCAAAGAAATGAAAATCGGTGGTCTGCGATGATATTTTATCAATACAAGGGACAATTTACTCGGCCCACTATCAGAATTATGGACAATACAAAATTGTGATACATAATATCCACAATTTTACAAAATATGTTCTCATAAGGGATTTCTATGGTTACGTGGAACCATTTTTCGTGTTCTAGACTTTAAGGTTCAGCAAAAGAATTATTACTAGAATATAATGAGAGGCCTCTGCAATCACTAATAATATTTTTATGCATGCAATCACTAATAATATATATGTTTAAAAATTTCTTCACCTTTCGTTTCATAAAGTGTGTTTTCGTTATTTTTTGTATTGGAAGTATAAAAGATTCTACAAGTACATTAACATGTGTACAGATACACCCAGGTACGCCTTGTATAATCAAATACGATCCTAAAATGCTTCTTCTACATGTTTTACTCAGAGAAAACTGTCGGTGGTGTTCGCACGAGCACACCACATACACGCAACATGTGCTTTTGATCGCAGTTGGCACCGTGCCGTACAGACCGACAACGTACAGTCCACAACATAAAAGCGGAAGTTAAAGTAAACAGTGTAAAAACACGTATAAAAAATCGGTTGTCTGTAAAGTCGGTTTACTGACGATAGTAGAACGTGACAACGTCATAGCCTTAACCCCTCAGTTCCGGGAAAAATCTATGCAAAAAAGTTGGCAGGTCAATGTGCAAAAAAAATGGCGCCCGGCCTACCCTCTTTGTAAAATTAATGTAATATCCTTACATACAATCCATATTTTATGTTTGTGTGAACTACATGTTTGTTTCACACAAAACAACTGTTTTTCGGGCGCGCACCACATATCGAATTATAAGACGTTATCACGTCAAAAGTGCAAAATGTGTATGGCCTTATTTGATACCATTATTACAAAGCTTCTAATGTGAATAAAATATTGTACTATCAGAGAAGTTGATTCCTAGGCTGATGGGGGGTTCTACGTAGTTTTGGTCGCGTTACGTCAAACCCAGCCGACAGATCATAATTAATATTGAATTGACATGATCTGACCAAAGCAGTTGACAGACGTTGGTCTGTCAACTACCTAGGAATCAATTTCCTCGATGGTACATACTGTATAACATCAATCCACCTAAGTTAAACAAAGCACACATAATATTACAAAGATATTATGTATATTATTATGCCTTCTATTGTGCCTTTCAGTGACGATGATCGAATTTATTGAAACCAAACTAGCTACGCAGGAATCATTTTATAGTGCCTAAGTATGTGCTTAGTACACAAGACTTCTATTTAACCTAACCTTGGCACTCGTAAGCTAGCACGGACCTAGGAGTTAGGAGCTAGGTTGGATCTCCTACCTCAGAAAAAGTAGACTGCACTTAATATGAGATCTAATGCTGTATAGCAAAAATATTATCAACGTCTTTATTTATTTGTATTTTTTCATTGTAAATGTACAGCACTTAACTGTCCTTGAATGACATTTTATAGCACTAAAGAGCCACTGCAAATAACGCAAACAGAGTGTACACTATACAATATATACAAATAATATCTTTATTTTGGACTACTATGGTCCATTAGTTAGTATTACAAACTTAAAAATTTAGGGTTAGTTAAATATAAAAAAACATAACTTAAAATTAAATATTATCTAAAACTAAATCATGCACCCAATCTGAACTAAGTGCGGGTGTAACCTGGAGGTCTGCTTTCGAATTCGTTCACTATCCGCACATAGTTCCTCAATATGGGTGAATGCGGATCATCTGCCACAATCCTCAGGATGCTGTTGTCGCTTCCCCTTATGCGATTTATGTGAGATGCAGCTTTTTTGCGCATGAGTGCCCGGAATCCGTCCGTTCTTGCTTGCGCAAATATCTCAGATGCACTACAAAACCGGGGGAGTTTCAGCATCATCCTGAAGATATTATTATAATATTGGATGCGAAGGGTGTTTAGGGATGCTTTGGTATAGCTGATCCACAGGCCGCCCGTGTACAGATTCTGACAGAACGTTTTAAAGAGTGTGATCTTAACTACATATAAATATATGCCACATGGGCGTGCACTCTTTGTAGGCAGAAATGCAGTGCTTGCCACTCACAGATAACAGATATTTTAATTTAACTTTCGTACTTTTTAAATGACACATTTTTTAATAATAATAGTAAAAAAATATAGTAAAAAAATAAATATATACATTTAAAACGCCTCAATTTATAAAATAGCAACATGTAATCAGGTACACGCGCGAATGGGTTCACGAGAGGTCAAGATAGGCACAGTGCTGAGGTGCCTGCCTTGCGCGTATGTGTGAGTGTGTCCGTGCACAGCCGAAAACGCACACAACCATGAATATCGAATGCGACTATGTACTGCAAGCTCTGCGGCAGACCCCAGCAGTGTTGCCAACTATGGGGATATCCCACTTTCAGTAGGGAAAAATTAAATATATTGTGCGTATTTTAGGGAGTAAAAATATTATATTCATGGGCGTAAAATTTTTTAAGCAAAAATGTATATTTTTTTGGTTTTTATTACTATTTTAATATAAATAATGACATCATGAGTGAAGTTTTTGCCGCAAACACAATAATTGCGGTCGGCTGAAGTAGTATTTTCAGCGTTTTGATCTCTCAGTGGAAAGTACCTTAATAAATAGTATATTTAAATAATAGTTGGGGAGTTCCGGATGAAATTCAATGTGTTTTCAAGTTGCTTTAGGGGGAAATTTTCGAACAGTTGGCATCACTGGCGCCGCGGCCGGCGCGGGCGCCCGCGCCATGCCGACGGGCGATGGCGATCGGAACTACTCGTGAATAGTCGTGAGCAATCGGATATAATCCGAGTAAAATGAATAGACGCAAATCTAACTAATTACGTATGTACATTATACATTTTTGTTTTGTGAGGTTTATAATATTTGTTTACATTTTACATAGCTGAAATTGTTTGCGTTTTGGGAGGCCATTTGCTTTTTTCATGTGATCGAGCACTGTTACATACCTATTATATATTATTATTTTTGGTTTTATAGTTTTCTAAGAATATTTTAGATTTTAATATTTGGAAGTTTGTATAATATTTAACAGTTTAACATTAATAATTGCGTACATTCATAACTATCACTCACTTGGAGATATTTGTGGTGGCCGAAATTTTACATCTATTTACATCGGAATATGGATCGGATCTCAAGTAACCGGAACCTTGAATATGTGAAAAGACAAAAGTTAAGCTGATTAGGGGAGTACTTAAAATATACTAGATATAAAAATGAAAAAGTTGTAAAAGAAAAAGTTTTTGTAACTGTAATAGGTAATATGTTCACAATGCTACCAATAGATGTCGCTAGCTGCGTTGTCGGCGTTTAATATTAGTTTATTATTAGTGACGAAGTGAGCGAATATTTAGTTTATATATATAGATGGCGCTCTAAATATTGCCGTCGCTGGCAAGATCACGATATCAAGATTTTTTTTTCGACCATTTTATCTATTATAGGCCAAGGTAAACCTTTGTAGGCTGGATTCTTTAGCCTTTGTGAGACTTTGTTCAGTGATCGACTACTCTGCTTACCCTGTATCATATCCTTGTGCACGCCCCTGATATGCCATAGAATTAGCCATCTCTATTGCTATGCTGGCGACTGTACCTCGCTGTGTACAAGCGCGCCGCATGACGTTGATTGAGATTTGGTTTTGTGAAAAAAACCCAAACCATTTTCCTTTACGCCCAGCTCGAAATGAAACAAAACTTGTGAAATATTTTATCAAAACAGAGCGGTAACATGCGACAGAGAATTGCAAAAAAGATTTTGTTTACTAACATAAAAATATATGTTATGTAGTTTGCGCGAAAAGTAAATAAAGCCGATTGAAAAAATCGTAAGTTTGTCAAAAATGGTTCCACGATTAGGCTACCGCTGTAGCATGTACCCTATATGATAATATTATCATCCATGTACACTGACATATAAGTACTAGTACATAACAATTCTATGTCCATGTATGACAAAATATTATGTTGTCATATCGGCTTTATTTCATATTTTTATAATGAATTTATTTTGACGATAATTTTTACACTATGAAAGAATGTATTGTGATAAACTATAGAAAAAAAAAGTATTTTTTCTAAAGTAAACTCTCTATTTAACTTTAAATTACATGGAACGGCCGCTTTCGTTCAAATCAGTTATTGTTGCTTACGCTAGTGTAATCTCTTGTAGAAGATGCCCACTTTATTTTTATTGAGCTAGTAAACTAGCGGTAAATTCTAGTACATGTATTTTTACTCGTTCTCTGCAGGTTATAGACACTTGAGCTAAACAAATGGCTTTGGATGTGCCTACAAATCTCTTAACATTAGTTATGTGTCTGTACTATACGACGAATATCAGGGTAAACTAATATTAAAATAATTATTAAAAAACTAGATGACGCCCGCAACTCCGTTACGCCAAAATTCTTTCATCGCTTTTACATTTAACCAGTCAAAACATTGACTAGCAAAATCAGTCAAAACTACTTTTGACCGTATGCTTTAGTCAATAACACTTTTGACTAAAATAACAGTTGAAAGTACTTTGACCCAATGAAGCTGGTTAAAAGTACTTTTGACCAAGTGATAGATTGGTTTGGATGATTGGTCAAAATTGGTTTTTCATTTCGAAAATTTTCCTAAGTATGTCCTTTCCCGGCACTCAAAGTATCTCTATACCAAACAGCAAAATTGGTTCAACTGTTTGGACGTGAAGAAGTAACAGAAAGACAGACACACTTTCGCATTTACAAATATTACGTCTACCTTTAGTATGGATTAAACGTGTAGGTTACTTGTAATCGCTTTTTTTACCTATATTTTTGCATTTGGCGCAACATTTTATTAATCATGAACGTAGAAAAAAAGGCGGACGGAGTCTTGTTATATACAAAACTGTGTCTTCAATTTTCTTCGGAGTCGGCCACGCATTCATTCTGACGCCTGTCAAATGGTATGGACTAGCGCAAGAATGTGTGCGTGCGGACCGTGTACATACAGCCAGCTGGCCGACTCTGAACGACACAGTTTTGTGTATTATTAACCTTTTCATATTAGTTCAAATAGGGCCATGTCACGAACCGACCCAATATGTTTGTTTAGTGTTTATAGTTTTTCAATCTCGGCGTCGCGGGTAATATTCCGTTCATTTTCCACGCCGTCGGCCTTCGAGCTTCGGCCCCGAATAAAATATTCACGCGCTGACAGGACCTGTCAGATGGTGTCAGGCCTTGAAACTACGACGTGGGATAGATTAGAGCCTAGAGGTTCGGTGACGGCTAAATATTGCCGGGATTTTTTCTGTATTCGAAACTATCACACACTTGGAAACTATGAACTCATTCACATTCTATAAGTCTTGGATACTATGGCAAATATTACTAACTAGATGACGCCCGCAACTCCGTTGTGCCAAAATTTGTTTATCGTATATTTTTCCGAGAAAAAAACTATCCTATGTCCTTTCTCGGGATTCAAAATATCTCCATACCCAGAAAAATCTATTCAGCAGTTTGATCGTAAAGAGGGTTACCTCTTCACGATCAAACCGCTGAACCGATTTTAATGCGAAAGTGTCTGTCTGTCTGTCAAGACAGACAGACACACTTTCGAATTTATAATATTAGTATGGATGTGAACTGACTTTCGGCTCAGAATAGAAAAATAAGGTTGACGGCATTTGATGCGTTTAAACTAGGTTTAGAAATCTTTGGTTTAAACGAAGGTTACAAGTTTACAACACTAAAGATGCGTGTACTCATCATCAAAATTGAGCCATCAAGGTATTTGTAAAGTATCAATGTATACTTCTCGACGGAAAACTATAATTATTATTATTATCAGACACACAAAAATGTACAAATTTTATCAAATACGAAACCTCAAGATACCGTAGTTCAAACACAATATTTAAAAATATCAAAGAGAGTGTCTTCCGTCAAAGCGACGAAAAATGTCCCCTCATTTAATTAGGCTAATTATATTACTGATCGCTTCTATTGGCCGGAACTGACGACTTTTTATTGTTGTAACGATGTTAAGTGGCGCTTAACATGATTCGATTTTACTTTTGACGAAGACTAATAAAGAAGAAATTATAATGCTACATAAGTTATAACATTTTAGAAGTATTACTTAGTTAAGTTATGTGGTTTGATCGTCTTCATAATTCGGTCGTATTACAAATGCCATTGCCTGATGGCAAAAATGCTCATATACTATTTGTTCAAAACTAAATGATAATACTTTAGGGTGTGTATGAGACACTCTTGTTGAGTTCACTGTTAACCTAAGGTGGTGGTGGATGGTTTTTTACCTATCAACTCCCAAGCGTTCGAATTCGACCGCGTAAACAATAGATTTCCAAGAATCCGCGATCGAAGGATTAAAGTAGTATACTCATACAACACCTTAAAATATCATCACTTAGTTTTGTAACACCTTGTACAATATTTAGGCCCATTGACATTGACGTTAATAGTGTTATATCCTGAATATTGCAACTTTCAGCACTTCAATATTTACTTAAGCGCAACAAGTAACGATATGCTTTTTATCTAAATAATAAATTGTTAACTTAAAATGTTACATGTAAAAGTACTTATAAATTAATATACTAAATAACTAAAGTAGTTTAAGAATAGTATGTAAACAGAACGTCTCTCCCAAACCTTTTAGGTTTTTGTATGGGAAACTCGACCTGTCATTGTATCATAGTTGTTTTCTTGTAAAATCTTGTAATACTTTGAAAAAATGAATAAAATAAAATAAAATAAAAACTAAGATTTCAAGATACAATGAAAAAGAGTGGTCGTAAACTGGCAACTTGAAACCGTTAATGTTGTAATATTTATGTCTTTAGGAATTTACGGCGGCGGCAGGCGAATATGATACCTATACCCGGGAGGTTTATGTTTTAAAAGGATTTTTTTTTTTCTTAAAAACACAAAAAACAGGAAAAGGTAATTATTCTAGTTTACGACAATGATGTTACATTAAAATGCTGGACAAAATATAAGGTAGATGTTGCCTGAAACATACCGTACACTTTTCCGGGATGAAAACTATCTCGTCTTTCTCGAGACTCAAAGTATCTCCATACAAAATTCCATCAAAATAGGATCAGCAGCTTAAACTTCAAGACAAACAGACACAATATCGCATACTATATTATTATTCCAATAGTATAATAAACCAACATTTGTTCTGCACTGAAAAACTCACAAAAAGTCAATGACACCATTTTAAAAGCAAAATTTTCATGAAGCGTAAAAAGTACTACACGTGATGAGTGTAAACCAATATTTGAAAACCTCACATTCAACCTTTTCGAATATCGATTCTCAAAAGCTCCAAATTGTCCCGATCATAGATGAGTATTCGACAAATACTTCATTTCAAAAATTGAACCTTTATTTTGGAGCTTTGCATTTGACTAACATAAATATTTTATGATAGATGAAATGTTGTTTGGTACTAAATTTTATTGTTATTCTATTTTATATCCAAAATTCCCATTTTGAAGGTGCTGGTTTGCAGCGGGCGACATGAAGAAACCACAGACGACGTGTCGTCGCGACACTACTGGTTTCTATGAAATACCCTCTGCAGCTATTTTTATAGCGACACTTTTCATAGAAATACATAGAAACCAGTAGTGTCACGACGACACGTCGTCTGCTGCCACTTCATACAACCGGCTTCCAACTTGTATCTTAATTCAATGAGTTTTAACCCATCGATCGTGGCAAAACGAGACACAATAGCTTTTTCATTGTTATCGCGGCCGGATGTGGCCGCTTGGGGCTTCATGAATTAATTTTTTACAAATTAAAATGTTACTTTATGATGGCTTACTCTATGAAAGCTATTGCTCTCTCACTCCAAATTGGATAGGCACAAAATGATTTTACCTGAAAACAAAATGATTTCCTAATCTTTATATCCGCATCAAATTACCTTCATGCTCAAACCATGGAATCCGTTTGACGATACATATAGATACATAGGATAATTTGCATCAAAATATACGGTTACCGATAAATGAATTTCAACACAGAGTTGCCAGTAACATATCGAAAAACTCGTGAGTTCAACAAATAGAAGCTGAGTACAAAACGTGGGTATAGAGACGAACGTGAAAATGTTCCGATCCGTTGGCTCCCATCTCTCTAATAGTTTCGTTTTTGTGCGTTCACTCGCGAAAGTTGGCGATAAAATAGCTATCCAAATTGCAACGACCCGTAAAAGATATCAAGTTAAACCCTTTGGTTTGGTAATAGGAGTGGTTCCTTTTCGATATATCTTTACGTATGCAACATAATAAATAATTTATTTCCCCTTTTTCACAATTTTGTTACATGCACAAAGAGAAGATGAGATCCACCTAGTAAGTATCTTGAGACACTTGTTTCAGTTGGACTCGCCCTTCCATAACTATTATAGTATTACACTGGAGGAAAGAAAGATATAGATTTACAAAAAACAAGCTATAACAAAATATTATAACATATCGCTAAAAGTCTGGTCTGGTCCAAAATTTATCCGATTCAAAACGACGTAGTTCAACGTATTTTATGTGTGTCATGAAAAGAGTATAAGAAACATCAGTTTACGGCAATCGAATGTGTACGACCGAGTGACTATTTTCAAAATCACTTTAGTCCTTATTCGACGGCACCAAAAAGTGAATGAAATAATTAATTAAAAAACAACTATTCAATAAAACGTTAAAAAATATACATCTTATGTCACATTACTTATCCGTTGACACCTCATTTGTGTCAAAAACATTAGTTCCCATCGTCGTGGTCGGATAAAAAGCATTAGAGTGGGTTGCACCAACTAACTTTAACTTTTACTTTTACTCCAATGCAAAATGTCAAATCTTTGGTTAAAGTAAAAAATGGACGCCATCAAGACGCCATATTTAACCATAACCATAGAGCTCGACAAGGTTTTAAATGCACGTGGCGAAAAAAGGAACTAACGCTGTCATCATACAAAAACGCCATTTTCGACAGTTCTCCTTTACCAGCAGCGCCCCCGCCCACGTTCATTTATAACCTTGTTGGACCAGCTGTCATCTGTCAATTTCTCCGGTCAAAGTTAAGGTTAAAGTTAAGGTTAAAGTTAAAGTTAAAGGACGCCATATTTAACTATAACCATAACTTCAACCTTAACTTTAACTTTAACGACGCCTCTGGTGCAGCCCAACCTTAGTCGTACAAGCTATCGTGTCTCTATAGTCTTCTCAAGGTAATACGGGCTGTCGAATCTTCATATCGTAAAACACATACGAAAAATCCGATAATACTGTATATACGGGCGGGTGAAAATAAATCCAGCTCGCGACAACACCGCGTTAAAAGCGTGCGCCCCAGGGCTGCCTCAATTTAGTGCCTATAACTCATCCTAACGTGCTTTATAGGGCTACTGGAGATAATAAAACATTAGAAAACTTTCGATTTGCAGAAAACGTTGAAAATTTGCTGATTTTGAGGTTATATTCTGTTTATATCTAATGTTTTGATTGCCAATTCACGGTAAAGTAGAAGATGATCCTTACTCATCAAATGCCTATGATGGCAAATTCACCAATAGATAATCAACTTATGCAATTATAATTCGCATACATTTAGTCGCACGCACACAAACACCGTGTCGAAGTCTGGCAACGCCGGACCGACCGGCATTGTGCATGTCGGTGCGGCGTGCACCACATCCCGAGCCACACCGAGCCGAAGTCTGCCGAACTGAAAAGACCCTAGGCGAATGTTAGCAGTTTTTTGTTACACAATTTCTTGATTCGGTCGCCGCGCTTAAAGCCAGCGATAGACGCTATGCAATTTAAAAATATATTAGTAATCTTGTACGTGATTCAATTGTCACTGATCAATTTGTCTTCTGCTCTGATGATTCGTTGCAAACCAACGGAAATACATGTTTGTCGATGCTGAGCGCAATTAAATTAGTCATTCGTTACTTGTGACGTTATTATTTTTTAATTAATTTGGTGTGTCAATTAAAAACTGCGATGTGCATCCCTACGGCCGGCCGAACTCGCGCCAATTACGCGTGCACTTACGTGGCCATTCGGAAAGCCATCGCAAAAACAAACTTATCCCGCCGTGTTAAAGTTCGATATAGCATCAATACGAAACTTTCAATATCACTTTACTTTTCGTTTAATAAGCTCTCACAAATTTGTGCGAGCCATATTGTGACTTTATGAACGCGATGCTTTACCAAATTTTATCGGCAAAATAGCTTTTTGTGACCAATTTGAAAGAGGTTTTATGTGAAAGCGTGTTTTAACTCTGCGTTTAAGTAAATTTTAAAAATATCTGAAACTATTAATGATAATTTTTTATGAGCCCATGTCCCACAGCCCACTGCTGGGCTTTTGCCCGAGCGAGCTCTTCTAGCCTGCCGCCTGGCTTATACTTCTCACTTTATTTTTTAACCACGATATCTTTATATTACGGTATATATAATAGTTTAATATATTTCAAGATTTTGATCTTGTTTTGTACATTAATGTTTCATCAGGTTTCTCATTATACATTTCGTGTGCTCAACTCGTAATATATTCTAATGAAAATCGTGAATAAAGTACTACAGAGCCACCTCTTACTTTCTCCGGCGTAATTCCACCGTCCTGCTCATCATTGGCGGAGATTAAATAGGCCCTAGTGAAATTTTTCCGGCGGATTTTCATTTCAATTTGAATCTTGAGCTGTCGAGATAAGGTCGCATCTCACCTGCACCGGAATATTCTAATAACACCTAATGACATAATATATTGTAAAAAGTAAGGGACTTTATCCTCATTCTCGGGGGTTTAATCAATAAAAGGAATTAAATTTTAAAAATTTTCGCCAGGTGAATGATAACATAATATATGTTATGCATCGAATCATGGTAGAGGCATAAATACAAAATAAACTTCTTTACTTTAACAGTATTCTTTCTTAAACACACACTTAATTAAATTAATATTCAATTAAGTTAACAAAAAGAGTTGACAGAAACAAAAACATTTAAATGCATTGCAAATTAGTTCAATGCAAGAGTCAGCAAATATCACTTATCGGGGGCATTAAAATAGTTGATTAAAATGTTAATACCGTGTTTGGCGGCGTTCCAACCTCGCGACTAACCAACAAACACCGTTATCTGTCCGCGGACGATTGTATTCGGTAATCCGACTCCGACTCCAACTCGCCTTAATTTGGTTAATTGCTTTGTTAATCTCGGACTCCACTCCCCCTCCCCCCTCAGCCCTCGCCTCGACCATTTAAGTCGTCAAATAAAACTGATAGTATCGTTTAATTGACTTGCGAGATTTGATTTTTTGTTTTGCCGTTACCTTTTTATTGCGTTATAAGAAAAAACATTGTTTACAGGTGAATTTTAGGTAAATGGGTGGTTAGGATAGTGGTGGTGGGGGCTAGTTTAAAGGGTGAGTGAAGCAAGCCCTAGTATATCCCACAACCTGAGCACTTTTATGATACACTTTACAGACAAACTATCACGCGTATTGATTTGCGCTTTAACATAGTAATTTATATTTACATGTAGATGTGTTATCATCGGTCAGTCAAGGTATGACGACGCGAGCCTTCACAAAGCTCGACTTTAAGCTAGTGTTTATGTATATACCTTTTGAGAACATAATATTTTAATTCAATATTAGAGTTAATTCCTAAGGTCATTTCGTCTACGCTTAGCCTTTAAGTGTTACATAAATGAAGCCAATATTACCAGCAAACGTTAGCCACTCTAATTGTACTGTAATGAGCGAACCATTACTGTAGCTTTGTTTGGTACTCCAACAATAAAAGCCACAAAGGTTGAGAAAAACCGTTTGTTTCTTTCTATAAAGTGGGGAAATTACTGAAATAAAAATATCAGGCCAGAGACAGTCCGTTATTCTATAAAAAAGGTACAACCTATTTTATATTCAATCTATGCTTGCACGTAGAAAATAACAAAGCTACGGCGTAGTGCTGCTACGGCGTAGCACGGCTACGACGTAGCACGCGTAGCACGTAGCTCTAGTTGACATCCAATATTTAGAGGTCTCGTACGAATATTCAAGTGAGTTGTGTTTCAACTTTTAACCAAGGATCTGTATACAACGATACGAGTATCATACATTTTTAATATTGATTTTAATGTATGATTCAAACGATCCATCACAAATCAGATCCATTGTGATTTGTGATAGAGCATTCGCTGGAATGAAGTGGATCGGAATAAATCAAATATAAATAACCATAAGAAACTCGTTAATTCTAGTATGTAATAAATAAGTGCAGGATTTTGTAAGCACCATAATCGCAACTCACATTTTTAGCACAACTGCTGACACTCTTCAAGCGCCATGGAACATCTTTGTCTTTGAAGATCTTTGGTAGCATCAGTTTATTATTTAGTGACTCCGAGTGATCTGCAACTTTGATGTTTAATGTATTAATTATTCCTCTAGCACTTTTTATTGGCAGATGCTAGTAAAGTACTCATAATTTTAACTTGCAAATTGCAATAAAATATCCTGGACGCATCAGAAAATTGCTACTTTAAATGCATTGTTTTATTGTTAAAATAGTTTTTTTACCTAACGTTTCTTTTGGCGGTTTTTTTTTTATTTTACTGTGTGCAAAAATAATGTAAATCTTTGTTTAAAAAAGTTTTGTTTTTCTAAGCAACTTTATTCATGAGGTAACTAATTCTCATTTGACAAACGCGTTTAAAATGTATTAAATTCTATTCCAAACTAACATACATAGTTTTGTATATCTTCAGTGATAAATAAAAGTTTTACGGCGAATTCGTAAAAGTTTAAATCTCAGAGACGTTCCGAGATCGTCTGCACGTTCGGGTCCGGCGCCATTTTACGATCCACAACAATATGGCGACTGACAACTCGCGAATATTTTATGTATACTTTATTCTTCAACTTGTTTGCAACGTTAACATTTCCAGCTTCGTATTTGTTTTTGGCGATTGAAAAACATTAAAGTATGTTCGCAAACGAGCAAAAATTAAAAGTCAAATATAACAAGTTTTTAAAGTCAAATTGGCTACTTATGCCTGAATTATTTTTTGAAGTATCTTTAAAGTATTCAATAACGTAGAACCCAACTATGATATTCAATGAACTAAAAGATTCACTGCTCTCATCTCAATATTAATAAAAGCCGCCTCAAACTTAATATAATATTCAAGTCAGTATCGAGCATTTGTTTCGGTACAATGTCAGGCTGTCATGTAATGATTTAATATACCCACTCCACCCTTTGTGTGCCCGTGTATACCCACTCCACCCTTTATGCGCCCGTGTCTAGAGGCTGACGTTTTTCACTAAAACAATAGGTTATGACTTGCTTTACTCTAACGTTATTATATTCAATTGAGGCTTGCCAAATTCGAGATATTTCAATTAAACTGAGAAAAGCGATTCAACTGCCGTACTCACAGACATTTAATTATGCTTAACTTTAATAAATCAAGAGTGTGTCAGAAACCGTGTAGAGCTTATGTTCAAATATTCATTAAATTAAAATTAAACACCTCTCGGTGCCGCAGTTGAGTTAAAATAGACACAATATTAAACATTTAATTGCTTATTTACAAAGGCTCCGAAAGCTGTAGATCGATTTGAATTGAGTACAAATAACGAGTAGACCGCTGGAGATGGATGGATGGATCATAATATGCTATTTTACCATATCGCAACAAAATGTACGGTTACAATATAGATTTCCTTTGTGCACAAAGCAGAAAAGACATAACATTTTAGACGACAAACTCACTAACTTCGAAAACTGGACAAGTTATATTATCTTAGTGATACTTAATTCTATCGCAAAATGTACAGCTTAGGGTGCGTCCACATTTGTATCATTTGCGCGATCAGATCCCCGATCAGATCTCCGTCGCGTATCATCGAAGCGTGTCAAAATGATACGCGTATCATGATACGCCCCGATCGCTATTAACCGCGTATCTAATACATACCGTATCAAATACTCGCATGATCGGCAGAATGATCTAACGGTGCGTCCACATTTGTATCATTTGCGCGATCAGATCTCCGATCAGATCTCCGTCGCGATCATCGCGCCGTATCATGATCGCTAGTGTGGACGCAAAATGATACGCGTATCATGATACAAAGTATCATGATACGCGTATCATTTTGATACGGCGCGATGATCGCGACGGAGATCTGATCGGAGATCTGATCGCACAAATGATACAAATGTGGACGCACCGTAAGAGGCGTCCACACTATGACACGCATACTTGATACGGCGCACGCGATACAAATGTGGACGCACCGTTACGGTGCGTCCACATTTGTATCATTTGCGCGATCAGATCACCAATCAGCGGGGTGATTCACTAAGCGATTCCGCGCGGAATCTTCCCGCTGGCGGAAACTATTTCACTTCCAAGCAAATGACAAGTGAATACTTTCCAATTTTGCTGTCATTTTGACAGTAGTGACATTTCTTTTGTATGAGTGAAATAGTTTTCGCCACGGAATCGAGAAGATCTCACCGCAGATGGGAGTTTGACATCCGACGGCGGAAAATTATCCGAGGATTAAAGTCGTTTTTGCGGAATGTTCCCGACACCTCCGAGACTCGTGAAATCTTTTCACTACGAGATCCGTGTCATGGCGGATATTGTTAGATGAAATTATTTTGTGATAAGAATAAAACAAAGCAATTATTAATACTTAGTTAGTCGTGTCTTGTTTAAAATATTAAATAAATGTCGTACTGTAATAATTATGTGTTAAATCTTTAGAAAGTGTTCATTGAACAATAAATATTTTTTATTTATAAATTCAGTATATGTATTAATATTCGGTACTTACAGATTTAGAAATAAGTATAATAATTTTTAAATTTTGTATTAATTGTTAATCCTTCAATCGGGGATTCTTAGAAATGATATTGTATTCTATTGTTGCCGCGGTCACCGGTGTCCTTATGCGGCTTGAAGGATTAATACTTATGTATTATGTTAAACCATTATTGTGCTTTTACAATAATTTTAAATAGTTATTTAAGTATATATTATCATTACAATTTCAAGGTCATACTCACCACCCTGGAACTTCCATAGTATATACTTATTCTAATAAAAACTAATATTAAATGAAAAACAAATTAAAACAAAAAAAAATTAAAGTAAGTATTAAGTTTGTTTTACACATAAATAAAAGGTATTCTCACACAACAAGATTTACCGATATATTATATTAAAGTACTCTGTGATTTATCAGAATTCGGAGCTCAACACACTAGTCAACTCACGACTTACAGATTTGACAGTTTGTCATTGTCACTCGGCAGTCGGCACATAAACAATATTTTTTGTTTTAATTCCACTCAAGCCCCAAGCGGCCGCGGCAGTCGGCAGCTGCGCTATTTGTACTTTGTACTGCGCGGCACGACATTCACTCAAGACTGAAGCCCCAAGCGGCAGCCGGTTACCGCGCTCTTTTATTCAATTATGTAACATATTTCGCTGACTTACAGACTACTTTTGTATAATCCTTCCATCGGGGATTCTTGGAAATGCTACTACTATTGTTGTCGCGGTCACCTTTGTCCTTATGGGGCTTGACGGGATAAAGAAGTTTCATAACGATCTTTGATATATTGGCTACATTCTGAATGAAAAATACTACAATATAGACTACGGGCGATTAGTATCTTTTCGGCTATTGTGCGTTATTTATGTGTGTGTGTTGCTATAACGTGTACTTTTTCGAAGTTTTTTTACTGGATTTCACGAATGTAAGTAGTACTCGTGTTCGTTTGCTTTTTAAACTGCGCATGCGCGGCTTTTTTGTGTGTCAGTGTCATCAGTGTGAGTGTCATATTCTAAAATACCGATCAATTTCTGTCAAATTTTAGAAAATCTGACAGGTATTTTAGAACATGACAAGGTATTTTAGAATATGACACTCACACTGACACACAATAAAGCCGCGCATGCGCAGTTTAAAAAGCAAACGAACACGACTAATGTTTTGTATTAATTTTTTTAATGAGTAGCTTTTTAATATTCAATGAAATACTCAAAATCATTCGTTGATTAAAACGCAGCTAAAATATATTTTTTTGTAAGGTAAGACTTATCTTAGTTTTAAAAATTTTATTCATTAAATTAAGAGGTGCAGGAAAAAAGACAATTATTTTCCTGTCTGATGAATAACCAAGACTATATATGCCGTAGCACTTAGTGCCAAAAAAAAACTAGTGTCAATTATTTTCATTGGTTTCGGATTCATTCCATCGCGGAAGTTTGTGAATCGCTGTAATACTGACAGAATATGAGATCTTTTCACGTGAAAACTTTCCGACGATCGTGAATCGGGCAGCAGATCTCCGTCGCGATCATCGCGCCGTATCAAGTATGCGTATCATAGTGTAGACGCCTATTAGATCATTCTGCCGATCATGCGCGTATTTGATTCGACACGTGTCAGATACGCGGTTAATAGCGATCGGGGCGTATCATGATACGCGTATCATTTTGACACGCTTCGATGATACGCGACGGAGATCTGATCGGGGATCTGATCGCGCAAATGATACAAATGTGGACGCACCCTTAAGTGGAGTCTGTAAACTTATAGTAAGCAAAACACAGCCAACTAATTCCGAAAAATTAAGCAAAGAAATAGTAAACGTATGAAGACACTTAGTTCGAACATGAGCGCTCGCAGTGCCCGGGGCTCGGAAACTTCGGGACAAAAGTGGAACCTTCAATAGGACCTGTTACTGCTTATTCACTCAGAGCCTAAGTGTAGTACCAGTAGTGTAGTGTAAACACCATTATTCCTCCGACAATAAGCAAAAGAAATGCAGCTTACATTATGAACTATGAATGTGATTATGATGTTATTCTTTGCTTTTATCGTGTTTAATCCTTAGGTAGTATTTTCCCTCAGGTAAATATTAAAACACTATTTACACAGACAGTATGGTTGCTTTTTTTGTCAGTCAAGTGTATTTATAGACAGCAATATTGAGTAAAATGTTAAATGAACATTTTTACTAGTGAGAGTAAGATTTTTTTTAGAAAAATATACTTTATCAAACTTTTGAAAATGTATCTTTTGGTATAGTAAGTCAGGTTTAAGTTAATTCACCATCTTAAAAATGCATCGCTGCAACACCTCTAACGTAATAACAAAGTTGTATCAAACAATGTTACAGCTTTAACCGACTACGAGGATGTAACCTACTTCACTCGGAACTTGCGTCCCGGAACATGTTTTATTTATAAAGTAATTGTATATTCAGCTAATTAGCATTATTCAGTTGCCGTTTATATGGAATATATTCTATTTTCCGTTTACATAAATACAAAGTTAAGCCATGGATGATGAAGTTATCTTCGCTGGAAATGTTTATATGTATTTTACATTCCAACAGTTTTGTTTCAAAACCTTACAAGATCATTGTAGTATTTTGTTTAATTTTATTGCTAGTTGCCCTAAGCTTTAATGCAATTAAAACCCGATCTGCATATTTTTAATCGAATAGGAAGAGATTACGTAAGACTCTTAAATATTCGAAAGCAGAAATTTGTTTATCGTGCGCCAAACGTACTGTAGTTAACTATAGTAACTATAACTCTGTCCTTTCCAATGTATAGAGACTGTTACAAAGGCAACAAAGTTACAAAACATATTTTATTTACTCAACCAATAAACAGATATAACACATTTATAATAAACTAGATGACGCCCGCAACTCCGTTGCGCCTAAAATCGTTTATCGCGCGGGAACCGTACATTTTTCCGGGATAAAATGTATCCTATGTCCTTTCCCGGGACTCAAAGTATCTACATGCCAAATTTCAGCAAAATCGGTTCAGCGGTTTGGGCGTGAAGAGGTAACAGATAGACAGACAGACAGACACACTTTCGCATTTATAATATTAGTATGGATATAATATTAGTATGGATTTATTCTTTGAGATTGTAATAGAATATTCGCTGTAATCTAGGTATTACAGAATACAGAGTAAAAAACCTTCAGACGTGTCGCCGCCTATCGCACTATTTGCGGTAATTATTTCGCTTATAATATTCAATTTCCCTTGATAGCATCTTCTCGTCTTACTATGGTATAAAATAGCGCTTTAAATGAAATCTAAATTCTAAACCTATACTTATTGGGAAGATTTAGATTAGGAATTAAAAATAAAAGTTCAAATTTTGAACTTTTTGATATGAAGAAGTAAAAGATTCTTGCATCGATGAAACGCTATCTTAAAAATGCTGCGTTATATCAGTTGCATCTCGTTTCATGAACTAACGTTAAGTTTGACGATTCAGTTCCAAAAATTACAAGAACTTAAGTGGAGACAAAGGGTCAATTCAGACCACAACGTGACGCGTAGATGCATTTCTAAATTTGTACTGAATTGACGAATTTCAATTGCGTGAGACGTCTTGCAAATCTGTCAAATCCGTACAAAAGAAATGCATCTACGCATCGCTCTGCGGTCTAAATTGACCCTAAGTTGGCACGTAGACCTTTCAAAATACGAATTAAATATAAGCTATATAAAGAAGAGCTACGTACGAACGAAAAAACTACGCGCAAAGCTCCTGGAATACCATATTTGCAAACATCTTTGCACGTAGACTTCGCGCGAAATCTCACTTTCTGAATACGGTATATAAACAAACTTTTCATCTAGAATATTCTTTGAATTCTTTGAAGTGAGTAATAGAAGCGGTTAAATGATATTTACGAGTGTTATTGAGGGCGTAAACAACGCCGGACCTGAGGGCTCTCGGCGTCCTCAAACACGGAGATACTCTCCTCTCTCCCTCTTTCCCTCTCCCCCTCTCTCCGCTACGTCACAGACCGCTTTTATATAATTACGGACGCGCAAACAGATTTACAATTAACTACGTTAAATATTTTCCCGGTGTTCTTTGAAATTGAAAAACGCTTTTTTCTTGAAATTATTTCATAGTTTATAAGATTTTTTTCCACGTTTGGTAAATTATTGAAGTTTGAAGTCATTGTGGGTCTTATGGGATATAATTATATGGGTCTTATGAGTAGAATATTTTATAACATTGACTGATATATGCAATACTGCTATAAACACGATCAACAATGTTAAAAAGTAAACAATTTATAATATATTAAAACAGTACAATGAGAATGGCTGGAAAATAAGTCTTTGTGTTTCAGCCATTCTCATTTTGCTGTAGCAGTATCGTAGCGTCATCGTAGCAGTGCTACGCGTTTCCCGTAGCCGTGCTACGAGCGTGTAGCGCGTGAGGTACTCTGGGGTTCCTTGCAATTATTCAACTTCATAATAAAGCCTTTGAAATGTAACAATTTACACTTCATTTTTATTGTCCCACTTTTTATGAGATTTCCTCTGCTTTGCGGAAAAATTGTGATATTATACAAATATGCTTAATGCTTAAACTGGGCCCATAAACGGTGTTTTACCATATTATTATACGTTATCTCCGGTATAAAAAACAGACATAGGCTGATTCTCAGACCTACCTACGTCTATGTTTTGATGAAATGATTTCGATGAAATGTTGTGTGCTTATCGTCTGATAAGCACACAACATTTCATCAATATCGGTCCAGTCCTTTCAGAAAAGGTTGGCACAAAACAACGTTACACGAAAATTTCATATATTATATTAGATAAAGCAAAAATACCACAAATCAATGTAACCAAATAGTATTGTGAAGATAAGGAAAACGGAATCCGCCAGGGAAATAAGGCTGTTATGAGGTACATTTAATCTTGTATTGTGTCTGGACATGGTCGTTATTAGCACAATACATATAATGTGATCGCGGAGGCGAATCATGCGGTCGTTAAGGTCACACCTTCTGTGTACAATCTGCTTGGAATTTAGCTTGAGCACCTACGAATAATATTTTATTATTCGTAGTTGAGCAACTTATTTCTGAATATACTTGTATATTACCGGGATTTGAGAATTTATTTAGACTCAAATTCTTCTGAGATAATAACGCAATAATAATTATACGAGTAACACTAACAACTTAGACATGTAGGTTATCTTAAGTGATGTAGACACCCGTTTAAAGAACCTTTTTATAATGATACCCTTGTAGCTAGATGATGAAGTAGGTAAGTTAAAAAGTTTGTAAGATTTGTTCAAAATAAAAGGGAAAATTAATTGCTGTCATTTTGTAAAATGTAAATCACTCACTCCATCTACTCATATCTTCAATTATGTAATTATTGAATTAAATCATTTGTTTTGAGATTGCAAACAAATAGCAACTTGATACAAATAGCAATTGCTAAACTAAATATTCTAAAGCAAATTTCAAGCGTTAATATTCAATATGGAGTTGTATTTTTTAGTTCAACAGATGTCTGTTGGCTCGCGGTATCAATATCGCGCTGGCATCCTCCAGATAAATGTAATAGAAAATAAGGTAGATTGCATTTCGTTCTTGATGGAAACTCGGCTTTTTGCCGAGTTTCTCGGCAGAGAAACTCGGCAAAAACGTTGAAATGAAATATGGTTTTGCTGGTTTTAATTAAAGTATATTTTTCTACTTATTTATATAAATATGGTGATAAAAAGAAGCTTATCATAATCTGTATAGGTTTTTCTACGATTCTGCTTAAAACTCTTGGTGTAATAATAATTGTAATTAATGAAATTTCAATAGATTCGTAAATATGCCCTGCAAACAATTTTGTTATTAAAAACGTGCGCAACGAAGTTGCTGTAATCTGACATTGTATAGCTTATAATAAATTCTTCTTTCTTATGAAAAAATCTACCTCACCAAACTGTGAAACATGTAACATCGTTGAAGATATATATCATAATATATTGATGGAATGTGCCCGGAATAGGTATATTAGAGAAATAATGTATAAAACTTTAAATCAAATAGGTGGCTGTAATAGTATCCTGGCCTCTCCGCTCTCTGGGGAGATCAGGTTGCTATTGCAGCTTATCAATAGGTAACCATAGGAGTTTTCTTATTACAGGAAAACTTTAATGCATATTATTTATATTTAATAGTTACGATTACATAATATATTGTGATTACTGATTACCTATAGCGACTTAATCGCTTAGCGATAAAGCCCTTTAAATTAGAATTTTAAAAAAATAAGTATAGTTTCCACACATTTTTTATACACATAAATTATTGCCCACTAGGGTCTAAACTCCGAAACTTGCGCTGTATTAATCTTTTGAATACCACCCAGAGTGTAAGCACGTTACGTTAGAACTACGTTCAGACATTCAGTTGACAACAATTTACAACTTGTGTATTTTATTTTTTATCTTCCTATAGATTGAACTACGCACCATCGAGGAAATTAATTCCTAGGTCGACAGACCAACGTCATTTGGTCAGTTCACATCAATTCAATGTTAATTGTGATCTGTCGGCTGGGTTTGACGTAACGCGACCAAACTACGTAGGTCCCCCATCGGCCTAGGAATCAACTTCTCTGATAGTACGTACATTTACGTCTCGAATAAAATCGTAAACGGGGAACAAGTGCACTATCGAGTATGGAGAGCGCTCGAGTCGGCACAGCTCTTGTTAGTGGACCACTCGTGTGAGTGGACGCTTACGATTATAGCTTCCCAGAAAAACTCTTTTATTCGTTATTTTATGCCTGTCATACACGATTTGAAAATTTCTAATGCCTTTGTTGACGGAAGAAAGATAATATAGATTGCAATAATAAAATCCAAAGCATGATGTCAAAGAGAAAGATAAATCGCCTCTTGGCATTTTTTTAGTTTTTTCCAGAGGTTTTTACAAATTCATATTAAATATTATAAATGCGAAAGTCTGTCTGTCTGTTACACCTTCACGCCCAAACCGTTGAACCGATTTTGCTGGGTATGGAAATACTTTGAGTCCCGGGAAAGGACAAAGGATAATTTTAATTCGAGTAAATCTGCGTGACAAACGAGTTTTGGCGCAACGGAGTTGCGGGCGTCATTTAGTACAGTATAATATATCACTTTAGAAACGTTCCATTAGTTAATAGTTTAGAGTAAACCTAAAATAACATTATCCATTTTAGCACAAAATATTAGTCATATTCGAACTCTCAACGGTACAATATTTCTATACCCGCAGCAGTGAACGAAGCAATAAAGCACTAATGTCGAACATCAGGTGGCTTAATGTCCCCGCCTGTATTGTGTCGTTAAGGGCACGAAGCCATCCGTAAGGGCCAACTTATAGGGACATATTATCGCACTAAATGCCTCTTACAAAACTTTTATTTGTTACAAAAAGCAACGTTTAGGTTTAAAAGTCTTTATTATCACTAATGGCGCATTTTCACTGGTCGATAGGGCCCGCATGCGGGGTGCGGGAGATTTCTGAAACGCATGCCACGACCAATGACAATGCGCCATTAGTTGTCAATTAGTTGTCATAGACTCCCCGCATGCTGTATACCGTACGAGTTAACGACTAATGAAAATCCGCCCTAAGACTACAGAGCACTTACATGAGAACAGATTTTAGTTCATTTCAAGGCTGAAAGGTCAATTCAGACAGCAACGCGACGCGTAGATGCATTTTTAAATTTCTACTGAGATTTCGTGAGCATGAGACGTCTTGCAAATCTGTCAAATCCCAATACAATAATTTAGAAATGCATTAACCCTTAGATAAGGTTTCCGCATGCTTTAAATCTCTCTTGGTAATAAAGATATTTACGCAGCATATTTTAAGGTCCACTGACTCATTTCCAAAGTACCGGACAAAGACAGCTTGTAATTTGTATATGATAAATAGATAAAAGATGTTATAACATCGTAATCGCAGAAACGCTTTCGCACATTGCACATCAAGCAGGATAATATTGTCCTTTGTCCATTTCTGCACTCAAAGTTATCTCTATTACACAAGAATTTTATTTCCTTTGCGGTTAAAGCAAAACGACAGCCACATACTTTACATTACTAATATTATATGTGTAGTATGTACTGTGGTCTGCGATATCAAAATTTAATCTGCCCCAAAAAGATACGTTTACTACACATAAAAGTTTAAAAGAACCCTTAACATAGTCGTAATATGAGCAATGCTATTACAGCAAACAGCCACGGTCCAAAGGAAAGGGCTCTGCGGTGTCCAGAACCGGCTTATACAAAATTCACTCCTGCTATTAACTAAAGCGCCTTACGAGAATTGGGGATTACACGTCGCGTAAAGAGAATACAGCTCTAATCCTTTATGCCACAAGGTATACATTCGTATGCAGTGTACGGGCTTCATCTGATTTGCAATGTTAGACATTCCAGGTCGCCTAATGGAAAGTCACCATTAAGGTACGAATGGTGATGGTTTCTTAGTTGTAATAGATATTAGATTTGAGGAAACCTGTCGATGATATCAACCTGTATTATGCTGAAGAAAATGATGTATTACTCAGACTAATATTGAATTTATTATATATATATATATATATATATATATATATATATATATATATATATATATATATATATATATATATATATATATATATATATATATATATATATATATATATATATATATATATATATATATATATATATATATATATATATTTATATACAAGAATTGCTCGTTTAAAGATATAAGATAAAGTTACAACTAAAAGAATGTTGTTATACGTACATTTGTGTCTACATTAATAAGTTACGGTTGAAAACTTACATTGACAGTTATTAATACTAAGAAAAACTATGCATACAATATTATTCAGACTGACTCATCTAGTAAAACAGCAGAATAATATGGCAAATAAATATACCACTTCTACTGATTATGTCTGGAGTTGTTGAACCTTTGGACGAAGCGCAGACGAAACTGAAGAAAATTTAAATATTTCTGTTTTCTTTCCCGAATAGAAAATTTATGCTGCACTAAAATTTTACGAGAGAGCACAGTCCTCGACTGAAAGTGTTTCGAACACGTTAAAAAGTGTCTTCCAAAATACACGCCATTTTTAAGTGACGGTGAATAAAAATGAGTGTACAGTCCTTGAAATGTTCCTCGCAAGATGTTATGTTATTGTCAATATTGCGAACAAATTTTACATTAAAAGGGGCACGTTTCTCCATTATCACTGTGTATGATTTTGATAACTTTAAGTACTTTATTTTAGTAACAACCAAAGTATATTTCGTTTTTATTTAAACCATGAACAAACTGCGATACAAAAATCAGATACAATAAATAAGAAACACGTAACAAAAAGTAATGTAATCAATCGTACCGACGATAATAAATATCTGATAGCGGGTCAATTGCGAGAAACAAAGGGAACGCAAAAAAGGCATTAGTACAGAACTAATGACTGTTCGGTTTTCCTTTCATGTGTTGGAATTAAAAGGGAAATGCAAAAAGTGTCATAAGCGAGATAACACAAAAAGTGGATGTGAATGACGTTCATAATCGTATATCCGAAGCGAGCTTTAAAAATCTATTCAGCCATAAATTCTTTGTAGAGCTGTTTGAGCGTGTGGCTGGGGCTAAATCATATCAGATTAATGAAAGCAATAAAGGGAAGAAATGCCGCTTCTGATTCGAACGACGGGGATTGTGAAATCGGAAACGAAAACGCTTAAGAATAGATTTAGAATCATTTAGAATTCTGTAAGGATTTTTGGAACGTTTTGTTTCTTTTTTATTCGTCGGCGCTTTGTTGAGACATTTTTATGTGGGGCTAGGGAAAGCAGATCGCTGCAATGATAAATGGTATATATTTTGATTGCGATTTTTTGTTAAACACTAGCAGACCCGGCTGTTGCTGTGGCTAAGGTTCTTGGTTACATTGTAGTTAACAATTCAAGGGGAACAGTAGGAGGACATCAGTCATGAAGACCATCATGCTTTTTTACATAGATGATTTTTTTTACAAATTGCAGTCGAAAATCGGTTATGGAGATCCATGACCGATTTTCTGCTACCATTATCCCTATAATTTGCAATATAATAATATTGTGACTATAAATTGAAATGTACCTACGCTCAAATCTAATTTTAAATCGGTTCAGTGATTTAGGAGTCCATAGAAAATAACAAGTTGACACGTAATTTTTAACCCCCGACCAAAAAGAGGGGTGTTATAAGTTTGACGTGTCTGTCTGTCGGTCTGTCTGTCTGTGGCATCGTAGCATCCAAACGGGTGGACCGATTTTGATCTAGTTTTTTTTTGTTTGAAAGCCGATATGACCGAGAGTGTTCTTAGCTATAGTTCATCATCATCAGCCTGCTCATTGCTGAAATATCACGGTTTATCTGATTCGTGATAGGACGATTAGCAACTTACAGTCGTTTGATGGGTTTTATATTTTGCATTCTAGTTCGTGACACTTATGAATAGGTATATAGACATTATTGGAAAGTCGACGTGGTGCTGCAGCATCACCTGGTAATTAATAGGATACCCAACTCCTCACCAACTTAGAGCAGAGGTTTCGTGTTTGGGCTCATTTTAATTGCGACAACCAGTAAGACGTAGATATAAACAGTAAATATTTGCATGCTACTGCTGTAGCATCACCTGGATTCTATAGGAGCCGTGCTCCGTATGAAACCAAAGTGGAGGTTTCATGTTTGGGCTCATAATATTGACGGCCTCATCCAAGAGGACATAATATTTTATAGATGTTATTCATTGGAATATGATCCAGTTGATAGGAATTATTCTGCACAAGTTTAAAACGCATAAAATTAAATTAAATTAAGAAATTTCAAAAAACCCCCGCCAAAAAACTTTAAAAAATAATGAAATAATATTTACTGACTTTAAGTTTAAATAATTCCTAAGAGTAAAGTAATATTTTAGTCCATAAATGTTGTCAAGGTGTGTCGGGGGACCGCTAATGTAGATGTTTGATTTCACATAACATTATAGTTTAAGGGTCAGTTCACAGCGACCCGAATCGAGAGAATCAGCGACTATTAATGGCGATACAAAATGCAAAAGTCGCTGTTGTGGTAGTTTACTTGGCGGTCCCCCGACACACCGTGACAACATTTATGGACTAAAATATTACTTTACTCTTAGGAATTATTTAAACTTAAAGTCAGTAAATATTATTTCATTACTTTTTAAAGTTTTTTGGCGGGGGTTTTTTTTAAATTTCTTAATTTAATTTAATTATACATAAAGATTATATAATGTAGTTTAATTAATAATTGGCTTTTAGACACAACAAAATCGAACTCCGAAAGCGTTAAAAGAATTGCTAGTTTGTACGCCAAGTTCGCTTTAATACTCGTATAGAACTCTATCTGCTCAAAGGCCTTCAATGGACATAGTTTCTTTAGTTATGGACATTATGAACGCAATATCAAAGTTCGCAGTCCCTGGGCGACCATTCATTTCGTCGGCCCCGCAACTTTGTGAATTTTAAATTAATCTTGAGCAAGATTAAGTGTTTGCTCTTTTGCTCGTAGACATAAATGCGCCATCTACTCTAATATGTACTGTACTTGTGACTTTGGTAATTAGAACGAAGAATTTAGGCCAATTTAAGCCGTCGACTATGTTTTTTAAGTGTCAGAAATTAAAGCCGAGTTTTGTGAAATAGAACGGATATGCATCACAGGAAGCCATATAAGAGTTATTTTTACAAATTAACATTTCTAGGGTGAAGTTACGGAACAACATCGCGTCATACTTTTTCTATCTTACATTGTAAGACGTATTTTATAATATGGCAATTCTAAATTATTGTATAAATTTAGTTTTTATTATTCGTAGTATAAATTACATAGAAAGTAACGCTATGAGGTCCAAATAACGAAGTAAAAAAAACTTTAAAATTCCCAGGATCGAGATCAACAAAGGGATAGGAAGCAAAATTAAAATTGGCTTTTAATTTCCTGCCTCGAGATTTATGAAACTACAATGAAAACTCTAAAATCCGATTACAGAAAGCAGTCGAAAAGTTTATCGTGTAGAAAGCATAAAATGGAAATGAATTGAAACAAAGCAGGACTCGTTTAAAAGCAATTACAGACGGGGATCCGTCCGAGACGGAATTGAATCAAATGTTTAACAAATTAGCACTAAACGAGCCAGCACTTTCATTACCGGCACAATGTTTTCCTCGGATACGCTAGACTTAAGAAAAGGTTAAGATATATTTATGGCTAAGAGATAAAGAGCTCAAATACGATAGTAATATGGAAATAAGCCAACGAAGGTGCTGGTGTCGCCAATTTGTGCAGCGGGCTTGCTTGCTGCGTTTGCTGAGCTGGGGCCATTTTTTGGCGTCACACAGCATTATAGTAAATTGTATTAATATTAAAGTCGAACTGTACCACTGACTTATGTTATGATGTACATCATAAAATAAGTTATGTAATATAAGTATTGTGTGATGCTAAAAATAAATCCATTCGTATTCTTATTCTTATTCAATTCTTAACTACTACTCTTTGTACGACTCCATTATTTACTGGGCATGTGCTGCCACCTGCTACTACTTCTCGTTCTCTATACAAAGATAATACTGCCATGTTATACTATCTATGTCTGAAATAGAAGCCTTGGTTATATGAGAGAAGAAAATCGTGTATATGGCAGATTTTTAGCAAAATAAATGAATGAAAATACGTCGCAAGGTATGCGAATTTTTACTAAATGAACTTGTTGATTTATGAAGATACTTGTGATTATGTGACATGAAGTTACAATAGGTCTAAAAAGGTCACCAACGCGGTCCCCGAAGACACGACCCTTGCGGACAAAAAATAAATGACTCTTCCAAAATAAACTTTGCTACTCCAAATTTGCTTTTTTAAGGGTTTGTTTTTACCAGTAAAAGCAATTTTATGTAATCAATGAGATCACAAATTCTATAAATAGCTAAAGAAAGTTCATTGTTTATATGCCTAAATTGGATAACGTATAAAATTTCTACGGTAAAAATTCGATCAGTAACCTCTGTCATCGCATCTTGTCTTTTTTCACGCACGAGAAATTGTTGCTATTACGCTCCCATCGTAAAGAAACAAGACTTACAAGGATTGGTGCTTGAATGACATCGTCACAAGAAGAAACCCCTATAACCTTTCGCTTGAAACAGGGCGAACCTGTGTAAGATCTACGTCAGCCTGCTATGAATTGGTGCTGCGGAGGAAATGGTCTCTCGATCGTGCGATCGCTAGGCCGTGCAGCGCCATGATCTCGTGGTGATACAACGGTATTTGACAGGAAAACGTTTACAAGATGGTGGCATTCCGCACAACTTCTAATTTTAGTCACGCTTCAATAGATCCTGGTAATATGATATTTGGTTTAGTGTCAATACTCTCATTTGTGCAATTCAAAATCCAAGACATATAGAACAAGTACAATGAAGAGCTAACCTCGCGAAAATATGTCGACTAAGCGACTACTGAAAGACGTCGCGAAACGCAGCGAAATGTAGCGAAACGTAGCGAGATATAGCGAGCTCGGAGCATCCTCAGGAAGCACTCAACTGCGGAAGACCTACACATAATGTGCGCTATTCACTGTCACTCATTGTCAGCGACTCCGAATACGAATACGTACCCTATTCCAGTTTAGAATAGACCCCTAATAATTCTTGTCACTATTTTCGTCGACAAAAAAAGAATATGTTTCATACTTATATCATACCAGATGGAAAAGACTTAAAAAAGGTTTTCGCAGAAGTAAAATTCTTTTGAAAAGAAGTTAAATATAAATGAATGAGTATTTTTAAGAAAATCTTTGCAAAATGGCAGATTTTTTCACAAAATATAACCTTCAAATCCACAAGTTCGTAACACAATTTGTTGCAAGAAACATATCAATGTAATACTCAAGAGGCTTAATATTCTAAACGTGGCGCAAAAACGACTTTAATTTAGAGCACGCAGCTATTTCTGACGAAATGAATTCGCACAGAGCTCAGATGCCGAATTTAATCACAATATTATATATGGAGTTGAAGCCGTGTTTTTATAAATTCACTTTTGTTTTAATCCTAATTTAGTTGTTTGAATACAATATTTTAGTACCATGCAAAGCCTGTTTGTTCTAACTGTATTTTATAACTTTTTAAAGATTCGAATTAACATTACAAAAAGAGTAGAATAAAACACTAGAGTTTTTCCAATGTTTTGTGACTTGGGTTTCGCAAAATTTGCAAATGGCATGTGCACGCGAACGATACATTCGAAGACATTTCCTGAGATTGGTAGTCCGAGAATTGGGCCCCTCACGTTCACAGATGTTACGATAAACTTTAACAATGTAACGAGCGAATTGTTGAAATTTTAACTTATCACATACAGAATTAAAAGGCGTCCCACGCCGAAAGGGACCGTCAAAAATTTCAAGAGCTCGTTCAAGGGAACATACAAATTTAATATAATTCCCGGAATGGAAGGAATTACGTCTACGAGAGTTATTACACCCGGCCCGGGTTCCGTGCGGAGACTAATACGAATTCGTATAAATTTCAAGTGATATACTCGTATTACAAACCGCCGACTGCTGGGACGTAAGGGCCTGAAAATCGAACTTAGATAACCTAGATAATTTATAAGAATTTGTCTCTATATCGTTAACGACTATTAAAAACAAGTCGGTTCAAAATATTTTTTTATCTTCGAAGATGAATCCGCAATCGAAAATGTCAAAATCTTTTACAAAAGTTAGTGATATTAGAATCTATTACAAAATAATATCACTAAAATAAGTTGCTTTGAATACAAACATAAAAAAAATAATAATATCAAACACAAAAATGAAACAAGAGATTGATAATAAAATATTTATGAGTCAAAATTATACGATGTAAAAAAGGCACCCTACATAATATGTTAAATTCGCAGCGGCTTCCCTCCTATCGATCAGCGTTCGCAGGTTGTATAAATAATTCGTAACGAGCGCGTGTGACTCTCATACTAATGCTGTCATAATGGCCTCATACAGCCTTAGGGCCTTTACATACTAGTAGCGGTTTGCAAGCAGAGCGCGGCCAATGGCCATACATCTAGTGAGCAGCATGAATTCGCTGTCATCTTTAATATTCTAGTGACCGCCGCGTAACCGCTACGCTCCCAAACCGCCAATGTGATAGGGCCCTTAGTGTTAGATCGTAGTACCTAGACCCTAGGCGTAACAATGTGACCAGCGGACGGCCTGACACGTCATTACCAAATATCTTTTGTATAGAATTATTCAATCAGCGAAACCGCAACGCAAACTATGCTATATTCAGTTCTATGGAACGTAAAACGCCGCGTCGCTCTATAGCAGTGTAATGCCTAGTGTGCTCTGACCTTACATATAGGGGTAGTGACACATCTGTCGAACAAATGCGCAAGTTTGTCAAATCGCTTATGCAAAGCCAGCAAGGCAAAGGTTTAAAGGCTTCTTTGTCACTGTCATATGCGTATGACTCAGTGGTCTAGCGGTTGAGAGATAAGCTATCGTGTCGAAGGTTGTGGATTTAATTCCTGCGTCGAAACAACCAAAATGAATTGTTTCAATTTGGTTATGATAATGCAGGCTGTTGACTCAATTGCCTGTTAAGAAATATGATCCATGTGTGGTATATGTAAAGAGCCCATTCTATATCTAGTCTGTTTAGACTAAATATAGTTTTTTTTTTAAGATAAATAAACTGGCACGGGCAACGCTAGCAAACGCCTAGCGTTGACCGTGTTACTGGTATTCCGTCTCACTGGGTTATGAGGGTAATGATAGAAAGGGCTCTTGTGTACTGCGCACACACTTGGGTTCTGTAAGATAACTCCTGCAGCTATGCATATGCCTAGTTTCAATGAACCAACTTGCAACTGGTATGAAATGTCATGTTTTCTCTTTTATACGTTAGACTATTTTATGTTTTTGACTGATCTTCAAACTTAAAGGAATTCATTATAGTTGAATTATAAACTAGCATAACTATTTTTATAACCTTATGACTCTTTGAAAATCAATTCAGTTGTTTAAGCGCTATGGTGTCCCTAACAAAGCTACCAAAAATAATTCTTTTTGGCTCCGTTGTATAAACGCTCTTACGAATCGCTTAGAAATCGCTTCATTTGGTAACGACCTTAAGGGCAGATGTTCTTCGCCCGTGCTATTGTATTATTGACGAATGCTCAGAAAACGGGTCAAAACAAGAATTTTTTACCAAGCACGCACCGTTTTTATGAACGCACAGACATAAAATGACTTTACTCAAATACAAAAAACGGCAAAGAATTCATTATCTAAATTGAATGAAATTTTATTGAACATAAATTACCCTAAGTCAGTTATTTATTAATATATGGTAACTTACGTTACAGTCTATGTTACAGTACAGTTACCGTAATGTGAGTCCCGTGAGAAATACTATTTTTTTAAGATAAATAACAACTATGGAGTAATGTAATGTTTGTTTTTGGAAAAAAACAAACTCAATAATTCCTCGTTGCTTAATCTTATAGATACCTACTTTTCATCAAAACTTTTCACAAACAACCTTTTCTCTTTATAATAACATACATACCCACAAACATTAATTTTACGATGAATATTATTTCTATTTACTAGGCACATTTCTTTGAATACATCTACACAAGCCTATCTGATAGCTAATAGTAACAAATAGGTAATAAAAAAGATAAATACACACCTGTAAACCCCAAAATAATTATATCAAAAAATCCGTTGTCGGATTGTAGGCGTATCGAGAGTTACGAGTTCTAGACCCAGTTCAACACGTGTTGGATGTTGGGATATTTATTACCGGCTCAACATACAGACAATAGACATACGACTTTTATGTACGTACTTAATTGAATACATGGCGTGCCTATAGTATAAATTCTTGACTATGTGTTAATATATCTTTTCTTAATATTGTAAAAATAATGTGTAATGTATTCTTTCACGCAAAATCTGTTCTGCTAATATTTTTATACGTAATGAATACTTTGTATTAATGAGACCATAAAAGATAAATATCATGACACAAAAGAAGCTACTACCAGAGTAGACAGAAGTCAGAACTAAGCTACTACGAATACTGTCTATAATATCAAAATTAAAAAAGGACTGCTGATACGAACCCACTCTTTTTCATCTTAATAAAGTAGGCTGTAAATACAACTCAATATTAACTAACGGAAGACACTTAAAAATACTCTTCATAACAAAAGTTACACGAGACGCTCATAACTCTGAAGAAAAAAATAAAAGGTCCATAAGAATGCAAACGTGTAGAAAATAACAAGGCCCTATTTGGGCGATCTCACAGTCGGATAAAACACAATAGAAACAAGCCAGGATAAAACAAAGATCCGCATAATGAGCTGAAGGAAGGCCCTTATCCTGCGGCCCTTTACAAATTTGAGAACACATGAAATTAACGTGAACGCGCCGTGGATTCCGGAACGACGCGAAATGAAATTTTTTCATCGCCACACTGATATTACAGGAGCGCGAAATATTTGCTATTTTATATTTCTAGACGGGTTATGTTTTGTGTGTGTGTGTGTGTATTATTTTTTTTTATAAAATTAATTAGGGAGCAAACGAGCAGACTGGTCACCTGGTGGAAAGCAACTACCGTCGGTTATGGCCACTCGCAACATCGCAGTAGCAGGTGCGTTGCCGGCCATTTTATGTTTTTATTATTGTATGTTTTTGGCACTCTGCAGCCTAAACGGCTTGAGGGCCGGGACACAAAGACACGGCACGACGTCGTAAGACGTCGTGTCGTAGAAACTCATCTTTGAATTTCTACGTGACTTTCTACGACGCGACGTCGTACGTGCGGCGTCGTGCGACGTTGTGTCGTGCTTATGTGTCCCGGCCCTGAGAACTGTCGTTCAGATTTGTGTTCACTGTAATAGTGGATGGGTATATCAAAATGTAGGCGGGTTTTTTAGTTTTTTAAATCCGTTCTAATTGTGTTTCAACGTAAAAAATATGAAACATTGTTTTGGTTTGTCGATATCCTAGTACACCTCGCAAAAGAGTCTGTACTAGTCATTGTGAGTAGTGAGACTCGCGAGGTTAAGTACTAATATTATAACGGCTTCTTTAATAAATACGGGACTAACTTATTCCATATTCAACGTATAATACAAAAACAAGCGACACGAATTAGTTTGTGGCGGTACCCACAATTCGCCTAACATTCCTGCATCGCGCTATCGAAGTTTTCTGAGCGCGTCGGTATATATACGACAGCTGAAATGTATCAAGTGGGCTTCGGCCTGACTGGGCATAACACCTCGCTCGGTCGGAAGATCTTCCTTTGTGGTGGCCAAGCTTATTCCCACATCGGTGACCCTCGACAGAACACGCCTCCTTCATCATCGTTACTCCCCCCACCCCTCCGCACCGCGCCAGCCAGCATCGCCTCATCGGGTACATCGTCCACTAGCCGCAACGTACCGCGGCCTGGGCGAGACCCCGCAACGGCATCTTCGGGCTTTCTCACTACACCGACCGGTCAGCAAGCAGAGCACATCTCTCCTGGTCAGCACGTAGCATCGGCCCCGCACGGCCGCTTATCCGACTCACTGGATCCCGAGCAGCAGCTTACAGTTCCGACTCACTGGGACTCACTGTAACAGTTCCGACTCACTGGAACTCACTGGCACTGGCAACTCAAGTGACAAGACTTCAAAATTCGACCTCCGGTCTTCGGGGGGGAATGATGTGGCGGTACCCACAATTCGCCTAACATAATACCTGCATCGCGCTATCGAAGTTTTCTGAACGCGTCGGTATATATACGACAGCTGAAATGTATCACGTGGCTTCGGCCTGACCGGGCATACCACCTCGCTTGGTCGGAAGATCTTCCTTTGTGGTGGCCAAGCTTATTCCCACAAGTTCCTATCTTCTTCATTTAATAATAAGACTGTTAGTGGTCATTCAGTGAAGTTCGAAATCGTTCGTAGCTACTTATGTTCCTCAGTAAAATAAAAAATTCCCAGTGGCTCTCTTTAAAGGTTTCTAACTAGTGTCAGGTATAGAATTTCTTTCGGATGGGGTATAATTATGTGAAAAGCGAGATGCCCTGCAATTATCCTCATCGCTTTGTAGGCATAATTACGGATTCTTCTCCAGAGGCTTTCAGCCCCCGACAGAGTGCTTGATAAAATTCACTTTCTTTAACTTTTCTAAATCAGTTTCGACCCAAAGTAACTTTTAGGTCGGCATTTACTTTGCAGCAATAACAATCTACTTTTCATTGTTCAATTCTCGAGTAAAACTTTTAGCTTGTATTATCCAAAACCGTGAATTTAATTTAAGTTTGAATGTTAGAATTTATTGAAAAAAGGTTTAGTCTGTAGATTTTTATAATTCAGCCCTACACACAGCTTTTCTAGCAGATAATGTATACTTCGTATATGCTAGCAAAGCGGTATGTAGCTTAAAAATCTGTCTCAGTTTTTCATTCATGACGACATCTCAATCGTTATAAAAACATTTTAATCTGAATAACACACCTTTATAATATCAACCAATAGCAAAATGCCTGGTTTAATAGTTTATCTACTCTCTAGCGCTTTTTATTGGCTAGTGCAGGGGTTCCCAAAATGTGCGCCGCGGCGCCCTGGTGCGCCGTGGAAAGGCAAGAGGGGCGCCGTGAGTCGATCCTCCATCATTATCCAAAACCACGAATATTATAAAATAAAATTATAATATTATGAAAGCAGGCAGATGATTAAATATCTGTTTATTATTATTTACCTGCTTAACCTAACTGTAATAATCATTAAAAGTGTTTATTAATTATGTATATTTTTCTAATAGCTACCTAGCTACTTTACCTAAGCAGGCACCGTGACAAAATATTGAGACGTATAACTGCGCCGCAGGCTGAAAAAGATTGGGAACCCCTGGGCTAGTGTCTTAACTAGTCGTCAACGCTATTGAAAAACTCCTATTTAATACGAGTAATGTTAAAAAGAAAAAAAAAGGCATCCGAGGAAAAAAATAAGTAGATGAACCTAAATTCTGCAGCACTGAGCGGACTGACTGATGAACTATAGCTAAGAACACTTTCGATACTGTCAACTATCAAATAAAAAATCTAGATCAAAATCGATCCACCCGTTTGGATGCAACGATATGGATAGACACACACAGACAGACAGAAAGACACGTCAAAACCTCCTCAGAAACCACCCGTAAAAAGACATACTGATGATAGTTCACGTTCAATCGAATCTGAAAGCCCCAAAATAATACAAAACATTCTTATCCACGTCGTGTTCACGTAAAACATTTTCCAGCGGTGAAAAACGCCTCAGGAATTGAAATGAAAAACGTAGCTTGTGTGTACACAAAAAATTTGTTTCGCTCACTTGAATTTTCACAAACAGCCGTAGCATTCAGTGACGGGCTTTATGTTACATGTTAAAGCTGAATCATTAGCAAAAGAGCAGGATGAAGGTGCGCGTCCACCTGTCCGCGGGGGTCGCAAACGGTTAACGGTGTGGAAACGTAGCATGACTAGTTATATTACTCTGTTTGTGTTTACTTTTGAGATAATTATTAGCGTATATGTCTTAAAGTGAGTTTAATTCCACTTAGTAAGCCATGCACACAGGAACGAAACACAAATAACTTATACATTGGTCCTTCGTCCTGTGTTTGTACGTGATCAATTTGGCTATACTTTAAATTACGTCATTACTTTCTTTTACTCCATTTATTTATATGGAACAAATTGTTATGACTCGCCATTCATTCATTGAAAGAAATTATGTATCAGTCGTTTCTCATCTCGTCTCATTTTCACTCATTTCTTTGTCGACTTTGTGTGCTGTATTTCACCAGCTGTCATTGGAAGTCATACCGCATACGTCCTATGACAACTATGATATTTTGTTGGTGAATCGCATTGACATAAGAAGGTCTTTGGTGAATCGTAATAAATAAATGAATAACTAGATTACGCCCCCAACTCCGTTCCGCCAAAATTCGTTTATCGCGCTGGTGTACGTAACACCAATGATATGTTTGGCATCGTGTAAATACATTATCTATACTTATTATAAAACAAAGTCGTTTTTTTTCCCTCATGTCCCTTTGTTCCCTTTAATCTTTAAAACTACGCAACGGATTTTGATGATTCTTTCAGTGTTAGCCCATAGCCCATTTATCGAGGAAGGTTATAGGCTATATTTTATCACGCTAAGAATAATAGGAGCGAAGAAATAGAGGAAAATGTGGAAAAAACGGGGAAAATTATTTGAAAGGGCTAACTTGAATGCGCTAATCTCAGGAACTACTGGTCCGGTTTGAAAAATTCTTTCAGTTTTAGATAGCCCATTTATTGAGAAAGGCTATAGGCATAATTTTTCCAGTGGCTATATATTTTATACCCGTGCAACGCCGGGGCGGGTCGCTAGTAATCGATAAAATAAAGGGAGAAAATATTTTCTCCCCATATTTTATTACCCGCAGGTGAAAACGCAGCGGCAGTACGCGTCCTCGACACAGCCTTCCTTTTATTTTTAGATGGCGATCGATTATATTAATAAGTGACCTATATTGGCCGAATGTGTGGGGAACCGGGGCAAATTGTTACATACCCATGTTGCACATGAGTAGCTTCCTAGCCATCATATTTTTAATATTTTTATATTAATTTTTCTATGCAAATATGGGTCAAAGCTAATAAAAAAGCCCCATAAGAAACCAGTTCACATGCAACAGATCTTAACAATAAAGACAAATGTGTGGCCGCCTAAATAGCGATACAAAATAGGGAAAATGATCCGACCAAAATCCGACATAATATCAGGATATTGACAGAAACGTTGTCAAACGTCGAACAAAACTTTTTGTTAACAGTCTCTGCTAGTGCTGCCATCTAGCGTGAAAACGTTACAGTAGTATATCCTGTTGATTAATGTCTAAAGCGGTGTAACGTTTTTTTTATCTATATTTATTTAGGGATTTTCATCCGAAGATATTTGTGATTCCAATTTTTTTTCATGCATCTAACTATCACTAAGAAAAGTCTCGTTTCAATTTGACCAGACCTTACTGTTTAAAATATCGCTTACTAGATATCGACCGCTGCTCCGTTGCGCCAAAGCTCGTTTATCATGCGGGAACCGTACATTTTTTCGGGACAAACAGTGTTAGGACACTTTTTGTCTTTAAGGGCATAGGCCCTTTCCCGCCGGGGCTCAAAGTATCTCCATATCAAATTTCAGCGATTTGGGCGTGAAGTGGTAACAGACAGACAGACAGATACACTTTCGCACTTATAATATTAATGTGGATATCAGACAAGGCATCAGTAAAGTGCATACTATTAGTTTTATCATACATCTCAAGTACGTGTTAGTAGAGCTAAATGCTCGTTACAAGCTATCTGCTAGAAGCATCTATACACAGCATGGCGAATGGAACACATTAACATCCGATATTCTAATCTCTGTAAGATTTCATAATCTGGAACACATTAGCGCATCCAAATGTGCTAAAACATAAACTATAATAATAATACATATTATTATATTAATACTGAAATAAGAGAATAAAGTAAAACTAACTTTTGTGACACATTTTGACTATATGATAAAGAAAGCATCGAAGACGTTAGGGTTTGTCAAGCGAAACTCGAAAGACTTTAGGCGCACTGACATTAGGATTCTATTGTATAATAACTTCGTACGCAGCATATTGGAATTTGGGAGTATTATTTGGAACCCCGTTATGAAGTCCATTCCCAACGTATCGAATCCATTCAGAGATCTTTTACGAGACACTTGGCATAATATGTCACCCCGCAGATTAACAATAAATTGCCATACAACGAGAGACTTTCGGTTTTTAAAATTGACAAATTATCAGATCGCAGACGCATGCTTGATCTGGTATTCCTGAGAGATCTTGAAATAATTAATAAAAGCTTTTGGCTAATAGATTAACGGCAAAATAGGTTTCTGAGGATTTTTGACAAGTTTTTTGCTAACGTTAAATTAGACAATCAAAAGCACTATAGTGAATAAATAATCTCCTGTTATTAACCCTCAATAAATGAGCGAATGATTTTTCAAAATTCCACCTTCTAGATACGGGTTAAATTGAGGATCCAAATACTTTTTCAAAGTTCATTTTTTGGGCGCAATTCTAACAAAAACGTTAGCTACCTATACTTTTATCGAAATAACGGGGCACAGAATTTCAGTGGCATTTTATATGACGTTTAGTTCCTCTATTCGCCGTTTAGACGTACACGTATCATATGTTTGATCTTAGCAAAGTTACATTGAAGTGTTGAGGAAATGTCGCATGCAAAGTGGTCTGAACTTGCTCCAACATTCAACACACTGCAAGTCATTTGAGCGACTACGTTATACAGTGTGAAGCGTTAATCGTGTTAGCTGTTTAATATTGATACCACAAGCTGTAATCGTACGTCAAATATTTCACAACAGTCTAGATTATAATATCTAATGTCAACTTAATCCATATCCATAGTAATAAATGCGTGAACCGGATATATTTTGAGTCAGAAAAGGAGATAGGATAGTCGCGAAATTTTTTAAAAGAAGCTGTTTGCAATATTCAGTAATAGGCTCTATTTCTAGGCCCTAGAAATCATAACAGGTGGTTGAACACTAATAGTCTAAGAATAAGCTAAAACCTTTTTAGCTGTAACAATTTAAAATTGAACATAAATGACCAAAAGATATATAGGACTAGATTTTATACACCGACTTTTATATCAAAAAGAAATTAATTTTCGAAGGTCTGTAATATGATTTTTCCGATGTGCAAGGCACAAACAAGCATACCTTGGATAATTATTCGGTAGGTAAGTATTTTTATAAGTTAGGTATATAGTTAGGAGTTTCAAGGCGCAGAACAAAGTGAGCAAACGACGGATATGTAAATATTATGTTAAACCAAAAATTACTGCTCATTTCGGTGAAATAAATCCGAAATTTCCATTATTACCGGACAAAATGGTCAGTGCAAAAATGTGTACGACAATCAGCAATTTTCGGCGCAAACAGCAATCAGTTTGGCAACGTTAACGAAACGTTAATGAATACAAAACGTGTACCGAGGCAAAGCTGGGCTTCTATCGAGACATCCAAAATTACGGGGCCAATATAATTGCTAACTAGGGATCTAAACAATTCGTAGTCATAAAACTATTAACGTGTACTTGATAATCCAATGAAGTTTGTATATATTTCAAGCCTAAAATTAGCCAAATCGGTTCAGCCGTTCGCGAGTTTTAGCGAGATTAACAAAATTGGAAATTAATTTTTATGTATACCTATAATAAATATTATGTAAGCCCTAATATTTCCTTCCCCTTAATATTTCCCATTAATATTTCCACTAGTTAATAATATGTAACACGCTGCGTGACGAATTAGAAGTTTTCTATTTCATTGGTACGGTAACCATTTCATAATAACATTATCTCATAATAGTATTTTTATATAGAAAAGATAGTTAATTCGATAAACATTATGAAACATCTCAACCATGATAAACTCAAACTCAAACTCAAAATTTTTTATTCAGAATAAATTTTTGCAAATATTTTCTGAAAGTCTACATGATGCCTACCACCGGTTCGGGAACTAATCCGGCGAGAAGAACCGGCGTAAGAAACTCGATACCTTCACAATTTAAGTTTCAATATCCAACCTTTGAAAGTTATAAAAATGTTTAAGGAAAATACAAACTTATACTTTACAGAGGAGTTTCCGAGCCGGCCGACTGGAAAACGGACCGAAGAAAAACTGTTAAATAACCCAAAGATAAACTCCGTCTTTGTCTTAACAAGTAAATATACACCTCTTATTCTAAAAAAACTCTGTCTTGTGATAGAAAGTTAGGATCCTTTGAAAATAACTACTATGGTATAGTGTTTCTTAATTCTTTCGTTTTTATTACTAATATATAAATAGGTTAATAATAATAAGGTTTGCACGAAAATATGAAAGCTAATATTTTCATTTTATTAGTCTCAAGGTTCTTTAAAATAAACTATGATATAAAATAATTTTGACATTGATTAACACGGTAGTATTTTCCTATTTTTGTAGGCAAGGTCCAGTTTATTTTAATATTTATTAAACTAAATTCATACTGACATATTTTTATATTATGCACAACATTTTGGGAATGCGACCAAACATTATGTTCCATTACCAGTTTTGTTTCACAAGTACTTTTTTCTAAACACCATCTTTTGTTTTTCGAATTTCATAAAAATTGCAGTCCAGTAAATGAGCTTTTTGTACTGAAAAAACCCAAATTTCTTTTAACATTAGTGTAAGCTGCTTATGACTGAAGACATAATAATAAATTAATTAGTAAAACTTACACAACGAATGCTTTATTAACGAAATTTCGAAGATTTAAGTTGATTGAATGAGAAAATTACAGAATACCCGCACAGTTCAGACTTCATAACCTCAAACTCTTAATTAAAACAGTTCAATAAACAAAATGGCGCCTGTCGTAAACGTTCCGAAGTTATAATTTAAAGCTGAGATCGAGATTCGTAGAATAAACAGAAACAAGTTACAATACTTGCAATCTGTTCGCTGACTTTCGAAATTAGCTAAGGGCTAGCGCACACTTTAGACACGATAGTCTTAAGACTTTAGCTATACAAATCACGTTAAGTTGCACAAATATAAACAAATATTTTTATTGCAATATTCTGCCTGTAGTCATAAGATATTAATTTTTATTTCCTAAGCTAGCTTTTACCCTAGGGTCAATAAAAATTTCGTTTTGGTGTGTCAACTTAAAATCACAACAAGTAACAAGCGCATACATTTTACTTAAGATGATATTATGAAAACTTTTATAAAACTCTAAGAGCTCTATTATTTACAGCCGCTACAAGCTCTAAGCAAGCGTAAGATCCTGTACACAAGCTGTAAGTCGCTGCGAGTACTGTAATTGTACGCTGCGAGCACTGATTTGTAAGCTGGAAGCCGCTGTAAGCAGCTGTAAGCCGCTGTAAGTGGACGAGTGAGGAGCACTCATCCGGACGGAATATCACAGGCCGAGCGGAGAGTCGACAGATCTTGAGAATATTTCCAAGTATTTGAATAAGGAAATGTTCCATGTCTTTGTTGAGAAAATTGTTGATATAAGGTTACATTTCTCTTTTTTGATGTTCAATTTGTCTATAGAGTAAGAGCCTGCGATGGCCAGACCTTCCTCCGTTTCGTAAAGCTGAAAGTTTGCCTGTTTGTGACCTTTACAGAGGTAAGAACGATCAGCAACTATGGAGTTTCAGTCGCGGTTACTTTGCTGCCAGACACCCTTAAACTTTCTTATAGTATGAGACTTTGAGGGTGTCTAGCAGTGGGAAGCAACTGTCAAAAATGTCCGGCACTGGAAGACGAGATTCCTCCACTTACCGCGAAGAATATACGCTATGATATTGAGCTTTACTCTTTCTCGAAGGTCAGGTAGACCTTCAGAACTGGACACCTCCTAAAGTACCCGCGACTGAAACTCCATATTTGCTGGTCGTTCTTACCTCTGTAAAGGCCACAAACAGGTAAACTTTCAGCTTTACAAAACGGAGGAAGATCTTGCCATAGCAGGCTCTAATAATTCATAAACCGCTGTCGATGTTTTTACTATTAAGTATTACCAATTACCAATTTAAACTCAATTAAATTATGTCTAAAATTTCAATAATAAGTATGAGATTCATAACACTAGTTTTGTCTTTTGTTTATGTTTTTTCGTTTAAATCAATAAAATAATATTGTTTTGCCTAAACTAAAGATTTTAGTGATGATATCATTTGCATTAAATTAACTAAATATTTTTTAACCGACTTTCAAAGAAATATTAAATTAAAACTTGCACGAAAATAACACACTACGCCGTAGCACCACGCGTAGAAGAGCTACGACTGTCTACGAATGCGCTACTTGAAAATTGTTATAAAATAAAAAATTAATAAAATAAAAATTGTTTTATTCCTGAATAGATTTATAACAAATTAAAACAAAAATTCTGAAAGTCAGAACGTTGATACTACTGGTGCCTATCCGGTTCGGGAACTAACCCGGCGAGAAGAACCGACCGCGGCGTAAGAAACTCGCACGGGGTCCCACTTTTTAACCAAAACGCGTTTTTTATTGTTACGCGCTAGTTACGCGACTATTAAAATGTTAATGCTTTCGAGTGTCTTCGTTTTCCATACCACTTTTATGCTTAGTGTCATTAAGGTTAACCCTTCAGACCGCAACGCGACGCGTAGACGCATTCCTAAAGTATTGAATTGACAAATTTGTATGACGTCTCACACAATTAAAGTCTGTCAAATCCATACAAATGTAGAAATGCATCTACGCGTCACGTTGCGGTCTAAATTGACCCTTAGAAAGAGTATTCGCAATAAGAAAACAATCATCACATATAGAAAACAATAAATAAAAAGTATTATAAAAGGAACCGTTTTTTTTTTCTTCAGTCTGTTAGAAGTCAATAAATCATTCTTATATTAGTATGTCACGATGTTTCATTAATTTTTATATGTGTGTTGTGTAATGAGGCGGGGACTGTCAATTTGCCCGACACATAGAACTTCTTAGCTGCGACATTCTTATGTTTTCCGTTTCCTACGAAAACATGACTTGGAGTGTCTTCCCGCTTAAAAGATTTGACTGGCTGACTTTACTGAATATTCGGAAGACCAAGCTTTGCTCGGAGCTCAAAGAAGTAAAATCTCAAAAAAAAAAACACACACACACAGATCCTCGGAGATAACCTTGGTAGATAATATTTAATCATACCTAAAAATATGTATATAGGAGACTAGCTGTCCCGGCAAACGTTGTTTTGCCATTTTAAAGTATTTCTACTTCATCAGTTGATACAAAATCTTACCCCCTCTTTTGTCCCCTAAGAGGGGTGGGGGGAAAATTTTTTAGGTGAAAACTTCTTTAGCGGCGTTGAGCACTTTTGTGGGATGGGTAAAAACTGTGAAACTCGCGTCAGATTTTCGTGTTGATCCAAAAACCATAGAAAAAGCGTAAGACGGTTGGAGAGTAGTGTTTTGTGTCAAATTCGAACTCGAACGAAATGTACAGTCGGGGAAATGAGTTGTTTAGTAGAAATGTACAGTCGGGGAAAATTGTGCTAAGCAGAAATGTACAGTCGGGAAAATGAGTTGTTTAGCAGAAATGTACAGTCGGGGAAAATTGTGCTAAGCAGAAATGTACAGTCGGGGAAATGAGTTGTTTAGCAGAAATGTACAGTCGGGGAAAATTGTGCTAAGCAGAAATGTACAGTCGGGGAAATGAGTTGTTTAGCAGAAATGTACAGTCGGGTAAATGAGTTCTTTAGCAGACGCGCTGATTAAGGCCGTGTTTCCACCTGCAAGACAACTGTCGCGAGAAGTGTCTGACAGTCTGTCTGACAGCAGCTTTTTTTTTTCGATTGTCGATATTTTTTAATCGATTGTAAGGGTTTCCATTAATTAATTAAAACGATCGTTTTTTTTTTAATTTTTTTAAATCGATTTTCATAAAAAATGGGTTAAAAAAATAATGCACAACGTTAATAATCAAGTTTTCACTTCTGCCGGTAATCCCGGAGTGCAACCCGTCTTTTTATACACCACATGTAAAGTTGGAAGAAGACAAATATATCTGCGAAAACCGCATTCAAATCGGATCAGTAGTTTTCGTGTTAAAGCAAAAGTCTTATACAAAATCTGACCCCCTCTTTCGTCCCTTTAGAGGGGTGGGGGGAATTTTTTTTATACACCAGATGTTAAGTTGGAAGAAGACAAATATATCTGCGAAAACCGCATCCAAATCGGATCAGTAGTTTTTGTGTTAAAGCAAAAGTCTTTTACAAAATCTGACCCCCTCTTTCGTCCCTTTAGAGGGGCGGGGGGAAATTTTTTATACACTAGATGTTAAGTTGGAAGAAGACAAATATATCTGCGAAAACCGCATTCAAATCGGATCAGTAGTTTTCGTGTGATAGTGGAACAAACATACAGACAGACAGACAGACAGACAAAAAAACTGACCACATTTTTGGCTTCTATAGCGATGTAGTGACACCCTCCGCTTATTATTTTTTGAATATCTTTAATGTACAGAATCTTCATTTCTACAGTTTTATTATACATATGTATAGATGTCGACACTAATATAATCCTAATACTGATACTAACATGGGCGCCGGCAGAAATAATTTCCAAGGGGTGCAGATTTTACTTTTCTTTCTTTCCTTTCTTTTTACTTTTTACGAACCACAGTGACTGTCTATTCACGTCAACAGAATACATTTAGCGCCGAAATATTACTAACTATATTTGTACGGCATGGTAATATGGTTACAAATGCTTTTTATTTCAATAATTCCTGTTGATCCCGAGATTCCCAAGGGGTGCAAGTGCACCCCCTGGCACCCCCCTGCCGGCGCCCATGGATACTAATAATTAATTATAAATGCAAAAGTGTGTGCGCGTAAAAACGAACGTTTGCACTAGTCTCACGGAATTCCCAATACGGAAAATGAATTCGAAAACCGAATACGGAAAAAATGTGTATGCGGCCAGCCTTATGCTCTTTATCTTGGTGTACCACGGCCATGCACGTATAAAAAAAGGCGGACGGAGTCCCACCATACACAAAACTGTGTCCTTCAGAGTCGGCCAGCTGACTGTATGTACACGGTCCGCACGCACACATTATTACGCTAGTCCATACCATTTGACAGGCGTAAGAATGTGTGCGTGGCCGAGTCTGAAGACACAGTTCTATGTATAATAAGACTCCGTCCGCCTTCTTTTCTACGTTCATGACCACGGCCCGGTCACAAAATAGTTATATACCAGGTTCACGTAAAAAAGTGCTTGTCAATGTGTCTGTAGTATTCGCTCGTAAATATTTATTGTAAGTGGTCTTACAGTATGGCGCATGAATTTTATCACTTTATTATAAAACTTGTGGATCAGTAGAATCAAATATCTTTCAATCATAATAACTTTCTTGGTCCTCAGCGTCATAGTAAAATTACGTAAAAATATACACACCTGTTTATTGATAATAACATACTGGTATAGATGATGCTCGCAACTCCGTGGTAAAAAAAATTGATTATCGCGCGGGAACTGCACATTTTCCCGGATAAACGTATCCTATGTCCTTTTCCGGAACTCAAAGTATCTCCATACCTTTCAGCAAAATCAGATCAGCCGCTTAGATGGTAAAATTAATAACCATGCAAACTCACAAACTTTCGCCTTTATAATATTAGTACAACATATTTTGGTATAACAACATATTCGCAGACATAAACAGGTATGTACAATGGTGTTTTACCCCGCTGATCAGCAGAGTAGAAGGCTGATAGCACGCACCTAATTGTTTACTGAACAATGACAAGACGATCAATAGGGGCCGGGGACAGAGTATACCTCGTGGTTATACGTCAAATATAGTATACATTTTCTCCCATATTATTAGAATAGAGAGATGCATATACTTAGTAATAAAGATATTTCAGTGTATAGCTATTCAAAGTCTGCTGTCTTTTTTACCATATTGTGACTTAGAATGTGCGACACGAAAAACAAAAGATCTTTTTTGCCTGCCAAATGTGCCAGTGATGCCAGACGAAAAACAAAAGATCTTTTTTAGTTATTCGCTGTTAAGATAATACATAATATATTTATCCCCCTTGGATATATTATAACACTGTTCTAAGCACAACAAACAAAACATAGAATATGAAAAAGCGGGCACCAAGCCTGTAGCTATAAAAAGGGTGGAAGGGTGTTTTAAGTTCATGTCTGTTATGTCTATTAGCGTGTTTGCTCATAGCATATTGTAGCTTCTTATCGGATGGGGCCTATTTAGATTTTTTTTTATTTTTTTTTTTATTTATTTATTTATTTTAATCTTATAGTATACTTAACAAATACACACTTCCTGCAAAACTGCTTACGCAGTTTATTTTAAGATGACGCCGCGTTAAAGTAAAAAACCGTGTTAGATATGTTTTAGATAGGTTGTTTTCTATGAGAGGCCGGCCCTGGAATAGCAAAAAATGGAAAGTGCGTAGCGACAAAATGGTTTTTGTCGCGTAATTTAAAAACCATAAATACATTTCATATAAGCTATGAGCAAATTGAAGTGTTTTTATTTTTATTATTAAATAAGGGGGCAAACGAGCAAACGGGTCACCTGATGGTAAGCAACTTCCGTCGCCCATGGACACTCGCAACATCAGAAGAGCTGCAGGTGCGTTGCCGGCCTTTTAAGAGGGAATACGCTCTTTTCTTGAAGGTTTTACAGGTCCGGAAATACTGCTGGTGACAGTTCGTTCCAGAGTTTTACAGTGCGCAGCAGAAAGTTACGCGAAAAACGCACTGTGGAAGACTGCCACTCATCAAGGTGATGAGGATGGTATGTTTTTCGCGTGGGACGATGGCGAAAAGTTGCAGGTGGTATGATTCCGAACAATTCCTCAGAGCACTCCCCGTGATACAACCGATAGAGGATGCAGAGCGAAGCTACATCTCGGCGTAATTCCAAGGGGTCCAAGCTGTTTGAAACACTATGCTTGAACCAATCTATGTACAAATTTTGGAAGCTTAAATCACTCTCCTCTATTGGCAAAATGGGAATCCCTTTTTTTACAGAGGTCTTTTCGATTGAATATTCTGTGTTATAAAAGTTGACCAATCGTGTTATGCTATGGGTAATTCAAAGACAAAGACATGATGAATACTGACAGTCAACTTTAATTTCTTATCTTTAGTCATTGCTGAGAAAAATCGATATATTAAAGTAATACTGCAATAAGACCTCGTGGTAGGGGGGCAGCTCCTTCATTGACCACTTGAAATATACCTACAATTCTTAGGCCCAATTTTGCCAATGACCATTAAAGTTAGTGCTCGAATTAGTATCATGTTACCTTTATCGTTTTTCATATGAATAAAAGAGAAGACATGAAATTTTAACAAGCTGTTAAACTAACAGACGTTGATGAAATTGGGCCTAAGAATTGTAGCTGATGATGGCAACCTAACTAGTAACTAGGCAATCACATTTGTATTGATGACTAACTGCAAAATTAACGTAAACATAAAGTCATTTTCAAATTTAATTTTCCGATATTTTCCGAAGTTCCCAACAATTTTTACGAGCGAACGTCCTGGCGCCATATTTTTGACGTTCACTCAAACTTCTCTCCTAACTTTCGGGTCAGCCCTGTTACAGGTAAAGTCATTAATTTGTTAGGTACGAGCGACATGGAGGACATTTTAAACGGTATAATTAAGTACCGTTAACGTTGTTATATAGATACGTTAAGAGATTGAAACAAGCAGTATACTCTACAAATGAAAGTCAACAGTGTGTTGAGTTGTACTAAATTGTGTCCTCGAGTGTCCTCATCTGTCATGGTACTGTGAGTTCACTGTGAGTTCAGTGATAGTTATCAAACAAGGACAAAAAAATGTATAACTATAACAGTATAACGTATGTCTTAAGGAGGTTGCTATGTATGTTAACCCTACTACTAAATAAATATATTATCTTGATGTATATTATGTACCATCGAAGAAATTGATTCCTAGGCAGTTGACAGACCAACATCATTTGGTCGGATCATGACAATTCAATGTTATTTGTGATCTGTCGGCTGGGTTTGACGTAACGCGACCAAACTACGTAGGTCCCCCATCTGCCTAGGAATCAACTTCTCTAATAGTACATGAAGAGATAATATCTAGATCAAGTTTGTCTAAATCCTCATCTTTATGTAAAAGAGTCACGGGGGTAAGTAAAGAAATTTGAAGGGGTAAGAAAATGAAAATGCATATCATATTGCAAATGACTATTTCAAGTTACTAAAACGAAGTAACTGAAAACGACAATAATAATATGAAACAACAGCCCCCTCGAAACTGATATCAATCTGATATCAGAATTTTGACGCGCGGGCTTTCATTTCAGCTACGGAATATTTTTGCTGTTTAGTGATGCTCATTATTTTGGATGACATAACTGCTTTGCTAATTAAGTTATTGTTAAATATTCATGCTCCTAAGATATTGCACTGTTGCAGACACTGTTAGCTATATTAACCTATCAAGCCCCGTAAGGACATCGGTGACCAAGACAACAATAGAATACAATAGCATTTCCAAGAATCCCTGATCGAAGGATTAATCCAACCATTCGTTTTATGGCTTCTTTAACGGCCGCAGGAGAATCGAGTTGTGGATTTATTCCTAAAGTGTTTGTAACTTGATTGATTCACATTAAACTGCCCTATATTATGCAGGAGGGCGCTCATTGGTCTATCAATAACACACGCATCCCAAAATCGACTTCACTACAACGTTTGTTACGCTAATTCGCCCGAAAAATTACCAATCTCACGTCTTTCTCATGTTCTTTACCAATTCCGCGTCAATCGAGCTTCGGGCCCGGGCACGCAATCAGACGCGGCGAAATCCAATCTACCCGCACTTACTGGAGCAGAAAAACGAGACACGGGCCATGCAGTGACTTTAAACTGCGTTTGTATACGTCCCATGATGTTCTTTACCGATCCCGCATCAATCGAGCTTCGGGCCCGGGCACGCAATCAGACGCGGCGAAATCCAATCTACCCGCACTTACTGGAGCAGAAAAACGAGACACGGGCCATGCAAGTTTAATCTGTGGTCACACACACACGCCTGTTGCACTCACCGGGTATCAGGGCGAGCAGCGCGAGGGCCGCCAACACGGGTGGCATAGCGGCGACGCGCGGGCATACCACACCCGCGCCCGCTGGGCTAGCACGCCGGCGCGCTCATGCGGTCTGCTCACACACGGCCGGCACGAGCGGCGCTCGGCGCGGGACTGGGCGAGCCCGCGCCGCCCCCCAGTGTTACCAACTCTTCAAAAAATTTCCACCTACAACCCATTTAATTTCAACCAAAACTCCCCAAAACCCAAATATTATTTATCACTTGGGTTGCTTTCCACTAAACGATCGAAACGCTGAAAATACTACTTCAACCGTTCCACATGGCGACCGCAATCGTTGTGGTTGTGGCAAAAACGTCACTCATAACATCATTATTTATATAAAAATGATAAGAATAGTACTAAAAACGTAATAAATATACATTTGCGCTTCAAAAATTTTACGCACAAAAATATCCCGAAAAATGTTTACCGCCTACAAAATCCACCGTATTTATTTCTTCCCACTAAATTTAGTGGGAAATCCCCATAATTGACAACACTGGCGCACCCGCCCCGCGCGTCCCCGTCACCCCCACGCCCTGCGCAGCCTCCAGGTGCGCAGCGACCTGGGCCCTGCCCCTCGAAAGATCCTTAGGCCAGCGTGTGGACCGAAGGCGTGATGTGAAGTAGGGTACGGGCCCAAGGTCGCGCCAGCCCTGGCCGAGACACCTCCGATGTACGCTCATTCATGCGCGGCGCCCGAGCCGATGGCTCAACTGTTGACGCTTCGTGTTAAGGAGCTTTACTACGCGTTACGCGTTCGGAGTACAGGGGTAATTGAAGGAAGGTACACACTTCACAATATAGTGTGTACTTTCGATTCAGTTACTTGATGAGCCGTATATGAGCTTTAAATATGTGCATAATAATATTATTATCTCTCTAATATTATATGTTTCACGTACGATCACGATTCAGTGCATTGATGTTAAGCCGCATATTATTCGGTTTGAAATATCAGCATATCTTTATTTTTTCCATCAGCAAATTTTTACTACCCTAACTACGTGTTTAACGTACGAATAGTGTTTAACATCCTTCAATTCAGCTACTTGATAAGCAGCGAATGCGGTTTAAAGTATATCAGCATATTATAATCTCTACCTTTTTAATGATATCGTAAGTTAAGAGTTTTCATTGCCCATTCCAAAATAAATAATAATCAATGCTATTGTCAAGTTTTCGTTTATTCGTAACTTTTACGAGTCTGATTAAAAAGAACAATATTATTGTCGCAAAAATCAGCGCTTTTAACTTAAGAAATTCCCCAAACCACGCAGCTCGGGGCTCGAATAAACCCTCCGTAAAACATTGATTTTGAATCCATTCACGGGCCCTGTTTGTTGTTATACTAGCTCGTACGCGCGACTGCCCTGCCTGCTGCCCTGCAGCTCTTTGAAATACTGTTTTGTGTGTGAATCTTTACTAATATTAAAAATGCGAAAGTGCATCTGTCTGTCTATCATCTGTTAATTTCGTATGGAGATACCTTTAGTCACGGGAAACGACATAGGAAACTTTTTATCCCGGAAAAATGTACGGTTCTCGCGCGATAAATGAATAAACAAATAACAAAAATATAACAAAATTCGTTCGTCGAAGTCATCTAGTAGGAAATTTAGAGGTAATATGTGAAGAAGAATTAAAATTTAATATGTTTGCAACGAACTTGCAGTAAAGTAGCCCGCAAACGATCAAACATCAAACACGTCAAACACGTCAAACACGTACAAACTACGTGTTTGACGTGTTTGAAGAAAATTTGGATTATACTACGAGTTTGACGTGTTTGACGTGTTTGATGTTTGATCGCTTGCGGGCTACTTTAAGAATGAATACGCCTGAAAAATACCAAGGAACTTGCAGTTACAATATTATGATAAGTATCTATGGACGCTTTACACCACGTCAGACTGGCCCCGTGCTAAGTACCTGAAGGACTTGTGTTACGGGTACCAGACAACGGATATATATTTAATACTTTTATACTATACATATATTTAAGATTTTTATTATATGATACACATATTTAATACACATCCATGACCCAGGAACTTTGAAAATTTTTGTTCCGTCGGCGGGATTCAAACCCGCGACCCCCGGCTTGAGCTACCAACAGCCCACCAACTGAGCCACAGAAGTCGTCAATAAAAAAGGTACTAAACAGAAATAGAATACGTGATATTATAATGCTCCTAGGATCTAGTACATGAGTATGTTTTTAAATTATTATATTATGTTACTCGTAACTTCGTAGAAATATTATAACATTTATAACGCATAAGAACGGTGTCTTTTACTGCGATAAAACTGTCTTTTCACAGGGCCTCGATGCTTTGAATAACAAAAGTCATCAAAATTAGTTTTGAAATTTAAACATTAAGTTTAGTACAAGTATCGCGCAGGTACATTTTTCCGGGATAAAAGTATCCTTTGTACCAAAATACCAAAATTCAGTATTTTGCTTGCCGGTTCAGCGGCTTGGGCAAGAAGAGTTAACAGACAGACGGACACACTTCAGCAATTATAATATTAGTATGGATTTGTAATATTAAAATAGATAGACTTGTCTGATAGTTAATTTCTCAGTTTCTACATTCCCTTACCATAGAGTTTCGATTACCTAACTTCAAAAATTTACCAATCAACAACGTTGTTTTAAAGTACTCTCTCCTGACAGAAAATCTTTGGAATTGCGCTTAATATGTACTACAATAAACTCTGTGTAAGGCAGTAGTCAGTACTTTAATATTTAATTCCACGAACAGTATCACTGGCAAAATCTAGTTTGCATAATGCGATCACATTCAGCTGTTATTAACTTTGGTCTTTGTCACCTATCAGTTTAATTCGACTAGCTGTATGTTTGTCACTCGTAACAAGTTTATTAAAGCCTGTACTCAGATTTGGATCAGTCTGTAAAGGTCGGTTCACACAGAGATGCGACGTTGCGGTTTTACCAGTGATACGAAATATGCGACGTCATGACACAGAATGAAAAACTAACTTTCGTATTAAAACAGCTACACAGAAAGCTGTCAAATCAATTTCACTACTGTAGTAGCATACGCAGAAATTTTATCAGGCAGAAGGGAGAAAGATGAAGGATAAAAATAATAATATAATATCTATAGACGCTTCACAACACGGCAGTCTGGCCCCGTGCTAAGTACCTAAAGAGTACTTGTGTTACAACTAGGGTTGCCAACATTTCTCCGGCGAAATATAGTATTTTTCAAAATAAACAATAAAAAATATAGTACATTTCTAAAAAATATAGTATTTTATGGAAAAATTAAAAAATGTTCAATTAAATATTTGTGTATTATTTGTTGATATAAAAACTATATTTTTTGCACTTCTTGCATTTTTTAACAATGTTTTGTCTAAAATAAAAGTGTCCTCATAATATTATGCTTTATTACATTCAATTTTTAGATCCCTCGATCGCAGATTGTTGGAAATCTATTGTTATCGCGGTCGCATGCGACCGCTTGGGGTTTGAGGGATTAATGTAAATTAAAAGCTCTTTTTATTATTAATGAGATACTACTTCTGTTTCTCTCTTCCCGCCATTTCAAATTCATAACCGAAAATACCCTTTCTGTGAATGCCGAAGTGGCGGGAATAGAGAGCAGGAATGAGATAATTTTAGTGTTGAAAATATAGTATTTTTGCGTACTATATAATATTTCAACAGTATATAGTACGCAGGCTCGAAATATAGTACAATACTATATATTATAGTACGGTTGGCAACCCTAGTTACAACGGAAATATATTCAAAAATATGGAAGAAATACTCAAATCTGACGCCACGATTATACATAGCCACGTCGCGTTTCACGTCTCGGTGTGATTGACCCTAACACTCGACAATGGAAGACAAGCGCGGAACGAAGGCCCTGCCAATTACGGAGATAACATCGTTTGATAACTTATTACAGAGCCCGTATTGTTGACACAATTTGTTTGTAGTTCTCACCCTCGACGTAAAGTTTTAGGCTGTATTTTTATGCGTCCGCGCGAACGAGCGGTTGGCCGCCAGGGCCCCGTAAGGGCTACTGGTGCCTGTGTGCAAAAAAGGATTTTGGCGCCCCTTTAGGCAAATTTTTTGGGTCCTTGGATTTGGCGCCCCTAAAGATGGCGATTTGGCGCCCCTAGAGAATGGCGCCCGTGTGCATTGCGCACATTGCACATATGGAGCGGGAGCCCTGTTGGCCGCTACGCCGTGAAATCACAAGCAATAGTATGTTACGATTTTGTTAAATAGCGGCGCACCAGTGCCGTGATTTACATACAATTGAAAAAGGGTTTTGTAGTCAGAGGTACATGTAGACAGTAGATATATGAAAATATCCACAGTCGAATAAAAAACGCGCTAAACTTGCTTGTAGGTTTTTTTTAAACGGGCTTTGGTCCACCACACATTCCCATCCTGTGTCGCCAGGATCGACAGCGGTATCCAACCACGAAAACCCTTTGATATGATCTCAGGGAGCCCGAGGGACATGCTAAAGCTGTCTTGGGAGCCGCAACGAATTTAATCAGAAGAAGATAGAAGGAGTAGGAAGTTTAGTTCTTACTCGAAAATGAGTAAGTATGAATAAAAAAATCATATTTTCGAATATTCAATTCTACGATATCCGATACGTAGCGCCAAGCGGATGGACTCTACATTTAGAAAATTTATAAAATAATCATTAATGTTTTCAAGAAATGACATTTAGACAGACGAACAGAGCATGATACGAACATACTACCCATAAAGTTAGTTAACCCCCGACATTCTAAAACGTTTCTGCGCCAAGTAAAAAGAGACACTTTAGTTTCAACTCTTGATTTAGTACCAAAACCAACAGGTTACGGTACGTGCCAGGAAATCCGATATTTATATTGTCGCGTATTTCGAGAACACAATTTGTGTAAGTGTCGACGATTTGAGCTCGTTGCATTCGCATTTGTGTAATGAGACGTTTCTTGACGATTTCACTTGACTTATTTCCTCATAATACTAAGTGGATTCGAGGAGATGTTATCGAAAATCCACGAAAATAATCCATACTTCCATACTTATATTTAACTAGATGACGCCCGCAACTCCGTTGCGCCAAAACTCGGTTATCGCGCGGGAACCGTACATTTTTCCAGGATAAAAAGAATCATATGTCCTTTCCCGGGACTTAAAGTATCTCCATACCAAATTTCAGCAAAATCCGTTCAGCGGTTAGGGCGTGAAGAGGTAACAGACAGACAGACAGACACACTTTTGGATTTATAATATTGGTATGGATCTCCATACCAAATTTCAGTAAAATCAGTTCAGTGGTTAGGGCGTGAAGAGGTAACAGACTGACAGACAGACATACTTTCGGATTTATAATATTAGTATGGAAGTATGGATATGCGAAAGTGTGTCCAGCTCTTCATGCCCAAAAGCTTTGTCCACATTGTGCCTTTTTTCTGTTCAACAAGGGCGTGCCTTATAGCGCTGTCAACAGTGAACGTGTGGCATGCCCGTGACGCGCGTCAAAATCCACCCGCGTTGAAAGAAAAGTGTCATAGCGCGCGCTACGATTTCAACGCGCGTTACGGGCATGCCTCACGTTTGACGTTGACAGCGCTATAAGGCATGCCCTTGATGAACAGAAAAAGGCACAATGTGGACAAAGCTAAACATGCATAATATACTTATTAGGTACTTTGAGTCCCGGGAAAGGACATAATGTAGGATACTTTTAATCCTGGAAAAAATTACGGTTCTTGTGCGATAAACGAATTTTGGTGAGCGTCATCTAGTAAGTAGGTATATCCTTTTAATTATTATACAATTATTTTATACAAAATATTTTAATTATTAGGTATACATGCGGCAGTAACATGACTTTAAGGATTCCAAATACAAAATGTTCTAAAACGTGGGTCAGTTTACGTAACTATTTTCTATTTCTTTTTAAACTTTCCCTAAACGGCTGTATCGATTAAAAAAAAATGTATTCAAGTAGGCCCAATATAAATGTATGATTCTCGCTGGAGAGGCAGCTGCATTTCCCTGAACCTTGTGCTTCAATACCTAGTGAATTCTCAGCGGTAGAACTGTACAAACACTCACTTGGAAAGGTTTGGACTGAAGGAGGCATGAAACTCGAGGCGTCGCGTCGCCTGGTCGCTGGCCGGCAAAGGAAAAACCCTTCGAAGACACCTTGGTGGCGTAAAATCTTGGTGGCATCACAAATTCACCACGGTAGATTGAGAACAATTCAGTCAGCAAACCTCTAACGAGATTATTAGTTTTTTAGTTGTAGACTTTTAGATCACAGACGCGCACACGCCATGTATCGCAAGCGGCCATCTTTTTTTTTAGTCTTCCTCCCACGCAGTGATTGGGCGAGAGGCAATGCACGCGATTGGCGGGATATTTGAAATGTGGAAGGAATTTATGGATCATAGGCTCATGTATGTACGTAATAAATTTTAAATTAAGATTAACAATTCGGAATTCGGATTTCGGTCAGTATGGTTTCAGACATGGGCGTACCCAGAATTTTAGCTAGGGGGGGGGGCAGCATACCTGTTTCGACAAGATGGTCGGTCTGGTATATTGAAACAAAAAATCATGAAAATTGATTTTATTAATCTGACTGAAAAGATATTATATTGTTTCCAACACTTCATTTTGCGCAGAGTAGGTAAGGTTAAGGTAACACGTTTTTCTATTTCCACTTGAAACTTGACAGAAAAATTGACGTTTATTTTATCTTCTAGGGCAGCAAGTGTTTAATATCGGCCTGCTTGTAAGTACATCATTTGAAAAGGCTTATAACAGCTCAACTGCTTATATATTATTTACCCATTATAAAAAGCAAATATAAAGGGTCCGGAAGGGACTTTAGTCCTTACTATGCATAGTTTACAGCAGGGCCAGTGCCCGGTACAGTACAACCATAATACATGATTTAGGTACACTCGCGTCTCGTGGCTCGGCTCGCGGCGCGTCTCGCAGCTCGCGTCGAAGCTCGCGAGTTCGTCGAGTTCTCGAGCTTGTGTTTACATTCTCACGGCGTGTTTAGTTCTTTTCGAACTATCAACGATGGTCGATGGAGGACGTCGAAATATTGGTTGCATCCACTTTATGTTTACTGAGTTTTTACAGCTATACTACTAGTTTAGGGTTCCAAATAATAGGCTCTCGTTGAAAAAGTTCTGTAAACTTATGTTTTCTCGCGACCAATCCATTTTAAGGATTCCGTAGACTTCGTAGTCTGTCTGTCTCCAGGCTGTATCTCAAAATCTGCTATAGCTAGACTTCTGAAATTTTATATATATGCCGCTATAACAACAAACACTAAAACAAAATAAAATCAATAAGGGGGGCGGGCCTCCCATACAACAAACGTGATTTTTTTGGCCTTTTTTGCTCGATATCAATAATGGTAACAAGTAGGCACTTGAAATTTTCACACAATCTTTATTTATATGTGTACTTTGATAATTGATAAAAAATAAAATGAAATAAATTTATTAAACTAAATATGTATTATTTATATTTAATTTTAAAAAAATTTAAGGGGGATTCCCTTAAATTTTTATATATTTTAAGGGGGCTCCCATACAAAAAAAACACAACTTTTTGCCTACTTTCGCTACGGAAATCTTTGTACGCGAGTCCAACTCGCACTTGGTCGATTATTAATTATTATAAGCGAAGCAATTCAACAAAAACGGGCAGTTAAAAACACAACCGGCACGGACTGGCAGCGTTTGTAGCCGAATGAAGTGCACAAACTATATAGAATGATGAAGTGCGAGTGTAAACACAAAGCTCGCGTCCGCCGCGAGTTCCTTTGACTCGTGCCCAAAAAACCGCTCCCGACGCGAGCTCTGCGACTTGCGAGCAGCGAGCCACGCCGCGAGACGAGCCCCGAGCTCATAATATTGTTTACACTCAGGACTCGCGGCGCGTCTCGCGGCGCGTCTCGCGGCTCGGCTCGTGGCTCGCGCGCGAGTGTAAATTCTTGTATAATAATATTATTATGGCGTTTTGGGCTTTGGCCCAGGGCCCCGTGAATTCAAGGGACCAGCTATGCCAAGTCAATATAAAAATCAACGATAATGCGAAAGAATCTATAATTTCATTTAAATAAACAGATCGTGTGGTCAGAGGCGGCGTAGACGTGGGCGGTGTGGGCGACCGCCCACGGCCACGGATATAATTATACAAGTTTTGATATTCAAATATTCATAAAAAAAAAGTTTTATAAAATATAAAAGTTCGAGAATCAAAAAATTATTTCTCTTCAAAAACCGTCTTCTTACGTCATCATCACGCATTTAAGGGGCTTCGAAAGACATTTCTTGCCCACATCAAATTTAGGTCTTGCCCCGCCACTGCGTGAGGTTTGCAGCCCTGCGAAGTGCGAGTTACCCTAGTGACTATAACAGTATTTCCCAAAGTGTGGGTCGCGACCCACTGGTGGGTCGCAGGTAGATTTTGGGTGGGCCCTGAAACTATAGGACGATTGTCGTACTTGTTCAATTGTTATTTTACTCGTTCGTTCGTTGTCGTGGGTGTGTGCGGGACGGGGGCGAGGCATTCGAACGCAAACGTAATTGTAAGTAAGTAAGACTGACGATGATGATATGGTGGTAAACTACGATAAGAATTAACGCGTAAATGCTGCGGCAGCAACATACCGCTGCTTTTTTGTCTTCATGACACAAGGTGGGCCGCGAACTTTAAACTTTCTTGTAGATGGGTCGCGGTCCCGACAAGTTTGGGAAACACTGGACTATAATATTATGTCCCAACTATGTCTCTATAGTAATGGGATTGATTCATTCAATTTATTTCAAGTTTACGTTATGTTAGTACTTTGAAGTGTATAATAATATTATGATAATAAAAATATATCAGCTCCTCCTTTTTGGAAGTCGGTTGAAATTAAGCTTTACTTTACAAAAAACCTATATACACTCCAAAAAAACGCTACACCACACTGTTCAATGCGAAAGAGAGAGAGAGAGAGAGAGAGAGAGACAGAGACAGAAACACGCGCTAGTCGATGCTACCGCAGTCTGTCGGCATATAACTATATCATTACCATTTTATACCATACCATACTATACCATTTTTGCTGTAGCTGTAAGCCGTGCGGTTGTAACGACACTTCTGTGACGTTAGAACTTTTCGTCTTAGTTTTTTCTGTCTAGCCCCCTTTCGCAACTAGGGGTCGCAAACCGGGATCCCGAATTTCGAAAACACCGGGATACCGGGCCAAATTTAGGTCTTTTCAATACCGGTATTCATTTTACGAAAACCGGGATATTCGGTATTTTCGGTTTTAGTAAAATAAATGAAAAACAAATACAAATAGAAAAAGTTAAGCCCTTTTTAGTGATAGATAACTATTAAATAAGTACACACTTAATACATAAGTACGTTTCAAAAATGTTCACATTAAGTGGATATTTTGTCAGCCACAGCTTTATACTACTTCAAACATCATTTTTTACGTCCCCAAATGTCGAAATTTTCTCGTGTCTATCTCGAAAGGCTCAAGAGTTATGTTCATAACTTCGGATTTATTAACAAATGCTTGCAATTATTATACATATAAAGAGCGCTAAAATTTTTATAACGCTTATCTTAAAAGATTCAATTTTTCAAAACGCCTATCGAAAAAGCTATGATATTCTACCAAAAACATAAATGATCCAGTTCCTGAAAACTGATCATGCTTGCTGGGAGATATGTCTGCGACTTTGCCCTTGCGTACGACTATTAGGAGTTCTATGCCATTTACGGCAGTATTGCGACAGCGCTGTGTTATATATTGTTAATTACCGTCGTGTGTGCAAGTTAGCAGACTGGGATGGGATACGGTCATTTTTTGCATCCCGATGCTCGCGACAACACTGCCAACTCTGTTGCCAATTATGATGGAGCTTTTCATTCCGTCCTCTGTAGTGACAACCGGTAGCAGATTTCGTCCCTGGTTTGGTTCATCCTCCAAAAAAAGCTGGCCGGTACCAGGAGGCTTACCAAACCTGGGCCAATGCAGTGTCTGCTCGGGATTTAAATACGAGCAATTCTTGGTATTTAAATCACTCTCTTGAGAGATCACTCGGGCAAAGAAACAGCACGTCAATAAAATTAGTAAGAACCTAGAGTGCCTGCCCTCGGGAACCCGTGCATTCTGATCGTTGGCCAAAGCTATTGAAGGGAATTTCTGCAAGCCATCCCTACCATCCCTACCTACACGTAGGAAATGGATCGTTGGCCCACGACGCAAAAGACAAAGCCGATCTTCTGGGTAACCTCTTTGCGTTAAACTCGACCCTAGATGGACTTGGTTTGGACATTGCGAAGTTCGGGTTTGGCATTAAGCGCTGCTATCATACGGGCTCCCCGAGTCATTATGCAAGTGGGTCAAAAGTTTCTTAGTAGATAGAAGCATAAAGGTCGTAGTTGACGATGAATGCTTGGAAACTCAGTCTGTTGATGCTGATATCTTATATTTCTCCGTCATTGAGAGTCGAAACGAACTTGTGTCAAAAATAGAGAATTCATTGGAGAAACAAAAAAGATAGACCTAACTTAGTCCAATTCAACCCCGCCAAGACACAAATCTGCGCGTTTACCACAAAAAAAGTCACCAATGGTCGTATATGAGGATGTACGACCATTAATTGAGACGAGGGTTCTCTTTAACAATCTCCCCTAGCATTGAAATACTTGGCATAAACATGTCGAGCGAAGTCCAGTTCCGATATCATCTAGAGGGCAAGGCCAAGTTAGCCTCGAAGAAACTTGGTGTTCTTAACAGAGCGAAACAGTATTTTGGTCCGGAACAACGCCTACAACTCTACAAGGCGCAGGTTCAGCCTCATATGGAATTCCTACTGTTCTCATCCTTGGGCAGGGGCGCCAAAATACCAACTGCTCCCTCTGCATCGTATCCAACGAAGGACCGCTCGAATTGTTGACGTCCATAGTGTTTCAAACAGGCTGGACCCCTTGGAATTACGCCGAGATGTAGCATCACTCTGCATACTCTATCGGTTGTATCTCGGGGGGTACTCTGAGGAATTCCTCAGAGTACTCCCCGAAATGGTATATTTTTCGCGTGGAGTGATGGTGAAAAGTTGCAGGAGGTATGATACCGAAAAAAATTTCGGAATCATACCTCCTGCAAGTTTTCACCATCGCTTCACGCGATGATTCGATTCGATTGAGATCTAAATGAGTGCCAAGTTCTATACAAAATCGAAATATTATGTATTTGTAGAAATAAAATAACATTATAAGTAAGTATTAAACTCTATTTCTTTGCTTTACCTATTGGATACCTATAATAACTGTTCATGTTATTCAAAATATGTGAGATCTTAACAACTTTAGCTTAAATCCCGGAAATATCGAAAATACCGGATTACCGGTATTGGTCTGGAGCCAATACCGAAAATACCGGTTTTGCTTAAATGATCCGGTATTGCGACCCCTATTCGCAACGCGCGATAAGGAACTTCGTTCCAATAAACCGCTACTTTTTTTATACCCTAAATAATTTTCTTTGCGCCCCGCGACACGAAGTCTAAAACGTGTTTGTGAGTTGTAAACTTGTGACCCTATATAGAATAAAATATTAACAAGAATGAATAAGATATAGAAAAATCAAAAATGCTGAGTAGAGATAAACTACGATAACATGGCCCGCCCCTCCAAATTACTGTTTCAATATGTACGAGTATGTAGTCACATCCTTAAAAAAGAATTTGTATGTAGTAAGTATTCAACAAATCAACCAGTACTCGTAATATTTCCTTATTACCAAGATTTGTTGGTCAACTAATCATAACTGTTTTCTGTTTGAACGCTCCGAAATCTTTCCGCCATGCTAATGACGTCATTGGAATAGTAAACAAAAAAATGACAACTGTGTCAACTGTCAGAGTCCAATGTCTTATGTCAGTTGATGCCTGTTTGTTTACTACCGCAATGACGTCATGAACTCATGACCATAGAGCAAACATGGCGTCCACTAGCGGAAGCGTTTTTGCAAAATACGCGCGAAATTTGAAATTATGTAAAAATAATGTTTTTTTTTTTATACTTAACGTGCGAAAAAAATTATATTTTATTTTTTAGCGTCATAATATCACTATAGAATTGTTTTTGGATACATTTCAAAAATTCGTGTAATACCCTATTATTATAGATGTTTTTCTTGTCTCTGTAGGGGTCAAATACAGGAAAACTTTCAGCTTTTATGCGGGCTCTACACTCGCGGCGCGAATTGCAGCCGCGATTCGTGCCGTGAACACGATTCGAACAAATGCGAAGCCGCGAAGCGGCCGCCAAGCGGCCGCGAAGCGGCCGCGAAACCCTCCACACTCGCATCGCGGCCTTCGCGGGCTTTCGCGCCGCGAGTGTAGAGCCCGCATTATAAAATGAGGATGCAATAATGTCTGGCTTCTTTTTAGAATTTTGGGAGTGCCTCCGCTGCCGGCGCCGGCTCCAAAAAATATCAGTAATGGGAACCGGCGGTAAGTATACTGCCGGCAGCCGAGATATAAAACAACGGCTGCCGGCGCTGGCACTCAAAATGGGAGCCGGTGATAATGCGTAAAGCGCTAGGTTCCAGTGCCGATACACAAATTTTAAAAAGAAATAATTATAATCTCAAATATATTCGACTTCACCGACTTCCAAAGGTGAAGGTTAGGTACCTATTTGTTCGGCTGTGGATATTTTAGTTTTTTGTGATGCATTTTCTAGCTTTACCTTAGCTACCTTTTTTTCAGCTACCAAAAAGTAAGATTTTGCACCAGAGTTAAGCGCTTATTCCACTTATCCTAGCTAGGAAGTCCTAGCTAGGATCCTAAAAAATTTAGTCAAGTGGAATAACATTTAGAAGCTAGGATCCTAGCTAGGATCCTAAATCGGAAAAAATTTAGTCAAGTGGAATAACATTTAGAAAGCTAGGATCCTAGCTAGAACTTCCTAGCTAGGATAAGTGGAATAAGCGCTTAATAAACCCCGTGGTATACTTCCGAAGGTACTGAACAGAACTTCAGATTCCTTATACATGTTAGAGAGATTTTAAGCGTTGTTTAAAGAAGCAAAGATATTGTAATATAATATGTTACTATGCAGATCACATTTATCAGCATCATCATCACCACCATTAATCATCAAGATTCAAGCCCCATACGAGCACCGGTGTTCGCGACAACAATGGAATACAATAGCATTTCCAAGAATCCCCGATCGAAGGATTCAAATATGCATCCTTACAATAATATGCCTATTTATGACCTTATTTGTACTTTTCATAGTCCTTTAGCTCAAGAGTCAAGACTGATGTTTTTGATCATTATTCTGTCATATCGCGTGACTTCGGCAGCCATTACGGCAACCGGCGCCGGCAGCGGAGGCACTCCCTAGAATTTTACTTATTTGACACTGGCATTGGATTTATGCCATAGTAGTTTGTGTAATATCGGCTTAAAAAAATTGTCATTTCAAATTGACAAGTTGTCACTTTGGAGTTTTGGCGGGCATGTGAAAGAGTGCTGTTGTGTTTTTGTATTATTTTCCTAAAATTGTGTTAGCTGGGTTTTTAATGTGTAATATTGGTAGAATATTTACCATTAGATATTCGTGTTCATGCACAAGTGTAGGAAAGTGATGTAATATCCAGAAACGTGCTATTTTGTGTTCCCTCCAAAACTCCATCGAAAGTTTCAGTAAAGCGTCTACCACTTTACTGAATCGACCGACTTGACTCCTGACTTGCCTATTGACTTTTACTTAGACTTTGACTAGACTTTAGACCTGACGATACATGAAAATGATGATGAAAATTATAATAGGAGGAATATGGTTTTCCCGCCATATTCCTAACCTTTTTACCTTGTCTGTGGCACAACATACACATCCTTTGTGTCAAGTTGCCAAAAAAGAAGAAAAAGAAAAGAAAAAAGTTGTCACTTGTCAGTTGTCATTCATATATTTTGCTGATATTTTGACATTTGAGTACCTATTCCGATTTCCGTCAGCGATACATTAATTAGTTTTATAGTAAAAATATTATGTTAATTTACCAAAATGAATCAAACTATTAACGTGGAACAACTAAACTCTGCGCTTTCATCTCTAAGAACCCTCCGCTCCAGCGTAAGTTATGTATTCGAGACACTCTCCAACGGCCTACGAGCCGACCACGGCGAGGATGGCAAGGATAAGTTTCTTCAGGAGCTTCAAGAACTTCTGAACAATGTCAACATAAACCTGAGGGATTTGGAGCAGACAGTGAACGGGCTTCCTTTACCTACAGCCCCGTTTAACTTAGGAAATACGACGTATTTGAGTCAAGAAACTACGCAAGAACGTCAGGCATTGTATACCCAACTAGTAAACAGCTACAAGTGGACTGACAAAATCCACGAGTACAGCTCATTTGCCCACACCCTGCTGAGCCAGAACTCGCTCAAACGCTCCTACATAAACTCCGGCAGCACAAAACGGCGCGGAAAGCTGCAAAGTAACCACAACGTTGCGCCTCTGCAAGTGGACAACGTGATCAACAACATAGATCGCTCCTACAACGACATGAAAATCACCATATCACGCCCCTTCGCCAGCAATGCGGTGGTACAGATAAACCTCAGTCATGTTCTTAAAGCTGTGGTCGCTTTCAAAGGCCTGCTGATGGAATGGGTTATGGTTAAGGGATATGGTGAAACTCTGGATCTATGGACTGAATCGAGGCACCATGTGTTCAGGAAAGTGACAGAGAATGCTCATGCTGCAATGCTACATTTCTACTCTCCGACATTGCCTGAGCTGGCCGTCCGCTCCTTTATGACATGGCTACACAGCTATGTGAATTTATTCAGTGATCCATGCAAGCGTTGCGGATGCCATCTCCATCACACATCCATGCTGCCTCCGGCATGGCGTGACTTCCGTACTCTTGAACCATTTCATGATGAATGTAAACAATAGTTAATGTGGTATTGAAGGGAAAGTGCAAAATATGAACACAACTGTGCTTGCTTTCTCCTTCAATAAAAAATAGAAGATTGTCCAGTGGTGTAAGACATGAAAAGAAGACATTCTTGATGATCTTGTTAAAAATTAGTAAACAGACTGTAAAGTATTATAATTAATCCTTCAGGCCCCGCGCGAGCACCGGTGATTGCGAGAACAAAAGAATACAATGGGAATTCCTAGAACCTCCGATCGAAGGATTAAGTCTACTGACTTGTTAATCCTTCGATTGCGGATTCTTGGAAATCTATTGTTCTCTCGGCCATATTTCTAACATACAAGGCACAGACCATAACATGGATTAGGTAAAGTGCAGTGGATGAAATATTTTTATTAATAAAACTCATATTTTCTTTGTCTAATGTAGCTAAGATATAATAAGTGAAGTATTGTAAATAAATAGGGTACTTTTATAGGATCTTTTATAATATGTTTTATGGTGTAAGATGTACAATCAATAAAAGTTGTATAATTCTTAACAGAGTTGTTTATTAAACTATATTATTTACATTATCACAATACTTGAAGATTACTTTGAGCTTACAACTTAAGTCTATGCAAACGGTTTGCACATAGCAACAGTGTGATCAACGCTACACTTCACTTCTGTAACATGTGCACCAATATTCACTTTTAGTGGAAAACTTTGATTTTTAGAATTTCCGAGTCCTAAGCAGCCATGTCGGTTTCGTCCCCAAGCATATAGGTCTCCCTGATTGGTTATAGCCGTCAAGTGTGAGATGCCACAAGCTACTTTCTTTACCATTGTGTCAGTATTAAATTCATTTCTTCCGAATAATGGTGGTGGGATCAGTTTTGGTACTGATGTATGTTGCACATTAGGGCCAAGACCCAGCAAACCAAAGCCCCACACAAAAGCATCACCTTGTTCTGAAATATAATCAATTGGCATAGTCAATTTTATTTATGTAATGAATAAGTAATGATTTTTTTTTCAATAGTTCAATATAATTTGTTTAATTATGTGTTATGTTTTTTCAGAGACATAGTGACTGTCTGCCTTTTGTATATGATTTTTCAAATGATACTCATTCTTATAGGTAACTACATATTTAAATCAAACTAACACACCATTACAAATCAAGCAAAAGGACCCTCCAGCAGCAATGTCCACTATTTTCCCGAGACCTTTTGTGAAGTTTACAAGAGCATATGACATATTCACTTGTTGCTTGGTAGTCATTGGTACTTGTCCATACTCAGAATTTCCCCACCCAAACAGTTCACCATTCTCTGAAATAAAATATTATGCTCTAAAAATCTATAAGAAGTAAATAATAAAAAAATGCATCACCTGTTATTAATATACTATTATTTTCAGGTAATTAAAATTCCAGATAATTACAATATAAATAGGATTATTATTTTTGCAGTTAACTTACCATTCAAAGCTAAAACACAATCGGAAGTGGAAGCCACCTTGACTATTCTCTCACTTGTTACGTCCCCTTTTACTTGGGCAGGATATTCCTGATTCTTGAAAGTTCCTAGACCAGTTTGGCCATCAGCACTCCAGCCACATGAGTAAACTTTTCCAGATTCTGTTATGAATAAGCTGAAATTTGCAAAAACAGTAATCTGGGTATTCCCTGTTGTGTTCTTAGTACTATGGCAAATTTTTTTGTTTAAAATAAGGGATTCCCCAATATTAAAGGTTTTAAGATTTGAATAAAAAAAATTGGTGTAAACTGTAAAGCATGATAAGTATAGAAACTATTTTATTTATTTAACTAAATTCTTCATGGGATTCCCCAATATTAAAAGTTTTAAGATTTGAATTAAAAAAAAATGGTGTAAGCTGTAAAGCATGATAAGTAAACTATTTTATTTATTTAACTAAATCCTTCATAGTTATTAGGAAACTAATAAAAATGTACCTGTGATCCTGTCCACAGCACACATCTATGATCTTTTCATTGCCCAGCCTCTTGATGTTGTGAGACAACATGCTACCTCTGTACTCTTCATTCTCGTTTATCTTCCGACCACACTGGCCGTATGCATTGTTGCCTAGTGTGAACACTCCCTCATTGTCTGTTAGAATTAATGTGTGAGCTCTCCCTGCTGCTAAGCCTGTAACCTAAGGTCATTAACTTCAGTATTATGAAATTTTTTTTTTTAAGTGAAAACTTCTTTAGTGGGGTTGAGCACTTTTGTGGGATGGGTAAAAACTGTGAAACTCGCGTCAGATTCTCGTGCTGATCGAAAAACCGTAAGACGGTTGGAGAGTAGTGTTGTAACATCGAAATCGATTAATAGAACAATCAATTGGTTTTTTTTCGATTGTCGATATTTTTTAATCGATTGTAAGGGTTTCGATTAATTAAAAAAATCGATTTTTTAAAAATCGATTTTCATTAAAAATGGGTTAAAAAAAATAATGCACAACGTTAATAATCAAGTTTTCACTTCTGCCGGCACTCCCGGAATGCAACCCGTCTTTTTTTTTTTGTTTTCAGCTATATAAAATATAAAAGTTATTACTTCAAAATAAACTCCATTGGTAAGTACTGTAAATTAATGTTAACCTATACTCCACTCGGACTAGCTTGTCGCTAGCGGTCATTAACTTCCTGTAAAAAATTGTCATTTTCCATATTAAACCATGATTGACAATATCTGACACTTCATTGTCAATCGCGGTTTGTATGGAAAATGACAAGTTTTTGACAGGGAGTCAATGACCGATAGCGACAAGCTAGCCCGAGTGGAGTATAGTTAATACTACAAAATGAATATTAAAATAGTAATAATAATAGTACCTTTGTCTCTAATGATTTGTAGGGTATATAAATGGGTGCGGGACTCAGTAGCATTTCTAGAGGATGGCCGATCCTTGGAGCGTGGTAGCCAATCTGGGAGTCTGTGTTGATGCCAGTCCCAAACACTTTGTGCTGCTCGCTAGTTTTTACCGCTGCAACTGTGAAACCATAGCCACAAGCGATTTTGGTAACCTAAAAACAATAATAAATCAGATACGTTTTTGGTATTTTATTATATCATAGAGACCATAAACGTAGAAAAAAAGGCGGACAGAGTCTTGTTATATACAAAACTGTGTCTTCACTTTTATTCAGAGTCCGCCACGCTCACATTCTGACTCCTGTCAAATGGTATGGACTAGCGCAAGAATGTGTGCGTGCGGACCGTGTACATACAGCCAGCTGGCCGACTCTGAACGACACAGTTTTGTGTCGTTCAGAGTGTATGGTGGGACTCCGTCCTCCTTTTTTTATACGTCCATGATAGAGACTCGCTTATTCAAAGAGCACTTACATCAAATCTTTCACAAAAACTTGACCTCATAGGATGCCAGGTTAGTGTAAAATTATTTTTATATGCTTTTTTCCCCTTTTTCTTTCCTCTAGGTAAGTGTATACCCAGAGCGCCCGTCTCGGCCAACCCCCACACATAAACACGTTTATCTGTACTTTTGCTCAGTGGATACTTGAAAACTGAAATTCAAATAATTAAAATCTCTATATTTGTATTAAATGTTTACATCTGGAGAAAATAATGAGGCCAAATTATATTTACTTGGAAGCTCATCTTCTTCGCTAGGATCGTGAATTTTCTTTTTAGTCGTAACTGTACGATTGATTAGCAAACAAGGATTTCGGCGTTGTACAAATGCCTTTAATACATTCATTTTATACACTTTTATTCATACAGCTTTACTAATTTAATTAAATTTCAAAATAAAATGAAAATTTGAAAATGATAACATTTTCTCCGTTCTCGAAATTTTATCTTCTTCACAGATTAAGAATTAGTTAGATCTTCTTCTTTCTTCGACTGTCAACTTTTCTGTCGGAATGTGACAGTTATTTTTTTATTTTATTTTTTCAGCAGAGACCAAACGATTTGGAGTGGATGAACGCGATGTGTCTTGTAAAAGGATTTAGGATTATATGGTCATGTGGGTCAAGTGTGCGCAGCGTGTAAGTGTGCGCATTGTAAATATCTCGAAAAATATACGACGCTAAGGGACGGCTACCTTCAACCTACCTACCGGCTACGGCTCTTCAATAACCCACAGGACGCCCTACGAAGCGCTCGTGTCCCAGGGTGAATCTACTCAAAATGTTATTTTTGGCCAAAAATTGTGTTTTTAAAAAAACCCTTAAATATTGCTCTGAAAGTTTCTGGTGTTAAAAGGCACCGAAATAGAATTCCCTTTCTGTAAGAGTCACGAAAAAAAATAATAATTCAAGAGATATTTAATCCTTCGATCGCGGATTCTTGGAAATGCTATTGTATTCTATTGTTGTCGCAATCACCGGTGCTCTTATGGGGCTTGATAGGTTAGTATTAAGTAAAAACTGTTGTTCATGACAATGACGATATTAGTGGAAAATGACGTGTTTACTTAGAATAATGACAATTTGTTGAGAATAATGATTATTTTAAAAATCTTATCCATATTCGTGCTGATTACATTGTTATTATTATTATAAACGCCTCCGTGATCCAGTGGTTACGAGCGTGGCTCTTGACTCAGAGGTCGTGAGTTTGATTCCCGCGTTGGAAACATATTGTTAATTGTTATTTCCAAGTTTGGTTAGGACATTGCAAGCTGATCACCTGATTGTCTGACACTCAGAACAGGAAAATAAGGTCTGACAAGTAAGATGATCCATGCATCGGATCACGGATGGGCATCTAAAAGTCGGTCCTGCGCCTGATCTCTCCCCAGTCGTGTCGGTCGTCCGTCCCACTGGGTTATGAGAGTTAAAAGGAATAGAGAGTGCTCATGTGTAATGCGCACACACTTGGGCGCTATAAAATTACTCCTGCGTAACTTGCCTGGTTTCAATGAAACCAGCCACCGTCACCGAAACTGGTGTGGGGGTTATTATTATTATTATAAGTAAAAAATAGGATTTTCAATAAAACTTGTATGTTAGTAAAAGTATTGATTTATTATAAAAATGTATTGCCTAAAATATAGCTAATACCAAAACCTACCTTAAAAAAAATATTATATTCTACCTTTTCGAGTCACCTGCAATAAAAAATGTAGAGCTTGTCTAACTTAAAACGACGCGCCCCTCCCTCGTATTCACAGTACAAAAATGTTTCATTTATATCAACTTTGAAGTGGTGGGGCGCGTCATTTCAAATTAGACAAGCTCTACACCTGTTAAATAATAATTCTGATATTTATTATATCTCAAATAATATTTTATTACCAAACGTTCCGCGCGGCTTCGCTCGCGTAAATTAGATATTTCACAGACAAATTATTAGTCCACAAAAAATAGCCTATGATCCTTCACGTGGTCAATTTCTTAATTCTTATCAGTTATCTATACCAAATAACAGAAAAATTGCTCCAGTAGCTCGTGAGATAAGCCCTTTCAAATAATTTTCCCCGTTTTTTCCACATTTTTCTCTATTTCTTAGCTCCTATTAGTCTTAGCGTGAAAAATTATAGCCTATAGCCTTCCTCGATAAATGAGCTATCTAATACTGAAAGAATTTTTCAAATCGGACCAGTAGTTCCTGAGATTAGTGTGTTCAAATAAGCCCTCTTTCAAATAATTTCCCCCCGTTTTTTCCACATTTTCCTCTATTTCTTGGCTCCTATTATTTTTGGCGTAATAAAATAATCCTTATAGCCTTTCTCGATAAATGGGCTATCTAACACTGAAAGAATTTTTTAAATCGGACCAGTAGTTCCTGAGATTAGCGCATTCAAATAAGCCCTTTCAAATAATTTTCCTCCGTTTTTTCCACATTTTCGTCTATTTCTTCGCTCCTATTATTCTTAGCGTGATAAAATATTGCCTATAGCCTTTCTCGATAAATGGGCTATCTAACACTGAAAGAATTTTTCTAATCGGACCAGTAGTACCTGAGATTAGCGCGTTGAAACAAACAAACAACCTCTCCTGCTTTATAATATTGAAGTATAGATAAAATTTTTACTACTGTTCTTACTATTCTACTATTACTATTCGAGAAGGAGTCAAATAATTACCTAATTGTAATAACGACATTGCATCGATTCGATATATTTATCCCTGTTTTCCAGAAATGCAGTTACAGATTTGGTCATTATTCTGAATGATCGTCATTATGATTTCAGGGCTATTCAGGAAAATGACGTTCAGGAAAATGACGGATTCACTAAATTCTTTTAATAATTAAGTATTGATATAAAGAAAACTAAGAAAATTATTAAGAACTTAGAAATGTTGCGGGCCTTTATAACTTGGTATAAAAAAAGTAGTGAAAAACAGACAAAATGTTGGCACACATCGAGAAAGGTAAATGACGACTTATTTGGAAATTTTTGTAGAACGTATTTCAAAGACTCACCTGCATAAAACGAAGACCTCTATCCACACCAAAGCACTGCGATCAAATAAAGTGAGCCAGCAGATTTTATCGCAAAATAGGTTTCAACCCGTCACGTAGAGTATATCGGCAAGGCATTCAAAACAAACAATGCACAGGACAATTACGCGAATTTTATGAACATTTTAAAAATAGAATTTTTAGTTATTTAATGTAAGTTGATGTGTTATTTGTTGGTATCGAATAGTTTATTAGTTCTTTATCTTCAAATTAACATTAAGTTTTTAATCCTTTCTAGCTTATTTTTTTTTTTTTTATAAATAATAAATTGTAAGCGGCAGTATCGAAACGACACGCAAAAATTTCACAATTTGGTACTTTTTTTTATAATAACTTTTGAAATATTAACTCTACTTTAAAATAGTTTTAGCAGCATTTTCGTAAGTTAATTAGACATTGAAATGTGTAATGTTACATCAAATTTACGAAGGCGTTTTGGACCCGACTTCAAAGAGATGAATTTTGTCTCTCTCAAATATTTGAATTTTGTCTCTCTCAAATATTCGCCCCCAGCGGCTGCGCGCGCGCCATTTTGGAATGACAGATAAGTGAAGATTTTTGCTCAAATATTTACGATATTTTGTAAATTTTGATGCGTAATCTTTTGGAGTTATGTATTTTTTTTTCTAAATAAGCTTTTTGCTATCGAGTGCAACATAATATCAAGTTTGTTATTTGCCAGTGTTTAGGATATTCTGATGATGCAGGAATTAAGGATATTCGTATAACCCAGTTCCTATGCTTTGGGTTAAGTGTGCGCAGAAGCTTTTTCCCTTATGTGGCGAACAGTATTCTGAACTAGGGGTCGCAAGCCGGGATCCCGAATTTCGAAAATACCGGGATACTGGGCCAAATTTAGGCCTTCTTTTTTGTTTTAGTAAAACAAATGAAAAACAAATACAAATAGAAAAAGTTACACCCTTTTTAGTGATAGGTAGCCATAATTATTAAATAAGTACTCACTTAATACTTAAGTACGTTTAAAAAATATTCACACTAAGTGGACCTTTTATCAGCCACAGCTTTATACTACTTCAAACACCATATTTTACGACCCCAAATGCCGAAATTTTCTCGTGTGTATCTTGAAAGGCTTAAAAGCTATGTTCATAACTTCGGATTCATTATCAATTACTCTTGAACTCATAAAATTCAAATGCGTGCAATTATTATACATCTAGGGAGCGCCAACATTTTTATAACGCTTATCTTAAAAGATTCCATTTTTCGAAACGCCTATCGAAAAAGCTATGATATTCTACCAAAAACTTAAATGATCCAGTTCCTGAAAACTAATCATGCTGGGAGATCTGTCTGCGACTTTGCCCTTGCGAACGACTTAATACAACTGGTTGCTACACCTACGCGAATCCCAGATGTAGACGGTCAGAATCCTTCCCTGTTGGACCTTCTGCTGACTTCAAATCCTGATGGCTACTTATAAGTATCCGTGACCGCACCACTTGGTTCATCGGATCATTGCCTTATTAGGCCCACGACGTAAAAGACAAAGCCGATCTTCTGGGTAAGCTCTTTGCGTTAAACTCGACCCTAGAGACTTGGTTTAGACATTACGAAGTTCGGGTTTGGCATAAAGCGCTGCTATCATACGGGCTCCCCGATACATTATGCAAGTGGCTCAAAAGTTTCTTAGCAGATAGAAGCATAAAGGTCTTAGTTGACTATGAATGCTTGGAAACTCAGTCTGTTGATGCTGATATCTATAGGATAGCTCCGTCACTGAGAGTCGAAACGAACTTGTGTCTAAAATAGATGCATTATTTATGCATTCAAATGTATCTTTGTAACTTTGTGCATAAAGAAAAAATAAATAAATAAATAAATAAATAGAGAATTCAATGGAGAAACAAAAAAAGGTAGACGTAACTTAGTCCGATTCAAGCCCGCCAAGACACAAGTCTGCGCGTTTACCACTAAAAAAGTCACCAATGGCCGTATATCCTCGTTTTGAGGGCATCTCTTTAACAATCTCCCCTAGCATTGGAATACTTGGCATAAACGTATCGAGCGAAGTCCAGTTCCGATATCATCTAGAGGGCAAGGCGAAGTTAGCCTCGAAGAAGCTTGGTGTTCTTATCAGAGCGAGACAGTATTTCGGTCCGGACCTGTGGTCCGGACCAACGCCTACAACTCTACAAGGCGCAGTTTCGGCCTCCTATGGAATACCTACTGTTCTCATCCTTGGGCAGGGGCGCCAAAATACCAACTGCTCCCTCTGCATCGTAATTCGTATCCAATGAAGGGCCCCTCGTATTGTTGACGTCCATAGCATAGTGTTTCGAACAGGCTGGACCCCTTGGAATTACGCCGAGATGTAGCTTCACCCTGTATACTCTATCGGTTGTATCTCGGGGAGTACTCTGAGGAATTTTTCGGAATCATACCTCTTGCAACTTTTCGCCATCGCTCCACGCGAAAAATATACCATCCTCATCACTTTGATGAGTGGCAGTCTTCCACCGTGCGTTTTTCGTGTAACTTTCTGCCGCGCACTGTAAAACTCTGGAACGAACTGTCACCAGCAGTATTTCAGGGCCAAGACGATTTGAAAACCTTCAAGAAAAGAGCGTATTCCCTCCTAAATGGTCGGCAACTCACCTGCAGCTCTTCTGATGGTGCAAGTGTCCATGGGCGACGGTAGTTGCTTTCCAACAGGTAACCCGTTTGTTCGTTTGCCCCCTTATTTTATACAAAAAAAATTAAAAAGGAGAGTCAAGTTCAATATAATAATTAAGCCTGGCTGTGGGCTTCGCTGCAAAAAGAATTGAGATCTAAATGAGTGTCAAGTTCTATACAAAATCGAAATATTATGTATTTGTAGAAATAAAATAACATTATAAACAAGTATTAAACTCTATTTCTTTGCTTTACCAATTATAACAGTTCATGTTATTCAAAATATGTGAGATCTTAACAACTTTAGCTTAAATCCCGGAAATATCGAAAATACCGGATTACCGGTATTGGTCTGGATCCAATACCGAAAATACCGGTTTTGCTTAAGTGATCCGGTATTGCGACCCCTATTCTGAACCAACGGCTGAAGATTGAATTGAATGAAGCCTTTGTGGAGTCTGGTGGCAAAAACAGCGCATCAGCTCTGCACACGGCACTTTTTTTTAAATTACAATTTTCATGTATGACGAAGTAACTAAATATTTCTAAGTGAAAATTATTGTTCTCATATTTTGATTTAAAACGATTTTGTTGATTACTTTAAGTAACTATAAGTAGTTACAAATTAAAATTATAAAAGAATATTCTTTGTTCTAATATATATACGTTAAACCCGTTTAAGACGATTTCACAGGGACTCAACCAAAAACGCGTCTTAAGCGGGAAAGCGTATTATGCGGGATATAGGGAAATAAAAAACGAACCTACTACATACGTATGTATTAATATTTATTATGTTTTTTCGGATGTAGGTGTCCCTATCAATGAAGATTATGCGTCCACATTTAATCTGGAAGTGATAATCTAGAGCTTTTAACAAATCGAATTGAATCGTTTCAACGAATGCCGTCATCCAAGCTCGAGATTGTGCATCATAATATGTTACAGGAAGCGATTTTAAGTTTTTGAAACAACGTGAATTTTTCGCCTTCAGAATTGGCACAGGCCAGGACAGTCAGTTTCTCTTTATTTGCTTTGCCACCATGACAAGTCTCTCCCTTAAAAACATAGGATTTTTCTGGCATCAATTTAAAAAATAAACCAAATTCGTCTGCGTTAAAAATGTCTCGCGGTTCGTAATTTTGCAACAATTCGGGAAGTGTTGCCACTTGCCATCCACGTATCAACTATCACCATCTCAATTCCCGCTGATTTGATGGTACATAATGCCGTGGTGATGAGGTAAGAGGTGATATTTTTAGGGCGTTAGGGCGTATTAAACGGGATGACGATCGTATTAAGCGTTAAAAAATGTATGAAAACATTTCTCAAGTTGCAGGGACTCATGCAAAATGGCGTATTATGCGGGAAATCGTATTAAGCATGATCGTCTTAAACGGGTTCTACTGTATATATATTTTGTTGTTGCGTACACTTACCCAAAGTGCTGCGTACACATACCCCAATACTGGGGTAAAAGTGCGCAAATGGAAGGGTTATGGTTTTCTAAAGTTTTTTAAAATATAAGCTATTGAAAAATACTATTGTTGTGTTGATGACAAATTGTTGTGTTGATGACAAACTACTGTTGATGACAAATAAACAGTCTTACAAATGAACACAGTTTTGTTTCATTGTACTAATAATATTTGAGTTTTTTAACCGACTTCCAAGAAACGAGGAGGTTATATGTTCGGCTGTGGATTTTTTTTTGTATGTTCAACGATTACTCCGCCGTTTGTGAACCGATTTTCGAAATTTTTGTTTCGTTGTATTAGGTTTCACTCCAATTTGGTACCATGTTCACAAAAGTGGTGACCTGATGATGGGATCCAGGAGCAATCGAGGGAACTCCTCGAAATTTATATGGAAACATATGGTGATTTTGGTTTTATGTGAAGTGTACTAAGAATATGCTACCAAAAAGTCAAATGTTGGGTCAAGGTATACCATGGTTTCGAAGATGCTGAGAGAACTGACTCCTTATAGATACACATTTGGGAGTTTCAGCGTTGTTTTAAGAATAGAAAGCATATGCTACCATGCAACTCAAATTCATCATCATCATCATCGTCATCATCATCATTACCACGTCGTGTTAAGGTCACCAATGTCTCATGGCACAGAATAGATAATAGTACAAGGCATAGGTATGGACTATGGATACAATAATAATAATTTTGTACTGTATAACAACACCAATATAGCCTATATTGGTGTTGTTTATACACGGCGGTCGGCGCCGCAGAGGCAACGGCGCGGCGTTGCCGCGCGCCGCGCGGCGCGTGCGTAAACATCAACAAGTTCTAACCGGAATGTCAGGGCATGCCGCGCTGCGAGCATTTTGAGTGTCATATGATTTTAAACTTTATCTTCATTAATATAATACAATATAATATCGCTTGAGAAAGGCGCAGGCGGCCGCGAGACTTTCCAAGTTTCTCAAGCGAATAGCGATAGTACTACTATGTATTACAATAATGAAGATAAAGATTAATATCATAATATTATTATGACACCGAAAATATGCTCGCCGCGCCGCTGGGTGTGATTGGGCTCATCCTTCGATCGCGGATTCTTGGAAATCCATTGTTCTGGCGGCCACATACGTGGCCGCTTGGGAGTTGAAGCGTAAATTGTTAAATTACCTAGCACGCATAGGGTTGTGTTCACTTAGATTTTTTTAAATGTATTGTTTAAATTTATCTACCTGATATTTGGGCCTTGGGGTATGACTCTTAAGTCTTAACAAATTGTAATAAGATACGTAGAATAAACGCAGTAATTCGACGCGTAGGGTGGTATGGTCACTACCACCGACGACCACTTATAAACTCGCGGACTATGACGGAGGTCATCTTGGAGGGTTAATTAATATTTTTAATAACAATACGAGATCAATAATAACCATTCCAAATGTTGTCAATTCAAATTTTAATGCTCACTGCTCACACCAAGCTCACACATTAATAATTCACACAACAAAAATCTTTATCTATTGAATACATCGTGTAACTAAAACTATATGAAGTATGAAACATTCGGAGTTCGGACAAGCGATAGCGCGACACATTCTCTGTCTACGGCGACACAGGAGCGCCTCAGTGACATCTAGTGAAGACAATATGAAACTATTTTTTTATACAATTTAAATTGGCACTAATTACAGTTTACCTACTAGGTAACTAAAAAGAGTGAAATTATTATTTTTAACAAAAAATTAAAACCGACTTCCAAGGTAAAAACAATAATAACATCCTTATAATATGAACTAAAAAGTATTAAATAATTTTTCCTCTCTAATGTGCCTTTTTCCGAATTCGGCTACACCTCAACTACTTCTGTACTCAATCTTCATAATTTTGAAGTCGGTGCCAGTTCCAAAAGTTTCAAATTTTCTGTCAAAGAAATAAAGATTCAGCTATAACTGGTACCGACTTCAAAATGATGAAGATTGAGTACAGAAATAGTTGAGGTGTAGCCGAATTCGGAAAAAGGCACATTTAGAGAGGAAAAATTATTTAATACTTTTTAGTTCATATTATAAGGATGTTATTATTGTTGTTACCTTGGAAGTCGGTTTTAATTTTTTGTTAAAAATAATAATTAAAGCATAAAAGTTTAAATGCGCACACTTGACCCACATGACTCTACCTGTTTTTATTGTTGTGTGGATTATACTGCTTGTTATTTTTTGGTTATTTTAATAAAAATCAAAGAATAGACATCTAAATAACACAACATTTATTTTTATGTAAATACAAGAATACATACACATAAAACATTATTTTATCTTCGACAGGAGATTGGCGCGGAACTGCGTGTTTTGGAACAGAGCTTTGATGAGACTCCTCACTTCCTCGGTAGTGAAGTGCTTGGCCAGGGGGCCGGTGCCGTCTCCCCAGTGGTTGTCAATGTCCTTGAGGGACCCGCCCAGGACAAAGATGAGCTCTCGCAGCTTGGTCCACGACTTGACATACTCCTCTACGTCGTCTGGCGACTGCAATGGCATACAAAGTTATATTAACGAAAGCTCATAAAACTACTAACGATATTAGAAGTATTAAAGTTTATACATAAAGTTCCTTATGAATTTTAAGTTATTTGATCTATGACAAGACTTTTATGTTTATAATACAGGGTGCAATTAAACCTTCCTGCCAAATTTTGATATAGTGATCCTTGTTAAAAATACACGTATTTTTTCTTTTATAATCACTCAGTACTAAAATGTTGAGAAATAGCTTCCGAAAGTTATCCTAAAAACACCACAATTAATGGACACGACGCGTCGCCCGTGCGTGACGTGCCCCCGTGCACGCGCCTCCCCCCGCGTCACCCCTGCTCATTCCCCCGCGCCGCGAGTGACCGTTCTGCAACGATTTTAAATGGGATAAAATATGTCAATAAAAAAATAATCCCCTTAATACCTAAACTAAAACCCATTTACCTAAGCCCTGGAAAAAATTTGGGCAGGAAGGTTTAATTGCACCCTGTATAAGGACTCTCATCTCAAAGTCTGAATGGCCTCTGTGAAAAAGAGATGTAGAAATTGAAAAATTTCTTACTTGGAAAAGCTGAGGAGTTTTTTGGACAACAATTGTATACATTTCTGTGAGTTGTGTTGCCATCTCCATAGATATGTCCTCCACAGTGCAAACACGATGGATAAGCTCGTCAATGAACATATTCGTCAGTGTTGCCATTAATCTGAAAAATATTGAGACACTTATCAAACCTCTCGCGTTTTGAAACGTCTCAAACATACCAGCTCTCCAAATGAGCTTTAGTAGCGGCTGGCCCACTAAATGTAGTCAAATTATTTGCCTTACAATTCAATAAAGTTTGTTTTAACATTTTAGCCATTATAGTCGCTTTAAAGTTGCCATAGTCGCTCGCTTCAATGGTCTTTCAGTCACAAGTAAATTGTAATTTACCTAGTAAATACATTATTTGGGAACACTCCAATCCACACATTCTTAACTAGCTGCAGCTGCCTCAAGCATTGTCGAACAGCAGCCTCTGCATTATCACCAAGCAAATCCTTCACCACAATACAGTTTAAATCTGTAACATTAAAAAATTACAATTGTTATTAAAAGCTATTGTTAAGCTCATTCATTCCAAAAAGAAAATAATTGAAATATGTAAATATTTTGACTGTGTAACATTCTAAACTCAAAGAGAATATACTGCCTAAATAATTATAAAGATCAAAATCCTGTGGTTCTAGGTTAAGACCTAGAACCATATGATAATATATTTAGGCAGAAAAGGCTTTCAGAATTTATTTTATTTACTTACTCACCTGAAGATCGAATATTGTCCAATATCTGTTTACGTTGTTGCTGCATGTGCATCGTCAGATGTTTATACCCCAACTCCCTCATCTTCTGCACAAGGTCCACAAAACCAATAGCATAATCCAAATCTCTCCCCTCCATCAGAGATAACCATTTGTCACCCAATGTCAAAAGATTGTGCGCTAGATACATGCAGTTGTTGTGAAATAATGCTGAAAAAAAAATTGTATTTTAAATTTTTATTATGGTAACATTATGTTTTTTTTTTTGCTTTAGCCCAATAGCGCACTAGCGGCCAAGTATCTAACTATCAAAAGTATGGTGTGGCCGCTGAGCGCCGTGCGGCCAAGTGCGCGTGGTCTATGGCGATTTCATACTAAGCTATCTCGATGGCCGCCGAAGCCTGGCCGCTAGTGGGCGCCCGGCCTTAAAGCAAGTTAAAGAAATATTATCTTACCGACATATTGTGGAATGGTTTGAAGGTAATTTTCATGATGATATGGCACTACTGCATCATATAATTCAAAAATAAGACGTGTGGTTACATAAAGCTTTTTACATACTATATCAGAACACTGCACTGCCTGCTCCATTACCACATAAACTAAATCTAAGAGCTCTTGAGCAGTTTTTGATATCATACATCTAGGAAAATAGAAAAGACTCTTTGGAATCGTATTATCAAATACATCTAAGGCTTCCGCTACATCCTTATCGACTTCTAAATCGATTTTTAAATCTGGCCCCTCCGGAATCTTCTCCACTCCTATTGACATCGTTGAACTTAAATCTCTTAGCATAATAGTTCTAGCAGTTTCTAAGAAGTACTGACTCGATCTGTTCGCAAACAAAACATCTATATTGTCTAAATACTTTAAAATTGTCAAGCCCTCCTCTGGGAAAAACTTTAGTATTTTCAAGAAATGTTGAAAATCTTCTATTTCAGATGTAATTCTGCCGTATGTCTGAAGTTCGTTGATAGTATTCGGTATTGTATCTATGAAACATTTCTCAATTATTGTGTCACAGAATTCTTCATTTAATAATTTACCAAATATTTGCATGAGGGTTTTCCCGTTTGAATATTCAATGTTGAATTTGTTGCTGAGGTAGTGGAACAGAAGCCTCATGTTAGAAATGACGTCATGGTATGATGGTCGGTAATTTTCTTTGTACGTAAATGTGATGGTGGCAAGTTCATCTGTTTCGGCATACACTAAGCACTCATATTCCATTATGGGTATGAGGACTTCCTGCATCAGTGTTTTAGTGAATTCTGAAAACTTTTCCTCAAGTTTATGAATATTATCTAATGCGTTTACTATATCTGTAGAATTCATTGACTCATCTAAGTTAAGTTTTATTGTAATAATACTTTGAGCGGGCTCCGGTGCAACAGTAATGCTGACTCTTTCATGCCATTGTCTGTAAAGATCATGTAAAAGACTTTCGTAAATTAGCTGTGCAGTTATCTTCGTGTTTGGAAACAGATCCAGCTGGTCGAAACCCTGAGCAGGAGTTTCTACGTACTGCAGTAAATCAAACACAGCATCTACAGCCGCCGTATATGTGTGTGAAACTGACTCACTGGTAAAGTCCTTGACGAACTTACCACATTGCAACACATCATACAATATATTTAAAGCAAAATTTACACCATCTAACTCTTTGGCAATTCTGTCATGGTTCTCTATTGACTTTAATATTTCTGTTATGGTTTTTTCCTCTATTTCTTCTTTACAAGCATTCAATTCGTTCACCAATGACTTACTCTCAGCTGCAAGTTGACTGCTCTCCTTCAGGATAGACTTAATATCAAATTCACTGTTCTCTACATATTTCGTAATGTCCTCCTTTATTTTATCTATTTCTTTTTCTACTAATGGTATTTTATCTAATGGTGTCCAAGTAGCACTGCTACAGTCAATAATATTTTGGATCACCCTATCTACATCGTAGTCAGACATTTTAATGTTTTCTTTTGGATCTGTCCTTCTTAATGGTAGGTTCTGATTTTCTTTCGTATTTAGGTGATTTGTCATTGGCTTGTCGGTGGTGACGTGTGCTGTGGTACTTATTGTTGCTCACAGCATTCCTCAAGGTATTTACAAGAAATCGCTTATTGGTTTTTTGTGGTGCTGCCTTAATCCAACCTGAGGGGCCCACTATTTCTGCTCTGGCTGCACCCTGAACTGATTCTCTGATAAGTTCTTCTACAGCTAGCCTGAAAATTATCAGTAAATACCAGAAGTAACATTATGAAAACATTATATTTTCAATAATAAATACTTGACTTTAAAAATCATTGTTAGCACATTGAAGACATAGGAATGACTTTATTCATAAATATTTTCTACTTTAACTCACTTTTCTAGTTCTTCGTCGTCTAATTGTTCATTTTTGGGGTTTTCCGTAGCGTCTTCTTTCTCTGTCATAGTTTTTCTGAAAACAAACGTTATAAATGGTCACGATCAGCGAGTAAATTATTTACTGAATGCCTAGTCTGATATGCCCATTTTATTGACGTGCTTTATTCCTTCCCAAAAATAAAAATTAGTATTTTTGTGGCCAAATTCGGGCTTTACCAAATTGACAGTTGACACTATGGTTGGGTAGGACCTAGGAGGATAGACTATAGGAGAGAGCCTTATATCGGTGTATAAGCGTGAAAAGCGTGTCAAGTTGCGTCCGACCTACTCGGTCATTACAAAGGAATCGGTCTGCATATTTCATGTAATAAAAGTGTTAATAAAGGTTTTTAGTGAACATTTTATGCTAGGTATCGTTGAGTTTTGTGGTTCTGCTAAATAATAAACCATAAGATTGGCCAAAGAATGCCTCAAACACGTAGATTTAACGTTAAATACGTAAGTTTTGAACAACGTTTTCTTGGGCTTTTTAACCGGTATTTTCGTAATATGTACCCGGTATGTTTATAAATCCCTTAATCGTGCTATATAAGGCGTTAGTGGTAAAAATGTCACATCAAGTAATAATTTGTCTACAAAAATTGCAAAGTTTTTTACGTGTGTTTAGGAATGCACATTACTTGAACTATAGTTCATCGATATCATAAACTAAATGACTTTCTTTTCAGGGTTATAATATGCTTCGAAATTATCGACACATAGAAATATTCAAGAAAATACACGCACACTACTTGTATGAAAACAAGCACAAAATGGCCACGCGATCGCGGCCTAAGACGGCATCTATATTATAATACTTAATCTGTGGGTAGGACTTACAACTTACAAGAGGCATTACAATTGTCCGGGACAAGGCGGCAAAATGTAAGAGCGGCTCAGCATTATAACATGTACCGCTTCAAAATGATTGTCGCGGTGGTCTGAAATTTTTAGAATTTAGGGGTATTTTCAGGAATTTTTTGACTCTTTAATTTTTTTAATTTATTGTCCGATTTACATTAAATCAAAATGATGGATCTTGTCTACGAATAATAAAAACTAAGGAAGAGTAACTCCGTCAAAAAACATGCTCCAAAATACTTGTCAAAAAAGTGTACGTTAGGTACACATTTCAATACATTTGCAATATTTAGGTGGCCTTGAGCGGTATAAAGGCTGAAGTTACATGACAGTTCGAAAGGAACCAAATTTTAAACGGTAATAGTATGGAAGTTACGTTTCCTTAGTTTTTATTATTCGTAGGATCTTGTGTAACATTTTATCCATCCAATAAAATGTTAAATTTATTCAATGTCAACATATTGTACCTACCTATGATTTCAAAAAATCTGAATCTTTAGATGAAGACGAAATAATATTAACTTTTAACAAAAAGATTTTGAAACATATTATAATACAGAATATTATTTCTAAATTATTATGAATTTATATTTATGTATTTTAGGGGTAAAATATAATAAGTAAATATAAATTCACGCCTCAAGACGGCTCACATGTCGCGGCACGTCAAACGTACTGCTACGATTCAAAATTTCAAACGCCTCGCCTCTTTTGAAGTGGGACACTGTACCGGCTCAGTACGATGCGAATTTTGACAGTAGTAATTTTTTATGCAGAATTAGACAACATATTATTTTGCATGATGCATACTGATCTTCTTTTCTTTCTATAGTTTCTAGTTTCTAGTTTCTGAAATCAAAATTCATAATGCCTATTCATAGACTACAGGCCCACGTCGAAAATGGATGGGTCAAATGAACCACCTGGGGACGTATATGGGACGATATTAGAGCATAAAATAATAAGATTTAGCACTATGCCGTCACTTGTAAGCTGTCCAACTGAGTGCTGGTGAGAATTCAAAAGTGCATTTAGGGTGAGTACATTTTGGTCATATGATCCTGTACGGCATTTTTACCATCGATAGACACATGAAAAATAATAAGAAAGCCCGCAGTGCCGTACAAAAATAATGAAAACAGGGGTTTGTAACCCTCGATTTTTTCTATTGTCGTATTATTTTTGTACGGCGTTGCGGAATAATTGATTCCAAGCTGTATCCAAACAGTATGAAACGTATGCCGTATTGAATCAAATGACCAAATTTACCATGGAAATTGGCTGAAAATAAAATAAAAATACCGACTTGTTGGCGCATTATTTTTGTACGGCACTGTGGGCTTTCTTATTATTTTTCATGTGTCTATCGATGGTAAAAATGCCGTACAGGATCATATGACCAAAATGTACTCACCCTACATGCACTTTTGAATTCTCACCAGCACTCAGTTGGACAGCTTACAAGTGACGGCATAGTGCTAAATCTTATTATTTTATGCTCTAATATCGTCCTATATACGTCCCCAGGTGGTTCATTTGACTCATCCATTTTCGACGTGGGCCTGTAGTCTATCATGCCTATTCATAAAAAAGTAGATTATACCATACTGCTAGAAGAATATTTTAATGACAACTTAAAAAAATCTTACATACCTAATTATACTAAAACTCGTAGTGCAGCTAAAACTAAATTAGAAAAACCGATGTTTAACAATCTATATATGGAAAGCGCAGACTAGAATTATATATTGTGCCAAATTTAATGAACCAATTACCTTCACATCTACAAAATGAAATTACCCAAAAACGGTTGTCTGTAAAGTCGGCTTACTGACGATAGTTGAACGTGACAACGTATGACGTTGTCACGTTCAACTATCCTTAACCCCTTAACCCTCGCTTCCGAATCTCTATAAATAGAAACAAACTTTTTCGACTGTAACCTAAAGTTATTTCGATGTATTTCTTTCAAATGATTGTCTAAAAATATTTATAATGAGTAAAATAAACTATTCGCAATACAAAACGCTACATACATTCGAACAAAGACGAAATCCAGTAAAATCTTCGAACAAAGCACAAGTCATACCTTGACACGTAGGAAATAGAGCACAATTTTAAATAGCCGAAATAATACTAATAGCTCACAGATTGTTTATTTATTTTTCATTCAGAGTGTGGTCAATGTCTCAAAGGTCATAACTAACCAAACTTCTTCATGCAAAAGTATTCTCTAAGTCATCGAAATACGTAATATAATCGAAACAAAGAGCGCGGCCCAGGTGGGTTGAGTACGGTTGCTGAGAGGATAAATGGAACGCCTCAGAGCAACTGTCAGCGAGGCAACGCCGCATGAACTGTCATGTTTTTTGGGTGCGCACCCCATATCGAATTACAAGACGTTATCACGTCAATAAATCCATAAAAATAATAACTGGAGTAGGGATGGGTAAGGCATTAAAAACTGAGTCAGAGTAAAAACTCAAACTCAGTAAATACTGAGTATTTACTTTATTGTATGAGTATTTACTCACTGGACACAGTAAAAACGATTTATTCAATATTTTAGGTTCTAATTACACTTAAACAAATCAAGAACAATACAGAATAATAAAAAATACTTTTAATTTATCAGATTCATAATTTTAAGTAAGTAGAGGAGGGGAAGGTGAAGGTTTGTAGTCACTCGAGCGTTATGGAGACCTAGTAGGTTTTTTACAATAAAGAAAAACCTTAAATAATTCAATTCTGGTTAGTAAAACATAAATACTCAGTTAAAAGTAAATACTGAGTGTCTAAATTAATTTTTACTGAGTATTTACTCTGGTCTGAGTAAATACTCAGTAGCTTACCCATCCCTGAACTGGAGGGCGCATACATACAGATTACAGACAGACAGACACAATTTAAATGTAAGGACAAATCACACACTATAATAAATAAATAATAATATTAATAATAATAAAACAAGTCAATATATTATAATAACTCATGGTAATCAATATTGGTAGCACTCTGTATATGGCGTCGTCGAGACCGGTTTCCTGGAGGCTACACGATGCAATTTAAATAAACAAAGCGCGGGCGAAGGCGTGCCGCGTGCCAATCGAAGCTCCTGTAGGTAACTGTAGTGTCAATGCAAAATTGTTTACCCTTAAGTACTCGAGTGTTTATGATTAAAATATAATATCAGTGATCAGGTGTAGTTACATATTATTAAATTGTGTATTTCTTTGTATTATGAAATGATGGCGGCTAATGGTACACGGTAAAGTTTGTATAAGCTTATGTTGTACCATCAATCATTGCTAATTTATGTTGTACTTTTATTAATAAATAAATAAATAAAAAATACATCAAAAATAATATAGCCAGAACATTGATTCAACCAGATTCAACTAAAAACTTTCTTAATAAGTACGTCCTTTTTATTTGTTCGTGTATGTCATCAGTCATGTGGGCACTTCACATGGCTATTTGTATTTGCTATTGGCTATTTGTTGCATTTGGCAAAATTATTGACGTATACACAAACAAGCAAATAAAGGCAAATACGGCCTTCCACATATAAAGCCGTAAGGTAAATGACTAGTAGATTGGACAGTACCAGTCATTGGAAAAGGCATAAAAACACAATATTTATTAATGTTGCTTTAAAAATTTGCCGTTTTTAAAGTTAAAGAACGCCTGTTCTTAAAGAAAAAAGTCAGTTTTTAAAACTGACTTTTTTCTTTAAGAACAACAGCGACATTAATAAATATGGTGTTTTTGTGCTTTTTCCAATGACTAGTACTGTCCAATCTACTAGTCATTTACCCTCGTACCTATAAAAAATTTCATTGCGACCTAAGAAAATTAAAATGAACGCAGCTGTACAAAATGCTACGAAGACGAACGCGTGGAGTGAAACGTCAGCCACGTGACACGTCTGAAACACGATTAGGTAGTTGTCACTTGTCAAAAAACATTCTCTTTTACGGTTTGGAGTTTTTTTTTAAGATATTTTACCAGCTAAATAAATTAAGGTAGCGTATTAAATACTGTTATTATAATATTTAAATGTCTATCTGATGTACACTAGCATAAATTTGTATTATTTTGTAAGTTTTCATTCATATTAACAAAAACTTTTGCTGCACCGTAATCAATAAGAATTTTGTTATTTCAGGTATAATGGCAGCGAAATTACTATCTTTGCTCCTTATTGTGGCGGCGGTGGTGACGGCGGATGAGGAGGCGTCCGTCGCTAGGCTTCTAGTTTCGAAGCAAGTCTTGAACAAATACCTAGTGGAGAACCTGGACATTCTTATCAAGTATACGCTGTACAACGTCGGCACAGCGCCCGCTGTTGATGTGAAACTGGTAGATAACGGCTTCCACCCTGAAGTGTTCACTGTAGTCGGTGGCCAGCTCACCGCTCAGATTGAGCGGATACCCCCACAGACCAATGTCTCCCATGTCGTGACTGTGAGGTCTAACAAATATGGATACTTCAACTTCACAGCTGCCGAAGTCACCTACAAGCCTAGTGAAGATGCCACTGAGGTAAGCTCATACTATCTTACTCAACAGCTGATAGGATAAACATATTTAGTAATATTAGTCGGAAATATTTTAGATTTTGGATTTAGGTTTATTAATTGATGTAACTGCTTAGTACATAGTTGAAGTAATAATATAAGAATGCAGAATTTGTTAGCCCTGTTGCTCTGAACTGCTCAGTTACCTAAGATCAATTTAGTTAGAAATTTATATAAAGTGGATAAATTAATCCCTCGATCGTGGAAAAACGAGACACAATAGCCTTTCTATTGTTATCGCGGTTGCGTGCGACCGCTTGGAGCTTGAGGGATTAATAGACAGATGAATGCAAAATGTTAAGGATAGAATAAGTGATAAAAGCTCACAATATTATGGTATTCTTATAATTTTATACAAAGCAAGTTTAAATAGAAGAGACATGAAACCCTTGCTATTGTAATCATGAATTTATAGACATGCAATATTGTTCTTCTTGTATGTAACAATCATTTTAAAAATGTTAAGCCAGACACTATGTTTTATTGATTAACAAAAACCTAACTTGCAATACTCTATTCTTCACAGCATTTTAGTATTAGTTTAGTAACTTAACAAACAAAATATGTTACTCTACAAAAAGTGATGGTAAATTTTTCTATCCATAGTTTAAACTGTGAGAGTTTAATTACTTACATCATTTAAAATTGTATGTTGTATTTTGTAGGTCCAATACTCTATCAGCAGTGCTCCAGGCGAAGGAGCTATTGTCGCCTTCAAGGACTACGACCGCAAATTCTCTTCGCACATTTTGGACTGGGCCGCATTCGCCGTCATGACCCTGCCTTCCTTGGCGATTCCCTTTGGTCTATGGTACTCTTCAAAGAGCAAATATGAGAAACTGGCGAAATCTAAAAAGACTCATTAGTTTTATATTTTAGTTAGGTTAGTTAAGTTGAGTTTGCAATGTTGATTGAGTCGTAACAAGTTCTTAGTACTGGCGCTGAAGGAATTGTACAGAGAATAAAGAACTATTTATTGTAACATCCAAAAATTGTCTTGTTGATAATTATTTATATGATGAATACATTTTTTTAAGAACTTCAATCTTTCTTTTTCAGTTAACATTCTTTCGAAACTTGCGCCTACTATTGTTTCAGACTTTCAGTCAATGCTTTCAAGCTTTAAAATTAATATACAAGCTACATGTATTTCGTGAGTCGAAAATCCAAGTTACGTTGCGACTCCCGTGCAACTCGCAACAGCAACCTCTTTCTATTTAGCTGTTTGGCGGTATGTACCTGACAGTTAAAAACTGGGACTCTGCTCATGTTAAAATTTTATTATAAACACCAAGAGTCAGCCGTAAGAAACCGAATGCTAGAGCAGATAGAAGAAAAGAGCGTATTCCCTCATAAAATGCCGGCAACACACCTGCTACTCTTCTGATGTTGCGTGTTTCAATGAGCGACGGTAGTTGCTGTCCATCAGGTGACCTGTTTGCTTGTTTGGCCCCTAATGTTATTTAAAAAAAGATAACATTGCTACAATGGTACAATTGTATCCGGCGCAGCACTTCCTCGATAAATTTTAAGTTTCAAGTTCATAGTTAACTAGGTATAAAACTTTCCAGTAACAATTATCTTTGCGAACGCACTTGGCGGGGTTACGAAAAATATTGTTCTAAATTCTTTACCTAAATTCTACAACTAGGTAGTAAGTTATCTTACTACCTAGTAATAATTTATTGTAGACAACATGCGCATACGTCTAGTCACACGCACAAACACCGTGCCGAAGTCTGGCAACGCCGCGCCGCACCGCCGCGCCGTTCGGAGCGGGTTTTTTCATTACGATTTTTTTTTACTCGTTCGCCGCGCACAGAGTCTGCGATAAAAGCTGTGTAATATACACGGTAAAAACATAACCCTTCTAGCGAACTAAGCAGTCGTGAGTCGGGTAAACTGCGTATTTGACGACCTCTGTGGCTCAGTTGGTGGGCGTACGTTGGTAGAGCTCTAGTTCTAGCTCAAGCCGGGGGTCGCAGGTTTGAATTCCGCCGACGGAACAAAGTTTTCAAAAGTTCCTGGGTCATTTAATAAAAATCTTAAATATACATATGTATATTGTATAGTATAAAAGTATTACGTAAATATATTTCCGTTGTCTGGTAACACAAATCCTTCAGGTACCTACTTAGCACGGGGCCGGACTGACGTGGTGTGAAGGGTCCGTACACGTGTGTAGTGTGTCCTTATTCCCCAAACGCTATAAGTAGGTACTACATAGATAATACAATGAGTAGGTATCTGTGTTTATTCCACTGTCTTTATAACGCAAACGCCTCTATAAAGTTTATTTACCTTCGCGATGTAGCGTTAAAGTAAACAGCGTTTATCGACACACTGCCAAGTGCCAAATATACAGTTTATGAGTCAAGAATTTTCCATTTGTTATAAGGGAAAAGACCTAATGGCAGACACTTTAAGGAAACCTGAAACATTTGAATGTTATAAAATATATATTTATGAAAATAAAGGATTGATATCTTCTTCCATGTCTTCAGTAACTCTTACAAAAGAAAACTATTATAATTATTCTCTGACAAATCAATTAAAAATATATTATTGGTCTTTTTGTAAACTTAGTCATAAGTACTAATAGATGACATCACAAAAAACGAACATCACTAATAGTAGACACCAATATTAACTAATAGTTGACATAGAACATTACATTACATTTTACATTTTTCCTATTATTTGGTCTTTATTTGCCATTTTTCAAAAGATTTCATTTACTTCATCATAGTAACTAAATGCATCAGAAATATTATCCACGTTGTCTCCAGATTCTATTCATTCTTCTTCCATGCTGAAACTATCTTTCCTTTTATTTTTATTTTTCATATTTTTTTCCTAGCAAATTTATTTTCAGTCTTTAGTCTCCATGCTTCTTTTGCCTCTTCTTTTTTCTTCTTTCTTTTCTCAGCTCTCCTTTTTCTTCTTTTTACTGCTAAAAAACTAAATCAATCGATTTTTAGATCAGTATAAGGTCTAATATTAGACACCATGTCCATTTTTAGGTGCAGTAGTTCTAGGTTCTTAGATTGTTAATAGAATTATATTTTCAGAGAATAGTGATGATTTTTGCAGTAGAATAAAGTACAAAATAACTTTAGTATGTATTGCAAAACTCAAAGATGAGATCCATGTCATCTATTAGGTTTTTTTTACATTTTCAAGAACTAATAGTAGACACCCTTTATATTGTTAGGAAAAATGAATAAAAAATCTTAAATAAACATTAATTAGTGTACACAACATGACCATTAATCCAATGAAATCAATAGAAATTACAAAAAATCAAATAAATGTATTCAAAACTTACGTGCAAAATTTCGCCTTCCTTAACCTATTTGCTAAGAAATTGCCGAGCGCGTGTTGACGCGGTCATATTATTTACGAAAACTGATCCCATTTTAAAATTTTGTTCCCGAAGGCGTCTCTAATATATTTTTTCAATTCAACAGATAGCTTGAGAAGCTATCTGTTGAATTGTGAGTGTGAGAAAGTGGTGAGAAATAATTAGAGTAATTCTTATTTTTATGGTATTTTTGTCATAAGTGTCATCTATTAGTTCAGTGTCTAGCATTAGGTCTTTTCCCTTACCTAGTTTCAATTTAAATATCATCGTTGAGACGTTTTTTATTAGTAGGTACTAGGTACCTAGATAAGGACATAAGAAATAATAACTAACCCGCTGTACCGATTTTGATGAGGTACTTATTGAGATACTTCAAGTTCCAAAATATTGGCAATTTTGCTGCGCACGAGTTTATCGCGTAGTACCGTACATTTTACCACAAAAAAACTATTTTATGTTACTTTTCGTGACATAAAATTATCTTCATAGTTCATACCAATAAGTTTCATAAAGACGTAACAGATAGACATACATATTTTCGCATTTTTAAGTAGTTAGCACATCGATTTCAGCATAAAGCTTGAGGTGTGCAAACGGCAGTCTTCACTGATCTAGTTCAGTACTACTGACTCAACGGCCACCGCTGAGCGTTGTTACAGAGCTTACGTGGTTGGTTGCGTCACTTAACTTTCACAACAGAGGCGACCGATCCATTTACTTCCTTTATTATATGTATTTCATAATAATACTGAAACTAACAGACCTAACAGTAGTTGAATTGTTGCAGACTGCTGACTTGCTACCTAAAGATAATTTTCACCTATCGCTTCCTAACCTAAGTGTCCCCTAGCGGCTCATACATACCTAAGGGTACATCACGTGTATTATATTTCTCTATGGGGTACATAATATCACTTAAGTTGTTAAAACAGGCATTCATCCAACTTTTTGGTAAACCACGTTTGATGGCTCGATACCAAACTTCGTCTTTCTCAAAAATCAAGAGATTACTTAAAATTTAATTAATCGGATTCTGCAAGATAGCTTCATAGCTATTGGCAATTAGGAATATTTTCTAAAATCTAAATTCTGAAATGATGCTTTGACAATAACGCTGCATCAATTATTGTGATTATTAATTATTATCGATTAGTATTTTACACAAAGTTATCAATAGAAATAATCAAATGAAATTGTAGATAATTATTATCACAGGCGATTCACGCCAAACAAAAGTTTGTTTCTTTAGTAACTATCAAAGAGAATATTATAATCACTACGTTGGTAACTATTTATGCCCAGTTTCGGAGGTGGATATAATAATAATACATCTATGGACGCTTCACACCACGTCAGTCTGGCCCCGTGCTAAGTTCCTATGTTTTCAATTTTAGGTCTGTAAAGGGAAATCAAACAAAGTACCTATTGTATTTAGCAATCACTTTTATTTCAATAAACTGATATCTTAAGCAAGACATTTTATGATTGTGAGATGTTTTTCATATTATGCCATTTCATTAACAGTGTTATAAAACAATCAATTAAAAAAATACAACGATTTATATAATAATATATTATCTATGCTATGCTATATAAATATTAAATACACTGGCTCAATTTATGTTTTATACCGACGCGGAATGGAATGGAAGCGATTTTTTGCAATAAAACTGTACATTAGCACAATGAACTTTATATCAACAGTATAAGTCCCGTCACTGGATAGCATTTAATTTGTGTGTTATACTGTATAACACTGAACACACAAATTAAATGCTATACAGATATACACAGTACACTATACAGTACAGTTTCGTCGCAAAAAGTAGCTTCCTTTCCATTCCGCGGCGGCCGCGGATGAGCCTTAAACAATTTTGAGTAAAAGAAAAAATGTTATTTCCTATAATAGTCCTAGCCACATGAGAGCACTAGGCCAACTTAGATATAAAAGATTACAATAATAGTTTTAAACATAGAACTGAATTGTGAACTTGGTGAAGGTTGTCAGGGAAACATTTTATAAAAAAGCGCACACTAGTGACAGAAATCAGAATATTTGCTCGCGTGCGCATGTGAAAAAATGTGAATACATAATATTTCATTCTAAAAGAGATTAATTAAATTAATTGCATTATGTACATATAAGTAGAAATTACGATCAATGCCTGTGTTACCTACATAATATTGCCAGCCACGGAATTTTAATATTATACACAAATATTTTATCAGGCAAGCCAACTGTAGGCTAACAGTTAGCGATAAGTACCTCGTTTGCAACGACGAAGTGCGCAAAATATGACAAAAATTTAATAATTTACTAGTTAAAGCTAAGATTATGTTAGGCCCATTTAGGCCTGGAGATAGTGACACAAAGTTCTTGGACATTTGTGCCAGTATGGCGGTTTTACAGGGGTATAATTACGTAAAGGCAAAAAGGAAAGTGATGGTCATAGCGCTTGCACTGGCAGCCCAAACGCGTGGGGGTTAATCGAACGTGTCGTATAAATAACTAGTGTCGAACGATTTGTTCCACAAAAATGCTTGTATTTTCAGATAGTCGAAAAAAACTAAGTAGGCGAAAGCGTAATGCCATACTAGTCGGGTGCGGCTTACAGCCCGCCATACCGACGCGAATACGTTAATTTTAATAAAAAAATTGAACCATTTGTACCAGGCTAATTTTTGCATAGCTAATCATCGTCGAGTAGTAGTAGATTCACGAAAATCACCTTGCCATACTTTTCCGACAGCTCCCAATGGCCGCCATACGCAAGCCGCCGCAAAGGTGTAAGTTTTTTTTTTCGCCAAACGATTTGTACCAGTATGGCATTTAAATTTTTGGAAAGTATTTGACAAAATATGACCGTTATTATTTTTCCCATACATCTAGTAGGGGGAAAAAGAGCTGCCATACTTGAAATACTTATTTATTTGACACGTTTTAAAAATACGACTATAAAATACGTAAAATCATTTTTTACATCATGGCATCATTGCATTCTCGTCATTTGACAATTGTACCAAAAAAAATTTATTACAGATTGTAACCATGGGCCGGGATGACTATCGGACTTGAGCAAAAAAGTGATAAAAATTGGACGATTTGTACCAGTATGGCATTTGGATTTTTGGAAATTATACGATACAATGTGACCATTATTATATTTGCCATACTTGTAGTAGAGGGAAAAAGTGGCGCCATACTTGAAAAACCATTTGAAATTACGAATAAAATCTTAGGATTTTGAAATAATATTGTTCATATTCGCCGCCTCCCACAGGTATGGCATTATCAGACTCCTATTTATGATCATACAGGGAACGACGATGATTAGCTATGCAAAAATTAGCCTGGTACAAATGGTTCAATTTTTTTATTAAAATTAACGTATTCGCGTCGGTATGGTGGGCTGTAAGCCGCACCCGACAAGTATGGCATTACGCTTTCGCCTACTTATTTTTTTTCGACTATCTGAAAATACAAGCATTTTTGTGGAACAAATCGTTCGACACTCGATATTTATCCGACACGTTCGATTAATGCCCACGCGTTTGGGCTGCCAGTGCGAGCGCTATGACCATCATTTTCCTTTTTGCCTTTACGTAATTATACCCCTGTAAAACCGCCATACTGGCACAAATGACCAAGAATTTTGTGTCACTATCTCCAGGCCTAATTGGCATACAAGGGATAGCCACACGAGAAGGGGTCATTAAATTTGTAGAAGGGAGGACGATCTAAAACTTATGGTAGACCATAATAATTTATGTGAGTGGCTTCTTATAACAGAAAGAAAAGCACATTAGACTGAGGGAAATAAATAATGGAGGCTGATGGCCAATAATAACCAAAACCTAGTTTGAAAGAAGGCTTAAAAAACTGTTGAAACATTTTGGTAGTGAAAAAACATGAGAAAAAGTGAGATCATGGGTATTATGCGATGTTCGTCAAAGTAAGGCACTATTCATGCAAACCGACCTAGAGAAAGCTAAAATTAAAATAAAATATGTACTTCTAAATCACAACAGTTATAGTACACTTAACTAACACTATTTTCTTGAATGATCAGCTCTTTCAGAAGGTGTATAATACAAAAAAAATATTTTAATAAAATATAAAATAAGCTGCATTAAACATAATATAACATACATACACTTACACTTTATTATAATAATATTATATTATTGTTATGCTTTTCTATAGACAAACATAATATAAAAATGTACTTTGAAGTAACCAAAGGAATGTCTTTACACAATACATACAAAAATGTTAATTTCCAATGCACCTACACATAGTTATATCACAGTGTAAATAACTACAGTGGTCCAACGAAGGCGTCTAGACAGAGCAATAGTGCGGGGCGTGCGGGGTGAGAGAGGCGCGGTAGCGATACCGAACTGCCATACACTCGTTCGGTACACGTCAGCCGGGGTGGACGCTTTTTAATTTAATTGTTTTAAGTGGTTTGCGACCGACAGTGTTTCGTTTGAGTTGTATGTATGTACTTATTTAATATACATATTAAATCCGATATTTTTGTTTTTTTTTTTTAATTTTTGATCCTGGTGAGATTTCGTGAGATTTTATTCAACCCCCCCTCCCCCTTCCCAAATCTCACGTGAGATTTTACAAAATGTGGGTTTCCACTTTCTTACGTAAACGTTTGGTTTGACAGTCAGTAGATTTTCTTTCGAACGAATTTGTGAATGATCTTAATCGTGTAACGATTAAATCTTAAGCATACATACAACCATAGAGGTACAACCTAAAGGAAATGGACCAAAATAGTATTATTTTGTTGAGAAAAAAATTACGTGAGATTTGCCGAGACCCCCCCCCCCCCCTCTCCCCAACGTGAGATTAGATGAGATTTGACTCGATCCCCCCCCCCCCCCCCTAAACACCTCACGTAATTTGTGGACGCCCCCTTAGTTACAAGCCGCGTCGACGGCTATGATTAGTTAATGTGTCAAATAGCAAGTTTTTGATGACCTAGGCTTGTGAAACTCTCGGAAAATAAGACCTGTATTTAGACTACGACTTGATGTAAGATTTTTTACATTTAAAACATTATTTTACATTTTTAAATATAAATATAAATTTTTATAATTATATTATATCAAGCATAAATATCAATTGATATTATATATAATGATTCATGATATATATCCGATATATATATTATATCAATTGATATAATATAGGTATATTATACGAACCCTGAGCTTTTGTATACGCATTTGTATTTTTTATAATTAAACTCCTTATTTATAATACTTCTATATCTATTTTTTGTTATTCCTAGTACTCTACATACAAATACTACGAATACATAAAATGTAGAACAGATTATAATAAAACACATTATTGTGACAACCCTGGATCAATGACGAATACCTACACAAAAGCGGCATTTCGCGCGACTTCAAAGGCGTTGGACCACTGTAGTTATTTACACTGTGGTTATATCATCATCTGAAAGTAAGGCAAGACAAGCTCTACAAAATTGGGTTGGCAATCTAATAATGTCTTGTTTTCGAAATTAAGAAATATATAATATCGTCGAATTCACCTCAGAAGTCATGATGTGGAATCAATAATTTTCCATAAAAAACAAACGTCGAAGTTATAACAGCCTTGTGTTATATTTAACGATTCTTAGAGTAATACTGACGAATTTATTTCTTTTAGCCAATTAGCCAACGATTGAAGAACGCGAAATGTTATGGGTTCATTAAAACAAGTGACTCGCATTAACAAATTGGATAATTATTAATATTCAGACGACAATGACCATGACTATGCAGTCGTGAGTCGAGTCATGACACTGTAGAAAGATTTGGATTTAATACATTTAAGTTATTAAGGTATTTAAATACAATCTAATTTATCATAATAATTATATGCAATGTCAACGTGTGATTTGTGAACATCCGCACTTTACGCTTGAGTACATTAAATTCAATGTCGTAGATACTAATGTTTAGCTTTTTCTAAAAGACGATGAGACTAGATTAAAATTGCCTTTAATAATGTCGATAATTTTGTAGAAATTGAACACCCTAATCGATTTTCTAAGCGTTGTGGTCTGTAAGTAACCTTTCACTCAATTAACGCAAGGTCAGAATCTACGTTTAGAATAGATATTGTGATAATAATTATGGTCATTGGTCATCGCTATGGAAAATGACTAATGATGACGTAATAGGCGATGTTAGTAGCTTCGTCCACGTAAAATTGTGATTATGCATAGCATAGTGCTCCTTAATAATTTACGCTAGTCCAATTGTTTTTCTACAATGAAATGAAGAGCTAAAGCAAAACGGCAAAAATCTATTTGAATTAATTTTAACATTGCTATGCTTACTATTATGCAGTAATTTAATTAAAGTTATTGGTAATGATTTAGCATTTAGGTGCTATTTACAGTCATGATTATCGGTTGTCGTTTTCCTACCTATATAATTAATAAGGTTGATCAATTATAATTAGAGAGTGCTATTGATTATTGTATAAAAATATATTTATATTTACAACGCGTCACATATTATGCGATATCGATGTTTGTCCGATAGAGAAGATAAAAAGCTTTATCTCTAACATAATTTATTCGGAAAGTGGTCGATAATGTTTTAAATGTTTATCGGGTCTGGATTATACGATAAGTTAACTCCGCTAGCTATGACTGATGACGAGGCACCGTAGTCGGGCGTGGAGGGGGATGAGGCCGGTGGACTGTCGATGGGCTTGGTCAGAACGGGCGCCACATACTCCGTGTACCGCACGCTCGACTCCTCCTGAAGCGGCGCGGGCGGGGTGCAGCTTGGGAACGGACTCAGCAGCAGGAACGTCCCGAACGCCACTATGGACGCCATTATCAGTATTATCGTCCTGGCCTCGAATCCGGCCCTGAGCCCCGCCCACGCGGCCATATTGATCAACAAGAGTAGCACAGATAATCTGATTAGCCGAACCGCCGTCGAGTGAATTCGACCGCCCCCAACCCCGCTCATATCGCACGGGCCGTACGCGAAATACAGGTTGTGCTTGTCCCCCACGTGCTTCAGCAAGAAGTAGATGAGGCCGAAAGGCGCGATGAGCGGACAGGCGAGACTGTACACTATCGTGATCGAGAAAATTGCGATACTCCATGCGTAGTGTACTCCGAAGGGAAACTCGTATAGGATCGCTTTTTTCACGTAGCTCTTCTCGGCCTTCGACTTCGATTGAAGTAGGTACCAGACGTAGAGGAATAGCTCGGGGAAGCGGATCAGTTCCAATGCGGTACCGATAAACCCGGAAGTTATAACGTAATTCACAAAGAATGCTCCCTTGTCGGGTAGAAATACGCAGTCCCATCGCATTGTATCATTCTCGTGATGCAACGTCCACCTGAGCAATGCGTCGGCACTGGCGAGTCCCAAAGACGGCAATATGAGGGTCATCAATAACAGGAAGGAGACGGTTTTCGTCATAATCGAATAGTTTTGTTGCGACTTGGTCCAATGCGACAGAAATTTGTCGGAGAATGCGACGATTGCGGGCATAACGGCTGCCATGGTCCAGAGCAGGAGGGTAGGGAGGAATTCAAATATTACACTACTAATCTTGCTAAGACTTTCGGGTTTCACAAAGGTAGTGTTGATTATGTTCACAACAAAAGCAGGTGTTGTTAAAAAGAACAGTACAATGAACAGTGCTAGGTTAACAGCTATAGCCTTAATATACCAAACTCCCGGTTGTACACTTAAATTTTCCCAAATGATATCAGAAGGGTTGGTGGCGTGCGACAGCACCCAACCACGATGGAGGCTGAAATTTTTAATAACGTGTTCAGCTAGTTGATATGATGGTAAAGTTAAAAAGGCGATCCCGAGCGGATCATTCAATACCATTGGGCGACACCTCTTGGCTTCATCCTTTAGTCTTCTCTCTTCATTTGTGTAGAATTCTAGTCCATCAACTTCAGCTCCACACCAGTTGGGCCGGACCATAATCCGTTTGCCCGTCTTCTTAAAGTATGTGTCAGTATAAATTAGTGCTTCTGTCACCATGTCCTTCTTCTCTTGAATTTCAATTAACTTGTTGACATTGTAGGCAAGTCGTAAATCTACTATCTGGATGTGTGGAAAATTGTGAGCAAAGTAGGCTCTTATTGTTGCCTCATTCCGGTCCGCTTTTGATATGTTGGTGATCATAATAGTACCAGTCATAGATGTCGGGACTGGTTTTCTTCCGGTACACCTCCTCATAATCAACACAGAGACCGGTAAAAAGGCAATACTGAACAGTGTATGAACCCACAACCAGGAAGATCTCCCAAACAGATTAGACATGGTCGTTCTACTAAAAGTACTGGCATCAACTTGCAGGTTAGTTCCTTGGAAGTTTATGGGAAGGATAACTCCAATCGATACAACCGTAACAATAAACATTAAAGTAATAGCGTGCCTTTGGAAGGATAGGTAGTGTACGGCATCGGGGCCACATTTTGCGAGTACCTGTTCTCGTGAGAGTTTGAACACTGCCGGTACCCAAGTGAAGAATCCCTCGTCTATGCTCAGTGACTCATCGGCGCTCCGTCTCCTCTCCACCAGGGCGTCGCCGTCGCGACTGCGATAGAACAGATTGGTCCACCTGCTTTTGGATCTTTGGACAAGCGCCATGCGCCCGTAGTTCCATGCGGTGCGACGTAGCACGGTGAACAGAAACAATAACAGAGTCCATGATATCACGTTGAGTATCAAAGTCTGTGGTATTCCGTTGTACGCCCCTGTTATGATAACACTTTGGGACGCATTCACCAGCATGCAGCCCTCATCGTCGGTGCCGTTGGAGGCGTTTGAAGCCAATGTGTACATAACATCATTCGCAGCGTATTTGTTCATGGTTGATTTCATAATAACTATTCACAGATCACCACTTAAATCTTCAAACTTTATTACATAGTAAAATTGTTAAAAATTACATTAAAATGGGACACAAAAAACTTTTTCTTTATCTTCATGAAAGATTAGAAAAATAATAAACACACTATGCCTCAAATTGTTACACAAACGAATTACGAACTAGGGATTTACAATCTAATAAAATTGATCAAGAAATTTTGTGAACAATGCAAGCTTCCTTTGACATATTTTGACAATGACTGATGACAGCAGCCGTCATTAATCATTTGACAGCAGTCGTCTAGATCTATGCTTTCTACAGTCTTTGGTCTAATGTCTATGGTTTTAGAAGTTTTCAAGTTTCAACTTTCAAAGTTTCAAGTGCGACTGTGCGCCTGTGGTCAGTGCTTGGCGATAACCGATAAAACGGCCCATTCACTATCCTGCATTGCAGTCCTGTTGCAGTCCGCCGTGCAGGCCTGCAACACGGTGTTGCAGGCCTGCTGTCCTGCACGGCGGACTGCAATAGGACTGCAATGCAGGTTAGTGAATGGACCCTTTAAGGCTTTGTACTCTTTTAGAGTACAAAGCCTTATCGGTTATCTTATAAGTATCTTTGGCTTTAAAGTTGAGTTTAATGTACGATGGCGAGGCCAGGCGAGGGCGCTGCTGACAAAGGATTAGTTAAGAGTTTTAGCAGCTAGTCGTTCTCTCCAATGGTTCTCTCATCAGTCATGGGCCCTGGATTCTGCATGGATTCTAAAACAATATGAAAAATATTTTAGTAACCTATGCAAAGTTTGAAAGAGTGTAAAGCTTATTTCCTGATTTGAGATCTAAAAAAAATTGTATGGTCTATGGGTAAACGAGACGTCAATGTCAAAAGAGTCATTGTCACTGTCAGCCAAAGGATTTTGAAATTTCAAATTTTGTTCGAAAAAAGATTGACGGCCGAAGTTGAACGAGAGTAATTTGTATTCTGTGAGTTGAACGCTGTTGAATGGAGATGGGTAGTGAATGGTGGATTATTTTAAAAATATTAAATTCAGTCGTAGAAGAAAGAAAAATTAATGTCTTTCAATAATTACAGCTGATATATTATTTACACTTTATCTAAAATTAAGTAATAATTAAATAATGGAGTTTGATTGGAGTGTTTATATGAAAGAAAATAAAAGTATTGCTGTCCCTGAAGAGTTATTTTCTCACGTAAGTTATGTACCTACATACATTTTATAATTATTGTTTTCTTTATATCAGCGAAAAATATCGTTTGCATGCTACTTTAGTCTACAATATGGTTTATTATGTCCTTAAAAGTTCAAAATACTTCTTGTAAAGTGTGCGCTAAAATATTTAGTAGTGCTGATAACTTTGATACATTTTCATGACATTTTCCTTATTTTTTGGTAAGCACGTAAATAATATTTCTTTCCGATATTTGTCAAAGTTATAAGTCGACGTTAAACTTTTTGTGTTCTTTGCTATCCCTAAGTTCTTTATTATTACAGTAATTTATTATTTAAGAATTAAGATTATTTAAAAATCGCGATAATTTTAATCGTCTGCAGCTTACTCATTTTTGAGGTTTTCGACACAGTCCACGAAATGGCGATCGATATAATGTGACTGTAAAATATATAAAAGCAACGTGTTTTCCAAGGTTCCATTTTTACTCAAATTATAATTGAATAAATGAATCAGATACTTTTTGTAACAAGAAATTATTAAAATGTGCAATAGTTTTTTATATGTTTTTAAGAACATGTGAAATATTGGTCTAAATTAAAATACTTTAATGCTAAATTAAAATCGGTGTCTGTCTGTCTGCTTTTAATGTCTAAGTAACTGACCCAATTTAATGTGAGAATGTATAAATAAGGGTGCTTGAAAAAAAAGTTCTGGAAAAGGTTACAGAATAGATTTCTGACTGTTTATGAAACTCAATTCTTAATTTATAAAGTAATGGCTGGTTTACACGTACTAAGTAGATAAGTAGTAACTAAATTCTAATTGTCATCTAGTTTAGTACTTACTAAATTTTAACTTGCTACTTGCTACTACATTTTGTGTTTACATGCAATTAACAACTTTAAATTAAGTTAAAATTTATTTAACTTCTTATCAACTTAATATGTGTAAACCAGCCGTAACCTCATATTCTGTTCTAACACTTAATTCACATAAAAATATATCTGATTATGGTTCAGGTTTATTTTTATCTTTTATTTACCTTGCTGGTTGAGAAAGTTATTATTCAAATAAATTTGAATGTTTCTTTAAAGATATTCAAATATTATCATTCCTTATCCTAGACATAAGCCACATTAATCCTTCAATTGTGGATTCTTGGAAATCTATTGTTATTCTACTGTGTCTCGCTCACCAGTGAGCTTATGGGGCTTGATGGGTTAATTTGAAATGGAACCCCATGGAATTTTACAGGAGCTCAGAATTTTTTTATAATAATATGTGGCCTATTATAGTTATTCCAGAACTTGAACTACTATTTCATTACAATCAGTTTAGAATTTTTTGTGTGAAAATGCAACATTCAAACTCTCTTATTTAGTAAGCAGGATTATTGTACAGTTGAACCAAGTTCTTAATGACCTTTAACCATTAAAATTTTACTAGAGGTGAGAGATAGTCATGCATGGAAAACTACAATTCATATAAAACATTAAGTACTTGGTCTCACAAGTTTTTCTATTGATTTATTCTAGGTTGAAGCCAGCCTCAACAATGGCATCAAACAGGGCATGCTCCTCGAAGTGTGCCACAAGAGTAACCCTGACGTGTACTGGATAGCGGAGATCACATTAGTCTGCGGCCACCTCCTCTGCATCAAGTTTGTTGGGGCCGAGAATGTGTTCTGGTGTGACATATCCACCACCAAAGTCCATCCTCTGGGCTGGTGTGGCAAGTATGATGAGCTGGTGGAACCTCCTGATGAGATCAGCGAGAAATGCGGAGAGACGATCATTGATATCATGAAGAAAGCCCTCCTAGTCGGAGAGTCTGTGTCCATTGAGGCTCTGAAGAATAAGGGCCTGTCACCTATAGATAGAATCAAAGTTGGAATGAAGGTTGAGATACAGAATATTATTGACCCTTACAGATATTGGATTGGAACAGTAAGTCTTTTTATTTAATGATTTTGTTACACCATTTATTCTATTGCCCTTTACGTGATACATATAAATTCGGCACTGGATACATTATACAAATGTAATGAGATTTTTTTTCTATTTACCTTCTAATGTGTGCATCGTTCTGCTGTCTAAAATCGGTAATCACCTTCATATGCTTGGTGCTCGTTGGACAGTCATATTATGGGACGCCCGATTCTTTTGCGTCGTTTCGATGGCGTTGTCTAAGGGCCGGGACACAAAAACACGGCACGACGTCATACGACGTCGTACGGCGCCGTGTCGTGGGAATCCACGACGCGCGTCGTAAAAAACCACGACACGGCGCCGTACGACGTCGCGTCGTAGAAACTCATCTTGAATTTCTACGTGAGTTTCTACGACGCGCGTCGTGGATTCCCACGACACGGCGCCGTACGACGTCGTGCCGTGTTTTTGTGTCCCGGCCCTAACTCGCGCACATGCTGTCTCACGCACGACAAACATACAACCGTACATCCTTACATAGTACATATTATTTTTAATTACACTTAGTAGGAAATTAGGACAACATGTAATGAGCTGGCGAATCGCCCGATAGAAAGCTTTTACGTTCCCCATCGATACTTGGAAGTCGGAACGTAAGTAAAGTTGCAGGAGCGTTACAGACAAATTTTGAGGTACTAGCGTATTTGAAGACGTGAGTGGAAGTTTTTTTTGCATAAATGGAGGGCTGGAAAAATAATTGAAAAAAAAAGTGTGCATTTTATGTGTAGCCAGATAATAAAGTAGATAACTTATAAGGTTCGTTAAAATTATAAGGGAAAAAATAAGTAATAATTTGTCCTTATGTTACAAAATGTTAGATAACTGGTTCTTCCACTTAAGTCTTCATTTATGACACTATGACAAAATATGTGTTAAAAGAAAGACGAAATGTACGGGTACGGAAGCATCCTTGAAAGTTCGTCAAACTAACTAACCTTCATACAAACTTGGAAAATCAATCGTAAGAAAGGTTGCCAAAAAGACTCCTACGTCACCAGAAGCTGCAGTCTCTACTGCGGTATTCTTCAAATATAAAATAGACATTAGATGGTAAGAGATATTTCAGACCTTATTCTTTGGTTTTATTTTCAATGTCTCAAGCTACTTTGAGAGGAGGTATGGCCTTCTGTTAGGGCAGAAAAGTACTTCGCACTTACGACTATTCTCTTGAGCGGTTGATTAGTATCCATGGCTCCATGGGCAACCGAAACCACTTCTGATCATGAATTTTTCAGCTTTTTAGCTCTATTATAACCATACATTTCCTATGGCATAGGAAATGTGTTAAAGTCGTGACTCAAAAATATAATACCTAGGACCAATGCTGTTTTTGAGTCACGATAGAAACATCTATGCACGTTTTCAGAGGTTTTTTCGGCGCAGTTCGATTCACTAGCAATTCTGATTGTCTTCTACTCGGTTTTTAAGGTTAAGGTTTGTTGACTCATCTATACATATTATCCCTCATGTCGCTTTTTTTTCCCTTATGTCCCTTTGTTCCCTTTAATCTTTAAAACTACGCAACGGATTTTGATGATTCTTTCAGTGTTAGATAGCCCATTTATCGAGGAAGGCTATAGGCTATATTTTATCACGCTAAGACTAATAGGAGAATGTGGAAAAAACGGGGAAAATTATTTGAAGGGGCTTATCTCGCGAACTACTGGAGCAATTTTTATGTCATTTGGCACAGATAAGAAGTAGACACTAGACCACGTGAAGGATCATAGGCTATCGATTTGAATCATTTTTTCAGTGGCTATAATTATATTTTATACCCGTGCGACGCCGGGGCGGGTCGCTAGTGGGTTTATAAGTTTAAGGTTTGTTGACTCATGTTTTATTCATCAGCGCAGTTGATTCGTCAGTCAAAAGCCCTTGTGAAAAGTTAAAGTCCTATCAAAATACCACAAAAACCAATCAACGATGCTAGTAAATAGATAAACTCCTGCCACAAAACCAGTGCCGATTTTATATTTTTAGGGTTCCGTACCCAAAGGGTAAAAACGGGACACTATTACTAAGACTTCGATGTCTGTCTGTCCGTCTATCTGTCTCCAGGCTGTATCTCAAGAACGGTGATCGCTAGAGAGTTGAAATTTTCACAGATTATGTATTTCTGTTGCCGCCACGTTGCCGCTATAACAACAAATACTAAAAACAAAACAAATTAAATATTTAAGGGGGGCTCCCATACAACAAACTTGATTTTTTTGGCATTTTTTGCTCTATATCAATAATGGCTACACGACGGCACTTGAAATATTCACAAAATACTTAATGGTATTAGTACTTTAATAATATTGATAATAAAATTAAAATAACAGAAATATTTAAGGGGGGTCCCATACAAAAATACAATTTTTTGCCTATTTTTGGTCCTAAATGGTGCGGAACCCTTCGTGCGCGAGTATAACTCGCACTTGTTTATAATTAGTGTAGGCCATTTTATTTCCGCCGCCCCATGTAAGGAAGTCTTCCCCTTTACCCTTAGGATGCTGCCGCCCCTAGGCCGCGGCCTATAGTGGCCTATCTATAAATCCGGGGCTGCACAAAACCTAAGAAACCTAACATAAGTGATAAGTCTATCAATTAGTAAATATCAAGTCTTCAGATTTTGCAATCCTTATTACGGAATTTAATACGTGACAGATATCCGATATCTTTACAATTTTCTCGATCTCGTTGCGTAATTAATAAAATAACACGTTTTGTCTACACTGTACGATACATAGGTAGATTAATGACTATTTATTCTAAAAAATACGTATCTTTTATCATGTGAAAAATAATTTAAATATTCAGTTCATCAACCAAAATTACTTGAGAAAACACCAGAGAGAGTACCCATTATTCAACTAATTTCATTTATTATTACTCGTATTCTTGCGGTCTTAAAAACTGAAACAGCTAAAACTTTACGCGACGCGTGAGCTCGGAGAAATCGCAGGCTGATTCAGAGAGGCCGCAGGCCACGCATTACCTTACTACCTCAATTTGCTAATCCGGCACTCCTTTCAAAATGATCTATTTAAATGCGAAAGTGTGTCTGTTTGTCTTTTACCTCTTCACGCCCAAACCGCTGAGCCGATTTGGCTGAAATTTGGTATGGGCGGAGATACTTGGAGAAAGGAGTCCCGGGAAAGGACATAGGATAATTTTAATCCTGGAAAAAATTACGGTTCCCGCGCGATAAATTAATTTTCGTGCAACGGAGTTACTGGCATCATGTCGTTGCTTATAATTTATAAATCCTCGAAGCTGGCTCGCGGTTTCGATAATTTATATTAAGTCTGATTACTTCATTCTAATTATTGTAAAAATTTGTAACGTAACCTAATGTCCACACTCCACTCAGTGGCGCAACTATACGGTGACAGGGCTGGCAAAATGCCACGGGCTCCCGACCCAAATGAGCCCCGGCCCAAGAGGCCGTGAGGTCAGTAAATTTTTTATACATTGTTTTGACGATTTTTACTAATAGGGCCCCATCAATTTGCCACGGGCCCCGGATGTTATAGTTACGCCACTGTGTCTACTACTTATGCTTGTTGCTTCTACGTTTGTCAGGTTCGTAAGAACTACGGCGGTCGCCTGCTGGTGTCCTACGACGGCGCTGACGATGATCAGCCGCCCTTCTGGATATTCTTCTGTAACCCCAGACTCAGTAGTTTCGGCTACGTCACTAATAAGGTAAGCTTAATAGATAATCACACTAATATTATGCTGCGTTTCTATGCTTGCCAAGGCTTGACCAGCGTCCACAAGCGTGTAAAGAAAGTATCAGGCTTGCGTGAGCTTGTGGACGCTTGTATCCGATCCGGTGTAACGTCGGTTTTTGGACACAGATCAAAGGGCGCTTGCTTGGATGTACGTAATACACTGACGCATTCACAAACGTGTAAACGACTTCCAAATGCCAAGCGAGATTTGTGGACGCTTGTGCCTTGTGGATGCTTGCAAAGCCTTGGCAAGCATGGAAACGCAGCATTATACAGGCGAAAAATTGTGAGTTTGTATGTTTGTTTATTGTTACTTCTTCATGTCTAAACGGCTGGAGCGATTTTAATAGGATGTTATGGAGTTAGTTGATACCCTGGATTAACATAGGCTACATTTTACTGCGAGAAAATATCACGGTTTTTTTCCCTAATACACCGCCGCGCTGGTAACCAGTGCACACCTAGTTTTTCTATAATATACATATTTTACACTTGAGCTGTTGAAGTGTATTATCACGGACACCTGCTGTCCAAAAATTCAATATAAATGTTTCTTGTAGCTATATCTGCAAGTGATTTTTCTTTGAAAATACATGTCCATTGACCGCTAGAGATCAACTACGATAACATGGCGCGCCCCTCCAAAATTCAAAACGTTTGAAGTGCGTTGTCAAAACGTTTGAAGTGCGTTGTCAAAACGTTTGAAGTGCGTTGTCTTGCGCGGTCGGCTAGTTATGATTAGTTGACCAACAAATCTTGGTAATAAGTGACATTAAGTGAAATATTACGTGTACTGTGATTGGTTGAATACTTACTACATACAAACTCTTTCATAAGGATGTGACTACACACATTGAAACAGTCATTTGGAGGGGCGCGCCATGTTATCGTAGTTGATCTCTACAAACCGCTACAGTTTTCTAATCAAAATAATAAAACTGCACGCGTAGCCGCAAGCACCTGTAACCGCGTAGCTACACATACATAATTATTTTTGTTGGCTTGTAAAGTCCTTGCTCTTATTTACTTATTGAAACTATGATGTCGACGCCCCAAGCAATAACCTAGTAATCGCAAAGTTCAAAATTTTTAGGACCACATATTTTTAGCTAGGGTAAATTACGAGTTATTAGAATTTTTCAGTAGAGGGTCATTTTACACTTTGAACGAAAAAATAAAAGTTTGTGGTTTTTATACGATGTAAATAATAATGGAATGAATATTGAGGGGCATTCACGCTACAATAAAAATAGAGTATTTTTTATCAGGTTGCGGTGTAACCAAAATAAAACATCTTTTTGTCGCCATGGTCATCACGTGCGCCTTGGTTTTGCAAATGAAAAGAAAAAATTTAGAAACATGCTAAAGTTTTTAGTAATAATTTTTATAATACACATTGTGCATGTTATTATAAACGTGTTATTGTATAAATAACAATCTATTGAGTATTTTTTGTACATTCTTAATAACCTTTTATCTCATTTAAAGATTTTTTTGCCTGTCCTACTACTGGTATTGTAAAAGTGCTGAAAAACAGTTATTGGACGTTATTAGATGAAATAATACTGATAAAAATACTTACTTGATATGTAATATTCGAAAGATGAGAGTATTATTCAATACGAAAGTTAATTTGCAGCTGACTTGTGTCTTCTGAATACTTCAATGAAGTGTGACTTCTGAATACTTCAAAAACCTACTTGTTGTTGTATTGTATGGAATGAATAAGGGAACGTAACGGCACGTTACGTTGTACTTGTTGTTGTATTGTATGGAATGAATAAGGGAACGTAACGAACGTATGGCAAGCCTTTAGTTTATATATTTTCATGAAATCCCTCGACTTTGTGTATAATGAATTAAATTAAACAAATGTCATACAATTTATGCTACCCATCAGTATATAATCCAGACTCAAGAACATGTCCCCCTGAAAGTAGAGTACGGCCACAGCGACAGGCAAATGAGCTGCTATGCATTGTGCTCCATATTGAAATATTGTCTGAATATGCCGATTGGCTCGATGAGGACAATCTGAAATCTCTAACTATTTGAGTTACGTTTTACCTGAACAATGTAATATACAGACGTACAGATAAAGAGACGGACATCCTTTCACATCTTTAATATCAATAGATGGCAGCCGTAACTCCATTGCGTCAAAGTCCGTTTATCGGGTGGATACCGTACATTTTCCCGGCACCAAAAGTACTATTTTTCCTTTCCCGGGACTCAGTGTCTCCATACCAAATTTTTGCAAAATCCGTTCAGTGGTTTGAGCGTGAAGAAGTTACTCCAATGAATTCTCCACCTTAGACACAAGTTCGTTTCGACTCTCAGTGACATTTTGCCGAGAAATATTGGGGGGCCGGTATATACAGCATCACCTGTACTATCATCCGCATAGCAATGAATGCAGTTGGTCTGTAACATGTCAATGATATGCAGTATGAATAGAGTAGGCGATGGCACACAGCCCTGAGGGACACCAGCATCAACAGACTGAGTTTCCGAGCATTCGCCGTCAACTACGACCTTAATGCTTCTGTCTGCTAAGAAACTAGTGACCCACTTACATAATTTCTCGGGCAGCCCGTATGATGGAAGCTTTGATAGCAGCGCTTTATGCCAAACCCGATCAAAGGCCTTCGCAATGTCCAAACTAACAGCCAATGCCTCTCCCTTCGACTCAATTGCCTGAGCCCAACGATGAGTCAGGTACGCCAAGAGATCACCAGCCGAGCGACCCTTACGGAACCCGTATTATTTGTCGCTAAGTAATCCCTGGCCGTCCAAGTATCGAAGAAGCTGGCTATTGATAATGGATTCCATTATCTTCGAGAAGAGAGAGGCTATAGCGATTGGTCTGTAGTTGGAAGGATTTGAGCGATCACCTTTTTTGGGGATCGGGTGCACCAAGGCTGTCTTCCAGGAAGCTGGGACGATGCCAGTGGAATAGGAGAGCCGAAAAAGACGCGTCAAGACCGGAGCTAACTCTGGAGCACACTTTTTCAACACAATAGGCGGGATTCCGTCAGGCCCACTCGACTTTTGGATATCAAGGGAACGGAGGGCTTTTCGCACTGAGCGCTGATGAAACCGAATATCCGACATGATGCTCATGATGATCCGATGAAAAACGGGTTGCACTCCGGGAGTGCCGGCAGAAGTGAAAACTTGATTATTAACTTTGTGCATTTTTTTAACCCATTTTTTATGAAAATCGATTATTAAAAATCGATTTTTTTAATTAATCGAAACCCTTACAATCGATTAAATTTTTAACCCATTTTTTATGAAAATCGATTTTTAAAAAACGATTTTTTTAATTAATCGAAACCCTTACAATCAATTCGAGTTCGAGTTCGACACAAAACACTACTCTCCAACCGTCTTACGGTTTTTCCAAGGTTTTTCGATCAGCACTAGAATCTGACGCGAGTTTCACAGTTTTTACCCATCCCACAAAAATGTGCTCAACGCCGCTAAAGAAGTTTTCACTTCAAAATATATGTGAAAACAACAATTATTTATAATGTTTCTTACTTACAATACCAATAATTTTAACCAAATTTCAATCAAACTTTGCTTGTACAACTACTGGTTTTGGGTGTCCCAACTACTGCAATTCCGTCCCATGACTGTGTTTTACCTACCATTCAGTTTTTACCAAAAAATCAATATAAACTGAAAAACCATCGCATTTTTATGTTTGCATATCTTAAGTTAGATAATTTATGAACACAAATATGATATCTATTTCTATTTCATGCGAAGTATTTAATGTTTTAGAGCTTTTTCTGTAAAAAAAATCCTTAGCTGTCCAATGACTGGTAGTTTACGGTATAATATGTTTTGAGTGAATCATTATTATCAGTAGGAATCAGGAGTTTTGCAATTATTGTGTTATTGCTTGGGGGCGATGTTTAACTCTAAGAGGGCTATAAGTAGAGACACACTGCAGTATCTTGCTCATTCATCTATATCACAAGAATACCACAGGAACCATACATATTAATACAAATTCATACATTCCAGGGTTCCCCGTGGCAGTTCAAGTATCCAGCTAAGGTGAACAAGTTCTCGTGCAAGAACAAACTCAGCGCGCAGCTGCGCCAGAGCGCGGAGGAAGCCATCACAGAGCCCACACCGCCGGATCTATTTCAGGTATATACCAACCAGTGGCGACCTTACCCATTGCAAGGCCCCGGGCAGAAGGTCTTTGCGAGGGCCTGGGTGGCAGATACTTGCGAGACCCTTTTTCCAAAAAAAAACTTGTGAGGCCCCTGCAAGTGCGAGGCCCCGGGCGATTGCCCTGTTCGCCACCCAAGAGCCGCCACAGATACCAACTACTCCCTCTGGATGGTATCCAAGTTCCAACGAAGGGCCACTCGGAATGTTGACTGCCATAGTGTTTCCAACAGGCGTGATCCTCTGGAATTACGCCGAGATGTGGCTACGTTCTGCATCCTCTATAGGTTGTATCACAGGGAGTGCTCTAAAAATTGTTCTTAATCATACCACCTGCAACTTTCCGCCATTGTTCCACGAGAAAAATATACCATCCTCATCACCTTGATGCGTGGCAGTTTTCCGCAGTGCGTTTTTTGTGTAAGTTTCTGCCGCGCACTGTGAAACTCTGGAACGAACAGCAGTATTTCCGGACCAGTACAACCTACAAACCTTCAAGACGAGAGCGTATTCCCTCTTAAAAGGCCGGCAACGCACCTGCAGTACTTCTAATGTTGCGAGTGTCCATGGGCGACGGTAGTTGCTTTCCATCAGCCACGTTTGCTCGTTTGCCCCCTTATTTTATATTAAAAGTAATAATAATAGCCAGACGAGCGCCGGCGGAGTCACGCCAGTCGTGTAACAGCCCCGGCACCTCCGTCCAGCAGAAATGGCACTGTTAGGTTTTTGTACAACCCCAGATGGCTCTATCTTCGCCTAGGACAGGCCCTGGTAGCCCTTTCCGAACCCCTATAAGGGAAACGCAAGGCAAACTTTTTTTTTAATCTATGGACGCTTCCCACCACGTCAGTCTGGCGCCGTGGTAAGTTCCTGAAGGACTTGTGTTACGGGACAACGAACGAAAATATATTTAATACTTTTTATACTATACGTTTATTTAAGATTTTTATTATATGATACACATATTTAATACACAGCCATGACCCAGGAACTTTGAAAACTTTTTGTTCCGTCGGCGGGATTCGAACCCGCGACCCCCGGCTTGAGCTACCAACAGCCCACCAACTGAGCCACAGAGGTCGTCAAAATATGCCAAACCAAACCAAACTATGCCAAATCCGACTGCCTCAGCATCTAAATGCAAGCTGAATGCCAGTTGTTTTTAATTGCGGCTAGTTACTCCAGTAAATGCACTGGACTGATGGTAAATTCAGTATTAAGATGGAGAGCTTTCCTTTGATACTTAAGTGCGTTATACTCACGCCTTAACATTCGACTCCATGTTATGAAAAACATTTCATATTTTCTCTGATTAGTGTCATAACTTCATAAATTCTAAGCCTTATTATCTGAGTCGTAAGCATATTTCAGTCAGTTTCATATATTTTTTTATTTCAGTCAATCCAAACTCAGGAAGCCCACAGCTTTTCAACAGGAATGAAGCTAGAGGCACTCAACCCTCAAGATATGAGAACTGTTAGACCTGCCACAGTACTTAAGATATTTAACAACCTCCAATTTCTAGTTGTCATCGATGATCATGTTGACGACTATGAGGACAGCAAAATGGCGTGGTTATGTGACAACATGCACCCATATATTTACCCAATAGGCTGGGCCCAGAAGAACAAATTGAACTTCAAAGCGCCCAAGTCATGGAAGGACGGACCTTTCGATTGGGACGAGTACCTTAAACTTACTAATTCATCCCCCGCACCAGAGTACTGCTTTGGTAATAAAGAACCACTCAAGGGTATAGAAGTGAACATGAAATTGGAAGCAGTGAATCCGTTCCATCACGATGAAATCCATGTTGCATCGATAGAAGCGATCGCTGAACACATGTTATATGTGGAGCTACTTCCTATTGGAGAGAAGTACTGGTATTCCCAAGATAGCGACCTCCTCTTTCCAGTAGGATGGTGTGACAGCAACAACTATGATCTCCACATACCTGACACCAACCCTAAAGAACCCGAGAAGCTCGAAGAAAAACCCAAAGAAGATAAAAAGCCAGCGGAGGAATGGTGTGATAGAATATTTTTTAATTACAAGTGTTACGCGGGCCCCTCTATTAGTAGGAATAAGTTGTCTCAACTACCCAAGGCGGTAGGACCGGGGCCGTTATGTTTGGTGCTAAAGGAGGTGTTGAATAAGATAATATCAGCGTCGTATAAACCGGCGAAACTGTTGAAAGACTGGGAGACAGAGGGTCCACCAGAGGAAGGAATGAGATTGGAAATGTTGAGAGCAAAGTGAGTAACTATCCATACTAAAGTTTTTGATGATATTTGGTATGCCTAAGTCCTGGGAAATGGGATAGGATAGCTTTTATTTACGACGATTATATACGACGACTATATTATATGAGACTCTTATAATTTTACTGTCGCTGGTTATATTTCAAAAATTCTGAATTGGAGCTTCTATGTGCAATTCGTTGTCGTTGTCAAAATTATGCATATATTATATTATGTGCATCGTCTTGACGTCTCAAAAATATTTCATTTTTCATATTCCAGACTAAAGTCTAGCACGTACCACGCGTACGTGCCGATCGCAACTCGCACGTCGCAGGTGGGCGCGTTCTGCCGCGGTGTGTGCGCACGCCTGCAGGCCTGCCCCAGCCTGTTCGGCCCACAGCCGTATCCAGATCGCTGTCCGCACAGCTGTAATACCGTTGACAAGAGTACTTTCCGTAAGTAGATAGTTAAAAGAGATAAATAGGCATGATTAATATAGTCAGTATATAACCATTCTGCGAGAAGCTTGAGAGACAAAAAGCTACAAAAACAATAATTGAAGTTGTCTGCTCGAGGCAGTCTAGTCAAATACTGTCGCTTTACAGCGCCCATAAAGCAAAGATTTTACAAAAGCGGTAAATATATGTAACCTTGGAGTACGCCCTAAAAAGTGTGTGCCTTTTAATGACCGATGATGAAATATTTAAACCACAATGAAATTCTCTCTTTCAGACAATGGTACTGAACGTCGGGGAAGACCAAAGGGAAGCGTGAATGGCAAAAGAAAAAAGAAGAAAACTGCTCCGGAAAAAAGGGAGAAGGAACCACCGGCTCCTGAAAACGAGAACCAGAGAGACGCTGAGTCCGTAGCCAGCGACCATAGCGGGTCCACCCCTCCCTCAGAACAGGGCACCAGACCTAACAGTCCCGAAAGCGGGACAGACTATAAAAAATCTACTAGGAGGAGAAGGGACGCAAAAAGCAACTATCCCAAATTGGAAATGAAAACTCGAGGTGCCAAGCTCCCGAACTTTGCAGTACAAATGAAGGAGGCGCATTGGAACAAGAAAGACGTAGAGACAATCTACAGTAATACATGTGCTACGAAGAAACAAAATCACGACAGTGATACAGAAAACGAAACAAACGAAAGCAGTACAAACTCTAGGGATGCCAAAAATATATCAGACGTCTCCGATTCGGAAGAACCGGAACTGAAGAAACTCAAATTTAGCTTAGACGATCCTCTTCCATCTGATAACAAAATGTTCGAAAAGAATGCCTCTATAACGTGGATCAAGGGGAAAATCAATCTCGCGCCGAACCCTCTAGATTGGACCGTAGATGACGTATACAATTATTTGAAAAACACCGAGGATTGTAAACTCATAGCCGAGAAAATGAAACAAGAGGAAATCGACGGACAGGCGCTAATCATGCTAGATCTGCCGATCATACGCAACTTCTTGCACATGAAAAAGGAGTTCGCAATGCAACTGTGCAAACACATAACGAAAATTAGGTGGTACTACATAATTAACTTTGAAGAGAACAGCGGAATGTTATAGTTGATGTTACTGATTATCTAGTCTCAAATAAATTACCAAAAGAATTACACCAGCAATTTTATTTTGCTAAGCTATTGGATTCCTGCGAATTTTCTTGCATATGTAACTACAGATTTTGAATATGAAAAGTGTGTCTTGGTCTTTGTAATAGTCTTTGTCTTCTTGTTTCTTCTTTAAGTCCTCATTCGCGCGTGTATTTTTAATAGGAATGTACTTTTCTTCGTCGGAATTTTCTTCTTGTTCAGAATTTTGAGGTTCTGTTGTTTTTTCACAAATTGTTCTTATATTTTGAACTGAAGCTGGACAATTGCCTATAATTTTCTCACATATATTGTTTTCAGACATTGTACCTCGTGTGCTTAGCTCTCTTTCTATACATGGATCAACAACATCACTGTTATTGAGGACAAATGTCTTTTCTGAGTTGTTTTTTGAATCAAAGCTTGCTTCATCTGAGGTAAAATTGACAAAGTTGTTATTAAAGGAGTAAAATGTTGTTTCAATATTCTTTATTTCATTGCTTTCATTAAAAAGTCCTGTTGAAAACGAATTTTCGATTTCGCCGTCTGATTTAGTACTATCATGCTCTATTGTTTCTTCGATTGAACTTTCGATTTGTGTAAGCGAGTCATACTGTTTGTATTCTTCCATAGTTTGGTAAAAATTGCTTTTGAACAGTTCGAAGTCCCCCATATTTTTATTGTAATCATCAAAAATTCTTTGTATTTGGATTTTCAATTCTAAGAATTTAAATTCACTGTAATTTTTAGGCATATTTGCTTGGGATATGCCTGCTTCTTCTGGTTTAGGATTATCTGGTCTCTGATACTTATTATCATTCACTAGCCCAGATTCGTCTTCATCTACAGTGTGGTACTCACTGATCCCATCCTTGAAGGTAGATTCCTCATGACTTTTTAAAGAAACTGCTCTAGTAGACATGATTACCATAAATGATTAGATTAAATATATATTCTCAGTCTGGCCAAATTTTGATAAGGTTACTGGATGGGTACTGGGGACAAACCTAAACAAAAGTTATGGTTAAAATTATTGAAGATTTGTATAAAAGCTCAAAAAATTCCCATCGATAGTAATAAACAAATAGAATATTATAATCACTACGTGGTAATAAACTTTAAATATGTTTATTAAATTGACCAGAATAAAACACAAAAATGATTGCAAATAAAGTCAAATACAGTCAATACCACAGATTAATATATGTAGCGAGTCAATACTTCTGAGTTGTTGCCAACTCGGATTTTTAAAAGGAGCTGTACTAGATCATATCTGAAAAAAAGCTAAGACTAGATTTTTTAAGAAAAAAGAGCTAAATTATTTTATATACTTTTTATTAAAAATCAATATGAACAATATTCGGTTACTTAAAGCACGGAGGAAGAAGTAATTTTATTACAAAAATATTGTCTAAAATCTTCGTCAAAATCAATAGTATCCGACTCCGGCGGCTCTTGTGCTTGTAGCCCACAGAAATAAGATCTAGATAGAAGCGCTGTGTCGCTCCAATTGTATGAACACGAGCGTGTCAGTTTTTTCATACCTACTGTGACGTCACAAGAGCGCTTTAGTGATGGAATACCCGTACGCGCGGAATCGATTCAAAGGAATCGCCGCGCCCCGCCTCTTTTGCCATTTTAATAGGTATATCGATTTTTTAATCGATTATTATTCGAGTTCACAGACAGAGGAATGATAAATCTTAAGATACGTGCTTGCCAGGACAGCTAGTAAAATATTATATTATTCTAAATTAAATCACTAAACAGGAACATAAATACATATTACATAACTAGCTGTCCCGGCAAACGTTGTTTTGCCATTTAAAGTATTTGTACTTCATCAGTTGATACAAAATCTTACCCCCTCTTTTGTCCCCTAAGAGGGGTGGGGGGAAAAATTTTATACACCAGATGTTAAGTTGGAAAAAACAGTTAATAATATGAGGTAAGTGCATTAAAGAAAAAAATTTGATACAAAATCTGACCCCCTCTTTGGTCCCCTTGGAGGGGTGGGGGGAATTTTTTTTATACACCAGATGTAAAGTTGGAAGAAGACAAATATATCTGCGAAAACCGCATTCAAATCGGATCAGTAGTTTTCGTGTGATAGTGGAACAAACATACAGACAGACAGACAGACAGTAGACAAAAAACTAACTACAGTTTTGGCTTCTATAGCGATGTAGAACCACGGTCGCGACCCACCAGTGGGTCGCGACCCACACTTTGGGAAATACTGCATTAAATAATTGATTTTAAAATAAAGGACACATGATTTAATAATAAAATTACTAACCGATGATAAGAAACGTGTCCACTATTTATACCAACGTTTCTTTTCAAATTTCCACTTAACTGGCTGAAGACTCTTTCCACTTCACCGTTGGACCATGGCAATGAAAGTATAGAGACGGCAAAGGAACTAATTTCATCAAAGGGATTTTCGTCTGCAGCGTTTCGATATTTCACTACCACTGCCCAGAACATCAATGTGTAAAGCGCTTATTCCACTTATCCTAGCTAACCAGCTAGGTTCCTAGCTAGGATCCTACCTAGGAAACTTCCTAGGTAGGATCCTAGCTAGGAACCTAGCTTTCTAAATGTTATTCCACTTGACTAAATCGGAAACGATTTAGGATCCTAGCTTTCTAAAGCGCTTATTCCATTTCACTAAATTTAGATATCTAAATGATTTAGTGACTAAATTTAGTCAAGTGGAATAACATTTAGTAACTTTCTAAATGTTATTCCACTTGACTAAATTTAGTCACTAAATCATTTAGATATTTAAATTTAGTGAAATGGAATAAGCGCTTAAATGTTATTCCACTTGACTAAATCGGAAACGATTTAGGATCCTAGCTAGGATAGGAACCTAGCTAGGATAAGTGGAATAAGCGCTTTAGTTTTATTTTCCCAGGGTATTAATGTTATACTTTGAAAAAAAGTTACGGAAAAAGAGCTAAAATTGTAGAAGAAAAAAAGCTAAAGAGCTAGACCCACTTTTTTAAAGCTAACCAAGCGGATTTAGAGCTAAATCTAGCTCTAAAAACTCCGTGTTGGCAACACTGCTTCTGACACGTCACCAGTCATCTCAAAATATCCGATTATCCATAGTTGCAAAGAGGATAATTTTGTCATTGTTTGGTTTGGTAATTTTGTTTTGTAGGCTTTTAAAAAAAATAGAGAACAGTTATAGACGTACTGGAAAGTTTTTCTGGTGCCTAAATTGTATGGGTGGTGCAGATGGGTCGTGGGCCCTGTGGGCTGTGGCCCATGCCCCGTGGAACAACCACGGTGCAACAGCTGCACTCCTTACTCCTTAGTAACTGAGGTTTCAGGTTACTGAAACACAAAGACGAATAAAATAAATTAGGATTTCGCAGCCTAGCCGCGTTACAAGTTTAACTCAGACTCTTGTAACTTGCTGAGCGACATCGCTTGCTTATGCGGTTTGATATGAGAAAGGATGTCTTTATCAAATATGCCATGCCTGATTAAAATTTAAATATTTATTGCTTTAATTTATAAGCCAGTAAGACGCTCCCACAGTATTTTATCGGTACGACATCCGATATCGTGTCGTGCACTGTGCAGTAAAACCCTGGCCGTTAAGCGCTTATTCCACTTATCCTAGCTAGGTTCCTAGCCTAGCTAGGATCCTAAATCGTTTCCGATTTAGTCAAGTGGAATAACATTTAGAAAGCTAGGTTCCTAGCTAGGATCCTACCTAGGAAACTAGCTAGGATAAGCGCTTATTCCATTACACAAAATTTAGATATCTAAATGATATAGTGACTAAATTTAGTCAAGTGGAATAACATTTAGTAACTTTCTAAATGTCTATCTAAATGATATCTAAATTTAGTGAAATGGAATAAACGCTTTAAGTGGAATAAGCGCTTTATTTTGACCAAAACCACAGACCAAAACCTTGTATATTCAGATTTAATTTTGTCTGTGGTTTAAAAAATTAAATCACTCCACTCTACTGTCTATGAATCTGGCTGTATGGGCAACGCTCCCTTTGCCTGTCCCGACCGGGACGAATTAAAAAAAAAAAATGTCTATGAATCACTGTCGAAATCGAAGCGAGGATAGGCCCCGCCTATTGGAACTTGTAAATACGAAAAAGACGCTTTTTTGCAATGATAATATTATAAGAAATACTTATTTTTAGGTAAAACCAATATATTTTACAATTTATAATTCAGATTTCCTGTTAAAACTAAGTACTTCTTTGAAAATATCGATTTGCCGTATACAGTCGCAAAAGTGTTGTAGTGTCGTTTTGCAAGATAACGATTAAAATCTAACTGAAAATATAGTTTCTAAACTTAAAAACTAGGTATTAAACGAATATCTCCCAGTGTGATAAGTTATCTGAACGGCTGGCGGCCGTTGATACTATTTTTGTGGGTGTTGTCATTGCGAGCTTTATTCGGATTAGGTCATCGAGTGTGGTGGACATGTGTGTTTCAGAAATGTTTTGTGTTTAAAGTTGTTAAATTTCTCATTAGATCTCCAAGGCTGCAGAGTTGCAACCATGGAAACCAGTAAAGTGTTATGTTTATTCGCGGTTTTATCGCAAGCAGCTGCTCTATGTAAGTATTTTGACACCTCATAACATAAATTTATTTGAAAATCTCTTAATACCGCTATGTAATTGTATCCTATGCAGTGTTTTAGTGTCTCCTTGCAAAAACTATTTCATTTTTCAATCAAACTTATTTCATACTTGATAACTCCACAAATTCTTTGGTTTCCTTGCTACTTGCTAGCTCTTACTCCTAAGAATTAAAAGTTTTCTATTAAATACTTTTACTGACTTGTTGTAAGTTTTATTGTTATTTAAAACAGGTACCTAACCTGAATAATGAATATAATCATTTCAATTTGATGCCCAGTCTCTCCTCTGAAAGTGGAAGTAAACAATAATTTTCTATTTAATAAAAAATAATAAATGGTGTACTGTAAAATTCTTGTATTCTTGTAAAAGTCTTTGCATAGCTTCTAAATCACATTGTTTGAAATAACAAAACCAGTTTTGCTGCAAGAAAATATCATAAATAGGCAAGCAAAAATAACAACTTACCAACTCAAATTAATTACAATATGGTAATTATTATTAGAATATGAATAGAATAAAATCCCAGTTTATAACAATATTTAAAAATTTACAATTATCCAACCACTGCAAAAATTTTGAATATATTGTCATAAGACAACTTGTTATTAATATATTATTATTCAATAAGTTTCCTATTATTTAATCCCTCTATTGTGGATTCCTGGACATCTTTTCGCGGTCCAATTCGACCGATTGGGAGTTGAAGCATTAATTTGTGTTAAAAATACAAAACACCAAACTAAGTCATAATACTTTAGGGTGTTTATGGGTCCTCTATATAATATATAAAGTTCACTGTTGAAATAGCAGCACTGAAAGTGCAATTTTTTCGTGATTTGTATGGGCATGCACCCAAGCGTCATAATATTTCCCATACATAAGTTAGAAAAAAAGTAACTCTTCCAGTGATCAAAGCTACTTAATCCGTCGATCGCAGATTCCTGGAAATCTATTGTAAATGTATTGTTGTCGCGGCCCACTTGGGACGTACGGGGCTTGACAAGTTAACAGTAAACTATAATATAACTCAATACACATCCGAAAGTATTTTCACTCAGTTTTGTTACACCCTGTATTATATAGGATTATAGTGCTGGAAAGCAGATGAGGTCTAGCCTTTTTTTTCTTAAAATTACTTCCAAAAATATTACACACACATATACATTCACATTTCACACATACTCTGTGTGAATAAATTGTCTGAAAACTTTATAAAATACTAGATGACGCCCGCAACTCCGTTGCGCCAAAATTAGTTTATCGCGTGGGAACCGTACATTTTTTCGGGATAAAAAGTATCCTATGTCCTTTCCTAGGACTCAAAGTATCTCTGTACCAAATTTCAGCCCAATCGGTTCAGCCGTTTAGGCGTGATGATGTAACAGACAGACAGACAGACATACACACTTTTGTATTTATAATATTAGTATGGATTTACCTTAGACAGTACTTTTCCGTACATACATACAACCAACTTCAAAAAAAGAAGTCGGTTGTATCTTTTTAAAACACTATTTATCTGCTATACAGTTAGTGATTAATGACACATTGCAATATAAGGCCTTCACCTTTTAAGCTCAATGATCCTACGATCTATCATAGGAAGGCATTGTAATAAATATTTTTTCATTGTCTAATTTCCAAGGTTTTACAATTTCAATATAATTATTTTATTGCAAGTTTTTTTACAGAAGTGCAGCTCATCAAGCTAAATGTATTTTTGATGTAATTTCCTATTTTCAATATCCTATGAGTTTTGCCTCTGTCCTATGCAGTAGTGAGCAGAAAGACTTTAAATTAAGCTACATGGCTTTATGAAAGCTTGACTAAAAAATGCCATTTCATACCTTATCTTGCATAGGTAGGAGCAAGATCTATTAAAAAGAATAAGTATTTGTTTGGTTTCTCACATTATCTGGATTCAGGAACCCTGTAAATGATTTGCAATTTTAACATGTTTTATTGTCCCTCAGTGACGTCACCACCGCGGATTGTGAAACAGCCGACGGCAGAAGAGTTATTGTTCCAAGTGGCGCAGCCTGGTGAGGTGGACAAACCGTTCATCATTGAGTGTGAAGCTGAAGGAGAGCCAGCACCAAAGTAAGTTATTATTTACTAGCGACCCGCCCCGGCGTCGCACGGGTATAAAATATATATAGCCACTGAAAAAATGTTTAAAATCGATAGCCTATGATCCTTCACATGGTCTACTTCTTATCTGTGCCAAATAACATAAAAATTGCCCCAGTAGTTCGCGAGATAAGCCCTTTCAAATAATTTCCCCCGTTTTTTCCACATTCTCCTATTAGTCTTAGCGTGATAAAATATAGCCTATAGCCTTCCTCAATAAATGGGCTATCTAACACTGAAATAATTTTTCAAATCGGACCTGTAGTTCCTGAGATTAGCGCGTTCAAGTTAGCCCTTTCAAATATTTTTCCCCGTTTTTTCCACATTTTCCTCTATTTCTTCGCTCCTATTAGTCTTAGCGTGATAAAATATAGCCTATAGCATTCCTCGATAAATGGGCTATCTAACACTGAAAGAATCATCAAAATCTGTTGCGTAGTTTTAAAGATTAAAGGGAACAAAGGGACATGAGGAGAAAAAAAGCGACTTTGTTTTATAATATGTATAGATATAGATATAGACTAGATGTTGCCTCAAACTGTTGTAGTGTGAATTTTTTATTGTGTAGACGCCTCAGTGGTCCAGTGGTTCAGAGCTCGGCTCTTGACTCGGAGGTCGTGGGTTCGATTCCCGTGTTGGAAACATGTTATTTCCAAGTTTGGTTTGGACAATGCAGGCTGATCACCTGATTGTCTGACAAGTAAGATGATCCATGCCGCATGCGTCGGATGGACATGGTAAAAAGTCGGTCCTGCGCCTGATCTCTCGCCAGGCGTGTCGGTCGTCCGTCCCACTGGGTTATCAGAGTAAAAGGAATAGAGAGTGCTCTTGTGTGCTGCGCACACACTTGGGCACTTTAAAATTACTCCTGTGTAACTGGCCTTGGTTTCAATGAAATCGGCCACCATCACCGAAATCGGTGTGGGAGTTATTATTATTCCGTCGTATAGACGTCCTTCAGGGATTACGACTATCTAATGAATTCTAATGTCCATTTCCAATTCTGTTAATCAAAATATCTTCATACAAAATGTTATAATAGCAGCAGTGGTTTTTGCGTAAAGACCAAAGAGGTAACACTGGTAACAGACAGACAGACACATACACTCGCGAATTTATACTATGTATAAAACGAGAGAGTCAACATAATAGAGCCAAGAGGTAAGTTTTCCCAGTCTGACGAAAGTGGCCCTATAGGGCCCAATTCCGCCAATTTGGGTTGTTGCTAATCCTGTGTTAAAATATTGTAATTTGTAGCCACCAGCTTTTCTTTCATAAATACGAAAGAACGAAGTTGTAATCTTATATCTTTAAACAAGCAATTCTTGTATATATATAATTGGAATCTCGGAATCGGCTCCAACGATTTTCGTGAAATTTAGTAAGTATATAGGGGGCTTCGGGGGCGATAAATCGATCTAGCTAGGAATCATTTTTAGAAAATGTCATTTTATTCGTGTTTTATCGAATACCGAGCAAAGTTTAATATTCATTCAGACTGGCACAAGTGGCCCTATAAATTTAGATTGGGCTTTACCTGCCAGGTAACATAACATTATGTACAGTATTGAACAAAATTTACTGTACACACTTCGACCCTATACTATAACAATAAGGTTCAGAAGTGTTCGCGAGTGTACAAGTGCATCGTCTTGTATCCGCTTATGGCGAACTGGCTTCGGTCAGCGGGTCGCTCTCGCATGCGGTCAATGCCCCGGTAAACGCATTACCCAAACAAACACCGCTGAAATGTTTGCCACAGAATTTATTTACGGAAGGAAAACTGAAACTGCCATAGACAAGGGTTCTTTTTTTTTCAAAAACAATAGCTAATGGTAGAGACATTAAGTAGGAATGCCGCGTGGGTAGATGATTAATTGGATGCTGGTTGGATGTTAAAGTGTTCAATTACACGTCAGGCGTCCAAATTGCTAGATTTCGTAATACTTGAGTAATTGTAAAGAAAAATTAAAGTAACTAAAACCTGAAAGCCTGGAAATCTGAAATATAATTGGATCTTTCAGTTACTTAATCGACTTGAACTCTAGTTACAATAGAAAACGTAACAGCACAATTAAAATTATTAATTTTTAATTAAGATTTCCAAGTCCCTCGGAGTCGGATTGCGTAACTCTACCCTTGTGTTGGTTATTGACTATTGTATAATGTTCGCGATCACGCAAGAGGGTGACAAAGAAGTAATATTGATTTATTGTTGCCAAAAAATGTTTGAGAAACTCTTTTAATAATAGAAAACTCTCAAAGCCAAGCTGACGTAAGAGCGAAGTAATCTGTGGAGTATAGTTTCATATTTTTACGTCTGATGGGGCCTATGATCTTTCCATTTGGCTGATGAGTTCACTTTAGGTAGTGAGTGCTGCGGGTTTAAGGCATTACTGTCAAAGAAAAGAAATACAGACTTCAGGGACAATACAACAGATTTACTTTATCACGTTGTTCATTCTTCCACAGAAAGGAACCCATCCTGCGGTGGCCATAAGCGTGCTAGACAATTACTTTCATTACCAATTTCCTATCCCATCGCCCTGAGTAAAAATAAAACTGCTCACGTAATAAATGGGTGATCTTATTCCGGTCGAGTAGAGCCCTCGACCGACTTGTGACACCACTCAAAGTCCTGTAGTTTGTGCAAATTGCTTTTGTTCATCGCTGAGCCAGTGTATAATAAGGGAGGAATAAAATTAGCATGATTAGGACATAAACGTGGCTTGTACATAGATAACTGTGATATTTTTGTGAGGGATAGAGCTATAGAGCTAGACCGGAAGTGTTTGCATAGGATGCGGTCTTAACGCTGTCTTTTTTGCCCAAAACGATAGTTATACCAATTCTGCAGCTTTCCAAACGTGCCAAAAAGATGCGAAATCTGAAAGAACCAAAAACGTGATTGAAAATAAAGTTTTATATGTAAGATGAAAGGGCAGGGTTATAAATATTATTTTTTTAAACAACTTATGGAAAAGTTTTGATACAATATGGCAATAGCCTAATAGATATCAAATTAAGCATAACAACTCAGAGATATCAAACCGTTGATGACCTAGACCTCCAGAATCCAGATATCGTATCGGGCTAACAAAATACGCGATTTCGGCTTTAGGCACCCTCGATGTCGAGGTTATTCTATTCCTCTGTTCGATGAACTTTCGCTATCGCATTTTTTATCTTCCGATTGCGCTATAGGCGTATTATTACTGTTTTATTTACCCCTAGGCACAGAATAGGTACATATTAGTTTAACAACAGAAATCTCACCGTTTAAAGAAATAACGACGCAAGCTACGATACTATAAAGTTGAAATTCCGACGCGCAATGCTAAATTGCCTACGGATAAAATTACCTACAAGTGCGCTCTCTTTCTATCGCATAGCGCGTACCTTTTCTTACGAAATCAAGGTTTTCACCTTTTAGAAAACAAAATATTTTTTTAGAATTACTATTGGTACGAATAACAAACCTTTTTATAGTAATATCAAATTTCAGTAACCCAACCTATAATTTATAGTAGTTTTATATTCGATCATTAATAGTGCAGGAAACTTTTACAATTTAAACATAGTAACGTCTTGTGTTTATTTCTGTGTAGTTTGTGTGTTTCTTTGTATGAAATTGGTTTATTTGCTATGTTTGTGTAATTTTTATCTGCTTTTTGTATTTAAATACCTTATTCAAATATAATAGGTACATATTTCATTGGCCTTTTTTAATTGTTCATTTTTATAGGATTTATTACGATTTTGTCACAGCGGTTAAATCAGGATCATATTGTATGAAATTCCTCTATGATCAGTATGTAACAGTAGATACGCGACGAAAAATCTTGCGCGTGCGTCACCGCTCGCTTGTGAGTCCCTTATGATTTGCCACCCGCGGGTGGTACTTACAGTTCGATGCCTATACGCGCGAGTGGGACAGGCCTGCCCTAGGCTTGGAAATTGAAGGTAGGCTCTAGTCTGGCTCTATAGAGGTCTTGCCTGCCAAAGGTTTGTGGCTACTGCGCTATAGGTACTATTTGCAAAAACATCTGCTAGTTGTTAAACTAATATGTATTCTGTGCTGCTAGTCTAATTTGTTGTTAATGGAAGTTCAATTACTTGTCTAATGTGTGCATTTCTTCACATTAAGGAGATAATCACAAGTCCCAAACTCAAGTACACTTAAAGTATATTATGTGAGTACAATAAGGCACGCCCCACCACTTGAGAACCCGTTACAGAATTGAATGGCGATGCAGTATTTTTACGTGAGTCCCTAACTCCCTAATGAATCTCACGCGAACGGGAATCACCCTTGTTAGGGACGATAAACCTGAGTCAACAGTCGCTTTAGCGAATCACTTCCGTCTAGACTCTAGCCCTACAGATAAAAATTTACCTTCATATTAAATTGGCTACGATAAAAATTGGCGAACGTTATCCTTTGAGTTGATTTTTTCCAGAATTTTGATAGATTCCAGCCTCCAGGCAATTCGTCTATGTTTAATCTGCAATCAACTTATTTAGCATCCTATTATTTGAACTAAATTACCAACTATCTTAACCTATCAAGCCCTATAAGATCGTGATCGCGACAACAATAGATTAATTCCAAGAATTCGCGGTCGAAGGATATTAACATTCCTTTTCCTCTGCTCTTGTATTTCAACTGCCTACTTTTGTACTCTGCTGGCTACAGCCCACAGTAATTTCAATTGTTAGTTGTTACCCGTATGTCAATATCGGGAAACTATTTTAATCCTTCCAATTATAAGGCTCCTTTGTGTTAGTGGAGCATTAATTATTTTTAGTGCTGCGCTCGCGACTAAAGCACTGCCCTGTTCAGTCTACAATGGGGTCGAGCGGGTACCACAACACTCAAAAGACCCACTTTTGTTTTAACATAACGGGGATTCGGAATGAAACCGGGATGAATTTACAATGAAAGGAGGGTTTTTTAATCAGCGCCGCTACGCCAGATTCGCTGAGTGTTTTCACCACATTGAAAGGCTTAAGTGTAGCAATGGGTAACTGTGTTCGGTCTGCTTTTAATGTAAATGTTGGTTAATGTAACTTTTACCAGAGCTACGCTATTTAACATCTTCTCGTATTTTTGGTGCTGATTAAAAACGAACAGATTTTGCCTGCACTTGGTTTGTTATCATTCATTTGCAAAGTAATTTTCCTTAACGATGCCTGTCGGTCTTGGCAGTTCAGCTGTTTCTTTACCTTATCATCTCTTTTATCAATGATAGCTAGACTCTATAGTTTCTATTCGAAATTTGAGGTAGGCGTAAGGGTTGAACCTCATCTGGCAGCACGGAATCACATTTATTCCGCCTGTGCTACCACGTGCTGCAGTGTGCTGCCACATGCGAACGCGCGCTGTCGCATTTCGCAGACAAAAAAGGCGATCGCAAGCGGCGGTGAAAGGATGCGTTAGCATGCTATCGCGCGCTTCAGCGTTCCGGAGTCTCCCTGCCGACCATTGCATTTTGTCCGTGATACCGATCGCCTCGAGGATTCCGCCGCGTGCTATCGCATTATGCTTTCTGTCTCGGTCTAGCAAATGGCAGTTCTAAGCGACAGAAAGAGAAAGGGCGACGGAAAAAGGCGATTCCGTGCTGCCAGATGAGGTCCAACCCTAAATCTGGCCCTTTTCCCGTTTGCCAAAAATTGTGGTGCCTGCAACGCGCCAATTCGAAACAATAAGCCGGTTTCACGCCCCACGGTTTTTCTTGTCGCTGTCATTGTCTGCAGCACACCCGCTGTGTTTACATTGAGTTACTGCACCGCGATATTACTTTCAGGTTTATTTATTGTTGCGTATGGCTTGATTGTTTTATTCGTATGATATGTAGTTTATTATACGCAGAACGGAAGATCTACGTACTATTTAATTTTATGAGCTAAGTGCGACATTATGGACAGAAAATTAAAAAAAAAAGTTTTCTCAATTTCACCCAAATCTTACAGACAATTCTTATGGAATGCAGAAAGAGGCTTCTTGCAAGCATTTTCTGTGACACTCAGATGCACAGGTTGTCTTTGAACGATATGGAAATCTTCTTTTCTTATACTCCATCCGAACGTAGTCCAAATCAGATTCATGTGGTATATAAGTTAAATATGTTTATGTAAACACTGTTAATGGGACATCAGTCACAAGTTGGTACATAAATTAACTGGCACGTCATGGTGGCACGCAACTCGGAGCTCGCAACAAAATTAATTAACATGAATACAGTTCAGAATTATTTTGCCTCGGAGTTTTTTTGGTGTGATTCTTATGTCGTGGTCATTAAGGAGCTGTTGGAGATATAAGGAGGAGTTGACTCTACACTGTACAGTGCATGCAAAGTGCAATCGATCCTATGATTTTGTTATGGCGTAAGAAACATCGTCATTAGTCACAAGGCTAGCAAGGTGGACTACAGTCCCATCCTTTTACCAGCAAAAATTCTTATATTATTATTAATAACATAGCAATTAGAGAATGCTGAATACTTTAAAATTCAACATTTTTTAAGTCTTTTGGAAGAAAATTGTGCTCTAATAGCCGTCTGAACAACGGTAGTCGCAACTTTTTAACACCAGTCGTGGTTGAGAACCACAAGAAAAATAATGACGCAAGTACTCCATTAGTAACTATCATAGAGCGCACAGTTATAATCATAGGATCAATCATAATTTATAGTTCAATAAAAACTTTTTAAAATATTTATTTATAGAGTTCTATCAAAGAGAGTGGTTTGAAAGCACCCATGTATGACCTCGTTTCGGTCGAGTTTTCTGCGAAATGCTATTATGCTATTATGTTGTGCGCTTTCATGTTGTACAACTAATTCATTTACGTACACAAAGGTTCGTTTGCACGGGAGATATTTTGGCAGCGATAAATTTAAACCCCAATGACCTTTTAGCCATCTTACAAAATTGTCGGTTTTTTGATGGTTGAAAAATTGTACTGGAATTATCGCCTAATCAAAGTGGCAATGGGCCGTCGTTAATTGTCACCATTTGGTAGACGCAAACAACGTTCAGCGTCCAAAATCGGCAATGGAATGTGGCTGACACAGGACCAACTTTGAAGCCACTTGTAGTGAAATTCAAAATTCAAAATTCAAAATTAGTGAAATTCAAAAAGAAAGCCAAATTGCTTGGCAGCAAAATGTTGCATGGCAATTTTCTGACAAGGAAGGTTTATGGGGTTGATAGAGCCGATAGAGCAGCGGTACTCAACCTATTTTTATACCGGTCACAACTCACAAACATGTTTTAGTCTTAATGTCGCGGGCCGCAATCAAAATTATTTAGGAGTAAAAAATAGCGTTCAAAATATCGATTCATACGGGCTACTGACAGCCCGGTTGAGCTGGGAATTACGATTGAGCCAGCTACAGGGTGGACTGGATTTAATCATAATTATTTATTGATTAAATATATAATTACTGGCAATTTCTGATACTTTGACGACCTCCGTGGCTCAATGGATAGATTGTGTGGCAACTCAAGCCGGGGGTCGCGGGTTCGAGTCCCGCCGACGGAACAAAAAGTTTTTCAATGTTCCTGGGTCATGGATGTGTATTAAATATGTGTATGATATAATAAAAATCTTAAATATATGTATAGTATAAAAGTATTAAATATATTTCCGTTGCCTGGTACCCGTAACACAAGTCCTTCAGGTACTTAGCACGGGGCCAGACTGACGTGGTGTGAAGCGTCCATAGATATTATTATTATTATATTACTTTCTCAGTTCTCTAATACTTTTATTTTACTACATGACGTCTGCAACCCTATTGCGCTAAAACTCGGGACCCGTATATTTTTCCGAGATAAAAAGTATCCTATGTCCTTTCCCGCGGTTTGGGCATGAAGAGGTAACAGACAAACTCACTTTTGCGTTTATAACATTAGTGTGGAACCCAGTGATATTGTCGCCCGCTGCTGTATCTATGTAGACCAGCACTAACTGTACTCGTGGGGTCTGTTAATAGGGATGATGACAAGGTCGAAGATTAGCGAATTTTGTTAATAAAATAAAGAAATCACGGTAAAAAATAAGTGTTATCAAAATTTCAGCTCGATAGCATTTGTATTTTTTTTGCTATGCGCCTTCAAAGTTGGATAATCAAGTCGAATTTTTTTTCAAATAAATTTCTTAATATTTGTATACCATTCAATAACTTATGCAATTAAAAGCAACTTTTGGTATGAAACCACTTTCAAAAACGCAATATTTAATATACCTATCGAACAAAGTTCTCTGCCGATCCGTACAAACTACGAAAGAGTGACGTCAGTCTTTCGTAGCACTTTGTATGGAACGTTTCGGGCAGGTCTATTTTATGAGATGTTTGAATTGTTCATATCTTGGTGAATTTTTAAGCTATCAGAGTCATTATTTCAGCGATGTTTCTATTTTTTAAGGGTCTTTTAATTACCAATAAGAAAAAAATTAGTCATCAAGCCTATTGTATGACAGTTTCCTGTTAACTGTGAAATCGTCGTTTCAACTGAACTCTGAAGACTGTGCATTTTCTAGAGGACATTCATGCAGCATGCTCATCGTTTTATGAAGTGGACTTAACTTAAAAACGTAATTGTAATAAAGAAATACGGATTAGGGTTTCTTGGGTTGTTTTTGTTTTAAAATTTTTGATTTCGTCCAAAGCAATTTATTTTCTTTAAATGTACAATAATAAATTGCAAGATCATTTCGAGTTTAAAAAAATGGCATTGTACCAAATTTGCGCGAACGGCCTTTCGATATTAATATTCAGATATCCTTGCTCAGCATTGAATAAAGATTCTGTGCCTTAAGGTACAATTCCGTGCATCGCGATCGATCGCGGTCGTGCACGACCTACGACTGTCGTCGGACGCTCGCGACCATAGTCAACGTATGAAAATGTATGGCACCGCTTCCGAGGCCCGCGACTGACGCGCGCGGCCTACGACTGTCGTAAGCCGCGCGCGATCGTGTCTTGAAGTTATGACAGTCGCGCACGACCGACGACAGTCGTAGGCCCCGCGCGACCGTGTCAAAGTTATATGGCACGGTCGCGCGCGGCTTACGACAGTCGTAGGCCGCGCGCGTCAGTCGTGGGCCTCGGAAGCGGTGCCATACATTTTCATACGCTGACTATGGTCGCGAGCGGCCGACGACAGTCGTAGGTCGTGCGCGACCGCGATCGATCGCGATGCACGGAATTGTACCTTTAGCTTGAGTCAGGTATATGTGTCAAACGCAGGCATTGGGCCCAGGTCACAGTTACGTCACCATGATGTCATTCAACACGTTGAGGTCAAATCTCCGTATAGCTCAAATAAGTGATCGCTTCCGTTACTCATCAATTGGTCTTAAAGAACCGAACAAGTGACGTGGAAGAAACGGGAAGAAAGTTTAGTTTCACTTCCTGCTTCTGATTAATTTCGTTGCGGGTACAAAAATTTCCCAGATCAGCTAAGCAAGTCCCTGGGATACTGATATCATATCAATGGGTTTTTTGTGGTTGGTAACTGCTGTCGACCCCGGCTTCTAGGAGAAATGCGCATTTTAAAAATACTTAGAAAAATCTCATTAAAAATGTTTTTTTTGAGCTAAGCGTAAAAGTTACAAGACGTAAATGTTAACTTTGTAGTTTGTAGCCATTTCTTGTAAAGAACAAGAAGCACGCGCCCATAAGTTACAAACACTTTTCCATCGTGTTTTTCGTTCACGCAAGATTAAATTCCTAGCTCAGAACAAACTACACAACTTGATGACATGACATATGTTTGAACAAGAACTTTCTTAGTTCCTTCGCTTTGAGTCCGTAATAAATTCTTGCCAGTGGTCTCGCCTGGATTTTTTAATACACTCCCCCGGAACTTAACAAGAAACAGCGCTTATAATATGTAATGCCCTAATAAATATACCAAACCTTGTAGCTCGTACAGTAAATTCCTTTTTCAGCCTTATGTAAATATCAACGGTTATAAAGAACTTTTGTTTCCTTCTTGCCATGAGTAATGGAGCATAATATGCTTCGCGTATTTCACAGAAATCAGTAATCACTGTCGTAAAGAAACCTTACACTGGATTCTGAAACAATACAGATATTGTTGTAAAGCTGCCATTTAAATTTCATTGATCGGAATATGAAACTATACATGTAGCAAAAGTAAATGATAATACTAATATTACATACCCTGTGTATGAGTCTCCTCACTCCTGTAGGTATGGAGTTCATTGTGACAGTAGCAGCGCTGACACTTGACAGAGTAACTTTCGTATGGGATATCCGAGGATAAGAAAATAGTAAGTTTGGCTTTGGTAATAGCGTGTAATGGTAGGCGAAGTATCTTCGAGGGAAAGAAGGCTGAAATCCCGACAACGTCTACTTAGACACAGTTGAAAGCCCTAGAGTCTGGGGTGCTAAGACGTAAGCGGATACTAATCCTCTTAGTGGGAAATCACTTCCCCAACGACGGTGAACCGCTCGCATACGCCGCCATTTTCCGTTTCGCTCCACTTGCGAGTTGATATGTACTGCGTTTGTTTACCTGGCGTACTAGATTTGATGAAAGTTAGACATTCGTTGGTCTTAGGCGCCATATTATATCTGCAGCAGCAGGGTATCATTGGTTCAGGGAGCTTTAAAACAGTATATTTTGCTCCTAACTTTTTAAAGCTACATACAGGATATTATCAACCGCGACTCCGAGTTTTTGCTCCTAATTATTCCCCTTAATAGTTTATGTGCCAGAAAAATATTAAGTCTAGCAACATTTTTTCACATTATTTTCAATCATAATTCATAAACGAAATCACCCCTGACCCTACAATTCTCAGTAAGTCCCAAAAGGCCTGCAAATTGTAAGCAGGAAAATTTCCGAGTACGCGCAGCAATCAACGCCATATTTAGCCCGTTAAAAATGCACAGCGGAACAATTCATTGGCACGGAGTTTCGCGAGTGGCCCTTCAGGATCCCTGTTTGTGCCCTCGACGCGAGTGCTGTTGCCAACCTTATGCGTTATGGTGTAGTGTGACTTTCAGCCTTAAATTCATACTGTCTGTGAATGGGTACATTATTTTCTAATGAGGAAGGGGTTAGACTTTAGGGGTTCTCTATTTTATTAAAGGCTCTTTTTACGTTGGGACAGGGTGGACCATGATTGCGAATCTGTAAATCATGCACAATCAACAACGATCGTGGGCAATTACAGACGAATTTGTGACTCTACATGTTTGTCGTGGCTTGATTTGGTTCATCATATTTATGGTCTAGGCAGCGTGGAGCCATTAGATGTTTCACAAGATCGTCTTCAAATAGCAAGATTCTTTATCGAAAGCGCTATAAATTGAAGCAAAGCCATTTCTTTAAGGAAAGCGTGTTATCCGTATAAGGAGTTTTTCTCAGACCCATGTCTTGTAGGTTTTAGAAAAAAGTGATTGATCTCTTTGTTAAGGTAGCTCAATATACCTAAGTTATAACTTATAAGTGCCCGTTTTTACCAACCGTCCTCTAACGCTGAATAACCTCTAGCAGTCTTTTGGGGTCATGTATGTAGCCAAAAACTTTTTCATCAACACTTACCTTACTTGACACCTTAGTCTTAACTCCTAACTTAGATAACACAGAAGTATTTAAAATCTTAAGACACTAGGATTTAAATGGTGTTGAAAAAGATCATAAGTTATGTAATCTCCAGACTCTACTCTGGCAAAGAATATATGTATTATACACTACGACTCTGGTACGTGCAATTTTGTGAGAAAATGTGATATCAGATCATATTTGATACAATAATGTGGCACCGGGGCACCTGATGAATTATTCATCAGCCTTGACTCAGTCGGCACGGCCATCTCTTGCAGACACCGGCTATATTATGTCATCGTTAATATTATTTGATTAACTCAGCGCTTTACGCGACTGTTATGCTCGACCTACATAGCTTTCAGATATCGTCCTGACAATATATGGGCATTTTATGAAAATCAATATTTTTTTAATTGCTGCGTGCTTATCCATACTAATGTTATAAATTCGAAAGTGTGTCTGTCTGTCTGTCTGTCTGTCTGTCTGTTACCTCTTCACGCCCAAACCGTTGAACCAATTTTGCTGAAATTTGGCATGGAGATACGAGTACTCTTGAGTACCGAGAAAGGAAATAAAATAAGATACTTTTTATCCCGGAAAAAATGTACGGTTCCCACGCGGCAAACTTATTTTGGAGCAACGGAACTCCGTGGGGGCTTCAACTAGTAAATAAATATTTTACGTAATACGCTACACCATATTGTGGTAAATTGATTGATTGATTGAATAGGCGGACCCAAGAGGGGAACTATTTCGATGCATTTAAAGGACGCAATTAGGGTTTTCCTTTTGATACTGTATCGCGATCGGTCAGTACGTGAGTAATCGATGCTCGAATTACGGTGCAGATTAATCGCAGAGCTGTACCCGTGATCAATTACACGGCCCTCGCCCGATCTGTCTTAGCCTCACCCCTCCTGTCTCTATTGATCTTATGATGTCCTAGTACAATCTACGGATCAACGGTAAATTGAGTTCTCCAAAAATTATTTTTATGTCCTTTCTTTGGAATCACTATCTATTAAAAGAAAACCGCATCAAAAAAGATATACTTAGATCTAAACTCTAAGCATACATTATAGGGACAGACATACTGTTTAGTGATAGTTCACGTCTGTCTAGAATAGTTGCGTCTTTATAACACGCAGAAGTTAACTAGGCATCCGGTTCTTTTAAAACTATGGAAGTGGCCGTGTTAATTATTGCGTTTGCACCTTCTCTTCAAAAAGTAACTAGTAAAATCTAACTTGCTTATTCCTTGTCAACAGGTACAGATGGATCAAGAACGGTAAACCTTTCGAATACACGAGCTACGACAACCGAATCTCTCAGCAGCCGGGTCGCGGGACGCTGGTCGTCAGCCAGCCCAGAGACGAGGACCTCGGACAATACCAATGCTTCGCCGACAACGAGTGGGGTACCGCTACCTCCAACTCGGTCTTCGTCAGAAAGGCCGAGCTGAACTCCTTCAAGGAGACCGATGGGCCGCAGCAAACGATTACAGCCCAGGAGGGCCTGCCCTTCAAGCTTACCTGCGAGCCCCCCGACGGCCACCCCAGCCCCAACGTCTACTGGATGTTGCAAGGCGAGCAGGGCCAGCTGAAGACGATCAATAACTCCCGTATGACCCTAGATCCCGAGGGTAACCTCTGGTTCTCGAATGTAACCCGATATGACGCTAGCGTGGACTACGCGTACACCTGTGCCGCTAAGTCTGTCTTCAGGAATGAGTACAAGCTTGGTAACAAGGTGTACCTCCAGGTGACTCAGACGGGTATATCGCCGACGTCGAACAAGCGGGAGCCGGTACGACAGTACACTACCAGGAGAGTGGAGAAGGCGTGGAGAGGGAAGAAGGCGGAGCTCTACTGTATCTATGGCGGGACGTGAGTATTCTTTACTTCATTGTTTAGTAGGGCTTTTTGACAAGTTCGTTCTCTAAATCCAACTTCTTTTAATTAAGTACATGGTCTCTGCTTTTAAAGCAACATTAATGTTTTCGTTACTGGTTCGTTCCAGTCGAGACTCGAGTCCCTTTTCGTTTAAACTCAATATTACGGTATTCTCATAAAAATTCAAATGAATATTGTTAATATTAATACTATTTCACTGATTCACAAGAAACGAATTGGATCGATCGGAATAAGTATCAAAGCTTTATGAATATTGCATTAAAAAGTAGAGCCGAGTTAATTAATAGAAGTTCTAGTAAAAGTTTACTGTAAATATATTATCTGCAATCTGCGACTATGTAATCATGGCTCTAAAAGTATAGAAAATATCAAGTTATTTTAATTAGATAACGGTACAGCGGCCATGTAACTTTAACTTAGGGCCGTGATAGTGAAAGCCTCTGAGATCTCTGATTTATTAGAAAAGTGATAACTGATAGCTCCATTTGTTTCTTGTTAACTTAAAAGGCATTTTAGCAGTTAACAATTGTCCTAACAAATTAGATGGTCATTACTCAATAGGCTGCGTTTCTACCGAAGCTGCGTTTCTGCCGAAACTGCGTTGTGACTTTTGAGGAATGTGGTTTTGAGAACCAAAAGAATCGATTCATTAGCCGCGTACTCACCAAGCGAGCAGCCTCGCTGCCTCGCCCGAGCGTGCCGCGGCCGAGCCAAAAGTTGTCGGTTTTTGTCGATGCTCAAAGGCGCCTCGGTACGTTTGCCGCGCACTAACAGGTACTGACCGACCGAGCAACTGCGCGCGAGGCAGCCGCGACGAGGCGGCTCGCTTGGTCAGTACGCGGCTATTTGCGTATTCTCGCTAAGCGCTGCAATTCTAATGATTTTAATTATGTTAAATTATGACTACGAAAACCCCCGAAATGATGATCATTTATGGCTAAGAACATTCTTGTTTGTTGAAACAAAAAAATTAATCAATATTGGTCGACCAGTTTAAATGCTAACATGTCACGGACACACATAAACAGACAGACATGTCAAACTTGTAACACCCCTGTTTAAAAACCCTTTGCTCACAACACAGCTCTAGTGGAAACGCAGCCTTAAAAATTAGCCTCCATTAACATACTCTTTTAAGCAGTTACAGCATATCAATTGTCATTTGTCACTATAAAAGTACCGCAAAATACTTAGGCCTTAGTTGTACTAGCTTGAACGTGCAGCCTTCGTCGCATAATAACACCGATATGAAACGTGCCCTGAACGCAGATTGTCCGAAGATATGGCACATCTTAGCTTCGCAGAAATGATAAGCGACAAGATTCTTTCCCATATATGGAGGCCTTCAGAATCGATTCGGTACTTAGGATTTCAAGTTAACAATGCTTAGAGCCTGTTTTAGCACTTCCTGATAGAGTGTCGGATAGGCTATCCACAACTTTTTTGACAGATTCTCCATACCCCATCAGTCAAAAAAAGTTGTGGGTAGCACGGCACTTATCCGGCACTTATCAGGAAATTGTCAAACAGGCTCTTTGACGAGAACTTGAATGTGAACTCCTAGGCTTAGCTAAAGTTAGCCTCAACTAAATAACTGAACCAGAAATAACTATTCCTATATTGAAAAAATCTTCCGTATTGTTAGGATTTTATGTTAGCAATGACTAGATTTTAAATTGTCAACTCCCAGCCTCAGTTAAAATGAATCTTATCAAAATAAGTGAACCTCAAATGACAAACTTGTAATCTCTGGATTAATTAGTATTGATCTCAACATAAATTGGTGTCAAATTGCTCCCCAGTTTCCAAACAGCCCTGACATATATGGCATCAATCCAACTGCATCTTCCCGTAATAAGTGCCGCTAGTAAATTAAAACGCAGGGATTGTCCCAATATCTGGCTATTTATGATATCCTTGGCCACTTTATGCCGTTCCTCTGCCAAATATGGTGAAACATCGCCATATTAGGCGATACCCATGTTAACCAAATGTCGGGAGATTTGGAAGTTATTCGTAATCCTATAGTTTATTTGGTTTACTGCGCGTAAATTATTTTATAGCGAAGGAATGGTAATATGTTTTTTGGGATAAAAAATTTCCTATGTACTTTCTCGGGACTAAGGGTGAAGCCAAACGAGCGTAATTAAATTTTGTGAGTTGTGAGTCGCAAAATTTCGGCTGTCAGAAATTCTGCTGCATTCAGTTTCATACAAAAGTCTTGTTTGGTTCACACGAGCGTAATTTTGTGAGTCATGATTTGTATGAAAAGAAATTTACTCGACCGAAATTCTGCGACTCACAACTCAATTACAAAAATTACGCTCGTTTGGCTTCACTCTCAAAGTATCTAAATCGATTCAGAGGTTAAAATTTAAAGTTGGAACACACTTGGACGTTGATAAATAATATGAAGTATGGATTATTCATATGTTAAGTTCCATAACTATTATACCTACCAAGTTAAACTGTTTGTGACTAACTAATAAATGATAATAAAATCTGTTTTATAAATAAAATAATGTGTGATTCAAGTTGGATCCAATGCTCCCGACATGAGTCACTCGTAATCAAGAGCACAACAAAAATAATATCCATAGGATTGCTATTTTAAGTTACACAGTCATGTTTTAATGGAAACCTGTGACTAAAGTACATATAAATCTGTCTGAATGTTTAAGTTTGAATGAAAATATGATAAATCTATAGTGTTTCAATTTTTGTGGAGTAATACTAAAATTAGCCTGAGAGACTTTGAGAAAGGATGTGATGCTAAGCGCAGTTTCTGACAGCTTCCGTATGGAACCCATGAAACATTCGGTATTATATAACTTTACTTGGGCTTCACTTTGAGCCCTTATTGCCACCATTATATTATACGCATACTATAGCAAGCACAGTTGATCATAGACGGATATGCCCTCAATTTGTTTCTAATCTGTTTATATTTGGCCAACTTAGAGCTCTTTTCAGGTTCAAACATGTAACTCTCTAACATTTCAGGCCGCTCCCCCAAGTGGTGTGGAAGAAGAACGGAGCAATGATACTGTCGTCACAACGAATAACGCAGGACAATTACGGCAAGACGCTGGTGATCAAGCGAGCTGGGTATGAGGATGAAGGCACCTATACCTGCGAAGTCAGCAACGGCGTTGGCACAGCTCAGACATATTCCATCACGCTTAATGTTGAAGGTAATTATAGAATATTTTTATTAAAAAAAAAAACTTGAGAGTAGTCAAGGCCTCAAGGGACACACGGATGGAACGGAGATAACTGGCTTGCTTTCTTTGAGAGAGACAGACAAATACGCGCACGCCGCACGGCTTACAACTACATAATACATATTATAGCAAAAAGTGTCGTTACAACTTTTGGTCTTAATTTTTTTCCGTCGAGCCCCCTTTTGCAACGCGCGATAAGGAACTTCATTCCAATTGGTATTTGACGATTTTTTTTTAACGCAAAGTCTCCAATGAATAGTCTACCACCATTATAGATAGTGAGAGCTAATTAGGTGGTCCACCAAGTAAGCACATTCGCGAGGCAAATCCTAGATCTGGCTTCGGGCGAGGCAGGTATTCATTGCTCGCAGATTTGATGCCTTGCGAGACTGTTCGCTTGGTGCATAGCCATCTTTTGGCGAAATATTTAGTACTTTGGGAAAAAACAAATAGGGTAAACTTAGGGTAAACCTTATCGATCACATGTCATATTGTTATTGGCGACTCCGATTTTTGTTTTGTGCGGTATGAATCATATTATAATTATGTAATTACTTGTAGTATGAACTCTTTAAATGCCAATGATTGGTAGTTTTTCTGTTAAAATCCAGATTATGGGTATTCAACTGACAGACACCTCACCAAATTCGTGTTAACAGTTAGTTTAGACTGATATAGAATAACAGCAATAGGTTACTAGACGAATTTCTCTCTGTCCTGCGACCTAACTATATAGTCAGTAGTTGTTATAATAACGATGCTAGACACAATTTTCAATTTCAAAATAAATAAAAATTCAGTTAGTTGTATGTTTTAAATTAAATTAATGTAATTGTTAGTGTAATATCCTATTGTTTCCAATGTATATTATACACAATAGTAATTATGCAGTTGTCCTACATGTGCTTCCTTTATTTAATGTTGAATGAGAACTATATTTTGCAAATCCAAATATAGTATTCATTAAAATTTCAAAATTCAGGCTTTTTTGCTTATTTTGTGGCCATAGTTGTGTGTTTCGTAAGACATTCTTTCTTGGAAGACTTTTTTTACATGTGGGTTTCAAATTCGAATACAATTTCACGGTTGATTAACAGGTTTCGACCTGGGACCCTATTCTTATGCTTCGAATGTAGCTCCGAAAGGTGACTGTATCACTCACGCTAAATGCAAAACATACATTTTTAGGGTTAATTCAGACCGCAACGCGATGCGTAGATGCATTTCTAAATTTGTATGGATTTGACAGATTTGCAAGACGTCTCACGCAATTGAAATCTGTAAATTCAGTATAATAGACCTGGGGCCAGTGACAGATTTTCAATCGAAACTTCGTAAAATGAATAAGGGACTTATACTATGAATACTAGCGACCGTCAGCTGCGACTCCGTGGGTGGGGTGGGCAGTGGCAGCCAAAGATGAAGAAAAAACATTTTTTGCAGTCATTTCCTCTCATTTGAAAATTTATCAGAGTATTGTTAAAATACTCTAGTAAACAATTTAAAAAATCAGCTAGCTGTAAGTCAGTGGAAAAGTCTTCAGCTGATAAGTTTTAGTAGGTATAGATGCTGTTGCGTTACACGTCTTTCAAGGTACCAGCTGACAAACTTTCCACTGAGATACAGCAAGCTGACATTAATTTTCATTCATAGTAGCATTTAAACGATCACCAGGTAATTTTTTAGCTGAGAGGAAATCATTGAAAATATAATTTTTTTTCATGTTCAAGGAGCCAGCTGACGTATAATCCACCGTGTTATGATCAGCTGACTATGTTTTTCTTTTTTAAAATACTACATAAACTATACTCTGATAAATTTTCAAATGAGAGGAAATGATTGAATTTGTTTTTTCTTCATGGGTGGGAGGCTGCCACTACCCAGTGCCTACCCCACCCACGGAGTGGCAGCTGACGGTCGCTAGTATTCATAGTATAAGTCTCATGCATTGTACAAAGTTTCGCCCGGGAGGAAATCATTGGCCAAAAATTTACCTGGCTCCCGGGCCACAAACTTAAAAATGCATCTAGGTATCGCGTTGCGGTCTGAATTGACCCTAAGAAGACAGTCTGCAAAAAACATTATTTGGGCAATGATTGCCCTCAGATCACTAAAATGCCCTTGATACTGTCTGACTGAAAGTAAATTTTTTGCTGAAAACGGAGTCCCAACTTCTGACTCGTCGTTCCTCAATATTGATATATCACTCCATATCCATCCAATATTTCAGCCCTCGGAGTTTCCCAGACATATAAAAAATGGCGGACGCTAAATTATAACCGGTAAACTGTCTCACAAGTCCCTCAGCAAACATTCGTGGTCGCTCATGAAGAAAGCTCTTTAATTGCGGCAGCGACTAAACGAGTGCTCTTTGCGTCTGTACGTCACTGTCGCAAAGGGCTGCCTTTCCAGATGGTTCCACGTTTTTTTACCACTAGTTTTTATCTAGCTTAAATAAAGTCTTAGTCTAGTTGTTATACTCGAGGGAAGGCTATCTTTCTATAAAAGTAGCTTTGTGATAATCTAGAACCTAAATTGTGCTGTAAGTTTAAAGAGAACTTGTCATTGGGATTTGGGACCGAATCACAATACTTAATATGCTGCTACCACCTTTCATCAAAATCCGTTCAGTAGTTTGTTGTGAAAAGAAGTGAGAAAAATAACACATCTCTCTCTCGGCTTTATAATATTTGTGTTTGACTGTATAGCCGAGATAACAAAGATAACAAAACAATAAGTTTTCCACTTAGAGACTATTGAAAAAGTTTCTGCTCTTCAGTCAGACAATTTGGTGTAATGTTGTCTTGGTGAAGTTGATGTTCCCCCATCAATAAGAAACGATTTCTTTATGGAATTTTTAGTCCTCTTCTACTTTTAAATTGGAAAATCCATAAGTGCCTTTACTTACCTTATGCCTTGTATTATATGACCTTGGAAGTGCTTAACAATTAATATTGATTTCTCTGAACCTTCCTTGATCAGTCACGTAGATGCCCGAAATTCTCCTACAATGCGAAATGTATAGGCAGATAAATTCTCCAAAATGCAGTCGTTGTCCCATCTACATCCAACTTATAATCATTCCTAAGCGAATACGACATTTCTCTATAGCTAGTCGATGTAATCGTTAAAACGTGCGTCCTTTAATAATGTCGTGAGTCGCGACCTTTCCATCCCTAAAGTTGCTAATGAATTATTTTAATAGGCAACCCTAGACGTCGCTTATTTATACTCACATCGTTTACGGTAAAGGGCATGAAATATACGGGTATTTCCATGAAGGAACAGCTAAATATAATGCCGCCGTAAACGATTTTCATGATGGTTATGTTTATATCAGAGTGAGTAACGAGGGGTGTTTTGATTATGGAAAAAGCCGGAAAAACGGGCATATCACCTGATTGCGAACCCTCTTTGGCTCCTTAGATATAGACGGCGTACTGTGCGGCGTACAAATTTAAGATTGGAGGGAGTAATCGGCGCATGTTTGCATATTATATATACTTTTTTGTGGTACCAATAACGAGAAGAGAGCATATTTCCTCTTGAAAAGCCGGCAACACATCTGCAGCACTTCTAATGTTGTGAGTGTCCATGGGCGACGGTAGTTGCTTTTCATCAGGTGACCCGTTAGGTTGTTTGCCCCCTTATTTTATAAAAAATAAAAACTGTATCAGCGTCTGATCGCAGTCTGCCAGTACGACTTCCTATTCCATTTTTCCTGGCTATCTTAAACTTATGCGCGGCCTATAATGACAAGCAAATTTCTGTGATACGGATATTTCAGCTTATAACTCAATCGTGCCAAAGCTCTCCCACGATATTATCGACGTCACTATATCAAACCACGATCTAAATGTGGTTCAAGGTTTGACACAATTAGTTCCCGAGGGTTTCGTAGTAAATGATGTTATGACATCATCGAATATCGCGGCTCCGGAAGGACGGAATTGTTCTCCCCATAAGGGACCGGTAGCTGGACCTCATGCATATTAAACCCGCGTCAAAACGAAACCGAAATTGATTTGGGCAGGCCCATCGTGGTGTATGGTAATGCTGTTATTGTGAATCGTGGCGATATGTTGCCACGCCCATAAATTTGCTATAGGAAAGTTACTTTTTTAACCAGCACCCCACAAATCTGTCAGTCTAAATTAAAACAGCTTCGATTTAAAAAAAAATCGATAAAGACTCGGTAAATTTAAAACGCGAAATGGAAATGTTAAATCGAAACGTCAAACGCGTTTTCATTGGATAAAAGTCCAATTTGTCGCTTGATGTTATATGGACACTGTTAAGCATTTGTGTATCATCCCACAAAAATATGTATTGAGTCCTGAATGCGATCATGTTCTTTAGATCATTTAGAACAAGCCTGCATTCATAACTCAACAATTGTGGGTTAATACATAAATGCTTAACATCGACCATGTGAGAATACAATTTTGCTGTTCTTTTGATCCAGATTCCAGCTGGTAGAGCTATATTAATCGGATATATCAGGGTACAGGACAATTTCCTTTTGTGGGTTGATTGGATGCATGATCTATTGATGTCAAGGACATCTTCAGATTCAAAGATGAAATCATTGCATAATGGCGACTGGCGTTAATTAATATGATCACCACGAGGACTCCCGCCATCATTAGCGGGTGCTCCGTACCCCGTACTCCAATTATATCCCGAGTATCCGTTGGCCCATATTCGCAACATATTTTAATGTTATAAAAAGTTACAGGTTACTGCCTTTTGTTTTTTGTGTCGTTGGGAAAATGGCTTAGATTCAAACAAATAATTAAAATTTATTAAAAACTAAAAATTACAGTTTAAAATACCAAAGGCCTGTTTCACCACTTCCCGATAAGGTACCGGATAGGCTATTCACAACTTTTTTGACAGATTCTCCATACTCTATCTGTCAAGTTTAGTGGTGGATAGCCTATCCGGCACTTATCAGGAAGTGGTGAAACAGGCCCTAATTCAAGAAAAAAATGGGATGATACAAATTGACTCATACTGCGATAGCAGCTTCTACCAGATAGATAATTTAAACACGTTCATCCAACCCTGTCATAAATTCTTCAAACCTTGGACCATTTTCAGTTCAAAAGATCTCCTTTTAAAGCAGTTGTAACTGATTTAAAATTAAAGCTATTGAATGTAATACAATATTAGGATTTAGCTTGAGTATCGGATGGTATTGGATCAAGGCGAACTCGAGCGCGGTCGACGAGCGCGCTGGAATTGTGTCACGAGATATTTACACTACTGTTTATAGTCTGTTCATGATTTCTAAGAATTTGACCATTGTGGCGTGGTTATAAAGGACATGTCAGAGGTAAAATAATAGTTTATAGACATATCATGTCTGTACGAAGAGCGTTAAAAAATGGGTTGTCCATAGAATACTGTAAGAGCATGCCCGTTTCTTTCCTGTGGGTTTGTGCTATAGAGATTTTTGGAACGCCATTTAATGGCACGAATGGCACACCCACTTTCTCACAGTTTGTCAAATAACCCTTAAGTTTCTCATAAAATTCTAGATTTATCTTTGAACACACTATTGTTACTTGTAACAAAAATACATATAAATCTTGTATTTGCCAATCATATCAAATCATATCGGTATCCAAAGAATGTCTAGCCTTTTTATCTGAAAAGTTTATTATAATTTTGAGTAAACACCACCCTAATATCTCTTTTCTCTCCAGCCGCTCCCTTCTTCACCGAGGAACCGCAGTTCCAAAACAAAGCCGAAGGTGAAGATGCAGAGATTCGCTGCGCCGCCGGGGGAACCCCCGAGCCTCAGATCTCCTGGGTCCACAACGGCAAACCCATTGCTGAAGCCGAAGACAACCCTCGCCGCATCATCACCTCCAACTCCATCATCATCAAGGACCTGGTGAAGAAGGATACCGGCAACTACGGGTGCAACGCTACCAACTCCAACGGATACGTGTACAAGGATGTGTACATTAATGTTCAATGTGAGTATTACAACTTTATTCTTAACCAACTGACCAAAAATTTGATGTTTATGTTATGGATTCTAGCTTTAGAAAGTATCTATTATCTTTTGAAAAGATATCACGATTAGAGAAGTAGAAATTAGTGTAATGTAACAATCATCCATTGGCGCGTATCCATCCATTTTTAACCTGCAGCGCAAATAATATTGGTATCGCGTTCTTGTGGTAAAGAAGATCGGTCTTTTTCTCTCAAAATTCAGATATATTTAGAAACCGAACTGTAAAGCATAAGGCAGTGTCAGTTTGGCATTACCAGATTGGCAGTATATATGACGCTCTATGTAGAGAGCTCTTCTCTCAAACATTCTATTTGGCGACCCAACTTTAGAGCAAACAGCAGTGACATTGACATATTTAGATTGGCAATATAACGCTCCACATACCCCTTTATTACCAGTTACCGCAGGGTATATGCACTTAGTAACAGCAAAAAGCAATATACAGCAGGAATTGTAAAAATTTTCGTCTCTAATGGCTGGTTTACACGTATTAAGTAGATAAGTAGTAACTAAATTATAACTTAATTTAAAGTGCCTGCCTGAAATGTGTCAAGTGACAAGCCCCGCCTGCCAGCTTAACAGAAAATAGTCAAAATTCTAATTTCCTTGTTTAGTACTTAACTAAATTTTAACTTGCTACTTGCTACTAAATTGTGTGATTACATGCAATAAATAACTTAAAATTAAGTTAAAATTTAGTTAACTACTTATCTACTTAATACGTGTAAACCAGTCCTAAGGGCTGGTTTACACGTATCAAGTAGATAAGTTTAGTAGCAAGTAGTAAGTTAAAATTTAGTTAAGTACTAAACAGGGAAATTAGAATTTTGACTATTTTCTGTTAAGTCGGCAGGCTGGGCTTGTCACTTGACACATTTCGGGCAGGCACTTCAAATTAAGTTAAAATTTAGTTACTACTTATCTACTTAATACGTGTAAACCAGCCCTTACATTGCTGTCGCGAGACACAAAATCACGCTGTCAAATATTCTTTGTCAAAGATCACAGTGTATTTTTTGTGGGGTACCAGTTACCACATTTACATTTTATTGGATTGATCGTATTAAGTCATAGTCCAAACGTATCAACATGATTTTTATTTGTCCGTTTAATATACGCTATAACTAATCCTATTTTTGACGCATTAAACAGATTACAATGACTGTCAGTTATAATTCATATGTGATAGCTGCTACGCAAAAATACTCCTTGGTAAACCGGTTTAAGGCTCAGTTTTGTATGACTGAAACGTTGTTTGTTATATCTGCTTCCTCATATGGGGCATACACACGAAATATTATTCAATTCTTCGGTTTTGTGAGTCCTATTGTGGATTACAATTTTGTTGAACTAGGGGAAGAGAATTGCATCGTTTTATTTGTCATAGGTGTCTGTTCTAAAAAGATTTGTGTGTGTTATTTATGTTGTTTGTAGCTTATCCTAATTTAATCTGAAGTATGTGGATAGAAATGGATACCTAGTGGATATAAATCCGTTCTGTGGTTTAGGCGCTATTACATAATAGACAGACAGGAAGCAGACAGAATGCGAAAGCAACTTTACTTTCCCATTAATAACTATACGTATGGTAATACATAATTACATACAATATACAGATTAGAAATAGAAATTGTCTGACTCCTAGAGCGCAGAAGAAAATCCTGAGGGAACTGTGCAGAAAAGTAACATTTCTTGTGCTAGAAAATACGGACTATAATATAAAGGAAAAAATACTTTATTAATTATCCATACTAATATTATGCGAAAGTGTGTCTGTCTGTCTGTTACCTCTTCACGCCCAAACCGCCGAACCGATTTTGCTGAGATTTGATACGGAGATAATTTGAATCCCGAGAATGGACATAGGGTAGTTTTTATTCCGGAAAAATGTACGGTTCCCGCGCGATAAACGAATCTTGGAGCAACGGAGCTGCGGGCGTCATCTAGTTTCTCATATATTTTCGTTTACGACTTTCTTTAAAATCTCTTCAGACTAGAGATGTGCCGACTAGTCGCCGAATAGTCGGCTTCTTTGCAGCCGACTAATCGGCTAGTCGGGTAGTCGGCCAAAGTCATGATCGGCACATCTCTACTTCAGACGCATTCGAGCTTATTCAACACGCAACATATCAGGGAATTTAAAAAACCATTGGTCCGTGTGAATTGAGCAAATCGCATCAGACCGCGGACACGCGTCCGTATTAAACCGCAGCTGCTCAGTGCACACTCAATGTGTGTTTACCTGGGTTGTGGATTGGCAACACGAGGGGTTAGGTTTTTACTGCATGGTAATGTCATAGAGTAGAGATAAACTACGATAACATGGCGCGCCCCTCCAAATCACTGTTTCAATGTGTGTAGTCACATCCTTATGAAAGAGTTTGTATGTACAGTACCCGGCGATAAATATTGCACATCGACCTTTGGAAAGTGACAGTCGGCTAATTTCGGTTTTGTAGAGCGTTATCTCTTACGCACGAAATACAAAAAGTCCGGTATATATTAGGAGAAGGTGAGCACTAATTCTGATAGTTTCAACAAGAAACTATCAGAATTAGTGCTCACCTTGGGTAGGAACCAATTAAGAATCCTTACCAGAAGCCTAACTGGGCACTGCAAGCTCAACAAACACCTAAACAGAATGGGTAACGACTTGCAGATTCTGTGAGGAGGAGGATGAAACACCTATTCATTCACCTTCTCCTCGACTGTCCTGCTCTACTACAGAGCAGGAACAGACACCTTGGTCGCCACGAATACTCATCCACAGAGGAAATTCGTGGCACCAACCCCAACCATATCGTTCAATTTATGAGCAGTATTGGGTTGTGGATGATTCTCTAGTGCGAAGGAGTCTCAATAGATCCTCATGGGTCGCAGTGACGTCAGGGCTATAACGACCTGCCTTCTTTAAAAAAATATATATTAGGAGCTGTTAAAACAATTATGGTTTGCTTCTTTTGACAATTTTATTATTCTTTGTATAAAATACACCAAACTTTCTATAAGTTATGGCTTTAGGTTCGGGTAAAATAAAATAAAAAAGGGTGTTCAAATTATGTTTACGTATTTAAAATTCTTTTAGAAAATTACAGCTGTAGCAAATTTAGGGGTGTTAACGACTCTAGATATATATTTTGAACTGGACGCGACTGCACTCTATTGAATTTGAACAACGACTGACATAATGTCAAATAGGTGTGTGCTACAAAGATAACGTACATAACATATACTCTATGAAACCGAAATTAGCCGAATGTCTCTTTCCAAAGGTCGATGTGCAATATTTATTGCCGGGTATTGTAGTAAGTATTCAACCAATCAATCAGTACTCGTAATATTATATCACTTAATGTCACTTATTACCAAGATTTGTTGGTCAACTAATCATAAGTAGCCGACCGCGCAAGACAACGCACATCTAACGTTTTGACAACGCACTTTAAACGTTTTGAATTTTGGAGGGGCGCGCCATGTTATCTTAGTTTATCTCTACGATTACACGGTCAGTCTGGAATCAGTTCAGTCCATCAGTCAGCCAGAATGATGGCCGGAAAGTACATAGTAAAAAATGATCAGTCCGTCAATCAAACGGTTACACGATCCTTCCACCGTCAGTCTGGACCAGACTGATGGACTGAACTGAGAGACTGACCACACACCTATGTCTTATAGTCTAGTCGCTGGATAGACACAAGTTCAGTCAGTTGAGGTAATGATAATATAGCTTTTACAAGTGCACGAAAATATTGGTATTTGGTATCCTACTCACATCACACATCACGTGTGCCTGAAGAAGATTCCAATATTTTCGTGTGCAAGTGAAAAAGAAGTAGCTATAGGCTCATAGACAAGACACCTTGATAATTAATCAAATATACAACACTCTTCTCTGGCACTGCTTTGCTAAAATTGCTTTAATTTAAACGTGCGTTTCGTTTAAATAAAACGCGCTTTAATTTACATATGTCTCGGTTATTCAACAGGTAAAAGACTTTCATAAAGATTATGAAAGTAGAATTTTTAACCTCTCAATATTTTCAAGTTCTAAAGAATTCAGCGACTATTTTCAAATGTTTTCCCAATTGTGATGCTGCCACAGACATGTATCAAGATGATGCTGCATTCTCGTTCATATAAAAAGCAGAAAATATACAGACACGTTCCGCAAAACGGCAGCTGGTACTGTCCATCCATTTTGTATCGAAGTTTCTGGGACAATAATCCTTATGTCGTCAACATAGGGGCCTCTAACAGGTAAGAAATACGTAAACGCGCTGTAGGTACGTTGAATGAGAGTTTACCTGCCGCGTGTGCCGAGGCTAGGGTTGCCATTTGCAAAGTTTCAGAAAATCGGAAAGATTGGTGTGGGATATTATGACGTGTGTAGTTGACAACCAAAGGAAGATTATGCCTATGTTAGGCCGAAGCTGATGTGGTATACCGTATATTATGTCGTGTCGACTTTAGAGACTTCGAAAGCGCGATTAAGGATTGTGCGCTGTTCGCTTAACATTTTGTTAAAAGTTTAAGTTCGCCAAACAGTTCGCTAAATATTTTTTAGCCAAGAAAGTGGCATAACTAATGAGACTAAACCGTCTCTGTAATTAGCTTTAAAAAAGACTGCATTATTTGATTTTGTTTAGAGGACATCGATGCTTTAAACAATCGTGCCTTACACCAGAGTTGCGTCCCAGCTGGGGTCAAAAATCTATCAAAATCCCGACATCAATCAAATCTTTATGCCAACCCTAGGCTTTACCCCCGTAGCGCGGGGTGCGGGGTTCACTCACCCCCGGCGCATATCGATCTACGTTATCTGATAACATCGCGATGACGGGTGCGTTATTTCGACAGAGGTGGAATGAAAATGCCGATATTAGTTTCTTTACAGCTGATAGAAAATCTCTTTTTTGTTTTGTTTTTAAAGGCTTTAAGATATCATTATATTGCATGAATTTGTTAGCTAGCTTTCATGACATAGGAAGTCTTGTTACTTATCTCCATTATTCCATACTAATATTATAAATGCGAAAGTGTGTCTGTCTGTCTGTCTTTGTCTGTTTCGTAAGAGAACATAGGACAGCTACAATAACTGTTTCCAAATTGATATCGAGGGACCAAAGCCTGCAAGTGATGAGTTGAAATAAGATCATTTGTCTTATCAAAGAACGATCTAACTCTTGGCTTAAATTAATCAAAGTTTGCTGTTACCTGTTGATTCTGGCAACTTGCAATGTTGGGGATTATACTGCCAATTAGTTTCAAACTGTCTCGCTACATCTTGGGCCAATTGACGGACAGGCAAACATGAAATATCACAATGGACAATCATAGGCAAATACGAACGTTTGAGAGACATATTCGTCTATGATTGCCAAAGATCATCGTAAAGTGCTGGTGGTAATAACGAGGCATTCTATGGCCGTCCATTGAACAAGATCTGAGGACAAGGCCTTGAAATCTTTGCTAGACTTGCCAGATTTATAACTAAAATAGAGGCGTCAGTAAGGACTCAGGTGAAACTGTAATTGATGAGTTATTGAGTCCTTCCGTCCAGCTACCCAGCGCCGGCGCGCGCCCACACTCTACCAAATTGCTCGTTATGTAATCGTCCGGATAGTTCTGTTTACTGTACTATGGCACCTAGGCTACTTACAGAGTTTCATGTGGTTTTTGATAGGAAATTTGCTGAATGGCATCGCGTCGTTTCTTGGAAAAACACTATACCCAGGCAGTTCGTGTTTTAAGTCACGCAATATCTTGAATATAAACTCCTATGTCAAGAGTGTATATCTATAAAAGAAGAGGTCCAACACTTCTTTTATAGTACAAATGTCACGATACTATGTAAAGAATCCCCAATTAAGGCCTACTTTGTACCCATGAAATAAAATGAAATGAAAATCTTTTTATTTCCAAATTGATTAAAAATGAACACTTTTAGAACGTCTACATGTGGCCTACCACCCCGGTTCGGGAACTAACCTGGCGAGAAGTACCGGCTTAAGAAACTCGCACTCTCTTCTACTAAAAAGATGGAAAATTGTTCTTTTCCATCTTTTTAGTAAAAGATGGATCATGGATAACGAATAATCATTTGCTAAAATAAATCTTCCCTTTCAATAATGCTAGAAACTAGAAAGACTATCTGTTCAAAAGAATAAGCGTGGATTTGTTTTCAATGGATAAACGCATCTCCCATAGTACGCTAAACTTTGCCACACATGTCTTGTAATTTATATCAAATTAAATTATAACGTGTTGGACATAATTAATCACCCGTAACAGCTCACATTGAGATATAAATAGACTCCTCACTCCCTAGTCCCCAATGTACAGATACACATGCACAATTTATCTCTTATTGCCATGAAAATAAGGTATAAAATTGGAATAGCTGGAGTATCGGTGAGCATACGTGCTGTCATAAATAGGACAGATTGGAATTCACGAAATGGACATAACCATTTAACGTCTCCGGTTTCCGTAAGGGACGATGTGGGCAGACAATACCTCATTATGAAATATTGGATCGCAAAGATTGACCCATGGGAATTGAACGTTTGCTTGGATGATACAATAATGTGTGGTTATTTTTACGACAATTCGATGTTCGTTACCAGGCTGTTTCTGCCGTGTCAACTAAATTATGTTATCTGTTGGATACTACAGAATAATAAGTTACCCAAACGATATTTAAATGTTTTGCCGCTTTGAACCAATCCCTCTTTCGTATGCGAATCCGACTCACACTTGGCCAGTGTAAGCAAACAGTTTAATAATAATAGACTACATAGTACTATCAGGGAAGTTGATTCCTAGGCAGGTGGGGGACCTACGTAGTTTGGTCGCGTTACGTCAAACCCAGACGAGAGATCACAATTAACATTGAATTGACATGATCCGACCAAATGACGTCGGTCTGTCAACTGCCTAGGAATCAATTTCCTCGATGGTACATACCCATGTCATAAATTAATGAGTCAGTCATTCGAATCTGATGGGCCTGCAGTCTTTTTCAGGTTCTTTAGAAAATTTACTAATTTTAATTTCTATTTTATTATTCTCGTTATCCGCCCATATCCGTCTGCTGATCGTTTATCTCGTCATATTATAACTTTTTTTTTTTACATTCCAGCGATCCCGCCCGAGATCAAGGAGGGCCCGGAAAACCTGGTGAAGGTGGACGGGTCAGAGGCGGTGCTCAAGTGCCGCGTGTTCGGCGCGCCGCGGCCCGTCGTCAAGTGGATGAGAGACGACGTCGACGTCACCGGGGGCAAGTGAGTACAGCCGATATAGTGTATACTGTATACGGGTTAAGAAACCTGTAAGCCTGCGTTTCCACCAGAGATGTGTTGCGAGGAATGTGTTTTTAAGATCCTGTAGAATCATGTCATGGCAAACTCACGTCAATGAAGCGATGCTATTGGTTCTCAAAATCCTCGCAACATTCTCATTCTCATTCCTCGCAACACATCTCTGGTGGAAACGCAGCCTAACCCTGGCTTATATGTGGCACTTAAGGCCGAGCATTGCTGTACAATGTTGCTAGGTCACTGCAACGCAGTGTTGCGGTCTGGCGCTTGCCTGAGATTCGTCAGTCGATTCCGATAAATAAAATTTTGTTTGTGTTCTAAACTTTCCAGTCAGGTCCCTTTGTCAGTGCCCGATTCATGTATAGCAATCATTTGAAAGTAGAGATAATTCACCTACAATCATAAGTAAAGACCAGATTATATGCATTTGCATATTCTAGCCATTTTTAGCAGTAATAGCATATTTTACCTAAAATCTAGGTTATGATGCATATTATCGGTACATTTACAACATTTTTCACTAATGCTGCGTTTCGAAATGCGACCAAAAATAACAATAACAGAAACTTTACAAAACATAAAAGCTATCGACATGCTATCGAGTAATAGTTCTGACTTTTTACTGCATTTCGAATGCAGTAAAAAGTCACAACTGTCAAAACAAAAGATGCGCATGGCTACAGAGCCATGCGCATCTTTTGTTTTGACAGTTACGATAATAAAATGAAAGAGACAGAAGAAAGTCGCGCTCGCTAACTACAAATGAAACGGCAGAACTTTTTCCAGAAACTCTTAAGACGTGCTAACATAGCACCCAAGTTCAAATTCTGCTCAGTTTCCTCAGTGAATGTGGAGCGAACCTTTTCTATTTACAAAAATATTCTAAATTATCGTATACACAATCAAACTACTGAAAATTTAGAAAAATATTTGATTGCTTACCTTTGCAAATTTAAATAATTTTAATGTCATATTATAATGTATACTGTACGGTCTATTATTGCCTATCAAAAAAGAATTTACTAATAGGCTACTTGATCTATATTTAATTTCATTGAATTAATGCATATTTCTAGTAGAACTTTGCCTAGGAAACCGTATTTCACCCTTATCATCAAATAAAAGCTTATGATTGATAAATAAAGTCGATTTGAAAATATGATTTTATGAAAATATGAATTGTACTGACGAAAACGCTTTTGCGGTACTTCCGATTTGGATGTGACGTCATCTCATTTGTAATTTAATATCTTTTATTTATCGCGCTCGTTATATGTAAGTCTATTTGGACATAAATAATATGAATAAGCCTAGAAAGATTTATAAAATATATTTTCTTGAATAATTCAAATAAAACATCAGTTTTATATATTATCTCCATTTATTGTAGTATGGGAAATGAAATGACCAAAACTTTTCTACAAAAGTGTTCAACATTACAAATGATTTCTAAATTCTTTCCTAATTTTTTGGCACTGTTAGACTCGTACGCTTAGCACATAAAACTTTTTTCGATAAAGAAAGTATAAAATACAAAAAACATGACGTCACATTATGGCAGCACAATGGCGGACAGTGTTTTCGGCGCCATATAAAAGGCATATTTTTCAGTCAACATTTTTATGGGTTTCTACTGTTTAAAATATTAAAATATTAGTTTTATTTGGTGAAAATTAATGATTAAGAAGCGATTAGAATGAAGAAAAGAATAGGTCAAGGTAGCCTATTGTATGCAGATTTTGAATTTGCATATTGTCATATAATTTTGCATATTCTGCCAATTTTCGTGCATATCTCAAGCATTTTTCATGCATATTTGCATGCATATAACAAGCTTTTTATGTTGCATATAATCCGGTCTCTAATCATAAGAGTTCTTTTCTCATGTCTTTATCCCATCCGCAGGTACAACATAACGTCAGAGGGCGACCTGGTGATACGCGGCGTGTCGTACACGGACGTGGGGAGGTACCAGTGTTACGCCAAGAACAAGTTCGGAGAGAAGTCCGCGTACGGCAACCTTGATGTCAGACGTGAGTTGATATTAATAATATTTTGGTGTGATTGTTAAAAAAGGGGATTGGGCTATCACTTATCATGTACATTAGCAGCTTTACAGTGTAATCTTAATGCATGTCGGAGGTTGGAATGCCTAGGCAAATTTTAACAGGACTTCTGCTTTATCAGGATAAGAAGATAGCTTATATTTACAACATTAGCAACTAGGACGAACTTACTCTAATTTTCATTATTTTTAGAACATTCACAGAATGATCATGTTTACGCATCTGTCTACTAAGCATCAATAACACTAATCGTGGGAAATCAAAGCAAAATATGCTCTAACTTTACTACTTGACAGTTAAATACTGTCTGTCGCTTCTGTAAATGTAGAACGCATTATGTTAATTCACAATCCGTCCATTCCAGGTCGCACCGTGATAACCGACCGTCCGGAAAACTACGAGGTGGCCGCGGGAGCATCGGCCACGTTCCGTTGCAACGCGCACGCGGACGACTCGCTTAAACTGAACATAGTGTGGCTGAACCGCGGCCAGCCGATAGACAGTGAAGCCCAGCCGCGCTTCCGAGTCACCAACGACTATTCCCTGCTCATCAGTGATACCACCGAGTTGGATTCCGGGGAGTACACGTGTGTTGCGATGACTGAGATTGATGAGGCGCGCGCGCAGGCCACGCTTACTGTGCAAGGTATGTACTAATATATCAACCATCAACCTCCTTTTCTATCAAATAGCAAAAAAATACCCTAATGTACTTACCTCAAACGACAGACTTGAAATTTTCAGCAGGGTGAACACCTTTAACATTGACATTTCATAATATAACCAATTTTTAATTTTATAGATAGCACACGGCGTCAAATGATAAACAAAGCTGTCTTAATTTATCATTGAAGCAGTGGAATGTAGGTCCACATAACCTTTGTTTCGCTTAGTGAAATATGTATAAATCTGAAACTATGAAATCTATTGATAAGACTAATGTAAAACTACAGAAAATATGAATGCTCACTTTTATACCCCTTTCATAATACAACTTTTTTATTAAACGTCCATTAAACAAAAACGCCATTAACTTTCCAGACAAACCGAACTCCCCCGCGCTCGACGGCATCGAATGTCACGAGAAGACCGCGATGCTGCGCTGGCATTCCCGCGGTGACAACCGCGCCGCGATTCTGCGATACTCGATCCAGTACAACACGAGCTTCACTCCCGACACGTGGGACGTCGTGTCCGACAGCGTGCCGGCCATCGACACGTCGTGGTCCGTCGAACTGAGCCCGTGGGCGAATTATACATTCAGAGTGGTAGCATGGAATAAGATTGGTGCGTCTCCGCCGTCGAAACACTCGGATATGTGCACGACGCAGCCCGATGTACCGTATAAGAACCCGGATAATGTACGCGGTGAAGGCACTGATCCGACGAACATGGTTATATCGTGGTCGGTTAGTATGAACTATTTTATGCCGGAGGTTATATGTTATAATATGTTAGGTCATATTTACAAGACGTTACGTAGTATATAATAGAGGTATATTGGTGTAAAAATAAGCGCGTACTACTTTTAACGCAGCTCCATAAAAGGTAACGGTACAAAGACCTTTTTTTGGCTGTTTGGCGCTATAGTCCGCGCGGAACTAGTTGGCCGCGCCTGAGGTATGTGAGCGGTGGGACGGAGAGGCAGGGCCGCTTCGCACAAGAGATTGCAATAGCAAGATTAGTCCGCCGATAAAAAGACAATCTAAGGAAATAATATTTAAAGTGCATACGTTTTTTAAAAAACGGAAAGCCGATGTCAATAGTTTAGACTTTAGAATATAAAACTGATCAATTGTCTAATGTCTTTAATATTTTATTCTTTCCTATAATTAAATAATATTATTGTTCACGATATCGCGAGATTGGTCGTCACTGTCTAATCTCATGTGCATTGCGAGCAGCAAGCAACCCGCCCCCTCACCCCCGTCCCTACCTAAGGCGCGGCCAACTAGTTCCGCGCGGACTACAGTATGAGCATGTGTTCTTTTACTTTAAGAACATAGTTTAGATTCAAAATTGACTTTAATATTCACTACATAATTTGCGCATTTAGCCAAAATGTATAATGTGTTGATGTTTCAGGCATGAACTATATGAAATTCGTTGTGAATAATTTTAGTTTGTATTCGCAGTCAGCGTCCATCGTAACAAAATTCATTTATACTTCGTTTTCCAGCGTATGTCGGAGATCGAGCACAACGGCCCCGGATTCTACTACCTGGTGTCGTGGCGGCGCGACATCGGCGGGCAGCAGTGGAGCGAGCAGCACGTGCGAGATTGGCGCACCACAGACCTCACAGTACCCAACACGCCTACATTCCAGCCTTACCGGATTAAGGTATGTGTAACTTAAAAATATCTCCGGCTAAAAGTATAATATAAATTTCTGTACTCCTAATATATTTATATAATTTGTGAAAGTCCTTATTTTGTTTGCAACCATTGTATAGCCAAGCATGCGCCATATTTTGATGGGCCAGCGATGGTCCATTGTGTAGAGGAGCAATATACGCTTGCATCAAAATGGCTACGTCTTTAGCTGCGTTTACACCAAAAGAACATAGAGCAAGAACAGCATAAGAACATTCTTTCGTATTCGTTTAGTGTAAACTATAATTCGTTACAACATACTTTATATCGTTTACACCAATCGAATTCAACAAGAACATCAAGAATAAGAATTTTTGCTCTGTAGATGAGAATCAAGCTCCGTTTAGACCAAACGAGCGAATGCTCATTGCTCATTCGTCAACGATAAGTAGATGTCAGTGGGTGATGCATAGATAATAATACATATAAGGACAACTGGGAGTTTTGCCGGGAATGTGAAAGAGTAATGTTGTGTTTTTGTATTATTTTCCTAAAATTGTGTTATCGGAGTTTTTAATGTGTAATATTGGTAGGATATTAACCATTAGATATTCATTATCGTGCACAAGTATAGGAAAGTGATGTAATATCCAGAAACGTGCTCTTTTGTGTTCCCTCCAAAACTCCCTTGAAAGTTTCAGTAAAGCGTCTACCACTTTATTGAATCGACTGACTTGACTTCTTGACTGTATTGATTATATTTAGACATTGACTAGACTTTAGACCTGATCTGACGATATAGAAAAAAAATTGTATTAAAGAATATTGTTTTCCCGCCTTATACTCGACACTGGCCATGGTTATATAGCCGAAGTGCCATTATAAGAAAAAAAAAAAGGAGAACTGTCAAACACATGTCAAAAATGACGTTTTTGTATGATAGAAGCGCTTAGTTTCGTGGTCCCCAACCTTTTTTTCATACGGGCCACAAACATGTCTTGGTTAAGTTAGTCTTTGTGTCACAGGCCGCAACAAAATTTTTGAAGTGAAAACTTCTTTAGCGGCGTTGAGCACTTTTGTGGGATGGGTAAAAACTGTGAAACTCGCGCCAGATTTTCGTGTTGATCGAAAAACCATACAAAACGCGTAAGACGGTTGGAGAGTAGTGTTTTGTGTCGAACTCGAACTCGAAAACTCGAACTCGAATTGTAAGGGTTTCGATTAATTAAAAAAATCGATTTTTTAATAATCGATTTTCATAAAAAATGGGTTAAAAAAATGCACAACGTTAATAATCAAGTTCTCACTTCTGCCGGCACTCCCGGAGTGCAACCCGTCTTTTTTTAAGGATTAAAAAATAACGGTATTCAAAATTAACGATTTAAAAGTGGAAAAAATTTCACGTCTTTCACGGCGAATTCACATTATTTTGCCGATGGGCGTGAATTTCAAAATGGTTTAACATCACGCGGGCCGGCCACAGATAAAGTCTCGGCGGGCCGCGGGTTGAGGATAGCTGGCGTAGTTCCTTAACCTTTAACCTTTTCTCGTCACGTTCAAAAGCCTTGTCGAACTGTAAATTATTATAAACTACGTAACAACTAACAACTACACTATGTCTGACTCTGATAGCGATATTGTGATTTCAAGTGCTGCATTTATTGTTTTATCGCAATTAATGAAAAAGAAAAGAAGGAAGAGACGTTGGTGGGTGACGAATTTAATGCAAAGAAGAAGACTCGATAGTTTAGGTGATACTATGGCAGACATGCAACAACAAGAAGAAAGTGGTCAATATAAAAACTTTTGTAGAATGTCATCTGAGGATTTTGACCATTTACTGTCTCTGATTAGTGATAAAATTTGTAAAAGTAATACAAATTACAGAGATTCAATTTCAGCACATGACAGGCTAGCAGTGACATTAAGGTTTTTAGCTTGTGGAGATTCTTATGCCAGTCTTATGTTCTTAAGTAAAATGTCTAAAGCTACAATAAGTAATACTGTTTATGAAGTGTGTGCAGCCATTATAGAAGGATTGCATGAATATACCAAAGTAAGTAAAAATACATATTATTATAATAAACAAATTTAATTAATATAATTATTGAAAACTAGAAAAATTACATACGAAAACTCTTCATGTAACGTCTGACAGTTTCTTTACTTTCTTCTGTATTCAAATTATATTCATCAGAAGATTGTATGATTATGTATTCAGACTCATTTTGTTCACTGGGGGAACCTGGATCTAAAGGGAACTGTTGTATAGTAGTTTCTTCTACAGTTTGGTAATCAGGTTGACTTTCAGGACCTAATGGCACAGGTTCTTCTACGGTTACATAATCAGATGTACTTTTTGAACTGTGGTAATTTGGACTTTGATAACCAGGTGGATTATCGGAATATGAAGATGATGGAGTCACTATAGACTCATATTTTCCCATATCAGCATCAAACAATATATTATTAATATAATGTTCCACAAATGATTTAGTTCGCTGTGAATATTCACGGTGTTTCGAAGCGACGTGATTTCCAAATATTTGACTTCTGTCCCTTATTTTTGATTGATAAGTATCTTTTAAAATATTGTACGCTTCAGATACTCGAGGGTCTTCGGTTCTACGTATTTTTTGTCTTGGCTCACTTGGTCTGTTTTGGGATTGGGTCATTCCGCTTGTACCTGGTTCTATTGTCACTTGAGACTGTGTATTATTGGAGTCCTGTGTATGGTCGGGGCTCTGGGTGTTTCTGTTTTCCGACTGCTCATTTGTAAAATTACTCTGAAACAAAATAAAGTTGTTAATATAATTATTGTTAATACTTTTTTCAGATACCATCAACAAAAGAGGAATGGTTGTCAATCGCCCAAGAATTTGAAGACAAATGGAATTTTCCTAACTGTGTTGGAGCAATGGACGGAAAACACTGTATCGTGCAAGCCCCTATTTGCAGTGGAAGCGATTTTTTTAATTACAAATCAACATTTAGTATTGTGTTAATGGCCGTCGTTGATGCTAACTACAATTTTATATTTGCTGATGTTGGTTGTCAGGGTCGAATATCAGATGGTGGAGTATTCCGAAACACTACCTTCAACCAAAAGCTTCAAAATAACGAATTAAAATTGCCTGATGATCAAAACCTTCCTGGAAGACAAAACCGAGTGCCCTTTGTATTTGTAGCGGATGACGCGTTTCCATTACAAAGACACATCATGAAGCCGTACCCTGGTAATCATGCCAAGGGATCTCAAAAAAGAATTTATAACTATCGTTTATCGAGAGCACGTCGCATTGTAGAAAATGCGTTTGGAATACTTTCAGCAGTTTTTCGTATATTGCGAAGACCTATGTTACTGCAACCAGACAAAGCGACCCACATAGTTATGGCCTGTGTTTGCTTACACAATTATCTAATGAAAAGGAAGGCCTCCAGGAATCTATATAATTCACCTGGCATGATGGACAGAGAAGTAAATGGTGTTATAATTCCAGGACAATGGAGAAGTGATGAACCTATGACATCATTTTTCCCATTACCTAACGTTGGTAGAAGACATACAATGACAAGTGAAAATATACGGCAAGAATTTTCCAACTATTTTAATTACAATAATTGTTTGTCATGGCAAAATAATGTAGCCTAGCCTTTTTTATACCTATAACAGTATTTTCATGTAAAACATATTATTATAATAATACTTAATCTTTGTAGTTATTAAAATAAAGTACTCACGTTAGTTGTGTCCAAAGTTTTCCTGGGTTTATATTTCCCCATTAAAAATTGCATACTTGTATATGCGAACCACTTTGATTTAAAAATATTGTCCACGCCGCTGCCTGATTTAGTTTTATAACATTTCTGCCTTTCCCGGCGAAAAGAAGCCAGCAGTGAGTCCATTTTTTTTTGGGCATCATCGGGGCTGCATTCTACTTCCTTTGCGATTTCGTTCCAGGCGTCTTCTTTTTTTAACCTATTTTTATAGTCATCAAAGGTTGGATCCCATAAACATCTTTTGTTATGGTATAATTCTATCATTTGTAAACATTTTTCATTACTCCAATCCATATTTACGAAATAACCAGCCGCCAAAAAGTAAAAATATCAAGAACACTAGAATCCCTTTGAAGAGACCGCCTCGAAGAGCGAGCACGTCCGAACACGAAAGAACGCTCTAGGCAATTGCTCGAGCGCTCTTGCGTCGTTTACACCAAACGAGCGAGATTCTTAGAGCATTCTACCTATTTTACCGCCGAACACGTGGCGAACACACTAGAACAACGAAAGAATGCTCGTTGTTAGTTTACATCAAAAGAGCTTTACTAGAATGAGCATTCGCTCGTTTGGTGTAAACGCAGCTTTTGTCGTCGTCATTAGAAGAACAAAATGTTCGCTGTGTCACGCACGAAGGATTCCGTACCAATAGAGAGCAAAAATATGCTGAAAATTGTGTTTTTGTATGGGAGCCACGCTTAATTGTTTAATTTGAGCGTTTCTCAAAAAATTTGTACTTTCTATCTAAATCTATCTACAAATTAGAATTATATTAATAAATTATTCACTATAAAAATATTTTGAAAATCGGTCTAATCTAGTTGTATGAAAAGTGAAGTGCCTTTCATGCCTTCCCAAACAATTGATTGTATTTGTAAGGCCTTGCGGAATTTTTTGAAACAACTTATGTATTTATTTAGAGCTGCAAGACCATAAATCATTTAAAAAGAATATTTGGTCGTATTAGAACAAATTTATTTAATAAATAATGTTTTTATTGTATCGCGGAAAAAGCTCCTCTTTGAAATTCCTTTTTTGTGACCATATTTTTTTAAATTTTGGAGTCTATTTTGGTATAAATATGTTTTAGTATGGTGGCAAAATTGTTAAGCTCGGGATCCATCTTATTTTCGTTTTGATATTTCTTTTACGTTCCACGTGCGCGAACAGAAGGTTGTCTATTAGCGTAGTGGTCCAAAAAAATTCCAGTCTTTGTTACCCAAGAAACGCAGGTAAGCTCTAATATTATTATTATTTCACCTTTAGATCCATTAAAGCTCCCAATTTTGATTTCGTAAGTCAAATCATAAACGAGTATTAGTTTTAGTTGTATGCGTATACAAGTTGAAAAGTTTATTTAACTTTTTTTGTTACTTCCTTTTTTGTTACTTTTGAGTGGTAACGTATATTTTAAAAACAAATTAAATTTTGTTTTATCATCCCATTTAATCAAATAAAATTTTTAATAACACAATTCAACATTGAATTTTCGTAATCTAGTAAAGATATAATGAAAGTGTATCCTGGATCCAAAGCAAATCCAAAGTCACTAAGCATAACACATTAGTCTGTACTGAAAACCTTATAATTTAGTTAAATTACTAAAAAAAGTGGAATTATTATTTTTAACAAAAAATTAAAACCGACTTCCAGGGTAAAAACGATAATAATTTATAATGAACAAAAAAGTATTAAATAATTCTCACTCTTAGTGTCTTATGAATAATTCTCATAAACCTCAACTATTTCTGTACACAATCTTCATTATTTTGAAGTCGGTACCAGTCTTATATATTAAAAATATTTTGTCATAGAACTCAGCATTCTTAGCTGGTACCGTCTTCAAAATAATTAAGATTATGTACAGAAATAGTTGAGGTTTATGAGAATTATTCATGAGGCACTAAGAGTGAGAATTATTTAATACTTTTTTGTTCATTATAAATTATTATCGTTTTTACCCTGGAAGTCGGTTTTAATTTTTTGTTAAAAATATAATATAATTATATACTCCTTCCTTCCCTTTAGTAACGTAGTAGAAAAACTTGGGAGGTGTCAAGGGACAACCGGAGGGAACGAAGTTATAAAAAAGAGTGAGACAGAGATAGAAACACGCGCTACCGCACGGCTTACAACTATAGCATTTTTGCTCTAGTTGTAACATACCGACACTTTTGTGTCATGTCCTTACAACTTTTTCCATCTAGCGTTGCGAAAGGGCGCAACACGCGATAAGGAACTTTGTTCCAATATTGCACATAGAAAACGCTAATGAATGCTAAAATTATAGCACCCATAAATACCTGTAGTGAAGAGCAATACATTGAACCGTTCTTCCTACTAGCCATCAAATGCTAAAAATATGAACAATCGTTTCAGGTGATCGCCGTGAACTCTAAGGGAACATCCAACGTGGCGCCAGTGGAGGTGATCGGGTGGTCGGGAGAGGACGTGCCGACGCAAGCGCCGCACAACTTCACCCTGCTGCAGGTCACAACCGGCACGAGCGCGCTGCTCAGCTGGGACCCCGTCCCCCCAGAAACCGTACGAGGACACTTCAAGGGCTACAAGATCCAAACCTGGCTCGATGGCGAAGAAGACAATCTCAAGGAGATCCTCGTGAAGGCAGACGCCTCCAGCACCCTCGTCACCAAGTTCAAACCATTCAAGAAGAACAACGCCCGCATCCTCGTATACAACGGCCGCCACAACGGCCCTCCCAGCGAGATCCTCAGCTTCGTCACACCTGAGGGCAAGCCCGGCACCGTCCGATCCTTCGAAGCCTACCCCATCGGCTCCTCCGCCATGCTCCTCAAGTGGGACCGCCCCGTGGAGGAGAACGGCATCCTCACAGGCTACAAGATATACTACCAGAAGGTCTCCGGTACAGCGCTAGGTCCGCTCCAAGAGAGGAAGAAGGAGATAGACCCGTCCTTCGACCGCGCGAAGCTGGCTGGTCTCGAGCCGAACACCAAATACAGGATCGAGATCCGAGCGAAGACGAAGGCGGGTGAAGGAGACAAGTTCTACGTTGAGCAGACGACGAAGGCGATGGTTAACGCGATCCCCGATATCCCGGTGTTCGAGGCCCGGACTATCCCGGCTAAAGAAGGCACGGCTCACATCCTGGTGAGGTGGCGACCTTCCCCGGACGGGCACGCGGGCACACACTTCGTGGCGTGGTACAAACTACGTGGTCACCCCGACTGGCTGAAGACCAATGAGGTGACGGAGGACGACTATGTCATAATCACCGGCCTAGAGCCAGGTGAAGAGTATGAGGTGAAGATCACCGCGCACGACGGAGAATACTTCAGCACCAGTGAGACGCTGCTCGTTGATACTACTATTGGTGAGTGCACAATTCGCTTTTGAGTTCTCTTTTTAAAACTAGAGACTAATTCACAATTTCCATCTGAATTTAGTACAGATTATCTTCGATTTAAGCGTTGAGAAACTGACTGCAGTTTTATGGGTTAACGCTAGACGCAGTGCGTGTTTATGTCAAGGAATAAACGCGAAGTTGTCGAATCCAAGTCGATTTACACATTGTAAGTCAAGCCCCAATCGATCACGCAAAGCCAATCATTGCAAACAAAGACCTTTTGTATATGTTACGCTCAAAGACCGAAAACGCTCAGTGAGCGAAAAAATGGCTCACAACGCGTTGTGGTCATAGTGAAACGGCCACGACGCGTTCTGGTAATCGAGAAAAGCCATGACGCGTTCTGAGCATTTAAAAACAGCCTCGACGCGAATTCATGTTGTGGCCCTAATGAAAACGGCCATGACGCATCCTGAAACCAGGCCAGTAATGCAGGAGTAATTTTATAGCGCCCAAGTGTGTGCGCAATACACAAGAGCACTCTGGTTTCAATGAAACCAGGCCAGTTACGCAGGAGTTATTTTATAGTGCCCAAGTGTGTGCGCAATACACAAAAGCACTCTGGTTTTAATGAAACCAGAAACCAGGCCAGCTACGGAGCTGAGGAGTAATTTTGTAGTGCCCAAGTGTGTGCGCAATACACAAGAGCACTCTGGTTTCAATAAAACCAGACAGGTTATGCAGGAGGTATTTTATAGTGCCCAAGTGTGTGCGCAATACACAAGAACACTCTGGTTTCAATGAAACCAGACCAGTTACGCAAGAGTTATTTTATAGTGCCCAAGTGTGTGCGCAATACACAACACAATTTCAGAACGCGTCGTGGCCGTTTTCATTAGGGCCACAACACGAATTCGCGTCGTGGCTGTTTTTAAATGCTCAGAACGCGTCATGGCTTTTCTCGATTACCAAAACGCGTCGTGGCCGTTTCACTATGACCACAACGCGTTGTGAGCCATTTTTTCACTCACTAAGCGTTTTCGGTCTTTGAGCGTAACATATACAACTTTAAACTATTTGCGTAATAAGTTGGTTAGTATCTGTTTATTATCTTATTAAATGTTGTATATTATGGTAGTTCATTATGGTAACATTTCAGTGATTGTTTTTATAAACAATTTTTTAGCTCTTGTACGTATAGTAGAGATGTTTATTTTTTTCTTCATTAACTTAATTTCCTAAACAGACGGTCCGTACGTGCGGGCGCGCGACGAGCGCACCGCGACTGCGGGCTGGTTCATCGGCGTGATGGTGGCGCTGGCGTTCCTGCTGCTGGTGCTGGTGCTCGTGTGCGTCGCGCGACGCAACCGCGGCGGCAAGTACGACGTGCACGACCGCGAGCTCGCGCACGGCCGCCGCGACTACCCCGACGCCGCCTTCCACGAGTACACGCACCCGTGAGTACCGTGCTCTGTCTGATGTCTCACACACACACACACACACACACACACCGCCACCGCGGGCTGGTTCATCGGCGTGATGGTGGCGCTGGCGTTCCTGCTGCTGGTGCTGGTGCTCGTGTGCGTCGCGCGACGCAACCGCGGCGGCAAGTACGACGTGCACGACCGCGAGCTCGCGCACGGCCGCCGTGACTACCCCGACGCCGCCTTCCACGAGTACACGCACCCGTGAGTACCGCGCTCTGTCTGATGTCTCACACACACACACACACACACCGCCACCGCGGGCTGGTTCATCGGCGTGATGGTGGCGCTGGCGTTGCTGGTGCTGGTGCTCGTGTGCGTCGCGCGACGCAACCGCGGCGGCAAGTACGACGTGCACGACCGCGAGCTCGCGCACGGCCGCCGTGACTACCCCGACGCCGCCTTCCACGAGTACACGCACCCGTGAGTACCGCGCTCTGTCTGATGTCACACACACACACACACACACACACACACACACACACACACACACACACACACACACACACACCGCCACCGCGGGCTGGTTCATCGGCGTGATGGTGGCGCTGGCGTTGCTGGTGCTGGTGCTCGTATGCGTCGCGCGACGCAACCGCGGCGGCAAGTACGACGTGCACGACCGCGAGCTCGCGCACGGCCGCCGCGACTACCCCGACGCCGCCTTCCACGAGTACACGCACCCGTGAGTACCGCACTCTGTCTGATGTCTCACACACACACACACACACACACACACACACACACACACACACACACACACACACCGCCACCGCAGGCTGGTTCATCGGCGTGATGGTGGCGCTGGCGTTCCTGCTGCTGGTGCTGGTGCTCGTGTGCGTCGCGCGACGCAACCGCGGCGGCAAGTACGACGTGCACGACCGCGAGCTCGCGCACGGCCGCCGCGACTACCCCGACGCCGCCTTCCACGAGTACACGCACCCGTGAGTACCGCGCTCTGTCTGATGTCTCACACACACACACACCGCCACCGCGGGCTGGTTCATCGGCGTGATGGTGGCGCTGGCGTTCCTGGTGCTGGTGCTCGTGTGCGTCGCGCGACGCAACCGCGGCGGCAAGTACGACGTGCACGACCGCGAGCTCGCGCACGGCCGCCGCGACTACCCCGACGCCGCCTTCCACGAGTACACGCACCCGTGAGTACCGCACTCTGTCTGATGTCTCACACACACACACACACACACACACACACACACACACACACACACCGCCACCGCAGGCTGGTTCATCGGCGTGATGGTGGCGCTGGCGTTCCTGCTGCTGGTGCTGGTGCTCGTGTGCGTCGCGCGACGCAACCGCGGCGGCAAGTACGACGTGCACGACCGCGAGCTCGCGCACGGCCGCCGCGACTACCCCGACGCCGCCTTCCACGAGTACACGCACCCGTGAGTACCGCGCTCTGTCTGATGTCTCACACACACACACACCGCCACCGCGGGCTGGTTCATCGGCGTGATGGTGGCGCTGGCGTTCCTGGTGCTGGTGCTCGTGTGCGTCGCGCGACGCAACCGCGGCGGCAAGTACGACGTGCACGACCGCGAGCTCGCGCACGGCCGCCGCGACTACCCCGACGCCGCCTTCCACGAGTACACGCACCCGTGAGTACCGCGCTCTGTCTGATGTCTCACACACACACACACACACACACACACACACACACACACACACACACACACACACACACACCGCCACCGCGGGCTGGTTCATCGGCGTGATGGTGGCGCTGGCGTTGCTGGTGCTGGTGCTCGTGTGCGTCGCGCGACGCAACCGCGGCGGCAAGTACGACGTGCACGACCGCGAGCTCGCGCACGGCCGCCGCGACTACCCCGACGCCGCCTTCCACGAGTACACGCACCCGTGACTACATCCCTATTCCCTACGTCTTTTCAACTACATTCACAGATTAAAAACTTTAAAAAATATTTTTCAGCGAACTCTCTTTCACAACAGACACGAAAATACAAACTAAACACATACGCCCTTACTCATAAACACAGCTGATAATCACTCAAAGTCTTCTTCATTCATGTCTCTTGTCACATGAGTGAGTTATGATAGACAAAAACATAATATGTATTTTATCAGTAAGGGGGTTATTCTATACTTATTATAAAACAGTCACTTTTTTTCCCTCATGTCCCTTTGTTCCCTTTAATCTTTAAAACTACGCAACGGATTTTGATGATTATTTCAGTGTTAGATAGCCCATTTATCGAGGAAGGTTATAGGCTATATTTTATCACGCTAAGATTAATAGAAGCGAAGAAATAGAGGAAAATGTGGAAAAAACGGGGAAAATTATTTGAAGGGGCTAACTTGAACGCGCTAATCTCAGGTACTACTGGTCCGATTTGAAAAATTATTTCAGCGTTAGATAGCCCATTTATTGAGGAAGGCTATAGGCTATATTTTATCACGCTAAGACTAATAGGAGAATGTGGGAAAAAACGGGGGAAATTATTTGAAAGGGTTTATCTCGCGAACTACTGGAGCAATTTTTATGTTATTTGGCACAGATAAGAAGTAGACCACATGAAGGATCGTGATAGGCTATCGATTTTAATCATTTTATCAGTGGCTATATATTTTATACCCGTGCGACGCCGGGGCGGGTCGCTAGTTGGTTATATATACATGACGTGTGTGATATAGTAACGGGTTCACATATATTTTCACATAGAGAACGGAACACTTAAACAGCTATTTCACAAGTTGTTATATTTTAGTTATTCTGTAATCTTATCCTAAAACTGATATCTAACCCATTTTTTATGTATCAGACTGGACAGCAAGTCTCGTCACTCGATGAGCAGCGGCACGAAGCCCGGCCCCGAGAGCGACACCGACTCCATGGCTGAGTACGGCGAGGGCGAGACAGGTATGACGTCATAACTGTTTTATTTTGTCGTTTTATTTTATTTATGACGTCAATATGGCCAGGAAAAACTTATATTTTGCAAAATTGCGGAAATTGTTTACTGTCGATACATACAGTAACTTAAGTGCAGCTTTTTATTTTTCTGGTCAAGCTTTAAGTTTTTTTTAATAACTGCCATCCACATACTACGTAACAGTGCAGACCTGACACGTTACAGTGCTTAAACATAAAATCTATGACATAGGCAGAAGTAAAACTTTTCAAAATCGGTTACATAGTACAGTAGTAAAACCTAAAAAGCGTAGCAGAAAGTTGTTCTTAATTTAAAATCTGTGATGTATTATGTGGAAAGCCTCATTTTTTTCTAATTTTTGTGTTTTTTTTTCTAATTTTTTTTTTATCGTGCACGTGTGTCGCATGCAGCGGGCATGAACGAGGACGGATCGTTCATCGGTCAGTACGGGCGGAAGCGGCGCCCGCCCCCCTCCGGCCAGACCGACTCCGCCTCGCAGGCGTTCGCTACGCTCGTTTAACCCCCCGAACCCACCAACCCCCCCTTCCTAACTACCCAAGCACCTGCGTGTAGCGTAGTGCCATGCATCACAAACATAAATTCTTGTTACTGAAACTTGATATGAAAAAAGTATGGTAATTTGCTGTCGCATTCGTGCAAACCGTGCGAGTGAGACGGCACGTTAAAGGCTAGACCACACCAAGCGACACAGTTATTGTGTTGTGACTCGTGTAGCGTCGCTGCTGCGTAGTGCGGCTTGTGTCATACAATTCATACAAATAATATTTGGATGTCACTTGTCGCGTCGCTGCGATATAAGTGCGTTCTCACCCTAAGATAATCTTGTCAAGTTTTAAACACGAGAATTGGCCCCCGAGCCGTTCTAAATTTATGTGAATTCGCTCTCTTTCGATCGGTTGTGTTAACGAATCTCTTTCGCGAATTTACGAATCTCCGAGCTGCGATCTTTACTGTGCTATTGCTCAAATAGCTGTAAAAATCGTAGCCACGCCTCTACTTAGGGTAGCCGTTAAGTACACATTAGAATAAGTGTAAAATTAGGTTGTAAAAATGATATTATTTAGAATATACCGAGGGATGTGACTAGATTATACGCGTTTCGAATTTGGAATAGACGGCTATCTGTCATGTTTGAGTTTAGAACGCGTAGTTTGAATTTTATATTTTTTTTTATAAAAGCACGAGAGTTGTGTTAAGTTTTTTATTGCATTTATGTCGTAGTAGTGTCCATTTTCCGTCCTATCCTATCATTTGCTAGCACGAGACGCCTTATTTTTCTTTTTGTAAGGTATGATTTGCTTGTTTTTTTTTTAATTTTTTATTAGATTAAGCATGTAAATTTGTTGTGTTGCTACACATTTAGTGTAGCATTCAATTTCATTAGTACATATATTAAGGCGCAGCGCAGACGACAGACTATCCGTGACGCACTTTTTAGTCTGTGGGAAATAGAACCTATGCAATTATATGCAGTAACGCACTCGACGCGCAAAAAGCCGGCATATTTCTATTTCCACAGACAAAAAGTGCGTCACGGATAGTCTGTCGTCTGCGCTGCGCCTTAGACCCAAAGTTAAAGAGATTCATACATATTATTCAAGATGAAGTCCTACAAAAGTTTTATTTACAGAAAGAAGTCTATGGATTTTACCAACTCTTCTGATTATTATGAATCTGTGACACAATCAAAGAGTCATGATTTTGGATCAATGATATTCTACTTATACAGATCTTTTACGTTCATACTATTTTCCGGCTTAAATTTCTTCCGAACAACATTGACAAATTTGACAGATAAGTGAAACAAAAGATACGAAATGCCATTTACATAAAAGAGACAGACTAAATAAAAGACGACCAATTGGGTCGCATTTGAATCTTCACAACGCGCACGGTAGTAACATATCTGCTTTGAGTTTTTTATATAATATCATTGTTTTGGATATAATAATTTTACTAACTGAAATTATAAGTCACAGTTCATCATAATAATATGTAGCCATCTATTAAAATTTCCCAAATAATTATTGTACATCGAGGAAATTGATTCCTAGGCAGTTGATGGACCTAAATTCAATGTTAGCTGTGATCGGTCGGATAGGTTTAACTAAACGCGACCAAATTACTTAAGTCAGCCATCTGCCTAGGAATCAACTTCTCTGATAGTACCTTTTGGCCGCTCATAATTTTTCAGATATTTCACTGTATATTTCTCTGTGCAGGCCGGTTCACGGAGGACGGATCTTTCATCGGTCAATACGTACCTGGAGCCCGCGTGTTGCCGCCCCCGGCGCCCCCTGCGCCCTCCAGCCCGGCGCCCCCAACATACGTGTAAACACGCCACTGATGAATACGCCCCTGACGTTCTATACCTAAGTTATGAGGGATCTTGTGAAGGATGGACTGCGACAAGGTATCAAGGATTTTTCGGGAATTCTTCGCGTATAGTCTTTAACAAGGTCTAAGTTATGTTTGTTATCTAACGCAAAAGCTATGCAGTCGATATTTATCATATTTGGGAGTCAAGAGTTACGATATCACACGTACATAATAACTATTTCTTCCATCGGTCACCTAGTACTTTCTATATAAACAATGTTGACTTAGGCGGAATCTCTGGAAGAATTACCACATAATATCGACTGTAGCATCAATTTCTGTACAATTTAATAGTTGTAGAACAAAACGAGCGTATTTATCGTATTGTGTAGAACGTATAGCGGTCCAAACCACATGACCGCAACCGCAGCGCTTCAACACAATAAGTCTTTACTTGTGTAAGGGTCTACACAGACGGACCGCATTTCAACTGCAATCCAACCGCAAATTGCAATTCAAGTGCAGTTTGAATGCAGTTGACACGACTGCAATACGACTGCAATAGAACTGCAAACCAAACGCGCAGTCGGATTGCAGTTCAGTTGCAGTTGGCGTGCAGTCGTGTGAACTGTTTGGTTTGCAGTTCTATTGCAATCGTATTGCAGTCGTGTCAACTGCATTCAAACTGCACTTGAACTGCAATTTGCGGTTGGATTTCAGTTGAAATGCGGTCCGTCTGTGTAGACCCTAAGTGTTAACTTTCATTTGACCTTACTTATGTATGAAAATTAAAAAAAAAAAACATATGATTCACCTCTTTTTGAGGAAATCGGTTAAAGAAACGAGGCGCTGCGGTCGAAAAAAATGTAATATAACAAGTATATTATCTTTCTACGGTTCGTGTGCAACCGGTCTTATTTATTGTAAGCGAGCGCGTCTTATCGACTTACAATTTAAGATTTTTTTACACAACATTGTCCATTTATATCCAGCTATAATGATATAATGATCAGAAATTGTCTTCAATAGTTTGTCGATTCTTGTTATAGTTATAAGATAAAGTAGCTAAGAAAACTTGCTATGTATGAAGCCTTGGAAGTCGATGTATATTGTAAGGACGCGTTCGTTTCACACTAACAAACTAACTCTTATGCTTTGTATTATGAGCTGTTCAACATATCTCTTTGGGAAATCTCTAAGAAATATGTTCACAACGGGGAATGCACCCAGTACATGTCAAATTGTAAATCGCAATACACATTTTCGATATATTTAGTTGAAATCTACTAGTTTTTAATTTCGTAGCTTAAAATTGACTGTCGTTCTATGCAGCTTTTGATATGACTTTATTTGTCGACAGAATGTTACGCTCAGTAAAGGCGGAGCGTCTAAGGCTGTGTTCACACTGAAAACCCCTTACTAATATAATTATGTAATGGCACATTGAAAGTCACGAAAAAAAAAGCGGATTTTTAATAGTTCTACTATGACTAAAAATATTTTTAGTAAGGGGGTATGAATCTCGGCAGCTATTTTACGTACAATATGTAACCGTACCAATGTGAACGTGGCCTTAGAGCGGTGACGTCATTTGTTTTCAGTAGACGTGGATTTGTTTATGAGACTGATTTTAAAGTAAAGTAACGTAGTCATCTGGCATCTAAACTGAAAACCAAACAGACCCAACGTCGGTGTAAACTCGACTCTATCGCCTCTATGTAAAGTTGATTTTACATCGAATATCATTAGAGTATCTTAGAATGCTGTAGTGTGTATAGTTTCGATATCAATTACTCGTTAACTAAGGATACGGTATGAAGAAGGGAGGCGAGAAAGTTATTTTTGTCACATATAATATCTATGGAATAGTGCTAGGCCGGTGGTCAGACTCGCTCGCAAATGAACCTACTGACAAGGCTTACTTTGTGTCTTTACTTTGTATAGCTTATTCGCTAAACAAATCATGTTATTGAGGGCAAGTTTCATAATCTACGATAGACTATATCCACGTTTCGTTGCAGCTTATTTTATACTGAGTGACAGAGATAAAACATAATATTATGGATAATGCTAGTAGATTGTTATTTGTTAGATTATGATACAGGCCCATACTGGAATTTCAAGATACATAAAGCCAAAGTCATAGGTTCTAAATGCTACTGTCCATGTTTATTTTTATATCTAAGCCAAATCTTTCTATACACCATCCACAAATTTCTTGGACCACACATAACTTCTATTTTCCGAAATTTTATAATCGACATAATAATATATATAGCACATGGAATTTATTTTTGACCTTACTTTGAAAATTACCTTTTATTATATGGCGTTGAAAGGGGGTGAAATTTGAAAATATTTTTGTACTTCGCGGTTTGACCACCGGCCGACGTTGGTGCTTTGATGTGAAATGTGAAAACGCTGAGGAAATGCCGTTTGAGGTTACTTTACAGGATAATGATCCTTGTATGAGGCTTTAAAGTTGTAAAATAACTCTAAGCGGACTTAGGAGCTGGTATACTCACTCGGCGTATTTGTAAAACTCGTTAATAAAGATTAGGACTGAGATAAATGACGTCTCGATACAGTCGTGGAAATTGTTTCGTACATTGACTCATCGCTAGAGATAAACTACGATAACATGTCGCGCCCCTCCAAAATTTAAAACGTTTGAAGTGCGTTGTCTTGCGCGGTGGGCTAGTTATGATTAGTTGACCACAAGTTGACCAACAAATCTTGGTAATAAGTTACATTAAGTGAAATATTACGAGTACTGGTTGATTGGTTGAATACTTACTACTTACAAACTCTTTCATAAGGATATGACTACACACATTGAAACAGTAATTTGGAGGGGCGCGCCATGTTATCGTAGTTTATCTCTATTTATCTCTTTTGCATATATTATATTGATCTTTCTTCTATTGAGTACCTGTTAACGGGGTGTAAACGGAATAGTTATGTGCGAGTGAAAGAGACAACTAGCTATGGGTCAGTGTACGAAATTCTACGCCAGCTTTCATATAGCTATTCTAGCGATGGGTCCTATTATACGTCTTTGGCTCAGTCACAATATTTAACGAGTTACGACCGAATTCTATAAATTAGCTGTTCTATGTAGCGTACAGTTTGACATAAAGTTTGTATATTACGAGGACTGTGACAAGTACGCCGTACACGATTGACGAATATTTTAATGTTGAACTGTAATTACTTTTATTTACTGACATTTTGAAATTTCTTGTGACGTATTTGATTAACTTTTGGTAATTTGCACTCCGACCCACGTTACTGTTGTGTCCGTCGCGCGCGACATGTCGCGTCGCGTCGCATGTTAGAGTTAAGGTATCGTGTTATCTAATGTTAGGCAGCTAACGTTCGCTTGTCGCATCTGTATTATATTTATTCTTTGTCTATACACCCAGAGTACACCGCCGGCCAGAAAAAACGGTGCGTCGCGTTGAGTCGCACCGCAGGTCGGCGGTGGTGATTATTTATTTTATTTATTTATTTATTTGAACGCCTGTAAGGTGTCGGGTCCCAGATACATTCCAGACCATGTTGAATTGTCATATTTCTGTCAGATGTAATCTGTTGTAAAATTTTAATAAGTTGACTTTTGCTTAATCATTATAATATTGTATGTTTAATGTATAAATTCGACGTTTCAAATGCAAAGCCCCCGCCTTCGATGTTCTTATTTGAGCTTACTATTGGTACCTTATGCATTATTATATTTGATGGCACTGTTAGCCCCTTAAGTTGTTTGTTAAGGAGTCTTTATCATGTCTATTGTAGTAAGAATTTAATATATTCTATTAATTAATTAATATGTAGGTGAGCCTCGTTCGATTTGCATGTTTTCTCGCTTTTTACGCCGAGACGTTGATATTAAAATATTCATTCTCGTACCCTGTTGACGTGAACTGTTGAGCCGCCGTCTGTCCGGTGTTCCGAGTTGACTCACTGCCTTCCCACTACGACTGTATGTGTTCATTTTTTAGTCTACCGGAGACCGAGCCCGCAGTCGACACTTGCCTTACGTGTAAACTGTACATTCGACTCGTAGTTAAATTAAGACCGTGTAATTAGACTCTCACCGTTCGTATACATGCACAATATTTGCATTTACCTACAATTTAAACTGTCACAATTGTAACCAGTGTTTTTTGAATCTCGAATTATTGATGTGTAATGGTTTTTTTGTCCTGTCTCTTTTGAGTCAGTCAACTCAGTTGAGTCTCGACTGTCACACTATTTAAATGATAAGTTTGTCCCACATTATGTGTCGGGAACCAAGGGCGTCAAGTGTAAGACTAGAGTAGCATAGGAATTAGGAGACAAACCTTTTGGAACTTTTTCGAAAGTTAACTTAATATAACATTATCCAGTAGGAAATTGGAATTTATTTAAAAGCATGTACTAACAAGAAAACTCGAATGTATACTTACCCTCGACGCTCTACAGTAGTATATTTCCACCTATGTTTTACAATTGTTTAAAGTTAAGATATATAATGTCATGACATTTTTCTGTATGTGCTATTGGCGTCGTAATATTTAATTCGTGGATTGAACGTTTTATTTTCTCATAATTTTTCGCATTAAGCGGTAATTTATTGTAACTACGACAGATATTTTTTTATGTTGCATAGAAAATAAATTTTAAGAAAAATTGTGGTGTTTTATTTCTGCTTTTCTTTTCGTTGGTTATGCCCGCATATTATTTGCTACATTACAATATACAAATAACTAATTCTTAAAATTTAAATACAGAATAATTAAGGAAACATTATTTAAATTAACAAGAAGAGTTATTACAATTAAACAAAACATTGACCATCTCGTTTGGTTTGTGACGTCCACTGTGTGTCCACATATAGGCCTGGAGATAGTGACACAAAATTCTTGGTGATTTGTGCCAGTATGGCGGTTTTACAGGGGTATAATTACGTAAAGGCAAAAAGGAAAATGATGGTCATAGCGCTCGCACTGGCAGCCCAAACCCACGCGTTTGGGCTGCCAGTGCGAGTGTTAGTTAAGTGTACTATAACTGTTGTGATTTAGAAGTACATATTTTATTTTAATTTTACCTTTCTCTAGGTCGGTTTGCATGAATAGTGCCTTACTTTGACGAACATCGCATAATACCCATGATCTCACTTTTTCTCATGTTTTTTCACTACCAAAATGTTTCAACAGTTTTTTAAGCCTTCTTTCAAACTAGGTTTTGGTTATTATTGGCCATCAGCTTCCATTATTTATTTCCCTCAGTCTCATGTGCTTTTCTTTCTGTTATACTCGTAAGAAGCCACTCACATAAATTATTATGGTCTACCATAAGTTTTAGATCGTCCTCCCTTCTACAAATTTAATGACCCCTTCTCGTGTGGCTATCCCTTGTATACCAATTAGGCCTGGAGATAGTGACACAAAATTCTTGGTCATTTGTGCCAGTATGGCGGTTTTACAGGGGTATAATTACGTAAAGGCAAAAAGGAAAATGATGGTCATAACGCTCGCACTAGCAGCCCAAACGCGTGGGCGTTAATCGAACGTGTCGGATAAATAACGAGTGTCGAACGATTTGTTCCACAAAAATGCTTGTATTTTCAGATAGTCGAAAAAAAATAAGTAGGCGAAAGCGTAATGCCATACTTGTCGGGTGCGGCTTACAGCCCGCCATACCGACGCGAATACGTTAATTTTAATAAAAAAATTGAACCATTTGTACCAGGCTAATTTTTGCATAGCTAATCATCGTCGAGTAGCCATTCACGAAAATCACCTTGCCATACTTTTCCGACAGCGCCTAATGGCCGCCATACCACTGCAAAGGTGTAAGTTTTTTTTTTCGCCAAACGATTATTATCACACAGGCTGGCCTGATAAGAGGTCGTCCGTTTGGCGGTGTGGCCTTGTTGTGGAGGCGCAGTGTTTTTAGTGACGTATCAGTAGTGGAATGCAACAACTCGCGAATATGTGCTATTAAAGTAGTGTTAAAACAGAAATCTATACTCGTGATGAGTGTGTATATGCCTACAGATGAGGTAAACAATCTTGTGGAATTTACTGATACGCTAAGTTCGGTAAGTGCTATTATTGACAGTTGTAGTTTAGACTGTGTATATATTTTGGGGGACTTAAACGCACACCCATACGAACGTTTCTATTGATAATTTTTGTGCGGAGCAGCAGTGGATATGTATAGATATGGAAAAGTTGGGTATAAATTCGGACACCTACACTTTTGTCAGTGAGGCACACGGGTCTAGAAGGTGGCTCGACCATTGTATAATAACTAAATCAGCTGTAAACTCAATTCAAAATGTATATACTTTGTGTGATATTTATTGGTCGGATCATATGCCACTTGTTATTGAGGTTAATTTAGATAATGTATTGTCAACAAAAGTAGATAAAATTTTCAGGCATAATAAGGTTGTATGGGGGGAGCGCACACAAAAACAAATTTCTTCCTACCAAAATGAATGTCACAGTAGGCTAAGAAATATTGATTTTCCTTCTGAACTTCAAAACTGTAGTGACAAAATGTGTTGTGACAAAAGTCATAGAAGTATAATAGATAACTTGTATAAACAGATAGTCGAGGCCCTTAGGGAAGCCTCTATAATAAGTAGTAAGGGTGTGAGACCCAAGAGGAGAATTGTCGCGGGGTGGAATAGACATGTGGCGCAGGCGCACCGTGATGCTAAGCAGAAGTTTAACATATGGGTCGCATCTGGTAAACCTATTTGTGGCAAAACCTATGACGAAATGTGTTTATCTAGAAAAATATTTAAGTCTAGACTGAAGTGGTGTCAAAACCATGAGACACAAATAAAAATGGACATCCTGGCCTCGCACCACTCTAAACATGATTTCCGTTCTTTTTGGAAACATACAAATAGGCACCAAGCTAGACCAGGCCTACCGATTGCTGTTAACGGTGTAAATGAGTCTAACAAGATTGCAAATTTATTCGCGAATCACTTTGTAATAAAGTCTCCTCTTGGGCCCTCAATGGTGAATGCTGGTCTCGTCGTGGACAGGAAAATATTTTTTCATACTAAGTCAATAATTAATGTTATTAAATCCATGTCAAAAGGAAAATCGCCTGGCCACGACGGGCTCAGTATTGAGCATCTAAAGTTTGCTGGCCCACATCTTCCTAGATTGCTTTTTATGCTGTTTAATTTTTGTATTGGACATAGTTACATGCCAAGTGATATGATGCGCACAGTGGTAGTACCTATTGTAAAAAATAAAACGGGTGACCTAGCTGACATTAGTAATTATAGGCCTATATCACTGGCTACCATATTGTCAAAAGTATTTGACAGCTTGCTTAATACACAGTTAAATAAGCATGTTCAGTTACATGACAATCAGTTTGGTTTTAGACCTAAATTGTCCACAGAGAGTGCAATACTGTGTCTTAAGCATGCTGTCAGATACTACAATAAACGTAAAACACCAGTTTTTGCTTGCTTCCTCGACCTGTCTAGGGCATTTGACTTGGTTTCCTACGACGTACTATGGAAGAAGCTTGAACATCGGAATTTACCACAAGATCTAATTAAAGTCTTCAAGTACTTGTATGGAAACCAGGTCAATTGCGTTAGATGGGATGGTGCGCTGTCTGCGCCATATGTGTTGGAGTGTGGAATGAGACAGGGGGGGTTAAGCTCGCCAACCCTGTTTAATATTTATATAGATGGCCTTATTGGTAAGCTCAGCAGCACCAGAGTCGGCTGCTTTATAGACGGAGTAGGTATTAATAATATTAGTTACGCGGATGACATGGTGCTGTTGAGTGCATCTGTGTGTGGGCTAAGGAGGCTGGTAGCCATGTGTGCAGCGTATGCCGCTTCACATGGACTAGTCTACAATGTTAAAAAAAGTGTGGTCATGGTCTTTGAGGACGGAAGTAGACGCTGGTCGAATGTGCCCTCTGTATCTATTAATAACTGCGTGTTACAGAGGGTACACAAGTTTAAATACCTAGGACAGATGCTGACTTCCGACCTCAAGGACGATGACGACATAGAAAGAGAACGAAGGGCGTTGTCGGTTCGTGCTAATATGTTGGTCCGCAGGTTTGCGCGCTGTACGAGGTCGGTCAAAATTACTCTTTTCAGAGCATTTTGCACGACCTTCTACACGTGCAGCCTGTGGAACACATACACGCTCAGGGCCTACAACGCTCTCCGTGTCCAATTTAACAACGCATTCAGAATGCTGATGGGGCTTCCCCGCTACTGCAGCGCTTCAGGGATGTTTGCTGAGGCACGAGTGGATTGCTTCTTCGCCACTATGCGCAAACGATGCGCGTCTTTAGTGCGAAGAGTGAGGGGGAGTACCAACAGCATTCTTGTTATGATAGCTAGTCGACTCGATTGTCCATATGTGCGTCACTGCTGTGCCATATCTAACGGTATGGAGCAGAGGTGATGCACAATGTAGTCAAATTATTAATATTTATTGAAACATAAAAGATAATGTTACTAACATAATTTATAAGCCTTCATATATACTACGAGGGCTGCTATTTATGTATCCGGAATTAAAAAAAAGAAAGAAACATATATCATTTAATATGGTTTTATTGCTTTTCAAAATATTCGCCGCGATGATCGACACACTTTTGCATACGCTGGAACCAATTTTCATAGCACTTTTTCCATTCTGATTGAGGTATCTCCAAAACGTGCATTTTGAACGCATCAACAGCCTCTTCGCGGCTCGAAAAACGTTGACCACGTAATTTGTTATTCGCGTATGGAAATAAAAAGAAATCGTTAGGTGCCAAATCAGGGCTGTACGGCGGATGACCAGTCAATTCGATCTTTTGACCCTCCAAAAACTGAGTTGTTTCAGCTGAGGTGTGACAGCTAGCATTGTCGTGATGTAATATGATTCTGCGTAGTCGGTTGTCCTTTCTTATTTCTTCAAAGACTTCTGGTAAACAAATGGTCGTATACCATTCAGAATTAACCGTTTTACGATTCTCTAATGGCACTGTAGCCACATGTCCATTAATTCCAAAAAAACAGGCGACCATTTGCTTCAAAGTACTTTTTGCACGAGTAACTTTTGTTGGTTTCAGCTCATCTTGGAACACCCACACCGTTGACTGTTGTTTAGTTTCGGGGTCATATGCATAGATCCAAGATTCATCACCTGTGTAGATATTATAAACGGCTTTTGACGTACCACGGTTGTATTTTTTTATCATTTTTTTGCACCAATCGACACGAGCCCGTTTTTGATCGATTGTCAAGTTGTGCGGAATCCAACGCGAACATATTTTTTTTACAGCCAAATGTTCGTGTAATATCTTATGTATGCTCGTCATACTTATGCCTAAGGACGCCTCTATCTCGCGATATGTAACATGACGATCACGCATTATTAGTTCCCGCACAGCATCTGTATTTTGTGGGACAACAGCTGTTTTTGGGCGACCTTCTTTATTTTCATCCGTGAGCATAGACCGCCCACGATTAAACTCACTGTACCAGTGATAAACAGTGGTTTTTGATGGTGCTTCATCTCCAAAAGTTGCGGTGAGTTGAATAAAGCACTGTTGTTGATTTAGCCCACGCCGAAAATCGTAGTAAATCATTGCACGAAAATTTTCACGCGTATGGCAAATGAAGACACGCAATTTTCAAAATGACGCCACAATGGAAAAATAATTGACAGTCACATGAAACAAAATGTATTCTTCAACCAAAGAGTTCTATTTTCAAATGTTGTAATTACTTTTTAAATATTGTTCTTGTAAGTGGCCAGTTCCGGATACATAAATAGCAGCCCTCGTAACAAATGAGTCTATGTAACTTGATTTAATAACGTATTTCAATTTTTTTTTCAATTATTATTAGACTTATAAAATGTATGTAACATTTTATGTCTAATAATAATAATTAGAGTCTAATTTGCTTCACACTACAAAGCTACATTTACAGTTTAAAAAAAAAAAAGACGGGTTGCACTCCGGGAGTGCCGACAGAAGTGAAAAATTGATTATTAACGTTGTGCATTTTTTTTAACCCATTTATGAAAGATAAGATTATTTTTTAATTAACCGAAACCTTTACAATCGGTTAAATTTTTAACCCATTTTTTATGAAAATCGATTTTTAAAAAATCGATTTTTTTAATTAATCGAAACCCTTACAATTTTTTTAACCCATTTTTTATGAAAATCGATTTTAAAAAAATCGATTTTTTTAATTAGAGTGGGTTGCACGAACTAACTTTGACTTTAACTTTAACCGGAAAAATTGACAGATGTCGTATGAGCATATTATGGGGTGTTTGGACGCCATATTTAACTTTAACCACGCCTCTGGTGCAACGCAGCCTTAATCGAAACCCTTACAATTTTTTTAACCCATTTTTTATGAAAATCGATTTTTTTTAATTAATCGAAACCCTTACAATCGATCAAAAAAAAAACGATCGATTGTTCGAATAATCAATTTCGATGTTACAACACTACTCTCCAACCGTCTTACGGTTTTTCCAAGGTTTTTCGATCAGCACGAGAATCTGACGCCAGTTTCACAGTTTTTACCCATCCCACAAAAGTGCTCAACGCCGCTAAATAAGTTTTCACTTCAAAAATACTGAAAGAAATTTATTACAATAACATTCATTAATTATTAGAAATGAATCTATGTTCTAACAGATATTTGTATTATTTCACTTTATCGTGTAGCGACTAGTTCTGTGCCGCTAGTTAATTATACCTATAATATTAGTTTATATAGCAATATATATAATATAGCACAGAATACATATTAGTTTAACAAGTTTTAGTTGGAATGGTGTACTTGCATTGCTTTCGAAAACTTGCCTATGACTGGCAAGTAATTATTCGTTTTTATTTATTGAAGGCACGACTGAAAATTATTGTCGTCGGTTAATTTGCTTCTTAATTTACTTTGAATCCGATTTATAGATGAAAATGTTTGCTCACATGAATATGTAGAGCCGAAGATAGATATAATAGCAAATGCTAGTTTCTTTGTCGTTTCATATGTTGCAGGAAGGCTATTCGATGTATCAAACAGGATTTGCTGTATGTTAGGTAAAATATCGCAAGTTGACGGAGAATTCAGTTGTTTCATATTGTTTAGGTGTTTTATTTATGCTAAAGCGAATAGCGATACAGGCAGTGAGTGAGTGTAAGAAGAGCCATATTAATCCTATGGAAGAGCCGCATGCGGCTCGCGAGCCGCGGTCTGCCTAGCTATTGAAGATACACCTAATTTTGTAATATTTAGATGCAAACTTTTAGAATTAGAACTCACAAGCAATAGCAGCGCACGGCAAAACCAACCCGTTGTAAATTTCCCAAAACATTTGAAATCTTCTTCAAAGCTTAAAAAAATTTTTAGATTTTTTTATGAAAAAGATGATAAAAAAGTCATGGTCACATTTATGATTTATCTGGACGCACCCTTATGAAGTTATGACAGTTAACCCTACAGCGCCCAATGTATCTTGGAAACACAGACGGCCTGACGGGTGATCCTTGTTTTGGATGTGGAATAATAAGTGGGAGGACATTCGAGGATGAAGGCGGTGATTGGTCCGGCGCGAGTCAGTCTCGCGGCGCATGTGGCGAGGACATCACGCGCCCACCCGCACCCTGAAAAGTTTTAACTTTGTTGCGATCTCATACATATATTTATTTCTAAGCCCAGTTCAACCGTAACTGTGTCGTGATTCGTGAAGTTAAACTTATACGTGATTAAATATTTTCAATTATAAGTGTTTCGCGAAATTCATCCAGGATAAGTAAAGAACGTTGATCCCACTTAAATATTTGATCGATAGCGAATCAAGTGCATCGGCACGAGTGAGGCGTTTGTTTGTAATTGATATTGTACGGCGCCGAGCGCTTGCAGTTAACGACTTTATTTCTGTAAATCCCTAAAAGGAGGATGATATTAACTGGTCGGTGAAGTTATTATTAGTGTCTCCGCGCACATGCCCTGGAAGGGGTTCAGGTAAGCCAGACTGATAACGATTATAAACGATTTGCGCCAAACCTGTTTAGCGCCTGTACTCACCAATTACTCGTGTACTTTGCATCGTAAACGACACTTTATCAAGTGTAGCAAAGGTTAAATAAAAGTTATATTAATCATGTTCTTATGGTCAGCAAAATGCACGTAATGAGCAGCTGTTGTAGCGTCCTATTGACCTATCTAGACTGCTAATTAATCATTAATGCTAACCGGTATCTTGGCATGGATTCGAACACGACAGACCGTAGTGTGGTGTAGCTATTTCATTTATTTCTGACAGGATGTTTATGTCGATGACTGCAGAAAGATCAATCTTATAAAATTTAATGGTTGTAAAATGTTTGCACTATACAAAATAAAGGTCAAATAAACACTAGTCTAACTAGAGTTTAATAACCTATTAAGGGTCCTCTCTCCCTAAATTAGCAGGTCGATTGTCTGTCAGTGCGAATATCGACGTAAATGACATTAAAATAACATTCATAACAGCGCGCCTTGTACGGTGGCGGTTACGACGCTCGCCGCGTCCACGATAGGGCGAAATAGGAGAAAAAACCTTTTTAAGGCTTAATATAATACATATTTCAAAAAAGTAAAAAAACCAAATTATTAACTTATGTATTACAAAGCAGTAGATATTTTTTATATATTCTTTTGATAAATAATGAAGGAGTAAAGTGGTTTCATTCAACGATTTGGAGGTGATTTGGTTTTTTTATTTCTTTATTATGTGATACCGATAGAAAAAATATGGCAAAACCAAATTACGTATCATATCATGTAGATTACAAATTATTTTTTTCAGATATAATTTCTCTGTTAATGCCGATGAAAATTTGTTTCATCTGCACGCTTTTTTCGAAAGAGCAGCCTTAATGCTCGAAGTAAACAAAATGCGCTGGGGGCTGGGGCGATAGTATATTACATACTTAATTTGTTTTGCTACCTAAGTCCATAAAATATCATTTTAATATTGCATCTATGCCAGCTCTTGTAACTCATGTGACCTAATACAACAGCTAACCCTCAAATAGGCGAGCAGACATTATGGACGCAATATAAAATATTGGACGTTGCTTTACATCCAATATTTTTGGACGCAACGCAGTTAAACCCTTTGATTGTCAGTGTCACCCAATTTGCGTTATCGTCTTAAAAATTAACACCACTCATACTCATGAAATAATTTTTTATTAAGTAGATGCCTATATAACCTTTTTTAATTTTATAGGATCGTATAAAGTTATAAACCATGCATATCCGTCGCCAGCCGTGCTTATTACTATTTGTTCTTAAAGCTTTATGGCATTTGAAGTAATAATTGTTTTATTGCCCCTATTGTGTGGTTAGCTGACCGGCGCTGCGCCCATTTGAATAAGTAACAAAGGCACTACCTGTTCGGTACACCATTCATCAATCGGTTATACAAAACACGTACTAAATCTTATTATAATTTCTTGTTACTGTGCTTCCAAATTGTGTTTAATTATTATTGTGTTTTGCAATTTTATAACATTATGTTCTTGTCTAGCTATCAATAATCCTATCCTAAAATACTAATTATTATATTGTATCAATAACTGCAATATTCTCGTTTGTTTAATGATTAAGATTCTAATAATTATTTGTAGCCCACTTACTGATAAAGATATTTTTTACACTGTACACAGCGTATTTTGCGTATATTCAAAGCCCACCGTCTTTGTCCGTCGTGTGATTTTTCACTGTGCCTGTCTGACAAAATATAATGTATAAACAGACATCATTCCCATTTACCTTCGCTATGCAAGTACACAGTTTAATTAGTAATAGGGAGATATTTCGAAGCGGGATCGTTAAAACTTTTGCCTCTAACGTCTGAACTATCATTGTTCACCTTCTATCATTTTCTTAATAACAGAATCTTATGTGCATCAATATAAACAACATGCAATTAATCATTGGTTTTGTTATCTCCAGCCGTGTCATGTAGTGCCTTGCGTATTTAAAGGTCATTTGTCAGAGGGCAGTGTGCTTCTGTGTCCATCAATGTCATATCAATACTACTATTTTTAGTGACGCTCTGTATAAAAATCCTCCCACTAATAAAAAAGCTATATACAACAAAATGAGCTCTATAATGTTTTGTTCTTGCCAATAATACATTAGAAAAGTTGCTCGAAAGTCGAACTTTCGAGCAACTTTTCTAATGTATTAGACAAGGGCTTAAGGCCCTTAAGGGCATAATTGCAACGATGATGCAAGTGGAATAGATTTTAGGATTTGGATCAAAAATGGATAAATGGACGTACCGTCAATGCAAAACCCAATTTCAATGAAACATGAAAGTAATGATCAGCTAACCACCGTTCGGGAAGCGGTGTCACCGGGCCGTCACATAAGGAGGCTGCGGTCAGTCTCGCGGCCGTCAGCCGCGTTTTTTCCCGGTTACCTGTTCCCGGCCCGGCTGGTTAACGTAACAAGTGCCAGGGGTGCGCAACCATAGCGACGCGATACCGAATTAACTTATTATTAATATTGTGAAACAATAATTTTAACGACATACTAATAAGTTTTTTTTCTTTTATCTTGAGCATGTAGTTTCATTTTAAGGAAGGAAACCAAATATACTTCCTACAGAACATTTTAACAAATGAGAAAGCTTGTTTTCATTATAAAATAAGACTAAAAAGAAAAAACTCCAGCACGGTAACCCTCTAACGCTAAAAGCTTTTGAATCTTCTACCATTTTCTATAAATCTAAACCCAATGCTTAATTTTTGATGAAAATATTATAACCTGGTGACTGGTGCTAAACCACTGCACGGTAACCAGAGCATCGGGTATTAGTTTCGCGAAACCGCACGGGGTCATTCGCTTGCAGCGGCCGTTATCACAGGACGTGTGACCGCCGCGCCGCCCGCGCCCGAACATCCCGCAAAATACCACAAAACTGATCGCTTTCGAATCTGCAATCCATAATACCATCATACTAATTAGTAATTATGAATGTACATTTGTCTTGTCTTATCTGTCTGTCTGTCAGTCTGTACCTCTTCACGGTACAGGCTACAGCGATGAACCGATTTTAATTTAGTTTTTAGGCTTACATCTATTTTCGCTACCCGAAAAAATAATTTTCGCGAGTTGAAGTATATTAAATTACAATAATATGTTAAATATATAAACAGCAATAATATTATGAAGGCGTAAACACGAAATCATAAAGGGCACCGCTATCAATCTGACCGCTAATTATAGGTTATCTTTTTATGTTCGCTACAAATTACTGCGTTTTGTTTGAAAATCATATATTTTGATAGCGTCCAATTAGGTAAACACAATCCGATTTTTTATAAATATCGTTCTTCGTTTGCATGTATTTTGGTATCAATAAAGGGAAAATTCAGACAGTAACCTTGGCCGTACGGTTTATTGTAGGTACATCGATCATTGTAATATTATGATGTTGATGATAATAATATCATTTGATATAAATCAAATATTACATATTTTATAAAAGTATGAAAAAATCTTTATTATTATTGAGAAATACTGGTTTCCAGTGAATCCTTCTAGATCACCAGTCACAACTCACAAGTAACAACTTCAGTGAAGTTAGAAAGTTTCAGCTAAATCTAAATCAAACAACTTGCAGCTCAGTTGTTTAAAATTCGTTCAATCTGGAGAATAATTGTTATTTATTTAAAATATGAATAACAACTTTATTGTGCTAGACAAATAGTTGCGGACCCCTAGCTGGGAGTGACTCGTTTTTTTCGTTAACACCTTTTGTTGGTATAATTCGACTACGGGAGCGAGAAAAAAGTACTACACATTACTTTTGACAGGGGATATTTAATGAAGTTGTCGGTTTTTTTCCTCGACTCGTGGGTTTCTCACGGCGTCGACATTGTGGGACCACGTCCCGACCGGGCTCAATCAATTATGTTATATGTGATTATTATGTTTTTGTGTAGGATACGGTCGTATTTGAACGGTCAACACACTTATTATCCCCCAGTTACACGCTAGTTAGGGATCACAGAGGTTTATCGGTGTAAACGTGCGAGATTTAACAAATGTTGGGACTTGGGAGCATTTAAGTTTTTTTTTTTTGAGAATCACGTTACTGTGTATTGATGGGATAATTTTAAACTTAATACCAATACTTAATTTTTTTACTAGGTACGTGAATCATTGATTACACTCGTTAGTCATTACTCACTAAAGTTTTGACTATGCCATTAGATCACGTCATATTATTATAACTACATAATATATTTTTACGCATTTCACACATTTATTGAATAACAGGCTACATACAATCAGGATTTGCCAATTCGACCAATAATATTTTATACTAGAGCTATTTGACCGAGCTTTGCTCGGTATTCGATAAAACACGAATAAACTGACATTTTCTAAAAATGATTCCTAGCTAGATCGATTTATCGCCCCGAAACCTAAATTTCATGAAAATCGTTGGAGCCGATTCCGAGATTCCGAGTTTTAAATACTATTGTACCTATATTATGATATTGTGTGCTTACTGATAAGTAAATAATAATTTTAATTTTAATTTCTGTCTACATAATTATGTATGATTTCCGTTAAAAAAAGTCACTATTACCCAAAGGGTATTTAGAGGACCGGTTGGTCTCTCTAAGAGTTCACTAGAGGTCGGAGGAGTAAAGAGTAAAACTCGATTTACTGTGGTGAACTGGAGTGATTTATTTACAAAAATGCGCTGCTTATATACAAAAAAATGAGTTAATTATTATTATTACAAACTGTACAGAAACTGAAAAGATTAATTTCGATTGGCTATTGCAAAACAGAAAGAGACATAATGAGTGAGATAAAAATATTTACAAACAAGAAAGAGAAAAAAATCGAATAGGAAATATTTACAAGATTGAGAAAATATCCGCGCGGGAGATTCGGCCGTAGCGCGGTTCGTGGCGCTGGTATCGCGCGAGTATAAATATAGGCTCGCGGCCCGTGGCCAATTCAGTCCGCGCGCGAATTTCATACAGACGTCGTCTCCCTGTCAGTCGCCGTCGCGCCGTCGCGAGTAGTTGTGCCGCCATTTTGTGAAGATGTTCTGAAGCTCTGCAAACGCCATGAACACCGTAGCCACGCTGCGAAGATTCCTCTCTTGATGTGGGCACGATGTGAAGACGCGTAATGAAGTGTTGCGAAGAATTCTTATTAGAAAAAGTCCTTATCAGGGCTACTTCATGTCTGGTGCACATGCACTTAATATTGCACGGACGGTTTCTCTCGTTATTGTGAACGTACGTTCTTTGCACGATTTTCTTGTTTTTGTACGATTTTGTACGATTTTCTTCTCTGTTTTAATCTTCTACGACGAACGTATACAAAGACGGCGTGCGTTCCTTTCGGAGCGCGTTGTTTTCTTTGTTTCAATCGACGAACGAACGTGTAGGTACTGCTACAGGTACAACTACGTAACTAAAACTCCCGTTGGTTGAAGAGGGTTAACTAAAAAGCGTCCATTTTCAAAATACTGACAGTATTTTAAAAATGGACGCTTTTTAGTTTTGAAAAGGTATTTGACACATACGGCGAAGCTGACGAATGGAAATTCCCTTGGAAATTCCATTGACTGAAACAAGGGAAATTCGAAAACATAGAGAAATATAAACATACACCGGTTCCAAAAATTTTCGGCGGAATTTTTATGTCATATTTCCGAAACTAATAATAAGTGAAACATGGAAATTCCGCAATTTTTCGACGGAATTTCCATGTCAAATATTATTTAATACTAGCTATTGCCCGCGACTTCGTCCGCGTTAACATAGTATAATAACAAAGATGGATAGTTTTTCCCTTTTTGTGGTTCCTTATACAAAGGGTAAAAACGGGACCCTATTTAAGCAAACGTCAATAAACTGTCATGTTTCTAACTTAAGAAATGACGGACTTCCATTGAAACTTTCAACCCCAATTTCACCCCCTTGGGGGTAGAATTTCCAAAAACGCTTAAACACGTATCCAATCATTTTTAATCAGTAGCCCAAACATAAAATTTCATGTTTCTATCTCAAGAAATAACAGAATTTCAGTCAAACTTTCAACCCCAATTTCACCCCCTTGGGGGTAGAATTTTCAAAAACGCTTAAATATGTATCAATTAATTTTTAATCAGTAACCCAAAAATAAAGTTTCATGTTTCTAACTCAAGAAATGACGGACTTTCATTCAAACTTTTAACCCCTATTTCACCCCCTTCGGGGTAAAATTTTAAAAATTCCTCCCTTAGTTGGTGTCTACTTAATAAAACAACGCTTATACTAAACGTTTTTGCTCAGCGATGATGAATCAGTCAGTCAGTCACAGTCAGTCGCAGTCAGTCAGGACATGTAATTTTATAAGTATAGATTTTGTACTTACATCACGTAGCTGTAGTAAACTATTGTCTATTTCTTATTTGTTTGCGGTTTAACATGGTTTTAGTGGTTTTAACAGGATTTTCCGTCTGATGAGTGATGAGGTCCTGAGTCCTGACTTCTGCTACATACAGCCTATTAAGCTATAAGTAAATAAAATATATCCCACCAAAACATAAAATGTAAAAGGAGCCAAGCAAAATATTGCATAGCTATGCAATACTTCTGTCGTAAAAAGTTTTCAGATCACATTCAAGCCAAGCCTTCAACTTATTTTGTAATTGAAATCAACATTCAGTGAATGTATCAATAGTTTTCTTTATTTTAAAATTATTATAGTGGCTCGGCAATGAGCACATAATTATTAAGAAACAAATATAAAACTGCATATTTGGAGGAGTTCATACTTACACAGACGGCAAGCGTAAAGTGTTTTTTAGTTTATCGTAACGACGCATCTGGTCGATGCAGGTACCCATATAAATTCAATTAGTCGCTGATTATTTCTCTAGTGCTCATTGCCAAGCCACTATAATAATTTTAAAATAAAGAAAACTATTGATACATTCACTGAATGTTGATTTCAATTACAAAATAAGTTGAAGGCTTGGCTTGAATGTGATCTGAAAACTTTTTACGACAGAAGTATTGCATAGCTATGCAATATTTTGCTTGGCTCCTTTTACATTTTATGTTTTGGTGGGATTTCATTTCTTTTTTTAAGGTTTTTTCTTTTCAAGTCACGTTAAAACTATTCTACCATATTAAAAAAGTCTTAAGACTTCGCTGTCTGTCTGTCACCAGGCTGGATCTCGAGAACCGCAATAGCTAGATAGTTGAATTTTTCACAAATTATGTATTTTTGTTGTCGCTATAAAATAGAATAGTCCTATTAAAATAAAATAATTTAGGAATTGCGAGTCCCGTACAACAAACACGATTTTTTTGCTTTTTTTGCTCTATCTTCATAATGGTAACAGTAAGGTTTTTGGAAATTTCAGAAAATACTCAATTGTATTTCAACTTTAATAATAAATAATAAAAATTAAATAAACCTTTTATTTAAGGGGGGCTCCCATACAAATTTACGGTACAGAACCCTATCTACGCCAGTCCGACTCGAACTTGGCCGGTTTCATAATTTTTCCTTTTATTGTGAATAAAGACCTATCCGAGTACCAAATTTCAAGGTTCTAAGTCTGCTAGAAGTACCTTAGAATTTTGATGATCTGTCAGTCAGTGACAAAACGTAGTAACTTTGACCATCCGTAACTAGTAAACTATTAATCAGAATATAATGTAATTTGGAGATTAAGCTAGTTTTAATATTTGCTCTTAGTCATCGAAATTCTAAATCTCTAGCTTTGTTAACATCGAAGATAAGGAGGGTGTGAAATAGCCGCGAACCGCTTCGAGAAAAGTATGGTACGGCCGTGCCTTTGCTAAAAAGCTTGGCTGGGGCACTGCCGTGCCCCCAGATAATCCTAAACTTTGCTGTCTTCGCGTGTTTATCCGTCTATCTATCACCTTTTTCTCACAAACTATATAGAATGCTAACGCATTTTCTTATGCCCGGTTTCTGAGATTTTTTTATTGAAGTTTGTCACAAACGGTTTCGATTGGCTTACGTCAAAATATTAAATTATTTAATCCATCAACATATTTTGTGAATACAGGGCTTCATATCGTTATCGAATAGCAGAAAAAATATCGTTACGTACCGTTATTTTCATAATGGTAGCCAGATAACGGTTATTTTTTTAACGATATCTATAGTTTGTGCGTTTTAAGATGATATGCGTGACACATAATAATTGACAATAGTAGGGAAGTTACCTAAAAAAATTATCGATAATTTAAAAATATCGAATCACTTCGTTAAGATATCTGCGTATTGTAGTAATTAAACAACTTAGGACATGCTGATGAAAAGATATTTATTTACGGAATGACATCTAACAATTCTATGTCAATAGACCAGAAACAATACTTATTAAAAAGGTAAAATATAAAAAGTTCTATACAAACACCACATTCGTAAAGGAATTGCAATCGATATTATCGATTTCGTACAGATGTTTCAGAGTGGCTCCGGCGATTTAAAATGGCCGCCCTTTTTTAAAAAGGAGGAGGTTATATGTTCGTCTGTTTATATATATATATATATATATATATATATATATATATATATATATATATATATATATATATATATATATATATATATATATATATATATATATATATTTTTGTATGTTCAACCGTAACTTCGCCATTTATGGACCGATTTTCATGATTCTTTTGTTGTTGTACAGGGTTGAATCCGAGGTTGGTACCATGTTCACAAAAGTGGTGATCTGATGATGGGATCCATGAGGAATCGAGGGGACTCCTTCAAATTTATATGGGAACATATGGTGATTTCGATTTTTTCTGAAGTATTTCAGGCATATACTACCAAAAAGTAAGATTTTGCACCATGATGTACCCTGGTCCTGAAGGTACCCAACAGAACTTTTTTATCCTTATAGATACAAGTTTGAAGATTTTGGCTTTATTTAAACTACTCCAAGCAAAAGCCAATGAATCCTACATTATTTCTGTTGAACATAGGCTAAATTTTATTTTGGAAAAAATAGGGTTTCGTAAGATATTTGGGTTTTTCGGACGCTAGGTGTAAAATCAACCAGAAAAGTTACTTATTTTGCGTACGCTGCAAAAACTATAAAAGATAGAACCATAAAATGTTCTAGTAATTGTAGATCTTATAAATATCTACAAAAAAGTCCGCGACACACTATACTTATCTATGTCGAGTGAGGCACAATAACCATTTTTTTATTTAAAAATCTTTTAAATTTTAAGTTTAAATAACTCCGAAATCCCCGAACATATATCTATAAGGAGTCAAGAGTTCTGTACAGCACCTTCGGAACCAGGGTATACATTGGTGAAAAATCTTACTTTTTGGTAGCATATACTTGAAAGCCTTCAGAAAAAGTTAAAATCACTATATGTTTCCATATAAATTTTAAGGAGTTCCCTCGATTCCTCATGGATTTCATCATCAGATCACAACTTTTGTGAACGTGGTACCAAATTCCAACTATATCCTTTACAACAGCAAAAGAATTTAGGAAATCGGTCCACAAACGACGGAGTTATCCGCGAACAAACATAAAAAAAAGAACATACAGGGTGTCAAAAGACCGCTTCCGATAACTTCGTGGGGTTATTATAGGGCATTAGATATATCCATTGGTGCAAGTAATTTTCTTTAAATCGCCAGTTTTTAAAATAGTAAAAATTTTCAACACGCAATGTATAACGCTGATGTAAATGCGCGATATTATCGCACGCCAGTGGAGCCCCGGGCCGAGTCAGCCCCCACGCGCCGCCCGGCCCGCGCCGAGTCCCGCGCGCGCGGCCCTGCGCTAGACAAAACAGCTGATCGTGGTGTGCCCTAGCCCGTAGGTAGTGAATAAACCACCAATATTGTAATAATTATTAGATAACATAATGTTAGAATTTATTAATTACTGTTTCTTAGGTTATTAGTTTATTTCTTAAAAAATACTCAGTTTTTACTTCCGGCCAAAAAGGAAAAGAAATCATAATTCACATCACACAGTTACTTACACCTATCTATGGAAAAAATACTTGATAACATGTTCACTGACCTGTGATCAGCTGTCTGCTTTTATGAAATGCAGTTCGAGCTGTGCTCCATCTAACTCAATGTAGATTGCAGAGTTTTTCAACACGAAACAAAAGTAAACAGGAGACATTCCAATTCTTTAAACACTTTTTACTGCACTGTTTAAACCGCACTATCGTCTATCGACGACGACGCGATGTTCACCCCCGTTCCATAAAGGTTTACGAGTATTAAAAGTTCATTCACATTTCATCGCACATTCATCGGACACGTATCATGTCACGGCCCGTTATTAATTACAAACATAGAAAAAATATTAATTACAAACATCCATAAAATTACAAAACTTAAACAAAAACGTCACAGTACACAGCGCGGCGCGTGTTTACAGCCGACTGAACAAAATTGAATAAAAAACTTTGTAAAATAATAGGGATGTATCCCTGTGCATATTTTGAGTTATCGCTAATTTCTATCGATAAATCGTATTGTTTTACATACGAGTACGTTTTGATTTGTAGTCAAACTATAAATAAGCAAATACCTACTCAATGTTAAGAATAGCGACAATAATTAAAAGTTATTTAATTAATTAGGTATTATTAAAGTATTTTCATTGCGTACGTAGACGCGCATAACGCGTGCCATGGCTTATCAATCACTTTATCACGGTAATGTCGGTATCGAAATTATCGAACGCAACTTGACTATGTATCCCGATAAAAACTTTCTGAATTTATAACCTCTTCACCCATAAGTCGTGGCTAAACGAGACACAATAGCTTTTTCATTGTTATCGCGGCCGGATGTGGCCGCTTGGGGCTTCATGAATTAATAGAGTTAATTTTAAAAATGAGAATAGTAGACCTACTAAATAATAGTTATAATTTTTATTATTTAATGGTAATTTAAATATCGACTACATCGTTTTGAATTTATAGGGTACAACACTTAGATTGTCCTTGAAATGGATTAGCGACACGTGCGTCGTACATCTACAGCGGCCGGCGGCGAGTGCGGCGGCGCTTTGACGTTGCCGCCAAGCGGTCGTCGTCCCGTCGGTATCTTTGAATTTACCGAAAGTCGATACATGTTTTTAAAGACGATTTTCGCATAATTAGACATTAGTTCCAATTTGCATCTTGAGGTTGAAGGTTGTCCGTTGAGTTATGTTTAGTTAATAAGCGTATTACGATCTTTCTAAAACGTATTATTGTGATAACTAAATGTGTAAAATGTAAATTAATTAACTATTATTTCTTATTTGTTTGCGTTGAAAAAATAAGACGTGTCGTGTAAGATATCGTGTAAAAAGAGATGTGTTGTTATTGGTGGTGTTATTGATTGGTGATATGGACTATTTTCAAAATGTATAGAGAGCACATTCAAAAATCAGAATTCAACATTTTTCACGTAAGTAATTAATTAATTGCTAGTTTTTTCATACTGTATCGTCTGTAGTAGATAAAAAGCGATAATTGCAGATCTAGGTACTGTCCATCCACAGTCATCGTTCTGCATAACACGGAAAATGTGTTATTATTTTTTTGTTTAAACTTTGTGTTGTGTTAGATTTCGTGTAAGAAACGTGTTGTTGTTGGTGGTATTATTGCTTAGTGCTAAAGAATACTTACAAAATGCATAGAGTCTAGAGAAATAAGAACACTTTAAGAACTTAACATTTTACACGTAAGTTTATTACCATAGTTTTACGTACGGAAGTTTTCATGCATCGTCTGTAATTTCGATAGAAAGCCTGACTCCTGAGATCCGCATTCGCATATCACACAAAATCGGTTTTGTTCCTTACGAATAACTTTTTAACTAATCGATAAATAAGTTGTTACTCATGCTCAGAAAGTTACTTACAGTTTTGTACATGAGTTAGAATTAAAGTTTTAACCCATTAAGGCCCATACGAGTACCGGTGATCGAGACACCTCTAGAATACAATAGCATTTCCAAGAATCCGCGATCGAAGGATTAAATTAGCCTAGGTAAGAGAGCATAGGTCAAAGTTCTGAGTTACTTGAGAGAGTTGAATGTCATGGTTCTTGATAGGTTGGAAAGAGCATAAGGTTAAAAACTGCCGCGACCGTACAGTATGGTCGTTTACGACCTTATGTTATTAAGCGCGCTACATTTGATATCAATGACTCGCGTCTTTTAGATTACGTATCGGGATAAAAAAAAAATAAAAGTAAAAAAAATATTTTAAATATTTTTTGTAAATGATTTATGGTTTTGTCTAAAGGTTATTTATTATAAAAAATATATTAAAAAAAAATTTTTTTTGAAAAAAAAAATTAAAAAAAAAAATACATTTTTGTAATCAGAAAATGTAGTATAATAATACCCCAAAGTTATCGGAAGTGGTCTTTTTACACCCGTATATACGGTCGAATTGAGAAACCTCCTCCTTTTTGGAAGTCGTTTAAGACGACGCCTTGATAATTTGGCTGTAGCGATGCCGATTTTTCTCAGCAATGACTAAAGCTAAGAAATTGAAGTTCATTGTCAGTATTCATCATGTCTTTGTCTTTGAATTGCCCATAGCATAACACGATTGGACAATTTTTATAGCACAGAATAATCAATCGAAAAGACCTCTGTAAAAAAAGGGATTCCTATTTTTCCAACGGAGGAGAGTGATTTAAGGTTCCAAAATTTGTACATAAATTGGTTCAAGCATGCACTTTAATTTGTGCATAGCTTATATGAAATGTATTTATGGTTTTTAAATTAAGCGACAAAAACCATTTTGTCGCTCACGCCCTTTCCATTTTTTGCTGTTCCATTGCTTGTTTTCTATGAGAGGCCGGGCCGGCCTCTCATAGAAAACAAGCAATCTAAAACATATCCAACACGGTTTCTTACTTTAACGCTGCGTCACCTTAAAAAGCAAAACACTGTATACATATTGATACTTTGACTTAACAAGTCAAGATGGTGCTGCAAATAATATTTGAACAAAGATACTGAGTATTGAACTACTGACCATGTCATTCTCATTTGACGTCATTTTTCCTATAATATACACCTACTGGTCACCAGACACGTCTAGACTCTAGTTTATTTTTGTGCATACTGCCTGATTAAATTAAGTACTTATTTTACAAAAGGTTACGTTATCAAAGAACATATATTTACCGTTATAAATCCTACTAGCCGTTATAACATTAACCGTTATTAATTTCAACTTATAACGTTATTTATAGTATCGGGTAAATTTTCATAACGTTATCTATGCCCTTGAAGCAGTAAAGTTATGAAAAAATAACGTTATTTGAAGCCCTGTGTGAATAAAGTGCAACAAGGCTTTTAAATGAACGTAGGCGGGGGCGCTGCTGGTAAAGGAGAACTGTCAAAAATGTCGTTTTTGTATGATGGCAGCGTTAGTTCCTTTTTTCGCCACGTTCATTTAAAGCCTTGCCGAG